>CM075874.1:26940220-28332568 GCA_038021265.1 Cyprinella venusta
ATATACAAGCTCGTTAAAAATGGTCATTTTAGAAGAAAATTTCAAATGGCATTTAGAGGTTTTTGCATCTGAACTCTTCATATATATATATATATATATATATATATATATATATATATATATATGCTCACGCATGTAAACGCATTATTCCTAATGTTTCAGAAACCTGAATAGTGACCTTAACCTGAAAATTGGCTGCATGTAAACGTAGTCATTGACTCAGACTCAACTCTTACTTTTGAAAGACAATAACTTTATATTTGGTGCACTCTCAGAACTTTGCAGGATGTTTTCATTCACCTAGAGCTATGTTGCAAGGTCAATTTCAAAAATCCAATTAGACAAACCGCATGTGCAAATGCATAAGTCAACACCATTTCTCCTGAAAACTGCAATGAACCAAGTACAGTAAATTAACTCATCGAAGAGTAGCCTTTAATTAGCTGATAAAGTGGATTTTTTTAAATATATAGCAAGCAAACGTTCATTCATCTTACCTTCATGCTGTGGAAATAGGCCTATAAATTCGGAAGACAGAACACAACGAGCGTCGAACAACGAGCAGGAAAGGGGCGGGGCTACATACTTTGACTTTTCTGTCAGTAGGCTAACTCATGTTAAGTGTAATTTTTGAAATATACTTCTGAGAAGTAGGTCTACATAATGGATATTTCTGAGAAGTATATAAAAAGTGGACTGAATAAATAGTTTAGTTTAAAATAAGTTTAGTAATAGCACTTATACAAAAAACAACAGTTTGTATGTTGAAAGGATTTCAGTTTTGATTACCTTTAGAGAAAAAGGAACTTATTTACATAATGCAGATTTTTATACAGCAAAAAATATGAAGCCCAGCTTTTTATAGTTTTTTTTTTTTTTTTTTTTTTTGTGGTAGCCATATTCTTTTTAAACACTTCAGTGTGCCTTTTTCTTGACTGTAAGTTTCCAGTTCGGCTTGGTGGTGGTGGTGTGGCCCCCGAGGTGACATCTGTGAGGAGTTCATTAACTTGTAACCCACAGCAGATGGGTGTTTATACAGTAAGTTTACATACATTGACTACATGAAGAGTTTATGGACCCCACTACTTCAAAGATGGCCCAAATAATACTGATGGTTTTTGTTTTGTTTTGGGGGTTTTTGCCTCCAATCAACAGTTTTGTCCAGGGGTCTTTGAACATAATCATGAAAATGTGAAATCCAAACGATAATTGTGGAAAGCTAGGCCTACTTCACAGTTTCCCTCTGGCACCATTTCCCCCTCCCATTAAATAAAATCGAAATTTAATGTAATGTGCATGAGTATATGACTCTACATCAACAATGAGCATTCAATTTAAATTTATTTAAATTATAGTTCTCATTTAAATGTTGTAATGTATGCATTTGTTTGTTTGAGACTAATACTGTATACAGTCAAACCAACATTTATTCATACATCTTCAACATTCCTCACATTATCATAGTTTATTCCCTATAGAAAATGGTAATAAAATATGACAAGAACTCAAGAGTCATCAAATCAGTGCATGATATTTCACTGGTTAGACTGTCTCACAAGAGCTCTCAGCTGTTAAATTTAGTACACAATTAAATCATAGCAATTAAGGTCAACCAGTTACCAAGTGATGCCTCATTTTGTTCAGTCTGTGGTGTAAAATTAAAGAAAAAACACTTAAACAAAACATGGTCAGGTCAAAGTGTCTGAATAATTTTGGTGCCATTTTTTAAAAATAAATTTTACTGATAGTCCCAAGTATTTTTGTGCATAACATGTCACAGTTTACTTTAATTTGCCTGAATAATTTGGTAATGAATAATTCGGTTTGGAATATCCTCGTCTGGAAATAATTTCTAGGTTCACATGTATGCTACATTGGAATCTGGACGTCTGCTGTCTGACTTTTAGTACATGATAAATGGACTCCGTTTGGAAGATCAGGCTTGTTTTTTTATGTGTATTTTCCCCCCCAGGGGCAACGATTATACAGCACACCGCACTAGGTTAATTGTCCGTGACTCAAATTAAACAGTTTTGGACCTACCTGAAGAAAATGTTTCTTCCTTTTCTCTCTGAGAGGTTGTTTGAAGTGGTTGCAATGCCTGTAGCGATGGATGGAGTGATGCCATTTGCACCTGTCAGAAAGACTTAGGGCCTACAGCTGCTTTGAATGATGTCACATTCCAATAAGGACCCTATTCTCTGTTGCCAATTGGCCGTATCTGTTGGTGTGCTGTGAAACGACAAATGTTACGTAATAGAGCTTCAGGACTCGATGGAAGGTTGGTGAGGTTTTGAAAGTATACAACGGCACCAAGTGCAACATGAACTGCGTTTTAATAGCACACAATATACACATTATCAATCAGTTGACGATATACTTCAGCTGCTGCAGGATGTGTGATCAACATAAAGTACAAGATGTTAAACCAGGTTTACACAGTGATTTTCTGAAGAACATTTACCAGCAAATCGGACACAATCGGTTTCCACTGTTAGAGATATTTTGTATTGTTATAAGTGGTTGAAAGAATACTTCAGCACTGAGGAGTATCAGGTACAGAGACATCATCTTCACCAAACATAAAAATAATAATAATAATAATAAAAAATAAAAAAAAGAATCAATAAATAAATCAATTATATAACATATAAATGTAATAGCTATGTGAAGGCTATGTTTTTTATTTAGCTTTTTTGTTCTTTTTAAATTCATTTAACTGTAGCTGGTATTATAACCCTTTACACATTTAAACGCTGAAGTGTCAATACTGAAAATACAGTAAGGTTTTTTTTTTATATTTATCATCAATGTTACCTTTATTAGATAAACTCACCGACTATGTACACATGAGTTTGTGGCCATGCTAGTTGAACAACTAAGATTCTTACCCACAATATACAGTTAAAGCATAAAGCGGTCTGGACGTAAACATCTTGTGCTGAGAATAATAATTTCGCAACTATGCATGGATTGCAACATTGCTATGAAAAACAAAGTACCTATTTGACAAGAAAGGCCATACATGATGCCCTCTGCCTTGATTCTTAAGGAAGGGGAATGCTTTAAATGGTACATAAATACAGATAAGTCTCTCTCTTGTTTTTCAGGGCATCATAATCATCAGTCAATCACATTTGAGTAACCTTTCCAATCTCTTCGGCTCCTTTCGCCAGTCTGTGCTCGTTCGACTCCTCCAGGTCTCCATGCCCGGGCTTTCTGTGCTTCCAGCTCAGTCTCTCTCTTCTTTCTCCTCAAATAGGACGAGATATGAGCTATATGAACAGCTGCTGTAGTGTTCCATGATATCACAGTGGGGTCATGGGTCGGGGGGGACGTGTCACCGGTGAGGGAAGCAGCAGGAGGCACAGAGACACAGTGTGACCACATGAATGTGGATAATCCCGTTTGGATGCGTGTATGTGTGTGTGTGATCTCATCGGGGTATGTGTGTGTGGAGCGTGGCTAGCAGCTTTATGGTCTTTGTTCCAACGTAAAGTCTTTTTTTTTTCTACTGGCCGGCCCGAATAGAGGCGAGGTGGTCGCTGTGTTGGTTCTGGGCCCGGAAGCGCAGCCTCTGCTTGTTGGACTTCTTCTTCTGCTCTTTGGTCCGGTGGCCTTTCCCCGAACCCCCTATGGCAAAGAAAAAACACATTAATTCTAGACACTGTTGATATGCTAATTTTCTGATTTGTGATCAGGGGATGTAGCAAACATAACATCCATTTTTAAAAAATTTCTTTAAGTTATACTCCACCGTTTTTTCATATATAAACTGTTATTCCTTTAACTAAGATGAGTTGATACATACCTTTCGCATCTCAAAACTTTGATAGCACTTAGCTTAGCCCAGTTCATTCATTAGGACCTAAGCAGAGAAGCGACCAAACACCTCCACGTTTTCCCTATTTAAATACAGTTACACAAGCAGTGTAACCCGACCAAGAACGTTGCACATTTCCAATCGTGTAAAGTGGATAACTATAATGTATGTACTGTATGGCGAAATACCATAGCAAGTGCTTGGGAGCACTTCAAGGCAGAGTCAAAGATTTTTTTAAACAATTTTAACTAAACTTTGAAATCCAGGATGTGCTCCTCTACCCCTCCTGTTTGCTTTGAATGGAATAACATAATTTGATATGAAAAAATGGTGGAGTATCCCTTTAAAGGCTTTTTGAGTACTTGCATAAAACAACAGCTTAAAGGGTTAGTTCACCCAAAAATAAAAATTCTGTCAGTATTTACTCACCCTCATGTTATTCCAACCCCATAAGACCTTCGTTCAACTTCGGAACACAAATTAAGATATTTTTGATGAAATCTGAGAGCTGGATCACCCCTCCATACTAGTCCATAGGCTTCTTTAGGGATTGAAACTTGCCGGCCTCGAAAAGTTATTAAATACATCGTTAAAATAGTCCATGTGACTACAGTGGCTCAATCTTAAGTTTATCAAACGACGAGAATATTTTTTGTGCGCAAAAACAAACAAAAAATAACGACTTTATTTCAACTATTCATTTCATATTCATTTGGACTAGCATGGAGGAGTGATCCAGCTCTCAGATTTCATAAAAAAATATCTTAATTCGTTTTCCGAAGATGAACGAAGGTCTTACGGGGTTGAAACAACATGTGGGCGAGTAAATACTGACAGAATTTTAATTTTTGGGTGAACTAACCCTTTAAAGACCAAGCAGAAATTTTAGTTACAACAGAAGTGGATTAATATTCATGTTCAGTGTTGGGAGTAGCGCATTACAAAAGTAATTCTATTACAGAAATATATATATATATATATATATATATAATACTTGTTTGACTGTATGAATCATTGTAATTCCTTCAGAAATCATAACGTGCTAATTTGGTGCTCAAGAGACATGTCTTATTGATAATATTTATATGGAAACTGTGATACTTATACTTGTTGAATAGAAAGTATTTTTTTATTGTTAAAGCTTTTATTGTTTTATTTTTAAAAAGTCTCTTAACCGTTTTATGGAGTTAAACAGTTAAAGGGTTAAAATACCAAGCGGGACTTTTAGCTGCCCGTGAATGATATTTTTAATGATTTAAAGACAGCCGCTCTCCAAGCAGAACCCCAAATCAAATGAACCTTTCTTCACCCTTTCTCCCCTCCTCACACTCCAGTGGAGCAAAGTGCATAACACTCGTTCGCTTCTCAGACCAGAATTAATGCAAGCCAGGTGTCGCAGGCAAAGCATTCTGGGAAAGACTGTGTGGCATATCGCACACAACGAAGGGTGGCTTGCTAAATCCAGCAGTGGCAAATAAGATAACGAGGTGCGTATGATTGAGTGAGTGAGTGTGTGAACGTTCGAAGGAAAAAGTGTGACGGAAAGGCACAGAAAATTTGTCAACAGGGGAAAACCGAATCAGACTTGGATGCCGGGTGGTATCTGGATCCCGATCTGGCACACATTCTCCGTTAGCTGTGCTACGGTTCACATGCAGGCTGCAGAAAAGAATCTTTCTATGGTTGTATTTCAAGGCCTGGCACACAGTCTTATTATTGCACTTGTTCAGGCCATTTAGCACCACAAAATGAGGCAAGACTGCATAATGTGTGGTGACTTTATCTCAAGTGGGCCTCTCTCTCAAACGCCGTCCCAGCTCTTGGCTTGCTCGCAGCTGCCCGATTGCCATTCCCAGCCCCAACGATGTGAATTCTCTAGAAAATGATTTTCTTAAGTGGAAACAACCCTGAGAAAATGCTCTCTTTTGGTGGCACGAGAAAAAAAAAATGGTAATCTTCCACCGGCAATTTCCTGCAATTAATACAATTGTTCTATTTTTGGGACTTATTTCTTGCGGTCTCGCAATTTGGCACGATGCAAAAATGTTGTCTTTACACGACGGCTCGTTATGCCTTCAGAAACGCCTCGAAAAAGCGCCAGGGGTCCGATTTCACTGAACCCAATCTCCGTGCGCCTCACATAAAAACTACAGCAACAGCGTAACCGTTGAACCTCTTCGATAAATGTCGCTTCCAATTGCTCCAAGTGAGCTAGAATGGATTTACTCAGGCACAATACGCAAGTTCATAATGACCACAGGCAATATCTTTTGGTTTTCCATTTTAAGAGGTCATTTTGATTCAAATGTGCTTTATAAACATAGTCTGCTCTGCAATGCGATCAATTTGGGGGTGCAGTTTGATGGCAGTAAAGAGCAGAGGTCTACATTAATAAGTTCTATGTTGAACACCAGAGCACACATGTTCTTTCCTCCCAACCATTAGAACAATATCCTGTCTCATTAAGTTCTGTTTATAGTAGTAGAGAGCAGTGTGATTACCTAAAAGAGAACTAAACCTCAGGCTATGACTCTATTGCTGATCAAATCATTTCAAAGACATCCATCAAAAGGACAGGTTCTTGTAAAGGACTATTGTAGTAAATATTTGTCAAAGGTATTACAAGTTACCAGATCACAGCTAACAGGGAATGTTCTCAGAACTTGGGCTAAGGTTTCTGGCAAGGTTCTCTCAAACATATGAACTAACGTCCTTCCAGTCACATTGATAGAATGTTTGTTCTCAAAATTTTAGCACAAAAACATAATTTATACATTGCTCATGAAACTGGATTGAAATGAATTGCAAAAAATGTGAATACTTGTTTCAATGTGACAAACATAATGTTATGCAAAAACATTAGGCTATACATCCTTCATGAAACCTTTTTTTCATGTAACATTTAAAACTACTTGTTTCATACATAATGTTTGCAAAATGATGCAAATTAATAAATAATGTTTTCATAACTTGAAAATATTACTTGATAGGAACGTTAGCAAAATGTTCTTAGAATGTATTTTTGGTGGTTTTTGGTGACCTTTCCCAACTGGAAGTGTCCTAAGAAACTCCTCAGCATTTAAAATGGAACTTATTTCAAGTTTTGGATGTACTTTGACATCATTGTCATTCAACAAGCAAGTGTGTTTGTTGATTACTAAAATAAATCTAGTATGACAGAGTATTATATAGGCCTACTATAGTTCATGACAGTATTATATTTACCACAGTCAAAATACAGTAAACCATGTTTTCCATATATTTTTTTTTTTTGACTGGTTCAACTTCAAAGTTGGAAATAACAGTGCAAATTTGACTGTTGAAACTAGAAATGTCTGTCTCAAGAAACAACAATAACAATCACATAAAACTTCCTATAAGTAACAGCTTCCCATTAGATGCTCAAATCATCATTCATTTGTAAATTCTGAAAAAAAATGCTGTTGGAAGCCTCATAATATTTCATAACTGACAGCTAGAGGGCAACCAAAACTAACTGAAAGCCTTATGTCTGTGCGAGTCAAAACAATGCCTGAAATGGAAAATCATGTCAAGATGTCTGCAACTATTTAAGGTGCCTCAAACTGAATTGCTGTCAGGTGTATGATTTTGTGAATTAGGATTGTGTTTGCAGTTTTGATCTAATATTTACAATTAATTGCCAACTTTAATTAGGAAGGTTCACCGAGTGAGGTCAAGACAACGCCGCATTTCGATACAACCCCGCAGTTTGAATTACCGCGGAGAGACACGAGGGGAAAAACTGATGTGTTTTTAGCATGTCTGATTGGGAAGGCTGAAAGCAAACATGCCTGAATGGTTTTTATCTATAAACACTGGTTCATTTTTCCTTTTTTCCCCCAAAAAAAAGAGTCTTTCCGACACTGATTGCTTTCCTTTTGTAGATAAAACAAGCATCTGCCAAAAGACACTCAGTTTTACATAACTTTAAGCATCAAACAAATAAACAAGTTAGTGCTAATCAGAAACAGTGTACTAGTGTGCGGTGCGCTCTAATGTTCCGATATCTGCACGGAAAATTGATTACCACTGCTTGCCAACAAAAGAGAGAGTTTTCCCCTGAGTGTACGAGTGTCAAAAAAGGAAAGCAAAGCAAAGAGAACACAGGTGTAAGTTGAAACACATTCTGTAGTTTATGTCCACGTGATTTCCTCATAACTTTCGTTCTTCTCCTGGTTTCAGCCACACGCATGGATATGATCTGCTGAAACACCTGGCAATGGTAGACCACTGAGTGGAAGTTCCACTCCCAACCACAAATTCCTTCAGCGCATGGTTACTCTCTCCTTTCAATCCTCTACCTGGCTCTGACTGCATGCGTTTATGTTCTTTTTTGTCATCAAAATAACACATCATTTCATTAAGGATTTTTTTAAGCTTGAAATGATATTATCAAGATGAAAAATGTCATCTTGAGAAACTATCCATTCCTGTAGCTCAAATAGCCATTCCAATAGTTTAGAGCATGACACTTGCAACACCAAGGTCATGGGTTTGATTCCCAGGAAATGGATGAATTGACAAAATGTATTCACTGGCAGTCTGGAATAAAGATTTTTTGAAACGAATTAGAAATAAGTCTCTTCTTCTCACCAAGGCTGAATTTATTTTATAATAATAAAGTAAAAACAGTGATATTATAAAACTTTTTTCTACTTTAATGTATTTTATAATGTAATTTATTCCTGTGATCAAAGCAGAATTTTCAGCAGCATCACTCCAGTCTTCAGTGTCACATGATCCTTCAGAAATCATTATAATACGCAGATTTATTGATCATAAATTGATCATTATAATAAATTATTATTGGTGCTCAATTATTAATAATGGTGGTTATTATAATTATTATAAACTTATAATATATTTTTAAATTATTTTACACCAGATGCATTTAAATAAATATATGCTATATATGAATATAATATAATATAATATAATATAATGCCCGCCCCACGACTTTTAGCAATAATAGCTTACTGAATCGTTATATTTCTTAGCAATGAGGGGGTTACATCGCTATTTTGAAGTGATTAAACTCACAGCTTCATTGTTTAAAGAGAACGCAGGTACAAATCTCTCTCTCGATCGATAATTGATTCAGATAAATGCTATAATTCATTCATTCAAATAAATGTAAACTTGCACACTACTTTATCTCTGTGTCTGATTCAAAACTTGCAGAATATGATAGATCGAGCCATAACTGACTAAACTAACCATCAATTTTACCCTTTCGCTCAATCAATAAGCTTTAAGTTGTCAATGCTGGCAAATGAGGATGGCATAAGCAGTATAATAAACGGCTAGCTGTGCATATACACACAGTGAATTAAAAACATTAATGCACGGCTAGCCATGGATTATCCTATACAAATTCTAGAGATTTTTTTCCCACCAAATCAGTGAAAAATGCATAAAAAGGCCCCATATTCCATCTGAGCCCGGCAGTGACCTGCTGAAAAGATGCTGAAGAGGCCGTGACCAAATGAAAACACGTCCTTCCAGCCTTAAACTCCAACCCAAAGTGACTTCATCTGCATGACTCAAGTAGTTCAGGAATCGAAAGGCCTAATCTTATCAGCACAGCATGTGGTTTAAGGAAATCGATGCCTGACCTCAGGAAAGCATTACGAGCGAGCGGTAAATGGGCCTCTCTGTAAAGGCTCTTCTCCTGCTCAGAACCTTCTCATCTTTCAAGGGATCAACAATTAATAATTGCCTTCTCTGCTGATCCTTAATCTCATCCACTCCCCGCCTCCCAAAAGAGCTGGAGAGAGAATGAGGAGGAAAGACGCAAAATGGAAACCAGGGTACGACGCTTCTTGTGGAAGCAAGAGATGATAAAGCTGCTGTTTTGGTGGTCCATCATTTTCATAAAAACACCAAACGCAGAGTCATTATTTGCGAGTGAAGGAGAGGACCACTGGCGCCAGCGAGATTTGATTTCAGTAGCAGAAATTGGATTAGCAGCCATTAAGGGCCTCCTAACACATACATTTATAATGCTGTGAAGAGATGCGTAACTCCTTGACTTACACTGTGGACAATGTGTCTGGAAGGAGATACAGTGAGCCTGGCAGAACACAGAAGGAGAATTCACTAAACTGTTGCGTCAGTTTTACGCACAGCACTTGCGCAAAACACTGTTTTATTCTACCACTGCAATCCAGTTTTACCGGTCTCATATCATGTTTCAAAATAAATTAAGCTAATTATGGATAATGCCTATTTTTCAAAGGTTATAACTAATGCCCTGGTGCACTTAATGTTGCCCACATTTAATTGTGTTGTGTTGTGTATCTTTTATAATCCCCATAGCAACCGTTATTCATCAGTTGTTAGGAGATAAAACAAATAAAGAAAACAAAATCAGTAAAAACAAAAAAAAACTATACTTATTAATAAAGATTAATTGAGTCAAGTCCCTGCAATTCATTTTATGTTTTCTTAATTTTAAGCTTCTTTTTTTCCCAAGTGGAATATTATAGTTGTACTACATTGTAGTATTTCAAATAAAATCGTCACGTTTCTATTTGCTTTATTTAGTAATTTCTCATCTTCAAACAGGCATGGGCTACACCAGGTTGTTCTATACGTAACATATTAATAAATACATCAAATAACAATCATTTAAATAATCCTCAAAATAGTAAAATAACTGATAACACAAACACTTAAATAATTACATTAACATTAACCGATAATAAAACATATTTAACATTTATATAATACATACAGTATATATATATATATATATATATATATATATATATATATATTAATTCTAAATTATGTCATCAGATAGATAGTATTTGAAATATACTGCCATCTACACAGTAAAAAAGCATATGATCAAGTCATGGCAACATGTGTTTTTACATTAACTTTCAACTTTTTTTGTATAGGTCATATGAAAAACTCGATGTGAGTCAATTTAATATAATTTGAAGTAGAAAAGACTTGTACAGACAATTTGATTGTACTTGTAAAGTGGCCAGCTAACATTTTTGATCATTTTCACAAAACTTTCATGTGCCCCAGAATATTTTGTTGTATGAATATCTGAGCATCCAAGCTTGTAGTATTGCTAAAAGCTTTTTCAAAAGTATCTTAACTGTAGTTGAACTACTGTAAATTATGATTCGCTTGTAGCTTAATTTACAAAGTAGCTTCCCCACCACTGCCCAGAGAAGACGATCCTTTATAGGTAGAAGTCCATCTTGCTAACCAGCTGACAAGAAGCTTCTCTGCACAGTGTCACTTAGCCTAACAAGGTTACTCTGGATCATACTTCTCTTCCCTCCTCTCTCTCCCTCTCCCTCTGAAGCTCTGCTTACTATCAGAAGGAATGATTTAAAACACACACATTCCGAACTCAAAGCATAATGTTGAGATTAGGAGGGTCATTATTGTCTTGAATCAGTGCAACTGTAGAAGTGTAGAGCGAGTAAGGAGGAGGTGAGTGTACCGGATTGGTTCTTTGAAGATATCCGCGATGATATGTCCACTGCCAATAGATCATCATCTTTAGCACAAAAACACACATGATTGGTGCTGAGATTTATCTGGTGGTTACTACTGCACACTAATCAGGTCATCCGGTCAACACATTATCTTTAATGCAATACAAATAATGTGTCCAGACTTTATTATGAATAAAATATATTTTTTCTAACTTTATTTATCATAGATATCGTAAAGATACATGAGCACTGCAGCTAAATATCTCATGCAAGGCAGCTGATCCAGCCTGCATTTAATCAAAAAATAAGAACAAAGATAAAATAATTCATATTTTTGACTTGTTTTCCTGTAAAAATGTTTCTTTTTACTGTGCAAAAAGATCCCGCTGGTTTGGTCCAGTTATGCCGTCCCATTGCGCAAAGGAATTTATTCGGTAAATGTGTTTCCATTATAGTTTATGCTTACGTTTTCTTATGGATGAAAAAAGTATCCGACTAAGTTTTTAATGCGCATTTTTAGAATGAAAGCGCATATTGATGTTTCCATCCAGCGTTTTTTAATGTGATAACAAAAAATGCGTATAAAATGGATGGAAACATGGCTAATGCTGCTGCAACAATGCTGTGAACTTTACATACACTAAAAAAGGTTCTTCAGGGGTTCTTTGCAGTGGTCATGGTGCTATATAGCACCACTACCATTTAAAAAACCTGTTAAGCCCAGTTTGGTTCTTCAGCGGTTCTCTGTGGTGGTTAACATGCTCTATGGCACCTCTTATGATTCTACATAGCACCATATGACAAAGATAAAAGTGGTTCCCCTATGATTACAAGCCAATGAACCACTTTTAGTGCTATTTAGCACCGTTTTTTGTGGTGTACTTCCAGCGTTTAGTTGATCCTGATAAGCGCTCAATGTCACAGTTGTAAACACGACAGCTTCTACTTCCATAAGGGGTTTGGTATCATGATGGCTTTGCTTCCAGGCAGAGCATTGAAGAAATCCTTAGTCAATTTCTAGAGACGTTAAGGGAGATAATTTATTCGGACCATTCTGACAATCACCTGCAGACATGAGTGATGTCCACTAAGAGTCACCACAGCCAAGCCATCTGCCCTCTACGCCACACACAGAAGCTGATATGCCTACCACCGCAAACCCATAGAGAAGGCTGCAAAACAGCTTCTGCGGTCTCCTATCTCACTGCCTGACTCACCCCCAACATCTGGGCATAAGTACATAGAGCTGAAGTCTTGTGTCCCTCACAAAATGAGGCGTAATTAGCTTTAGTTTCATTTAATTACTGCCTAAATGTTATGTTACATTTCTGACGAACGACATAAAAAGCTTCCACAGCTTTATCAAAGAGAACCTCTGTGCTATTTTAGCAAGCATTCAATGGACTATTACCAACCAGGACTGAGAAAACGGCAGTAGGATGATAAAAAAGATCAAGAGAATACCACATATTTATAATTTGTGTCACATGCCGCGGTTTCACGAATGCTTCATTTCTGATAAGGCAAGCGCCGGCTACAGCCGAGGTAAAACTATTCTGTTTTTCTGGATTCGCTTAAGTGTATTCAAAACTTCAGCGCGACGCTTTGATCTGTCAGATTTACGTAAACATCTGTTTCGTGCTGATAGAACGAAGGAATGAGATACTAGGAGTGGTTCTTATCAAATCAGCCATCGTCGGATTGCGAGGAAAGGAACTGATGTGCTATTCTACTCGCCCAGGCATTTCGTGACTAACATCTCGGAATGTTTAAGAACACCTTTTGTTTATATGAATAAAAAAAAAAGTTGCTACAAATAGCTCATGATTAAGGCTTCTATCTTTGCTGATACATACAAACAGGAAAAAATCTCGTCCCTGGAATTCGTCACTTTTTCGTACAAGTCAACTGTACAATTACTGTTTAAAATCTCATTTTCATGTTTGCTCTGAAAATGGAACAAAAAGAAAAATAAGAGGGAAAAAAATTCAACAGCTTCGCCAAGGATGTGACCTCGTCACACTAAAATTACACAAACTATTTGATGGAACATTTGTTTTCGATTTTACTCCTGAGGCTGCATTTCCTGAGTGCTGTGGGTGATATGTGTGTGCGTCATGGCAAATGGGAACATCATAGCCCCCTTACACGGGGGCCAAAATTCAGATTTTGTCATGTACTGTACATATGGATGCAGAGGTAGACCAATTTTACACCCCTATGTGCGGTTGTCCTGGCAGGAGACTGAACGTTCATTATTGTGGAGTTATGGGAAACATTTGGGGCCGCCGTCACCACTGGGGCTTTTCAAACAGGGGTCCATGTTAAATTCATACAATCTAATCTGTTCCTTATATAAATACACACCGAGGTGCAGCCATACTATAAAGCAAACCTTTAGGCTACATCTTGAGTCGAGAAAGTACCTGTCATAGCCCATATGTGTTTCTGAGCAATACGCTCAAAATCTGTTTGCTCCCCAAGGGTACTTCTGGAGGATGTAAGAGGAAATTGTGCGGCATGATGTGTTCTTTGTATCTCATTTCAGAAACAAGGCCTTCAATCTCCATCTCCAATGGGGAACGGAGAGGAAACCTGCCTCTTGTCTCCAGGAACCAAGTGGTTTTCTACATAAAGAGGAAGTGCCCATGAGGCAGATGAGCTGTGCCAAATCAGACAGGCTTACACACTAAAACTGAAGAGTGTGTAGTGTGTAAGCGCGTGTTTTCGAGGGCAGGAACCCTTTGTGAAATGCTTCAAGTTTATGGTGTCACGTCTGCTTTCCTTTCCTTACCTCTGTTTATAAAATTCCCTTCAAAGAGCTTTCATATGTCTAAATGGTGTGCTTGTATCCTTTCGAGACAACTTAACTTTAAAGACGAGCAATATAAACTTTTGTACTTGTGCATCTGTGGGCCTGTGGGGCTGTGAGGTGTGTTTAATGTTTTGAGGATCTAGCTGCAAAGGTTCCTGTCAACCCAAAACCACTCACCCGAGTGAAACTGCCAGCTTTTATGGATCTGCTCCAGTGCCAGTAATTCCCCTGGTTCTACTACAGTACTTGTGCTCTTTCAAGGCCCAATTGGGTCAGGGGTTTCACACCACGGCAATGGTTAGAAAAGCAGGAACATGTCAGGGAAAAGATCCAAAAGTAACTAGAGGTAGCAGGGATTTGTCCTACATCCAGGTATTAAGTATAAACACTGGAGACTTGGGATCTGGATGAACGTTGAGAGACAAACAAACCAACTAAAACCAGCAATACTGAAGTTACAGTTCTGAGTAAAATCTGCATAAATTTAGCATAAAGAAAGCTGGAGTTTCAACCAAGAGCAACTGCACCATTTAAATGGGAAATCTGAGGGTATATTTTTAACCTAAAACAAGGTTGTGCAAATTTGAGAAATGAAGAACTGAATAATTGGCTAAAAATGGGCTAGAAATTGGCTAGTTTTTATTAATTGAAATGAAGTAAAAGTATGATATGTACGTTAGATTAAAAAATAAAATAAAAATGAGAAATGTTGAACTAACTGAAATTCAAGATGATGTTCTAGTACTAAATTTAATAAAACTAAAAATTAAAATATTTTATTTAAAAAAATGTTTTTTTTTTTAAATAAGAAAAGCACATAACAAATGACTAAACCATAAAATATTAAAATGATTAAAAGGCCTATAAACCTTCTAATTTTTAAAACAAAATTCTTTCAAATTTCAATTCATTTTAATTCTACTTCCTTACATTTAAAACCAAATTACAATTCGGCATTCTGTTTGTAACCAAATCCAATTCAGGAATTTCACTGGGATTTATAGGAACTCTCATTTCAGTTCCAAATAGTGCACGGCCCAATTCACAACCCATCTGTTTATTTTATTGAATTTACCCAATTGCAAATTGACACAGCTCTTTTGTCTATTCGCTGCTGTGTGTATGCAAGCTTGGATGTACAAACGCCTAAAAACACATGCATCCAGCAGCAAATGACACTTTGTTTTGTCTGGGTGTCTGTTTCGTTGGTCCAAGCCGCTGGATGTGAGTGGGTCAGAAGCCACAGCTTCCCTCAGTATTGTGAGGCTCTGATTACAAGCTGTGATGTCTCAATAAAAATGCCCGAGAGAGGACCGAAGATTTCAGCGGTTGAGTTGGTGCAACTGTGCACCAGATGTTGAAAGTCATACCCCGCTCCCATCTAGCCCCGAAGAGGGGAGTGGTCTAGGACGTGCCAGTGTCCCACTGATATTGCGGGTACATGAAACGGAACCTCAGCATACACATTATCAAAAATCGAGCTTATACATTAGTGCTTATGTGTGGGAATGTATGAATGCATGTTTATTGAATGCTGTGTGGAGGAAGTGGCTGTTGTGTGTGTCTGTGGAGATGAAAGCATGTGTGGGGCCTTGCGGAAGGGCTTGCAGTGGGCTATGCAGACACCTGGAAGACAGAAGGGCCACATTCAAATGGTATACATTTCGAGTGATGGTAAACCGATGACGCTTTCAAGAGACAAAATAACAGCTGAAAGTCAATGTCGCTAGAATGTATATAGTGTTTGCTACTCTAGCAGTCTCTGTTTATATCTATGACGAGTCACGCAAGTACTGGGCTACCTCGCAGTGGTACGACCCAAACCATGAACAAATCTAAATATAAATACTTATTAGGTGTACCTTAGTGATTCAAGGTAACACAGAAACACATTGTGGAAAATGGATTCATGATACGTATAGAATATCAATTTTGTACATTTTGAATATAAAAAATTCGAAGGAAGGAAGGAAGGAAGGAAGGAAGGAAGGAAGGAAGGAAGGAAGGAAGGAAGGAAGGAAGGAAGGTTTTGATGCCAAAGACACCTAAATATGATGATCCCTTTTGCAAGAGACCCATTCCCTAAAATATAAAAGCAACTACAGTATATATTTTAATAAATCCCAATTAAAACTCTGTAATTGTGAATTTAGTGTACCTGGAACTAAATAATTAAAAAAAATTCTTCACAGAAGTATAAAGAGATCAAATCAAAGATATGAAGATAATGAAAATGACTTAAACTTTGACTGTTAATTGAATTAAAAAATCATTATAATAATTTGGATACTCAGAAAGCAGAATGAAATAATAATAGGTGGATGTGAATTTTAAATGTACTTAATATCTTAAAATTCTTTTCTGACACCCTATTCTGAAGCACTGAAGGTCTCCAGACCCCTGACTGGAAACCTCTGAATGAAATACTAAGAATCTGCATGATTTCAAAAAATAAAAAATAAAAAAGCAAGAAGAAAACAAAAAGCAGGCATATCAGACAGACAGGCAGAAAGATAGATCCCCTACATCCCAGTCCCTCTTTCACAGGACTCCACGTTTATGGTTCATGCCTGTGGAATGACGACGGATTCTCCATATAAAAGTCGGCGGGATCATGGGGTGTCTCAAATATTGAAGACAGTTGCTGACAGAATGACAGGGGCCATATTTATTTTGGTCAGGGAGCAGAGCTTTTTGTGGGGAGTTAATCAGATCCCTCTCCCCCCTCTACAAGGAATGCAACTGAAGAAAAGAAAGCCCAGGGCTACTGGTAATGACCTCCGTCTTTGTGGAAGATTTAGCACTGGCAGAACTCTTCAGAGATCACATTTGATCGCAGAGGGTGTCACACAAATTGTACAGCAGGTGAGAAGATGCCTGAACTGAAGAACTCCCTGACTGACAGCTATGACTTTTGTATGGCTTCTGACTTGAATGACCTGGTCTCTCCAGTAGGGAATATATATATATATTTATAATACTCAAAAGCTGCAATTTTCTGCTATCAAGGGGGCAATTTAAAGTGTCTTTCAAGTTAGAGAGTGCCTTTCTATGTAAACACAGAGTGATAAACATCCAGCAAATTCTGGAGTGAGACTGAGACTCAACATGTCTCAGCTACATGTGTCGGGTTTGCAAAGCTAGATAGACAGATTGCTTTGATTTTTACTTATTCACCAAAACCTCAAAAATGTGTAGATATACAAAAGTATGGAAGCCCTTTTCCGCTTGAGTAAAAAAAATAAAAAAAAGTTTTATAGTGATAGACTTTAAAATAAAAAATTAATTAAATCACAATTTTGAGATACAATGTTAGAATTATGAACAGTAAAGTTGTTTAGATATATCATAAAAATGTGCAATTTTGAGATACAAAGTTACACAAAGTTTGATTTTGAGATTTAAATTCCCAAAAACATTAAGTGTCAAATTAAGAAATAGTTATTTTGCACAATGGCACAGTTGGTAGATATAAAGCCGCAATTACAATCAAAGTTACCCTTTTCTTTTAATGGAAAAGGGCTTCCAAATAAAAATTGTAAGTTACAATATCACTTAATAAGTAAGATCGAAGTTGATGTTGTAGTAGAAGTTGATTTCAGATTAAACAATGAAGTGAAAGTAATTTCTTGTAATCAGGCACCTTTAGAAAAGCCAACCGAAAATCACGAAAACTGCAATCAATGGGCTGGGATGTCAATATCTCAATGACTTCTTATGAATAATTCAATAAGAATCATTAAGGATCAATAACTATTGACAAACACCATTTACTGTTGACCTCGGACCATATGTCCAATCTCAGATGACTTATCTTCAGTCAGGCTTTAAATGGATATTTATATTTTGGAGACACTTTTATCCAAATCGACCTACGAGCTGGAAACCAACGAGCGATTGATCATACAGAGCCAATAATATTAGCGTTGCCACAAAACAAACTTTTAAAAAAAGACCAAAGGGGTTTAGAGGTAGCTGGGAAAAGTATGGGAGCTGTTGTGTGAATGCGGGTTGGCTGTGAAAAAGCGGTCAGTCAGTCCTGCGGAGTCAGCTAATTAAAGAAAGATTAGTCCGTTGGCACACCAGTCACAACAGACCTGGGCGCAAGGCACGGATAATCACCCAACACGGCAGCCAATTAGTGAGCTCCTCCTGCCCTGGGAAAACAGCACACTCTGCACTCCTGCTCTGTCCAATGATAGCCCGCAATATTACCCAGACGTAATACACCATTTATCATTCCTGAATTTCAACACTGAGTCAGGATCTCATCGGGAGTCGTCATCTGCGGATCACTTTCTCCTGCGAGAGGCCCAAGTTTTAGTGGGAAGCGCGAGGCAGCCTGACAGTTATTAAATAAATAAGTGCAAACACACACTCTCGGCAGCAGTGGCGAGAGGCGTCCGCTATTTGTTTTGGAGGGGCGCTCGGCACAGGGCGCGCGTAAGAGACTCGCATAAGAAGTGAATTAGTTGTCTGTGGATGCTCGCATCTGTAGCAGGAATGTTTGACACTCAAAAGACGTTCAAATATGGATTTGGATTTTTGGTTTTCCAAACTAAACACAGGCCCCGAGTCAGATCATAGAGCGTAATTAAAATCCTTGGCGGACAAGGTTATCCTGCCAAGCCCTCGAATTCACTCCGCTAACTAACCATAAACACACCAGTGCCACACAAAGCCGCGCACACATTAAAACCAAACTCCGCCAGTGTTTTCTCTGTGGCACAGAGGGGTATGCCTTGCTGCGGGTCTCATCCTGCTTCCCTCAATAACAGATTAAAGGCAATTACTCCTCTGTGGGCATCACTTTACCATAGTCTCCATCTGGCTCCCAGACTGGCCTGGACTGACAAGCAGAGGATTTAGAGGGGGGAGGGAGGGGGGGCTGGAGCTCCATCCTCATCCGAAGACGGGAAGGCAAATAGCGCCTCTGCAGCCACTGATCTCCCCATGACTTCTAAAGGGAGTATTAGTTTCAAAATTCAAGAGAGCGTTAATGTCACACTGGCCATAGAGGTAAACAGAGGGGGTGAAATAATGTTCCTTAGATGCCTGTGGTGCATTTAAATTGACACAACATACAGAGATACAAAAGATAATATTTTGAAAAATGTTCGAGCATTTTTGTCACATTACATTTCACATTTGGCGGACGCTTTTATCCAAAGCGACTTGCATTGAATTTCAAGGTACACATCTTATATTCTTATCAGTTCTTGCTTTCCCTGGGAATCTAAAACCCATGACCTTGGCGTTGCAAGCGGTCAATGGGGTCAATTAAAGGTCAATGAGGTTCCAAAATAGTGGCTTGCACAGGATCAACTTTTCACTCCTGCGTCCGCTAAAAATAAGTGTCTATATTTCTTCCTACTCCCGCACGCTTTTTTTATGCTTTGTTAAAACTCACAAAATCCTGCAGGTACAGATCTACATTGATTTTTTAAGTCCCGTTTCAGTCTCACTCTGTTGTCATAGGCTATTCCTAATTCCTACAGACA
The DNA here is from genome assembly GCA_038021265.1 of Cyprinella venusta. Classification (NCBI taxonomy): domain Eukaryota; kingdom Metazoa; phylum Chordata; class Actinopteri; order Cypriniformes; family Leuciscidae; genus Cyprinella; species Cyprinella venusta. The sequence goes on from CM075874.1 coordinate 26,959,844, forward strand.
TGGAAGCTTTAGCATTCAGTTCTGCCAGGAAGACTCAATTGCTACGTCACTTATTACCTTCCCATCTATCCAATCGTGTCTAATACTTGCGGTATAAAAGACCGGTACTTACACATGTTTGAGTTTGCAGATGCTGACGCTTTCATTTACCTCCATCCTCCCCACCACCACCAGGATGGTCCCTTTCTATACCTCCCAGTGGGTTGGCTGCGCCCCTGCCTTTGTTTTCAGGCAGGAAATGCAGAGTCCGGACCCTTGGATTGCAAGCTATGGACAGGGCCTACGCCAAAGGACTTTATTGCTTGCTGGGCTATCAATAAATGTATTTATTGTTACAGTATTTATGCTCCCGAGTCTTTCTTGTAGAAATTATGCTTCTGACTTAGCAGAAAAAAGGAAGGAGTATTTCCATGCTGTCGCATATAACCAAGAATCATGTCCAACCCTGTGCCTAAAACGCTTTTTTTTTGTTAGTAGACAAATAGACAGCAGACTTTAACATATAACATTCTGTACCTTAAAACATAAAATAAATTTGGGTAACTCTTATTTTTAGAAATTTTTTTTGTGGAAGTCAAACAAGTCATTTTTTCTCCCGCTTCCTCTGCACACCAATCAGCAATTTAAAATTTGTCCCACAGACCAAAACAAAATTGGACCAAGAACAAATTGTAATGGTTTGCTTCATGTTTGCAAGCTCAATTCAAATCAAATGTATTCATTTACTTTAATTGTAATTTTAAAGGCATCCTCAATTGAATTCTGAATAGTATAAAACTCTTGCAAGAAGCCAAAGTGTCTAAATGATACATTTAAGAGCAAGAAAGGATCATGAGCAACCCAAGAAGGACAAGGAACTGTCACAGATATCAGGGCATATAGGAAAAACGGTATGTTTCGCCCGTTTCAAAGATGGAAAATCAATTGCACCATGCAAGGCTCTTTGGCCCTGAGCAATAGAATCTAGAAACCACAGAGAATCGTTACGAGAAGATGAGCATGCATATCACTGCACTATGGAGTCTTACTTGTTCCTGAAGTAACACCCCCGCATTCAATACACAATTTCTAGCTGTCTGAGAATCTGAAAGCCGCTTTGCTACGAACAAAAAAAAAAATCCAATAAGTCTCAATGTCGTGTTTGTGTCTGAACCTCAGTCACACCAAATACAATCTTAGGGAATTACTACAAGGATTAGGGAGAAGATTGGAGGCAATAAGAGTCTAAGTTGTTTACACAACATTTAATACAATTGACATTACGTAACCTGCTGCTTGTTGGTTGCAAAAAGGCACAGGGCTAACAACCTTTGTAGAAAACATTGCCCTCGGGAAGGAAGGAAAATCTATCCACAGAACAGCAGTTCAACTGACAGACGCTCCCTGCTGGAATATCACTCTACAGAGCACTTTCATGGCAGAATTGTCTTAGCATCGCTCTCTCTCTCTAGTGTGGCTGGTCAGTCAGTTGATTTGATGACAGGGGCTTGGTTAGGTGAAAGCTAGAGCTCAGCAGGCATTTCATTTTCGCGAACAGCCGGGCGACTATTAATAAATTGTGTTTACAACCCACTCTATACACCACCCTGAGGAGTCCCGTCACGCTGCCAGAAAGAGGCCGTCTAGCCTGCTGGGAGAGAGTCGGCCCGGCAACCGACTCCCAGATCCTAAGTAGAAAAGTGAACGATGGTGATATTCAACAATAGTCAGCGAGACGTTAATTCAAAGTTAATTTTATCTGATTCATTCAAACCAACAATGTGTGAGTTTGATACTTTTTAAAGTGATTCATTTCAAGAACTATTTTATAAGATTCATTTGTTTGGGAAATGGACAGCACTATATCTGTATTGTTTTGCACAAAGTAATGTAATGATCAGATTTATAAATTCCTTTATAAAGGACATTTAAAGTCGCAATTGCGTGTTATAAAGTCAGAATTGCGAGATATAGTCAGAATTGCGTGTTACAAAGTCAGAATTGCGAGATATAAAGTCAGAATTGCGTGAGGTAAAGTCGCAATTCTGAGAAAAAAAAGACAAAAGTGTGACTTTTTATCTGACAATTCTGACTTTTTTTCTCACTATTGCAAGTTTACATCTCGCAATTCTGACTTTATAACACATAATAGCAAGTTTATATGTCGAAATTCTGACATCTTTTCTCAGAATTGTGATATATAAACTTGAAATTGAGAGTTATCAGGCCAATTCTAAGGGGCAAAATAGACAAACTTTCCCCCCCTCAGAATAGTTTAAATCTCACAATTCTGACTTTATATCATGCATTTCTGACTTTATAACATGCAATTGCGACTTTATATCTAGCAATTCTTACTTTATATCTCGCAATTGTGACTTTATATCTCACAATTGTGACTTTATATCACACAATTCTGACTTTATATCACACAATTCTGACTTTATATCTCGCAATTGCGACTTTATATCACGCAATTCTGACTTTATATCTTGCAATTTTGACTTTATATCTAGCAATTGTGACTTTATATCATGCAATTCTGACTTTATATCTCGCAATTCTGACTTTACATCTCGCAATTCTGAGAAATAAAGTCAGAATTGCGGGATGTAAACTCACAAATGTGAGAAAAAAAGTCCGAATTGTGAGATAAAAAGTCGCAATTACCTTTTTAATTTTTCATTCTATTGCGGAAACAAGCTTCCATATCACTGAGACCTGAAAACGATCTGAAAATATCGGAATTCATGTGCTAACCCCCAATCTAAAGTAATTGCAAATATCTACAGAGAAAAATGGCCTAGTACTTACTGTTGCACTGGTGCATGTGAGTGCTTTAGACTACTGGTGTCCAGATGTTTTCATCTTTTCTTAAATCACTTGTGCGTCAAGTTCAAGCTAGGGTCTGTAAATGACGTCTGGCGACATTTAAGCTCTAAGAAACGGAAGCTGGATGATCAGATAAACAATGCCAGAAATATATTCACATGTATAACTCATCTTATGTTATTTACCTTCTCATATTTCCTGCCTTTGTCTAATCCATAGCAATCTGCAAAGTCTGCTGTTATGTAATCTTATACCGATTTCCACAAGCGGGTGTCTAGTATCTAATGTTATGTGCATTATGGTAACAGGGTTGTATTCTAGAACAACCCCCCACAGTCAACTTTTACCTCATTTTATTCTCATGTAGAGCAATTTGCTTGGCAGCAGGGCATACATAAACTTACACATGCGTATATGTTTATAGTCTGGCTGTAATCCTATTTATGTCTCACAAAGTAATTTGTTATATTGCAGAGCAAAGCTGTCGTATTAGGTAGCATTCAGGGACTTATTGGTAAAGTCCTTGGAATCCAGTGTAATGTAAGAGGTTAGTCGGGGGCTATGTTATGCTGGCCTCTCGTTTTATGAAGACTCTAAACCAAGCGCCCATATCCTTATACAAAGGCTTTGGCAACTTCCTGGTCAACCATGCACAATATCTATCTGCCGTCCCTGCAACTGGGATGCAAGAAAATGACCATAACATAATTATTTCTATAGAACATCACTTCGTTGCATTCGTACTGATCAGATAGCGATCCGATTTGACAGATCCGATAAAACTGTTCCATTCACACTTGTCAACATAAATGTTCCAACGCAAAGCAAATATAGACCATTTTAAAAGATGTAAACAACCCTGGTCCAGAGGCACTTCCTGTTTCAGTTTTTTAACACTACATAAAAGCTGGGATAAAATACAACCAACAGAACATTTAAAACTGAATCAAAAAGTTAAACAAACATCTTTAAGAAGTTTTCTTTACATGTGAAATAAAGAAAACAGTTACAAACTGAAACAGGAAGTGCTTCTGGACCAGTGTTGTTTACATCTTTTGAAATGGTCTATAAATCCGATCTTTAATTCCTACTTTATATGCTAATTTAACAGTGTTCACATCAGAGAAAGACGTGAGAACAGATATGGGCTGCATTTTATTTATAATCAGTAAATTTCAAGCTCAAAAACTGCAATAGGAGACGTCACTGAACGCGGATTGACAACAGAACCGGAGGAGAAAACAATGCTGAAAAAAGTCACAGTTTTTGTTATTTTTGGGCCAAAATGCATTTTCGATGCTTCAAAACATTCAAACTACCCACTGATGTCACATGGACTACTTTGATGATGTCTTTATTTCCTTTCTGGACAAGGACAGTATACCATATACATTTTCAAAGGAGGGACAGAAAGCTCTCAGACTAAATCTAAAATATCTTTAACCGTGTTCCAAAGATGAACGGAGGTTTTACGGGATGGGGACGACATGAGGGTGATTCATTAATGACATGATTTTCATTTTTGGGTGAACTAACCCCTTAAACATACAGCACGATCAGTGCGGTCAACATTTATAAACAAATGGCTCTTATGAATTGGCTATTTTCATTGATCCAACTGGTTCTTTTTAGTGAATTAAAAACACACAACATGACCAATGTAGCCTGATTCACTATCAAATTAGATTTTATGAGTCTTTTAGTGAATAAAAACACATAATGTGCGACCAGTGTAGCTCAATTCACAGACAAATGATTCTTGTGGGTGCTTTTTTATTATTATGACAACCATACAGCATGACTAAGTGTAGCCTGATTAATTAACAAATTATATTTTTAATCGGTTCTGTACAGCATGCCCAGAGTAGTCTGATTCCCAAACTAATGATTCTTAATATGTCGTTTTTTTAATGAATTGTTCAATAATACTTTACTACTTTTAATCCGTCAGACAAATCCTTTACTGAACTGAATTGATCAGAGTCATCATCATTGTATTTAATGATATCTATATCGAAATTAAGTATTGTGTCAGTATCATTAATGTCCATGAAGCAACTTGCTGTTAAACATTTCTTGGTATGATTCCAGTTAGTGACTCATAATGACTATATTACCATGTAGGACTTTTCCAAAAGCTTACTTGGTTATTGGTTTCTAAATGTAACAAAGGAGCGAGCACTGCATGTTTAATTAAGACTTTAACAATGGCTCTTAATCACTGACCTCAGATGAGATACTGTAATTGAAACCAGGAACCATACATCACAATGCCAGTTTTTAATTAAAGATGACTATAAAGCACTTTTGGAAAAGGTCAGGAGGAGCTGAATTATTGAAGGAAATTCCTGTGGAGAGAGCCAACATGGGTACAGAAGGAAGACATGCCAGAAAATCACTATTTCCAACCTTCGCTCGGCACCTTACAAGCACCGAAAGGGGAAAAGAGCCATGTGACATGTTAGAAACATACTTAGTCAATCAGCACGTCTCTAAAGCTTCTGTCATAGTGCATATGTTCCAAAGTAGAAACATTTTTTATTTCTTCTAAATGATTTAAATGAAGATGGATAGATTCAGGATGCATTTAGCGATGCACTTCTCAAAATTAATAGCTCATGGAGAAAAATTCAGTGGCTATGACCTGATACTAAGGTGGACATTACGGGAATTTAGATACAGTACGAGACTGGGGTACCTAAATAAACAATGGAAACTGAGCGAGTTCAGCTTCATATTGCCTCAGGTCTCTGGGTTGACAATTAACCTTTCCATAATCAGTCAAAAAACGTTCTCAATGTGAATGTGTTGTCCTTTACTGACCTCAGAAATTGAAATCGCATGTGTACTCGGTGTGACAGTATCATAAGTCAGTGACCACAAAAGATTTAAGTTTGTTCAGGTGAGCAGAATGAAAAAAGCCGCGAGGAAACGTCTCGATTAATTATCATCGTGAGTTTTCCTGATAAGCCCTCCTGAATACGGCAATTATTTCCACGAGTAAACTTGGCCCATCTCTTCTAAAACTAAACACTTTATAAAATATGTTTCCTTGGCTCTATTTACTCAAAAAATATTTTCCCTCCGATTTGACTTCTCGTTTTAGTGGTAAAATACATGCACCACCTACCGCAAATAACTCTCTTATAGAGAAAGGAAACAGAGTACCATTGAGGAAACCTGCACTTCATACTTTAAGGAATTCCACTGGGAGGAGAGGAGAATAAGCGAGAGAACACATACGCTCTCAAGAAAAGAGAGAGAAGAAAACCTAAGGCGAGCTGGCTAAAGTGAGCATGGAAAAATACTAATAAATCATGAATGAAAATGCCAGTCGACATTGAAAACCCAAATCGGCTGACTTTTCAATCCAAAAATACAGAGCTCAAGATTAAACAGGTGAGATGCAGTCGAAATGGCCACAGTTATATTTCCTTCTTCAAGTGGAAAGGTTTGAAATTCATGATTTGCAGAAGGAATTAATGATTTTTATCTTAAACCAAGGCTTATATTGAAGGCATGAGCAGGCCTAGACCAACATATGCTGATCCAATCACACACACACACTCACCTCTCCTGCAATGTCGCATAGACATTTTGCATCTCCTGGATTCGGCGATGGTTGGACATGGTATTGTGTCCTTTGGTGGCTTCTTCACAATATGCCGTGTTCGGGTTTCCAGACCCCACTTGAAACCACAGGTCTTGTTTCTTCTGGCGCAGGTCCCCCACTCACTCCACTGGCCCACCTCACAACCTTCTATTGGGTGAAAGAAAACTTGTTTAGAGAACTAGATGATAATGATAATGAAAACCAATGATAATGGCTATGAAGGTTCGGATATGTTAACATATCTGATGTCATCAATATCTTTATTCAAAAAAGTTTTAGGTAAAAGCTAATCATTTGCTGATTGACCAGCAGCTATGTCCCAGAAGCCAGTTTGACCACCTTAAATTGGTTTGACCAGTTGGTAGCTGGTTTGTCGCTGGTCTAAGATGGTCTAGCTGATGCAGAGGACCATCTTGGAACAGCTAATGCACAAACCACAGGGATTTGTGATGGTGTCATTAAAAACCATTAATTATGTTCCAGAACAGCTAACAGATAAAATGATACTTACCTCCGCACTCCATGCTATCCTCCAGGGGAGCAAAGCCCTCCGGACACTTTTCGAAGCAATGGCCCTTGTGCAAGTAAAAACCAGGCTTGCACTTTGTGCAGAAGTCTTTGCTAAAGCAGGCCTCACAGTTATCTATCCTACACCCTGTGAAGAAACAAGAGAGACAGACGTCAGTCTGGACAGCAGACAAAACCTCCTCATCTGGAGCAGACTGAACGGTGGGGGAGGGGGTTGACGTGAGAGATGGATTATGAGGTTGGGAAAAAGGCATTTTGATGCCATGTGAAGCTTTTAACTTCAGGGGAGTGAGATATTCCAGTGCAACTTCCACCGACATGCATGTTGATCCAGGGAGTGTGGGGTGTGAGAGTTTTTTAGGGCTGCATAGAACTCCAAAGATGTGACGACATCCGGAATGAGGAATTACCTCACCGTGACCCCTTCACAGAAGAAAGGAAGGCAGAACATCTCAGCCTCCAAGAGTACAGAGTTAGAGGGAAAGTTTGGCTCTCTTGACTGAGCAAGTGGCGGCACACTTTATGAGCATAAAATCATTATTAGCAAACTTCAGCAAGAATTCAGCATAAAATCATTATCAGCATATAAAATCTGAGCAAAGTTTTAAAGGCATACTTTTTTTTTTTTTTGAAATAGGCTCATTTTACAACTCCCCCAAAGTTAAACAGTTGAGTTTCACCGTATTCAAATCCATTCAGCCGATTTTCTGATATTTAGAAGAATATCAGTAACCAGACAGTTTCTGGTCTCATTGATTTCCATAGTAGGAAAAAATAAACTATGGAAGTCAATGAGACAAGAAATTATCTGGTTACTGACATTCTTCTAAATATCAGAAAATCGGCTGAATGGATTCGAAAACGGTAAAACTCAACTGTTTAACTCTGGGGGAGTTGTAAAATGAGCCTATTTCCAAAAAAAGTGGAGTATCCCTTTAAGAAGAAGTTAACATGCAGTCATTATTAGCATAAAAATTGACAAATTATAAATAAGAACTCAGCATAAATTCATTTGCATCATAAAATCTTACCCACATTTTTAGGGGGAGCTTAGCATAAAATTATTATCAGGATAAAATTTGAACATATTTTCAGCAAGACCTTAGCATACAATCATTATTAGCGTTACGTTCCACGCATGTTTTGTTGCACGTTAGTGTACATTGCACGTGTTGGTTGTTGTGCTCATTATCTTCTCTCTGTCTCAAGCTCCCTCTCTCTGCTCGCAGGTTGCTGTGATTGGCCATGTCGGATGTCAGTCATCAATCAGGCGGCGCTTGAGAGCCAATCGGAGGCCGCCCAGCTGGTTTTAAAAGGAGCAAACTTTTCTGTAGCGAACTTTTCTCTCTGTAGCGAAATGAGTTTTCAGTGGTGAACCGAGTTCTTGTGTATGGCTCTCCATGTGAACTGAGCAGGGGCGTAGCCAGTTTTGGGCCAAGTAAGCTGTTATTTTAGCTTACTTTATTTTCGGGTGAACTGTCTTTGAAAATAGACAGGTTATTGTCTATACAGGTTTGTCCAGCCTTTATTGAGCTCTGTTGGTTGAACATGATGATTTGCCGAATATAAAGGTGTAACTGTTTATCTATTAATTGTTCTACCCTCTAAGGTTAATTATTATTGAAGTCATTTTTTTCTACGAAAAACTATACGCCCACTCACATTTTCACGGGTCCACCCAAAATAAAATTTCTGCCTACGCCACTGGAACTGGAGTGGTGTGCTATGTGTTTTGTTCTTTGTACTTTTAGTACTAGACATGTTCTAGTATGTGGGGTTAGTTTTGATGTATATGTCTACCTTTTCATTTGCCCGGAGATGCCCGGTTAACAACTGATATTATGGGAGGAGAACGCAGGTTAGTATATTGCAATATGCACCAGTAGCAGATGACTGTCTATACACACATGTAAGAAGTGAGCGCCACTCCTTGTTTTTCTGCTTTGTTAGGTAGTTCAGTTATAGACATATGTTTATTTTCTACATTTTTCTTTGGTTAGATTAGGTTTAGGTTAAGGATTGTTTTGTTATATTTTGTTCTTTCATTTGGCGCAACTTTTGCTCTTTTCCCATTTATTGTTTCTGTTCACACAATCATTTTGTACATAGCGCACTTCATTATTGTTTGCTTTGAGTGGCTTCGGCTTGATCTAAATAAAGTCCAATTTATTTTTCCCTTCAAGAAGAGCCTGTCATGTATTCTTCCACCACATCTCAACTTCAGCAATACGTTAATATTTAAATGTTGCGGTCTCTACCCTATACCTTTCAAGGTTTGTGACATTAGCATACAATCTTAAAAGTTATTCTAGGCCTATGTGAAATAATCTAGTCAGTCAGATGATGATGGTCCCAAGTGTTAACATCAGAGTTGGGTGAAAGAGAAAAAAGGGGTCAAGACACTCTGTGGAGGAGGCAATACCGCCACACCGATCCTCCCACGCCCCGCCTTGCCACAGCATTATCAAGGGCAGCGTGCCAGCATGTCATCAAGCTGTGACTCTGCAAATAGCCCAACAAGCAGAGCGAAATTACATGAGCCTCACCAACAGGGCGATACGCTGGCCTGCATAATTAAAAAGAGCCACTGGGAGATGTCTAATTTATGGCGCTTCTAAAAAGTTTCTTCAGAGACCTGATTGCCAGAAGCATCTCAGATTACAGCAATCCACAAACATGTGAAGCTGGTTGCTGGTTCCACTCAGGTAGCTTAAGGCACCTGTTTGTAGATCTTTAGTGGAAGGTTTGTAACTTTTACCAGGCAACAGGTAAGCACGCATTTAATAAAAGGTTTGAAAGAGGAAAATCTGGCACGGTACAAAGAGATAAGGCCTGGGCTTTAATCTCTGACCTCTCTGGGTTTCGTGAAGGTTCTCACCATCACACCCCCCTAATTAGACCATCTCCAGTTAACCAGCCTGTCTCCTCAGCTACATTCCTTCCCAACAAACGAGTCCTTCCCCTTCTCCCTTTGAACCCCCGAAGCCACAGCCCACTTTTCCTGATCTCTCACGCTTTCTTTATCCAGTCCAAACAATCTCATGGCGAGAAAATAAACACACACACACACAAACGGCACTCCGACAACCATAATCACCATCATTATCACTCCCAGGGGAATGATTGAAATAAAGTATTTTTTTGACCTTTTTGCAACTTTTAAAACCTGTATGCAATAAATTGAGGTTGTAATTTACTGTGAATATACTGTAGGCGTCAAGCAACACTCCTAGCCTAATTACATGCACAATAGGTTTGACCTTCATACTCAATTACTTAATTATAGTAGAGAAATCAGGAAATCATGTGAGAATTTACGGAGAGATCAGTAAGATTTTTTTTCCAGCTTTCCCAATTCTGATACTTTGTGTCAGGGTTAGGTGAAGGGATGAGGTGAGGACTCAATAATGCACCATTTATGGCCTTTTAATAAAAACAGTTAAATAAAAAAACTACTGTACCCCCAATGGGAAAACCAGGACCAGCAACAAGGTAGGGGAACACAAAAGAGGGAACATTAGAAGAAGATACAGACACAAGGAGAATAAATATGGAGCAAACAAGGGAGGTAATGAGGGGGGAAAGGTTGGAAAAATTAACCAATAATCTGATAACAAGAAGGGTGAGGTTATACAATATACATGGGAGCACATGGCACAGATAAACAGAGATGACAACCATGTGCTCACACACTTAACAAAACAAAAACAAAAGCACATGGCCAGGGAACACCAAGTGATCAAACAAAACGACAACGCAGCTGTGTTCACACAAGACACAAACTTGGTACCACACAGAACACAACACACACGGACAAAACAGTGTACGGAACTCGGAACCACACGCTCACAAGACAGGAGTGTCAGAGCTCTGTCATCAAACCAAGAATAAATAGACAGAAATGACAGAACCCTGATACTTTGCCCTGTCCACATTTTTTTTACTGGCACCACCACTTTTTTTTTATTATTATTCTTTTTTTTATTATTATTTTTCAAAATACAAGGTGCCCGTATGAGCACCAACGATCAATGTGTTCAAACTGCTAAGCCATGGGGTGAGCACAAGACTAACATGACACCTTCATAATCATGACATGACATACTGTATGTTATGAAAGTTTTATGCATGTTTGTGACAACTGTCATTAAGAGTCATTCGCTCAGTTATGACATTTTAAATGCAAATATGACATTGTTTGAGATGTCTTTGTTATGAAACCTTGACATAAACCAATACATCATAACCCGTCAGTGTCTTTGTCATGACAACTTGACATTACTAAGACAACACAACCTGTCATAAACATGACATAGCAGATTAATTATCAAACTTAAGAAACCACCTAGCTTTATTGGTTGACATCACATTAAACTGTCAGGTGGTTGGTTTTGACATTGGCTGTCATGAAGCCATTATAACTTTTTAATGACAAATACAATTAGTACAACTGTAGTTGAGGAAACGTAAAAAAATCATGACACAGTTATAATGCCTCATGACAGCCAATGTCAAAACCAACCACATGACAATTTAACTTTAATATTTTAATTTTACGTCAAGTTGTCATGACAAAGACATCTTAAACAATGTCATATTTGCATTCAAAATGTCATTACTGAGCGAAAGACACTTAATGACAGTTGTCATAAACATGCATAAACCTTACTTCATATTCAAGACATATGTCATGTCATGGTTATGAAGGTGTCATGTCAGTCTTCTGCACACCCCTTCAAGTACTGTAAAGTGTTACCCCATAGTCTGCAACAAATGTAATACACACTCAGTCTGAACCGATGATTATAGAGACGAGTTGTCTCGTAGCTTTGCTACAGGGAATGTAAAGCACGCTATTCAAAAAGAAAAAAAGGACAAAAAAAGTACATAATCATGTCATTATTTTTAACACCCTTGTCTTTACATCAGCCAAGACACCAGGGCAGAACTGCATCTTTTGTTTGATAAACACATGCTCTGGCTGGTCGAATTACACTTTGCTGTAGAGATCTTGGCGCGAAGACTGTGAAGAGGAAGGCCACACAGATGGATCTACTTGCTTTTGTTCCCAGATTAATCAGAGCACTGTCTCAGTCTCTGTGTCCTTACATGTCCAATCTATGACAGGGAGCAACAGCTAATAAATGAGCTTTGTAACAGAAAAGCCGCCTCTGTCCTCGCCCTGATATACTGCAGCCATTGGGAGGCTGTCATCACCTTTTGGATCGCTTACTTCAACAGGGAATTGAGGACGAAAAAGAAAAGAGAGCAACTGCTGGCACACGACTCAGACAGTGACTGGACTGACTTGACATGAAATGTCATTTGTCATCCATGATCATGTGCAGATGCTGCAATATCAAAATCGGAAAGTTGGAATATCTGTTGGAAATTAGTAACGCTGAATAAGGTGACCCTGGGTTCAAAAGTCTCACATTGAATCAATAATCTAACCATCAGTGAGAAGATCATTTAGGGTCTCAAACCACTATTAAGAGCTTATCCAGCCTGCAATTCAAGCAATATTTTTTTTAATTACAATCTATATATATATATATATATGCATTTTTATAAATTGTTTTTTAATCTTTGAAGTTATATGTTGTTTATGTATAAATGCATTTTTTTAAGTGTAAAAAAGGACACCGACACGAGACACTTTTGAAGGCCTAGATGATAACATGAGGCTAATATGACATAATAAGATTACATGTTCTTCCACAGACATGAGGATAAGAACAGGCGGTGGGAATCTGATGAAAGCCCAATGCAAAAAGTATATATATAAGTATATATATGTATATAGAACATATATATATATATATATATATATATATAAGTATTAGGGCTGTGCAAAAGTTAATTGCGATTAATCGCATCCAAAATAAAAGTCTGTGTTTATAAAATATTTTTGTGTGTGCTGTATATATTTGTATATATAAATACCTATGCATGCATGCATATATTAAAGAATTATTTGCGCTTAAATTGTGTGTATATATATATATATATATATATATAAATACATAATCTATTTTATATAAATATAAATATTTTATATATGAATAACACATTTTCTTAAATATATACATGCATGTATGTGTATTTATATATACAAAATAATTATATACAGCACACACAAATATATTATGTAAACACAGACTTTTATTTTGGATGCGATTAATCGCAATTAACTTTTGCACAGCCCTAATAAGTATATAGAACATATATATATATATATATATATATATATATAACATTCTGGTCGTCGAAGTTAGTGGTTAAAGGTTCAATTGACTATAAAGTCATTTCAAAATTGGCTGCAAAAAAAAGGCTAAAATTAACGTTTTGTTATTTAATGCAACAACAATCATTCATTTTAACTGTGGCCTGTTTTAAGATGTAGGCCATAACAAAAACACCAACTATTAAAGTATCCGAAAATGTATATTCACTTCAACTGGGACCATCTAAATTCTCAAATGATCATTCAGATCTGTAAAACTCAAACATGGTGAAGGATAGGTGTACCACTTACACTGTCTGGCAAATCGAGCTCTCTGGAGTGAGAGAAAGACAGAGGGGCCAACGCAATTGCTCTTTAGCAGGTCCCAAATGACAGATTTAACTGCAACAACTCATTCTTTTCCAGAGGGTACAGGACTCATTACCTCATTGGAAGGGTATATTGTGTTGATTCTTTAACTATTGGGTACCACTTCAGGCAACGGTCCTTTCGTGTGGCTGAGGTCCACCTCAGTCCCATTGGATTATCATAACTACCCGTAAAACTCAGAGGCTCAGGAAGGTTTCGAACAGACTTACCCAAACGCCTGCAATTGCCCATTTAAATTAGTGTCAACGTGGGAATTATTACAACAACAGTACAATATAGGAACAGATTTTACAACACCAATGACGATAAAACATAGTAAAAAAATGGATGAAACAATTATCCTTGACACGGGGGCTCTCATGTGGCACATATACTAGTCCTGGATGAGCTGTCAAAAATACTTGAACTACACGTCCAGGATATTGGCAATCAGAAAGCTCTGAAAAAGCGTTTCCATGTGAGTAAGAGATGACAGGAAACTTCACGTATGGGGAAACAGGAGGTCATCTGGGGACAATATCTATCATTCAGTGGAAGGCTGCTTACTAACATTGGCTATTAATCATGCCAAACTTATTTCATAAAGTCAGCATTAATACTCACAGCCCTCTCCCTGTGAAGTTGCATGTCCATAAAAGAGATCAGCTTGTTGGCTGTTGTAAAGGTTATGATTCTCCCTGACTGCATGTTATACCCTAATTCTCAGTCTAGAGGCTTTTCATCCGTGTAGTATCCGTGTGAAAGAGGGTGTGTGTGGAGGGGGCGGGGGTTCCTTGTGGTGACACTGAAATATTTAAAATGTAAAGGGAGAAAAGGAGGGTTCAAGATGGATGAGATAGAGGGCTTCCACTTGACAACCTGTGGAAAAAACTGATGGTACCAGCACACCAGTTCTGTCTGCATTCTGAATCTCTTTTCCAGCGTTTATCTCTCCTTCATCCTCCCCACACTCTGTTTTATTTGGTTAGCTTAAGTGGTAGGTTACAGCAGTGTTTAGGAGCAACTAACCAAAAGCAGAAAGGCTTTTGCGCACACAGTCAAACAATCTTGTGAGATCAGGTAATAATTAAACAAGCTCTCCAAGTATGTCTCTCTCAAATTGTTCTATCAATCACCATCTGCTGAGTTTTCCAGGTCTGTATGATCGTTTGAGAATTTAGATGGCCATTCACTCTTAATAAAATTTCCAAAAGTGATGCCATTGAAGAACCATTTCTGGTTCCCTAAAGAGCCTTTTAGTAAACAGTTCTTAAGAATAACCCTTTTTTCCTTCATGTAAAGAATGTTTTAGTAATCTGAAGAACCATTTTTTGGGTGAACTATCCATTTAAAGGGATAGTTCACTTTAAAATGAATTTTTGATATGTTTTAGCTTACCTCAAAGGCATCCAAGATGTAGGTGTCTTTGTTTCCAAAGTATTTTCAATTTTGATATTTTTAGATCAAACCGTTCTTGTCTGTCAGTCATGTAATGGAGGTTTATGGGGTCCACCCTGGGTCCACCTCAAAGGGCATGCACAGAGAAGTCCAAATTAAACATGATTTAATGACTCGTAAATGTAAGTACACATTGATGGCCTAAGACACGAAACAAGCGGTTTGTGTGAGAAAGGGTGGACCCCATAAACCTCCATTATATGACTGACAGACAAGAACAGTTTGACCTCAAAATTGAAAATACTGTGGAAACAAAGACACCTACATCTTGGATGCCCTTGAGGTAAGCTAAAACATATCAAAAATTAATTTCAAAGAGAACTATCCCTTTAAATCAATTATGCAATCTACCTTCTACACATTTGAGATATTTCAGTCACGCATATGATGCTCGCCAAATGTATCTCAGTGTTCAATTTGGATTTCAAAAGCGCTCGACCCCACCCCACGGCTCCAGCGGAAGAGTCTGGACTGATGTAGTGCAAACCTGTCTCCTCTTTGCCTTTGTTTTCACTCAGGCCTGGCGATACTGTGAAGCATTTTTAAACGAGATAGGATCACACACACATTCAAGGTCTAATGATAAGCAGCTGCTGCTTAAGTGATTTCAGAGAATGTTTTTTAAAAACACGATCAACTCCAATGTAATCCACCGTTTCAGGCTCTTGGAAGAACAAACTTCAGTTGTGCTGAAAACCCGGACAAGCGAGAATGCGGACTTGCGGAGCGAGTTTGAACGGATGCCGTGTGTTCGAAACTGTTCCCAGTGACCCGACAATTAGTTCTCGCGCTGACCCTGATAGAACATACCGTTATGACTGGCACACATGAAGAGCTTAGCGAAGATGACAGAAAAAGCATAATTTAAGGAGATGGGTCAAATGCGAAGCTGGATTACAAAGTCATGACTGAAACAGTGATCACATCAAAGTAGGCTTTGCTCGGAGATTTGATGCTACATGACAATGTGAGGTTTTGTTCTAAGAGAACTTCTTCTGGAAAGGAATCCAGATTAACTGGCCACATATCAGTATCATTTAAAATCAAAATTCAACCAGGACAACGAATGGTTGGAGGACAGTCTCAGAAAACAACATGACTTTGTCCCTTCTCCACAACTTAAGAACTTACAAAATAGGTGCAATGACTTTGTGAAGAACAGGCAGGCTTTATAACGCTAAGTAGCCTCAATTGGTACATCCATTTTATGGTAAATGAGGCGTTTTAGGTGTTTCGCCCTCCTCCTCTTTTGATAAAATTGGCAGATAAATCAATATAAAGTTTGCTGAGTGAGACGGGACATGTTTTTATACAGGGGTGTCTGTACTGGATCTGGGTTTATTAGCATTGTAGGTCCTGACACACTCCTCTGAGGTTTCAAGTCTGTCTGTCAGGAGTTTGGCTCGAACAATCCAAAGAGTTAGAGTTTTGTTTTCACATAAAGTACAAAGCCAACACCTCAGGCTTTTCACTTAACCTCAAAGGTCCGGAGTGTCTCAGGCCTGGCGTAAATGTTAAAATAAGGTTATGAAATACAGGGCATGGAAGGAGGGGGATACACTGTTCCAATAGGACTATTAAATTACTCTGTTTTGTTACTATTTTGTTTTCCTATTTCGTTCTTGTTCCTAGGGATGGGTAAGATCCAACATCTGACAAGTCAATAATTGAAGTCAACTAAACATCCAATCTCAAAATCCAATCTCAAATGCCACGTATTAACACACTAGGTCAAGTCATATTGTAACTTTTAAAAACTCATCTCGAGACCCATGCAAAACAAGTTATATAAAGATACCCTAGAAAATGTGTCCGATCAGGTCAAACCGAAACTGATTAGTCAATCCTCATGTAAATATTGCATTTAGTTCATAAAAAAATACTGAAAAAAGATTTCAGTTGCCCAAATGACTAGGCTAGTTGATTTATGAAATGTTGTTTTGCACATCCCTACTTGTTTCATACACATGACTGTAGTATAAAAGTTAGGAACTACAGAAAACACTTAAACTTATGGTAGAACACATGGAAAATGCTGGATTAAAGGGTCTTCACAAATCACACCACTCTTCAGGAGAAATTTAAAGTGAGTGATCTATAAACAAATAAGATTAAGATTACAGATTACAATAGTGAATATCCTATATGCAAAGTCCTAACTTGCCAAATTGACAGTTCACTCAAAACAAGCTTATTGTATCAAATTCAAGGCCAAATTACTTTAAGTAGGCCTATGAGTAGGCAGTGTGTGTATGTGCATTTGTAAATGAGTAAGTGTAGGATCTTACTGGAGCACATGTTGATCTCTGTCCCCCGCATGCCGTAGTAGCCTGAAGGACAGGCGTGAAGACACTCGCCGTATTGCCTCATCCTCTCCCTCCTCAGAAACAGGAACAGCTTGGGCTGGCAGTTCATACATCCGTTGTCCTTTGAACACACCGAGCAGCCTTTACAAATGGGATACGCTCCATAGCTAGCTGCAATAAAAGAAGACACAAAAAAAGACACTTTACCAGCTAATAACACCAAATAATGCTAAAGTGACATCTTGACTTGGGTTGCCAACAATCTACATTTCTTTATAGAACGTGCCACTAGAGATTTTAGTAAACCACTGGTGATGTGACGATTACTCACAAAGTAAAAAACAAAAACAAAAAGTTCCTAACTTCAGCCTAGCCAAATTATAAGATGAATAAGTTATATTCATTATCATCCTTGTTTTCTAATTTATTCTAATATGCAATTGTATGCTGAATAGTAAATCAATTCAAATGAGATACGGAAGCTTTCCCAAGTGTTTTGATGCGAGACGCTAAAATAAGGGACAAATTGCATCCCGTATGGAATGAATATAAAAAATGCAAGATTCTTTGCTTAAATACAGGATTAGCAACCTTAATCTTGACCTACATGAATGCAGAATGTACTGAAATAAAAACGTATAGTACTCTTACACTTACTGAGGTTAAGTGCTTTGCTCAAGGGAGCACGATGATAGTTCATGACTGCTTTCTTGCAATCAAACCAGAAACGTTAAGTTGTAACCACTTCACCACAGAGCAAGCTAGCTACAAAGGGCTCAGTTGAATGGATAAACGTGTGCTGCTATAGAACTGTCTAAGACATTTTCATTGACACATAAAACTTTCATTGACTAAAGAAACTGTCATTACTGTGACACTAGCGAGGCCTGACGTTTTCGCAGCACAGTGATTTGATTCAAAGCTCAACTCCTGTAAGTATAGTTCAGACAGCCGCTGAAAGCCCAAAACCGCATTGACTCCGAGAAGGATCATGTTGCTGGTAGAAGACAAAGGAGCCAGTAACGACCATACCGTTTCACAATAAAGCTTAATGTAAGCGCCTTAGTGTCCCCTTTACAGGAAAATGTCCTTGGGCACACACAATAGCTGCAAACCAGAGACATTGCTATTGATTGGAGCCAAGTTTTGAATATCACAAACCGAGATAGAGTAACAGTCCGAACTGGACGACCCACCACAACGCTTTATAAAATATCATGCATTTCGCTGACCTTTTTCCCCCAAATCTTTTCTTCAGTCTGAATAAATAAGTAAGAGTGCACCACATAAAAAGAAAATTCTGCATGGCTTAAAATGTGTCATTCATAAACATTTTCCAGAAAATGATACAAGAGAAAGCTTAGCGGGATGGACAAACCATACACAAGGAGGAGGGAAGGTTTGCCATTTAAAATAATCCTCACTGTTCTAACACTCTTCATCAATCAATCTGCTGCTCCCCAAATGAACCAGGGTAAACGTACCGATTAAACTCACCAAAATCTACATTGAGACATTTTTAGTGCTCAAGATATTGGTTTTAGTAAGTTCATTTAAAACAAAATATTACTCTCTCACACTATAATATTTCATTTTATTTTAAATGACAAAAGTATTTTAATTAAATATAAAAAGTCTGGCTGTGCTTAATAAGTGTGTTTTGTACGTCACCACTGCTGCCAATAAGCTCACAAGATGTTTTGATGATGGATAGATGCCGTTTTACCATGATAGATGCACTTTTATCATGATAGATGCAGTTTTATGATGGATTGATGCACTTTTATAATGATAGATGCACTTTTATGATGGATTGATGCACTTTGTTGAGCTTCAAACTGATGGTTGCAAATCACTGCCATTATTCACTGCCCAGCTTAAAGGGAGCACACTGAGCTTAATTTGAGAAGCAACCTTTTTTAATCAATAAATATTACATGGAATAGATGTGAAATTTGATAAAGGACTGTCAATTTTAAGTAAAATAGCTTGACTGATTGGGATCAGATATGCTTGAGACCTTTAATGACTATGGACATACAGGAGGAACCATACAGGTAGGTAGTTCTTCCAAAAAATCAGTAATGTTGAATTACAAAAATATATCTTTTTGTATTCATCATATATGTTATCTATATACTACACAATCAATACTATGTGCTATACACATTTAAGTTTACATTGTAAAATTGCAATGTTGCTAATCAACTATCCTGGAACACAAAGCTCTAGAACGGACTAGGAAGGCTATATTAAAAGAGAATATTTATAGAATTTTTTGTTTTTTATCATGTTGTTTTCATGTTAACCAAAAAATAGACAACACTATTGTGTAGCTTGATTCATGTCACATGACCTCAATGTTTTTGTGACATGGAAATGATCTGGACACATTTTTTCCCCAACCACACATAAAGACATATGGTATACAGTTTGAACATGTTTATAGAAACCTGACATTCACCGTAAATTGGTAAAAAATCTCCCCAACTCAGCCCACACACTTCAGACCTGATTGCGATCGTAGTGCAGAGAACAGGCGGAAACCAGGACTGGCGTGAGGTTGGAACTTCAAAAAGCCAAAAACTATCAGAGCGTTTCCCATATTGAATTTTGTTAATTGAGGGTGGTATGGCAATATCACAAACCGTTTCCCCTGTTGCTTAATCATAAGGGTGTTATTCCTTTCATCCCACTGTCAGAGCTGTTTCAGCAAAGCCTTGCGGCAGTTAAATGATTATTTTAACTGTTGCTGTCAACATGAGCTTGAACAACACAATCCACTGTGAACAATCACATCAGTGCAACGATTGCCCAGCATGATCATACCGCTTCCCTCATCGCCTTGTGTTTGGCAGGGTTTTGCTTGTTATCAATTGTATGACATGATATCCAGACCAGCACTGACGGGACATGCTCTCACTGAGCTAGTAATTATAAATGGAAAGAGTAAGGGAGACGGCACAGCTGACGTTTTTTTGCCTCGTACGAGATTTTTGGAACACCAGCATGTCTGAGGACGGCTTTCCCAGCTCTGACCACAGGCATGTCAAAAAGGATGCTGGGATCTGGTGTGTCTAGGGCAAGGGTGTCCAAGAGCCACCCTAGAGGGCCGAGCGCTTCCACATTTTACGGAAATCTTTTCACCGCCAGCTGATTTATACCTGCAGCTATGACCGGAGTCTTCCATTCTGAATCGTATTTTCATCAATTCATCGAGGGGATTAAATTCAAGCTCTAAACCAGAAAATTTGATGGCTTTCCAATATCACTGTCAAATCAGGCCTTAGAGAGACACCGGGACCCAAGAGGGGAAACAAACAAGAAAAAGTGCCCGTCCGACCCCATTCATATTCTGCATTCAACTCTACTGATACTTAAATTCAAACTAAATAAAAAATTTTAAGTTATGTCATGGCCATCACGTGGCATTTACAGTATGCGTCTTATTCGCACAGAAACATGCCCTCGTTGTTTGAATGATAAGAGGCCGTCCAAGAAAAACTGAACGAATCCAAGTGGCTTCCATACATGTAAACAACATCTCCGGCTATGTTTTTAAGTCACTTTAGAACACTAATTATCTAAGTGTGTCGGTCTGGCAGAATTTCGAGTTCTATATAAATTACAGTGGATAAGCCTAATTTGGCTGCTAAGAGTGTTTTTTGTTCCAAGAATCATACCAGCTTGAGCTTTAAACTTCACCATACGTCTTTCATGTTAAGTGTTAAATAAACATTTGTTCAGACTACGATTTGATGGATCAATAAAATTAAAGGATAAAATCACATCCACAAACTAAAGAATCACAACTGGGGAACAAAACAACAACAACAGTTAACTTGCTTTTCTGAAATTGATGAATGCAATTATGAATAATAATGCTGAAATAAACTCTGCCGCATGAACTTTCCAAATTTAAATTGTACGTTTATCCACTTCTGTTGCAAGCGCAAGTGGATAATCTGAGATGGCCTCCAATACACATTAGGTATTATGATGGATTGTTAAATTTAAAGCTATATTCAACACATTACTCCAAACGGGAAAAAACTGTGATAAATGAGGCTTAAAGAGTAATAAAGAGGCTTTGTTCATCTGACACATTATTACAGAAACAAAATAGGTTGCAAATGCAAGTTGACTTCAATGCTTCCACGCTACTTTGAAACTGTTCCAACGCCCCTAACATCAACAGGACAACCTGTGCACCTCTATTTGAACTATCATTTCCCATTACAAAGCAAAATAGTTTACACTGAGAGTATGGGACAAATGTTTCACAAACCCGAAATATACAAGTGCCTTCTTTCATCATGCATTAAACGATCCATCTACAACCTAAACAAGTGCATTTACAAAGGCCCTTGAATGAGGCTTTATAAGGCAACAGAAAATCACCAGTACAAATGGATTAGAGGTGGATGTCTTGATTTGTTTGGGGAGCAAAATGAAGGGTCGTTATTTTCATTTCTTGCCATTATTCTCTCAATCTTTCCTCTCTCATCTATAATCGACACATCCCTGTTGTCATTCTCTCGGGAACATCAGTTGACATGGGATCCCAACTGTAGACAACTATTCATCAGCAGACATTAAATGAAATTAATGAAATATTGTGTGCTAGTTTCATTGTGCCCAGTTTCTGTGGGGAGACTGTGGTTCATTCAGGTAAACGCAAAATTCTTGGTCCTTCATTCATGCAAATTACAAGCTCATAACGTATGACAGCATTGTTGGACTGTGTTGCCTTCATTCAGCTTTGGCTGGCTTTGTTTTGAATCCTGATCAACAGTTTACAGAGTGAGTGAGGACCGACAGACTTAAGTACATTTAAAGACTCTTAAATCACTTCATCGCCTCTGGCCACCAGAGCTGGGAAGAAAGGGCAAAACCCCACCTCAAAAAAAAAAAAACACTGCCAACAACTCCCAATGATCTCTCTTTCTCACACTCACACAAACCTATGACATCATATGGTGACATCATCCCTTTCCCTACAATAGAATTCTACATGATATCATGCATCATCTGTCAAAATTCAAAGCTGTAAAAAGTTAAAATAAAATAAAAATCTCTAGAAGAAAAAGAGGAAGCTATGAAGATGCATAGTACCTACAACTATGAGGCTAATTCAATGTTCATTCAATTAGTAATAATTGTTTGAAAGATAGATGTGAGATCATTCTCTGTCTCTCTCTACATAAGATTTAATTCTGCAAAAGTAGGGTCAATTACAATCCGTTTGGTCTTAATTTTGCACATAAAGTTTTACAGGAGCCTCAAATGACAATATAATAATTGTTTTGTTAAAGTTAAAAAAATGATTTGTTGTACTAAGAGATGTCAGACCAGCAAGTAAAATTTACTTTAATGAAGATTAAATTAGCTTTAATTAGCTTTTATATATTTTTTTTCATTTAAGTTGAAGTAATTTTGTAATTAGTTATTTTCAATTTAGCTTTATTTTATTTCCATTATAGTAATTTTAGTACTTATTTATTTTAGTTAGTTGCCAAGGCTATGTTTTTCAGAAACTTTCTTTTTTAGATTTTTTCAATAACCATGCATAAACAATATTCTCTCAAAAATGCAAACATTTGCATACATGTTGCTCACATATCATGGTAGCCCTGTTTATGCCAAATAGAGCGTAATTTCACATGTGCTATTAATATGTTTATAAGCAACTAAAAAAGCACAAATGTCAGGGCATGTCAAAACATCTCAAGCACCCCAAAAACACCTTATTTCAGAGGATTTGTATCTGTTAATGAGTAATCAGCATTACATGAGAATCGAGAGAAAAGTCAGAGTCAGCACAGAGTCAGCTGTCTCATTTTGAAATTCTGTCAACATTTCCTCACTCTCATGTTGTTCCAATTTGTTTAACTTTCTTTCTTCAGTGGAACACAAAAGGAGGTGTTAGGCTGAATGACAGCCTCAGTCACTATTCACTTTTGTAATCTCTTTGTGGAAGGAAGAAAGTCATACGGCATTGGAACAACATGAGGGTAAATATTTTTGGGTAAACCATCCATTAAGAATCAGAAAAGCTCGCCTCTTATAATGGAAAAGAAACTGGGAGTATGCAGTAAAACTTTCAGATCATCCACTAAAAGTGTGCCAGTCCCCACATTGTTCCACATGGTTGAAGGCAGTACATGGAAAACTGCATGAATCCACCCGCATTTGTTGCATCTGACTTTATTTGTCATGGTCATGGGTATGGAAATCACACTTTGCTGAAGATTAATACACCAGAGCCAGAATGGTGGGATATGGCAAGGGTACGTTTTGCTCTACAGGCACATTTCTCCTCAAATTTAGCAGAAAATATGCTGGACCTCACCTCCGACTACTTTACAGCTGGAAATAGTCAGGATTTAGGCATCCATGTTGTTCCCCCCCTAACTCCAGTTTACTTTAACAGATTGTACAGTATGCATATGTTTACAATTTGGGGCAATCCCATTAATTATAATGATTCTGAACCATGTGTCTGAGTAAACACATTTGTTTCACGGCACTGGCTTATTAGCTTAGTGAGAGTGTTCCTGTGATACAGGCCCGGGAGGCATGGCAAGCACCGATAGATTTGTAGATTGGATCACTGCGATTGAATCGGTGGACTTGACATCCAAACATGCCTTGTAAGTTTGGGCAGCTGGTACTGGTGTTAGTGTTTCTTTGCACTTGGTGGAAGACAAAAGGGGATTCAGACCCGAGGGCAAACCTGCTGACGTGCTTGCTAATACCTTGGCTTGGCTTTTAAGTCCGCAGAGAAATTGCAGAGCACACATACGGGCTGGTTATTGTCATTCATTTAAAGTAGGAAACACAGTCATTTAAGGTAGCCAATTATTTACACTGTGCCTCTAGAACTGAACTCTAACATGTTCTCATTGATGAAACATTTATTCTTTTATTTAGTTGACTTAGGGCCAGATTTACTAACAGCTTGTGGCAACTCAAACCTTCTTTTGCCGTTAAAAACTGAAAAAAAAACTGAGTGAAAAATTAGTGCTGATGTTGAAAAGGCGGACTCAGTTATTTTTGCGGCTGACTGTATTGCATATGCATTTGTAGGAGTTTCCCTTTTAAGACTAAAAATTCATGGGGGGAGAGTATTTAAATTATTCATGCAAGGTAATTTACTAAGGTTTGCGCTAGTCAATTACTGGTTACTTTGCACCATTATTCACCCCCCCAAAAAAGCAGGTCTTATACCAGATGCTAATTTGCGCTGCTCTTGGTAGATTGCATTGCTCATTATGGAAATGATCCGGCTGTGTCTGTGGTCTTAAAATTGCGCCTTGTCAGTAGATCACGCGCAGAACTTTCCACTTCCATCTGCGTTTTTTTTTTATTGCGCTCTCGTGCTAGTTTGCCTTGTTTCGTAAATCTGTCCCTAAAAGTTTTTAAAACTTACGGTAAGTATTTGGTAACAAAAAATATTAAAATAAAAATACTTTAAAGAAACTGTTTTCAAATTCAACAAATATATATAAATATATACATATTTTATATACATATATTTCATTCTGAAATATATCATTTAAACGGGCCGTGAAAAGGGATTAGCATTATCTTCAGGCAAACTGTAATTAAAGGAGTAGTTCACTTTAAAAAAAAAACTTTTGTTGACAATTTACTCACCCCCATGTCATACGAATCTTTTTTCGAGTCATTTCGTTCATTTTGTTCGTTGAATGAACCAAATGACTCAAAAAAAGATTTGTTCATTTGATGAATGAGTTTGAACAGGAGAGTCACATAGAACAAAGCAAGGCGAGCATTTGTGCTTATAAAACTTAAACTTAGTTATTTATTTTTGAAATGAGCGATCGTTTCGCTAGATACGACCCTTATTCATCGTCTGGTACCCAGTGAAGTCCATTATATGGAGAAAAACCCTGGAATGTTTTCATCAAAAACCCTTATTTTATTTCGACTGAAGAAAGAAAGACATGGACATTTTAGATGACATGGGGGTGAGTAAATTATCTGCAAAAGTTTTTTTTAAAAGTGAACTACTCCTAGCATGAAACAAGAGACATTTTGATTCATGTAAATTCTCATTTAAAAAAGCAAATACAATGGAAAAATACAATGAATACCTGCTGATTTGCTGTAATTCTACAATGAGAGGTCAAATAGCACTTGTTATGAATCTTGTAAACACGAGAAAAAAAATCTTTATGTGTGTCTTTAAAGACAGGTGTTGTAAGGTGCAAAAGGCAATCTGTCATGTAGGGCTATGTGTGAGAAGACATGTTTATGTTTCTGCACAGCTCATTCTTCTTTTTTAGAACGGAATTTGGAAGTTAGTAGCTTTTTCCACTCCATGGATTCTTTTCAGAGTGAGATGTTCTGTTATGGTCTCAGGTCTGTAAAGTAAGTTCAGAGGTGAGGTCTGAGATGAATCATTTTCTCGATCAGTATTTGGGTCGTTTTTCCAGTTAAAATATCGAAGCATCCTTAATAAAAGATAGATACAAGTGATTCACAAAACTGTGCACAATAGTAATACTTTCCAAAGAGACTATCTGTTATGAGCAGTTTTAATTTTTGTACCACTACCAAAATATTTTAAAACTATTATTATTATTATTATTATTTAGTTATTTTTTTATTTTAAAATGAATTAAAATCATTAAATTTTTATATTCATTTTTTATTTATGCTTATAAAATGCATAAAAATGATAGCAATGTAAAAAGAGTGGCAGAAGCAAAGACATGAGGGTGGGGGAGAGGGTGGGAAGTGGAACGGTTAAAATTAGCACACCTGTTGGTAATTTATCACACATAAACCTCACACCTAATTTTCACACCTGTGGCACAATGGGTTCTGAATCCCACAATTCAGTCACACATGCTGTTCTACACACATGCTAAGCAGCTAGCAGTGGGTTTTTTGCATGGAGAAAGAGCAATTTCGCTGCCAAAAGATCAGAGACGAGACGTGCCTGGGATTGTTTCACAACATTGAGCATTAGCAGACATAACAAGACCCTCCTTTTCAGCCTGATAGGAATCCAATCAAATTTCTTTTTTTAAACCTCCTTTTAGCATTTGACAAAAAGTAAGTATACAGGTTTGGAATAATTTGAAGGTAAATGCAGAATTTCCTCTCCATTTAAGGCAAGTGAAATGAATGGGATCTTGTCGCTTTGTCGCTGCATGCCATTTCAATGGAGCGCTGCCAACATCCGGCGACACGAGCGACAGTGACCGTTGGCAACAGAATGTGGGCGTGTCAAGCGACAAGCGACAAAAGTTGAGAATTTTCAACTTCATGCAAATGAGGAGTGATTTTCGCGAGCGACAACCAATAGGAAAGAAGACTTTCAGTGGAACTCACGTCACCGTCTCGAGTGCAGACAAGACCGAAAGGAGTTTTGTATGATTTGACTGTAACCACATACATGGAAAATAAAATGATGCATGGAAAAGAAACTGTCGACAGTCTCAATGAGTTTAATTCATACATTTAAGGTTATAGTTCGAGTGTTTTAATTTTATGATACACGTTTAGCACTACTGCAATTCATTTTACAATTTTCCCTGCATTACGTTGACTATTAGGCAAAAGAAAATTGATTATTTGTTAAATTCGAATGACGTTTTTATAATTTGTGACAGTATAAGTGAGTTTAATTTGTTCATTGATCGATCGTTGATCTAGTAAATGATTTAATCCACTGAACACTGCTGTGGTAATATAAAAACACTCTCCCAACAGCATACGGTTTCTTTTTAGCCTTAAAAGTCTTTTATTCCCAGTCAAAATAAAATTATATTGTTGTGTATATATCACTTGTGATGGTGTTTTGTATAGATATGGCCAGACGTGCAGTCTACCAATAACATCAGAGCGACAGCACTACGAACGCCCACAAGCGACATCACAGTACAGAGCCTAGCGACACACAGCGACAAAGTCGCTGGCGGTGTGAACGGGGATTTACTCTGAGGAGAGTTTTTTTGCTAAGCTAATTTGCTAATTTGTTTTTTGCTAAGCTAATAAAGTTCCTGTGTTTCAGTTGTCGATTCTTGTCAACCCATGAGTTAACTTTAGTGCAGTTTGGTCAAGTTTAATTTCGGAGTTGTTGATTGTTAAATGAAGACTGTTTCTTCTCCATTGTGCTTGCTAACCAACACCACACCAGCAAACATGACAATAAGAGGTAGCCTAATTTTAAAAAGTGATTTATAGACTTAGACATTGAATGTAAATGAATCAAAATCTTAAAACATCATGGTATTTTTTTAATTAAGAATATAATTTTTTTCTAGAAATGTCAAGCTCTAAAATTTCTTTTTAAATGTTGTGACATGGTTCCCTTTATTTGTTCATTTTAGCATTTGTCAGCTTATGTATGAGTCGCTTGGAAAAGTTATAGGACAGTTGTTCTCAAGCCACATGGTTTGAAGTATCATTCATGGCATTAGCTTAAATTGTGAATTTGGTGTAGGATTCGCTTTGAAACATTCACTTTGAAACATTCACAAATAATTACAAAGAAACGGCAAGTAGGCCTAACACATTGAATTAAACATGACATTTTGACGTAGAAAGTCTGAAATGGTATTTTCTTGTAAAACCTACTCCAATCATTTTTATTATTGGATATTACTTTAATAAGCATTAAGGGGTTGTTAGAGCACTATTATTCGTGAAGCTTGAGTTCGCAAACACCTCTAAAAACTAAGTTTAGAATTATGAGTGCACATAAAACTCACCCACCCACACATACATATACAGACACACTACCCATCAGACCTCCCTCTACACAGTATTGTTTGCCTTCATGCCTGAGTCTGTGCTATGCTGGGGAACATGAAAGGTATTACCTCATTAACCCTTTAACGAGACCTCTTCTCCACCTCCCTGCCCCAACCCTTCCCTACCAGGCCAGATCAGAAGTGATCCACAAGGTCAAAAGTGGAGAGCACCATGGGGGTGGCAGGCAGAAACATGCCGAGGAACCTCATATGGTCCCAACCACTGTGAGGGGACTTCAAAGCCTGATGCCCATGCAAGACTGAGTCTTCTACTCCATAAATAGCTTCAGCAGACCCTCAAAAACTTCTATTGAGCTAATTAAGCAAAAACTCAACAGGATACCACGCAACACCCATGCCATCGACTTCAAAAACGGCAGGCATACGATAAGCATGAGCTTGAAAATAACAAAAACAGGTTCTACAGTTGCGGTTTCCTGCACATATGGGTGGCACGATGTATAAAATCTGCGTGTATTGTTACAAATTTGTCAAATCCCCGTGAAAACCTGGCCAGCGAGGACATGCCAGAATACTTCCAGATACAAATGAACACCAGGGCAGGGTTTTATGTAATAGCCGCTCATCTCATCTGCTCCCCAGGGCAGAGCTTACACTAAAGAGCTCTGTTATAATCACTCAACTTCAACCTCTTCTTGCTCTTACTAAAACAAACCTGTCTGGCAGCCAGATACATCTCAGATACGGCCCCTGCATGGCCCCGTACTCCCATAAACACGTTGGCCACACCATGCAACTTTCTTCTTTTGCTTTTGAGACTTGAAAGCACTGTTGATCTTGTCAAAGTAATTCTTGCTAAAATTGTTTGTTAGCAAAATGTGATCAATTAAATGAGGCGAAAAAGCATCATAATAATAGTTAAATGACTTTAACTACAACATTAACATATTACACTATTCAAAGGTTTTGGTCAGTAAAATTTTGATATTGATTTCTTTTTTTTTTTAAGAAAAAAAAACGAATGAACGAATCTTTTCCCGAGTCAATTCGTTCATTTCGTTCGTTGAATGAACCAAATGACACGAAAAAAGGTTTGTTCATTTTGATAAACGAGTTCGAACAGGAGAGTCAAGAACACGCATCACAGAACAGAGCAAGACGAGCATTATTGCTTATAAAACTTAAACTTTGTTATTTATTTTTTAAATGACTGATCGTTTCGCTTGATAAGACCCTTATTCATCATCTGGTCTCGTTTAAAGCCCTTTGAACAGTTTGCAGTTTGCACTGAAACTGTCTTTTGGACCTTAAACCGTTTGGTTGCCAGTGACGTGCATTATATGGAGAAAACTCTTGAAATGTTTTCATCAAAAACCTTAATTTCTTTTCGACTGAAGAAAAATTGACATGGATATCTACTCCTTTAAGTACTAGTGCATAAAGCAATAACTTAAATGATCCCTAAAACAAAGTGATTGTTTATGCTGATAAACGACAGGTCTTTGATTTTTCAAAAAGAAACTTTTGCATCTTACAGCACATTGTCAATTAATAAAATGCTGAAAGTTTTCCTAAAATTATAATTGACTGAAATGAATGTATATGACATACAGAATGCAGTTGAAGAAAAATCTTCATCAAAAGACAATGACAGAACAAAAATGTGTGCAAAAATGCATTTTGTTTCAAAGACACCAGACCTTTGTGCATGTTAATTACAGTGACAAGCAGGTATTACTGGAGTGCCACCACCAAAGCCATTATTAGCACATGAACATGAAAACTATGTGACCCCTGCTTGCGGATACCTTCAATACACCGTCCCTCTCCGTGACAGCTGTTTACACAAGAGAAGACGGTGTGCTTCTGAGGTCTGGCTCTGGTTCAAATAAAATAATACAGCGTTGAAGTCAGCCAAGATGTAATACAAGTGGATAACTGAGTGGGTGAAAAAAAAGGAGGAATTTGTGAAATGTGCATGGAAATTTTTTCTTTCCACACATCCTAAACCTTTTCTTTATCATTCGCGCCGACACTGGCCTGACCCCCCTCTAAATATCTATCTGCCACTGAGAAATGGACAATAAAGGAACATAGAGGGGCGATATAGGCAATGAAGTCGCATAATACATAAACTCACCACAATTGAAGTCGCCTTCTTCATTTTAGCATCACTCTTAACAAAAAAAATAGAAAAATACATCATCCCTGCACCACCCTATAGCTGCTGCAATACTACACTGAAACTTCCTGTTATCGCGCAGCTCACTGGAATACTTGATTCTGATTGGTCAATCTGCATTTAAAAATATAATGCCCACTAAACTGTAAAACATAATACACCTATTTTAACTCAAATCAATATCAAACTCCTTACATATTTAATCCCAAGTATTCAAGACATTTAAAACATCAAGATACCAAAAGAAGCCGAATCAATAAAAAAACTCCAATAAGAATCAGGATACTGCTCATGAAGTAAGGGATTAGTCCTGATATAACTATTTTCTAAATCTATAGGAGTAAAATATAATATCAAATATGCACTAGCCTGTTTAGTTTGGGGTCAGTAAGATTTTTAAAGGTTTTTGGAAAAAGTGTCTTATGGTCACCAAGGCTGAATTTACTTGATCCAATAGTAATATTATGAAATATTATTACAAATTAAAATAACTTTTTTTTTTTATTATAATATATTTTAAAATGTAATTTATTCATGTGACGCAAAGCAGAATTTTCAGCAGCCATTATTTCAGTTTTCAGTCACATGATCCTTCAGAAATCATTGATTTGGTGCATTGATTTCTAATCATTATCAATGTTGAAAACAGTTGTGCTGCTTCATATGTTTGTGGAAACCATGATACTTTTTCCAGGATTCTTTGATAAATAAAAAAAGTTCAAAAGAACCAAATTCTTACTGATCCCAAACTTCTGAATAGTAGTAAGCTAATTAAATATTTTCCTAA
The DNA here is from genome assembly GCA_038021265.1 of Cyprinella venusta. Lineage (NCBI taxonomy): Eukaryota > Metazoa > Chordata > Actinopteri > Cypriniformes > Leuciscidae > Cyprinella > Cyprinella venusta. The sequence goes on from CM075874.1 coordinate 26,990,875, forward strand.
TATATAATATAATTGTGTCCGTCCCATACTATATATTAGCTCAGTCTGCGAGAGTGAACTTGTAAACTATGTTAGTGACAGCATTATAGTAATTAAATGAATTTATCATTTTATACTCCTAGCCATACCAAATGTATCTGAATAATAGCTTACAACGATCATTCCCCATTGCACAGCTTAGTATATAATAGAGAACAGAATGTTTTAAAGACCTTTTTGTTTAGTTTCTTTTTTGCATTAAGCGAATTTTGCAATGACTCATGACTCCAAACAAATAGCCTACGCTGATAACAACTACGAGCTGGCTACTGCACACAAACCACTGACACTTTCTCATCAAGGGCCAGTGACCCTTCAGGACCCCTTCACATCTGAGTTGCATGTTGAATCCTGACAGAAAGAGAGAGAGGGAGGGAGGGAGAGAGACAAAGAAAGACAATGAGCTTAGCACCAGGGCACTATAATGACTACCATGCCTGGCCTTGATTAAAACCACAACAGGACTTCTGGGTTCCACAGGCAGGCGGGCAGCAGGCAGGGTGTCTCGGCCTCCCTTTCAAGCTCTTAGAAGGTCCAGACATCCTCGACCTAGACTCACTATGGAGACGGGCACAATGACAGGGCAAAGGGGACGAGACCCAAGCTCGAGTCACGAACAAATTACAAGCAAGTGGTGTAGCTTTATTGCCCCTGACCATATCACTTCCGCACTATACTGAAAGCAAGGCGTGTGGATGGCTGGTTTGATGTGGTCTGGATGCGTAATTAGAGGTCCTATCAAGCGCAGGGGAACAGAGGAGGCCTGTCCATCTGTCGGGTGTTAGAGAGATGGGGAGGGGGAAACAGCAGCCCAACATTCCCCCTTGTTGTTGTTCCAGCGATTTGTGTAGGCGTGGATGTAAATATCTATCAGAGCCAGAGACAGGCCACACACGCCTGCATATGTGTTTTTTTTTTTTTTTTATGGAGGAAGCCTCTAGAGCTCACATTACAACAAGGCCCTCGCAGATCGATTCAGACTAAAGCCTGAATGCACACGGACGGACATATTTGCACATGGAGAACAAATGTGGTATGGAATAGAACCTGGCAAAGTGCGGGAAAACAGAGAGCCTAGTCAAGGCAGTTGGGTTTTCTCCAACCCTTTCAGGACATTTTGAACCATCAATTAAATTCTTCAAAATGTCCTGCACACTCAACGGACACCCCATTGCCCTGTCTGTGCTCTACCATCTTTTCTCATATAGCTGGTTCAAGATGCGAGGGGCGAGTGATTAATAAGGAAGCGTATTATGTAAAAGGCCTTTGTTTTACATTCAAGCTCTGTTTCAAAACCTAGTGAACTTCCTCGCTGCCTACTACCTACACAGGAATTCTAGAGTTGAGTCCTATGAAATGTAACCGCCAAATCTTAAGTGATTTGGAACTATCTACAAAGGAATTCATCATACAAATAATGGAACATTCAACTCCGTTTCAATGTAGAAAACACAACAGGAATGACAAGATACTTCAATTAGCATTAGGATTATTGAATAGTATTGAATTGTGTGAAAATATAAACACATGGCTTATATCTATGTGAAAGATACAAGCAATGCTGCCTTACAAATTGGGCAAAAATTTAGCATCTTAGATGACGGCATAATTAAGATCTTTTTTTTTTTTTTTTTTTTTTTTCTCTTGGAAAATACATATGATGCCTTAAAATGTAGCCAAAAGGGGAATCTTACTAGGATTTGGAACACAGCAAATATCTGTAACAGAACAGGCAAAACTATGCCCGTGACATGTACAATGTTTGTCTCACTTCATCAAATGTCCAGATGATACCAAGTAGAACCAGAACTTGATGTAAAAAGCAATGCGTTTGAATAACATGCACAGATGTGCAAATGTTAATTAAGTATTCTAACTTTCAAAATCAAAAAGACAGTGCAGAATGAAACAGAAAGCAGGGGTCAAAATGTAAGGCCTACCTTTTAAGAATGAACTACACTTTAACTTGACATGCCATCTTAAAAGTGCAAGCTCACTTATCGGCTCCCGATGGTGAAAAAAAAATTGAGACAATGAATATGTCCACCTCATTGAACATCTTGAAATATCCCTTATTTGTGTCATTGTATGATTTAAGTTACTATTTTAAACAATTAGCCTAGTTAACTGTTAAAACAACTTGTGTTGTGTTCACCACTTGGAAGTCCTTTTTTCAAAAGTTGTAAAGGTCAAACTCAAGAGAATTAGACTCAACTGGCTTACCATATTTAGCAGCCTTATAAGAAATGCATTTAAGTAAAATTACTTTAGGGTCTGGCTATTGTGGAAATAACAGAGGTGAGCATGTGTAAAAAACCATCCATGGAATTTAAAAAGCACAGTGACCTTTTTGTCTGTGGCAAAACGTTTTTCAATCACCGTTGGGAAATATGGAGCTTATTATAATATGATTTATATAATAAGTCTATTTCATTTCACATTTCCGAAAATGAACTTTTACAGTGTGGTAAATTGTAGCCTGAGAGCAAACCATCTGTTTGGCATTTAGCTTTGCCAACATGGGATCTTCTGATGACAACAATTGAGGCCAGTGGAGAGGATGTCCTTGGTTACATTACCAAAAAAAAAAAAAAAAACTATGAATGCACAATGTGTATTTCTCTGCCGCGACATGACAAATAAAGGCGTGGAAAGTGTTACAAAACTTCTCTGAGCGGCATGCATTAAATTCTCATCAACGCTCCACTTTGAACATGAGGCAGTACCCTGGCGATGAGGAAAATGTTCACTCAAAGGATGCCTGGTCTGGACAGCAAGTTAGGGACTGTTTAAATTTACAGAGTTAATTGAGTTAATAGTGAAGAGGATGTGGGCACAGTCTTTTAGTTGTACATTTAAAGGGATAGGGCCCCAAACAGTTGATGACTTTGTTTTTCCCATACTATGGAAGTCAATGTATGTTTGGTTACGAATATCTTCTTTGTATTCTGCAGGAGAAAGAAATTCATACAGGTTTGGAACAACTTGAGGGTGAGTAAATGATGGTAGAATTTCCATTTTTGGGTGAACTATCCCTTTACGGGTTTGTAAAAATTGTGTAACACATAAATTGTCGGCTAATTAATCATGCTACAACCTTTCTATGCAATCAGTCCCAAGTCTATTTCCACAAGCACCACATTATAATGTAAAAATGTAAACATACTGACAAAAACACACCTTCAGGATAGCAGAATGGTAAAAAAGAGAGCTCCAAAAGATTTAATCCATCTCAGGTGATGGTGCTCCCATTAAACCAACTGATCTCCTCAAATATTCCATCCATCTCTCCCTACTATCTCTCCTGTGCCCCCAGATCAAACTCTTCATCTAATGATATTCACTCTCACGCACACTCAAATCTCAGAGATTCACCAAAGCGATCACTCCACAGATCGATGAAAAGCTATGGTGTGACAGGAAAGGGACACAGCGAACACACCCAACAACATCTAACCTGCTGGAATAAAAAAAGTCACTCCTCGCCAGCGGAATAAATGGCTGGGTGAGAGAGTTGGCTGTACTGGACAAAATTAAACGAACATCAATTTCATAAAACATCACTTCCATTATGGATTAGAATGAAAGGAAATGTCACATTTTCCAAAAGAAGAATGGCAGAATGTTTTTTCTTTTCTTAAATAAAGAGGCTCTAGAGCAGTCACCCATCCTGTCACGCACTTCATCAGGACATTAAATGGCACGAACATAGCAAGAGCCAACATTAACACTTACACCCATAAACCTGGGACCTTACGTAAACTTGTAGAAAGCATAGCTCTAAACAGTTCTTTCTGTCCTTACTCATTTTAGACGTCTTCCCGGACAGATTTTAATAACAAAGAAGTCTTTTACATCCTACACTCTTGCAGTTTAACCGCTCAGGCCATTTTTTCTTACGTGTAATCTCTAATTACATGCATTGAGTCTCAACATTGAGAGACATCTTTTGTGCAACACAAAAGAAACTCAGGTTTGGATTTACTATGAACCATATAAACTGATCATCTTGGGTCACGTTTTTATGAAATATTTATCAATACAAAACAGTTTCTGAGGTATAATGGGACAGATTGCCGTTTGCTGCCAGCAGATTAAGATATAACGGTTCGATAGTGTTAAAATACAGGTGCTTTCCCTCTAATCCCTTCAGGGTGAAGCTGAGGAGCTCAGGGATGGAGCTAAGCCTTTCCTCTCTTCCACTTTCCCATGGATTACCGCGACTGTGTTTCTCTGGAAACAGACTTCTATTAGTTCCATTACTGTGAGCTTAATCGGGCCGTTCATCAGAGTTAGCCGCTCCTTAACCTGCAGTAGTGCAGAGTTTCACCTAAAGTGCAAGTAGATGGCTTGAGTACAGAGATTGGTCAAATTCAAATTTGTATATGTTCTTATAGACTATAAACCAAACAGAGAGTAGTAGCTCTGAGGTAAAAGCATTAACACCCCTCCTGAGCCTGGCCTGTCAAACCCACAAGTCCAGTATGAGAATGTTCTCTAGTCTGCGCTGGTACGCGAGCCCACAGTTTTATGTAGTCAGCAGGTGGCATCATTAGCCAAAGAATAAAAATGAAAAGTATTACCCCTGGGCCAAGCAATGATATCATTGCAAACTTGCTGGCATCTGTAAAGCACTGAATGGGGGTACAGAGGTGTAAATTTAATGTGTCTTTCTGTTGGCTTTGTTATATTCATCTGAGGAAGGCTGCGTGAACACAAAGAGCTGACACAAAACCAATCACGAACAAAAACACGGAAAAAGTATGATTTGAGCTTCGGTTTCAGTCTGCTCAGCTTTAGTGGAGTATCTGTTGCAAATAAGCACACTTGTGGGTTGGTTAAGACAAAGCCTTGTAAAACACGGTTCAAGAGGATTGACCGTGCCGCTGGGGTGATGTGGGATGGTAGTGCACACAAGCACGCCAGAAAAGAGTGCACATTAAGCTGTCTCAAGTGTGCCGAGGGCAAGAAAAACACTTCAGTGTTTTAGACTCAATTGAATAGTGATACAGCCCTCAATAAGCATGCACGTCTAAAAGCTTAATGGCATTTCAAACCGCAACAAGACACATGGTACACACACCTTTCAGTTTGCAGGTTCCAACTCAAAAGGCATGCATCACCATCGATTTACAAATTCAGTACAAAGGATCCCGCTCACCTCCAGATGCACTCCTGCCACCATTTTCCCCATCAAAATCTTTCAATCCTCCTGAAAATGCTTAACTAGCCTGCCTCTGCCAACAAGTTTGATCCTATTAAGAAAATTATATTACGTAGTATCTGAAATCGCAAATCTTGTAGAAAAACAGTGGGGCTGAAAACTTGTGTGTGCCAGTTCCCTACAGTGTCTGGCTGATTATTTGCAGATGGGCAGTGGTTGGGGCTCTAAGCCGGAGCAGAGGTTTCCCCTGGCATGCCGTGCATGTGATTAAATCTATGAATGCTTACCAATTTACATCTCTGCGGATTTAAGAGCGCATATCTGCCATGGTGTCAGCAAGTGTCTTCATTTGGGCTCAAGTTCAATTGGGAGACATGTAGGCGGTTGTCCTGTCACATGCAGTGAATGAATGATGTTCAAGAGTTTAAGGCTTTGGTGGGACAGTTAAGTTTGAAATGTTTGACTTCCAGCCCCCACCCCGGGCCCGTGTGCATTGGCTGAGCAAGGCAACCCCTTATATTTACTGATGGGTTAAATCCCTGTGGATCTTAAGTGTGGATTGTTATACTTGCAGCAGTTGTTCAAAACTTAATCAATATTGTCTGTCTGTGAGATCAATTAAAAGCGGCTTAGGGCAAGAGGGGGGTCAGTGCATTTGAAAAGGGGAAAGGAAAGCTCAACTCATCAAATGGCCACCAGACAGCGCCGCACTGTGAGGGTCTGTTCTACAGTGCTTTGAGAATGAATTGCCCATATTCTTTGAGATTATCATAGCCTGCAATGAACACAGCGTGAACTAACCAACTCATCACAATCAAAATGAGATTTGACATCAAAAATATATTAAGGCTTCAGTAAAGTGGGTGGATTAATCAGACTTTTATTTAAAAAAAAAATACTAAAAATATTTTATGGCGTGGTTAACACATCCAACCTTCTCTACAAACTTGCAAAACATTAAAGATTAAATGATAAATGTGTGAATTTAGAATGATATAGATAGCTACTTACGTTTAGAAGAACTGGACGAAACATCTGTAGACGAAAGTAACGCACTCTGTCAAACTTTTCAGCTTACTGATCTATTATTATTAATATTTTTAAACGGCTCTCGGTTGGTCATGTCATGCTCTGTCTACCAACCTAAAATGTGTGTTTTAAAGCTCTTAAACGGAGTTCTCCGTTAGACAATGGGCGCCGTAATTTATAACTAATTAAAGGAGTAATGTAGGCTAGTTAAACATGACGCCGGTGAAAAAAAATATACGTTTTTTTTCACGTTTGAACCTTTAAAACGTCATCTTTATGCATCAATTGAGGACACCGTAAAGCTTCTCTGACAGGAACACATGCTGAAACTCAATCTCAATCCTAAATTCTCATCTTAAAGGCAACAACCCTTCACTTTTTAAAATTAAGACAGTAGCTAGGCTAAATGTCCTAAAACTGCTTTCTTGGACTCACTTCAACATGCCAAAAATATAGGCTACAACAAAACAAATAGGCTAACGTTACATGGACGAGTAACAGGTTATTTACTCACTCTATCGTATGTTAATAAAAAAATAAAAGCGTCTTATTTTTTAACGTTTTGCAAACATGCGTTTGACTAAAACTTCTGGTTGCGGAGCCCAGTGCAATTTAACTTACCTTAGTATTAACTTAACCGTAATGTTGTACGTTCAAACGTGGAATTAAATGATCCATGAACATCTCTCAGCGAACCTCGTTCTACAAAAATTACCATGGTAACGATGCATTTCGCCAAATAGTTCAAACTAGATATTTTTTAACAATTGTAAAACTATGGCAACCTGCCACCACTTCCATCAAAAAGTTAAATTGACAAAAAGATATGGAAAGCGTGCTACTGTTACCATGGTATTTTTGTGACGAAGTAGCGTAACACCAGGTGGGACTGTCCCCGTCATGCGCTCGCCGAAAGTCTATCTATGTAGAAGCGACACTAAATGACTAATTTGTCAATGAAAAAACTGAAGCTTTTATCAAATCCACACGCACACAGGAGGACACTCACCTCTTTTGTTTCTTCTCCAGCGGTGAGACTGCTGCGTCTGACAGTGGCTGTAGTCCACACAGTTCAACACGATCAGCGCAAATGAGAACAGACGAAACTGCATCTGGGCGGCTGTATGATTGTCCCGACTCACGGTAGAAAGCGTCAAAGGTACTCGCCGCGAGCCTTCAAGGTCCGAATATGAGGTTTCAATGTGTATATTTTTCCACAGAAGAGCAGGGAGTTGAGGAGTCCGGACTCGGTTGTGTCACACATAGAGAAAACACCATTTCTCACCACCGGTTAATGTCATTTTAGAGAGCGAAACGTGCTTTTTACACACACAAAAAGTGTCTCGTTAATGTCTGTGGAGAAAGAAAAAGCTTTAATCTTGAGCTTCTTTGACTAAAACACACACCTTGATGGATCAATGTGTTTGCCAGTGAACTATTTCATTCAAAACGACTGAAGGAATTAGCGAATCTCCAAAAGCGCACGAGACGAGATGGGTGCCCTCAAAAGTAGATGCACAGAGCGAAAGAGATATACCTGCGTGAGTCCAGTCCAAAAAAAGGGAAACTTTGCCTATACATCAAGTTCCTTCCGACTGCCAAAGTGGACTTGGAACATCCAGCATCCCTCTCGCAGGAAAAGTTTAGTCCTTTCGTCCCCTAGACAGAGTGAGAAAACACATGGATGCAATAGTATGCAAAAGCTCTAGAATAAACCCTTGAGGTGCATGAGGATGTGTGTGTGTAACTGTGGCATATGCTGCAGTGCTCGGCTGGTGATGGAGTATCACTCTACTGGTGCTGATGCTATATAGGCGCTGCTGTCACGTGGAGACTCCCAAGATCTTGTGGGTTTTTTCGGAGCACTTTCAGAAGCCCCTCGGCCAGAGAAAGGGCTGTTCTCCCCCCTCCTTGTTTAAGTTTTAGAAGATGACAAATGGAATTTCTCCTACTGTATCTATACAACACAGATGAGCTTCCCCAGGGTCCTAGTGCATTGCCTTGGATTAAAAGTAGTGTGCAATTTGTAGTTTATTCATTAATTATTTTTCTCTAATCATAAACCTGACGCATACAAATAAACAAAAAAGTACATCACATAAAATACAACTTATAATACTGCATACGGTACCTGAGCTGCAATTTTCCTGTTGTTGCATCCTGTTGGCAAAACAAACAAACATTAAAACAGCCTACATTGGTTTTGCTGGTATTTACTGGTCTCTGTTAGCAATTTTTCAGCTGATAATACAAGCTTGGCGACTCAATAAACCAGCTGAACTTTAGTTTGGCCAGCCTCAGAAACCTGATACGTGTTTATTTGTTTGTCTGTTTGATTTTTCAGCCTGGATGAAATCAGAAAACTAAAAATAATACATTATGAGAAGGAAAAATTATTTGTATTCCTATAATCCCTGTTATAATGATGCAAATGTCTCAGTTTGATGTTTGGAAACTGCTAACACTATTAAAATTTAAAGACAGCAATTTTATTTTTTATATATTAACATTAATACAACTTACTCTATTCAGGTCGATTAGAACAGCTTTTCATTTAAGATATTAAAAGGAGTTTACACACGTTTTTGAACCATTTAAAATACAAAAAGAATGAGTGCTGCTGAGGCAATTTTCCATGAGAAGCTTCTTTGCCAAAATGGACATTAATTGCTTTGAAATGCAAGAAATGTTTTACCCAGCTTGACCACTAGGTGTGGCACTTAATCTTTTATTTTTATATCATTTTTTTTTCTCCATGTTCTTTAACTTAATCTTAAAATGTATTTCCCCCTTTTAACAGTTTGGCTCAGATTAGCTAGAACTCCTCCAGGTTAGGTCAAGGTGTGCAGCGCCTGATTCAGGTACCAATATACTTATGTATACCAAACAGGTGTTATGCAAAGAAGCACTTTATATACGCCACAGGAAAGTCCAACCGTCCTTAAAAACAGTCCGCGCAGAATCTCCGTTACCCTCCTCAGGAAAAAAACATTTGTCATTTCTAAGTGATGATGACACTCTCTCCTCAAGAGCCCTTTGATGTTCAGATCAAAGTGAAAATCTCCTAAAGTCAGTGTTAATTATACGACAGCTATTTCTCTCCATCACTACAACACAATAGAGTTTCATTTCTCATTAAATCTTAAAAATCTTATTGAAGATATGCATTTATTCACCAGCCTTCATAACTACAGTTGTATCAGGTTGCTTTCCTCCTTAAAAGTACCCATTTAGTGGATAGACATTTGAGTGCAAACTACACACAAACCTAAATTCAAAACAAGTGATTCCCTGACTATTTAAAGCAGACACTGCAGTGATCGCTCAAATTACGGAAAAGCTACTCTAAATATAGGCATTACCTTGTAAAATGCCTTTGCGAGTTGGAAAACAAGACTCAAGGAATAATCCCGACAAAAATTTATTAGGGAACATGCGTTGTATATTTTAATTACGTGGCCTGTGTTTGAACAAATGCCTTAACCTTTTTACATAAGGGGAAAGGAATGAACAATGCGAAAAAGGGAAAGATTATGAAGCCCTTTTAACCAAAACCTACGATGACCTTTTCGTTTGGGTGTTTGTTTATTTATTTTAAGTGAAGTGACAGACGTTGTGGTGGACAACCTTCTCAGCCGCACGTCTGCTGTTGGTCTGGATGTCTTACTAAAACAACATCTGAGACAGCACTCCTAAGGTGAATGTGATAATTAAGGGCTAGGAGGGTTTTATTTTCGTAATGTGTCATGGCACAGGACCGGTAAACCAATCACTTTAGCCCACCCCCCCCTTCCTCCCCGCCTGCTCGCTCGCTCGCTGGGAAAGTAAAGGTGACGTCAGTTGTTTTAGATGTCTGGCTGGGAGCCCGAGCGCTGTGGCAGCTATAAGCCCCCTCTTCACTCGTCCAGAAAGACAGGGCCCATAAACATGTCAGCTGATAGAGAGGCCAAAGCAGACATTAAGACACGCTTCGAATCCCAGCCTGCAGCGTCTGCGAACGGCAGGGATAGAAATAGCCAACGTATAGAGCGTTAGACTGTAGGTGTCACGCGAGGAAGATGGGATGAGATGGGAAAGGTGGAGAGGCATTACGTTGATTGTATAGCGCATCTGACGTGCCCGTCTGCGAACTAAGAGGACGATCGGCATTGAAAATGACAACGAGAGATGGGGATGATCACCTTTCCGTGCCCTCTTCGCATAACAGGGCCGTAAACGCAGCAGACTAAACACTCATTCATCATTACGGCGCATGCATGTGCAGCAGCACAAAACCCCCCAATCCCACTCAGTGACTCAGAGCACATTAAAACTTCATCTATTACACAAAAGATCACAACCACTTAACCCTCAACCACCATTCGTAATGTCCAGGAATAAAATGCAAGCATGAGGTGAAGATGGTTTTATACGCGTTTTTTTTTTTTTTATTTAATACCAGATGCATTGAACCCAAGTGCAAAAATAAGGCCTCCGTCTCGCTCCTTTGAGGGACACGAGAGGGAGAACAGGATGTTCGGCCGCAATATGGGAATGCTGGAGGGTTAGATGGGAGCGTACGGTCTGCAAAGATCCACTCAGAAGCCAGAATCCTGACCCGCCCAGTTTGGAGTCTGAATAGAGAGGAAGAGAGAGCCAAAAGATGTTATTAACCCAACACAAATGAAGGTGAGTTCATTATAAATGACTGAACATGCAACTGAGGCTATATGCTACAAAACCGCATTCGTTTCGCAAGTACAAGCAGTTCGAGTTCACGTTCGCACCTTTTCCGTTGGGAAAGAGAAAAATGTTTAATTAAATTGCGTCTGGCCAAACACATCAAAATAAAGGACTGTGTGTTATGACCTTTGCCATTGTGGTGTTTGTGTGAGTGAGTCACTTAAAATGGCGTGGTTCGAGGGGCCGAGACATTTAAAGGCCGTTATTTTGGAAACGTTCCATTTCAAACAAAAGAGAGGGCACGTTTGTCGTGAGCCAATCAGTGCACACACGCAAGATCAAACGGAGACCGACTGGACCCCAAGCAAAACATCTGTGGTGACTCCTAAACGCAGGGAACTCCATGGAGCGTGTGTGTGTGTGTGATTGTGTGCAAGCGTTATTTACTCTGCAGCGCTGAGTCATGGGACTCAGACCTTCTTCTTTATGGCCGAGCTGTGCTACCTTGTCATTAAGCCTTTGAAGAAAAACGGCATGATGAAAGCGCTCGCTGTGTTAAACCTGCTCTTACTGGTTTACACTGTGTAAAGACAGTTCTGGGCTGATTGCCGCTCAGCGTTCTTCTGGATAGATCATTTGTGTGTGTAAACTACAGGGCTCAAGACAAAATGAGATGAGATCAGATAAAAGAAATGGAGAGATGCTGACCTCAGTCCTGTTCGCGTTGGTCTGCTTCTTCTCGATGTTCATGGCCAGCATTTGGCTGCGGAACGAAAGGCTCTTGGTTTTCTCGATCACCTGCTGATATGGCGATATGGCGTTGTTGCCCATCACCACGTGTCCCTGCCAAAGGAAAGAGGAGAGGAAAAGAGTGTCAGAGCTAAACTCAGGGAACACCAATCCTTTTCTGTTCCCACAGACCTGTATTCACAACCTCCACACAGTCAGCTCAAATCACACAGGAGCTAATTCTAGGTCATACCAGTAGAATGCCATGTGATTTGTGAGATCAGAACAGAAGTCTCATTACTTGTTTGTGGTGTTAAGACATGTTAAGTTCTTAGATCATTAGACAAAAAAAGGTATTTCACACAAACATTACTATATATATATATATATATATATATATATATATATTACTGCTCAAAAGTTATCAGTTTTAAAAAAATTAAATTAATACTTGTATTAGGCATGAACTCATTAAATGAACCAAAATTTACACTAAAGACATAGCATTGCATTTTCAAATATAGCTTTCTGTTTATCAAATAATCCTGAAGAAAAAAAAATCAGTTTCCACAAAATATTAAGCAGTACGATACAATTGATGATAATAAGATGAAATGGTTTTAAACACCAAATCAGCATATTAGAATGATTTTGAAAGATCATGTGACACTGAAAACTGGAGTAAAACAAATAACAAAGGTAGCTTGATGACTCTGCAAACAAGTGTGGAATCATGGAAGTTGTCATCTTCACCTCCACAGCCGACGGAAAGAAATCTTACGGGACTTAAATCATGTTCATGGATGAGTGAACATATTAAAGTTGAATTAGCGTTACTGTGGTTTGAAACAGGACGGGGCCGAGAACCGTGGGAGCAGAACGAGCGAACGATAACAAGAAATAGCTGTGCGACACTGGTCTCGAGCCCCATGGAGGACCTCTGGAGCTTTAATGCATAACCATTCAGGTCACTTTTTTAACTAATTAAAATTGTGTGGTAACACAGAGCTGCTCAACACAATCTACTATGTACAATTGAGTGTGTTGAAAGTTACGTTATAATTTTACTCTACTTGCTGCACATTGCATTAAGCTAGATCATTATTAGAATATCATATTAATAAAAGCTGAATAAATCATATTTCACAATATTACTGATTACTTTCAAAACAAACAAATCTTAGTGGCCCAAAAGTTTAAGTAGTGTAAAACTTTAAAACTTAAAATGTATTAATTTAAACAATATAATATTTTCAAATAGGTTTTAGCGTTAATGATACATTTAAAATTATTTATTATTACTTATTATATTATTAGTTTGTCTGGGTTAGGCATTAATGCAGGGTCTAACAAGTATAAAAAACATAAGTAAATATATGAAGAGTTCAGATGCAAAAGCCTCTAAGTGCCATTTGAAATTTTCTTCTAAAATGATCATTTTTATCAAGGTTTTATATTTAAGTTCAGTAATTTCACTTAAATGGCAATGAAGATTACCTATTAATTGTTATTTAAGTGAAATTACTGAACTTAAAAATACAAGCTTGATAAAAAATGGTCATATTAGAAGAAAATTTCAAATGGCACTTAGAGGCTTTTGCATCTGAACTCTTCATATATATATATATATATATATATATATATATATATTTTTTTTTTTTTAATTGTTTATATACTTTTCTAGAATTTTAATAGTTTATAGAATACTAATCTTTGTCATGACTAAAAAGTGAAGCTACATGTTTGCCACAATATTGGGAATGACCCTCCTTCAGTCCTCTTACCCTCGAGGAAGGATATGGTGAGTAAGCGGGCACTGCGCAGAATTACTGACGTAATTGATTGCCTCTCCTTTATGTATTAAAGCAGAACATAATCCCCAGACAAAAGAGGCTGAATTTGATTTTTGGACTAATTAAAGGACACTAACGCAGCATCTATCAATCGTTCGCCATTTGAGGAGGGCGGCAGAGAAACAAGAGTGAAATAAAATATGAGAGACTCTCACCAGTTTGGAGTCGATTTTGGCATCCAGCCTGGCATTGCGAATGAGGTTGACGATCCATCTTTCTGCCTCCTCGGGAGTCATATTCAGCTTATCGGCCAGCATACTGCGAGGCAAACACAGTCCATTAGGACAAACTTAGGTAAAGGGAGAACATTATATACACTGATGGTATTACGTGAAAATTGTGAGGTATATAACAAGCTTGTGGAGTGTGTGTGTGTGTATGCAGGTTTAAAGTGCTGATCGAAAGTGCTGGATGATAATGGGTTTACTGTCATACCTCAGCATTTAGACGTCTGTTCGAGAGTGACAAATGCTTTGCATTATCGGTGATTCTAATCGTACTAAGAAACCCATAAATATGGAGTACAATTACATCATTGCGCTTTCGTGGATATGAGGTCAAGGTAACGATGAAACAAACTTTGCAGACAAGAATAACATGACACAGCTTGGGCTTGCATGGCTACTGACCATCCTATGGCATTTTGGAAAAACAATCCATAAATAAAGCCAGGTGTCTCCTCCACGAATGTGTCATTACGGGTGGAAGGTGGCTGCAGGGGCTCAAGTGTTCTTTGATCCAAAATCCTACAATACCGCAGCTGGCTTTCTCTTCGACCAAGCTCATTCCGTGCAAGTCAGAAAGAGCCGGCTTGTCCCGTTCTGTTCTGTAAGCAAAGCCAACACGCCAGGTTTCCAATGCTTTCGCAGTGAAAGGTTAACTCAATCACCCATCGTGGCAACAGCATGGGTCTGGAGACAGGCAGAGATGACAGCTTATATCATTTCACTCCCAATGAAACCCTCAGAAAATGATGCGTGACAGGCTAGATTGGTCATAAAGCTCATTATTTAAGAGCTAACCGCCAACGAATGTGCCGGTTGTCACATCACGAGTTCCAAGCTGGTGATGGTTAACACATGTCCAACATCAAGCGGTGACACTCGGTGCGGGAAAAGGGAATGCCTGTCGACTTCAGGGGTTAAAGCAGGGACATGAAATCCAAGCTCTTCGGCAGCCCCAAAGCACTCCGTGAAGCAGGCGGCGCACTGATGAACAATTACAGCCGAAAAGGAACAGGAAACCAATTAAGACACTGGAAAGTTTAGATAGCTGAACATCCATTACAGGCCCACAGACCTAGAGGTCTAAGACCATGTCTGAAATGAAGCAGAGAGATCGCGAGCTTTTACAGAAAAATAAATGGAAATGCCAAAAACACTCGTTTTAGAGGAGAATTGCATGATAGAAAAACTCCATGCTGGTTTACTCTAGTGATGCACGAGACAATGAATATTATTTCACTGATTTGATTAAGATGTGACACATGTCAGTCAAGCCAAAGTCAAAGATCAACTCAAAAAAACAACTAAGATCAAGTTTCCTCTTAGGGGAGCTGACCCTCCGGACAAGCTAAACCAGAGACCAAGGTCAACCACTGCCTCGGTGCAATGAAATGGCCCACACACACACACTAATCTAATTTTACCCAGAAGTTTGACTTTAAAACAAGAAGGAAAAAAGTGGTACTTGCACATGCTTGCCACTAATATGAATGAAAGTCTGAACTGAAACCAAAAATATACAAACGCTGAAAGAAGTAATTATGGAAAAGAAAGGTCGGGTGAATGAACCACTCAAGCGTAAGTGCCTGACATGGTGTTTTAAGCCAAGTTGCTTGACTCCCCTCGCTGCAGTCTCATTTTACACAGGAATAAACCTGGTCCTCTGGGGTTGGGGGGTGAAGGGTAAGGATCGTTTTCACTTCAACCCCCTTACATGTACCGGCTCCTCACAGTTGATTTATCCAATTCCGATTCCAGGCCGGAGCGACTGAGGCAACCGGTCTCACTCCAGGACCCGTAGACAGCTAAAAGGTTAGCTGTGAATTCATACAGTGCTTACCTGCTTTACAGAAGTTTTTAACATGGTGTACTTCTGACAAACGCATTGTTATTTCCATATGAAGGCACGAAGAGATTCACATCATTGGAGGTGACCCCTTCTTCATATCATATCCCCCTCTTCCCACTAAAACCTCCCCCCTTTCTAATTGTTAATTTTTAAAAGAGTAAAAAATTAACAATTCCAACCCAGTGGGAAGGGAATTAAAAAAAATGTTTTACCAAAAATAAAACCATGCAGATTGTGCTTGGCCCCACAAACCAACTGCAAAATGAATTAATGTTGACTGTAAGAGATCACATTGTTTCACAGATGACAAGATTGTAGACATCCAAGTTAAAACTAAAATTTTCATCAAATGCTCTCAACTCAAATAAAGGCCAATGACTGCAAAATTGGAAATTTAAGACTTGAGGGCAAGAGACTAATACAAATGCCTTCATAAGTGCAAGTCATAAAATCAGATTTCAAATAGAGCCTTCTCAGACATTTTTAAATATAAAGCCATTTGTAGTTGTGGTCTTTTTTTGGTGTAGGCTGAGGGCAAAAACACAGGAAAAAAATATTCTGCCTACCCGTTCAAGGCCAACAACTGTAAACATAACAAAACTGCTACATAACTTGCATGTGTTTCATTTGAGCCCACAATTAGCTGCAGAGGCCTTCTGCGTAATGTACCAATGACATGCACCAGTAAACCAAAAATGGATGTTTTTCAATCCTCTAAACAGACAAAACACGGTCTTTCAGGCGACTCTTTTGAGCTAATAACCTGAACAGATAAACAGCAATCACAATTCGGTTTCCTAGTTCAGCATTACCTTTGTCAAGAAAATGGATTCAATTGCAACGAGACTGCCAAAAAAGAGCCAAGACTCCAAATCAATTCCAGACTATCTGCAACTGGAGATTTGGACAGAGCCTGATCACATTCCATGTTTCAACCTTGACTCCAGCCCTTCTCGGTTTAATACGGCTCAGAAAATGTGAGCGAGCAATTAGGCTGTACAATGAAGCATGGAAATGGCGCGAGAACCTTTTTGATCGCCGGGTGTGCGTTTAGAAGAGAAATAACAGATTCCGAATGTCTGTCAATGTTTGCACGTGCACTCCTAGGAAAAAAAAACCCTCCTTTCATCAAACGTTGTATATGATATTGTGTCGGGTGAGTGTATGCATTCAGAACATGGACTTTCGGGATTTACAGGATTGTCATAAATCCCCAGAGGTAGATGCAACCTGTTAGCAAATCTCCAGTTTGCTGTCAAGTGCTTTCTGCTTGGCACAGAGGTCGGTGGCGGGAAAAAGAATGCAGGACAGATGCTCTACGACTACTAGTTATGAAAGCTCATTAAACAGGCAGGAGGGCAACGCGGCCTCTCTGCTCTGCACTCCGTCACTGAAAGGCTAATAGGAACCAGACACAGGGAAACCAGTGACACCCGCCCAAACCTCTCTTTCCATGCAGACCACTTCTTTTCCACCAATGGAAAATGTTGGGGACTGAAACCATAGCATGTCTTCTCTGGAAGCCTACAATGCCTTATAAATACCGTAAAAGAGGCAATAAAAAAGTGCAACCAGAGTAAAGTGGTGATAAAACACCTGCCGTAACGCAGACCGGAGAGTCAATGAGGAGTTCAGAAGATGCATCGTGTCGGTGGTAATTGAACCATGTGGATCAATGAGCAACATAAATCACTGTAAATTTATCTTAACTATTCTCTTAAATCGGTTTAATTAAGGCAATAGTCCCCTTCGGCTGCGCTCTTAAGTGAATTAGCGCCGACAAAAATTCCAAACGCCACTTTCTTTACGGCGACGCGACAAGACGCAACAGACAATAATGGAGTAAGTGGCGCTTAGAAGAGAAAAATCTGCTGTATTATTCAAAGAGTGGGCGCACCCATTAAGATCCTCCCGAGGGCCAATATGTAGACCCTTTAGACATGCTTCAAAACAGATGGGTGGATGTGCCTGGGATGTCTGGTTCTGAATGCGTGTCTCCATGTGTGAGATTGAGGTGCTGGCAGCCGTTCTCTGGACATGCTTCCTCTAGCACACTGGGCAATAAAAACTTATCAGAGAGTGGAGTGGGAATGGGAGAGAGGAAACAGGAAGCGTCCCCACATTGTGGACACATTTTCAGACCTGCTACCTTTTTTTTCATTCCTGAAAACAATTAATCCATCAATTTGTCCATTTTAAATGGTATTTAAAAATTCATTACATGATCCAGCAGTTATTTTGTACTACAATGACAATCATAAGTACTTACTTTATACTGATGCACTGGTGAATACGGCAGAAGGTCTCGAAGATGAACAAACGAGCATTTTCAATGAAGTCCTCAAGGCACGCCACAAGAAAAAAATCATTCACCAGCACCTTCAAAAGATTTAAATGCTTACATTAGACACTGCATGCATTTTCATCACACAATTTTACACTGATTATAT
This sequence comes from Cyprinella venusta, assembly GCA_038021265.1. Taxonomy (NCBI): domain Eukaryota; kingdom Metazoa; phylum Chordata; class Actinopteri; order Cypriniformes; family Leuciscidae; genus Cyprinella; species Cyprinella venusta. The sequence continues at coordinate 27,008,874 of CM075874.1, forward strand.
TAAAACCAGGGATTTTCAAATTGTTTGATATCAAAGACGCTCAAATATGATGATTCCTTTGGATGAACCCCTGGAACAGAAAAAGAATTTTTATTTTCATACACTACAGTTCAAAAGTCTGGCAAGGTTCGGCAAGCTTTTTTATTTGTTTTTTTTTTCCTTTTTTTGAAAGAATTTAATTTGTTTTTCAAGGCTTCATATTTATTTTATTCAAAACATTTTCAGCAGCCATTTCTTCAGTCTTCAGTGTCACAAGATCCTTCATAAAAGATTTCTGCAATGATAATAATTACAAAACTTTTTGAGCCCCAAATCAATGTTGAAAACGCTGTTTAACTGTGATACATTATTTTCAGTATTCTTTAATGACAATGAAGTTTTGTATTTTGAATATTGTTTTTTTTTTTGTAAATGTATGTAAAAGTCTTTATTGTAAATGTTGATCACTTTAAAACATCAATGAATAAAATAATTTGTATTTGAAAAATAAAATCTCTGCATGTTTTAAGTTATATTGAGACAAATCAAATATATATATATATATATATATATATATATATATATATATTTACACACACACAGACATACATATATATATATATATATATATACACACACAGATACAAATATTAATGTAAGCGCCTGTCTACAGTTTGATGGGAGAGAGAGAGAAAAAAATAATTACTGTTTTAATGTTTTAGGATTAGGAGAAGAGTTTGGTCCAAAGGTTTGCTGGAACACCGAAAACTCTGTGGCTAAACTGGACAATGAGCAGAACAGGAAGTTCATATAAACTCAGAACTGAAATAAAAACAGTTCCACTTCATCCGAGGTCTCTGTAATAGCACCTGGTTGGGGAGTAACGGTATGGGAAAAAATCCAAAAGCAAGCATTACGACAAATTATGGAAATCAATTTGTAGCTGCAAGTTAAAGCAATGGAAGCCTATAGTTAACACATATACAAAAGTGTTTAATGCAATCCCTTTAGGAGAAAACCATTATCTGGAAGCACAAAAAAAGGAAAATCTGGGGTCATTCTCAGCACTCTAAACTAACCACAGATCTTGGAATTCCACAGTCCCCACATGAAACGGGGCAGGAACAGAGCCAGCCACTGAATCCACCGCAATGGCTGTGACTTATCGCCGTTTGTCTTGCCCATTGCCGCAGGGTCCATCGGGCTGCGTGGTGGAACCAATTTATAGTGCCACTGCTTTCAAACATCTCAACTACCGTCTACAATCTCAGCTGAGCTTTGATCACCGCATACTAACCTCCACATCCTAAAGAGACCTGGTGTGCTTTACCTTGCTGTCAAAACGCAAATAGTGCGGTACATTCCACTCAGCTGAAGACATGTGCGAGCCCCTGCTGTCTCGGCACGGTTCACATGCAGTCCCCCGTCCCACGTCTTCGTGTGCACGTCTGCGCTCACAGCCCCCGCTTTGTTTGCTTAGGCTTGAGAGCTTCTATCTCCGTTGTTCTGCTTGAAGCAATCGCAACTACATGGCCATGGCCCTATCAGCCGACACACATTTCATCATTGACATTGTCTTATCTTAAGCTGATAACGGTTTGCTTAAGTGCTATAATTACTGTTTTTTTTTTTTTTTTTTTTTTTTGTAAGAGGGAGAGAGAAGGCAGCTACACCAACTTTGTAGCAGAACAAAAAAAGTCAATTTATGCTTAACTTGGTGGAATCTAAAAGTGCAACTTTAGGTTTTTTCCTTTTTTTCCAGTCTTAGACCGAAAACAGGGCTATATAAGGTTGTGTCTATGTTTTATGCATAGCATAGACATCATGAGCCCAAACCATTGTGCAAATGGCCCCTCTCCGCTGAGATGGATCAACTGAAGAATGAAAAATTACAAAAGCTGACTGGATAAGCATGATAAGGTAATCACCATGCAAAGTAAGCAATGTGATGATCCACAGCTTGAAGAAAATCCCAGAACACTTATGCGGTCAGTCTCTACAGATCCAGGACCGTGTCCAGTTGGATTGAATCACAGGCTTGCAGAACCTCTGGAGCCATGGGTGCCGATGATATGCTAAGGAATTGCTTATAAACAACAGCGCTATAATTTTATTTTATTTTTTTAAATATATCAACTACCATTTTCAACATTGATAATAATAAGAAATGTTTCAAGAATCAAGTGACACTGAAGACTGGAAATGCAGTTTTGCATCACAGAAGTAAATTACAATTGAAAACATATTCAAATAAAAACTGTTATATTAATTTACAAAACATTTAAATTTAAAGGGTAATACATATATAAAATGAAGAGAGGAACACTTTTCAGTGGACCCTCACTACATCTTTATGACCTTCGTAAATTACTTTTTTAAAATGGCGAAAAGTTAGCAGCAGTCAACAGACATATGCGTGCATATAAATATAGCAACACAATATATTTTTTTATATTTATTTATTTTTGGACCTCCCTTTCAATAATATTTTATTTATTAATTAAATAAATAAATTGATCCCTATTTATATCCTTTTTACCCACTTAAAAGTTGCTCATTTGAGTAATAAATAAATTGATCCCTATATCCTTTTTACCCACTTAAAAGTTGCTCATTTGAGTCATACAACTTGTTTTTTTTCTTTTACAATCACTAAAATAAATAGTTACTGTAACAAACTTGTTAGAAGGGGAGGGGATGTTTGTTTTAGTACGAGTAACAGCGGTTAAGTGCTAACAGTCTGATGACTCGCAAGGCTTCGGCAGTCTAACAGGAAAAGCCTTGGGCTGTTGTAGAAGGGCAACTTTGATTTTGTAAGTCACCACTCAATCAGACTGTGATTTTGTAAGCATTTATAGCTGACATACATCTGAGCCCAGCCAGTTATGCTCACATGCCACATAGTTTAACTTTTAATTTGTGTGTGAAGCTTGTGATCTCGATAATGCCTCAGGCTTTCATAATCAGGGTCAGGACTAATTAGTGGCCGTTGTCTGGGCTGAACTCTGGTTGTAGAATACGCCTGGTTCTGGTGGTCCAGTAGCCGGCGGGCTCTCACGAGGTCTCACAGATGCAGGTGTGCTAATTATTGCTAGCCTTACAAACCCTGGACTCCAAGCATGCAAAGTGTAATGGAGATCTCCCAAATGACTCGATCATTTAGACCAGCACTCGTTTTCTTCTATGCTTCTTTACGATAAACGTCTAGAATGAAAAACAGCTGGCCTGATCAAATGGGCACTCGCAAAAGAGTAAATGTTTATAAATCATGTCAGCGTTTTAGGAAGGTTCCCATTTCAATGTTAAGTTGGGTTATTTCACTCTCCTATAAAAAGCCTGCTATTTAACACAGCTTGTTAATAAACAAAACTGAATTGTTTTATTTTGGGCAGTGGTAGACAACGGGCAGTGCGACTGGTTTTTGAATTCATAATAATTTAGAGAATGGGAATGAGCTTTGACATAAGTGCGCACTAGGCTAAAGGCACTCAAGCTAATTACGCTTGGGATGAATCTTTGTAATGTAATGTGTTTACTGCAACCAAGAATGCGCCCGAAGGCCATTTCTGGCTTTTATCACACTAAGACTTTCTTATAATACTTTTTGCCATTTAACATTTGGCACGTTTGTGGGGCAGCTTACCAAATGCATTTAGGTTGAAATGTAATGTTTTCCAGGGTCAGGATGGCGAACAAATCTCTGTGCTTTGCCAACAATGTCTGTAATCGCATAGTAGCAAAAGTCATTTGAACTATTCCCTACACACTGTTATTGATAATACCAATTCACTGAAATATAAAAAAATCCTCTCTTACTAAAGCCAAGACGTGATTAATTCCGTGTTCAGTGTTTTGTACAAGCAGCTCTAAAATCTTGAAAAATTGAAAATGAAATTGCCATAATTTATGGATCTTCACTTTGTTTCAAAAGTTGTTTCTTTACGTAGAACACTAAAGGAGAAATTTTGAAGATGTTGAGTGGATTAAAGCTTTCAAGTTAAAAAAAAAAATGCAAAAGTACTATAAAAGTGGTCATTAAGACTCATATTCCAAGACTTAAGTTTGTTTTGTGTGAGAAAAACAAAGAAATTAAATCATTATACATAAACTACAACATGCAATATATAGCCCTAGTCATCTGAATTCATAAGAAAAATACCAATGCATGATTCAGGAACAAATAGTCTTGAGTCTGCTCTTTTCAATCAATTAGTCTGAAAGATTCATTTATGATTCTGATCTGATTGTTGATTTTGAATCACTGACTCCAACAGAAGTTGAAGATAGGATTACAAGTGAATAGACACAATTTAATTTTGGTCCTCACATGAAACTTCCTTATGACTTCAACAGGCTTGTCAAGTTGTATTCTGACAAGTTGTCAAAGTTCACAAAAGCTTCAGTCTCTTCTCAAAAACTGCATGGAAAAGACTGATTTTGATTTTTGAGGAGAGCCATTCCTTTGGAAACAGAGCTTTTTTACTCTATTCCGTTGTGTTTTTGTTTTGTTCGGTGCGGTGATGGCACTGGGAGTCAGTAGTTTAACTGTAAAAACAGAAAGAATGACACAGCAGGGCAAGGGTGAAAACTGATGAAGTGACCATTATGGAAGGCCATTTATAAACGGGAACAAAAATACAGATCACTGGCCTGTCTGTACCGCAGAAAGCTCTTTCCAGTGCGCGTGTCCGCCTCTGCACACCAAAAGCACTTCTTGTTAACCATCCCACTGATCTGACAATTACCGGCTATCATAAAAACATGACAAATGGTGAGTCAGATGCTCTTTCAGGGGCCCCACTTCCACAGCTGCCCATGACACCGCAGCATGCAGAGACCGCCTGAGCTTTAAGACCCCTTTCAGGGCCCGAAACAGAAGGGTAGGCTGTTTGTGACTGCAAAAAAGTGACAGACAGCATCTCTAATGACCATCAACAGCTATGGTAAAAGTCAGAGGACACTTCTGACAAATCAGAGGTCGGAGACTCAGTGTGATGTCACCACAACTCATCATTAGGGAAATTGAGACATCATCTGCGTAAATACAAAGTTAAAGGCTTTTTGTGGCCAGACGAAGAAGTGAAGGATGAGCTCAACATCTTAGAAGAAGGATAGCCTCTTCAAACGCATTCACTAATGGAACCTGTTATGAAACGTTATGAATCTTATGCTTTTGAAAAAAACACAGGACCATGACAGAAGATACAATCAATCTGTGAAGTCCCTATAAAGGGGAGGGTGTGCCATGCTTTTAAGGACACGCAAAGAAACGAGCTAATAAAAAGGTAACAGGAAAAGACAGCTGGAACTTACCGCCTCACACTCTCGCAGCTTCTTCTGAGCACTATCAAAGTCAAAGTTCACATACAGACACTCCACAAACTCTGTGATTGGATCTTTGTAGGTGTATGACTCCTAAAAAAGAAGAGAACAAAAGAAAAATGAATGCAAAATAGATCTTTAAGGGAAAGTTCACGCAAGAAATAAACTTCTCAAATGAGGGTGTTATTCATTGTAAATGTTGTTAACAAATACTTTCACATTACAGCCAGAAATGATATCAGCTGTTCAAGCACAAAATTACTGCTTCTTAGTTGTGGTTACAAACATGGCTGTCGACAAACTGTTGCATACATTTTCTTAATTGACACAAGCTGACATTTAATTTGCCTACAGTAAAGAAATCAAGTCACGCATATGGAAAATAGTAAAACTGTCTCTGAGAAGACTTGAAAACAGAGTACAAGTAATATAGACTACTTTTATGGCACTTTTTCTGTTCTCGTCAGCAACCTGGTTATTCCAACATTCTAATGCAGATTTTGGGATACCACATAACAATACTGAATTGAAACACTAATATGTGGCTAAAATAATTAATATAACTAATAGAAATGTTAAAATATCAAATAAATCAAATTAGCAACTTCCATTCACAACCATTCCATTTTGCCGTGTATGGAAAACAACAGCTTTAACCTTCTGCAAAACATCATCTGTGTTGTTCCATTGTAGAAATACAAAATCTTACTGGTTTCAAACAATAAAAGGGTGAGCAGATGATCAGAGAACTGTTATTTTTGGTAGAACTCCTCCTGTCTGGTTGTATATAATAATGAGAATAACCTCTGCTTAATGTGCCATGTCTATAAACAGCCATGAGCTGAAAGACTTTACAGAGTACAGAACAATCCCTTTAGCAGAGAACCTGAAGGGACGAATCCCAGTTGGATATGTGATAGTCTTTGGGTCTTCCCTGGATCTAAATACCATAGATGCTTGAGTAACCATGAGAAGAGAAACTTGTGCAGGGAGTATGGTGAGCACCTCAGGACACATGTTTAAATGATTACGCAAAGGCTGCGGGATGTACTTATTTGGATTTCAGTGCCATTGATCTCTGAAGAAGCTACTGTTGTTGGACACACACATCAGAACACTACAATCAGACTGCCCAGCACCATTCATCAAATCTAATGGGTTCAAGACTCACACGGCCTGAGGAGGCACATAGATAAACAGAGCTTTTATTTTCAGGCCAATGTACACCACTCGTTCATTCATTCATTTCCACAGACGCAGCGAGATGTAAGATTCCCTGCAATGTCCTAGATGTATTAAATTCAAATAAAAATACACTCTTATTTAACAGAGAGAGAAAGCATTGCTTATCTGGTGACGAGTAACCTCTTATTGAAAACAAAATGTGGATGATTGCAGGAAGACAAACAGAGTAGAAACAGTTATCAATAAAAAAAACACCACCTGACAAATTGCTCAAATTGAATTAAAATAAAACAAAAAAAGGCTTAGAATTTAATAAGCAAGAGGAAACACAAAGTAGCATGTATGCAAATGAAAAATATTGTAACCTTTTTGTTTTATCAAGGCACACAAACATGAGGCCAATCCATTTAATGTTTTCATAAATTAATTAAAAAAACAATACATGATTTAATTTCTCAGCATATTTTGATTACATTAATTTAATTACATTTTAATTCAACTGACAAGTTGAGATTCTAGTAAAGATTCTAATTTAATGTAAAAATCATTTATAATATATATTTTAATATTTATATATACACACCTTAATAATAATATTTAATTTGATAGTTGTAGTGATGCACCATTAAAAATAAAATTAAACATTCATATTATATATTTCTTTAAATGTTGATACAATGTTGATATCAATTTGATTACATTTTATAAATATATATATATAAGAAGAAAAAAATATATATTATATATTTTTTTTTCTTTCTTTTTTTTTCTTTATATATAAATTTTGATACAAGGGCTGTCAGTTGATTTAAAAATGTAATAAAATTGATTTAATAGCATTCCTTCATATTTTTATGAATATTTTTAAATAATGAATACAAATTGACTGAAGGACATTGAAAACCAGTAAATAAATAAATAGCAAAGTCCTGCCTGATACCTGCTGGATGACTTTCACCAGATCCTTCAGCACCTGCCTACGCTTGCGGACGTCCTTGTTGGTGATGACGGCCGTGGTCAGATAGCGCAGTATGTGTGGGCACATGGTCTGAATAGCATTTAGGTACCTGCAAACAAAAACAACAACAGTCACATGCTTGAAGGACAGCTATCATCTCTGCAGTGAAAGTCACATGATGTAATTTGTCAAGTTTGGACACCTTTTTCACAGCAAAAATGTTCTATAAGAACCATGAACTATCAGTTCCCAATTCTCATAAAGTGAACTCGCAGATTCTTGTTAAACAGAAGAACAAGAATCAGGCCGTGTTGAAAGCACCTCTGTTCATTGGGACCACTGTGGAGGGATAGGGAAAAGGAAAAACCCCTTTCTAGACACGGATCACCAGCTACAGGCCTGCAGAGCAGTGAAACACTATCCACCAGGGACTTGTTTTTCAGCCACAGGTCAACTAGCTGTGGGCTTCACCGAGAAAGAGAGCTACATAGCACTACTATTACAACCCAAGACAAAGTTTCCTCTCTACCGACTAGAGACGTGCAAGAGCTTTCTTATATGGACACACACACACATACAAAAAAAAACATACAACAGATGCCTTGTCATAGGGCTAAGAGCTCCTGTTAAAGTGCACTTAACATTTCGAGTCAATTTGGAGGACGGCCTCCGCGCCTGCAGTATCTGTACGAACATCTTTGACCCCCCCCCCCTCCTCCTCTCCCTCTTCCCCCCATACGAGGACCAAATTAAATTTCAAGGAGGAAGTGGAGCTGCTCTGTCTTGGCCAGGCCCTAAAGCTCCCTTACAGATCAGCACGGAGAAACACATGTCATTTGGAGGAAAAGGAGGAGGGCTGCCGGATGGTTTAATTAGCCGAAACAATTAAAGGGACAAGGGGGCCTGTGGCACTTGTGATGTTGGAGCTAAAAACAGCAGCGGGCTTCGGTGGTGTGTGATCCCGGTTGGCGCAGCCTTCGGTCTCTCCTCCCTTTGTAGTTGTCTGACTTCATGGCAAACCACAACACTTCATGCTGTGTTCCTGATTAACTTACACCTACTCGCTCTCCCGGGGAGGCTCCGATGGCCAGACCGTTCACATGAGTCATGATGCCATATCTGGGCTTCGCACAGAGAGAAAAAAAAAAAACACATTATCTAACGGAGCCCAACAGCTACGACCAAAGCCATGATACGGCTTAATCGGTTGCTAAATGACTTCGCAAGGAAAAGGGCAAAACAGGAAGTAGTAGTTCAATTTGAGTGTGTCACAATTTCCTCAGGGAGGTAGGGATTTAGAATAGGGCTGCAACTAAAAACTACTTTGATAATAGATTAAGGTTTTGATTGTGTTGTTGACCCGTGTTCGAGTCTGGCCTAGGTCATGTTCTGCTAACGTACTTTCCCGTTGGAGCGTTTTTAAGTGATAACTCACCCATTTTCTCACTCTCAAGTTTTTCCAAACCAGTATGAGTTTCTTTCTTCTGTTGAACACAGAAGAAGATATGTTGAAGAATGTTGGTAACCAGACAGTTGACAGTAGCCATTGACTTTCATAGTAATTTTTTTCTACTCAATTGTTACCGTCAACTGTCTGGATATCAACATATCTTCTTATGCGTTTAAATGACCAAAACTGCACCATTATTAAAATTCTGGCTGATACCAATAAACTGGTGATTATTTTAATTAGGGCTGTCAAACGATTAATAGCGATTAATCGCATCCAAAATATATATAAATACACACACATGCTTGTATATATTTAAGAAATTATTTTCATGTATATACTGTATATAGATTTAGATATAATTTATAATATATAAATATTTTGTATATAAATAATATTTTTTTCTTACAAAAAAAAGTGCACCCACATATATTATGTAAACACAAACTTTTATTTTGGATGTGATTAACCGCGATTAATCGTTTGATAGCCCTTATTTTAATGATATTGACAATAAATTATAAAAAAAGATGATTATTCGGTCATGCTTTTAAAACATTTACATGAATTTAATCACAAAATTGTTCAACATCATAAATGTAATTGTGATATTAAATTAAAATCTACAAAAACATTTATGGTCAGCAAGGTTTTTTCTAATATTTTAGTGTTGAACGATGAAAGTTTATTTGAAATAGATATGTTTTATGACGATATCTTTTAAACAAATGCACAATAAAACAATAAATGTGTTTTTACTACTTTAAAGTGGCTTCACTGATGGAGGCTCTTAGCTGTTGCAGTCCTAATTTGGCGGGTCTGAGAGAGCAGAGAGAAAAAGGTAGAAACGAGGGGAAGGAAAGAACAGTGGTGCAGTTCCAATTTCATGATGCATCTGAAGGGAGGAGGGGAATTAAGAGGTAAATCAAGTGAAACTCTGAATCCACTCTCCGCTGGCCGGGATAGTGTTTCGGCGGTATTAGCTTTCCTGTTTGCACCTACATCATAGGTCATCTTGTGACAATATTCTTTCTCGAACTGCCCTTGGACTTGGTTAGAACGTATTATATGATAGCCTATCGTTGGTATCGTTTTTCCTGCACTAAAAAAAAATTCGCTTTTTGTTTTGGCCGTCTGCTCGACGGCACGACTACATCACGAACGATCTTCGGGCCGAGAGCACTGGATCGTACCCTGTCCTGAATGACAGCCAAACAACTATGATTTGAACCTGAATGACACCGGCTGATGTCAGTCTAATTGTCAACAAAACTTCAAGAATAACAAAAAGGAGAAGAACAGAAAACAAAAGATCTTTTCACACAGGGTCAAAAACAGACCATGATCCCGTTTTCCAACTAAAACACGACAATCAATGAATCTACCCTCCAAGAACGCAATACTGTTGTGGTACATAAAACGCAGTGCATCTAATGCAGTAAATTACACTCAGATTCAGATTTATGAGGTCTGATTGCTCTACGTGGCCACAGCACTGCAAATAAAAGCTGAAGGCAGACGAGGTGAGAGAACAACACAAAAACGAAAAAAGCCCGCTGCCAGCATTGAAAGACCTCTGATCTGACGAGCCCAACCGCAATTTAGAAGTACCTTTTTGGAGAGGTTTTAATGAAGCATAATGAATGTTCTTGTATAATGACCACCTACGTCCAAAGGGTTGCTGTTAAGCCAGCCAATTGTCTCAAAGGCAGGTCAAACGTTCACTCTAGGTTCACGGCCACAGGTCATGACCGCTGTGTACTGTTTTTTTAGGGCCAAAGAAAAAGCCAAACATAAATATGGTTTTCCAGCTAGCAACAGTGCAATAAGCAACCTCAATCTGTCTTTTTTCACCCACTATGGTCAGGTTCTAATGAGTAATTATTGGTCTGGTCGTCCTTAATCATCTATGCTGGTGAAAACCGATGGAAAACAACATCTTAGAGGCAGAAGTCCATTTTGTCTTTGAATAGTGTAGCCATTAGGATCCACAAAAGTGCATTAGTGGAAAAGTGTGGCCTTAAAATAGATGGAATGTAGAATTATTTAGTAGATCAAGTTTCCTACCTTAGGCACCAGGTGTAAACCCACTAAAAAAAAGCAAGCAGACCCTTAAAGCTTCTTTGTACTCGTGTGCAAACAACAATACAGATCCTAGTAGCCCTTTAATGTGTTAAGCCTTGACTAGTCGGCAACTAAAAGCCCCAGATTATTCTTCTAGAAAGCACACTTATGAAAAATAAGTGTGTGTGAATATATCTATATGTACAAATTAGGGCTGTTAACGCATTAGGGCTGTAACGCGTTAACGCAACTTGCCTACTTTGCAACAGGACGTGGCATGTTTTGTTACTTCGTCGACCAAAGCGCAAGCTGATCAAGCTAGACCGGAAACAAAACAACAGGCACGACACCTCACACATTGATTGGGCTTGCGAGCCGGCCAAATAGTTGGTTAGCGTTACGTTTTGAGTGGATTTCTTTCACCCTTTTATTGATGGACAGTGTTACATTGTGTGAGAGGTTATTTGCTCCAAGTGAGAATGTTAGTGTGAAATTGAACACTGTATATGGTAATGTTGTTTTCAATAAAGAAACATTTGTACAAAGCAAACCAATCCAGTTTTCCATGTTGATAAGGGCATTAAAATGAGAAGAAAAAAAATAATGAGACAAAAAGAAATCAAGTGACATTTAGAATAGATAGACATGTGCGATTAATTGCGAGTTAACTATGACATTAACGCCATTTTAATTGTGTGACAGCACTAGTACAAAAGTGAAATGAATTTTGGGTTTGTGACTAGAAATGACAAATTTTTCCTAATGTAACATTCAGACCTGATTGGGAATGAAAGCCAGGAGTGATTCATTAAAAAAAAATCCCATTTGGAAACATTTTTGAAAAATATTAAAGACAAACATGCTTGTGCAGGATTGACAGCATTGCATTTTAAGAAGCTTAAAACATTAAACCCATGAGTTAAGCAGCCCATTTGCAATTGTCAGCATTCGTCCGTGCTGCCAGACTCATTTTCGAGCTGACCACTGGGGTCGTGGGTCTGTGAGCGGCTGGCGAGCCCAGCATCAGCAGTTTCGTTTGCGGACTGTGGTGGGCTTTCCAACCTGGAGCCGTGCTCTCTTCCTACCTCATCCATTTTTATTAGAGTCAAACCAAAGCAAAACCAAATCCCAGATGGAAACTGAGCAGCTGCAGAAGGTGCTTACTGTGGCTGGTAGAGGAAAAGCTCGATGATGTTGTCTCTGCCTTTGGGGTGGTTGAAGAACACAAAGAGTGACCAGTGGATCAGCCAAGTCCTTTGCTGGAGAGACTGGAGAGGAGAACTTACAGTCTGTGGAGATATAACACAAATAGAGGGGGGAAAAGTGTAAAAAATCATTGACAAGGATTTTTCTAAGCATCATGTTTTTCCAAAACATCATTCTAATATGCTGATTTGATATTTAAAACAGTTGTGCTGCTTAATATTTTTGTGGAACAACGATACATTTTACTTTTTCAGGATACTAAATAAATAACAAATTCAATAGAAATTTCAATCACAATTTAGAGTAGGGTACGTAAGATTAAGACATGGTTTATTGTCATGCAGAATATGGCATTAATATCCATAATATGTGCTTTATAAGTACTAATAAACAGCCAATATCCTAGTAATAAGAATGCTAATAGAATTAATTGTCCAACTCAAACTATTTATTTGAAATAGAAATCTTTTAGAAAGTTATAAATGCCATTACTCTCACTTTGATCAGTTTAATGCCTTTTTGTTGAAAACAAATTAATTTCCACCAAAAGAATATAGTGAATAACAAGTAAATACTGATAAAAATGTTCATTTTCAGTTGAACTATCCCCTTTAAAAGGTGATTTGTCTTGATCGTGACTTGATCATAACAAGATGAACTTCTGACTCCGGAAAACCAACACTTGGCTTCCGCTGCCTTCCAGACTCAGTACAAATAAAAGCTCCGAGTTGAAATTTACAATGTCCAAAGACTTTAATTTTTTATTTACTCATACTTCTCCCAAAGCCAAACCCTTCTTTCCCAGCTCAATTCCTCCAATTAAAAATCAAGCTGCACCGACATAACACAGCAATTAAGGTTTTGCTTGACTTGTGAGTTGCGGTGAGAAGGATTTGAGGAGATGGAGAAGAGGGAGGGGAGGAACGGCAACAGCAGCGGTGCTATGCTCAAACGCAAGACGGTCAATATTACGGCCTATGTAAGGGAATCTGAGTGTGGTATTGAATTCTGAGTGGCGGGGCATTACATTGTTATCGATAGTCTCTCTCAGGCGGGTGAGGTCCTCCATGGCAGCTTCCCAGTTCTGCATCAGGATCTCTGAGGCAAGCTTGCCCCAAAGAGAGTTCAGCGCATTTCTGTCTGTGGCGGGGACCTGCACAAACACACACACAAACAGAGAAAAATACATTAAACCACTGTAAACAGAGGTAGACAATGAAATCAACTCACTCCCCATAAAATTACACTGGTAGGGTGGCAGTCTTGGTCCCTTTTCACTTTCTAAATACTGCATTTCTGACATCTGCCATTTCACCAAAGTTAAGCTCTTTGTTAAGCTATTCGGTGGGAGTATGCGTCGAGAATTGGGCCTAACTTTTTATAGAACTACTTTTGCTGTATTTCTGGGATAAAGTCATTGCTGCACCACACACAAACCCTTCTCCTTAAGCACATCTGAGGTAAATAAATAAATCTGTATTGTAATGTTAGGAATGACCTAATGAAAGTTTAATAATTTTACTCTGATGTTTATAATGATGATTCAAATAAAATGTATATTTAAAGAATCTCTATATTTGTTTTTTTTATTCAAGAAAGTGTTTTTGAAGTGGTTGGGTTGAAGGGGTCATAAGACAAGGGCCAAAGGTTAAAGGCCAACTTGTCTGTGATATTGCTGGGAAATAATTACGCAAGTTAAACAAGTGCTCTTTAACTAGCCTGGGGTCAAGTGCTATCTTGAGGGAAAGGAGGGTCACGTTAAGAGTAGGGCTGTCAAACGATTAATCACGATTAATCGCATCCAAAATAAAAGTTTGTGTTTACATAATATATGTGGGTGCACTGTGTATAATTATTTTGTATATATATAAATACACACACATGCATGTATATTTAAGAAAAAAATATTATTTATATATAAAATATTTATATTTATATATAATATAAATTAAATATAATTATGTATACATTATATACATGAAAATATTTCTTAAATATATACATGCATGTGTGTTTATTTATATATAAAAATAATTATACACAGTGCACCCACATATATTATGTAAACACAAACTTTTATTTTGGATGCGATTAATCGTGATTAATCGTTTGACAGCCCTAGTTAAGAGTTGAAAACGGCTTCAAATCACCAAAACGAACATGAACAAGTTTTTGAAATTATTTATTTCTTTGATTTTTTTTTTTTATTCAGGAGCACAAAATATAATTGAAATTAGTTTAAAATAAGTTTCTATTATAGAAATTCTTTCTGATTTCCGGTATGAGCATCATCAAGTACAAATGAGGAACAAAAGCCCCCCGAAGGTCATGTGAACTTACGATGACCTAATGCATTGCCTTTGGTGAGGGTCTTTAATGATGTGTGGTGTGCGTGTGCTACTACTGCTACAGCCTCTGTTACTGGCTCGAACACATGTCTGCAAGCTTTGATCAGCCCCGAGATGTGGACAGGACTGGAGTGGCGGGATGCTAATCAAAATGTCTGCTTGTGGAGGAGTGAGAGAATGAGGTCCAGACATTAGGTAAAGAAAATCAACTAATCAAATCAAAGGACAAACTAAACAAACACTGGGTGAGGATGGATAGTTGTGTGGTGCCAAAGTTAATGAAAACCATTTGAGTAGGTCTTTGCTGGACGAGTAACGATTAAATGTATTATTTAATTTACATTCACACAGACAATATGTTCAAAAGGCCGAACGGTCCTAAGGTTCTGCCTCATGTCTATTTTGACTAAAATCCTTTGACAGCAGAAGCCAATAACATAGGTCTTGTTAACAGAAACAGGCCCTTGAAAATAATGTTTAGATAACTTGATTAACTAGTAATTGTGATAATCTCCTGAACATTTGGCACAAAAGAAAAACATCCTGTGGGATCGATTTATGAAACCCCTGAAAGAAGCTCAGCTTCTTGTATGTAAATATGAACAAGATTTAACCCTTAATCGCTGTTTAAAAACTACGACACTTTAGGGGTTTGGGGTCAGTTTTGACCCCAGACTTTTAAAGAGTGATTGCATAAGGAAATAAACATTTTTATATGGAAAACTATATATCATTTTTTAAATTCACTTCTCAACTAATCATTTATGCTGTGTTTTTTTGGAATTTTTTAAGTTTTCTACCTATTTACTGCACAATTACATAACTAGGCCATAAATTGACACATGAAAAATGTCTTTTTAAAGAAAAAAACACTTAAATTATGATGATAATTAAATCTAAACAGTTTTTGGACATTGCTTTATGTGTTTGGGATAGAATACTACCATCTGGTGGTTAGTCGAAAAACAGTTTTTCTTATAGTTAAGGAATTAAAGTGCAATGACCACATCTTTCCAATAGGGGCCAATAGAGACTCATTCATTTTCACTTCATTTTTCTTGATGCTTCAAATCCTCATCACAACTTGATATATATGATATATATATATTTTGTGAATTGCACAAAATATGTTTGTTAAAATTAGAGTTTGTTGTTGTCTGATACATTTTGAATTATTTGTTTATGCAAATTATTATACATACATTTGCATAAATACTACAAATCAGCACTATGACATGACTGTATACACACACTTCATTTTAGAAAATTATTTATCAACTATTATTATTTTTTTTTTAGAACAAGACATTTTAGAACAAATAAATTTAATAAACCAAGTACATAAACCAATATAATACAAAACAACAGCACTAATAAACTGTAATGAACAGGATGCATACATGTGTGTGTTTGTGTGTGTGTGGCTGTGTGTGTGTGTGAGATAGAAAGCTCATTCCACTTTGTGTTTATGCTCTAGGACCAGCCCTTGAATTTAAAAAAAAAATATTTTAGATTTATGCCAGTTTTGTTGGTTTTATTTGCCAATTTCTGTAAAAATGCTCTCTGTTGCAGTCATGGCATGTGTGTGTTTGTGTGTGTGTGTATGTGTGTGTGTATGAGATAGAAAGTTTGTTCTACTTTCTATTTGTGCTCTAGGACCAGACCTTGGTTTATATGTGGAACATTTCAGATTTATAATGGATTTACTTTTATTTTTTTGACAATCAAAATGGAAAAAATGATTTTTTTTCATTTTCCCATTCATTTTCAATGTGGGGTCATTTTGACCCCAAACAGCTTAAATGGTAAAGTTTTTTTTACACACCTTTAGAACAACCAAATCAAGCCCAGTTTTTTTGTGCATGTTTAGATAGATTATTTAGGAAAAGTCACCGAGTTTCATGTCCCTGAGATGAAGGGAACATTTTTAAATTTTCAAGGAAAAGTCCAGCGGGGTCAGAATGACCCCAAACAGCGATTAAGGGTTAACATGGTGCGTCTCTGCAGACAATCAGCTTCAAAGGAACACAAGATGTTTTAAATTATGACTCAAAACAGAAACAAACAAAGGGAAGAGATGATGTGTGGCAGATTAGCGAGCTGCTGAAGCATCTCAGCATGTTTAATGAAAAAAGGGGGATGTGAGCGATAGCCAAAGGCTCATGGGAAATGGAGTTATTAGACTGACCACCAGCGTTCAAGAACCTGACCTATGACAGACACTGAAATCTGATTGGATGGACACTGCTCCTCATGTACACTCCTGTTCAAAAGTTAGGGAAGAGGTAAGTTTTTTTTATGTATTTGAAAAAAAGTCGCTGCTGAATTTATTTAATCAAAAATACAGTAAAAACAAAAATATTGTGAAATATTATTACAATTGAAAATATTTTTTTCTGTTTTAAAGCAGCACTATGCAGTTTTCTTTTTACCTTAACTGAATAGCTTCGGAGTAATTGCAATGGTTATATGACTATTTTCGGGTTGAATGTTGGGCGTCTCATCTAAATTTTAAACAAATTTAAAAGCTGAGACAAAGCAAAAAGCTTATTGAGATTTATTGGATTGGACGTATGCTACAAAGTTTTGTTCATTCATCAACTGAAAACAGCATAGATGTACCGTATAGAGAAAAATCGATTCTTGGGATTTAAAAATCGATATTGGTTCAGCAAAATAAGTTAAAATCGAGAAATCCCGCCCTAAAATAAATCTCTGTAGATTTATGGCAGGATATAATCTACTTGTATATTTGCATAGTGACACACAGTAGTATGGTTATAAAATCCATACAGTACAGTCCCAATCACCCTGCAACAATGGAGCCCTTTCATCAAAATTCCCAAGTTGGATGTGTCTAAACAATAGTCAAAGCCCAAAAACTTTGAGAGATCAGCTCGGAGGGACAACCGGGGAAAAAGCCATCCCTGCTGCCAATATAAAGGTCAACGTTTCATTTCGAAAAGTGTTTGTTTTTTTTGTTTTTTTTCTTTCCTGGAAGTCCCTGCCTGCTACATTTGGCGACGCTCCATGTCATTATGGCAGCTTTCTGCACACTGACTGGCTTTCAGCACTGGCCATGCAAGAATAGTTTCAATACCTGGGTTTTTCCACAAGTTACCTTGAGTTTCCATTGCCTCCTGAAACGGGCACATTTTCACTGACTGACCAGCAACAATAAATTTACTGTGCTGGGGATCTGACGGGACACTCAATCTTTATTCTCAACATCCAATCCCTGCATTAACAGATGATATGAATAAGTTGCTCTTTTCGCACCGGGCCCTCACTGTAACAGGACCTCAGGTCTGGATTTTGCAAGCCTGGCTTCCTTCGTTAAATGGCTGTGTTTCCCACGCTAGAGGAGTTCTAGAGCCTCACATCTCCCATGCTAGGAGCCATCCAAGGAGATGGGAGGTCCGGCTTGAAAAGAGGTGGATAAATAGTAAATAAGAAAAGAAAAAGGGGCATGTAGGAAAGCTCCACTAAAACCAGTTACATTTTGGCTATTCCAATCACCTTCTCACTGTTGATGAAAATAGAAGATATTGAGTTACAAAGCATATTTTCTGAGAATTTTCTGAGAATTTAAAAAAAAGATAATTTAAACGCTTCAAAACATGCAAAGTGAGACCATTTCTGGAAGCTATTTCCGTTTATTCAGATCGAGCAGAGAACACATAACCAAGGCTGTGTGAACAGTCTAATCTTCTCAAAACGCTTGATGTGTTCACAACACCAATGATGTGGTTTTCCTAGGATGAGTAGACTATTGTATTTTAAATTACCCTAAAAAAAAAACCTTGAGAAAAACCTAACATGCATGTTTACTAAGCTCTCAGCACACTTACACAAGGAATAGTTCTCCTAAAGATAAAGATTCTTTCATTTACTCAACCTCATATTGTTCCAAACCTGTATGAACACAAAAGATACACAACCATTCAAAGTTTAGTTATTTTAAATTGTATTAATATATCACAATATTACTGTAGTCTTTTTTTATTACCAACCACAAACTTTTAAACTGTTTCAATGTTTTTGTTTATACAAGTCTATTGGGTCTAGTGTTGTTTTGGATACCCGATGACTTTTATTACCGGTATATGGATAAAAACATTCTTTAAAAAAAAAAAATTTAAACACTGTGTTGTGTTTTTTTTCCGCAAAAACATAATCATAAATGTTTTGGATGACATGATAGTGAAAAACGATGACAGAATTCTCAAGTAGTTCTTTTAGTGTGTCCTTGAAGCATCTATACTAATGAATATGCAAAAAAGACTGACAAAAACTGAAGGGTGTAATTCAAGGCTCGTCAGCCGTTCCTTCCCTCGGCTCCCACGAAAACCACAGGGACACAACAAACAAACAAACAAACAAACAGCGTGACTGACGCTGCAGATCATTCACAAATGGGAAACATGTTGCAAATCTAAACAACGCAGCTCTGAAGTGGATCATCACACCTCATCACACCTCTGAAATGCTAAAACCAAGACTATTTAAAATTAAAGGGTTTCATTTCGGTCACTTGTTGCCACAGCGACGCTTGGCAAACGTCTGGCTTTTTTTCTTTACAACAATGTAGGCTGAGTGAATCATACGTGAGAGCTGGTCTGAAGAAACAGGAGTGCATTCCATGTGAGAAGGCAGGCTATGTGGTTATGTGAGAAAAGCTCGCCGGCAAGGGAGTCCGATAACTTAGCCAGGCATGGAGCCTCTCGCAACACTCTTGGCCCAGGGCAGCGTTGACAATGGGTACCTCTCTTTAAGGCGCTGGACTACCTCCACACATTGCGGCCAGAGAGAAAGGAGCGGGTCAATTTGTTCGTTCCCAGCCGTCATTTGCCCCCCGCCCCACTAGCTAGACAGCAGCACTGCGCTGGGCTCTGAGCACCCGGATGCTTTTCCCCATAAGTTCATCTTTCACTCGTTTCTACAGGCAGTGGGAGAGAAGCCACAAACACCAGAGCCCCAGCAATGAGCCCTTTGTTTATAGAGGAAATAAGAAGTACGCACGTGTAACATGGATACTGCCAGTACTCTCAGTGAACTGCAATTATCTTCCCCCACAAACCTACTTTGGTATTATCTGATTCCAAAAGTATTCCACTGGTGAAAATTATTTAATCCAAGGTCCACGGTGCATCACCGCCTGGATCATTATCCAGACAACAACATTTTTTTTTTTTAAAAGGGAAAGGGAACTTGAAGGAAGATGTGAGTGTTTGTGCGTTCTAGGCTAGTTTCACACCACGAGACAAAACATCCAACTCTATACTGAAATAAGATTTTTGTTTGTTTTTTGGTGAGGTTGTTCACTTAACCTTTTAAATATAGTCCATATCAGACACGCGTATGATCAGGAGACAACCAACCAGCAAGTGAAAATCTTATCCTGAAAGTTTTATCACTGAAAAATGAGTATAAAATAAAAAAGATTAAAGCGCTTGTAACAATTAATTTAAAGGAATCTGACTAACTGAAGTCACAAAACAAAAATCAGATATGAATCTGATTTATTTCCAGATCAGAACTGAAATGATTTAAAAGGAATTTTTTCTTTCCGCAATGCAATTCTGATTTGGGCTTCATTTAACAGCATTGTGAATGTGGCATTTGTATCCATTTATTTAATGAGATTTTGTCTCAATAAGAGACTCAAAATGGTCTGACTGTTAGAAGAACACAAATTCTAGTCATCTTCATTTGAAAAGCCTTTTTGGTGTCTTTGGATTATATGGAGCAAGCTGTGCAACCTTTAACCCTTACAAAAACTGGGGAATCCTGTCAAACCAAGAGTGATTAGGCCACAAAATCCCCACCAATCATCTATGGGGAGCAGCACTGCCCATAAACCCATAAGCTTATGAAGTCTGCCACTAAACACAGCCCTGAAACAACTCCTAACCAAGTCCTTGAAGAGGTTCTTTTCAGCACTCAAGACATGCAAGGAATTTAACAAGCCATGGGATGGCACTTTTCAGAAGTAATTACAGATCGGGAGCTTTTAGCTCTTCGGATTGCCTCAAGTGAAGAAAAAAAAAAGTTGCCTCTTTTGTGGAGCAATGAATAAATGACACAATATTTCATGATAAAAGGATTTGGATTCTAATTTGAGAAAATCTACCTGTGAGCGAGCCATGTCGACTTTTCATCTGCGTCATTTTGAAAAACACAACGTTAAGTGCATGCGTAATGCTCGTAACTCACGGGATTTGGCAGAGTCTCGTACTAAAAAAGCAGAACCATATTAAGCAGAGACAATAATTCAAACTCTCAATAGGGCGACCGTCTGGCTCAATTAACACCCACAAGGGGACTCTCCATCAAAATAAAACTGTTTGTCCATTAGACAAGAACTTATTAAACGAAGAATGCATTTAATGGCATCAATTTGAGAAGGAGAAAATGAAAGGGTGTCGTGATGAAAAGAAGCTCTTGAAAATTGCCCCACTGGGAACGTCCCAGAGGAGAATTCGAGAAAACACAACTCTGTCATCTGTTAAAGACAGGGGTGTGGTAAGACACATACCAGGACTCTGAAGAAATAGAGGTACTCCGCTGCACCTGAGTAGTTCCCACACTCGTACTGGAACTTGGCGTATCGATACAGGGTGTCCAAATACTCCTGCCGGAACTGCAAGGAAAGACGGATATTAAACAAAGTCGCAAAGTCATTTTTCAATGCAAGGTGATAACTTCAGCAGTAGACACCGTCTATGATTAGATACACAAAAATGTGTATTTATGCGCAATGGAAATGAATAGTAACATAACATTTCTGCCACATGAAGATGCTGGATAAGCCCTGAACTTGCTTTAGCCAAAATAGTCAATTAAATTACAAAAATCATAAGGCCAATTCAATCGAGAACTTAAAAAAAGCCTTTATTAATTTATGGCTATAAATAACATTCACAGCAGGGTATGAAAACATAACGTATTTAACGTATATGATCACGTAACATAAATCACAACTAGGGCAGGGCGATTTGACCAATCTTTTATCACAATAGGAGTCATTTGATTAATAATGAAACTTATTAAAGTAATCAAATGTATTAAAAAACTACATAGCCTTTACAATGTAAATTAAATACACATTTATTCTTATTAAAGCTACAAAAGTGATTCATTCAAGAGCAGTGAGAGATTTTCTCTTTTTTGTTGTTTGATTAACATTATAACGACAGCAGGTAAATTTGGATGGACTGCACGGATATACTCATGCGCTTTCTTTCTCAACTGTTTATGCTCACTTAAAACATAAATGACTGTTTACTTGAAAAGACAGTCACTTTGACACACAAGTATGTGTGTTTAACTGTTCACTGTCTGTGAAAAGCACTCACGCTTCATGTGCGCATCTCTCAGACAGCTCTTAGAAACAGTCTCTCTTTTTGCTGCAGGTTTAAAAATCACTCGTTTTTAAACAGCAATACTTAAAAATGCATGCAAACAATAAGCTTTAGCACAGCAACATCACATGAGCGTAACCACAATAGAGACGACAGTCCAAAATCTCTACCGGTTGACAAACTTCTACAGCTTAATCGTGTCTACCGATAGATCACCCACAGCATGTTTATTCCTTTAAAAATCAAATAAGATACCTTAAACATGAAGGAACAGCTCTTCAGGAAACTTTGTTCACACGTGAACCTACATGACCTCAAACACAATCCTCAATTTCAGCTAACATCGATGACCAGAGAGCACGGGCAGTTTGATGGACATGCTCGGGAAACTTGCTGCCAGAGCATCTTAGAACAGAGAGCTCATTGTGTGTGTAGTTTAGATCTGTGTGTTTGTGTGGTCACAGTAAACTAGAGCCCTGGTGCGGATGTCGTTAAGGCCACAGGGGCCTTCCTGGGGGCGGCGACGAGAGGGCTGTTAAGGCGAGGATCGTGTCGTAAAGACGGCGTAGCCTGTGCAGTGAAGGTGCACTGAGGACAGGCCCCAGGTCAGTCTCAGGATGCTGGGGTGGGAGTGCCGTCAAGTCAAATATAGAATCCCCAGCATTCTTGAGGCCATACCCACGGGTCCCGAGCTGTTCTGTTTATTCTTAACAATTCGCCACAGAATGTAAATGTCCGCAGAAATTTCTGCAAGCCATAAAATCCCCGAAAATGACTTAAGGTTTGGGAAGTCGTTTAATGTTTCGTTGCTCAGGGCCGCCCCTCCTGTTGGCCCCCGAAAACAACACTGGGTTCATAGAGAAGTCATGAGAACTCTTCAGAAGGGTGGAAGAGTCAGCAGAAGTACTTACGCCATGCTTGTCAGCCAGATAGTCGAACAGCATACGCCCGTCCCTGGAACACACAAACATTTTGCAGTGAGCAACAGCTGATGGAAAACACTTATTTCTAAAAGGTATAAATAATCATTAAATAAAAATCACTATTTTAGAATTTAATATAAAAAAATAAAATATATTTCTATATTTTACATTTATATAAAAAAATAAAGGTTTCACTTTATTTTGATGGTCCCTTTAACATTCTATTGACTTATGTACGTTGCATCTACTAGAGTATTAGTAGACTAGTAGGGTTAGGGTTACAATAAGTTGACATGTAGTTGCAAAGTATCTTATAGTCAAAA
Source organism: Cyprinella venusta (assembly GCA_038021265.1). Taxonomy (NCBI): domain Eukaryota; kingdom Metazoa; phylum Chordata; class Actinopteri; order Cypriniformes; family Leuciscidae; genus Cyprinella; species Cyprinella venusta. The sequence continues at coordinate 27,031,996 of CM075874.1, forward strand.
GAAGTTCTGTTAGAGGAATATCACAATAAAGAGTTTACAAATATTAAACAGACTAACACTACTAATACTCTAATGAGAGTTAGTTGACTTGTAGCTGCTAAGTTACTTATAATCGACAGAATGATCAAAAGGGACCATCAAAATAAATTGTTACAAAATAAAACCTATTTTTTTTCAGCCTCATGATTTGAGGTATCATATCCGTAACACAAAGTTTGCAGGATGAGTTACACAACAACCTTTAATACTGGGGTTTAGATTAGAAAAAAACAAACCAAAACACGAGCCTTAAGTAACACCACTAATTAAACAAAAAAATAAGGTAAGGACGAAGAAATGAAAAACAAACACATTGTGTCTCCTCCTCAGGTGAGATGGAGTAAGGATCTACTGCGACTTGTGCGCGTTATTGAGTTTTGGCACGGGGGGCTGGTAACCAAGCTTACCGCATGACCACCTCCGCCAAATGTGGCCGACCTCAGAAGGATTCGGCAAATGAAGCCATGCATGCTCCAGACAGAAAGAGGAGGTTTGCACGCTTATTTTATTTGTGGGGAAGTTCAAAGGCTGTTTATAAAGGCATTCTCCTGCAGAACTGCTTCTGGTCCATTATACTATCATCTGACAGATGCTGGGACTCTGGGTGGAGACGAGCCACCTCCCTTACGCCACGTCCTAAACAGCGATAAGTGATAAAACCTACCATTCTCTTCGGTGTAAATCAGGTTATTGATCTAATCAAACATATCTGCAAACAGCAACAGTACATTTATGCAATTGTCTGATTTATATTTCTATGTCGTTGCACTGGCGAGTCTCAACCTTTGTGAAATCTCATTGGTCTATAATCTTGCTCCAAATAAGAACATTAGGACACAAGGAATAGTTCACCCAAAAATGTCAATTCTGTCATTTACTCAGTGACTCTTGTCTTTTGAAACCTTTATGGCTTCTGTGGAGCTAATTTTGAATAATGACTCACATTCCAGTCCATTCTTCAAACAAAGCTGTTGTATGGCTTTAGAAGACTTGTAATATAGAGAAAGAGTCATATGGAACACTTTCAAGATGTATTTTTCTACATCATAAAATGCGTTGACCTCCAGACACATTAACAAATCAAATTGAGAATTTAAGATAATTTAATAATAATTTGGTTATTCTGATTAATCGTGCAGTCCAACTCAATACCCATTCACTGTCACTGTATGGAAGAGAGCAGTGTAAACATTCTTAAAGTCTTCTTTTGTGATTCACAGAAGAAATAATACCATGTACACAGAACAAATATCAAGATTGCTCTTTTCAAATTGCTCGTCTTGTCCCATCAAACCTGATTCGAACAGTCAATATTGAACATTTTTGCATTCGCCCAACCTCCTCAGCTCTCACCTAGTAACTCCAAAACCTAACAGTCAGTCCATGTTTATCTATCTGCTGAGGAGAACATTACATCTTTACTCCGTCTGCTCTCACCACCCCTCGTCTGGGTTGAAATGAGCAACAGACAGGGCAGGTTTCACCATGGAGGTCAATGCATTGGTGCTGAGGGAACTGTGAGATAACTCGGCCCTCAGCCATTCAGTGCAGCTCATCCATCCATCACGCTCAGTCTGTTAAAGAAAAAAATCCATCGCCACTCTATATGTCCTAACACTCCTGAACAGTGGTCCTGACAGATTTCCAAACATGATATCACCTGCTTACAGCACCCGCCCTGTGAGCGACATTGTCAGAGCTGACCGAGTAAACATCCGACTGACGTCGTTTAAAAGAAACGTGTCGCACACAAGCAGCTATTAACAAATAAAAGAACAAATAAAGACGAGTCCTGATCTGCACTTCCTCGTGGTCGTCTCGGCCTGTGAAACTCCAGACACCGAAAAATGCCCCCCGAAACCCGAAATATTCAGATCGAACAAGTAAACTTCAAAGTCGCTCGTTAATGAAGAGCAGACATCCATTTGAGTGGGTTAATTAAGACTGCGCCTGGTTCTAAGGCCACATACTTAATCCTAAACTGTGATAAAAAGCATGTTTTGGAGAAACGAAACGCAAACTGGTGTTTAAAAATGTCTAGGGAAGGCAATACCACCTACTGAGATTTCACACTGTAGAGACACCACAAACACACATCGGTAGCCTGATAAAATATATGGAAGCGCGGTGCTGTATTAACCCTAGTCAAAGCGAGCAATTAAACAATAACTAAGTGCAGATCGTGGCCTCAGCAGCTGCCTCTATACCTACAGGGGCCAAAAGACAAAGAACATAGACACAAAAAGTTATAAAACAGCTCTAGCAAAATGTGATTTAAAAGTTAACCAAAGCAATTAGCGATTATTGCTGTGGCAAGTGGATTTCAACAAACCCCTGACCCCAAATATTAAACTTTGGAGCATGCCTTGGCCTACATTGATATTGATACATTGAATTATGCAGCTTTTGATTTTGAACATCCTAACAAAGTATAAGACCGCAATAAGTTCTACCCAGAAAACATTACCAACTGCATAACAACACCCTGGCAACCAAACACAACACTCTAACTAGGCTAAATCTGCTAAAACCACAAAGCTATAATTACAACTATAATTAACAAAACTAATAAATAGAGTTGGGTATCGTTTGAATTTGAACGATTCTGGTTCCGATTCCGGTTCCTAAAGATTCTCGATTCCGATTCTTTTAAGAGGCAGGGTCAAAAAAGTTTAGCTAACCTTGCTAACCAACGGTATTTCTGAAGGAAATAATCCTTTCTGAAGGAAATACTCCTTCTGTCACAAATACTCCTTTTGTCACAAATTTTGCCGAGATTTCGTTATTTTTAAAAAAAGTGAAGCCACACTTTGGACCGCCGACGTAAGCTACTCATGTTCGACTCGCGTGGTTATGCCAACACTTCGTAGACGCTTCTTCGGTGGTGTTGTTCAGCGGATTCTTCTTCCAGTCGACGGACTGTGAATATCGAAACTAGGAATCGAAATTTTAACTTTTGAACGATTCCGGGAAAAACGAAAAGTTAGTCCCGGTTCCAATCGATACTCGATTCTAGATACCCAAGCCTACTAATAAACGTAAATGAATCGGTAAATGTAATTTATTCCATTAATATTAACCAATCTGATTTAGAATAATTACTCAAATTATTACTTAAGAAACAACTGAAAGCTACATGTCATTGTATTTTGATTTTCCATTTTAGTTGTTAATTATTTATATGAATATATCATATAAGATTTTGCTGGGTTCATGGGAAAACTGCATGCAATTCATTAGTTAATGAAAAGCTAATAAAAATAAAGCCATTAACCAACATCAGAGAATCGTGGCGTGAACATGTGAATTCAATGCGTCATTAAATTATTGAAATATTATTAACTTCAACGGGTTCTTCAAGTAAACATTTTAGGCCAAAGGATCAGCTGACAAAAAGGGAATCCCTGCTATAAAGGACAGGCAAAGATTCAAATATTCAAACTCTCTGAACTGTGGTTTCATGATCAGGTCTAAATGATCTCAAAAATAATGGTTAAATTAGAGACTAACTCATTGCTATAAATTCTCTTCTGTTCCACCTAGGTTTAATGGCGACTGATTGAGAGCACAACAATGTCTTTTCAATCCAACATAATCAACAGGAATCCGTTATCTCTAACCAAGCAAATCCCTCAAACTGCTAATGGTAATGCTATTTGAAAATATCCCCTTGCTTTAGTGATCAATGCAACAACAACCTTCTTCTAATTAAGAAAAAAAAATCTCTTAATCCTCAATACACCACACATCTAAACCTAAAACATCTAGATTGGCCGGCAGCTAGAAATGAGGCACATCCATCAAAGAAAAGAGCACTAGATGGAGGACTAAGTTTAACCAAAATATTTTAATTACGGCAAAGTCAGCATCAGAGAAATCGAAAAGTAGCCTCCGTGAAACTCACCACAAGATGCTCTAACATTCTGCTCTTGTGAAATTTGCAGAATGAAACCATATACTCATCCACATGGCAATTTCAATCAAATGCGAACCGATTGTGATTACAAATGCCCACTGATGTTCTGCCATCCACTTAATTAAATGGCACTTAAGCCAGACCATCCAGAAAAAGAGCCACAAATGTTCTGTTTGGAGTATCGTCTAGCATCGAGCAGGGCTTCATCCCACATCCCTGAGGACTGTCTTGTCTCAAATGTGCAATTGTACACTGTTCAACTTGCATTAGATGAACAACAAAATAACTAATGTACCATCTCAGCTGTTGCTTGGAATAGACAATGACTAATCTTCTGTCATAACATTAAACGATTCTCCAGTCTTCTTCCAGTAAAAACCACAGACATGTAAAGGTCTAAACAAATGTACTGTTAAGTACAGAAAGATCAATTCTAATTTGAAGTCAAAACCTGTCTGACTCTGAATACACAAGCGAGCCAATGAAGATGCAGTACTTGACTGACTAAATGACTGAATAAATAAATTAACTGAAAATCAAAAGCACTGACAAAGTAAAAACGATAATAAATGAATAATAATAATAACTGTTACGAGCTTCTGCTCGTTCTCTTTTTTTCTTTCTGAGGATAGTTAGTAACTAATTGGATGGGGACAGAGCCTGATTATTCCTAACACCTGCGGCCTCTGCTTATTCAAGAGCTGCTGGTGGCACCTCATGATGGCTTACCTCAGGAAACCTATTTTTGGTGTTTTTTTCCTTTTCTTTTGTACAGGATGGTGAGTTTTGTTTGTTTAGTTATATTACAATAGAGAGAAAGCACAGGTAAGTAAGCTGACCCAGCTTGTTTTTCTCGGTAGTTAGGAAATGTTAACTTAGTTGTAGTTTGGATTAGTTAGTTTGCCAGTCCTGATTTGAGTTTTGTGTGTTTATATGTTCCTTTTGTTTTGTTAGTTTTACTGCCAATAAATGTAATCCTTTTCTTGCCATTGCGATTTTTGTATAACTTTTTTTTTTAACGTCTTATGTTGGTCCCTAATCTGGGTCATCACAATACACAGATTGTTTAAAACAAACTTTAAGTGTGACATTTTAATGTAAAAATGTTTGCCTAAAAGATAATAAAATTTTCTAAAGATATCGACAAGGAACAACCTTTCATAAATGCAGCAATCACAATCTAGACAGGTGACAGGATGGATACTTTATTCCCCCAAAAATGAAAAATTTGCTGTTAATTTAATCACCCTCGGGCCATCCGAGATGTGGATTATTTCTTTTTTCTTGAGTACAATACTAAAGAAGATTTGTAGCTAAAACCAAGGGTGGCATTTACGTATGGCAAATAACGCCAGTTGCCATACAATGGCATTCAGACATTTCTTGTACATTACCATCGCTTAACTTCATACGCCCTTAATTTATAGACAGGATCCACGGGTATTAATTTTGTTCTGCAAGTATACTTTTTTTTGATTCCCAAAGCATCATTACCCATTACATTTTAAGCTAAAAACTTCTTAACTGTTCTACTGAAGGAAAATACGTCCCCTACATCTTGAAGGGCCTGATGGTGAGTAAATTAACATCAGATTTAACCAACCCTTTAAAAAAAAAAGACTGTATGTGATGACAGACAGTAGAAAATATTAGTGCAAGTGTAATTTCAGCATTTACTGTACCTTGTAGACTGCATCTGTCTCATGGTCTCTGGGTCCTCAAACACCTTCACAATCGGCTCTGTGTCAGCTTGCAGTTGTTTCAGTTGAGCCACAACTTCAGTCCTCTTCTCTCTGAGAGCTGCAAACAGGTGATGCATTTTAGATATGAATCTCATACATTACAGTCAATTCTCAAGCATCACATTAAGCGACACATCTTTCACTGAAGACCATTAGAACCGAAAGCACTCACAGCTGGGTATTTCTTTATCAGGATATAAATTCCTGTACACATCCATGGCAAAGTCCACCATGTTGGTGTCACTGAGGAGATCCAGTTTTCCATGGAGGAGCTCATTCTCGTTGTAGATCTAGAAAACAGTGACCGTGCATTCATGCAGATGTGAGAATGCATACATGTATATATATAAATAGAATATGCCTATGCATATGTGTAGACTACTACTATGCTGAAAAACTGTAATTTGGGAAATAATTACATTTTAAAATGTTTTCCATATAAATATCCTAAAATGCAATTTATTCCCTGTGATGGCAAATCTGAATTTTCAGTATCATTATTCCAGTCTTAAGTTCAGTGTCATGATCCTTCAGAAATCATTATAATATGATGATTTAGTGCTCAATAGTGTATCAATAATTATTATTGGTGCTCAATTATCAATAAATGTTATCAATGTTGACAACAGTTCCAGCTTAATATTTCAGTGGAAACTGTAAACTACTTTCAGAAATCTGATGAATAGAACAGCAACTTAATTTGAAATAGAAATCTTTAGCAAAATTATAAATCTTTTTACTGTCATTTGAATCAAATTAATGCGTTCTTGTTGATTCAGAGTATTTATTTCTTCTTATTTTTAAAGATAGATCTCTTACCCCAAACTTTTAAATGATAGTGCATCACGTTTCCATAAAAATACTAAGTATTTGACATTGATAATAAGTGTTTGAGCACCAAAACCGCATAGAATGATTTCTGAAGGATCAACTGACACTGAAGACTGGAATAAACATTTATTTTAATTTGTAATCATATTTCAAATTACTACTGTAACGTTACTTTTTCGTCAGCTAGTCAGAAACGTTCTCGCTGCTAAGCTAGGTAGCTCACTGTGTTTTGCTAGCATACACGGCTAGCAAACAACTAATATAGGGGTTGTACTATGATTAAACTGTGTCCATAATTATTAAGGTCAACGTTTTTTTTGGTTCTGTCGATAACCTGTATGCACTGTGTGTTATTTAAACCGGCTGAACTCATGAGTTATGTGTTTTTTTAAAAAACAATACCGGACGTAAGTTACCGGTGCGGCTCCACTATTGCGGCTACCGGCTGCGCGCACGTGGCATTAACTATGCCGCCTTCGACAAACAAACAGTGCTACAACACGCCTGCAAAAACAAAAGTATGTTGCAAATGTACCTCTTTTACTGAAAGGAATTCCAGCAATGGGAAAACGAGATGCCGGTCCAAAAAGTGGGCGATTTTGGTGGTCAGATCGTATTCCGCCATGCTGACTACGGAAGAGGACGCGCTTCAAAAGGGAGAAAACTTTATTTAAACCAGTGTTCACAGTACAAAGCGCCATAGGCTGCAGGTGTAAGTGAAAGTCACACTGTATCAGAGAATATACTGTTTTAAATGTAATGTTGTTTACTCTGTAGCTTTATTCTATATTTTTATTTAGCATAAAGTAACGAAATAAACAGAAAATAAATCATTTTAAGAAATGAAACGAAATTGTATTAATAAAATTTACTTGACTATTCTCTGCTAATATAATGAAGTTAACAAATGAAATGGAATACAATAGTTTAAATAATAAAATTTACTCAACTGCACTTCTAGGAAAGAATAAAATTGACCTTTAAAATAAATAAATAAATAATAGGTTTAATAATTACATTTTGTCTATTGTAAAACAAAATAACAGAAGAAATTTAAAGAATAAAATAGAATTGTATTAAAGGCAAGGTAGGTGATTTGTTCCAGAAACATTTTTTGTTACGTCGGGTGGTCATGATTATTTTCCAGCATGGACAAGATAACAGCTATCATGACTCATGAATGGTTTTCATGCGCAAAATCTGATGAAACAGACCCTATAGTCGCAAGATAATTTATCTTTATCTACAGCTCAGACCTAAAAAGTAACCCTGTGATGATTATATTTCATTTTATTTTATGAGAGAGAAATAAAAATAATTTATTGTACTCACAAATAGAACAAAATAGAGAAATAAGTTAACTAAACTCTTCATGTAGGCTATACAATGGAAATAGCCTACTACAACAATCTCTCCTAAGTGTGTAATTCTCTGATAGCCTACTTAAATAGTAACACATATGCTATAAACCTTTCAAGACTTTATATAATTTGACTGCGGAATTGATTCAATGAAACATTTTATTCCTAAAGGGTTCAAGTGAACTTGGTGAATTTTTAAAAATCCAGCTGAAATAATGGGCCTCTTCCAGAACCCTCTGAAATTCGTCCAGCAGACAAGTACTATATCAGCGAGAGTTCCAGAGAGAAGTGACCTCTTTCTGGAACACGGAGCTACCTTCACTTCAAGATCAAAACAAAACGGAGGTCCAACAGGAAAAAAAGCTCACTCAACGACATTACTGTCAAAATAATCATGCAATATGGGCCTACCTCAATGATAAATTGAAGACAGGAGCAGAAGAGCATCCAGCGGGTTTTATACTCCTCACTTCAGCAGCTGTCTCATGCCCATGTGTTGCCCATACACCGCAGAGAAGAGCCAATATCAGCTCCTAAATGGTCCATCTCTAATGGGTTCCACAAGCACCATGTTTACTTGACAACCACACGGCACTGTCCTGGATCCCAAAACAATTTCCCTCTTGTAACATCGAACCCTTGTTTCTTCTGCTGTGGAATGAGTCACGAATGTAAAGCTGTCACTTTGGCCAACTCTGTTAAACTGGGCAACTCTGAAAGCAACATATGTAGTTAAAGATGTCTTTGTTTGAATGGTATTTAGTGGAATGCAGAGGCGGACAGAATACACAGCTTTATTACTTGAATAAAAGTATAGCTACCCCTTGCAACATTTTACTCAAGTACAAGTACTACAGTCAGATGTCTACTTAAGGAAAAGTACTGAAGTACTTGTTTTTAAAAGTACTTGAGTATCAATAGTACAATTTTCTAAATATTGCATTACTACTGCCACAGAGCTTACATTTATGTACAGAAACGTCCTACATGGAGTTATTAAAAATGTTAATGTTAAAGGAGTAGTTTACTTAAAAAAAAAGTTTTGCTGATAATTTACTCACCCCCATGTCATCCAAGATATCCATCAATAAATTAAGGTTTTTGATGAAAACATTCCAGGATTTTTCTCCATATAATGGACTTCAATGGGAACCAAATGGTTCAAGGTCCAAGACAGTTTCAGTGCAAACTGTTCAAAGGGCTTTAAACGATTTCAGACGATGAATAAGGGTCTTATCAAGCGAAATGATCGCTCATGAAAAAAATAACAAAGTTTAAGTTTTATAAGCTCAAATGTTCGCCTTGCTCTGTTCTGTGATGCGTGTTCGTGACTCTCCTGTTCAAACTCGTTTATCAAAATGAACAAATATTTTCCCGAGTCAACTCGTTCATTTCGCTCATTGAATGAACCAAATGACAAGAAAAAAAGATTCGTTCATTTTGATAAACGAGTTTGAACAGGAGAGTCACGAACGTGCATCACAGAACAGAGCAAGGCAACCATTTGAGCTTAAAACTTAAACTTTTTTTTTTTTAAATAAGCGATTCCCCAAAATGATACTAGATTAAAGTACAGATCCCTCAAAATCGTCCTTAAGTACTGTCCTCAAGTAAATTTACTCTGTTTCTGTCTGGCTCTGGTGGAATGACATGTAAGTTTTGAGGTTGAAAGGTTAACATGATTTTGAACTCTCTTTGAAACATGGGAAATATCACATCAAAATGTCGTTGCTTTAGCTCCGAGCCAGTTTTCACAGTCTTTGTGTGTGTGCATGAGGTTTCCTTTGCAAACCAATCATGTTTTTCTTTTTTGAGAATATTGTTTGCAGTCACACCCCACCATACGTTCCCACAACTTCCCAGAGCTCATGAGAAAATCCCTTTGTCCAAATAATTCAGCATCAATAATGCGTTTCTTGCATGCGAGCATAAGCACGGCGATAGCCTTGGAGTTTTTACAAAAGAAAAGCCAGGAGCTCATTTATTTAAGGCTCTTATTTTACTTGTTTTATAATTCTCAAAGAGAAAATTTATTTTCCCTATTTCAACAATTTGGCACATCAAACCTATAGCTGGCACTCTGCTTGGGAAGACCTCCATGAAAATTATTGTGAAATAATTATCCATGGCTTAACATAAGGAAATTACCGGCTGTTACTAAGTGGTTTGGTTTAACTGCAAATAGGCACCATGTCGAGATTGTAAATGCTTCGACTCTTAAGGTGGAATTATTTTTTTTCCTCACTATGCGTATTTATACCCAAGAGTTCCACCGTCTCTCTCGGGAATAAAGGTGTCTTTTTTTTTTTTTAAATGAAAGGGATAGTAACAAGTTTTATCAAATATAATCTCTTTCTAAATTTGATTGGAGTTTCAAATTCATCTCTTTTTTTTCATTTCCAAATATAATCGCAGCAAAGCAGTTTTATTAGATATTTCAGAGCGAATGCAACCAATATGCTGAAATCAGCAAATAGAATAATCAACTGCTTTTTTTATATTAGTATTATTTTGCTTGTAAACTTGATAAGGCAATGACTTCCAGTAAGAGTCCAATGCTGGCAAAGGCTATTGGAAAAGGAAGGAGCAATAGGTTAAACACGGCAATAGAATACTAATTGACATTAAGACTACTTTTGAAAAATTAATTCTGAGGCCAAATTGCTCTGGTTTCTCCTGTTTCAACCAGCCAATCATTTTAATGAAGGAGGCCCTGGAGCGCGGCATTGGAAAATCCACGTTTACCCTCTCCACTAAACAAGACTGAGGCTAGGAGAGTCAGAGACGGCGGGCGTGATTAAAATGAACCTTTTAGTTCACTTGCATGTCCGTTTTAAAGCTACATGTATAAAACCCTTGTATTAGGGTGCATATTCCTTTGAAGCAACCTATTTGTGACATTTAGGTGGAAACGGAGGTGACATGTGGAAATGGAGGAGTAATAGCTCCTGAAGACTGACACATTAGCTAATACTCCATAACACGTGAAACCATTGGTTATTAATATCTGCGGTTACAGACCTTGACCAAAAAAAACAGTGACTAACAAAAATCACCAAAATATCTTTGAAGAGCAGACTACAGATTTCAATTCAAGGTGACGCTGGTGGTGTCCCACAATTTAAGCGGTACAAATGCAATGGCACACATACACACACACACACAAAAGTTCTCTTGGCGTTGGTACCTCCTTAACAGTTCATTTCATCACAAATAGAGTCATTTATAAAGAGGAACTGTTTTACAGTGAATCATACAAAATTGTGGCTTTGTTAATGCACGGGAAACTGTGAGCACTATACATTAGGTGATTAAATTGCTGATGTGCCTTTGAGGGAAACGTACCCACTGCTCCGGAAAATAGAGGCCTTTCTGCATTTGCAATTGGATGAAGTTAGTAAACCCAAATCCCTCTGGATCTGTAAAGGCAGTGTTTTAAAAGGAGGCCTAAATCTAACCTAAATTTTTATAACCTTATTTGACTGGCGAAGTGTTGAATGAGCTTATAGTTGAGGGTATATTTCCCTCCGAAATGCTGTAAATCAATTCAAAGTTAAAAATGGACTCAATTAATATATTTGCAGAAGTATCTTTCTTGATGTTTTTGGACATGCGATGTTTATGTAGGTAGAAATGGATGGTTTAAATGTCTGTGGTAGACAATAAAATGTTTGCAGGAAAAGTTCTGATTGCCCCAGATGTTGTTGCTGCTTTTTTACAACTCTTCTGTCTGGAAACTGCACTATGCAGATGCTCCACAACACGTCGGGAGGGAACTCTGCACACCCACGCTCCATCTCCACCCATCCCGACTGAGAAAAGTGGTGGGTATGACCACAAAAATAATAACTTGCACAATTAAGTATTCCACTCTGAGTGCACACGCACAAATGGACATCTTTCTTCCTTTCACTATCATAAACCTCAATCCTCAAAATAAAAAAAAACAGCCTCTTACATAAGACTTGTAAGTAAAACCACTGCTGCATTGTATTAAATCTATCACACTTGACAGTTACAGTACACGTAGAGGCTAGCATTTTTACACAACCAACTACTGTGTTATAAACGCTGTGTGCTATATGACTTCACAATAAATACAACATTGAAAATTGCACTATACAACTTCACAATAAATAAAGCAAAACACTGTTACAAATTGCATTGCTTTATGAATGTATTTATTTACTAATTGAAGAGTTCAGATGCAAAAGCCTCTAAGTGCCATTTGAAATTTTCTTCTAAAATGACCATTTTTATCAAGCTTATATATTCAAGTTCAGTAATTTCACTTGAATGACAATTAATAGGTAATCTTCATTGCAATTTAAGTGAAATTACTGAATTTAAATATATAAGATTGATAAAAATGATCATTCTTGAAGAAAATTTCAAATGGCACTTAGAGGCTTTTGCATCTGAACTCTTCAATTATATAAACATTCTGTTATATAGAGTCACTAGAGGGCCAAATTACTTGAATTATTAAGTAAATATTTAATGTTTTAGTTATTGAATAACATTTATTTGATTATTTTATTAATGAGTAATTTGGCCCTCCATAGATATACCCCCTTAATTCATTCAACAACAAAACACTGAACACTGTATTGTATCACTTCACATTAAAAATAAATAAATATACCTCATTGTATGTTTATATAACGTGTGAGTGGAAGTTCATGAGAGAAAAGGCCCCGCAGGCCCCTCATTAACTGCAGGGAACTATTGTTAAGTGCCGTGTCGTGGAGATCCCTTGTTGTTACTTATCTGACTCTGTCGGGGGGAGGAAGATTGGAGGGTGGTCCAGCAGCCGCGTCTGCCCAGTTTCTCCGCACCTTTGTGTGGGCGTCTGCTGCCAGGCACTCTCAGTCTCCCCAACCTGGGAGAGATGAAGGCAGACTTAATGAGGAGCCATGGTTGGCCCACACTGTGAATAAGAGGGGAAATGCCAGGGACAAAGAACATTTTGATTGGATGCTTGTAAAAAAATAAAAAATAAATACCCACAGCAAACCATGTCATTTTAGTTTCTATTAATGACGCCCCTATTTCACTATATATATATATATATATATATATATATATATATATGCATATATATGAAGAGTTCAGATGCAAATCCTCTAAATGCCATTTGAAATTTTCTTCTAAAATGACCATTTTTATCAAACTTGTATATTTAAGTTCAGTAATTTCACTTAAATGACAATTAATAGGTAATCTTCATTGCAATTTAAGTGAAATTACTGAACTTAAATATACAAGCTTGATAAAAATGATTATTTTAGAAGAAAATTTCAAATGGCACTTAGAGGCTTTTGCATCTGAACTCTTCATATATACTCCAACTGGACTTTATGCATGACGACAGCATATGCATTTCTGTAAATATGTTAAAGGAGCTGTTTGCAGGAAATTTATTTCAATTAATTATAAATTGTCTCTGATATGTCACAAGACATTAAGAAATCATGTACATTTCAAATACTTATATCACTGACAACTTGAACCTGCAGCATATCTGGCAACCTCGAGTCATGGGGGAAGGGGGGGATACACCCTAAATTGAAAGTGATTGCAGTACCAGTTTTGGCCACAATCTTGCATACAGCCTTTAATCTCAGGGCTACACAAGCTTTAACCAAACGCTTCAGTGCTGTAGAGAGCTCAATAAGTTGCAAAAGAAGAAAACACGTATGTAAATAGAAAAACACCCGCAAATTAAGAAAACATCTTTATCAGTTTCACAACACATGTGTGTCCAAATAACGTTACTCACAACACAACCAGAAACGCACTGCAAAAGTTCAAAACACAACCAAATAGCCTACAGAGATTCCAGCTCCACCTATACGTGATGTTTGACGAACATAGCATATGTAATAAGACCTATATGTAAAAAAAAGAAGAAGAAAAAGGAAGATAAGACCATATGTAGCTCCGCCCCTTTTCAGCGCTGCGCTCATTGTCTTTGTCTTACGGTCTGTGTTCGCAGTGATCTTGAGTATTTATGAATAAACGGCTCATTTAAAATCTTCCCGGTCTACTGATATATCTGCTTTAAACAGTAAAATCCTCATGATTATTTTCGTTAACATTGCAATAAGTAAATCCACTTCACCAGCTAATCGACAGCGATGCCGTAGAAATATACAGAGTGACGGCGAACGCAAACTAAAACGATTTTCTAAAGATGGCTGCGCACTTGTTTCTGTGGCGCATAAGTATAGAGTTCGCAGCTGTTGTTCCTTTTTAGTCGTAAGACGCGGCCTATGAGATGTCAGTGGGAAAAGAGTGTAATTTCAAGAAAGCATATTGATTAAAAACATGGAGTTAACGATGGTAACTCAACATTTAAGTTTGAATTGCTCTTTGTAGGGCACTAAATTAACATGTTAGGCTATATTGACAGCACAATTGCCCAACTGTTTCTTTCTTTTTTTTAAAGCGCCTCAATGTAATTTATGACATGCAATGAAAAAAATGATAAACACAGTAACACGTAGCCAAACTTTTCGTGAAAACCCATCACCCTGTGACAGCTGCCTTATTAAGTGGAATACACTGCCAGACAAGTCTCCAGCTGCTTTTCATTGCTATATCAAATGAATCCAAATCAATTGCCTCAGAAGACGAATACCTCCATGCATGCATGATGCCTCAAAGTCAAACCTACAGTACGCTTTGGGCCTCAGTGCCAGTCATATGAATTTCAATTATTTCCCTCCAGTTTTTTAGATATGCATCACCTTGCTCTTTGGACGTGTCTAGCAATAAATCAACATCCCAGACCCCTTATCCCATGTCCGATGCTGACTTCAGCACTGTTGTATTTGATGCCAATGGACTTGGGTTATCTCTGGAGCCAAGGGGGTGAGCAAACAATGCAGACTCACACAGAACCTCCCATTGCACGAGCACAGCAAAGACAACATCTGCATCGCACATGTAGCCGAAACCAGAAGAACACAATTGCTTGTTCTGAGAGTTCATGTCAAGACTGCATTTTAATCGCTTTAATGATTTAATGGAAAAGCTGAATGTCCAATAATGTTTTTGTGGGCCTGAAAATGCATCTGAGAGATTGTAAAACCGTGATTGAAATGAACCTCTACAACTAAATACTTAACTGTAATGAAATGCATTTTAAAATGTAGTTCTATTTCATATAGTAAAAAAGTTTTTTTTTAATCAAATGTTCTCATTTGGCAAATTATAAAATTGCATTTTTACCTCTGTTGAATTGTCAGCCATTTTCCAGAAGCAAAAATATCTACTAATTGGGGATATTTGTGTACATTTGTTTGTTCATGTTGTTTTATTCATTATAAGGGTCCATGTTGATGTAAAAAAAAAAAACCTTTTATCAGGCCACTAGTTCATCTTACGTGAGTTTTTGTGAATGTTATTTTCAACTCATTTAATTCTATAATGTCATATATAAACAGGCATGCATTTAATTGTGTATATGCATTTGTAACTGACTGGATGGTAAAATACCAGAATGGTAAATTGTAAATCAAGTCAGTTTTGATTTCATGCAAATTTGAGATCAGTACGGTTATTTTTGAATTAGTTATTTTATTCAGCAAGGGTGCATTAAAT
Source organism: Cyprinella venusta (assembly GCA_038021265.1). Lineage (NCBI taxonomy): Eukaryota > Metazoa > Chordata > Actinopteri > Cypriniformes > Leuciscidae > Cyprinella > Cyprinella venusta. The sequence goes on from CM075874.1 coordinate 27,047,493, forward strand.
TGATTAAAAGTGACAGTAGAGACATTCATAATGTTACAAAACATATCTATTTCAAATAAAGACCGTTCTTCTTAACTTTATTCATTAACCAAAAAAAATAAGCAGCACAACTGTTTTCAACATTGATAATAATAAGAATTGTTTTCTGAGCATCAAATCAGCATATTTGAATCATTTCTGAGTGATCATGTGACACTGAAGACTGGAGTAATTGCTGCTTTGCCATCACAAAAAATAAATTACATTTTAAAATCTATTAAAATAGAAAAAGGTTATTTTAAATTGTTGTAATATTTCACAAAATTGAGGTTTTACTGTATTTTTGATCAAGTAAAGGCAGCCTTGGTGAATTGAATTGAACAGAACTTCTTTTAAAATCAAACAATCATACAAACCTCAAAGTTTTGAATAGTGTATATCTTTAAGTATTCATTTATATATAACATTTTCAATGTAAAAAACGATAGCTACATTGTAAAAAAAAAGTAAGTTACTTAAAAAAGTAAGTAAACTGGTTGCCTTAAAATTTTAAGTTCATTGAAATGGAAAAAGTGAGTTAATACAATGAAGGAGAATGATTTAATCATCAGAAACTCAAAATTATATGTTCTCTGAACTAAATAAATTATTTAAGTTGATTTGACAAAAGAAAAAATGTTGTGATTACTAATCATGAAAAGATTTTTTTTTTTTACAGTGAAGGCATATAGAACAATTAGCATCACTTTATCTGGGAAAATCTGTGATTAAAAGGACGGGTTAAAGCTAACATTGAGAAAAAGACAAGATGAATTTGATTATAAACGTACCTTAAATAACACATAGATGAGGCAAATGTGAAGCTGCTAAAAATGAAAATGCTATGGTGCTAACTTTGCATTTTTTAAACGCATCAAAACCTCAAATGATTGCCGACCCCCTGAGGACGTAGACGTCTTCAGTTGCAACAATAGCAGAGAAGGGCCAGACCGCCGCTACTTTGGATACTGCAACTTTGGATAGACCTATTTCTGTGGAGAATCAAGCAGTGGTCTTGTGAAATCATTGTGCTTCGGCTGCTCCTCACCGCCAGAGTAAAGTTGAGGAAATTACAGACGTGCTATAAAAACAAACTGTATTTCCAGTGGTTTCTCGTAATTGTGCTTACTGTCTACAGAGCTGGTGACAACAGTCCTTCCTTTGTATCGGCGTTGCTATACAGTAGGTGTCCTGTATCGTGCCTGATCTGGCTGTGCTTTGCAAACCCCAAAAGACACATGGGAAGACTCTAAAACATCTTTATATGGACCGAGTCCAAAGAGTGACAGTGGCATGGGTGAGTTGTGGGTCATGCTCTATTGCCCTCACATATTGAGGGCAACTGAGGCGTGACCCATTCGGTCTCAGGAAGTGTTTTGCTAAACGAAATGTGTTCCAATTGAGGACGGGGAATAATGTGCAGTGTCGTGAGCTTAAGAAGTATTTCACAACAGGAAAAAGGTTTCCAGGCTGTCAGCTTAAATGAGGTGCTCTTTGGTTGTGGTTTTACAGCTTTAGAGCACATGTTGGAGTGTAGAGAGACAATGCAATAGCTTTTCAACAGGCCTTTGTTTTCTTCAATCACATCTCCAGTAAATGTGTCTGTACATTTCAAAGGATTAATAATGAGGATTAATAATTTCTTCAATCACATCTCCAGTAAATGTGTCTGCACAATTCAAAGGATTAATAATGATCAATATGAGGCTAAACTGAATATAGGTATGTATGTATGTATAGTGGTTCAGTCCCATTTATCCAGCATGCACTAGGGCAGTTTGCCAGTTTTATTTTCAATGTTGTAAAATGGGTGTCAGATTTATTACTTATCTTGTAATATCAAAAAGGTGTTATGTAAGTGTTGAGGACCTTGTGTGCCATTTTATGTCTTTGCAAATTTAATTTTATATTTAAGAATTGCTGTTTGCTTATCATATAAATTTCCCAACGAAAGCATGGGGGGGGGGGGAACAGAAATAAAGATATTCAACTTGTGTATAAATATTGGTATAACTTAAAGCAATTTGGGCAGTTTGGTCAAGACATTAAATGCCTTCAACAAACACCTCATTGTATTACAGCATACATTATACTTAATGTTTAACATCTAAATGAGCTTTATTTAAGTTAAATATATCACTGAATCATACGAGACTTCTTTGGGTTCAATGAAAGTCATTTTAGGAATCAAATCAGGAAGAAATAACTTTTCAACTGCCCATTTTCATTTTCACAGTGAAGTGTTATATGAGACCCAGTTTGAATTGAATTTAATGAGAAAGAATGACATCCTAAACCCTATCCAGCCACATGTAATGCTGTTCATGTGTTGACAGACATTCTGACGTGAGCAATTAGGCCAGGTTTTATGTCACAGGATCAATTGAGAGCTTAATATTATTCTTGGCACTGGAACAATAGATGGGTGACACACTTGTTAATGTATATGTATGTTATAGTAAAGTGCATTTGTGTGCTCTGGGGAAATAATTGGGATTTGCCACAATGTCCAGGTCAAAGGTGCCATGGAAGAAGCTTCATTACAACAATCCAGGCACACAGCTGAAGTCATATATGATTTGTCTAAGATTGAAAGCGATTCTGTCAGACTGGGGTCGAGATTTGCTTTCAAAGCAAATACGGTTGCCTTCATTTTCTGTAATTGGAAGATATTGCTAGAAAAAAGGACTGGAAAAGCGCGGCAGTCGTTTAAAGCCACAAAACACCTCACCCATTGCTCCAATTTGCGTTTTTAGAACTGCTTGTGTCAGAGATCTGTAGCCTTGACTACTTCTGTCAGAAATCAAAATAAAATGTCTGAACAGAGCATTTCAGAGAATGCCCTCTTTCTGTGGAAGCAGGCGTAGGGGAAACACAGGTCTACCTCATGTCACATGTGGTGCTCCAAAGGCACGGAAAACTACGCACACAGTAGTTAAGCAGCACAATTTCGGTTTTCAAATGGCTGCTATTGATCTCTCCTTATGGTGACACTTCTGGCGAGAAGCGGAGCTCCAAAGTAAACACAGAGCATGTGCTACCTTTTTCCTCACTTCCTGTGGACAGTTGGAAGTGAATCTGATCCCTGTCAGGAGCTTGAAACTGTGAACATGAGGCGTCGTCAAAATGTATGTTATTGATCTTATATGTTTCATCCTTTTTTTTTTTTGACCTTCAATTCAGAATAAATTGGAATTTTTATGAGAAAGAGAGGACTGTTTAGGATGAACCGATTAATAAGGCGGATTTTCCAACAATACAACAGCTTGTTCGCACTACACCTCATTGGAAAAAGCAGCTATAGTTACTGGAAAAGCTTATTATGAAATAAGATGTATTTTCACACCATTGGAAAAAATTTACACTACTAAAAGTACTGTTCAAAACCCAAGGATTTTAAGATTTTTAAAAAAGAAATCCCTACTCACCAAGTTCGCTTTTATTTGATCAAACAAAATACAGTAAAAACAGTAATATTCAGAAATATGAATACAATTTAAAACAATCTAATTTATTCCTGAATTTTCTGTGGCCATTACTCCAGTCTTTAGTGTCAGAAATCATTCTAATATGCTGATTTGCTGCTCAAGAAACATTAATTATTATCAACGTAAAAACAGTTGTGCTTAATATGTTTGTGAAAACTGAGATACACTATTTAAAAAGTGATTAAACAGATTAAAAAGAAAAGCATTTACTTGAAATAGAAATCGTTTTTTAATGTGTCCTTGATTCTCTCTGTCTTTAAAAATATTACTGACCCCAAAAGCTTGTAGAAATCAAAGCGTAAATATCAGAAAAAGTAAAACCTCAACTTTTCAGATACTGGTGTTCCCATTGGGGCTTGAATAATTAATAAGGTTGATTTTCACTGTATTCCAACTGTATTTTCTCTGTTTCATAATTGCTTTGTTGTTAGGTTTAGTAACTTGCCATTTTGTGACATGAAGTTATTTTTCTACTCAAAATGACACATTCAAAAACGATCCATCGAATGTTTCCATCATGTACAATTGAGGCCTCTGCGTTTAGCATTACTTCAAATGTGTAGAAATGATGTCAATATGTGGCTGTTTCAAAGTAACATATTAAAAGCTTGGCTTAATTCAGCTTTAAATTGATTGAGTAAAAAATATTGCAAAGTAAAATTAATTCAAGTAAGTAGAAATTAAAAAGTTAAAGGTACTTATTTTTAACTTAGTTAAGTAAAGTTTACTTAATTCCATATGTAAAATTTACCACTTATTAAATCTGCATGGCAAAACTTAAGAAAGAAAAAAAATAATTTTACTTATTGTTTTTTTTTTTCCAGTAAACACTTCCTATCAGATAGCAATGTGGTTGTTATAGCTTTCCAGAAATAAGCTTTAACCATGTATACTAAATGACTGCCATCTAGATGACCTGGAAATTATAAATCCACAAGTTACCGGTCAAAATGAACCACACAAGAGTTTTGTTTTTGGTTTTTTTTTGAGAGGACGACATTATACAGTAGTTGCCCTTTAACCCTTCGGGGTCGCCGATCACGCCGGCATGATCAAGTCACTTGTCCAGTTTGGCACGGCTGTGAAATTGATGCAGTAGGAAAGGGAGACGGATGGCAAGACTACAAGGCACACGAGGCCAGATGGATCCTGCCTGAAATAATAGAATTTCATCTTGATATTAATCATAAATTAACGTAAAAGTAATGACTTTTTCAAGTCGGGGAGATGGAGCAAATTGTTTAACGAATTGGACCTTGCCACTGAAAAAACATTTCATAGGTACCTTAGCATTTACAGGTGTGAGAAATGCAAAAAAAAGTTGGTTCTGGCTGTATGGAAGTCTTTAATGCACTGTCCCATGATTAAAAAGTGAAGACTGAGGTTATAAAGTCAGCCAACCCTATGAGGATATTGACTTTGACTTCCTAATAGGATAGTAATAGTCCCTCAAAGAATTTCCCCTGACTCTCTCTTAAGCAATTACGCGAATGACGTCAAAACATCCACCCCTTATTGCTTTCAGTCATCCGAAAGCCTCATGTGGTTTTTAACTTGTTCATGTACTGTACATTGTGTCACGCTGCTACAATGCAGATTTTCGTTGCACTTCCTCTCATCATGTGCCTATGTAACACATAACACCTGTTTCCTCTATCCTTATGCACAGACTATCCTGCTCTGTAACAGTTTATTCTTACAATGCAATGTCTCTTTGAGGGCACCAAAGCTCATCCCTATAGCCCAAAGTTTGAGACCCCATTGAGACCCATTTATAAACGAGCGTGAGTCATCCTCCTCCAGCCTGCCGGATATGCCCTCCCCTTATTGAAGTCCACTGCAAGACACACACATCTGATCATCCGCAGATGTTCTGATCACAGAGGAATGAGAGTGAATCATGGGGAACAGTTTGGAATGAAATGCGAGATTGACAGTTTTTACCACTAATAGCAGATTGATTGAGAAATTCCACAAAGATTTATTTTAATGACCACAAAACTGTATTTGGTATTGTTATTTTTTTATATATAAACATTTTTTTTGGTCCAACGACTATGACATTATTTTGTTTATTTTCCAAGCATACTTTTGACCCACATTATTTTCTCGATAATCCATTTGTTTGAAATTTTTAACCAATTGTTCCACTTTTAAATTCAGATTCAGTGTTATAAAATACTAATAAACACACAACTGTGATATAACATTATATATACACTAATGCATCAAGTTGCTTTGTTACAGCAAAAGTCTCCAGTTAGACTAATGAACTATATTTGCATAAGAATAAATGCAATTATTATTATCATTAAAGGGGTCGTGAACTGGCTTTTTAAATTTAATTATATTGTTGTCTGAGGTCAACTTATGACGCTCGCTTGGTTTTTCGCATTCAAAAAGATCAAAATGAATAAGTAATCGGCTATTTTTCTACCCTAGTTTTGAGCCTAGCTGAAAAATGCTAGGTATTTATATGCAGTTTTGCATATTATAATGAGTTTCAACTCACTCGTCGGTGTATGTGGGGGAAATTGTTTTGAAAATGACCAATGTTGTAAAATGGCAACCGGAATTATTCGCCCATACATATTCGACCAAGAGTCCGTGTGTTGCACGATTCCTTTCAGATCCAATATAGACGACACAGCACCGTTCTTTACTCCTAATCGGTCTGTAAATCCAGTCTTGTACCCTTCACATACAAGGAACAGAATAAAAAAAAAACATAGCGAGGGCACTACATGTTCCTAGAGACAACATTGAAAGCATAGTTACAAGTTCAAAGTTAAAGGAACAGTGGTTACACCAGGACGGGGCAGAAATCTGGAAATCTGCTGCCACCAGATTTCTGAGAAGTCAGGTTCAGAAAAGACATCGAGTGACTGCAAAAGACCTGCAGCAAGACTTGGTGGCAACAGGCACTGAGCTTTTAGTTTGCACAGTATGGCGCATACTAAATGTATGTGGTTTCCATTCCAGAACTCCAAGACGAACACCACTACTGACCCAAAAGCACCAGAAAAGTCTAGTCCAATTTGCTCAAAAACAAATAAATAAGCCACAAGTTTGAGTTTGGGGATTCTGTTCTCTGAAGCGATGAAACAAAACTGGAACTTTTCGGCCCTATGGATCAGCGATATGTCTGGAGGAAGAAGAATGAAGCTTATGCTGAAGAGAACACTCTTCAGCATACAGTTAAGTGTGGTGGTATCATTTTTGTGTTCAGTCTTTTGGACCTTGAAGTCCATTATATGCAGAAAAATTCTGGAATGTTCTCATCAAAAACCTTAATTTCTTTTCGACTGAAGAAAGAATGACATGGATATCTTGGATGACAAGGGGATGAGTAAATTATCAGCAAAAGTTTTTTTTTTTTTTAAGTGAACTACTCCTTTAACTTATACATCATCATTCAGTTTCTCAAGACTGAAAACAGAAGGTCAAACAGCATCAGCTTCGGAATGAAATCCAGCAACATTTGGTGCAAGGGGGCAATAAAGCCCTGTGAGCATTATGCTCCTGTGGATTTAAAAGCTGAGGTATTTGTTTGAAGTGATATTCTTTGGATTAATGTCTTAGATGGAATCTACAGGTCCAAAACCTCACTTGGAGAAGATATGGCAGAACAACCTCAAGATTCCTCAGCAGTATTGTGAGGTGCAGACATAAAGTACAAGCCAGTTCAAATGATAACTGAGAACAGGTGTTTTTTACTGTTCATAACCGTTTATGGTATATTTGAAACCAAACTGATTTTTCTACAAAATTCCGAATCAGCCTTTTGATGCTGGTTAAATATTCTAACTAAAATAAATATGAGAGAGAGGGATCAGAGAGAATATGGAATAAAAAAATATATATTCAGATTGCCATCCCAACTGTTGCCGGCAAATTCCACGCTCTCTCACCTCCATCCGAGAGTGCCGTCACTTGTAATGAACCTTTTTAGTAGCACTGCACCACTCCTGCTGTGCTAACATCTCTCCAGGAAACCTGGTTCACACATATCCTTCAACTAAAGCTCTTAATGTTCACAGTTTAATCCTGACGAGCGGGCCCACACGGAATAGGAGCATGCAGAAGCCCAAAGAAAGCTCTGCAGAATTCCAAGGCTCGTCATTCACAAAATAAACATGCCTTGTGGCCCCTGGAATATTCGCTTATTAAATACCGTGGTTGATTTGATAGTGCTTTCAGCTACCTAATAGTAAACTTGCAGTTATTTTAACAGATGTTTGAATCAATTGTACAATGTTGTATGTTGTTTTTTCAATGCTTGGATATTTTAGTCTCCTAAATCATTATTGCTTCCTTTTGCGTTCAAATGAAGAAAGTAAGTCATGAGGGTGAGGAAATAATAACTTAAATTATTTTTTAAATATATTTGGTGTGTGTGGTTCAGGTATTCCCTAAGTTATGGGGACAAAATGTCCACACAAAGAGGACAGTATCCAAAATCTTTTCGGATTTGGCAATCATTGTTAACTTAACTTAATTTAACCTTAACGGGAATTGCATATGGAATTGATTATTAATGAATAGTCCAACCGCATTGACAGCATGAAAAGAGCAAAAGAACAATGTAAAATTTTAACTGATGTGAACTGCATTCCAGGATGGCCTTAGGTTTCCCACAACCCATGAAAGACGTTCCCATCTCTTTATTAAGTTGGAAATCTAAGAGAGCTTTTTAAGTGGAGAGCTGGCATTTCAGTGCATTACTTCCAGAACATCGTGTGAATGTTCAGGAAGCTGAAATGGGCTCTTGGCACCATTAAGCTACTGAAACATTAAAGGGGTCCTATATCATACTTTTTATTATCACTTTAATTTGAGATCCTTTTGTGCCAAAAACAATAGTTACATGTATTATATGACCCTTAAAAAATGAAATGTTCTGTTTGTTTTTGTTTTTTGTTTTTGTTGCTGCAATGCTGTATTTGTGCCCGCACTAATATTTTCCACTAAAATATTAAGCAGCTGTCTGGATATATGCAAGGAGACAGTGGTAAGTGATGATGAACAGGTGTGTGTGTGTGAGTAGTAATCCGGAGAGATTACATACACATACATAATATATATATGAAGAGTTCAGATGCAAAAGCCTCTAAATGCCATTTGAAATTTTCTTCTAAAATGACCATTTTTATCAAGCTTGTATATTTAAGTTCAGTAATTTCACTTAAATGACAATTAATAGGTAATCTTCATTGCCATTTAAGTGAAATTACTGAACTTAAATATACAAGCTTGATAAAAATGATCATTTTAGAAGAAAATTTCAAATGGCACTTAGAGGCTTTTGCATCTGAACCAACCCGGTCTCATCCCAATTCGTCATATAACTGACGTTTTGGGACGTCTTTTGACCATTCGTCAATATACGACTTTTTAGGGCCCCCTTAAACGTCGGTAGATGACGTTATGGGATCCTAACTCTACCCCATACCTAAACCTAACCCTAAACCCAACTCGTCACCTAACTGACGTTAAAGGTAAAGCGTCAGTTGTATGACGACCCGGGATCGTCATCTACCGACGTTTAAGGGGGCCCTAAAAAGTCGTATATTGACGAATGGTCAAAAGACGTCCCAAAACGTCAGTTATATGACGAATTGGGATGAGACTGTGTTATCTGAACTCTTCATATATATATCAAATCACTTTTGCCCAATTGCCCATACTTCATCAACAGCTCCATCCTTGCTATAAAGACAGAACAAACTTGTCAGGCTTATTTTGGTGCTCAAATCATAAAACTGGACTTATTAACTTTTCCTTGCGTCAGCACCATGTCTTATCATAGTGACAGAGCGAAAAAAAGTCATCATGCAATGCAGATATTTGGCTGGTGACATCAACTCAAGTCTGAAATGGCTGCAGGAACCACGTCTTAGTAGGATGGTGTAAGTTGCCAGGTAGGCAGCATCAAGTGTTAAGACAAGCAGAGTGAAAAAAGCCAGCGCTTGTCCTGTCGGAGGTGAAGAATGGCAGGGCTGTCTACAGGACGTTGTGGGTTACAGAGCCGGGCTCATTAATCTCGTCTGACTGCTTCGTACACTGAGCCAGGGTCAGTGTGTGATCTTACCCCAGCACATATGCACCAGGGTTGGGCTTCACTGTAGCAGCGAGCCCTATATTCGTTCTCTACATTCCCATACCAGACGACCCCAAAACATCCCTCTCTCCCAGCACACAAAAAAAGCGCTCTGGCATCTGTATTATTCCTCAGATCAAAAACAAAAAGTCCATATGGAGCTAACTTCACAGTCCAAGTTTCTGCAATCTCCTTTGAGCTTTGTATTACAAAGTGAGCAAAGAGATACTTTCTAATAGTTCAAATGCTGGAAGACAGCAGGTTATTATAGACTTTGAGAAAACAGGCGTACAAAAGCTTGTCAATGGGTAAGTTTCCTCAAAAGGATATCTTGGTTCCCACTAAAAGGTGCATATTAGTATCTTATGAACCTTTAGGGGGAAGAAAAGCTACAAAGATGTCCTTTTGAGGGTATTGTCCCAGTGACAGTTTACAAAGGTAAAAAAAAAATATAAATAAATCTGAGTGTGTTTTGAAAATAAAACTATTTATTTTAGTCTTTTCAAATGATAGCTTTCATAATGTGCATCTGATTTGATTATGATTATCATTCTATCTGCATATATTGACAACTTAACGGTTTTCACGATAACACCATTTAAGTCTATTAAAACTGTGGTGTGTTTATATGTATAAACATTGTATTATATGTAATAGTATATTATATTATAAAGTACATTTGAATATGATTATTACTCCACCTACCTGTGTTCACACATAATACTATCAAAAGCCGAACGGTTCACAAGTCTAAAATAAGTTTATTAAAATATATAATATAATATAATATAATATAATATAATATAATATAATATAATATAATATAATATAATATAATATAATATAATATAATATAATATAATATAATATAATATAATATAATATAATATGTAGTTTTGTATAATTAACAACAAAATGTCTTCATAATGGTTTTCACTAACAATAATAACCTGCTCTCACTGGTCCACGTTTTGGGTTCCTATCCTAAAGTAAGAAAAAAACGGCAGTACTCAAAGGCATTAATGTTTTTAAATGACATAATAACTTTGGTTTTTAATCCACGCCTCTTGAAAAATGAGTCCAATTTGGGTTTTGAGGAAGCAGCCTCATCCTACCACTGGTTGTGGTTTTGTCCCAGAAAGTTAGTGTAGGCCTATGTGCTTTCCATCTGTGGGTAAAGGTTCACTTTTGAATAAAATCACTAGATTTAGTAATAACATTTGGTTAGGGGTCAGATGTCATACAATGAAATTGATCCATTGTAGTTTATGGTGGTATTAGACATCTGTTTGCATAACTGTCAGAATTATGAAGTATATTCATATACTTGCTTGATATATAAGGAGCAGTATTTGATATCATGAACATAAAAAGGGTATTTACCTACAAATGAAATGTCTTTATGGGTGTTCTGTGGAGTCATATTTAAATTGTAATAAAATGGATTTTATACTTTATCCAATTTACTCTTCATTCAAAATACCACCTGTGTTCCAGGAAGTTTCTTAGTATGTCTTGGCTTGATATTCATATTACAAAATTTGTATCAGGCTAAATAATGGCACAAGTTTGCAAAAGCAAACACACTACTGGGCTATTTAGATCTAGGTCATCTTCCAGTGTCTTTTCATTACCATTGTTTTCAACCATCCTTAAACTGTTTGGTTTGTTTTCCAACTCCTGAATAGCTCTTTATTCTTTTCCATTTTCATTCCAAATGTGGTAAATAATGTTGGCTGTCTGGGTAACACTTTACAATAAGGTTCATTTATTAAACATAGTTAATGTATTAAGTAACATGAACTAATCATGAGCAATACATTTGTTACTGTTTTTGTTCATCTTTGTTGATGTTAGTTAATAAAAATACAGCTCTTCATTGTTTGTTCATGTTAGTTCACAGTGCATTAACTAATGTTAACAAGATTTTAATAAAGTATTAGTAATTGTTGAAAATGACTATCAAAGATTATCAAATTTTGAAGATGTATTGTTCATTCTTAGTTAATGTTAACTAATATAGTTAACTAATGAAGCTTATTGTAAAGTGTTACTTGGCTATCTCTAATTATGTTTTGTATTATCCTTTCATCAAAAACAGTCGTTTCATTTGGTCAATAGAATATGTGAAAAGGTATTCTGGGGATGATGAATACATTTTTTATTTTTATTTTTTTAAATATACATTCTTGTCCTTATAAAGGAAAACATCTAACGTTTAATTGATCGTTCACAATTAACCCTTAATTCAAAATGAATAACTTTGCTGATTCCATCAAAAACAACAGCAGCAAGAAGTTTGATTTTATTATGTTTGGCACTTCTCAAGCTGTTTATTCTGGTTTCTCAACATATGAATTATTGAATTGTGGCTTTTTTGGCTGGCAGACTCTTGCAAAAACAATTATTGCTTTGTAAAATACAACAAAGAGTACAGTGTCTCAATTACCACAGTTAAACTGGAAAAGGGAGAGAATGAGCAAGAGAGATGGAGCTTTCAGAATCATTCGAGAGAGTATTTAGCCCTAATAATTGCGTAGGGTAATTGTGACAGTGAATCCCGCAGTTGGCCATGTGCTGCTGATGACTGTGGAGAAACACAGAGACTGAGTGGAACCCTTCACTATTACCTTGGCTGTCTGTGGTGGTCCCTTTGGCATCTCACTTTCCCACAAACAGATGGTAATCTCTCCTGCCTGCCAACTATTTAGTGAGAGGAGTCACAATATGCTCCCTGCACCAATATCCATTCATCCATCCATCAGTTAAAATACAGTTGAAAGACCAGCCTCAGAAGAGCGGAGATCACGCTTTTTAGGGTGAAGGGTAATCATTTTAAAATCAACATGAAACCTAGGCAAGGACTCCAAGATAGGAGAGATGTGATCCCCAGTCCTTTTCCTATAATCAGGATTCTAGCGGCTGAATTTTGCCCAAACTGCATTTATTTAAGGTTGCTTTTGAAACCCCAGCTAGTAGAGCATTGCAATAATCAATGCGATAAAATACAAAAGTTAATATAAGTGAAAATAAAGTTTTCAGCCATAGTGAAAGACAACATGGGACGTATCTGGCAAGGTAAAAGATGATTTTTTTTTCCAAGATGAAAAAAAAATAGGTTTTGACAGTATTCTGGATATGAGGATCAAAAGTTAGTTCACCCAAAAATGTACATTATGTCATTAATTCCTCACCCTTATGTCGTTTCAAACTTTCATTCGTCTTTGGAACAAAAAAGAAGGACCATCAATGGACAGCTCCGCAACTGACACTTCTAATGCTTCAAAAAGTTCATAAAGAGCTTATATGATGGATTATCCAACTTTATCACACATCTGTTGTGGTAAACGGAAGCTCAAGCATGTTCGCTTGACTTGCGAGAACCTATGAGGTTCATTCTCGAGTTACGCAGCATATTTGAGCTTCTGCAAGAACCACATGAAGGTTTCATCGGTTGACCTCCTGTTTATGTTCGCTGAGCAATGTGTATACTGTATGTGAATAAAAGCCTAGATTTAATCTGTTCGTCACATAAAGCAATCGACTCACCCCCCCCCCCCAATTATTTTTACTGACTCCGAAACTAAACTTTTGAACAATGAACTTTTAACATTTAAAATAATCATAATCCTATAAGAAATATCCCATTTTAAATGTACAAATATCATATTTATGATAACTGATTAATCAAATCACAGTCAAATAAATTCATCTAGTATACTGCACGTTTTGCTTGTGTGGGATGAGGGAGGATTACAACGAAAAGAGGAGGCAACACAAAGCAGAACGACCGATCCGTATGGATGTAGATTTCTTTCCCTGTTAAATCAGTGATATGAAAGGGGGGCAGGAAGAGAGAGAGAGATTTACTGCAAGAATAGCACATTCCAGACATATGCTTAAAAATGAAGAAAAATCCACTGGGATGCATTTCAAACATAAGCCTAATAGCTGGTGAAGAAACAGTTGTTTAGATGGCATTACACGACAGGGATGAGACTCTGTGACAAATATGGGATATCCATAACAGACCGCGACAAAAAGTTCAATCTCTGACCTGGCTCACGCTGAAAGAACGTGTTTGTCAACACAAACCGACCATGAATGTTTATGTGAAAGTCATCACGGTTCAACGGTCACCCTGATCCTTATATGCCTTACAGATGTGCACGAGAATCCGCCTTGCCGAGCAGAATCAAACAAACACATGAGGGCGAGAGAGTGCTGAGGCCTTTCATATCATATCACTGGGTTTTTTGAAGACTTCCATATTTCCAAATTATTATTTTTTAAATTAGCAGTGGGCAATTACCTCCAGTTGTGTGCAGAATCTGAACGTCTTCCATGAGGAAAACTAAACAGCCTACTGGTAAATCAAACCATGCGTGTCCACAAATCATTTCGGCACATGTGGATGTCATAAATAATTCTGTTGTTGGGTTGAGTGCAGAGAAGACACTGACCAAAAAGAAGAAAAGGAAAAATGTGGAAGCATAATAAATTTATACCAGTGACCTCTGAGTTTTCTAAGAGAGGTAACCACCACTTTAAGAAACCGTATGAGGTTATTTTCAATCAGGATGTTACAATCCCCAAACCTCCATCCAAATGACATGCTCTCTTCACCACAAGGGGCAAGAGAATTTGTTCTAAACAATTAAGTTTTATAATGATTGCTTTGTTTTTTATTAACCGAGACATGCCATAATATTACTAAAAGAATGTGTGTCAGGACAAGTTCGAATGTGTGTGCGCGTACATTAAAGCTGCATGATTCTGGATAAATTGAGAATTTATTTTTTTTTACAATACTCCCACGATTCTGGTGTAATGCTCACTAGGATACTTGCTATTTTTGACAATTTTGTGTAAATATATCTGCTCAAGTACAAGATGACATAAAAGAGAGCTCAGTTTAGTATTCGCGTGCTGTCTGAGGCGTGGCTTTCTGGGCATCTACTTCAGATGTGTGCGCATGAAACATAAAATTTCCACACAGCACGCGAGAAATGGAATAAACTTCCTTTCGTGACTTCTTGCACTTTAATAAGCCTAAACTTTCCTGACGATGCAGTGCTGGACCTTCGACTGTACCGAATATCTTTTAAATTTTTATCACTTTCATAGTGAGAATTCATTCAAATGTTTCCCTCTTACTGGCGACACAATTTCTTTTCATTTACTCGCCAACGTCGATTTTTACTCACAATTGCCGCTTGGTGAGAGTTAATTTCAGTGCCTTGGAAGAGCTTATATATCAAACCAGTACCTTTCAAACACAATTTTGTTTTCCAGGACTGCATTGCCCAGGTAGCTGAACATAGGCTACATTAAAGGAGCTGTATTTAAGATTGTGGCCAAAACTGGTACTGCAATCACTTTCAAATTAGGGTGTATCCCCGCCTTCCCCCATGACTCAAGGTTGCCTGATATGCTGCAGGTTCCAGCAGGAACGTAGGCTGCTACAAGAAGCTTCCAATTGCAAGTGACGAGTCCTACACAGTGAGTTTTTTTTTTTTGGTTAATTATTAATTTCAGACTTTTTAACAAAGTATTTCGGATTCATATCGAGTTTTGGGAGGTTTCGCAACATTAGATTTTTTTTTATCCGATTTTGACACGTTTGTATCTGCAGCTGTGGTAACTAGAAAGAGCTGGCAACCCGAATGCCGCAACACTACTGAGTCAGTGATTGGTAGATGGGTGAAGGGTGACGCATCAGAACAAAACACAACATCAACATCAGTCAAGGGCTGCGACTTCACTTTTTAAGTGACAATATCCAACAATAAGTATTTGAAATGAACATGATTTCTTAAAGTCTAGTGACATATCAGGGATTAATTGAAATAAATTTCTTGCATGCAGCTCCTTTAAAAATGCATGTAAAGATGTATAGGCCTAGCCAATACGCAAACAAATTATAATGGTCAACATGCCTTCAAAAGGGCTTGAGAGTCAATGCTTTGCTTTCAGGAGCAAAATCATACTTGCTGAGTCACAGCTAAATGTGTGGGGGCATGAGTTTGTGCACATGTGCCATACACGGAGACAGTTAGACGTAGATCTGTGTTGTTCACAAGATATCCAAACCAAGAAAAGGAAGTGTCAGCATCAAAGGAGGGAAATGTAGTGAAATTCCTTTCACCTCCAATAGCTGCCATTATGAATTCTACCTGGCACATGTCTAAGAGTCCTTTGTCCTTGAGCTGAAAGGCATCATTGTTTTGAAAGAAGAAATGAGGAGCAGAGTGAAATGCTTGTGAAGAAGTTAGTGCGAGAAAAGAGCTGGTGTTTTCTGAAACTCAACACGAACATCTTCTCATATCAGCTCAACGTGCCTCAACCTGAACGCTATTCACAAAACTAAGAGGGTCTAAGTGAGTTTTTCTTGCAGATGCGGATATCTGGTTCCTGTTTGTTGATTACTTGCACGGTATGAGATTCATACAGTGACTTTCACGGGGGTCGCCTTTTTAAAAAATGAATTTGCATGTATGGGTATGGAATGCACTATCTTGCGAATGGCATTTAAACGATTAACGGGACAGAAAGTGTTTGAGCGGCATATTACCACCTCAAGCGAAAGCAATGTTTTGTCTGTTTAATGCATGACTAAATGTGTGGTCACATAGGATAAAAAAAGTCATGTTTCTATTTTCAATAAGAGGCACTGCTCACACTGAAGCAAAGTCCCTGCAAGTCAATTCACTCGGCGGCCATCTTTGAAAGCCTCTCGGGCATCTATTTCAGTCATGGAAGAACAGCTTCATCAAATTCTCCACAGCTGTTCACCAAGCTTACGATTAAATTTCATATAGGAAATAAACTAGCACAGTCTCATCCCAAAAAGTCATATAACTGACGTCTTGGGACGTCTTTTGACCATACGTCAACATCCACCTTTTTAGGGTACCCTTAAACGTCGGTTACATGACGATCCTGGGCCGTCATACAACTGACGCTTTACCTTTAACGTCGGTTAGGTGACGGGGTAGGTTTAGGTATGGGGTAGGGTTAGGGTTAGGATCCGATAACGTCATCTAACCGACGTTTAAGGGTACCCTAAAAAGGCGGATGTTGACGTATGGTCAAAAGACGTCAGTTATATGACGTCTTAGGATGAGACTGCGCTGAATAAACAATAAAATCTGACAACAACAGTCTCATAATTATTTTCAAATTGCTCAAATAATGACAAAAAAAGCATTTTCGCATGGGCAGTCAAACGTGCATCTCAGAAGCAACCGGAACTTCTAAAGATCACTGCAGTGACGCAAGGACTTTACCTACTGGCGAATGACTCTTTTATTTAAAAACCGGGACTTATTCTGCAAAATTGCATGTTGTACTTTCTCCCATTCGATTTGCAACTGGTTCAAGTTGGTCACGCAAATTCGCCGCATTGAACAAAAAAAAAAAGCCTGCGTAGCTAAAAAGTGACTTCATTGCTACATATTGATAACAGACAATCAACCTTTTAATCAACAAATTTGCCAAGATATATCGATTGAGATTGAAAGATTATCTTACATGCATTTAATTTTTTTAAACATTCGACGTACAAAACAAGATGAAAACTGAAAGAATCCTGTAATATTTAAGTCCTCTGCTGTTCTGTCTACTTCAATCGATAACTGAGATGCAAGTTCCCATTGATATTAGGAAATATCTGAATGCCATGATTGACCAATCAGAATCAAGTATTTCTAAGAGCAGTGTTATAATTGTGTAAAATCTTCAATATGCGGCATACTTTTTACAACACCTCTCCAGATCCCTTGATTAGGGGCATCAGACGCATCAAATCCCCTATTAATTTGCACTCTGCCGTAGTACTCCAGTAGCTCTTTTTATTGGTTGCAAGGCCTCGCATGGGATGAGACGCTTGCATCTGAGCCCAGAAGATAATTTACTAAGAGGGCTGATGTCTCAATGGACCGGGTCTGACGGGAAAAACTGTCTAAAAATCGGGATTCGAAATATAGAAGCCTTTCTGTTCCCCTCCCAAAACTGAACACATGCCATGTGCTGTGACATTCTGCAGGACTTGTTATGACAGCACAGATAGACAAAGAGCATGCAGGCAACCCTTTCCACAGCTGAATGCTAGCAACTTGCTAGAAAAAAAAAGAGATCACGCATAATTTACAACTTCTGAGGTAAAACGGAGTTGTAAAAACTGACAGATCTGGCAAAATATATTAAGTTGGACTTTGTACACAAGGTGAAGGAATAAACCTCACGTTACACGTTGAATGTAAATACTGCAAAAGACTTTGATTTCTCTGCATATGTCTGTGGTAGACTCTGGCTTGTAGAACACATCGTAGAGTTTTTATTTCCATCACATTATAAGTATATTATTTCTTTTTGAGGCAAGACCACTATGTATAATCTGCCAATTGTTGCGGAGAGCATTCCACTTCGGTCTAATACGTTTCATGAATATAAAAGATTAGCGTTGGCTCTGCTAAACGGCACATTTATCTTAAAGTTCCCGGTTCCAAATGTGTTCGTACATTAAAATACTGCAATCGCTTCACCGATACGGACTGAAAAAATGTTTCATTGAATCTTGATTTAGCAATGCATCATGTCCTGCATATAGACTAAAACGACAAACGCAAATAACCAGTGGCGAAAATGGATTTGAGAGACTTGCGTTTTGATAAATTAGATGGTGTGGTTGGCATCTGAAAAGCAACATGTACGTGTCTGTCGTCACTAGAGCGGAAAACTGCTTTCTGCGATGGTCATTCTAAATCAATAATGACTGAAAATAACTATTTCACCCAGTAGTCAATATGCTCTGGTTTTGCATAAATGCTTGAACAGTTCAGTAAATGAAGGGTAAATTCAAAGAACAACCTTCTGCTCAGAAAAAAAAACCAGGGGCCTGTTTTTCATGGCTAGCCCTGTACTTGAAGGATCATTAAATACGAAAACACATTGTTCCTGGAAATCGTGCATTTCACTTTAAACAACACAAGCATCACAAGACAGATATCAGAGATGTCGAGTAAGTCAGTTCCTATGCATCGAGAAACTGGTCAGATAGCAATGCATACTGTGTTTTATAAGCATATGAAACGTAAAATAATATTTGACACTACATAATCACATGTATAGACCATACTGGCACCGATTTTTGTCATCAATGCGTTGTCAAATGGAAACATGCTTTTGATCTGCAGCTTTATAAAGCTTTATGAAAGTCTTTTGATGGATGTTGACGTCTTGCTGTCTATGTGGAGAGTTTCCATGTCGGATATCAAAGAACCTTGTGGACTCACTCCAGCCAAAGAGAAAGAAAGGATGGAGGCCCACAGGAACTGCTGTGGTCTGAGAACATCATCTTGTCTATATTTATTTACTTGCTTCTTTTTTTCTGGAGTGGAAATATACTCACATATCCAAAAAATAATTAAATAAATAAATGTGTCTAAATAATAATGAATACATAAAACTTTGCCCAGGTGCAGGGAAGAACTGCAAATTAAAGTAAGAATTCAAATCGCAGTCAAGCATTCTCCTAAACTGATGCTGTCCAGCCTGAACCCACTGATGCATTTCTGCCAAATATTTTACAAAACCAAAATTTCTGTCTTGAGTACTCTCCGAGTGTTTGACATGGTAATGGATATGACAATATGTTTGGTCCTGGTTGAGTATATCTCCTACACTGCCGCTGTTACAGCTTAGCAAGTACAGGACTTGCTACATGCCAACACATACATTACATTCTGATTCTGACACACTGCTGTAAACAAGTAAGACATGCTACTGCTGTAAAACAAAGTAAACATGAATTACCTGTATAGCAGTACAGGTGGAGCTGGGGAAGGTGGAGGGTTTCTGAAAGCACACTGCAACTGCTACAGCAAATGCTGACCAAATGTTTGAAAGTTGAGCATCAGCAAGTTCATTGGCTACTGATACAGCAGGAACCAATCAGCTGTTCCCTATATTGCAAGCAAATTGAGTTAAGGACCTATCAGTCTGCACCATTTAGTTTCATGACAGAACTTTGTATTTGATTACAGCTTAGGTGTTGAAAATGATCTTACTTCATTCGAGATTCAGAGCATTCTTTAGATCTTCTAATTCACATAAAAGTTCTGTTAACGTGAGCTTCGACTAGTATTACTTGCAGTGCAATACTGTATTTTATGCATTTAAAAAAATCCGAAACTGAATGGATTTATGATATTCTGCTGATTATTGAACATGCATCGTTCCACTAATATGGACTGCAAATTTTACTGAACCAGTGCAGTCTGATTTTATCACCCCACAAAAGGCTATCCCCATTGGACCCATTGTTTGTATTGCCTGCTCAGAAATATATGGTATTTCCATATTTGCAACAGTTGTAGATATCAGTTAGAAACATGCTAAGACAACAGCCAAACAATTTGTTAAGCTATCAACTACAGTACAAAATACATAAAGAGATAATCATGGCGCTGAATAGAGTAACAAATCAATAAAATTGACAGACAGCAAATAACAGACTTAAAACTATATTTCTTGTTTCCAAATATGTGTTCCTCATATTCAATCATAAAAAAATCATTAGGAGTAGCACTTTTCAAAAAACTTTTGCTGATAATTTACTCACCCCCATGTCATCCAAGATGTCCATGTCTTTCTTTCTTCAGTCGAAAAGAAATCAAGGTTTTTGATGAAAACATTCCTGCATTTTTCTCCATATAAAGTTTGTTTCAAGCCTGTTTTATGCTTCTGCGTCGAATCAACGGCGTACCTTAATCTTTTTTTTTTTTAAATGAGCGTTGATCGTTTTGCTTGATAAGACCCTTATTGATTGTCTGGAATCATTTAAAGCCCTTTGAACAGTTTGCAGTTTGCACTGAAAATGTCTTTTGGACCTTGAACCGCTTGGTTCCCATTGAAGTCCATTATATGGAGAAAAATCCTGGAATGTTTTCATCAAAAAACTTAATTTCTTTTCGACTGAGGAAAGGATGACATGGATATCTTGGAAGACATGGGGGTGAGTAATTTATCAGCAAAAGTTTTTTTTTTTTAAAGTGAACTACTCCTTTAAAGAACAAGAATTCAGAAAAGAAATGGTCTCAAGATTTCCAATCTCAACACACACAAAGCAAGTTGGTGACTTTGTTCCTCCATGATTAATTAAATTCCCAAAAATGAAACTGAAGAAGATACACCTCACTTTGAGGCAAAACATTGTTTCTTTCACACACTGTGATGTGACTAGCCAGGGTTACCGTGTCTCATTCATCTTCAGTTTTCCCAGCCTCATCCCTAAACCATAGAGAGACAGATGTGCCGAGGGGGAAGCCCCCTGCTTCAATTCAATTCTCTTGCCAATTCCAGCAACCCTGGGAATTCTATGGGAAACCATGGGGAGACTCCCTCTTTCCTCACCTTCTTAGGCCCTCTCTGATCAATGCGTTTCTTTTCGAAAAATAGCTCAGAGAGAAGTCACTTTCTACACACGGAGAATTATCTCCATTCATCGTCTGTGGTGCGGAGTGTATGGATTACAGATGATTAATACCTTCACTGACTCATCACCTGGGGAGTATCCACAGGGGCTTAAGTGTGTAATGCACAGCAGACATCCAAGTCCTACCGCCTCGATCCACCCTTATTTCACATGCATTACCGTGTTTCCGCCTCAGAGGAAAAAATAAAAAGGTTTTGTAACAGTAAAGTGACTTTTGTATCTTACAGAAGTCGCAACAGCAAGATATAGTCACAAATACGATACACATTTTATTTGTGAGATATTAAGCAACAATTTAGATTTATGGGATTGAGACAAAACGTTGCAATTGCGAGATATAAAGGTCATATTGTGAGATTGCAAAATAAATCACATTGTGAGATTTCACCAGTATGAGGCAAAACATCAATTGCAAGATATTATGAGGAAATGGTAATGTGACAAACTGCAAGATGTAACATTGTGAAATGGAATATCACAATTTATGAAAAATTGCAAGATTAAAAAGTAAAGTTGCAATTGAGAGACAGTCATGTTGCAAAATATCAGCATTTATGAGATTATGGGGTTAATGAGATAAAGTTAGAAAACAAGACATAAAGTCATATGGCAAGATATTGTCACATAAAGATACTGCAAAATAAGTCACATTTATGATAAATAGAGGCAATTACAAGAAACAGTCACAATTGTGATAGTCATTTTATGATGTCTGTAAAAATGAATGCGCTTTATCTAATCAAAAAAGTTGTGGCAACAGATTACAAGCAATATTATTAATTAAATTTAACAATAGAATTGAGTAATTAATCAAATTAATTCATTAAAAGTGTAAAAAAAAAATAAAAAGTATGTTTAAGTCACCATTATGGTGCTCAGTGTTTGTTTTAGGTTTGTTTTAAAATCACGGTTTTCTCCTTCAGTGATTCTCCTTGTTAACATCAGGCGTCTTCAATGTTGGCAACATAAAATAAAGATTATACAAAATAATTAATCTTTGACGTCTGTCTGTTATTCAGATATTTTTGTTAAATTTTTTGGTGTAGGTTTTACTCATTTTAAATGGTTAACTTTTTTATTACTAAGTTCTAATTTGTTCAATTTAATTAATATTGCTTGTAATCTGTTGCCACAATTTTATTGATTATAGATAAAGCATATTCATTTTTACAGTGCATTGTGAAATGTAAACCCCATTTGTACGACATGAAGAAATTACCTTTTAAATTTGTATCACACTAGGCAGAAAAGGCTTCCATATAATAGAGATCAATAGACCAATTGGAAAGCTTTCTGTGCAGGTGTGCGTCTAAGGTTGAGCTGTGTCATAACCTAAAGGAATTACAACTAACTTGGACGACTAATCCACAGTGCTTTGTCTTTGACCTCAGTGACATAGCATTCAAATGCTCCAGCTGTTTGACCTTTCTGGCATGAATGGGAGTCTGGTTTAGCTGATTTTCCATCTTCCTAAGAGGCACCGCAGAAATTAGAGCTGTGATTACTGGAACACTAAATCAGATGCAGCCTTTTTCGCTCCGTTTCTGTGGCGATGATCAACGACACTGTTTACACGTATTGTAATAAATTGCATTTGCTGCTACCTGTGCAAGCGTTAGCACCTAGACGAATTATTTCCAAATGTTAGATGGATGACTCTTCAAACTTATTCTTTCTAAAAACTATTCCTAAACTTGGAAAAAGGCAAAAAAGAGGAAAAGAAAAACATCCTCCTGACTACAATTGGCACTATTGCGTTAAGTTGAGGGCCAGTTTCGAGTCTCGCACATCACTCACACATCAAAGTGATTGACATGTTCTTTTACAGACCACTTACAAGCCTTTAATGACCTTTACAAGAGAGGGCATTGACTTCTTCCATTCCTAGTTGCCAGGGAGACAAGGATCCACATGTAAATGATATTCTCTCTCAAATGAACCATCCTTGATGGTTCCTCAAAAAGCTACACTTCAATGCAGCTGTTCCTGTAAAAATAACCGCTCTGTCAGTCTCCCTCCGCGGTCCCCAGGCTTTCGCCGGTTCTGCGAGTTTTGGAATGCGAAATCAAACGCAGACACATCCACTGACCAAAGTATTAAAACTGATGAGTAAATGACTTTCACCGCTCCCACTTTAGGCTTTCAAGCTCCTTAACAAGTCAGTCGGTCCATGAGGGGAAAAAAAGGCAATAAAGTCAACGCTCAACTTTTCCACCGAACTACATGTGAAATTATGAGACAATTGCCACGACTTAATAAACAAAAGAGATGGAAGTAGCAGCTGACCCGGCACGGGTGAGTGAGAAAAGAACGCTCATTTAGTCCCGAAAGCGATGTGACCGTTACAAATGAGTGCAGTAGGAAACCAGACCTCCTTTTCACAACATCTCTCAATCTTTCCCACTTGAGAAAAACCCAGATTTATGCATTGAAAGTGCTTTTGTTTTAATTACTGGCGAAGCTTTCTTGACGGTCTTGCTGTAATTGAGGGGCACAATTCCCAGTCGGATCGTTGGGAGCGAGAGGCTGCCTGCTGCTCAGCCTTCTTTTAATGGGAATTTCTGTCGCTCCTAAGTATTTCAGCAGATCCCAGCAGCCGCCTGTGGGGTAGCGTGAAGCTGGGGCTCTATCGGTACTTGAAGTCTTCTGAGGGCACATTATATGACCATAGTCATGGCGATTATTATCCTCTTTATTGCCATTATCATTCAGTGGTCCAAGGGTGATTGGACCACTGTCATTAAAATAGCAGCTCGCGAGTAGCTGATCTTTCAGCTGGGTGATTGAAAACGACCAGCCAAAGTATTTCTAGAAAACAAGACCAAAGAAATGATCAATGTACGAAACAAGTAATTGACCAGCTTGGCAAATTGAATACAACCAGCCAAAACATTCCTAGCAAACAAGGCGAGAAGAAATGACCTTTGAATATCAATGCTAGAAACAGATACTTTATCAATGAAGACCCACCAAAATATTGCTATGGTTTGTCAAAAAACGCAGTCCTTAATTTTGCTAAAAGAAAGAGACAAGATTCTTAGATGATCTTCCAGCTGGGCGATTAAAAACCAACTAGCCGTAACATTCCTAGAAAACGCAGAGACAGAAGGAATTACCATTGAATGTCGATGCATGAAACGGATAATGAATGATCAATAAAAACCCACCAAAACATTGCAACGGTTAGTCCAAAAATGCAGTCCTTTATTTTGCTAAGAAAGTCATGACATCAGTTTCTAGCGCGTACAGTAAGCACATTTCCATCTTCTCACAGTTCACTCTCTAATCATCAGAACTGACTAAACTAGAAACATTACACAGATTTTCCTTTTTACGCTCACTTCCGTTGCAGACGCGTTTGATTCCACCACTCGTCCCAATGATAAGCTCTTAATAATAAATAAAGGAGTGCTGCCGGTTGACTCAAGAAACGTGGAATGGGTCGGGTTGTCTGAAGCCTACCAGGAGACCTCAAAACAATACAAAGATGGATGAACTGATATAGAGGTGGTTGGGTTGGGTTGGGTGGTCTGGTCTGTGGGTGGTGGTGGAGTACTCCAGTGAGCAGGGAGAGCTGCCATGGTGTTGTGGTGACAGAGGTTGTGGGAAGGGGGGGGGGGGCAGAGCTGAGGTTTAAGACATGGTGATCTGCATGGACTCCAACATTTCTTCCACCGCCTTCACCGAGCATTTGTTCTCCTTCTTCCCACGGCCTGCCATCTAGGAGAAACAGAAAGAGAGGGGTTGATGAAAGGACATCATTCCATTTACAATGTTTTTGGACGTATTACGTTTTAACACAAACATTGTGGAGCGTCAGACTCCATAACACGCTGATGCTAAAAGACAAGTATTTGAGTACGATTCCCATGTCTTGCAGGAGCTGCATTCATAAAACACTTCAGACTGTTTCTAAGAGGGTGAAGAGTGAGTAAAGGCCATTGTTACACATCTATGAACCTTATTCCGCTCTGCCTAAACTAGGAGATGAACCTATTTTTTGAGGGGTCCCAGTGACATTAAATTGAATTAAAATAAACTACAGGTAAATGACCATAATATATGTTGTTGTCACTGTACTAAAGACTATATAGAATATGCAACATGACATCATGACTTTTGCGTAAACATACACGCCACTTTCGAGTCAAGTGGCGTGTTATCTCGACGCATTTTGAGCTATCCGCGTGTAAGTCTACGCCATTAACGCCCGCGTCATTATGCGTGTCTGTACACGCCGTCAAATGTCCGAGCGAAACGAAGCAAAATGTACATCTACATCTGGGGAGCTATCTTTTTCTTTCCTAGGATGGTAAGGGAACAGTCATAAATGCCATTAACCCCAGTGACGGGGTTTAGGTAAGTCATATATTTATATATACAGTAATAACGTTAAGTCAACAGCATTCATAAACATGCTTATGCGTGTTGATAGCGCGCCAAAAATGGAAATACGAATTGGCGTGTCATACACACGCTACTTCATGAGATCAGTCTGGAATATGAATATATATTGAATATTGGTCAATGACCAAAAATCTAAGATATACTCTTATCGAACAACCCACATAGCCGAGAGCGACGGTTAGATTAATATATGCTGCGTGCTTTCCTCTCAATAACAAAATAAACACAACAAAAATTGAGAAAACAGCAAGCATTTTAAAGCATAAGAAAAGCATCTGATCATTGAGATGTAGATGTTTCCACAAGCTCGTCACGTCACGTTTATTTATATATCACTTTATACAATAGATAGCTTAAAATCAAGCAGCTTTACCGTATTAAACATGAAAAAACAGTGTTAGTGTCTCATTTTCAACTATAAAGCAGCTCTCCAGTGTGTTCTCACGGACGTCTGACCACGACCGACTCAACAGGCCAAGTGAACCAGAAAAGATTTCAATGTGAATGAAGACAGAGCCTCAGCGAACAACTTCCCATTACGTAAGCGCCACGGACCAATGGCAGTACAAAGGTGTTTAGCAGCCAAAGCGAACTTTTAAACTCCCAAAACGAAAACTAAACAAACTTCGTTTCAGCCTGATTTTGATCTACATGACATCACATTAGTTTGTTTGTCGATTTCGATTGAAGTATATCGGGGCCTTAGGTATTCACTTTTTTATAAACAAGTATTTTAACTTAAAGAGACAATGTGTCCGTTTTTTAGATATTTTATTATCCAAAATCAATATTTTTATATATAAATATGTCCTCAATGGTGTACAAATACCTCTGCCAATGATCTGACTTATCATGGGACGGGTAAGTTCATGGAGGCTTCCATGTAGTTCCGCCATCTTGTAAAACTATAAAAGCAAAGAGGGACAAAAAGTACTAGGCCAACACGTTTTCCACAACGGGTTTTCGTTCAGAGCCAGCGTGACGCAACTGAAAGCAGCAGAAACAGTGAGAGGCGCTTGTCACTGCCCCGGCAAGTTTCACAGTCAGTAATTCATAATGTAACATTCGTTTGTTTGTGTGTTGTGAAATAACAAACCTGCTCACCCGAAAGAACACTCGACGAAGTGCTATTAGAAGACACCCTGTCATAGCTTTTTGGTACATGACGGCTACCAAAGATGACAGCACGAATTTGAAACACTAGGCGCTGGAGAGCACAATTCGTTTGAATGCAAAATACAATTTCACATCTAGAAGATTTAGCTGCATTTAAAATTGACTTGATGGCTCAAAAATAGTTTGAATAGTGATGACGCCTCTGCCTGCACTAGTGGAGTAATTGAGATGCTGCCGCGGGTCTCTACTCCTGTCTCCTTGTTTGCCCTATGAGAGTAAAATGATTGGAGGGATACTACCGCCTAATGAGTCACCAACTTACACGCTCACTCCCAAAGACCCATTAGCCGACAGACCCCATGGCCAAGCGTACTTACACGCTCTTGCCACATCCGCGGTGACTCATCTGCTAAGAGTCCCTCTGCCTTGCTCAAACTGGACAAATTGAGCATATCGGCCAAAGCTCACTTCTCTATCCTCTCCTCCAGCAATTGACATAATAAACCAATCCACTATCCATTAAAGGCTGTGCTCTCCATTTCTCCTCATTAGTCTCATCTCTGACGTCTGCAACGTATCCGAGTCACCACTGCAGCTCCAGCAGAGAAAGCAATGCAAGGTGTTTAAGAAGTCAAGGTTTGTCAGTTTAGCAAAGTCCCATTAACCCTGGCTACTACATGCAGGAACTACACCAAAAAAGCTGAAAAACACCAAAAACAGTGACACCTGTAAACTGAAGTGCTTTGCTAGCAGGTTAACTCAAACCATATTCAAAGTTAATTTATTCCTGTGATGTCACTCCAGTATCACAAGTTTCACATGATCCATCAGAAATCATCCAAATATGCTTATTTGATGCTCAAGAAACATTTCTTATCATTGTGTAATGTTGATGTAACGTCAGGTGGATCTAAATGCTGTCAGTGTGTGTAATAAATCAAGGTAAAGGGCAGAAGATGAAGAAACAGAAATCGAAGGAACAGAACTGACGGCAGACGACATCCATAAATGGATAAGAACTAACTTATTAAAAGAAACTTTAGGGTTTAAATACACAGGGGGTAATTAGCAAAGAAGATTCACCTAGGAACAATAACAGTTGCACTGCCTAAAATTCTTGTGGAAACCATGATATAATTCTTTAGGATTCTGTGATGAACAATTTATTTGAAATAGAAATATTTTGTTCGCCTGGATGTCAGCCCGAACCCCGCCCACAATATTTTTTTGTTGGGAAGTTCGGTCTGGACTCATCTGGATCCATTGAGGAGAAATTATGATCAGTCACAAAATGAACGGGCCAATCAAATTGCCAGGGCGGGCTTTAAATGATAATGGACAGATGATCTACAGGGATCACGTTATCAAGAATAGCGCTTAACAGGTTTCTCTCAGAGATGACTGCAGCTGGAGAATTGAGATGTATAGATTCCGCTGTCGCATCTGTTGTAAAATAAATCGATTACTGTAATTAATTAATTAAATACAGCGCATTAATTTTAATAGTCGAACAGAAAACTACAATCAAGGCATTTGTCGATCAGAAAGATATTTTTGCCGTCCTCTCCTACATGATTCGAGAAAAAGTGTAACTTATCAACTGGCTCTGATGGTTGCTAAGAAGTTGGGACGTAATGAAAAGCCTGTGGTCGTTGTGATTTCTCCTTTGGTCGCACTCATGAAGGACCAAGTAAGAAGCAACACTCGTTATTTTACTGCTAAAATAAGTAAGTTAGTTGAAAACTGCGCTATGCAAAGTAGTTGACTTACTGCATTGCTCTGATTGGTTGTAGGTCTACCGACTATCCAATTGAGTGCAGAGTTTGTTTTTTTCCTGGTTCGGTTAAGACACGCCTCATAATCAAATCCTAACGGAGATAGTATGACGAAGTCAGGCTAATATTTTTACCATTATACATGTCTTTACTGTCACTTTTGATCAATTGAATCAGAAATAGATTTTTTTTTTTTTAAAAATCCAAAAAGGATGAAATCCTTTAAATGTATGAAAAAATAAATATTGTATATTTATTAAAGAGAAAAAAAATGGGCCCAGATGATTAGCTTAGGTGGTTCTCACAAACAAAGAAGTCAGATTTCAAATTGCGCCATTGAGATAAATGGGAATGCTAACAGATAGCTTTCTCCAGGTATTCTAGACCTCCTTGGAGGAAACATCTGCATCGTAAAGGGCTGTGGGTGCGCTTGTAGAAAGAAGGAGCCAGCAATCCCACTGAACTCATTGGGTAAACAGAAAAAAAAAAACACAAAGCATGGCCGAGAGAGCATGGCAGTGCCGTTTCTGGGCTTGGCAGTGCATATCTGTGTCCTTGCAAGTAATTCATGGGTCCCGCTGGACATGTACACACACAGAGAGACAAATGTTATTTTCTTACTGGGAAACATCGCTAGATTAATAGAGTTGATATGTGGTCTAAATGCCAGGCTGCCGTTCCCAGCATTCTCTCAAAAACCCCACATTGTGCAAGTGAGCTGTGTGGTTTCTCCTGTGCGATGGATTCCATCACGTTTTAGACGAGTGCAAAAGTCAAGGGCGTCTACAAATGGCACAGAGGCCTACTCGATGTTCAGCAGCCCATGCATATCATGCATTTCAAAGCAATTAGGCATGTACACATGCTGACTCAGTGCCAATGTTTGCATTGATCGTGGCTGACACGCGACTAGGTAATTGCTCACTTATGAAATTAAGCGATATGCGTGTGCCTTTCGTTTCTGAGTGTTAGATAATGGACCGACCCTGTCATATCGCTCAATCTGCTGTGAGTGAGGGCTATGGCATTACGCATCAGAAGCCCTGTGTTGCACCCTAATCCATCAGCGAGGTGAGTCATCCGTCTGTATGACTATTACGAAACGAGGACTGACTCAGGACTTGACAGCCGCTGTGGCTGAGTGATATCAGCGATGAATTATTAGCTCTATATTGAGAGAGAGAGAGAGAGAAGGATAAAGTTAATGTATTTATGCTCAAAGTCAAAGACAGAAAGCACTAAGAGGCAAAAGGAGCGAGTTGAGAAGAGAATGTCCTAACAAATTCGATTCGAACAGTTGTCCGAGGACATCAACCGTGGCTAGAGAGTGACTTGCCTCTACCATCAAATGAAGGTATGCTAACCACCAGAGGTTGGAGGCAATGTTAACCTCCAGAAGACCTCATCAATCAAAGGTACTCTGCTAAAGGGTGACTCAACTTCTCTTTGAAAGATCTCAGAAGTTCTTCAAAGCAAGGAGTACAACAGGTTATGTTGACCTCTCAATTCGGGTATAGTGAACGAGGTCAAGGATAAATTGCTTATTCTAAATAGCCTTAGGTTAATTCTTACCTGCATATTCAAAGCCACTTCGCCATATCTATGTCATTAGAGATGGACACAGATGATTCTCACACAGTATTTCAAGTTCTCTCAACATTAACAACATCAAAACCAACATCAAAGCCTCTGACTCATCTTGTATGTCTACGTATCATATGTAATACCTCCCAAGAACCAAGTGCCAACAGCAGATATCCTTGTTGTTTTGACAAAACATTGTATAACACCTTGTCTGAAAGGGATAGTTTACCAAAAAATGAAAAGTCTGTCATCATTGTGTCTAAACCTCATGTTGTTGCAAACCTGTTTGATTTAATCATGTGGAACAAACCAAATATTTTGAAGAAAGGTTTTGTCCATACAATGAAAGTCAATGAGGTCCAACACAATTGGATGGTGATGGTAAGACTTTTTATCAATCAGGCAAATCAGTCCTTTTATGTTTAAAATAAAACTATGTGGAGCATGATTGCTGGCCTATACGATTTATAAGGGACTACCAGGTGCAACGTGACAAAAATAGGAACCAAGCACCGTCACAAAGTCTTGACGCATGAAGCTGCTGACGCTATGGTAAGGACACAATGTCAGAATGACTGCCATCACAACAACCAATGACGTTCTTGTGAGTAAAGTCTCTCCTGAGGCATATGGATCAGTCAAAAGAGCAGAAAGATACAGAAGATGATGGTGTAAAAAAAGACAGAAGGAATGAAAGGAACATTAATATCCATTTATTGGGTGGTCTGGAAATTCCAACAGAAAACCAGCCAAGTTTTTAATACACCCTCAGGGTTGGAGACCACAAGGTCGATGTGTTACTTTTGAAAGTGGATAACAGTCCTTAAATATTTAATTCTATAAAAGACATGTAAAAAAGCAACAGAAAAATCTTCTCTAGAATACAAATAAATAATGTCTACTTTTTTATATACATACAATGAAAATCAGGTCCCCACTGACTTTCAGGGCATGGACAAAAGCAGTTCTTTAAAATATCTTTTTTTGTGTGTGTTCTACTGAAGTCAGTCATACAGGTTTGGAAAGACAAGAGGGAGAGTAGGTGATGCCAAGTTTTCATTTTTGGGTGAACTCTCTCTTTAAAAGGTACATATCATGCTAAATCCACTTTTTTTAGCCCTTAAGTGCATTTCGTTGTATATTTGGAGTGTTTATAAGTACAGAAAAGTTGAAATTATTCTCTTCAGGTGCTTTGTTTATATCTTTATATTTTGTTTTGGTCATATTTTGCAACCTGCAATTATGTCACAGTATTTGCAGCAGAACTGACAAATAAGGACATTGACTACCTGCCCAAACCTTCGAGCAATTAGCCGTTTTTTATTGCTCGCTACGATTTTGTAGTCCGCGCTCAATGATGCAGAAGTTACGAGAGGGCAAGTCAAAATGTTCGGTTGTTGGATCATGTAAGTGACCAGAAGCATTCCAACTTCAACAACCTCCGCCAGTATAAAGAAGGGTTTTCAGAGGGGTAAATTCCTTCTGTCTTTGGAGACGACGAACAGAGCATTTCGATAAGCTGTAAATATCGTTAATAAAAATAAAAGTACTTTACTTTCTTAAAACACATGGTGGTCATGGCCTTTGTCTTTCTTTTGAAGTAACATTACACGTCTGCAGTATTATTGTTGTTGAGTTTCATCAACGGTCATTTAGCTGCTGTGTTTTCTGATGCTTTTTTAAACGTCTTATATTATCAATACAGATTTTTAGTGATAAGATTAGACCGTAGCCATTTATCTTGTTAGTGTGCTTGTTTTAAAGCTACACTGTGTGATTTTTACCCCCATCTAGCGGTGAAAAGGTATATGACCAGCCAGTGAATTTTAGTTTCTGTTCCTCTCAATTCCGATTTCGTTTTAACTCCTACGATAGCCAATGTAGTCCAAGATTAATATGGCTTCCGGTTCGACCTCGTCCATGAGTGTTAACTCAAACGTAAATGCGAAAGGCGAAGCTTGAATTGACGTGTATGTCCCTCTTTGGCTAATGTACTTTCAAGATGGAGGGGCAACATGGCGACCGACATTAGAACCCCTTACCCGTATGTATTTTCAATGGCATATTATACACTCACGAGAATACTTTATTACTTGAACGAAGTAAATATACATTAATGAGCACACATATGTTTGAAAGAACTAAGTGTTTTTAGTTAAGAATAAACTAAAAGAGTTACACAGTGTAGCTTTAACCAGAGAAATAATCGACTTTCACTTATAACACAATACAATTACATACCATTGCACTACATCCATATGAAGACTTTGTTCTGCAGGTTCATTGTCTTCTTTTTCAAATCACTCACTCTGGCTCAAACATGTAAGGCTTGATGGACAAGTCTTCCGTTGTTAACATGTTAATAAAAATGTTCTGTGACACTACGTAATCGTACATCTCTAATCAAACTACAAAAATGGCGAACGGGGTGGAGTTGAATTCAGCAACCTAGAGAGTGGGCGGGGTATGACACATTTCCTTTTTATTTAAAGAGACCGCTCCGACGCACATCAGAAAAGGGGTTGAAAAGGGGCCTGTGGGGCTATAATAATGAGGAATTCAGACCCAAACATTGCAGTTTCACTTTATATAGACCACAAATGTATGATTTATATGTAAAAAGGAATTATTTAAATAAAATTATTTGATATGTACCCTTTAACATAAAGATCCAGTTCATTCTGATCAGAATTTGGTCTTGTGGCATACATCAGAAGAACCTCTCTTTGGAACTGAGACGCCAACCAACATGTAAAAGGGAGCTCCATCTAAAGAGTGTGACAAGAGTCCTCCAACCACACAGGAAACACTCCAAGGGTACGCTTGTGTGTGTGTGCGGCCACTGATGGCCCCGCTTGCTGACTAAGGGCCCCTTTATTACACTTTTAACTGTCAATCCTTAAATAAGCAATGTATATCACCCTGATGGCAGTTAAGATTTCAAATAAATCTATAATATTTACATTGTGTACCATGGCAACAGCATAAACCGCTTTAGTGATACCATGCGAGCTGCACTTCACTTTTTCCTCTCTTCTGCTATCATTATTGCCTTCCTTTGCAGCCGTGGTGTGCACGCTGCATATTTTCCCCTCGCTAACTCCCGAGCCCTGTGTTTGGCACCAGCTGTTATGCTTCATAGGGATGGTGGCGCTTTAACATGCAGACATAGAAAACAGCTGCGTAACACAATGCCAGGCCCTGTGGGCTTAAGTCAACACATTAGCTGCGCTCTGCCCAGGCACGCGTGTTCAGCACAGACCCAGCGTGAAGGCATGGCATCCGCTCACTGTCTGGGGATGTGCTCTCCTGTCTGTATATCAGATTGTGCTCTGCAACAGAAAAAAACCCAGAACGAACCCGGGCAGCCAAACGGCATTGCCAGTAACTAGGGCTGGGTGGTATGACTAGGTAGAGATTCTGCTATACATCTGTGGGAAGGTTTAAAAGAGCCAATGACAAGCAGAAAACAGTATTTAGATTCAAACATCACACACAAACATTTTTGATCGATAAATACAATACCATTCAAAAGTTTGGGTAGTATTTGGTATTTTGGTTGGTAGTATTTTTTTATAATGTTTTTGAGGCTCATCCATCTATCCATCCATCTATCCATCTATCTATCCCTACGTAGCCTCTTAACAGCAACTGTCAAAAATGAGAATGATATTGATGAAAATGTATTTTATAACAATGGATTGTTTATTTTGACAAATATCAGTTTAATGCTTGATGAATGCACAACTTAACATTCGCCCTAAACTTTTTTTTTTATAAATAATTATATATATATAAAAATATAAATATAATAATATAAAATATAATAATAATAAATAATATTATATATTAATAATAATAAATATAATAATATGATAATAAATATAATAATATAAATATATATATATATATATATATATATATTGTATATAGATTATTATATTTTAAATATATATATATTCTCTATTTTAATTTATTTTGAGCGTAGTGTATTTGGTGTAGTTACTGTATAAATTCTTCTACTTGTTGTCGTTATCCAAAAAAGTTTGCTGTCATTTTGTGTCATTATGGTTATATTGTGTGAATTGTTTTTGTCTTCTTTCTAATATATATTTTTGGGTCTTTTACCTTCATTCAGAAAGGACAGTGAAGAGTGACTGGGGTTGAATTCAAACCTGGGTCCTCTGTGAGCACTTGGACATGAATGTGATATGGACGTGGCAGTACTGAATTTGCAACAGTTAACTAAGTCTTGTCCAAAAAGGTGGACTTAGAGGTTTTTGCAGCAACAACAACAACAAAAAAGGCACACATGGACTTGGACACAAGCACATGTACATGAAAGACAATCAAATTTGTTAGATATACCATTTTCTTTGCTATTAAAGTGTAATTTCTAAACCTAAATATAGGAGCCTGATTAAAAAAAAAAACTAATAAAAGAAAAATGTCAGATGGACTTAGAGGTATATATATATGCTGTTAAAAAGAACATATTTGGGAGAGATTTAGGTACTAAGACCCAGTAACTCATGCATTCCTCTTACCTGATACGCTCTGCTAATCTGAGAGGTGGCCCATGTGGCGTATTTCACATTGTCCTTCTTCACTTTTGCGCTTACTTTTGGGCTTGCTGCAATGTGACTTGCCGACTGCGGGAGAAGACGAAGAGGAAAAGGCAACAAACAAGGGTGAGATGGACCACAGTGTTGGGGGAAACACGTAAAGATTAGAGTCTCACCATTCCTGGAAAGCGTCAATAAAGACCCATGAGATAAAAATCCATCGGCTCCCACTTAAAGCCCACATAATGGAAGGGTGGCTAAACCCTGATGGCAATGGAGGGTATTTTTTAAAGGGTGGAAAATGTGAGGGTTTTGAGCCTGGTTGAGTAGTGAAAAAAAAAACCTAGACGCTGTGTTAACGCAGCCTGATGTGTCTCGCATCAGAGATAGGAAAGGCGGTGCTGACAGGACCGGGAGTGTCAGGGAGGCGGCGTGTGAACGGCATAGCGCAACGTGAATCATGCTCTCCAGCCGCTACAAGATCTCCGTTCCACAACCACAAATCCTCCATCTTTAGCTCGTTATTGCTATTAGACCGGCTCAATAGAGCTTGCAGGACACTGTCGGCTAGCATGAAAGCCCTTCCTCATGGATGTGCTGAAACTTTAACTGCACACCAAACTCATCTCTGTTTCTGGCAGGAAATCCCTCAGCCTCTGGATTTTAGGGTGTGTAAGGTTGGTGAGATGTGGCAAATAGGCCCTGTTAAGGAAAATTTTTTGTCACTCGAGCCACAAATCTGTGTTCATTTTTCATTTTCGTTTTGTTTCAGTCAGTCTTATGATAAAAAAAAATATCATTTCAATGTCATTTACTGCAAATTTAGTCAATGTAAACAACATTTTAGCGGTCACAAATTAAAGCAAATATTCAAACATTTTATATATTTTAAATATGCATCAACCAGCTTTATTTTAGTATTATTTATATACTATAATATTATTTATTAATACTTTGAATGAGCTTTTTTTCACTTTTTAGTTTATTTTAATTTTAGTTATCTTTTTACGTCCTCTTGTCATTATTAGTTTTGGTATATTTAAAAAAAATCTATTTAATGTATTTAAGTTTTAGCAATAATATTTAGCAACATGAACATTTTAGGTAGGTACCAAAGCAACATTTTTAATCTAAATTTTTCCTCTAATATTTATATTTTAGCTTTATTTCAATTAAAATAATTTATATTTAACAATACTTTTAGTTAAAAATAAAAACGTGAAAACTACTTGTTGCGAAAACATGTTCAACTAAACTAAAAGTTTAGTTCACTTTAGAATCATCTGAGATAAATGTATCTATGTATCAAATTTAGATAGTAATTTTGTGATAGTGTTTTTAAATTAGTTGACATCACAATGCACATTTTTGGGTTTGTCTTCTTAATCCTTGTTCAAATTTTCAATGAGTTGACAAGATCGGTTACACTATCTCAGGTTTTACTTGATGTTTTTGCTGGGTAGTGCTCTTTTCTCTACATATGACTGGGAAACAGGCACTTGATTTTGTTGTACTGACCATCATCCTTCTATTGCCGGTCTTGTCACACGTGCAAATCGCACATCAAAGAGCGCTGATGACTGTCATAGTTATGTGTTTGAACTACTGAAGCGCGTGTGTGTGTGTGTATGTTTGAACAGTGGGCCTGTGTGTGGCTCCCTATGCACCCTCTGTCGGCCTTCTGCCCCTGGCTGGCTGTTTGTGTTCATATGTCAGGAGTCACTTACAAATGATGCATTGGTGTTAATGGACAACTTCCTGTTTAAATAAATACAGATGAAAGGCTTATTCAGCACACATATTGCCTGAACCTTTCCAGCAGAGCCACGTGTGACGGAGGGGTTGCCATTTCTCTACCATTCTTTTATTGTCAAAGGTTTGTTTATATCTGGAATAAACATAGAAATGCCCCACAAAGGGCTAGTGGTGTTACATTACAGCAAAAAGTCTGATATTTTTCAACACAAGCACTGAAAACACCAACTGCCCCTGTGTGAACCAATCACAGCCTCTGCATCCATTCACGTTCAAAAACAAAAGCAATAA
Source organism: Cyprinella venusta (assembly GCA_038021265.1). NCBI lineage: Eukaryota > Metazoa > Chordata > Actinopteri > Cypriniformes > Leuciscidae > Cyprinella > Cyprinella venusta. Next base: position 27,084,089 of record CM075874.1, read on the forward strand.
AGAAGGTGTCTCTTACCATGTAGAGGCCGAACAAGGCCCTCATGTTTCTGTTGTTAAGCTTCAGTGCCTGCGCAAAATACTTCCTGGCCAGCTCGAGGTTTTCCAGACCTCCCTGGGTGTATTTTACCTGGGGGAGATGGAAGAGGAAACAGAAAGGTGATTTTGTGTTATTGGCACCCTTAAAGTTAACACAAGAGCTACATAAACAGAACATGAGCTAAATAAACAGGAATTATCCTATACAAGCATACAACATGATGGATGCAGTAAGTCAGAGACTTTAAGGGAGTTAAAGGGAGTTGGCCAAAGATTTATGTATGTTGCAAAGTGACAAAATCAAACCAAATTGATTATATTTAATGTTTAATGATGCGATGCACTTTTTTTTGTCCGGATTTTTTTAAGAGCAAAGAAAATAACAATTTTAAAGGATATGACCAGGATATGATTAGCTGTATGTATAGACAGGTTTGCAACAACTTGAGGGAGAGTAAATGATGGCAGAATTTTCATTTTTGGGTGGAGTATCCCTTTAAACCCATAAACCTCTTCTTTCTGAACTTATCAATAAAAATGTACTTTTTAAACATTTTAAAAACAGATTATTTAATCAAAAATAAAAACATATTCAAAAATCATAAACGCAATATAAAATCATACACACACACACAAATGTATACAAACTAAAGTTAATAGTTTGTGTATATTTTTATAGAATTTTTAAGTTTATATGTTTTTATTTGACATTCTATATGTGCGTCACTTAATCATCATGAATGCATTTAATCATTAATCATCTTAATTATTTTCCTGATTTTTTATTTTATTATCACCTTAATTCAACTGAAAGGAACATTTGTTGTAGGCAGAAAGAAATTGTACCTCGGCGTATTGTTCACAGTAGAGGTGATTGTGTGGGTTTGTCATCATCAGTTCTTCAAGACAAAAAGCTGCTTTTGCATAACTGCAGGAGTGAAAGAACATGAGAGGGAGGGGGGGACAACTATGAAGATCACACATAGACACTTAAAACATCTCCCAGTAGCTTTGTGGCTGATTATGCAAAGTGATGCTCAGAATCGTTGACAATCTGGGACTGGACAGTTTGAGGTTTCTCTTTCATCAGCTTTTATTAGGGTTAATGGAACTCTGTGTATAAACACCCATATGGTCAAATGACGAATGGAGCTTTGCTACAGAGGTGACATTTCTGCCCTAGATTAAAAAATGAACGACAATCTCTTTCTGGGTTCTTCATTGACATCTCGAGGCTGTCATTCTCAAAAGCCGTTTCCACATGAGATCACTGCTGAGCCATTGACCTCACACTAAATTTACAGTTTCATGTCTCAGACACTCTCTCCCTTATAAGTATACAACATGGGCCTGCACATTTCCCCATTGCTCCCACCAAAAAAACCAAACAATTTCAAAAGGATCTATTACGACAAAGCCGCAAGACACAAAAATGAGCCAAATGAATCCAAAAGCTGTGGATGGGGTCGAAAGGCTCGTTACCGCCTCGGGTCCCCTACACCGCACAGCTTTTTTAGCTACCGTTAGGCAAGCTTTCTGTCTCATTCCGTGCGAGGTCCACACAGAGCCCCACAATGTACGTGCTCGTGCACACATATCAATTTATCACAACACATGAAATCTTAAAACAGAGCTGGAGCACGTCCAATCGGATTGTGGATGCTAATCTTATGCCTGACAACAACTGGTGGAAAAACCTGCTGACGCAAACAAGACTTTTTTGGTGGAAAAAGGGCATTGCTGTTGCTGACTCGCAAAGAGATGATGAGCCTATCTAGCCGTTTAGGAAATGTTCAAGGGATTTTAAATACAAAGAGAGGAGAGAATGAGAGTGAGAGAACAACACAGACCGTCAAAGAGGTTGGAAGAGTGAGCCAGTGAGATCAGGCCACTCAGAAGGTTGAATGCTGCTTGCAATTACCATTTCCTCTCCATAAAGACTTTCAGATGTGATCCTGCTATGGCGTAAACTGTGGCGGAGCAATGCAAAGAGAGTGTGTGAGAGAGAGAGAGATACAGAGAAAGCAAAGCAGGCATCAACCCACATTACTGCTAAACTTAATGCCCACTACCAGAGTATTCAACAACATACACGGCCGACTCTACCATTGCTACATTTATGGACGGTGGTTTCTGCCTCAAAAAAATAAAAAAATAAATAATAATAATAATATTTTTTAACTGTCTGTATGTGCCACAATGTGACTAATTGAGAGAAAGTTTAAACTGAAAAACTCGGAAACCTCTGTGTTTATTTGTTCTGCTATACACAAAGGAAGATATTTGGAAGAATGTTTTAATCAAACAGATCTCATTCCCCATTGACAACCATAGAAGGAAAAAATACATACTATGGTAGTCAATGGGGAATGAGATCTGTTTGATTAAAACATTCTTCCAAATATCTTCCTTTGTGTTCAGCAAAACAAATAAGCACATAGAGGTTTGGAACAACATGAGGGTGAGTAAATACTGACAGAATTTTCATTTTTGGGTGAACTAACTCTTTAATAGTTTATCAAGACTGCTTTCTATTGAGCTGCATCCACCTGCCTTTAAAAGAACCACATTTTACCCATTCCATTAACATCCTTAAGAATAACCAGTTAGCTTTAGACAACCCAGAGAAACCAATATCTAGTTTTTGACAACCCTACCTACAATTCACCCAAGAATCCACTTTTCAATTGTCATTGAAAAGCATGATCTACAAGTGATCTAATGTATACTACGGACTTAGAGTAGATAGCCGCCCGTCATAGCTGTGTAATCAGCTGTTTGGGTGGCGTTTGTTTCTCTTCGTCTTATTTTAGTTGGGAGAATGGTTGCCACCTCATTCTCTTGGGAATTTCTCTTTTTCCCTGTTCTCCCATTCTTTCACAGCGTGGAAGAGAGATGTGATAATGCTGGCTTTGCCGGAAGAGGAGGGGAAGGGGAAAAAGTGAGTCTGTGACCTGAAATAAAGAATAGAAAGAGAAAGGGGAAGAAAGTAAAAGAGTGACACTGACACGCCTATAGATAAGGAGTTGTCAAAGAATGGTGTGATATTAGAAAAGTTGGACTAAGCGGGGAGATAATCCTCTCACCCCTGGATTTCCTCTGTCTGCAACAGCAATAAAGCCCTTTACACAAAACCGCGAGGTATCTAATAAGCCGTGCTCTCACCAAGCGCCCGCATTCCTACGGCCAGTGGCCTCCGACCGGGACAACCAACTTTTTCTTTCTCTCACACACATACTAACACCACGTAGCCCCCCCTCATGGACAATAAGACCAAAACAATTAAAGAAGGATGGAGGAGAGGAGACACAGACTTGTAGTTTCCTACAATCCTGATGCCTGGCAGAAAGTAACCCCTGGCAAAAGAGATATCAGCAGGGGAGCGCAGTCTTATCCCAGGAGTTGGAGAGGGGGATCAAGGAACAAATCCTATTATGGCCCTACTCCATGGGACAAACAGACACTGAGCTTTAAGAAGGGCCCCTGGCTGAGACTGGCATTTCACTGTCTTTTACTCCAGAGGGTCCCAAAACTCTACAGCAACCGTGGCACGTCAAGCGAAGGTCCTGAGAATGACCTGCGAGGTGGTGGTGAATGTGACCTTATAACCCTCGTAAACATCACATTTTACACGGACAACTTCTGGACATCTAACTGACACATTGGTGACTGATACATTTTAACAGATTCATTCATCTTACACGATGAGTTTTCCCCTGCCTACACAACAAAAATGCCTGTGTCTGCATTGGGTAAGAATATAGTACAATCACTCTGAAAACTTGGATTTGCTCTGATATTTTCAAATTCTAGCTGATTCCCAATAACCAGATAATTATTATATAATGGGTATAACCAATAAACGGCAGATCTTAAAAACCTATACTATTTTGTTAAGTAAATAAAAAATATTTACAAAGACGTACAACTGCATTTTAAGTAACAAATTTCACATAGAACTTAAAATATAATGTGCAGTATATAAAATTAATATTCACCTTGAATTTGCTAAATATAACATTTAACAGGGTTATTAAAGTCCAAGTCTAAAAAGATTATGTCAAAATAATCTAAATGTAAAAATAAGACAAAAGAGCAAGTACAATTAATAAATATGCAATATTAACTGATATTACTAAATAAATAATCTAAATATCTTAATAAAAGCTGATAAAGGAAATGGTGAAAAGAGCATTTACAGTCATTCTGACGGAACTTAATACCGGTTTTATACCTTTATAGTTATACCTCTAAAATTAATCTCCTGTTTCTAAATCAACTTCTTTTAATAAATTCATCTGACTAAACTGAAACCCAGTCGGCAGATATCATTGAAGCATTTCCCCAGTTTTGCCATAAAATATGCCTACTTTTTTTAAACATGACTGGTATATGTTCTAGTTGGGGGTCAATTTGACCAAGACAATTTGATTAACCCTCATGTCCAATCAACTTCTTCCAAGAATCAACAAAAGAAATGATGTAAGAAATCATTACTCATGTTCATTGATGTAGAGTTCTGACAGCTCATGCCATGCTTCCTGGTCTCCAACAAACCTGCAAGACAGAGTAGAGGTAGTTAGCTCATCAGAAAGGCCACGGTGGACAAAAGGGGGTTAGGGAAAGGCTTGAGGGCCAACTCAATCAAATGCAAAACCCATTTTAATTAAAAAGTGAAGGGGAAGGGAGGAAGGGGGTCTAAATCCTCTTGTAAAACACTCACTGCTCCAGATATTCGTTGAGCTCGCGAATGGTCTCACTGCTTTTGCCCTGCGCTCGCAGGATGGAGATCTTGCGCTTCCTTGCTGCCTGTTGGGTTGACATCAACAGAGGATTAGGGCTTTAATGAGGGTCTCAAGTGTATGCGAGCAACAGAAAAGAGCAAAGAGTGGTGTGTAAATGATCATAGTATTGTGAAAGCTGAAGGAATCTCCACAATCCCCTAGGGTTCTGGTGTTTAGACTGAAGACAACAGGGATAGGATCACAATCTAAGTTGAACTCCATCTCTATCTTTTGACCAGACAAATGCTGATTTTGAGAGTTATAGAAGTAAGAAATTGATTTAGATACATTCATCAAACATTGTCAGATTGTCACCAAATAACTTTACGGATAGCATTTTTGGGATTCTGGTGGCTCTGGAGGCTTAACAAAACATCCCATTTCCGTCTTAGAAATTTGTGACCTAGCCTTTTATAGCCAGACTTCTGACTTGCTGCAAAATATTCAAATTTGAGCAACTATATAAGGACTTTGCATTTTGTAAATTAGAATTTAAGTTGAGACTTTTAACAATAGAGATTTTTCTTGCGGTAATTTACAGATTTGACCTAAAAAAGTGAAATGTCATGTCCAGAATTCATATTTACAAAACTCAAATTTGAACTAAATTATACTACATTTATCTAAAAGTATAAAGCAAAACATTCTAATCGTTCAAATACTCCAGCTCCATAAAAACATCTAGATAAAAAGACCAATGTACAGAAAACACTAGAAAAACAACAACCCCCCCCAAAAAAAAAAAAAATCTCCCGTTCGAACTCGTTTATCAAAATGAACGAACTCATTCAACGAACATTCAACAAATGAATGAATTGACTCGGGAAAAGATTTGTTCATTTTGATGAACGAGTTCAAACAGGAGAGTCACAAACGCGCATCACAGAACAGAGCAAGGCGAGCATTTGAGCTTATAAAACTTAAACTTTGTTATTTTTTTTAAATGAGTGATCGTTTCGCTTGATAAGACCATTATTCATCGTCTGGAATTGTTTAAAGCCCTTTGAACAGTTTGCACTGAAACTGTCTTGAACTTTTTGATTACCAGTAAAGTGCATTATATGAAGAAAAATCCTGGAATGTTTTCATCAAAAACCTTAATTTCTTTTCGACTGAAGAAAGAAAGACAGGGTTGAGTAAATTATCAGCAAAAGTTTTTTTTTTTTTTTTTAAAGTGAACTACTCCTTTAATCATACGTCCCGTGACCAAAATCATGGAAGTTATACGGTATGCTTTAAAATAGTCTTAAACCATCACCCTAAAAACATCAATCCTTTTTTTATGAATTCTGAAACATCATGAAACAGGAGATGAATTAAATACTGTCAGTTACTGGGCAGAAGTGCACATACATTTCTTTTTTTCCTCTCCTGAGGCAGTGTTATAATAAACAGCCTTGCACCATCAGATTGTCCAATATGACGTTTCCTTGAAAGCATATTATTACTGCATTCAATTCGTAAGTAATATAGCAGCAGATACCAAAAAGTAATGTCTTTATCAGATTAGAAAACGAGCATCAGCGAGGATGCAGCTCACATTTAGAAAGACCCATTTCAAGTGGTGAATATAACACATTGCCAACACAGAGCCGCGGGCCATATGCATTCACATAAACTTACATAGCCCAGCTCACATCAGCCACAAATAACGTCCGCCTTGTTCCGACGCAGAAGTGACCTTCAGGCGGATTAGAATCTCATCAATCTGAATCAGAAAGTATTACGCCAAGTCCGACGACTTTTCCAGGAGTGCCTCTTTTTCCCCTCCGCTGGTGAAAGGAGAGCAAAGAGCAGAAGCTTTAACGTTAGAAGTGCCCCAGATATTATTTATGAACTGGCACTTGATAGAGTGGGTCTTCCCTACTACCACAGCATGGACCAAACTCCATCAAGCCGGGCATGAGTCACGTCTGAAAGGCCATAAATCTGGAACAGCTATGATACCACCGCCACTCCAAATCCACTTATCCATCAACCAGGCGGCCAGACGAACCTGCTCCACTGGCTGCTGGAGCTAAGCATTTGATGAACTGCCAAACCCCTACTGTACGCAAGTCTGATAGTTCTTACTGGACCAGCGGAAGACATGGTTTCACATTACCGGGGCTGCAGATGACAGGTGAAATAAGGCTACAGTCTCAAGCTGTTTGGAGTTCCGTATCGCTACATGACGTTTTCTCCAAAAAGTATTTAAAGAAACTGTGGAATGAAATCAAACAGCAATTCCAAATCAAATTTTATCGTTAATGTTCAGTTTCTGCCAACAAACTGATTTCTTTGTACTCTGCACCGAACCAGGCGGAAGGCTGTTTGCGACCACAGGTTATTTACTCGGCCCCCATATCTGTCTTTGGTTTCCTCTTAGCGCACTTGGCACGGGCAGAAACATACAGAGGCTGGTCTTACGAAACTTTATTAAACAATGAGCTATTCCAAACCATTCCAGTCTCTTTATGTCTTTCCCTCCCTCTCCCTTCGCTTTCGACATGATCCAGGAAAGGCCAGCATCTCATTTTCATTCTCTTCGTGATTCTTTCTTCTGAAGCATTTCTGAGTGGCTCTCACCGTGAAGGACCTGGCTGCTTCCATCAACCCCTGGCTCCGCTTTCAGATTGCCGTTGAGAGCCCACCTCCAGGGATTTCAAAGGCAACCAGCGTTCCCACAGGGTGAAGAGGAGTTGACTTTCAGCACTGTGGTGTACCGACACGACCTGACATAAATATTCATACTTAAATAAAAAGAATTAGCTGCTATTGGTTTAAACGTATCCAAATCTCAGCGACGGATATCAAAATAAATTCTAAAAGTCCAAATTCATTGGAATATCCAACTCTTCAAAAGCAGCCAAAAATTCACTCATTTACTCATCCTCATGTCATGTATTCTTTTGATTAATGTTTCAGTTGAGTTCGTTTAAACAATGAAGGTGAAACGGATGCAAAGCAACACTGGATCCCACTGACTTTCATTGTAAAGAGAGAAAAAACAAAAAGCAGAGACATTCTTCAAAATAAGAATCTTCGTTTTGTAGAACTATGACAGAAATGTCACTGGACCGAAATATAGTTTCAGTTGACCTTCACAAATGACATCTCGTTCTGCACTGTAATTGCATGTAATTCTAGAGGTCAACCTCATGAGAATTGTCACTGACCTCAATTGCTTTCACAAGCACAACCATGTTTATCCTGCTGGATTACAGGCAGAGTGAGAGTGCTGAAATTCTGTGAATCGAGCAAGCCTACTGGGTCAATCAGCGTTAAAATAAACAGCTTGTTAACATCACTTTTCACTGTTCAGAAGTGGATATTCTGTTAAGTGAGCAAAGAGATAGATAGAGAGAAAGAACGAGATAGATAGAGAGAGAATGAACAACAGATAGAGATAAAATGAACAATCATCAGATTGATAGATGAAGGAACAATATATGATAGAAGGATAGATAGATATATAGACAGGTAGAAAACCAGAAGGATAGAATGAACTAAAGATGATAGATGGAACTAACGAATGGAACGGACAAATATACAGATAGAGAGATAGAGCGATAAACAGACAGACTGATATGAGCCAGGAAGAATTTCTCCAAATCATTGCTGTAGGTATTGGACCATAATGAGCAATGGAAGGGCTAGGAGTTCGAACATTTTTGGACACCGCCATGGCAGAGAAACCTTGAGCAATTTTTGTTGATTCAACAATTTTGGTTAATGGGTACCACATCTATTCCACAGCCTATAATTACAACAGTTCAGTTTCCAATCTCAGCTCCGCATGCTGGGATGCCTCACAAGTCCTCACAGTAGCCGCCAATTTTCCGCCATTTTCTTGGATCGTGCCCTCATCCCATTCCACTGAACATGTTAAAAAACACAGCCTTAAGATAAGCCTTGCATTTACAGACAGGTGACCTAGATGATGTCATCCCTCCCATACCACAACCTCTTGTCAGCCCGCCTGCTATACCCAGCCAAAGGGGATTGAATTGTGGGAAAATACAGTCTAGCTGCCACTGCACAATGGCTCTGTTTTCCTCCATTCCCCTCCTCAAAACGTACAGATTTGACAGGAGGTGACTTGCATTGGAGATCAGGAAACGGGCAAATCCTTTTCGGGGCCATCAGAAACATCTGGGCTGAACCTAATTGTGTCGGACGGAGTGTTTCACGTGGTTCTCGCCTACACCCTTTCCACAACTGAGTGCATCCTACCAAACATACCATGTCCTATCAATGAGCATTCAGTATGAAAATGTTATGCGTTTCACTGTGAAAACATGCCCTAGATGGCTACACTGATTTAATGGCCTGTTTTAGTCTTTTAACAGAGAGGGCCACCTAATCAAGTTGATAAATCCAAAAAGAGCAAAATCCCACGGAGCGATCAAGCAAAGCTTTAATACTCTGTCAGCCCATTTCACTTCATTTCCCAGACTTCCTGGTGCAAAAAAAGATGGCTGTCTGAGTGATCATTCACAAATGCACATTTCCTTTTAGGAGATGATGGCTGTAGCCGGTTCCTGCTAAAGACTGATGAGGTAATGAGACGTGGTTGGACAGTATTTTCCAGCGATTTTTCTGCTGAACTGTGTGTAAAAGGACCATTTCATTATATTGATGATGACAATTCAAATTTGGGCTAAATGACGGTCCATAAATAAAAAGCTCGGTTTAACAATTTTAAGCTACCCAGTAGATTTCATAAAAGGCATGTGCTTCTGCATCTGCCTGTACTATATTTCACAAATGATCTCTACCTGCAGGTGTTTAGCAATGGGATATCTTATTTCTCCTCATGGTTTTCATTACTACAGCAGATTAAGTTCACGCAAAACGCAACACTTTGATGGGGACGTCTGCAAAAATCACGTTATTGACACACTCTTTCCCAAGTGTGTTTGGCTTGAATAACACCGGGACACGGGGAAACATATTTCCCAGAGGGGAAATTTGTTTCATATCTTTTGGATGTTAACAGAGGGGCAAAGCGATATGATTACTAGATTGTGAAGAATAATGTAACCGCACTGGTTTGATGATATCCATTTTGCGTCGATCTTCTCAACTTCCCATTTACACGCCATTAAATGTGCTTGCAATTTAACCTTGATCATGGGAATAGGGAGAGTGCCTCGGTTGAAATGCACAAAAAACAAACAGAACAGACCTCTCGTTTTCAGGGGGAGAATGACGGATGAGAGCGGTTCAGTCCAACAGTAACAGATAGTTAAATAAATATCAAATGGTAATGATATAACAAATGCAGAGACGAGAGGACGGGCCATTTTTTTTTTGCCTCAAGATGAAGACGGTGATAGCTTAAAGCAATAGTTTAAAATGACAATCCAAAAGTGAAAATTCAGGCATTATTTATGCATCCATTCCAAACCCACTTGACTTTCTTTGGTTGGACACAAAAAGTGAATTTTTGAAGAATATCCTGGCCACTTATCAATGTAAAAAAATGTAATGTAGACTGGGGCTGCCAAACTCCCAAATGATAAAAAGGCACCATTAAGTGGCCCGTAAAGTGGTCCATCGTTCTTGCTCTCCTTGGCAGGTTCAGTCCATAAGAGAAGTAGGGATATCCAATATGTGAAACTTTTATCTTTCTGGTCAGATCTCTTCAATGAATCAGTCTGACTGATTGATTGATTTAAGAATCTGACTGATCTGGTTCTCATTTACTTAATGATCCAGTTGCAATGGTTAAAATCCCAATGAAGAATAACACTTTCAGTGCATAACACCTTAAAGGGACAATGTGTACTTTTTAAGTATTTTATTATTTAAAATCAATATTTTTATTCATAAGTATGTCCTCAATGGAATATCTCTGCCAATGATCTGACTTATCCTCGTAAACGAAGAATTTATTATTTTTATATACATGGGACGGGTAGGTCCACGGAGGCTTCAATGTAGTTCTGCCATATTGAAAAACTACAATAGCAGAGAGGGACAAAAAGTACTAGACTAGAGAGAGAGTACTAGAGAGAGAGTACTAGAGAGAGAGATCACCGGGGAAAGGGGGTCCTGCCGGAGCACACATGAGGGTTTATTGACTTTGCCAGAAAAGCCTCCATGTGTTAAAAACAGACGGACGGTGAGGTGTGGAATCCACACATGATGTCCAAAGAACAAAAGTATCTGCTTCATCATGCACACTTTGCCAGCCCAGAGAAAATGTTTAAAACATTAAGCAAGTCCATGTGTAGAGACAGTGCAAAAAATGTGTATTGCGCCTACAGGGAAGGGCCAAAACAAATAAGGTTATGAAAACAATTTAAAACATTTATTTTCTTGCATTTTCTTAAAAATGAGGGGCAGGTACAATATGTATGGAAGATATTGGAAAAACATGGAGAAAACTTGGATACTGAATGGCCACTTCACTCAATAAATAATCAGTGAATAAAAATAGGCTTCATGCGTTACGCCAAGAGATGACAAATCATTAGCAAACTGTCCATTTGGGTTTCTAATTGGGTTTCTAAGTGATCTTTAAATAATAAATAAGTTAAGACTGAACCACATACTTTAAATGGATAATTCGTCCAAAAATGAAAGTTCTGACCCTCACGTGAATGACTTTCTTCCATGTTTTTCTGAAAGTTTTTTTTTTTGGAAGAAATTATTTTTTATTTAGCAAGAATTAAACTGATAACAAGGGAGAATTTAATTTGTTATCACTGATCCTCACCTCTAGTGGACTAGTCATTGAGTTAAACTCGAGAACCAAATCACTCAATTTGTAGACGAATCAATAAGACTTTAAAAAGAACACCTGACTTCAAAAACTAGGGATGAACCAAAATTAAAATTCTGGGCCGAAACCAAATCTTCAGGTTGCACTCGTCCGAAAACCATGTGATCGATCTCTGTAGCGGCCTCAGTTTAAACAGCAGCATGGATCAGTCACGCCATATTAAAGAGCGCCAAAAATACATGTATTGTTTGAATTTCAAAAATAAATTGACAGAATTTTCAAGTTGAGACTTTGCTTTATATTAAAAGTAGCAAAGCTTTCTGTGATTATTGGATGGCAGCAATGCTACAAACGTTTACTGAAGTTTTGTTCATGCATCAACATCGAGCAGCACAAACTAAAAGATTTTAGAATCCACATTGGTGTAATATTGTCAATCCAGAGAGAGGACATGTAGCTTATCCACGTTGAGTGCACGAACAGCCAAAATGTGCTATTGGAGATGTGCTAATTAAATGTCCGTTTAGGTCACTGATTTCGGCCTTCCAAAACCAAAAAATTTCCGTTTCGGCAGAATATTTTCGGTAGCCAAAAATTCGGTGCACCCCTACCCAAATTTTTTGGAAGAAATAAAACCTTATGCATTTGGAGTGACGTGAGGGTGATTTAATGAAGACTAAGAAAAAGGTTATCTAAAGGTTAAAGGTAAAAAAAATGAAGGGAAAAAAAATTAGCACCCCAGAGACCTCTCTATGAAGTCTCAGGAAAAGCGATAAATCCCCATCTTCAAAAGACAAGCCATTTATTTTTGCTGAGGTTGCCCCGGCCGTGTTTAATGCAACCAAAGTCCATAAATCAATGGTCTTTGTTACCTCACACACTTGTGTGTACTGTGTTTGCGTGTGTGTACTTTTAGTGGCTGAGGTCACTGAGGGGAGAAAGAGTTTAACTTATGAAAATGAACTTTTCAGACAGCATTTTTTCCTTACCGTATTTGTCGGGTCGTCTTGTAGTATTGAGTCGTACAGCTTATTGGCATCCTCATACCTTCAACAGAGAGAGATCATATTTAACGATAATCAACAGGAACACCGGTCATGTGAAATTAAGTGGTAGAGCTATCAAATAAAGTTACAAACTTTTTGTATAGAGAACAGCTTGTTTCTATATTGAGTATCCAAGCGGCAGAAATAAACAGCCATTACCGTAGCTGCTCAAATAGCTAGAGTTGTGTGAGGTTTACTAGCTCCACAAAGAGCGTAATCCACAAACATGATTGCCTGCACTGTGATTTACCTCTAAACAAATCAGCCTGAACTTCCACCACAAATCAGGCATCGTTTCGAAGCGCATTCCGCTTAAAAGGCATTCCGAAACAAGACATATATGAGTTACAGATGCAAAAAAATAAATAAAAACACTCGACGAGCCCTTCAACCTGAACTGAGAGTTGGACAGCCCAGCGTGAATAATCTCATACAGTGTTTTCTGAAGAATGGGCAGACAACGCCACAAGCACTTCACTTGTCATGTCAAATGAAAGCTTAGCTTTTTTTATTTTACGAGGGACATCCTGCACGGTTAACGCTAGCACAGCCAAAGCAGCCGACCTCATGATCAAAACCTGTTTCAGCTCGCAACCAACAACAGAAGCAGCTCTGGTTCCTATTATCATTGAGCTCCAACGCCACTCCTGTTCTCACATCCACATTAGAGCTCACTCACTCTCTGGCACATCTCAAATGGCACCAGCCGCTTTGACTCGCTCTATTTATGTAGGATTCAGCCATGTGGGAGCGGAGGGGAGAGTTTCGTTTAAGCCGAGCGTCTGATGGCAATTAGACTCAAATTTGCAGTTTATTTAATCTGACCGTGCAGGCGCAATCACTCTCAATTACGGAACAACCCCTGGCATAACTGATAAACACGTCGAGGACATGGTGACCAGAATGAAACAGATCTGAAATCCTGCTGAAATTCAATACATTAACATCAATTTACGACCTTCTTAATTGTTTGCTCAAACACTGAGAGAGAGCGAAACTCTGGGAGAGAAAAAGCAGACCATAGGTTCTATGTTTACAGGTCTGGCCGGCCTTGTTTTCCCAACCAGAGAGACAAAAAGAGAAGGGGGCGGGGGTACAGAGGGACCCCCAGAATAATAGCGGGAGAGACCACTTCCGTCTTTGGAATTCCTAGCACAGGCACAGGAGCCACATGACTACTGAGGGCTGGACCATTCTCTCTCGCTTTTCCACTTAGCAGAAGGAACAGTGGCTTGCAAAATAAACAGCCTCCCTTCCCACGCATCCTGCCACTTACGTCCCAGAACCCCCCCTTCCTTGCAGCTAATCCAAGGCCTTGGTGTTAAGATGGTGCTGTGGTGTATCTTACCTCTCCAGAGCCTCCAGCCGCATCCCTGCTAATCGCTTCACTCTGTGACTGTCTGGAAACTGCCTTTTCAGCTCCTGTAGGCAACTCTACGCAAAAGAACAACAACAGTGGGGTTGACCATACGAATATCTTTTCAAAACAGATTCCACAAACAGGTTTTCCAAAGCTTCTTCATGTCTGCCAGTGGTTTGTCAAACAAAAGTCCGGTTCTAAAGTCATGGTAGAGGTTGAGGCAATGTGAGTATTAACCAAAAACAGCTTAGTGTTGTCTGCATACAATGAATATTAATAATAAATCTATTCTCAACCAGGCTGAATTTATTTGAAAAAAAAAAAAAAAACAGCAACCACTTATGTTGTGAAATATAAAAAATGTAATATATTCCTGTGATGGCAAAGCAGATTGTTCAGCATCATTACTCCAGTCTTCAGTGTCACATGATCATTCAGAATCATTCTAATACAATTGTTACAGCATTTATTAATAAAGTTAAGTTATGTGAATAAAAATACAGCGGTTCATTGTTTGTTCATGTTAGTTCATTGTGCATTAACTAATGTTAACATATACAACCTTTAATTGTAATAATGTATTTGTAAATATTGATATTAATTAGGGCTGTCAAACGATTAATCGCATCCAAAATAAAAGTTTGTGTTTACATAATATGGGTACACTGTGTATAATTATTTATATATATATATATATATATATATATAAATATTATTTTAATTAATTAATATAATTAATTTAATATATATATATATATATATATATAAAAATACACACACATGCTTGTATAAATTTAAGAAATATGTTCATGTATATACTGTATATAGATTTATATATTATATTATATACAGTATAAATATACATTTTTATATATAAATATTTTTTTTCTTAAATATACATGCATGTGTGTGTATTTATTTATATATATATATATATATATATATATATAAAATAATTATACACAGTGCACCCACATATATTACGTAAACACAAACTTTTATTTTGGATGCGATTAATCGCAATTAATCGTTTGATGGCCCTATAATTAATATTAACTAAGATTAATAAATGCTGAAGAAGTATTGTTCATTCTTAGTTCATGTTGTATAGTGTTACCAAAATGATATAGACAATTTGATTTTTTGTTTTACTATTATTTCATATATCAGGCTTTAACACTAACATCAACAAAATACTGACATTACCTTAAACATCAGTCATGATTATTTGCCCGAAAAAATAAATTCCTATATTTATTGCACCACAGCTTGAGTGACTATGCAAAGCCTGCTGGATTACAGAGCACTTGAAAACTAAACTATAACTCTCGGGGGTGATGAAATGTGGGATTCATGCTTTTTTTTTTTCATCCACAGCATTCAAAACTTTATAGATCTACTCTAAAAAGTGTGATGTGACTAGTTTGACAAGACAATATTGCAGCGAAGGTTTTGGCTAACCATAAACTGAAACCGTAACTTTCCTGTCCGTGGGTGCCACGATAAACAGGTTGGCCATACAGCTGTGAGGGAAGACGGGAAAAATTGAAAGTGGCATGGGTGAGAATTCAGAACACTGCACAGCAGGATCCCACAATTACACACTGGCTACTATAAAAAGCAGAAGCAGGATGCTACTTTTACCAGTTCTTTCCCACTGAGATGAACGGACCCCGTTTTATTTTTTTATTTTTTTTCACACACTCGTGACTTGGTAAGGAATGGTTACAGTCAAATCCAATGTTTTCCTGGTTAGGATGGAAAGTTTGCTCTGTGGCTTAGCCCGCCTGACCCATCATGCTCTCAGACGGTTTTTCCCGCTGTTTTCCTAGCTTCTGGTAAGAACCTCAGAAACTGTCTACTGTAAGTGTCTCAAGTCAACCAGGATGATCGCTGAAAATCATTTCTGATTTGAATCTCAAGCCAATTGTTTTTCCAAAAGCAACGTTACATTTTCAATGAGCAAAACCAAAAACTTGACAAGTAGGGTTTTAAGTTGAATATATGAATGAATGCGAGAAAACGACTAAAAAGAAAACTCACCCAGGCCAGATCGTCACGACTGCAGTCCAACGCTGCGATCATCACCTGCTCGTAAATTATCCAAACTGAGCAAAGGAGACAAACAGAAAATGACACCATATTAGTGAGTCTATTTTTCTACATGGTAGCGAAGATGACAAATGAACATCTAACCCGCGTGAACTCCTTTCGAGCAAACTGTGACTTTCTTCTCTGTGTCATTAGAAAAGACAATCTTCAGCGTCCGTCAACGACGCACTTCGTCTTCGTAATCTCCGGGTGTGGGCGAGCTGGCAGGTCTCATGGAAACGGTCAGGAAATTCACGCCAAACAAAACGAAGTCGCTGAATTTTGACAAGAAAACCTTAGCGTATTCATCAGTTTTATGTATCAGTTGAGTCAAACACCGCAGAGGGTGAGCGAATTTCACCCTCTATTCGTCATGACATGCGTTACGTGCTGAAATCGCGGAGCTATCGTCGTCTCGGCCCAAAAAGTGCGTCGTTACTTTGACAGATTACAGGAATTTTAAATTCCTGCAATTAAATGCTTAAGTCATTTCCAAGATGGCAATGTTTAACGTTCAACTGGCCATTGTAACAAAGCGTGTGGCTTTAGCTGCTCTATTTACCATAAAGAAAACTGATTAGTGGGCTTGGCTAATGGATTCAATTAATGAAATTAATGCTCCATGACAGACAAGTGTGTTTTGACAAGCATGCCCGAAGTCTTTCCGCTGGATGATTTCAAATGTGCTAATTGAGAAAGAGCAATAAAATCCCACCGAACAAGAAAAAAAACTGATATGCCAAAGCAAACAAATGCCTCAAGGTTTTTTTTTTGTTTTTTTTTATGATTCCAAGTCTTGCTTTGATAATTACCATCTTGTTTCACAGCCAATTTAAGAGCTGGTTTCAATCAAAACAAGCTGTGTAAAGTATTTACCCTGCTCTTTAAAGACAGTATTGAATAATAATCACTACAACAAGAAAAGGAAAGTTTCAGTGAAAAGCCGAGATCGTGCTTTCAATTTTAGACTTTTACTCATCTTTACTTAATTTAGATAACAGGCCCATCTAGAAATCTGAAAAGCTTCAACAACGAAAACCGCCGTTATGTTTTATTTTTTTGATTGCTTGTATGAGCATATTTATTGCAGTAAAAGCCTTTTTAAGGGCTGTTTGGTAACTTTGACTCTTATTGTTGTTTGCTAAGATTCCTCAAAAAGCAGTGTTGCAATCTGATGAACAGCCAAAAGAAGTTTAATAACAGTTATTTGAGATTGCATGTGGTTTTAAAATAATAGTATGGATGAAGACAAAAAAGCCTAAATTTGATTTGAGTAGAAAAGAGCCCAATTTATCCAATTGGTAAACCGAAAATTGTCAACTATAGGAGTGAGTTTCAGAGCAAGTATGAAGGATCGGATCACCTCGGAGATAATGATTTTAGCTGAAGAGAATCTTGGCTTTAGTGGCTATGTTTGACAACACGATTGCAGGACTTGTCTGGCTTAGAAACCCATAACTGACCAAAGCAAATAAATATTAAGCCATCTGAAATGTTTCCACTTTAACCTCATTTTAATGTCAAGAGAAAAGTCTTTCTTTCGAATCTTACAAAAGTCAGATCTTTCAAATCAAGACAGAGAAAGAAAAAAGAATTGGTGCTCTTTTCCCATTTTCTGCAAGTCATATTCAAGAGGTCAGATAACCGACTCAAAGACTTCAGCAACTTCATACACGTATGTTTTTATAAATGTTAACAAATCCTATGCCAAAAAATTGCAGAATATTTGTTCTTGCAAATTAGTGCAAAAGCACTTAAAAAAATCTGATATTTAATTTAAAAATGTGCCATTAACTGCTTATTTTCAAATGCAACTATATTTCCACCACTGAACTTTTGTTACTCTGGCTGTGCTAAAGACCGCAAAACCATCTGTAGTCACTTAGTGAGGTTTATGTATATTATTTTATTAAAAAAAAATTAAAAAATGATTGGAAATAGTTTAAAGAGTGCATTTTAAAGGGTTAGATACCCATCAATGAAAAATGTGTCATTCTGTCCATCCATTGAAAATGTATATACGATGTACTGTCAAAGTAGTCCATGTGACATCAGTGGGTTAGTTAGAATGTTTTGAAGCATCGAAAATACATTTTTGTCCAAAAATAACAAAAACTACAAGTTTATTCAGAATGTTCCAAAGATGAACGGAGGTCTTACGGGCTTGGAACGACATGGGGTGAGTCATTAATGACATCATTTTCATTTTTGGGTGAACTAACCCTTCTTAGAGAGTGTTTTATCTAACTTTTTAAATAGCAAACCCTTTCAAAGAAGTTGCACTCTAAACTCGTCCTCTTTAAATCACTTCTACAACTGGCATTAAAGCATAGCTTTTGTAACAAAATCAGCGCCTTTAATAAATTTCAAGACAATTACTGTCAAACTTTAGATCGGCTGCTGTAGGAAATGTTCCTATAAACTGTCTAATGGGAATATAACCTCAATGTTTTGTTAGGACATGATGGTTACATGCAATAAAAAGTTATAGTGTCGGCCTATTTATTTGTTAAATCTCTGTCAGTTATATGTGCATAAGAAACTCAGCCAGACATCACCCGAAACCAGTCCAATTATAAAAACTATTAACTTTTGTTTACTGTAATTGTACTTACTGTCATCTCCAAGTTTAGACGCATGCTCATTAATCAGCTCTTCACCGACATCCACAATCTGCTCACTGTTCCTGTAATTCTCTTCTCTCCATTTACGGAGTTTGTCACGCATCTCTGAAATGCAATAAAGAAACACATTAGCCCTTGGCTGAAACTGTATTACTTATTTTCATCATTTATTTTCATCATCCATCAATTACTTTTGATTGTCAATTATTAATTATTTATGTGAATATAACTTGTACTTTCTTTATTCATCTTCATAATTAAGAAAAAAAAAAAAACATCTATAGTGCTCCATAATACTGATGTTTCCAGACTACTATACTTTTGTGTAACTTAAATTAATCAACACAAAACTTTTTTAGAAATCTCTATATAAGAATAAAACACAATTATAATGATGTCAGATTCTGATAATGGTCTCAAAACAACTAAAAGGGACAAAAAAATCTAATTAATTACATATCTATGTCAAATTACAAAGTACATACAGTAGGGAATAAATGTCTGAGAACATTAAAGTAAATTCTTTACATTAAAGAGAATATAATGCAATTTCCCCATCAAAAATCAAATAAGAAATAAAGAAATAAAGTTCTATTTCATTATAATTTTATTAGAAATAAAATGTCATTGTTTTCAAGAATTATTAAAGCAGCATTATTTAGAAAAACAAAGTTGTATGAAATGTTTTATCTCATGTTTAAAGAGCCAAACACATATCAGTTGTTAATAATGTCAGTTAGTGTTTGTCGGTACTTTTAACAACACTATTCCATCTAAATCTGCATTATTGCACTATAATAAGATGTCAGATCTATGGCAATAAAAGATTGACATTATAAAAATAACAAGAGATGATGATAATCTCAAGAGAACTGAATTATTCTTTATTATCTGACTGTAAATGACAACATCAATATGACAAATCACCATTTAACTGACCAGACAAACATAAAAAAAACAGAATACTCCGCTTACATTTCAACATTACAATTTCTTTAAAGCTCAATATACAGATTGCAACCTAAATACCGTAATCCATTGTATGTATAAATATACATGTCTTTCTAGAATAGAGATTTTGATACTAAACTGTACAGAAGCTAACTGGCTACTTAGAGCGCCTGTTGTAGTCTTTAAAGAAAAGCACCAAAAATAAGGCATTTAGTTCGCAAATCTTTACAAAATGGTCAACTTGGGTAACGATTAAATGACTAGAGATACATACTGAATCAACTAATAACCTCTATTAACGAAAACAAAGTCATTTACCTTCCCAAGTGACATCGTACAGCTCCGATACAGACGACATGTTTTCTTAGCTCCGCCTCCTATGAGCTGATTGGTGGACGACAGTGACGTCGAAGGTTAACACTGTGAGAAGGGTCATTAAAGGGCAAAGGCCAAATCCTGACATTTTTTTTACATAAAATATTACAAACATATACCTAATATTTTTTTCCTTACATGGAGGATAATTAATAATAATTAAATACGAATAAAAAAATACAAATTACCATTAAAAGAAAGTTTGATAACGATCTCCCAATCAAAGTTCAGTGCCAATTAAAAACTTGCAAATAATTTATTCATTATTCAAAATGTTTACATGAATAAGAAATTATATATAATATAAATAATTGTCTATATTGTTTTATGTGCTTAACTAAATTGGATTTGGTAACAAAAGTTTATAGAGAGTCTTGGTGTCATAGCATTTCCAAAGGTTATTGTGGTTTTACATGCTGTGTCTATTTTCTCTCTCTGTGCTCAATTGGTCTCTTAGGGGCTGTGGATCTGGCTCAGCGTGTGCGTTTGCTCTGTGTCTACCACACAGTGCACTCACCAAGTGTACTCAGCACATGCTTGTTTATATAACAGCACACCCCTAAACTTGATGTCGTTCCTATTGTGACTGCTTGTCCATTAGCGAAGCTTTACCAATGTTTTTGTTTACAAAAGGACACTGTTAGCATTTAACCCTTCGGAGTCTTGGGCTATTTCGGTCCTTTTTGAGTACTTTTTTATTTTTTTAATTTTGCGACATAAACAAATGTTTACCATACGAATTTTTGGTATCATTTTTTTCAGCACAACGTCACCTAGGCCTATATGACCAGACAATTAGTTTATTCATTTGTACTGTATCAACATACTGGACCCAAAATCACACAAAAAACCACAAAATCCGAATAGAAATATTATAGCTTTTCTACTACAAAAAACACAAACATGCTCAATGAAGCATTTTAAAAGGTTTAAAATGTAAACACAAGTTGTAAATGTCCAAATATACAGGTAAAATCCAGATATAATCAAGCTATATACAAAAAAATATGATTTACAAAAAAAAGCGAGTGTAGCCATAGGCTTTTTTATTATTACTATTTTAGCTTTGTCACTTAAAAAAAAAAAATGTACACACAAATATACAGAGCGCTAAGGTCTTGCATTCCCAGAGTATGAGGGTTCCCAAATAGTGCAAATACAACATAAAAAAGGTACAATTGAGATAAAATAAATCTATATACAGAAAAATGCAGGTGTGGCAATAGGTGTTTTTTCTTTTCTGCTTAGAAACTACAAAACACTTTATGTACAATTACACAGCTAGCAACATTACAGGGCTTTCATTCCTTGAGTAAGGGGTTCTTCAATAGTGCAAATATACCACACAAAGGGTAAAATGAACACAAAATCAAACCATACATTCAACTATTTACTACAAATAGCAGGTGCGTTTATTTGGTGTTGTTGTTGTTGTTGTTTTCAGTGCCACCCCTCAAAACAGTTTATCTAATCTACTCACTATCTACACGACTCCTAAACTACCAAAACTACTCCTAAACCACTCTCAAAATCTACTCAAACTAGCAATAATGTCTCTCTCTTTGCCTACTCCGTAAATCTCCAGCCTTTAAATTTCGCGTCTTTGCTCAGTTGGCTTCTCCTTCATTCCGTAAAATGTGCGGCCTGAAGAGCGGAATCAGCAGATTCACACATTTTTCTCCGTTTTGTTTTATGGCAAAAACCAACAAAGTTATTAGAATAAATGCAACGTCTGTCACATCCCATCTTGCGTTCTTTTACGAACACGTCAATATACGCGTACATTTTTTATATAACGTTTAAATGATCATATCTCCGTTTTTACTTGGTCTATCAACACAAAACAAAAAGTAAAATAGAGTTTCAAGTCAGCACTTTCGACAGAAGTGGACGGCAGCGCTCAACGTGACTTGGTTTTTATGCTTCGAAGTCTTTAAACACCTTCAGATTTATGGAGGAGAGTGATTCTTACGTTCACGAGAGGTTTATGAACTCAGTAAAATGTTATTGTACACAGCTTTTGGTCAGGCCACAGGCTAGCTAGTCATGACAGCGAGAGGCCACGCCGACCCTTTCCTGATGGTCTCCAATCAAAGCTGTTCAAACCGAACCATAACAGACTTGGCAATAGCTAGAAAAGAGTGCACTGATTCTCCCAGAGAACTACTCTTGGTTTCTTTTTCCCTCCTTCTCGGGATGCCTGGTCGAAGGCCTGCTGTGAGAGCAGCATCAAAATGTCAGTCTCGAGATGTTTTCACATAGCCTAAAGTGAACTGTGGAATGCATGAATTCTACCGTTTTGGAGCCAAAGTCAGCCCAAATAAAATGAAAAGGTGAAACCTTTGGTAAACGGCATGGAAAAATGTTCAGCTAATGCATGCTCGCTAAAAGGCAAAGGTGGAGGATAGCTTCTGTTTAGATTTTCATCTGCCAATGGTTAATTATTTTGGCATTGATTATGTGGTTACATTTGTATTTTTTAAAATCCAAAATGAACACATTGATAGGGTAAGATTTCTTAATAAAAGTGTGCAAAAATACAAGTGAAGTGCCGTTTTTAAGATTTTGTAGTGAAATTTTAGCCTATCACTCATCCTAAGCTTCGGTATTTTAGTATTTGATAGGCCTACTATCACAGTATTTTTCACTATTTTGAATTAACTTTTATTTCTATATTTTCAGTTTCCATCTTCATTTTAGTTTCATTGTTAGTTATTTTTTTATTATTTGTATTTAATTTATTTTTGTTTTAGTGATTTGCTTCAACTTACATGCTTATTTTATTTCAGTTGAATCATTTGAACATTTCTTATTTTTGTTTAAGGTTTTAAGTTTTCATTTATCATACACACATAGATATATACATATACATACAAAGTTTAGGTCATTATTTGCTCTCAAATTAAATATGGTGCCAATTGTGCAGAAAGGACATCAGTGACATCAAATGTTCTTGATTTTCGTGATATGCAATGTGGTGCTCAGTAGATCAGATACAAATCAATGAACAAACAGGTCATCCTTACACATTGTTTGATGAGGATCTCTATTGACTTACACTTCTTATATTCCTGTTTGACTCACCCTACAGGGCTTCCTCCCAACCCATTTTGTTCCTTAGATACAAAAAGGTTCTTGGTTTCAGGCCCGTTCCTGGCCACTTATTATCCAATGACGTCCAAGAGACTCCAAATAAAGCTCTGCCATCAGGGCATTTATGTTCATTCAACCCTGATACGCAACCGTCATGCAACAGACACTTAGAGTGGGTAAAGTCAAAAATAGACATATTGTACGATTGTTTCATGTCAATGAGCGTGACGTGATCAATGAGATCCTTGGATGTGTAAGTAAAAATAGTCATGCCATTTGTAGGCTTTCAGGCATAAGCTTCCAAGGAATTTACATTCATGCAACAGAAAAAGGCTGATCGTTATGAAGGCGATTATACTGTATTTAGTGTCCTCATCAGCCTCTGGAACAACCTCCAAGTAATGTACCACAATCCCTCACAGTACAATCAATACCGCCTTTTTGTGCTTGAATAAACGCACCAGGGAGGTGGTCCCAATTGATTATATGTAAATTGGCTGTGTTTTTTTTTTTTTTTGGCTTTTTACTGTAAATAGTTTTAAATCTTAAGAGTCTCATTGAGGTACTGTTGTTAATGCATGCTTAAAATCTTCAAGGCATGAGTTCACTCGTATATGAAGGTCAGACCTGAGATTTGCAAGGTTTCTGTTTATCAAAAGAAAAAAGCAACTACAGATTATGACATTTGCAGTACTTTACTTTGACATGCACAGCATAGCTCAATAACAATAACCATTTGGACTGTATTTGGCAAAAAAAAAACAACTCTGTGCTCACAAATAATTAATTGTCAGCTACATAAGAAAGATAAAATACTCAAGACGAAGCTATGGTTACATTCTTTTCAGATTATCGACAATAATTTCAACTCCAGCCAGTAACTGTGGGGTCAGTAAGATTCTACATTACTACAAAAAAATAATCAAATAAATAACTTTCTCTTCATAAAATAATTCTGAAAAATCTATCACAGTTTCCACAAAAATATGTAGCATATGTAGCAGTATGTGAATGATTTCTGAAGGAACATGTGACACTGTCTGGAGTAATGATGTTTTGCATCACATGACTAAATTGAAAATATTTTAATATTAAATTGTAATAATATTTAACATTACTGTCTTAACAGTTTGTTTTTAATCAAATATTGGTGAGAGACTACTTTTAAACACATCCAAAAATCGTATAGACCCCAAACTTTTGAACAGATACAATGTATGCATAGACAATAATAATTCATATAATTGCAAGTAGTTGCATTTTATGTTCTCACTTTGGCCTTTCTTAGTACCTTTTACTAGCCTGTTCCCATTCCTTTAAGCTCTCTAACAAGATTTGACAGCAGGCAGGTACGTTATTTTGGCCATGTTTAATCTCTGTGTGGCCTGTTTGAAAGCAAATCAAGGAAACCAAGGATCAGATATGTGGCTAAAAGATGTAGACCTCCAGATTGACGTTAGCACTCTCACAAAAATGTCCAGAGAAAATCAACTTTCTAAGCTCTAAAATAACAGAAGGAAACAATGTAGGCGCCACCAGCCACAGCCCTTAGAGAAGCAGACACACCTCCAACTATTTTCCCCACTAAATGTACAGTACAACACTGTAATCTGAGTGTACGACAGTTCCAGGCATTGGGGTGTGTATGTTGTGGCGGTGTGTGTGAGCGGACGGAGTTGCTGAAGACCCTCAAATGACCAATGACCTTCTCTCAGTGTGAAGGCATTCTTTGCATTATGTGGGAGTTTATGCCTACACCGCCATCTACTCTTGGGAGGTGTGGAGTGAGGGCAGGGGCCAGGTTATTAGCTGCCATAGTCGTGCCCACATATTGAGTTTCAGAAGGATAATATTTGGATTTTCGGAGCCTGTCCAGACCGATCGGAGAGTCCTGCAGTTTAGGAGTGCTGTGCTAAAGTGGAGACACAGTGGGATCCTCTATGGTCGGGAAGAGAATTTGACCCTTTAGCACGTCTCGTCCCCCACCCTTTATATTTCTACTTTTGTTTCTTTGTTAAATGAATAGTTCACCCAAAAATGAAAATGATCCCATAATTTAATCACCCTGAAGCCATGGTGTATATGGCATTCTTCTTTCAGCCGAACACAATCGAAGTTATATAAAATAATATGCTGGCTCTTCCCAGCTTTGTAATGGGTTTTTTAAAAGCTCCAAAAAGTGCATCCATCAAATATGTAAAGCAAATCATGACTCCATTGGGTTATAAATTATTATAAATAAATTGGGTTAGTTCACCCAAAAATGAAAATTCTATCAGTATTTACTCACCCTCATGTTGTTCCAAACCTCTATGTGTTTATTTGTTCTGCTGAACACAAAGGAAGATATTTGGAAGAATGTTTTAATCAAACAGATCTCATTCCCCATTGACTACCATAGTATTTTTTCCTTCTATGGTAGTCAATGGGGAATGAGATCTGTTTGATTAAAACATTCTTCTAAATATCTTCCTTTGTGTATAGCAGAAAAAATAAACACATAGAGGTTTGGAACAACATGGGGGTGAGTAAATACTGACAGAATTTTCAATTTTGGGGGAACTAATCCTTTAAATGAAGCAATTGGTTTTTGTGAGAAAAATTCACTCAGTCGACAGTCAAGTTGCGGCAGACAAGTGACCGTATACAGTATATCGAAATCCTCTGACATTTTTCTTTAAAACTTCTCGTATTAGACTTTAGACAAATTCTTGGCTATGTTTGTTCTCATCTAAGCTTATCCAAGTTGTTGGAACTCGACTTTCTCGAGAACACGCATAAGGCAAAAGTTAGACCAGCATAAGTCCATCACTAGCACTCGTCAATCTTGTGGAGATGGAGTAAAATCTTGCCATGGTTTAACTAGTTAGGAAATGTATAGGAACATCAGCACTATACTGGTCTGGGTATTCGCTTCCAAAAACATGTTGGTAATCAGTCATATTGATACAGGCAGATTTTATATCCTCATATAAAAAGCCTTTTCCTGTGGATGCTTTGTCAGGCATCTCTCTGGAATATGTGGGGAAAAACCAGCCATACCACCCTTAAACGTCGGTTAGATGACGTTATCGAATCCTAACCCTACCCCAAACCTAAACCTACCCCGTCACCTGAGGTAAAAGGTAAAGCGTCAGTTGGATGACGCCCCAGGATCGTCATCTAACCGACGTTTAAGGGTACCCTAAAAAGGCGACGTATGGTCAAAAGCGTCAGTTATATGACGTCTTGGGATAAGACTGTGTTAGAAAAACCTTACCCTCCCAGTCTCCTTCTTAAATAAGATGATTTTTTGAAAATGTGAACTAGTACAATACATAGATACAATAAATGAAAACGAATGAGTAAATTGAGACCGAAATATTCCCACTACCCACCGCTTCAACGTTCAACCAACCCAACAGCCAAATAAAAGCTAAACACAATCAGCACTCTTATACACCAATCAGCTTGAGAAAGTGCTTTGGAAAGTGGGAGATGTTGAAACAGATGTTTTTCATATTGCTCTTGCTGTGTTAAACTGAGAAGTGTTGTGTTACATTAGCACAGCGAGGTTCGCTGCTGTCAGTATCGCCTTCAATTTCATTTCCCCGTAATTACACACAACTCCACTCTAGCGTCCACTAAAGCAAGTTTGAGTGGGCCTGCTCCACTGTACTAGCGCTCCAAAAATATGTATCCTTTTCAAAAGTAATATTAGTACGTTGCATGGCTCTCGCAGCGGCCATTAAAAAGTTCTCAGTATAACATCATTCAGTCAATTTGCATTCGAGCGTTCAAACAAGGAGGTTTGTGTTTTTCGGGTGTAAACCTTCCCCATGAGAAACAGAAACGTAATCCAAATACTAAAACTCTGGAGTAAGTAGTCCGAACTTTACTGACCTCTCACTGAGGTGGGAATATTTTCATGCTCCCAGTCTGCATGTTGTGAAATTACAGCACCGGCCTCATCGTACAGGTATTCAATAATTATCTAGACCTACTCGTTTACCACCTGGAACTGATAATGACCAATTTATATGAACCCAAACTCTACTGTTACCAGGTAAATGGAGTTATATACTGAAGTTGTGCTGAAGTTTTAAATGCATCCATATGCATTTATATAAAATATGTTTTTTAATTAAAAATAATTAAAAAAAAATAACATTTAATTATTAAATATAAATATTTTACTTATTTTAAGTCTTTAAAATCAGAGATGCGATTATTAAAATCAAAGATTTCATAAGCAAGAAGTCTTAAAGGGATTTTGTCATCATTCACTCACCCTCAAGTTGTTCCAAACCTGTTGAGACCTTTTCTTTCTCCTGTTGAAAACAAAAGGAGACATTTTAAAGAATGTTAGTAATCAAAAAGTTGATTTAGGGAAAAAAAATACAATGGAAGTCAATGGCTATTGTCATCTGTCTGGTGACCGACATTCTTTAAAATGTCTTCTTTGTGTTCAACAGAAGAAATAAACTCATCCAAGTTTTTGAACAACTTGAGGGTGAGTAGTAATGACCAAAATTTTAAATTTTTTAAATTAATCAATGAATTAGTCACCAAGTGAGGACAAATGTAAAAAATACTTAAGTGTTTACTCCATTTCCCTCTTTTTGTTTTGCTCATAGACCCACTTGAAAAATAAGAAATGTCCCTTCCATGTGTCAGAGACTTACAGTCTCACTTGCCTCTGTCGATTAACATTGTATTGTATCATGAGGTTGAATAATGGTATATTAAATGAATATCTTGAAAATCATTTTAATGTCAAAAACAAACCACAACTCAGTATTGCATGAGTCTGTGGTATTTGCTGCATGGCTGTTTTTGATATACGTGGATGTGAGACTCCTCATGTGTGTGATGTGGCAGCCTTTAGCATTCATTCTTAGTCAAAGCTCCTCTTTCCATCACTCCATTCCACCTCTCCGCCAACATCACTCTTAGCCCACAAATGCTCCTTGTTTTCACTTTGCCCTTTCAGTGTCTCCTGTCTCAGACTTTTGACAGCGCGGCCCGACTCTTTCGCTGGAGGAAAGAGAAGGGTCCGTAAACCTGCCAAAACACCACTGGCGGTTGAGAAACAATGGCACATCCTGCACATTTTTCGACACTCTGAGAAGCCCAGACTTCCCCTCAGCACAATGATCCGCCTCTCCTTTTGTTTGTCGATCTCGGCAGCCCTGCAAATCGGCATTGGCAGCGTTGGCTGGCGAGCCTCAAGATGACTTGACCAACATGGTCACCCCTCCTGCCAAAGGAGCAAGGGAAAGGAGAATGAGAGAAATGCTTTAATTGCTACAGGAATCTAGACAGTTTCAGATGAAATTTATTTGAGAAATGTGTGGGTAATCATATGAGGTGAGAGGAGTCGGACCCATCCAACAGCCTCATGTGAACTTCTGTGGCTTTCCAGACCATGAGCTGCAAACCCATTTCCAGAGAGAGTGAATGTTTAGATCACATGAAAAAGCAGGCTGCTATACGGGTTGTGCCACAGGATAATTGATGTTGAAACAAACAAACAAACAAACAAAAATCTTTTTAGTAATAACCTTTAAAGGGATAGTTCACCCAAAGAAAAAAATGTAATTTACTCATCCTCAAGTCATTCCAAATCCATTTGACTTTCTTTATTATCGAATAGATTCATTGCAAAGAGCCGACAAAAATTAATGGTCGGACCCAAATCAGACCTTACTTCTCGCATTAACATGCATAGGAATGTCAGTAGTAAAAAAAAGAAAGAAAGAAAATATAGGCATTCAGAAGACTTTTAATATAGCAAATGATTCATCCAAACAATTTTTATAATAGCCAGTGCTTGCCTCTTCAGGGTTCCTACAGGTTTCTTCAAGTTAAAATTCAAGTCTTTTTAAGACCATTTATATAAAAAATTAATACCAATTTCCTGTCCGTACTAGCAAAGAAAAACAAAATCCTTCAATTTGTGTTCATTTATTTTTCAAATGTGGAATGAGTAAAAGATGATAAGCCAAGCAGGTAAAATAAAAACATTTCAGTAGGCCACAAGAAAGTTTGCCGAACAATGTTGTGTTTTAACAGTAGCTAAACACACACAGGACATCAGTTCTGACTGGATCGCTTCCCAAATTGACACTATCTAACATTTTCATCTAGGTTTTTCTTTTGTCAATAGATTTTCATCATAGTTTTTGTCATTCAAAACTAGCGTCTCGTTTTCGTCAGTGAAAAAATGTCGTTGAAGAAAAGTTTATCGTTATTTTCGTCAATGAAATTAACACTGACATACAGCACAATTTTTAAGACCCAGATATCAAAATTCAAGACTTTTTAAAGACTTTTTAAGGTATTATTTCCAAATTCATAAATTCAATGCTTTTAAGGCTTTTTAAGACCCTGTAGGAACCCTGCTCTTACACATCCTCTTCCTCATTCACGATCAGGATTTTCTTCTAAATGAATCTTTTTTTTCCCCACTAATGTCATGCAGGTTTTAACAGCATGCATTGTTTCCAAGTCTGCGGTTTTCCCGTGGAATTGGCCTACTCTTAAATTATGCCTGTGGGTTAAAGGTCGCACCCACCGAGAAATTTCATGACAACACATATATGAAACAATATTAAATGAGCACATTTATTTATCCTGAGAGGTCACTTTTAGGTATTCTCACCGCGAAACATTAGACCATTTTGATCTGTTTTCAGGATGAATTATGCATAACACTTGTATTGACAAAGAACAGGATAGGAGATGGTGCTCTAAGCAATATTGATGAACTCGATACGGCAAAAGCCATTATACTCATAGTTAATCAAGTGGTCTCCGAACTTTAAATCAATTCATTGTAGCAATCCCAGTAAAAAAATGACATTCAAAAGTATGAGTAATTTGGCACAATAAAAGCCAGTGAACACTCTGTGTAAAGTAAAGAGAGGTTTACGTCTAGTCTGCTGACTTTACTGCGAGCGATGGGTTCAGTAAATGGAAAAGATTATTTTGGCAAATCATTTTCAAATAAAATGCATTCAAAAAAAATCCATGTCTGGCTGGATGTGAATATTACACTTTGCACTCGACCGATGCCAAACCATCAGTCGGTTCCAAAAACCCGTAGGTGATTCTTTTACAGCCCAATATCGAATGGAAGTATGGAGTTTTACGCACAGAAGACTGTTGACATGACCGGCTAATTTCCGAAACGGTCTGCTGCATACCTGCAGGCGTCGGCAGGAGGGCATGATTTACACCCATCCGACATAATACGGTTTCACATTAATAATGTGTTACGTTTATTTTGTCACTTTTCTCACACACACTCAAAATATGGTACATTAGTAATGCTCTGTGCCAGGTCATGCACATTCTGTTGCCTTAAAAGTCTTTTGGAATGGCATCCGAAGTGAAGAGATACAGAGCATGGGTCCAGTATGGAACCCATTTTTTCACAATAAATGTCTGACTTTGTTCCTCCTTATTGTGACTATATATCTAACAATTGCAACTTTCATCTTTCAATTTTGCATGAGCTAACAATTGTATATTTATATTTCACAATGTGACTTTATATCTTAGGGTACGTTTACATGACAAGAGTATGACAACGTTGTCAAAATGATCACTGTTTACACTGATCCATAAAAACTTTTACTATTACAATTAACTCTGTATTACTCGGCCAGGCCAGTAGTTGGCGATGTCACTGTGTAAAGAAACACTACTGTAGACTGAACAATATCTATGCGCATGATGTCACAGATTTCACAAATTTGCGTTTTTTGTAGTTTGCATAGAGACGATAACGGTATTGTTTTCAAAAACTTGCACTTTGAAACATGTTTTCAAAAGTTTGCTTTTTCAGGCCACCGAAACGCCAATGTCGTGTAAATGAACAGCCAACACGCATGAAAGTTGAAAACGGTGTAATGTAAACGGCCATACCAATGTAATTTTATTTCTCATATCTATTCTTTATATCTAACAATTACATTTATATCTAACTATTTTGGCATAATTGCTTCTTTATTTTTCATAATTGTGACTTTTAAACAATTGCAACTATCTCTAATTGCAACTTATATCTTAATTTTTTCACAATTTTTTTTTTTATAATTTCAACTTTATCTCCCACTTGTTTATATTTCACAATATTTGCATAATTGTGCTTAATATAAACTTCACATCTAAAAATTGCAATTTAAGTTTTCAAAATTTACATCTCAAATTTGTGACTTTATAACTTCAGATTTCACAGCTGTGACTTTATTTCTTTTTCCTCACAAGAACCTTTTTTTTTATTCTTTTCCTCTGGCAGAAACAGGCTTCCATTGTCAAGCAATTTGTCATTAAACCCCAAATATGTACAACAGCATCTTGCATAGTGAGAGGAAGTAATTTGGCACATTTGTGTGATCCCTAGACAATCAGTCTCTCAGCTGTAGCTGTTTAAAACCCACTGTCATCATTTCAGTGGGCCAAACATCCACAACCTTCTTTTTTTTTCACTTCCCCTAAATCTGCATGATGAGCTGACTCTCACTTTTACGATTAGGTAATCTCATTATAGCTTGCGATGACCTCATAGTTGTTGACAAGCGCCCTTTCATTAATAGCGCCGTTTCAGTAAGCATTAGCCAAGTCAAATTTTATCCCGCTCCTGATGACTTCTACCTCACAGCTAGTATAAATATTATTTATTATCCACTTTTCACTGCATTTTCATAATTTATGGGCTTGCAAGAGAGCGCCGGCCTGAATATTGATCGCAAGGCCCCTCTGTTATTTTGCACAACAGATAATCAATTTCATTAAGCAGTGTCAGGGTAAATCGGCTTGAAATCTGATAATTACATGTAAGTGAAACTTGTATAATTTTTACAATGCTGTGAAAATTGATTTCTCATCTGCTCTCCTCCAAGGCCTAATAGAGGTTTTCTCCAAAAGGAGAAAGTAGCATTCATCAAACCTCATTGACTGCATTATGGCCAATGGCAAAGGTTGATATTTGGACAGAACGCCTTTGGGGACATCAAATTTTAGTGCAGGCAGGAAAGCGGATGGAAAAGGCACCTAGATTTGCTTTTATTTCTCTATAAACTCAGTGGTATGCTGTGTAGACGGTTGCAAATTCATATTTAAAAGCAATGGAATGAATCCTCTGCAAACTACTTCTTCCCACTGGGTGAGGGGGTTCAGGTGGAGGGCAGCCCAGTATTAGCAGTGCCCCGCGGTCAAGGAGACGGCCTGATGGATGGGACACATTAAAGGTGTCTGCAGCCTTGGAAAAGAGGAAGAGCAACACAGACCGGTACAGGCCTCAAGCTCAAAAAATATATGGCTGAGATGTCAATAGAGTATGACCTTTCCTGTCCTGGGCTACAATTCTCTCTGGGTTCCCAGAAAAGACATCAATTTCTCCAAGTGGGACTGGGATGGTTACTCAGTTAGGATGAAGGTATAATGAGGCAGGTGGCCTGTAAGAGAGTGCCTGCAAGTCAGGTAGTCGAGGGTTGATCCCCAGGAGGAGGGATATCGGTGCGGTACGGTTGGCTGACAGCTCGGGAGGCCCTTATTGAAAAATCAATGTCCATTTGTGCGTCCAGCTCACCTGGCTGACTGCCAGCTTGCCTGAAGTCACCTAATGAAGCCTGATCCCGTTACCTGATTCCTCATTCGCTGTGTCAAAGTGACTTTGTGGCTGAAGTCATCCCTTTAGTTTCTTCTCCTCCTCTATTCTTAGGATCAAATGCATCTGCCAATCCATTCCGCTGTGTGCGAGTGTGTGGTGAGTACGAGAGCTGTCTGTGGGACAGCACAAACACTCGATCAAAATAGTACTGATATGTCATGCTGAGAACATCAATCAGAACACACCGCAAGCTGAAAAGAGCACTGTGTCTACTTGTGATGCTATTTATCATTCTAATCCCAGAATATATGAGAGAGAGAGCAAATATTTTTAAGGAACACAATGTAAGTTTTCTAAAAATATTACTTTTATTTTAATGTCTTTTGATATTCTCTTTGCAACAATAGCCAAAATATGTATGACCTGCCGAGAAAAGCATGAAGTGTCTTATTAGGAACACCTGTTCAATCTCTCATTAATACAATCATCTAATCAACCAATCACATGGCAGTTGCTTCAATGCATTTAGGGGTGTGTCCTGGTCAAGACAATTTTCTGAACTCCAAACTGAATGTCAGAATGGGAAAGAAAGGCGATTTAAGTAATTTCGAGCGTGACATGGTTGTTGGTGCCAGACGGGCCGGTCTGAGTATTTCACAATCTGCTCAGTTACTGGGATTTTCATGCGCAACCATTTCAAAAAAAATGGTTTACAAAAAAAATGGTGTGAAAAGGGAAAAACTTCCAGTCCTGTGGGCGAAAATGCCTTGTTGATGCTGGTCAGAGGAGAATGGGCCGACTGATTCAAGCTGATAGAAGAGCAACTTTGACTGAAATAACCACTCGTTACAACCGAGGTATGCAGCAAAGCATTTGTGAAGCCACAACACGCACAACCTTGAGGCGGATGGGCTACAACAGCAGAAGACCCCACCGGGTACCACTCATCTCCACTACAAATAGGAAAAAGAAGCTACAATTTGAAAGAGCTCACCAAAATTGGACAGTTGAAGACTGGAAAAATGTTGCCTGGTCTGATGAGTCTACCTGAGCATTGTTTTTGACCATATCCATCCCTTTATGGCCACCATCCTTTGATGGCTACTTCCAGCAGGATAATGCACACAATAGACCTCTTGGCCAAGACTCCAATTGACATTCATATGTCAGCGGCAGTGAATTTAGTCTCTTCTCACACTTATTAACTCCTTTAGAGTTTATGGCGCCCTTGCAGACTGGAGAAGACGGGACCGAGCTGGTTTAAACACTCATTTGACCTACACTTGTATTTGCATGACTCTTTAAATATCCCACCTGCGTTCGTCAGCCATCACATCCACCCACTGTTCAAAGTGAGAGGAACGAAGTGTCCTGTCTGCCCCCTGCCGTTTCCTCCTCTCCTCTGTTGGGCGGGCGACGGGGGGGTGTACAGCACGCCGTTGGTGTATAATGCAATTTGGTTGATTAAAA
The DNA here is from genome assembly GCA_038021265.1 of Cyprinella venusta. Classification (NCBI taxonomy): domain Eukaryota; kingdom Metazoa; phylum Chordata; class Actinopteri; order Cypriniformes; family Leuciscidae; genus Cyprinella; species Cyprinella venusta. Next base: position 27,118,229 of record CM075874.1, read on the forward strand.
GAAAACATTAAAGCACTACCTTATTGAATTTGACGGCACGTACAGAACCGGATCTTTGCTGGCCACTCTCTTTTATTGGCTGGGATAAACGGGATCACGTCATCCTCATCCTCCCCAATACACACACACACACACACAAATCTCAAGCCTCAGACTAACCGTAGCTGAGAGGACGTCGGTCAGGACGATTTGTTTAGCTCGCCCAACCCTTCCGTCGCAAACTGAACTTCTGCCAACCATGATTCAAGAGAACCCTACGGTCGGACGACTGAGGGAGTCCTTTTATTTATCTCGAAACAAGGCCAGTGACTTATAGCCTCTTTACTCTTTGCTTTCTCACCTCAGTGACTCATTGTTCTAAGAGAGTCTGGAACAAGAGGAACAATGAAAGAGAGATGGGCTAAACACCAAACACATGTCAATTCACTCCATAGTGAATTCCCTCTTCCATTCGTCTGATTTATCATCCGTACTGATTTGTCATCCGTACACTCTCAAAGCTCTATGTCAGTGACGGGACTCTTCTGGGAGTGATGCGGCACATCAGACCAGCTGTACTAACCAATAACAACTGAGACTTAGTAGGGATTTGCATTAAGCTCACGCTGTCAATCAAAAGCAGACTTTTTCTCTTCTTCAGTTGAGCTCTGGTAGACATAGACACATGAAATAGCATTCCCACTGTCATTTTTCAGCAATATCAGAGATGATATTCCCTGCTAATTGACTGAGACAAAGTCTGCCTTGCATTCATTTAGACTAATAATTGGGTTTCATCCATCCATCTTCCAAGTCCAATGTAGGGTTGTGGAGCCTAGAATTGGATTTCAGTTATAATTATATTTTATATAATGTAAAATGTGTGCCTGTAGAAGCTTGGTGGAACATTTATCCTAGAGTGTGCGGAGATGAATAGCTAATGGGAAATTTGAGTAAATTATTACTTGATTCATTAATTGGTCATGTCTCAGACAGGTCATGTTCCTGCAATTCAACCCCTAGTTGCTCCAGAGGCGTGCAATCTCTGGCATTTATAGCAATTGTAAGTCGCTTTGGATAAAAGCGTAAGCTAAATGAATAAATGTAAAAGTAAATCTAGACAATTGAAAAATGAAATGCTGACATTTCCAAGGTTTTAGACTAGTCTTGCAATAATATCTATATAGCTACATGGTTTTGAAAGGATGTGAAACTGCACAGCACACTCCCAGAATCTGCATGGTGCGTTTCCACTAGCCTATAGCGTGAAGCAGAGCGAGCGTTTTCAGTTCATGTAGTCCCCTTTTGCGCCAACGTCACAGTTACGTCACGGCGCTAGCCGAAGGCAAAACAACGTGAAAACTGGAGGCGGCCAATACAAACCAGCACAGATTCGGCTACATAATAAGGAGCCTAAATTATTGTTACCATTATTAAATGTCATCTTGTTGTGTTGTTTGGTGCAAGAATTGATGAAAAATGAATATGCTGTATCTGGAATTTTTATTTCTAGAAAATATTCACGTCATTAAAATCGCACCGTAATGTCACTCTTTACATTGTCATGGTCTCGGCGCTGGCTCGGCAGAACTGCGGATCGTACACACAAGTCTTGTGCAAGACCATATAGTTATAGGCATCTAAAGATTTACATGCCCTCAGTTTCTCTTTACGAACGGTTTCTCTATAAGGTAGATGTAGAAGTCAGGCCACTCGACCGAGGTAACGTAACGTTAATCCTGTCAGATCGTCCATACATTGAGTGAGTGTGTAGGCAGCTACCCAGACAGCAAACTGACATTGAATCAACGTGGAAACGACGTCTCTCATGACATCGAAACAACGATTTCATGATTTTGCTCATCGAATTAACGTTGAACCAACGTCAGACGCGGCATTCTTCAAAGCTAAATGAAAATCGAAAATTGGTTTGCTTTCATAACGTTGAAACAACGTTGATTTCAAGTTGATTTTCCATTAGTTTTGAACGAATGACGCGTCTGACGTTGGTTCAACGTTAATTCGATGAGCAAAACAATGTCGGATCAACGTTGTTTCGATGTCATGTTTCCACGTTGATTCAACGTCAGTTTGCTATCTGGGTATGGCCGGCCAATCTGGTTCTGTCCCTTAAAAATAACTTTTGGAAGTAACAATCGCGGTTCTGGACACTGAGTGACCTTACACATTAAGATAAAATTAGATTTTCTCCAGCCATTGTTAAAAAACAAGCTAACAATACTTGCTAACTAGCATTAGTGAAGCGGCCAAAGGGATCGTTCTGCCTCCACCTAAGCTCCGCCCACAAAAAAAGTCACCATGTTTACCAACTGAAAAGGGGTCTATAGAAGTTTAGCTTCACGCTCAGACGCAAGCTTAAAACAATCTGCTCCATGCCAGTGGACACACTAGTGTAGGCTAATATGGGCATTGTAGTGTAAATCTCTTTCGTCCACAATTTTTTTTTTTTTTAATGAAAATAATAAACTTTCACCAAAACATTCAAGGAAATTAGAACATTATGATGAAATGGCATTTATAGGCCTAGGCTAGAAACAAATATTTGTGTGGTGCCTTTGGGCAATTTCCCATGGTTAATCCAGTTGGATTTGTCCAAATTGGCTATGTGACACAAACTTGGGTTGAAACCTTATTTTCCAGTCTATAGTTCAAACAAACAAACCAGCATTTTTTTTTTTACAGTTTTCTTTTTTTTTGTTGAAAGACTCAAAAGATCTAGACAAATGTGTCTGTGTGTATTTTTGAGTAATATTACAAAACACACAATCTGTCAGTTGTTCTGCTCCTGTGTTTACAGTAGCCACTGTCAGGGCCAGAAAGTGGAGTCCGACTCCAAGGTTAAGAGTGATGACAGCGAACAGCATCAGGTCTTGGTGCAGCTGAGAAACCCGAGAACGGCCCAGATACAATCGTTCGCCAGTGATTCCCGCAAACGGTCCTCTCCACTCCTCAGATAGCCGAGGGGGAGGCTAGGCCTGAGCGAGATCACACCAAGGCATCACACACCTTGTCAACATCACCACTAAACAAAACATGACGCTGTACTCATTCTTGACATGGTGCGCGAGCGCGACATGCAAACAAAAGACGCCTTGATCCTTGAGATACGTGAGAGGAAACCATTGTTCCACACGCCTGCTCGTCTCTTTACCCTTTAACAACTATTGACGTGAATAAATAATTCAACTCTTTGTTTGTTGGCCTACTGAGGGTTCTTGGGGAGGAGAGAAACACTTGATGCAGCACCAAGCGATCCTAAATAAACCCGAGGTCAGGTCACCTCCCCTACATGCATGTGTTTGTGTTTTATAACAAGATCAGTGAGAGGTTGTCGTGCAGTTACATGGGCTACGTGTAATGAGGCTGTTACACACGCATAAACGGGAAGTGTTTAAAGCTGTTTGTTTGCATTGGCTATGTCTGATGGGTTAAAATGTTATAAAATTGCTTGCGAAACTGAATTCTTTCGAAAAATTTACTAATCTAAAATCTGCTATCACAGATTTCACCACATGGGAGCGAAATGGGGGAAAAAAGTCTGTAGCTAAACTGATAACAGAGAGGATCGGATACCACCATGCAATTTATGAAATCAAATAAGCTGTGAATCTAGGGTAAGATATGGATCCAGCACTAGTTTATGTAGATCTAAAGGTGCCACCTCCTGGTTGTTTGTGGAAACTACATAAAAAAAACCTAAGTAAGCTTTATCTGACTGTTTTAACAGCGAGGTCCTGTTATATACTCTCAAAACGACCTTAATTTAGAATTAAACTGACTAATTTGCTTGACAACAATTGATTGTCCAATTAGTATCTTGTGAATGGTCTGGCTAGAGAGACCAATTCCAGGTTACTTTAATGCTTGCAGGTCTACTGACGAAGATCATATTCACTTAACAACTAAAAATGAAGAAAACATTTCTTCAAACTCCAGGTAAGAAAGCACAGAGTAAATGAACAGCGTTTTAACTTTGAAACTCTGGCCTGCTTGCTGTCTTGTTTGCGTTTGTTTCTTTTTATTTACTCCGCAGCAGATACCAAACGCTCAGTGCAAATGAACTGTGACAAAGGCAATGATTTCCGGATGCTCTGCGAGTTCTCATCAGCGTTGACACCGCAGGGCTTTATTTTCACCCGCCTTCGCCTGATCTAAACAGACTATTAGTTTCTTCACAGCTTCCTTTGCCAGGACAGCACAACAAGCCATTCTGGAGACACCGTTGCAGACCAACCTGGCAATCTTTGAAAAGCAAGCAGGCTGCACTTTTGTTGGCTAGCATAGAAAATGAATCAATTTAAATGATGACAAATGACACCAGAAAAAGCAGCACATCTGTCCGTAGCTGTTAATATATTGCATCAAGTGTGTTTCAGGATCTAAAAGCTCCGGATTCTGCAGAAAGGTTCATTTCTAGCAACACGATTGCACTTCCTCAAGCTAAGACTTTAGAAATGGAGAGCAAAATATTGCCACTGACTGCAAAAACAAAACAAAAAAATTGTTTAAAGTTTAAAAGAAACTAAGTTTTGTGCTGCCTTAAAATTGTAAGTTTGGTCACTTTTAATTTGTACTTAGTGACAACTTGGATATTTGAGTTGACTAAATGCAACATTTTAAGGTAGCACAAACACTTACTTTTTTAAGTTGAAACAACTTTTTTTACATTGTGGTTGTCTCTGGTTGCTGTGAATGCCATATTGTTAGTTTAACTTAAAAAAGTAAGTTCCCCAAGCTACTTTTTTAAGTTGAGACAACTTTTTTTACATTGTGGTTGTCTCTGGTTGCTGTGAATGCCATATTGTTAGTTTAACTTTAAAAAGTAAGTTCCCGAAGCTACTTTTATAAGTTGAAACAACTTTTTTTTACATTGTGGTTGTCTCTGGTTGCTGTAAATGCCATATTGTTAGTTTAACTTAAAAAAGTAAGTTCCCCAAGCTACTTTTTTAAGTTGAAACAACTTTTTTTACATTGTGGTTGTCTCTGGTTGCTGTATATGCCATATTGTTAGTTTAACTTAAAAAGTAAGTTACCTGGCTGCCTTAGAATTTGAATTAATACAATAAAGATTGATTTAATAAATAGAAACTCAAAATATTATGTTATCCGAACCACGTTAATTAAGTTGATTTGACAAAAGATAAAAAGTTGCGATTACGAATCATGAACTACTTAGAGACTTGGATGAATTTTTTCATTGTCTTTTCTGATTCACTTGTATTTATTTATTTATTACAATACTTGGCATTGAAAACCAAAGTCGGCATTTGCACGTAAGTGTGCATGCATGAAGCCCGTGACTTTGCATTTGCAATTGAATCTGGATTGTTTATCCAGACAGGTAGAGACCTCTCTGAGCCAAACAGGCCCCTCAGAGATTTCCCGTGGGCTTTTAGAAGCATCCCTATTCCACCTCAAATGCTGCAGGCTAATAGAGTTGATGGGAGAAACTAATCTAGGTGCTAACGCAGAGTGCAGGGGAGCATAGTTCCACTTCAGCAAAGGGGCTTAAAGGATTGAATTTACATTACAAAGAGATATCAAGTCTAATGTTAATAAACCTCGGTAAGCCGTACAAATACCTACATTGTGCTGCAACTAAAAATAATGCTGAGGAAACGCAGCCAAGAGCTGGGGTCAGATCCCTGAGGCTGTCTCAGTGGAAAGCTCTTCTCAGAAATCAATACCACTGGAAATTGTCCACAGGGGTTTCCAAGGGTACCAAGTACCCAAACTTCAACTTTCCATCGAATGCTGGAGCATTTCTGTAGGAACAAGTGGCATCCCTGTGGATGAGACTAGATGACTAAAAGCTTCCAGTGAGGTTAATGTGTTCCATCTTGAGAAGCTGAAGTGTACAACAAACAAATGCACAAAAACGTCTTTATTGGAAATGCTGCAAGTGCTTTAGTTGATTCAATCCTTCCGTAAAATCTGCAGCGCTAAGCGCATTTTCCAGGAAACCCTCATTCTCTTTAATCATGTATGATTTTGGAGATCCCAGGTTTCTAAGAACATGTTGCTGATGGAGGCAAGCTGCCATGGATGTCACATAGATTTGAAGGTGTCCCCTTACATGACAGTGTTGTTTAAAATGGACAGCATTGCTATTTTTAGCTTTCTAACCACTGAAACATGAATTCTATTACAGGAAATATATAGGATGCAGAAAGTGGTTAAAGGTACAATATGGGGCGGCAGTGGCTCAGTGGTTCATGTAGGTTGTCTACAAACCGGAAGGTTGGTGGTTTAATCCCCGGTTCCACCAAGTGTCGAGGTGTCCATGAGCAAGACACCTAACCCCAGCTGCCCCCAATGAGCTGGATGGCGCATTGAATGGCTGACACTGTCGTTGGTGTATGAGTGGGTAAATGTGAGGCAAAAATGTAAATTGCTTTGAAATCGATATATAAATGCAGTCCATATAATTTACCATTTATGTAAGAATTTTGTAATAAAATATTGTGACGGGTCTCCTGTTGTTCCTGCTGTTGTCAGCCGGTGGGCATGGCTGGTTTGTTTTGTTTTCCTTTGCTATGATTTGATCTTAGTTCTGTCTGACATCTTAACATCGCCAACTTCACTATGTCCTCCACTCGAGTGATCAATATCCAAAAATCACTTGCACAGTGTGACATATTTCCTGCAGTTGTGTACTTATAATATCCCAAAAGTCTCCAAAGATTTTTTTTTTTTATTTCAGAGAAATTCCAATTCCAAAGCCGTTCATACTGCTATAGCCATGCGCCCTCTTGTGGCGAAAAAAAAATCGTACTTATTGAAAAAACATTTTGTTTTTATAGAGAGTTTTGCTTACCGTCGACAAATAAAAAGCAGTCAAAAAATCCTTAATTGTAAGTTGAACAACCGTAAAAAATAATTACTGTCATGCAGATGCTATTTACAGCACATGCTGTTGCTTGGTTAGGTTACCATTTTATGACAGGTTTTAAACTAAAAAATAAGACAGTATCAGCAACTTTCAGTACTATGCAGCCTTCTTCTCAGAAATATAGGCTAACGTTAGCTACTTAGAATTAGTTCACCTCAAAATGAAAATGTTATGAAAATTTACTCACCCAAATGCCATCCAAGATGTTCACGTCTTCCTTTCTTGAGTGGAAAATAAATAAAAAAATTTGTGGAAAACATTGCAGGATTTTTCTCCACACAATGGACTTCATGTGCAACCAAAATATCCAAATCAATGCAGTTTCAAAGGGCTCTGAAGAGCTTCAAACGACTCATCCGTCATTTAAAAATAAAATAAACATTTATACTTTTTAACCACAATTGTTGGTCTTGTTTTTTTGTTTTTTATTTTATTTTTGGTCCTGTGCTGGTCTGCAACACGCCAGGAATTACGTCATCACGTTGAAAACCTCATTCGTCACGTCATCTATTTGTCTTTGTACTCCTGTTCAAAAAAAGGCAGGGAAGGGCAAAAAATTCTCCTCCAACTTCAAAATGGTCTGACAACCAATTTATTTTAATAGATTATTATTAATAATAATAAAAAAGTGACGTAATGACGTCAGTATAATGTTATGATGATGTATTACCTAGCGTCAGCGTCACCAACCTGGACAAATTGTTTATTATTTGAATACTCCTACTCCCCTACCTTTTGTTCAACTGTTTTTGATTTTTAATTTGTATTATTGATTAAAAAAAAAAAAAGACGAACAATTGTGGCTAGAAAGTATACATATTTATTTTATTTTTTTAAATGACCGATCGTTTCACTATAAGACCCTATTCCACAGCTGGGAACGTGCAATGCCATTTAAAAGCTCTTCAAAACCCTTTGAAACTGCATTAATTTTGGCTTTATGCACAGCTGCACTACTTCCTGAACTTCAGCCAGCTTCTTTGTTTCCTGTCTGCCATTTTTGGCCAAACTGATTAATCCAGGTTTGCCTGACCTCAGTAGTCACAAAAATAATCAGACACACCTGGATTAATCAGTTTGTCCAATAATGGCAGACAGGAAACAAAGTAGTGCAGCTGTGCATAAAGCCAATTGAAGTTCTTTGTGTGGAGAAACATCCTGAAATGTAAGCAGGATGTTATGAGCAGACTAATTTCCCTGTAAAATCAAAACATTTATTATATTACAATCAGTTACAAGCTTACATGTTACTTTTATATTGATAACAAATGTGAAGAACACTGGTATAACACAGAAAGTTTATATATATAATGAGTTTAAAGCTAAAATATTTGCGAGAAAAGGCCCAATGCAACTTATGACCAGCTAATGTTTTGGAGAGACTTTTTTTTTTTCTCTGTCGCTTTGATCCAATGCAACCCTAGAAAAATACACAAAACCAGTTCAGAGTCAGACAGCCAACTCATGATTATAAATTCAGGTGAAGTGCTTACGCTTATTGCAATCAAATAGCTACATACTAATGATTTATCGCAAGCAATGAAACACAAAATCAAGAATAATATCATTTTATTTTCATACCAGAGTGAGTCAGTTATGAGTTTAATGAACTGTCATTTATCATCAGATTATGCACCGACAGAGATAAATAGATTGTATTTGTAATTCCTATGATAAATCTTGTGAGCACAGATTTTTTATCTCAGTTGTGTCAATACTACTGTATAAGTTCAGCTGTGTATATTGGGTCAGTGAAGATACAGGAGTTATGTTTTGCTCTCTCAGAGAGATGGGATTTAAATTTCCAAAAGATGGCAAATCATTGTGTGGCAGCCTCCTCCATTAAATATTTATAAAATATTTTAGTGCTTTTGGGGGGAGGGGGAGGGGGGGGTGTATTAGATTTCTGCATGGCTCGTTCCACACATGAACTAACAAGGACAATGTAAGAAAATAATGGCAAAAACATCCTAGTGCAGCAAGGACAATGATTTTTGAGGATCTAAATGGACAGAAGTGCTCCAAACCAAAGACTGTAGCACTTGATCACTACATACAATGATGAAATGGATGAAGTGAAATATTTTAGTTTTCTGAAATATTAAGAAAGAGGCAGTGGGATTGTCGGTATTAGCAGCAGGATTCTGTACAACCAACCTGACTCATTTCTTTAGCTAAATTAGCTTTGGTTCTCACATTTTCAGCTTGGAGATTAAGGGTTAGAAGAATACTACCAGCAAACTTCATTTAACTTGCTGCCACAGAACCTGGAGTTTGGTTTGTTCATCCAAAAAGTAACTTGCTTTATGACAAATGTTATCATGCTGTATATTTCTGGAGCCTGAGAAATCTGTTACGAGATGCTAGGTTTGTCTGCATCAGTAAGCAACTATCACTGATTCAAGGTAAAAAACAAACAAACAAAAACAAGCTCTTTTGGCCATGCTAGAAAGGTCAACGTTATGTTGGCAGTCCAATAGAGATGAATGGAGTAAATAGTCAACTAATGGCATTGCCATTCTCCTCCTCGACCAAACTATGTGGTGGCGATGAGCGACTGGGGCTTGACCTTGTTCTTAAATTAATCGAACCGTAGAGCTTTGCAGAGTGCTTGGAATAAGCAAAGGCTTTCCTTCTGTACATTTCACCCTTCCATATGGAAATCATTAGCAGAGTGGACAGCACCACTCCACCTAAAGTGAGGAGGCAAAGGCCTGCGATGACACACCTGTCCAGGTGCGCCCCTATCCTGGCGCTCTCGTTCTCCAGTCTTTCCATCTCGCGTGCGGAGACATTGTCGGGGTTCACTCTGACGTCACGAGGGACCGTGTACGATATGATCACCAGCGAGATCCCGGTGATGAGGAACGTGACTGCGCTGATGAACCCGTAATCCAAGGATTTCCCCGAACTCTCCGAGCTGAGATCGAAGTCAGACATCAGCGACAACTCCTGGAGGCCCTCGGGACGGATTTCGCTGGAGGAGTCATGGAGCGAAGACGCACGCCGAGCACTTTTCTCGCTCGTGTCCGGGGTGGCCAGCCGGAGATTGACGTTTTCATCAATGTAGGTGAACGAGGTCTCCAGCTCCTCGTCGCAGCACACCCTGACCTTCTCTGCGGGATGATGGCGGTGCTGGCCATGTTGTCCTCTGAGAGGAGCCGTCCTTGGTGCTGAATTACACTGTCCCTCATAGGCAGGCACCTTCACAGTGGGAGATGCTTCTTCCACCGAACTGTTTAGCCTGTGAACATGAAGAGGACTTGATGACCAATCCAGTACACCAGGGGGATCGGGCCTTGCCCGTCTATTATCTATGTAGAGTAACTCCACCGAGGCCATCAGATACACTCCCACGGATCACTCTGATTTCCTGCCGCATCAAGCCAACCACACTATACCTGTAAACGCAAATTACAATAATTCAGGTGAGAAATCAATTCACACAATATACCCTAGTGAGCTTGACCAATTTTTTCTCAAATACTACCAGTTATTTGTACATTTAAATGGCTGATAGCCAATATGAAGAGCAAATTTTAATATTTCGCATGGCCATGTATTTTGCCTTTGTTGCATGCTATTACAGTTAAAATTCATATTTACTCTTGATAAACTGTATAACTATCATCACATATACTATGTGACAAGCATTTTTGTAACACACCTCACTTATGCTCACAACTGTGACTCATGGGTGACCTATTTATGTAGCTTACCCTACACTACAATGGGTTTGCTACAGTTAATAACTGTTTTTGAGCGAAATCCCTCGTCTCTTTAAAGAAAGACGATTAAAGTTACCGATTAGTCCTACTGCTTCAATATCCAATTAGCAAAGCAATCCGTATAAAACCCAAGATAAGCTATAAGTCCCTTTTAAACGCACGACTTAACCGACGATGGGGATATAGGCACTTTTACGAGATCGATATCGTGATCTTTTTCTTTTTTTTACGACTGATATCAGAACAGACACTTTTATATGTAGCCTAAATATTCGAATTACCAGCATTTATATTATTTTTATTTGTCATTTAATTTATGCAAATTTGTTTTAAAACATATCGAAATAAATTTTCATCTTTAGAATTATTATTAAAGAAAAAAAGAACCAATAAACTGTAAAAGTGCGAATATCAGTATACAAGAGCATCAAACTGATTATTGGGGTATGCTAATCGTAATAAAGTCATCAACAAATCATCACATCTGGAGTAGCGAAAACGTTACACTGTTTACGAAATAAACATCGATTTAAAACGGACATATGCAGTAGTTTTGGCACGTGTCCATCAGGCTGCATCACACTCATCATCAATAGGTCATACAATACTATCCCATAGAGAAAGCGACACAAACAGGACACACTTCGCATATCGCTATATTTAACGTTAGACACAAATCACACATTGTTTGTTTGCTATAATCAACTGTTGTTTGTAGCCTACCTTCTCGTCTGATGAACATTTTGGCCTCCCGGCTTCTGGTCTCCGCCGTTCTCCCTCCCACGCTCCGATTTAAAGATGAACTGAGCTCTTCATAGCGAAATTACCAATTCTACTATGGCAAAGGACATCAGGTAGAGTGACGTTTCTCGGTAATCTTCCAATTGGGAAGAGTTTGAGTATGAATATGAACAAGATTGTGCCGACGTCCCTTACCGTCTAATAGCGAATGCTTGGCTGTTGAATTTCAATTAGGTGCTGCAGCCGTTCCTTGCAAACGTTCCAATGGCGAAGCAAACCGGTTATGAATATTAACAACCAAATCTTCGCCATAGTACGATTCGTACATTTTCTTCCGGTCGCCTCGCAGTTTCGCATCACTCTTGCGGTGTCAAGTAAATCATAACAGGTTTAAAATTGCATCGGAACCATGGGAAATCAGGTTCTCGGAGGCGAAAAGTAATCATCACCAGTGTGATGGAAACGTTACAGCCTGGAGATATTTTCTACTACGACCAGTAAGAGTCAGAGACTGCTAACCACACCTATTCTACACCATCTGCTCTGTGGTCCTTTAGAAGCTTGAAAGATTACTGGTCAGTTTCAGCAAGATTTATGTAATCTATTTTTAATCTAATCTGCCCTATATCAGTTTATATTCTTCTAAATGACACGATACCTTTACATATTTTGTAAACATTATGAGATATAGGTATATTTCAAACAGAACCCCTAATCAGCAGTTCTCCCCTTGACCAAAAAACAAAACAAAAAAAACGATCAATTTTATTTAAACAGATCCGTCCTATTGTGTTCACCAATGCAAAGGATGACTTCGGATCAAGGCCAGGCAAGTTCCTATTTAACAGATGAGTCTGCAGAGAAGTGGGGCTTACTCAGCCAGAGATTAATGTCCCAGGCGGAGGCTCAGCTCAGAGAGTAGGTGCACAGTCATGAATTCCCATCTGTCACTGCTGGCGTTATGAACATAGGTGGAGTAGCTGCATGTTCCAGTCAGTTTGGACTATTTTCAACAGGACGGAAGTCTCATAAGGGTGCACAGCTTAATTTCGCTGCACACCCCTCTGAGATTTCCATACCGTCAGCAGCCGGCTGAGCAAATCTGGCATGCATTGCCAAGGACAAAATTGAGTTTCAGAGCCTTGGGTATCAACCGCCACCTTGGAATACAGAAGCACACTGTGGCTCGTCAGTCTATCCTCATGTTGTTTGGACCAGGCGATTACACAGGCGTAGAGTTGACACGAAGCCAGCTGCTAAATAACATCACATCAGCAAGCCTGCAGTCTCATACTGTAGCTTTGCTCTTGCATCTCTATTGAATAAAGGCAAAATTAAAGGTTAAAAAGCCCTAAATAAAATAACGATCGTTTATAAACTGAAAAATCAAGCCCGATCTCATTCTTTGGCATCATATAGGTGACGCCATATGACATTTCGTCGAAATACTACGCACATGGCACCCTTTAGCGTCAATATAACCTAAACCAATATAACCCCAGACCTAAACCTACACATAACAGTGTTATATTGATCATTGACAGAACTAACTTTGATAGTTTGGCAATTTTATAATGCTGGAGGACACTCAGATCTGTATTGGTCGTCTTTGTGAAAAATACAGACAAGGTAAGCAAATCCGTGTAGGTAGGGTAGGAAGGAGCTGTCCTTGGTCCTGAGAACTGAGACTGAAATCAGTGCAGCCCACAGAGTTACACGTCACATGTCATGTGATCCAAGGTCACATGTTATGCGATCCAGGAGTTGAGCATATCAGGCTATGTTTAGAAAAGAATAGTATGAATACAGTGCAGAAGTATGCCACATTGTCCCATAGAGAAAGCGACACAAACACCTCCTGTACAACACCTCCTGTAATCCTTTTAAATTGTTTTCATGATTTGAAATAAAGCTGAAATAAAAGGATGTATAAATATTAGATCAACTTAAACCAAACAAATATATAAAGTGAAGCTATATATATACTGTATATACGTATATACTGTATATATATATATATATATATATACACACTGTAAAAATAATCATGATTTTTACGGTAAAAGAGTGTAAAAATGCCACAGTGCAAAACTGTTAATTGGTTAACAAAGTTTCTGTATTATATACGGTAAATAACTGTGAAAGCGACACAAATACCTCCTGTACAACACCTCCTGTAATCCTTTTAAATTGTTTTCATGATTTGAAATAAAGCTGAAATAAAAGGATGTATAAATATTAGATAAACTCAAACCAAACAAATATATAAAGTGAAGCTATATATATACATATATATATATATATATATATATATATATATATATATATATATATATACACTGTAAAAATAATCATGATTTTTACGGTAAAAGAGTGTAAAAAAGCCACAGTGCAAAACTGTTAATTGGTTAACAGAAAGTTTCTGTATTATATACGGTAAATAACTGTGATATAATTTTACTGTAAAATTTACTGTAAAATATGTTAAATTTACAGTTTTTGATAGTGAAAAAGAACAAATCATTGTATAATTTAAAGTGAAAAAACTTAAATTGACATTCCCACAATTCCTTGTGTTGATATAAAATATTTTTTGTTGAAATAATTATGGTTCCTCATAGTTTTCTTGTATTTTTTCAGGAAGTTATGTACATTCGGGTTTATGCTATATTTAATGTTGTTAAATCAATGCTTATGGAAGACAAGCTTTGATTGCTCATGTAATTCTAATCCCTGCTGTCATGATTATTGGTGGTACAAAACAGATATCAGTTTTTTTCAAAAGGTTGGTAAATCAACATTTAATCAGATAATGAACTACGGTTTATTACTGTAAATTTTAAGTTAAATCTGTAAAACTAATAATGTTCCTACCGTATTTTTAACGGTGAAGTTTTTTACCTTAAATATTAAAAATTACAAAATTAAGAAAGCTTGAACTCAATTTAAAATGAAATCTAAAAATCTAATAATTATAAATGTAAATATAATAATTATGAAATAACTCAGGAGGTGGTTTTCTATTTGTTATTTAGCATTTTTAATGCAATTTTGCAAGTCAAGTGATTAAATTAGTTTATAAAAATACAAGTCAAAGAGAAATTGCTGATATACCGGTTCATTCATCAGGCAAATTGAAAGTTAAGTTGAGAGCGCATTGTATGGAGGAAGTCTGTGCATACAGAAACAGTGAACACAGTATTATACTGCAGCAATAAAGAATATGGTAGTATACTATTCTGAATAAAGCCTCAGATAAGGAGGCGTATATCTGTAAGCTCTTTAAGGACAAGAATATTACTCTTACAAAGGCCCATCTAAACTCTTAAGCCTCTTAAATACATTTAAGATATACATTTTAGGGCATGTGGAGAGGGAGCAAAGTGCCGAAAGCAAGAGATGGAGACAGAATGACCGACAGTCATTTCTTTGACAGTCAACAAAAATAGTGACTCACTGGTATCAAAGTGTTTTTTTTTAATTATTATTATCATAATATGAGCTCATCCCTGTCCATGTAAAATCATAAAAACACAACTTACACTATCCCAGATTTTTAACAGAAGAAAGGGTTTTATAATATAAGAGTTGGGAATCTAAACTGCACTTAAATCATGGACAAAGAAGTAGCACCATTGTCCTTGAACAAGGTATTGTAATAAATTTAATTTGATTAAAAAGTTTTGATTGGTCGATGCTGTCACCACCGGCTACACAATCCAATTTTTCTAAAACGAACTGGCTCTCTTTGAAGCCAATAACAAGAACACAAGGAATGACTAGTTTCACCTCATTGTGTCCACGGCCTTTCGGATGGGAGACATGCAAGGTGAGATGTAGAAACGGGCTCTTGTCATTAGAAAAATTAGATAGTCCTGAGTCGCAGCCAGAAATGTTATTTATTCCTCTGAGATGCCGGCTGCCAAGTTTGGAGTGGTTTGCTGGCATTGAATCTGATTAAAAGCAGAACAACATCTTTGTGTTTGAAATTCGAAAGTTTGCTGAAATCAAATTCAATTAGAGAACAAATGAATCATACAGTCCGGCAGATGATGAATTATTCATTGCATTTCCATAACAAACGATGAAATCACAGCCTTGTCTTTATGAATGCTTGTCACGCTCCCATATTCATAAACTCTTGCTTCTCGGCTTGATTATCTCTTAGATCCCTCGCAGTCTTTCTAGAAGTTGGGTGATGAACCATTACAGGACGTTAACTTTGATCAATGCAATATGTTCGCCTTTGTCTCTTTCTTGAGGAGAGATTTGCCAAACAATAGCTTGCAGATTTGATTCATCTCATTTTATACACAGTATTTTTTTTTTTTTTTGAGTTGAGTTGAGTTGAAATAAAGTGGGAAGGAGCTGTTATGGGATTCAAATCAAAATGCAATGTAAAATCTTCCAATATATGTCTTGATTCTTGATAGGACAAAAGAAATGGGAAAAATAACTGTTGTGAATCTATTAAAGGGGGTTTAAGCATGCATGCTCCTTATAATGAAATGTTAAATAATAATGTGTTTTAGTTGCTTTACATTTCTCTTAATGAATCACGAGAGTAAGAATGAGTGTAATTAAATGCAAAAAAACTATTCGTGTGCTCAATCAAAATGCCCACTAGATGGCAGTGCAACACTAATCGCACAAATCAGAATGTGAAAAGTCAAACATTTACATAAGGTAATGCGTAATCAACTTTATGAAGATCATTTATGATTGCTAACATAATATTCAAACCCAGCATTATCTATCCATAACTTTAAAACAATAATAAATCAGAAAATTTGTCACATCTTGCTTCCTTTTTTTCTGTATACTTCCAAAGGTCTAGAGCCATTAAAGCCTCTACTGAAATGTTGTTATATTTTAAGGTGGCCATAATGGATTATGACTTTATGGCCGTCAGATATCACCTCCTCTACAAATAGACCTGACCTTTGCAGAATGGAAAAAGAGGTCATTTCTCTTGTAGCACTTAAAGTCTGCAAAACATTTCATGATGCAAAATGTAGCCTATAAAGAGCCTATAAAAGAAAAAGAAAGAAACCCTGATAAATTCAGAGGATTTGACAGCTGTAAAGTTCTGTTATTTACTCTTCCCAAGAATATAAAGCAATCTGTGTCAAGTCTCGAGAGAGCACAAAAGCTGTCAAAAATGATTTCAATATTTTCTGTGACATGAATGACACTGTCATGCTTTTGATAAACATTTAACAACCCATTAAGAAATAATACTATAAGTATACTAAAGTGCCTCAATCAAACATAAAAAAAAAATAAAAATTGGTCCTTGATGAACTGCTTAAAATCACCATAGAAATAGGGGTGGGGTTATGGATCGGGGGGTGGAGATGGGTAGGATTAGGGGTGGGGTTAGGGATCAGGGGTGGAGATGGGTAAGATTGGGGGTGGAGTTAGGGATCAGGAGGTGGAGATGGATAGGATTAGGGGTGGGGTTAGAGATCAGGGGGCGGAGATGGATAGGATTAGGGGTGGAGTTAGGGATCAGGAGGTGGAGATGGATAGGATTAGGGGTGGGGTTAGGGATCAGAGGGTGGAGATGGGTAGGATTAGGGGTGGGGTTAGGGATCAGGGGGTGTAAATGGATTGGATTAGGGGTGGAGTTAGGGATCAGGAGGTGGAGATGGGTAGGATTAGGGGTGGGGTTAAGGATCAGGAGGTGGAGATGGGTATGATTAGGGGTGGGGTTAGACATCAGGGGGCGGAGATGGGTAGGTTAAGGTATATGTAAGGTGGGAGGAGTTGGATCTGGATCCCCTGGATTTCATGTTCTGCAGCAGCAATGACCAAAACCAGCAGCGTGTCATATCCATTACCATCTCAAGTACAGAGTTTTCGTGACAGAGAGGGTTTTTTTTAGAAAGTTCATGTGCCCTTGTAATCTTTAAACAAAATATCTTCCCCTCGCACTTGCAATGCCATCTCCTCTTCTCCGATGACGTGTTTACTGAAGGGCAGGCCAACCTGTCAATCACATCAGATCAACCAATACCAAACAACAATCCAATCAATTCCAGATCAAAATCAGAGACAAAATCAAGTCAAGCCCCACATTTTTCTTTTCTTTTTCAAAAAGCTGACTCGCTCGGATATACATCACAAGGGAAGAAAAGTCTATCACAACTTCTGTTTCATGCTAACTTGAATATGAGCAAAGCTAAAATGACTGCACAGATAAAGCAGCTTTTTTTCCACTTCCTCAAAAACGATTTCAGTTGACCTTTTTGAACAAATCACAATATGTCAAATAACAACTGTAATACGTTAAACATTATAGCTCAAGGCACAGTAACCCATAGATTAATCCCAGTGATTTTTCTCTCATCATGAATACACAAATAGACTCGTTAAGAGTCAATAATTGCTCTCATGGGTGTAAACCTGCATTTTGCTGGTGAAATCAAACTTGGCTAATGGCAAGCTTTCCCGAACTTGGATCAATCTGTAACCTTATCATGCCCCTTGAAAAAAACTGCGTAAAAGGAAGCACTATCAGTTCTGATATAGCAAAGCAAACTGACTTTTAAACAAACACCATATTGCAGAGGAACATTTTAATTAGAACGTGAAATCGGGCTTTTGAGGGACAGTTTAGGCAAGAACCCCATAATTGATTAGACACTTCATCTCTTGCTTGCGTTCGGCATTACGCAGTGCACAACCTGCTCTTACTGACGCTCTCGTCGCCTATTAGGGTTACCACGGTCTCATACCACATCAGCCTGGTCAGCCCTGGGCGGTGCAACACCTCTGTCAGCTCTATGCAGTTATGCACACTGGGGAAAGGATTTTTATATATCACACAAATTACCACGGACACATTCTTGGCTTCACACCAAACGAAACTGCGTTAATATTCATCTCTGAGGTCTAAAGCCTGCTGTGGCTGGAGCGTGTGTTTTTTTCCCAGAAGGACAATCAAAACGGACATTTTAACTTTACTGAATTTTTTTCTCTGGGATATTGAAATATGACCTTTTTGCGCGCGTCCTGGAGAGCTGATAAGTAAATTCTGCGGGGGGGAAAAGGAAACAAACAAGTGGAGCATGGATAACGGTACTATATTCAAATTTAACAACAACACTACTTCGATATGGACTGATTATACTGTCGAATACAAGGTCGCGAGCATCTTATTAGTGATCCTTATTTGTGGAGTTGGAATTGTTGGGAACGTTATGGTCATTCTCGTGGTCTTAACGACCAAGCACATGCGTACCCCAACTAACTGTTACTTGGTGAGCCTGGCAGTGGCCGACCTCATGGTCCTGACGGCAGCGGGGTTGCCCAACATCACCGAGAGTCTTTTCGGCGGCCAGTGGGTGTACGGATACGCCGGGTGCCTCTCCATCACTTATTTTCAGTACCTGGGTATCAACGCGTCATCCTGCTCCATCACAGCCTTCACCATTGAGCGCTACATTGCCATTTGCCACCCGATAAAAGCACAGTTTATGTGCACCCTCTCCAGAGCCAAGAAGATCATTGTCCTCGTTTGGGTTTTAACTTCCCTCTATTGCGTTATGTGGTTTTATCTTTCCGACACGACAGAAGTTGTTTTTGACAACGCTGTCATCGTGACGTGCGCATACAAAGTATCCAGAAACATGTATTTGCCAATATATTTCACAGACTATGCGGTGTTCTACGTTATCCCTCTTTTGCTGGCCACTGTTTTATACGGATTTATCGCAAGAATTCTTTTCCTCAACCCACTGCCGTTGGATCCCAAGGAAAGTCGAAGAAACTGGAAAAAGCAGTCGTCCGTGCATGGGAACTCCAGGAGTTCCTCCAGCACCACGACTGCTGCTTCTCGGAGACAGGTAAAGTGATTGATTTTGACGCATAACTTTGTGCGTAATTGTGCGAATGGGGAACCTAAGTTCTAGCAGCATTCACTGGTTTGGAAGGCGAATCGAATTCTGGTTCCAATTTCTCTAAAATTAACGAATAGCCCACACTAAATAAATGCATTTCTTATTAGGCTACATCTATACAACAAATCTAAAATAAATGTGTCTAGTGCAACTCTTGCAAAAATGTTGTTCAAAGACTTTTCAAAGCCGTTTTAGAGACGTTTTTATAAATGCATTTCAGCATTTTTGCGTCTAGATTTTTAATCGCATTCAACTCATCAGATTAATTTGGGAAAATAGCGGCTGTGGTCGCGATGTTTGTTTTAAAAGAACCGATTCCTTAGAGTCATTCTTTAAAGAACCGATTCATTAAAGTCATTCTTTTGAGATTTAATGCATTGGTCATTGATTCACACTAAAGAGTCGTTGCATAAGAGTAGCCTATATTAGGTTGCGCTGTTGATTCGGTAGCGGTGTTGTGGTAATGCAGGAAACATTTGTAACCCCGAATCAGAACACATCAGGCTTTAGCCAGTTATTTAAAAAAAGAAAAAAAAGATGCTTTGTGACGGCTTACATAGCCTCGAGCAGGTAAAGGTTCAAATGCATAGTGAAAACAGGCGCCATCTGATGAACTCGGAACGACTGCACTTGTGTTGCCCTAGGCTCTTTGCCTGGTTGTCCAACATAGACAGAAACATAGCCTCTTATGACCTTTATAAAATCATCAGACTTTAAGCTATGAATTTGCTCTGGCTCTACAAATGTGTTTTCCATAAATGAACCATGCCATGTTATACGGTGTGTTAACACATTTGGCAACAATCTGGCAAACAATGCAACAGCTGTATCGTGATAATCATGTTTATACGGTTGAAAAAGGTCAGGATTGAGTGATAAATTAAAATGAGCATGCTTTAATTAGAAAACAGGTATCCTGTTAGTCAACATGTCACCCGTTTTCACAGACATTCACAATTTGAACTTACACGTTAATTAGTTGCATTGAAAAAAAGGAGCAACAAAATGTGTAACGCTATTAATGGTAGCTACACAATAAATGCAAAACCACTATTTAACTTAAACACTGTTGATGCTTAGAAATATAATAGAATATAGGTTACACTTTATTATAAAGGAGCATTTCACCCATTTCAACATTAATCTTTATTGAAAGTGGATCATATGTAGTCGAAATGTAAAAAAAAAATGAATTTGGTGCCCTTTTGACCTAGAAAAGACAGAAAATAACCGAAGGGTGCATTTGTAGGACAACAACTCCCACAATGCACCACATTGCACAGCTCCGCAAGCCACACGCACTAATCTGGAACTGCGCACACATCAGAGATATCATTCTTTCATCAACAAGGCTAACGTTAGCTGCCAGCAGAATATGAAATTCATTTAACACAAAATTTCTATTTAGTTGGCTGTGGCGAACAGGACGAGGGACGTGAGAGCGGCGCGAGGCCGGTGGCGTGAGTGATAATGAAAGACAGGTCTCGTATCTCTCACGGAGGAGTGGGAACATAAACGGCAGTTAGAGAAACAGGCCTGATTTTATGTTGTGTTTTGTTTCTGTTGTGTGTAGACAACAGTCGTCAATGAGGGACGGCTGGCTTATACTTTTGTTTTGTATTTTTTCATTTAACTATTAAAATGTTTAAATGTTCGTCGGTTCCCGCCTCCTTCTTCCCACAACAACAAACCCTGTTAACATTACATTGGCAAACTCATTAGTGAATTACTCAGGCGAAAATAAGGACGGTTCACATCACAACACAAACGTCCGTGTGCTCGTCTGATTCAGAGATTTTGTCCAGGAGAAATTGCCATCGTTGAAATTCTCCGCAACAGCAGGACTCCATGTGTCCGTACGCCGTAGCACAAAGCGAGAGCACGGGCATCAGCAGTCCGCCTCAGCTCGAGCCAGTCCGGCTATTCGAGCGCGACAGGCAGCCGCCTCCGGTTCCTCCATCAGCCTCAGCTGCTATTCACTATATTGCGGCTCGTAAAGACATCCACGAACATCGGATTCGATGTTCAGAATCGAATTTCAAAATCCTCTTCTTCCATATCATGTTTAGTTTCTTCCGTCATTATCATACTTATTGATTTTAGTTTCTGCAAGTGAAGTCCTACCCACTGGTCTGTAATAGGTCTATAGCGTGAGTGGATCCCACACCCTTGCAGTCCACACCTGCAGTCTCATATTTTAAAATGAAATGTGACTTTCTGCTTATTATGACGCAAAATGACGATTTTTAAGTCATAATAAGCAGGAAGTAAAACACTTAAATCCTTATCTCTCCCATCTCAGGGGAAAATAAGGGAATAAACCATGACCATTCAAAAATATGACTGGGTTTCTAAAGATACAAAGCTTAATGCAAATGGGTGAAGTGCCCCTTTAAAGAAGATTTTGGTTAAAAAATGCAATTATGAGGGTTCAGAGAGTTATATAGGCCTACATAACTAAAAACATCTGTCATGCTGTCTGCCGTAGGTGACAAAGATGCTGGCAGTGGTGGTGATTCTCTTTGCTTTGCTGTGGATGCCCTATCGGACGCTGGTGGTGGTCAACTCCTTCCTCAAGGACGCCTATCTGGACACCTGGTTCCTTCTGTTCTGCCGTCTCTGCATTTACATGAACAGCGCCATCAACCCTATCATCTACAATGCCATGTCGCAGAAGTTTCGCGCCGCCTTCCAAAAACTGTGCCATTGCGGGCCCCAGCGCTCCGAGAAGCCCCCCACTTACAGCGTGGCCCTCACGTACAGTGTCATCAAGGAGACCTCCAACGGAGAAAGCCCAGACCACTACACCACAGAGCTGGACGACATCCGCGGAGCCGCCGAAGAGCTTCTGCCCGAGAGGAAGAGGTTGTCATTTAAAGAGTCCTCGCTAGCTTGTAAAGGCACATTGGCAAGTGCTTAGCTCCTCATTGGTTTGTGTTGATTAGGTTGCTTCATTTGCAGTGTCAGGAGTTTCACAGTGTCTCAGAGTAGCCTGGAGTGGTGGCCACACGAAAACAGTATTTTGACAATCAGACTTTAATTTGCAGATTTATCATAACTTTTCAAACTAGAGTTGACTGAAGACCAAAATGGGCCCCATTCCAGTCTTGTGCAGGTGCCGTAACACTCCTAAAGCAATCATGGACAGATGATTGAATGGTTGATTGAACATGAAAGGGTCATGGTAGATTTGGATGTGATTTGTGGACTCAAAGCACTACCACTGTGGTCACTGTGGCAACAACCACATGCATCACTGCCAAGACATCACTCAAGAAAACTTGTTCCAAGAACGGGTGTCAAATTGATACTCACACTACACTCTAAACAAATGGGCAGTTGATTACTTCTCGGTTTCACTCGTAAGCTCAGTTTTACAATTGTGACTCAAATGTATTCTGCCCAATTTCTGCCCAAGGAGTATAAAATGACCCGAGTCTCAAATCATCATTTTACACCTAACCCTGACACTAAGGGTGTTGCAGATTCAAGTTCTGAACTTTAGGATTTTAGCAAGCCACGATTGACACCCACTTCCCACATTTATCAGTCAAATACCAGAGTAAACATGTGTCTGTTGCTTTTTTCACATATATTGTGAATAGCATCATCAGCCGAGGCTGTTTTCTCTCAGTGGCATTGATTTCCTAGCAGAGCTCAATTTTAGCAGATAGTACACTGCAAAATTAAGGAGATGAAAATAATTTGTCATTTTAGATGTTTATATCTGTATCATGTGCATCTTTGTGGTATACTTAAGGGAAGGTAATTTAACAATTATTTTATAGGTAACACTTTACAATAAGGTTTCGAATTTAGTTAACATGAACAAAGAATGAACAATACTTCTACAGCATTTAATCATCTTATTTGCATTTGTTAACACTAGTTAATGCACTTTGAACTAACATTAACAAAGATTAATAATTAAATACTGTAACAAATGTATTGCTCGATGTTAGTTCATGTTAACAAATGAGACCTTGTTGTAAAGTTTATGCTGTAAATACCTTGTTTTAATCACTTGAAGAAAAAAAAAACGTTTCAGCTCTCTATCTGTAGTTTTCAGTAGTTGGTTGCTGTAAAATAACAGTGTGAACATGGATTGTAATGTGAACTTTTAACCTAACAACTAAAATATCTTTTCCTCATTAACACTTTATATGATAAAATGTACAGCTGTTGTGATGTAAGTGTATGGTGGTAACATTTGTTTTGTGTTTAAATTGCATTTCTTGCTGTTTTCAAACATGTTTTGTATTTGTATTTTGTACAGTTGTTGTTTAAAATAAAGTAATAGCTATTTGGGAAATTCCTCTTGATTTCATTTTTTTTTTAATGGTTTAACATCCTCTAAAAGTGATTGAACACTCAGATATTATACTAATGTTTATATCAATAAACATTTCTACAAAACTCCTGAAACATAAAATCCAATCAAATGGATATAAGCTCATTTCCTTCAAATCATCCCCTGGATATTGGTTTTGTCACAGATTAGTATCCAGGTCAAAACACCTTTGAGGCCCATTCCATTGCAGAAGCCGCCCTCATGCTAAACTGTCAAGTAAATATAGACTAACGCTCAGCCAGAAGATGGACGTAGAAGCTCTAGAGGAAGAGCCTGACCAGACATTTATTACCATTCCCTCCTGCCCTCCAATTACAATAAATCATTACTCCAGAAGTGGGTGATGAAAAAAGTGATTTATGAGAGGGAACAAATTTAAGAGCACCAACAAACATTAAAGCATTCATTCATACAACAGTGGAGGTGGTGGTAGTTTAAGTTACAATTTATGCAAATACAATATATATCTCACCTTCTGTTAATGCTATATTGCTGTCCCTTTTCCCCTCGATTTATGGGGAACAAATGAGTAAAATGTACTATTTTCACTGTGTTTGACCCATTTAACTTTGTATTTTAATCAATGAGTTTGTCTCCTAGACACCTTCTTCTTTAAAAGTTCACAATTCTCAATTCTAATTTAAAAAAGCCTTAATTCCAAAACAAAAATAGCCAAACAAGTTAAACCGTTTTTAGAGTCAAGTAAACAGTCATTAATAAAATAACAACTATTGAACAAACTGATACCACATATAAAGCAATGGAACAAAGACAC
Source organism: Cyprinella venusta (assembly GCA_038021265.1). Lineage (NCBI taxonomy): Eukaryota > Metazoa > Chordata > Actinopteri > Cypriniformes > Leuciscidae > Cyprinella > Cyprinella venusta. The sequence goes on from CM075874.1 coordinate 27,142,620, forward strand.
AAATTAAATAAAATGGTAGGTCTAACAGTAAAGACATATTACAGAAATTGAATAATAATTATCTTCACTGTATAAATTAAATGTAAATTGTTAAGATACAAACGTGGATCGATCAAGAGCTATGAGTGTTAAGCCCCGTTCACACCAAACACGATAACTAAAGATAACTATATAGATATAATTCTAAAAATCGTTCTCCATATTAAAGAATAACAGAGTTCACACCACAGCTATAACGATAAAGATATGAGGAACGATATTGTTGGGATCGCTTTCAAAACGATTTTTTTCCTGCTGTCCAATGATAAAACACTGACAACCAATCAGAATTCATTCTAATTTAAAGGTCTCGCGCATTTAAAATGGCAGATGACATTGCAGAGAAGTTAATCGTCGAGGTACAAAAAAAATCCTCCACTGTTTGACAAGTCACACCCCCTTTTCAAGGATACGTTAAAAAATATGGATATATGGAAAGCAATCGGTCGTTTCCTGGGAATAAACGGTGAGAAGTATTCACAATGAGATATTATGCAGTTTAGCATAGTGTTACAAAATTACCTCAGGTAGCCTATCCAGCGCTAGTTAACAACAATGCTGAAGTTGCAGTGAAAAAAGGGTTGTATACATAAAGGTGTTGACTAGACGATGTTTTTTCCCATCATTGACTTTGTCAGCTAAATCCACTGTAGATGTTTCACTAGACTTGCTAGATTCACTGTTTAGATGCACTCCCAACTCCTCTCGTCTTTTCGTGTACCCAAAAGCGGCTGTTTTTCTTTTGATATTTGTTTGTAGCAGCAGCAGTCATCCATTTTCTACTTTGAAACCTCCACGTGCTTAGAATAAAAAGACCGTTTTCGGTTGTTGGTGTGTTATCTTTATAGTTATCGTGCTTAGTGTGAATGGGCCTTTATTCCTCTATCTTTGTTCTTTGATTAACAATGATACAGCAGGTTTATTAGGCTGCTGTCACTTTAAGACCTGACACAAATCCGATTTCTCCCAACTCTTTATGTTCAAGACCTTGCTACGCTATCTCATGACCAATTCTTACGAATTCGTACGAGTGATTAAAAAGTGGCTAGTTCATACTAATTCATACGACCTCACTTGTATGAATTCGTACGATTTGTCCAAACCCACGTGTTGGGTAGGTTTAGGGGCGGGGTCAGGGGTAGGTCATTCGTACGAATTCATACGAACTGGCCAATTTGTAAAATTCGTACGAATTTGTATGAGTGAGGTTATACGAACAGTTACGAATTAGCCACCTCGTAAAATTCGTACGAATTCTTATGCGATCGGGTTGGACCTTCATTTAAGTATCTGCTTACGAGGAGACTCACCAAAACAGGCATTTTGACTAATTTGTGTGGGGTTTATTTTCAATTGAAGCAATACGCACATTTTTTAAATATAAGCAAATTTTTTCCCTATATATTTACATATGTATTTATTTGTTTGTTCCAGTGAACTGTTGCATAAAAGGAATTTCACATTGTGGCTTCAATTAGCCTTCACACATTTGCACCTTTTTATTGTATTTTTGATCAAATAAATCCATGGGTGAGAGGCTTTAAAAATGATTTATTAATGAGTCCAAACTTTTGCCTGGTATTATATATACTTTTCCCACATTTTATTCACACCGTCTAATTGGTTACAAGTGCCAACTGGGTTTCTGCCTCAAAACTCATTGGCGTGGGTGCCTGGAGCCAAAAAGACACAAACAAACGAATCCAGCATTAGCCCTGAGTTGGATGTGGTGAGAATGAGAGAATGTTAATCTCAACCAATGGTCTCTTGACACAAGAGTCAACAAAACGAGATTAGCAGGACAGGGCTGATTAGTGTAAACAGCTAGCCCAGTTCAGCCTCATGCATTTATGTCAACACTTGACAGTGGAGATAACAGTACACTCCACTTCTATTTTAGGATGCTGCATTGTATAACATCATAACCTATACTGGAATACAAAGAGGCTGGAATACAAATGACTTGCACTTTATACATGCTCATTCAGTGCTTGTCTACAGAACATAAGGACGATCTGTTTGCATCTGTTTGGCATGCTGACAATAAACCTTTTTCAGATTTTACAAGGATACACATTTCATTAACAGCCTGTTTTCGAAAATCTTCAGCAAACACGAATTTCAGAAACAGTCAAATGAAAACAAATGACGAAAATCAATGTTTTAAACTTCCACAGGCCACATAGTGGAACACAGAACAATGGACAGAGAAACCCGTTGCTTAGCCTTGTACAGTTTTTCAGTCCAGACAAAACAAAAACACACCGCAGTGACACAAGCGCTCTCGTGGAAATGTCAACTCTCCATGTCTATCTTGTCAAACTTAACATTCAATTATATGTGACTGGAAGTGCAGTTTCCGCTCAAATTAAATTATTGTTGGCCTCGTGTTTTTCTGTCAAAAATACAACACATGCAAATTAAGTCATGCAGACAGACTAAAGAACATCTCAGTTGGTAGATATTAAACATTATTCATAAATATAGCTAAAACGGGCGATCTTTAATATTGCTTATAGCAATGCCTTGGAAAAAAACAGGCACAATTCCAACATTTTGAAGCCATAATATTTGGAATAATAAAATTGTCATAGAATGGTGACAGTAGAGAAAGAAATCTCTGATGACCGAGGCACTCCTTAATTAAAATGTCTTTATTAACCAAATGACAAACGGACAAATTTAAAAAAGCTGGAGCCTTCTACAGGGCATGGTTAGGTCATGTGTTTTTTGACCAACCTGAGCTACCCTTTGACCACCAATCTTTCACATGCATTTCATTTTATTATAGACGGTATAATTGATGAAAACAATCAAATTAATCAATAGAGCCAAATCGCAGAATCTTTAATATCAGTAGGTAAGAAACCTGTCTAGATGTCTCGGATGTCTCACTTATGTGGGTTTATTATAAACAGCCACTTCTAAACTTAAAAGTAAAAAAGATTTTAATTTTACATTAAAGTTGTATCAATAAGAAAATAATTATAAAATTTACAGTATAATGGACGTAAGCACCGCAGATGACCTTCTGTAATGCCCACAGCTAGTAAACACACACTCCCACCTGATGCTAGTCCCATCCGAATTTGAACCCATCCGATTCAAACCCCTTTTAGAAAACTAGTCCCATCCGAATAGGGCTTCAGACAAAAAAAAAAAAAAAAAAAATTCCTCTCTCATGTCTGCGATAACTAATCTCTTAACCTATCCCTTTCTTATAGGAAATAATTCTAATTTATAGTGGTACTTTGGAGCTATTTGAGAATTAAGTATCAATATTTCTTCAATACGTCACATTAATAACAGGCTAGTTTTAAAGGAAATTCTAAGAATATCTAAAGCACAGTTTATAGCAATGATCTCATGCTTATGAAAAAGAGAACCTTAAATGGTGCGGAAATCCCTTCACTGCTATCACAAGAGCAACAAAGTGAGTCGAGACCGTATAATAATGCCTTGCCCCTGCTGTCATTGGCTTGCTGTCTCTGATCGGCTTTTGTTTGCCATGTGAAAAAGTGCTATCCAAACTTATAGACTGTTGATACTATCTATACTGTCTTCACCCTAAGGCTTCTTTTCACTCTTCAAAGTTACTTTGGAGTGCTGCTGTGAAAAGAGACATGTGTGTGACTATTGACCTTTAAGGTCATTTTATCCGTAACCTGTAAAATCTATACCTGGACCAGACACTGACATCAATGAATGCATGATCAATTGCACTTCAAGGAACTTATGACGTATTACACTACCTGTGCTTATTTCAGGTAGAGTAAGTTCAGTACTGAACTGAATGACAAAGAAGTTGTTATCGCATGATTAACAAATAGACCCTGGGAACAGTCCAGGTGTGCTATAGATATATTATTTGCTGAATCAAAGAAAAAAAATTGCTTTAGCATATAAAATGATCAGAAATGAGCTTAATATGCCTCAAGTAATTGTCAATGTGTTTTTAAAGCAAATTTGTGCCATTATGGTTGGAGGAATTAAGCAGCAAACATTCTCTGTGGATTATTTTACAGTGTGCCAAGCAACACTTCATCCAGTGTGCTTATAATATACTGTAGGATGGGAGATTGAGCAGATGTTTCAGCCCGAACTGTGCCTAACATTAATGGTTAACCTCTATCATTCCCATGTTGTAGTGAATGAACAGTAAAACCACATTGGCATTCACAAATCTCAAGCCAGTGTTGCTAGGCAACAATTATTTCTATCCGTCAAAGCTCAAGTTGATGGATTTGTTGTGGACAGCTGAGGAAGAAACCCAGTGGAGGAAAAGAACTCATTCGAGAGGGCACTGATGGGTTCATTCAGGTGAAAGCCTGATCACGTGTGGACAAATCCGATGAAACATGATTCTACAGATTAATCAAATCACACTTTTAAATCTAACACTGTAAATTATAATTTTTGAATAAACAAATAATATACTAACAAACCACCTCTATTGCTTCTCGTCGCTTGATAAACTTAAGATTGAGCCACTGTAGTCACTTGGACTATTTTAACGATGTCTTTAACACATTTCTGAGGCCGGCAAGTTTCAATCATTCAAGAAGCCAATGGACTAGTATGGAGGAGTGATCCGGCTCTCAGATTTCATCAAAAATATCTTAATTCGTTTTCCGAAGATGAACGAAGGTCATACAGGGTTGGAACAACATGAGGGTGAGTAAATATTGACAGAATTTTTATTTTTGGGTGAACTAACCCTTTAAAGCAATATTATGAAAAGCGCTATACAAATAAATTCGAATTGAATTGAACATTTTGACAAGCACACATTTGAGGCGGTGTTGGTGATCGTTATATTTGATTCTTAAATAGCTATGTAATATAATAACTGATCAATCACATCGACTCATTTTACAATCCTAGCGCTTTATTTAGATAAAGCACACCCTGTCATGATGTTGGATAGGCTAAATGCTACTACAGTAGAGGTATTTATCAGTATTAAGGCAAACGATTTATCAATTAATTGATCGTTAATTTAAACGACGATCGATCATGGGAATTTGTGTGAATTGACATCCCTGAACTTCCTTGTATTTTTTATCCTTCAGGAGACAAAGTAATGCCAATAATGAATGATGCATACATTAATGAAATTATAGCATTTTCTGTCAAAAAAAGATGAATATTGATGAAAGAAGACAGAACACTCAGGTTTTACTTAATGGTTAATCATTATCCTTGAGACATTCACCTTTTGTTTGATAAACAGCACATTCAGATGTGCATGCATATTATTAAAGGAGTAGTTCACTTTTTAAAAAAAAACTTTTGATGATAATTTGCTCACCCCCATGTCATCCAAGAAGTACATGTCTTTCTTTCTTCAGTCAAAAATAAATTAAGGTTTTTGATGAAAACATTCCGGGATTTTTCTCCATATAATGGACTTCATTTGGAACCAAACGGTTCAAGGTTCAAAAGACAGTTTCAGTGCCGCTTCAAAGGGCTTTAAACGACACCAGACGACGAATAAGGGTCTTATCTAGGACCCTTCGAGTCATGACTCGACAAACGATTTGTTCATTTTGATGAACAAGTTTGAACAGGAAAGTCACGAACGCTCATCACTGAACATAGCAAAGCGAGCATAAAACTTAAACTTTTTTATTAATTTTTGAAATGAGGGATTGTTTCGCTATATAAGACCCTTATTCATCATCTGGTGTCGCTTAAAGCCATTTGAAGCTGCACTGAAACTCTCGTTTTGACCTTGAACCGTTTGGTTCCCATTGAAGTCCATTATATGGAGAAAATCCTAGAATGTTTTCATCAAAAACCTTAATTTCTTTTTGACTGAAGAAAGAAAGACATGTACATCTTGGATGATATGGGGGTGAGACACCTTAAAAAGACACTTTACATTCTGCTTTTGAAATTTTCAAACCAAGCCTATAATTTCCTTGAAAAAAACTATAGAATTCGGGGGGCAATGGTCTCTAGTTAGCAATGTGCTTATTTTAATTGGCCATTTTATAAGATAAAAAAGAATAATCAAGAATCACAATAGCCACCAAAATAACAATTACACCAGATTTTACTGCAGTGTTGTTATGAAACTAAAGTGTTATGCCCCTCAAAAAGCTCTTGTTGCGGACAGAGATAAATAAGCCTTGAATGCTTTGAAGCATTCATTTATATCTCATATTAGATCGCATTAAACCTCTCATATCAAGCATTTGATCACATTACGGCTCTCATATGAAGCTATTTCATAACTGAATTTTTTTTCCCCACATTTCATATTTCATCAGTGTGTACCATTTCAAATGCAATTATCTGATACATTAGTGTGAATTATATTCCCTTACACATCACTGGACCCCCACTGGAATCTCATTTTCCGTTTTTGGTTTTGTATTCTCCTTGTCATGCTGAATGATAGATCTCCCACTGTCTCTTGTCCCTGCATGCCATGGGTCTTGGTGCGTCATAGACTTACTGAACTCTTGGTTTACACAACCTTAGTGCCTTGTGTTTTACAGAAGCCTCCTGTACAGAAGAAGTCTGAATGTGTTGAATTTTTGACCTCTTCAGACATTTTTAGGAGAGGAGAGTGTCTTTATGTTGAGCCTGTCTCCTCAAGCTTTGAGTTAGTTGCTTTGAGGTCATTCATCTGCATACTGATGAGGTCACCTATTAAAAGGTCAGCTAATGGCTACTTGACAGGTCACATCGAAGAGTGAAATTCTTCTGTCTGACCTTTACAAGAGCAGCACTAAATGTAGAGGTCTGTAATTCACCTTTAAAGTCTGTAAAAAGGAAAATAAATAGCTGTGATGTATATTTCTGCTGACGTTGGTGTTTTAAAAGGAACATTTGCCAAGTGCCAAATGCTAGAAGAAAACTGGCCATTGGATGATGACTTCATAAGAAAATGCGACCATGGCTTAAATGGAAATGTAAGAACAGAATATAATTTCACACATTAAGATCAGTCAATATGGAAATGTACATGTATATGCTTCAGATAATCATAATACATTTCAATTATTCATTCTGCAAGTTACATTATGCCAGTAGGTGCCAACAAGTGACGGTCTGATTCGTTAAAAAACATTGATTCATTTGGGACATGGCCATTCAGAAACGAAAAAACTGACTCTTTATAACTGAGTCATTGAACTCATTGAAATCATTTACTGAACCAATTCGTTCAACTGATTCATTTAAGAATTTCCAAATGGACTGTATTTTATAAGTGAGTCATTGAATCATTCACTTAAAATGATATTTAACAACAATGATCCATTTATTACTGTTGTTTTGCTCAGTGACCAAGTAACAACAGTTCTAGTGATGATAGATTGGATCATTTTACTGACTTGGATCAATAAATCTCGTTCAGCAGAATTATTGAAGTCAATGCGTTCATTTGAGCATTCAAATATTATATTTTCAGCAGCCCAATTCCCTGAGCATGTCCAGATACGCAATCTTTGACCATCATTATAATGCAGTCCAGGATTATTTAGAAAAAAAAAAGTTCACATTTGTCATGTGACAAGTTATTGCATAGGCTTTGTACAGACTTGCACTTGCTCTTTTCCAAAATACCAGCATTTATATGCCTATCATATTTCCTGCTATTGTGATTCTGTGGTTGTTTATGGTAAAAAGGTAATTACACCGCTGATAATTAATGAGCTGGCAAATGCTCAGGTAAACGAGTGTGCTAAAATGACAGTGACTTTAAATGTCAAGTATTCCACCTCCTCCATTAACCTCCTGTCATGTTAGAGTCATGCGTATAAAGTCAAAGCACTCGCTAACAACCGTGGATGTGACTCGCATGTGAATGGATCATGTGGAATTATGGTTTTGATGCTGTTGTGCATTTGGTCTGAAATGGCCTGGGAAGAGATAAAGCTTATTAATATTTGGTGGTTAAGATAATAATAATTATTAAAAAAAAGGGGTTTAATCAAAATCCTTGTAATAAATGGACCACTGAAATTTTATTGAAACACGTCTTTGGGGGTGCAGCAAAGCTGCTCACCAAAATAGCAATTTCCCTTGCGAGAAATAATATGTGCTGTCATATCACCTGATGAATGTATTATTCATGAAAACACTCTGAAGACAAACTGAACACTGCAAAAATGTTCTAAACCTCCTCGTGTTCATCATCTTTTTTTAAATTTTAAAAGTTTTTTTTTCATTTTATTTTATTTAAGAGCAAAATAAAAAAAAATGCATAAGATCTAAAACTCAGATTTCACAGAATATAACTTTTATTTTGATTTAGTTTTAAGCCTTGTGTAATACACCCAAGACGTTCTTCCCCACACCTTTGACATGTTGTCCCTCTGGACAGGGAACTTTCAGATGACAAAGTCTCCAGGAAAATACTTTTTCGAGGTCTGCGAGTTCCCTATGTGTTGCGCAGCTTAAGAACATGAAGGTGATATGAGGCCAATAACCATGTTTCCTGTTCCTTCCTGTACTAATAAAGATATTGCATTGCCAAGGAAACACTAATATGCCATTGTGACTCATGCACCTCTTCGTGAGGAGATGAAAGGGCACGAATCATTTTGACTCACGGAGGACTGGACACACGAGCATCGTTTTCATTTCAACCCCAATACAAACACGTTCTTGAAAGAGTAAATTGGCTTCTCCAGGCAAAATGATCTGTATAGAAAGATCACTTTTGAACTTGCATTAGAAAACGTAGCTTGGGGATAGGTGAAGTTAGGTTTATATTTTTGCTTTAAAGCATATAGTTTGATGTTGGTATCAGATCAGGTTAGCTGGAAAGTTAGACAGCCACTGAAACATCTAAAACGTTAAATACCTTACTTTTGGAGATATATTTGCAAATACTTGGAATTTCAAAGACATTGAATCAATGGAATTTTTGGAATAATTAACTGTTTAATGTAGTAAATGCATGACATTTTGATTCAGCTCGGTTTCTAAAGACATAAGAAATTCAAATAAATAAATAACAAAATTTACACTGTAACATATAATTGAAGCTGTGACAGATGAGTGCATGAAGTATCCAATATTCCACACTTCATTTTTTTGGTTATTTAAGTGCACCATCTGGGTATTTAAAGGTTCACTTTTCCTTTTGTAATTCTCAGTGTGAAAACACTACTCACACTACTCATACTAAGAAACGTCAGAATAGTTCACAAGTAAATTGGGACGCACCTTTATATTTAATATTTGTCGTGCTTTAATGCTAATTATGTTCAGCCAACCAAAAAGTGGAAATGACTGACTTCACCTTGGCCCTGCTGTTAGCCTATAGTCCCCCTGTGGTGAAAATCAAGCTTTTATTGTTGTTTATATGTCAATGTGGTGTTTTTAATATGAAGAGTTCAGATGCAACAGCCTCTAAGTGCCATTTGAAATTTTCTTCTAAAATGATCATTTTTATCAAGCTTGTATATTTAAGTTCAGTAATTTCACTTAAATGGCAATGAAGATTACCTATTAATTGTCATTTAAGTGAAATTACTGAACTTAAATATACAAGTTTGATAAAAATGGTCATTTTAGAAGAAAATTTCAAATGGCATTTAGAGGCTTTTGCATCTGAACTCTTCATATGCTTTAAAGGGATACTCCACTTTTTTTGGAAATAGGCTCATTTTACAACTCCCCCAGAGTTAAACAGTTGAGTTTTACCGTTTTCGAATCCACTCAGCCAATTTTCTGAGAATTAGAAGGATATCAGTAACTAGACAGTTTCTGGTCTCATTGACTTCCATAGTAGGAAAAAAATATACTATGGAAGTCAATGAGACCAGAAACTGTCTGGTTACTGATATTCTTCTAAATATCAGAAAATCGGCAAAATGGATTCGAAAACGGTAAAACCCAACTGTTTAACTCTGGGGGAGTTGTAAAAGGAGCCCATTTCCAACAAAAGTGGAGTATCCCTTTAAGACAAACCATGTACAAATTCATAAGCCAACACCATTACAGAGTATTTTCTCCATTGAACCAAAGACCTTGTACCAATCACATCAACTTGTGATCGCCAATGTGTGGATCTCTGAGCTGGTGTGAGTGAGCGGAGGCGGGGCTAATCAACATATTTGTAGAACCGCGTACACCAAATGAGGCGAGGATGTAGAGTTACATTCAAGCTATATTAAGGCATGTATAATTTTTTCAATATGTCATTTGACGATTAAAGATTAGTTTTAAGGGATACAATATTATTGACTACAGGGGGGCTTAAATCAGTATCTGCACTGCTGAGGTAGATTAAATAATCAACAAATCAACATTTTAGCGAATGTCCCAATTGGCCAGACTGCTCATTTTATGAATTTAAATGAACTTGATGATTATGACATCTTCACGGACGTGAAAAAAATGCTTCACGCTGAAGTGTAATAACAAAGCAGCGGTAATCTCTGCTCCATGGCTTTGCCTAATCCTGCTCACTAGATCAATGTCAGGGTAAAATTAAAATCTGACTCCAGGTCAAATGGCATTCCGCATATTTTCTCATGTTGCTATGATCCAAAATTCCTCACTTTGACATCGAAGCCCGAAACAACTCTCTCTGTCCATTTGCATTATCATTGCTGAGCTGTAATTGCTTGATATATGTGATGCACTGTGCAGTCTGGAGAGACCCTGTAATCAGAGCAGTTCATTTACAGTGACAGTGCACAGACGGACCAGATTCACTATAGTGCTGAGAGATATATAGTTGATTTGGAAGGTAGAGGAATGGATTTATGAGATGTCAGCAACTCCAATATATGAGATGAAGTTCTGAAACCAAATTAAGTCCTTACGAGTGAGATATTGATTCTTCCGTCCTTTTCAATTAAATGTTGCACAAATCACAATATTATTTGGCTTGATACTTTAACAAACTCACGCAATATTTTCAGGTTCAGTAAATCTCTAAATGATGGTAAGATGACATTAAACTATGATGGTGCTCTGTCATATTGAGATTCATTACATACAACAGAATTATCATTTATAACGTGCTTCCCTTTAGCTTGCATCATTTACGATGAGGATGGAAGGGAGGATCCCTATCATATAAGATATTGCACTCTTAAATGAAGCATATAGTATTAAGATAAATATCTGCAACACATACAGGGAAGTTTAGAAGGTCAAAATGCTGTAAGGATTGAAGTTGACTGAAGGGAAACATTAGCCTGTTCTTTTAAACAGCGTAATTGATTTACGACAGGGTGTATCTGTGTGCACACACCTACCAGGCAAACTGTCGGTCCTGCTTTATCTTTATGTTCTGTGAAGGACCGGAGGCCACAAACACATTCTCTGTTGCTTCATGATGCTCGTCTGCTATCTTTCACTGACTATGTGTTTTCACAGCTCAAGACTGAGTAAGGAATACAAAACACAACACCAATAATCCCTTTATTCTGCAAAGTCTGATGGATCTAGTAGCGCTGCTGACATTTTAAAGAATATTTTCCTTTGCTTTAACTTTGGAAGTGATGTTTTATTAATAATGCTTTTTACCAACTTCAGAATATAATATGTAGCCGGCGCCACATTAAACAAACAAACAAACAAAATGCACAGTAAAACATTATTTTTCAAAGTTGTAAATAAATCAAAAATAAAAAAAAAGCTATTCCTTTCAGTAGTCACAGGGGGAATATATATATATATATATATGCGTGTGGAATGACTTCACGGCATATTTCAATCATGAAACTACTATACGATTTAGAGCTCTTGCTTTAACTGGATTATGGCGGCATATTTCAATCATGAAACTACTGTATACGATTTTGAGCTCTTGCTTTAACTGGATTATGGCTGATTAATTCACTAGAGACAGGTTTTTTTTTTTTCAATGAAATACCGAGCCCGTTCTCATCCCAAGGCGTCATATACGACACTTTTGCCAAAGCATAGACATCCAACGCACATGGCACCCTTTAGTGTCAAATGAGACGGAGATATATATGGGGCAGAAGGCGCCTCCTAGTGGTCTAACCCTAACCCTACCCCATACCTAAATCTACCATAACCGAAGTGTCTCATTTGACGTTAAAGGGTGCCATGTGTGTTGGATGTCTACGCTTTGGCAAAAGAGTCGAATATGACGCCTTGGGATGAGAATGCGTTGAAATACCACGCTGAAGTCGGCTGCCACATCCCACTGTCGGCTTCTCTTTGCTTGCTGGGGGACCTCACAATAATCACTGATAAAACTATAAACTATAATGCTCCTCATAGCTCTAACCATCACCAAGAAAACTATCCTCAGGAACTGGAAAACTCGAAATAAATTACACATTAACATTTGGAAAAATCTTAGACTTCATTGCAATGGAATACACACCACCCCTTCATAATTACGCATCTGAAACTGACTTCTGCCGTCCAACACTTTCTGACCTCTTACAGCTATGAACCCTTTCTCTGTTTTCAACTCCGACTTCTCTCACCTTCTTAATCAACCCACGAATATTAATGCATTTTAGTTGTTTGAACTTGTTTCTGTCATTATTGTTATTACTATCTTTACTGTTACTGTTTTCATTTGTATTTCTTCATTGTTGTAATTGCTGTTGTTGCTGTCTTTATCATTTATTATTAATATCAATATTAATATTATTACTATTCATCAATATTACCATTGTCAATACTGTATTGGAATTAAGTGTTATTATCATCACTACTGCAATAATTTCCCCCTTATCTTTTCATGGGTTTTTAAAGCACCACAACATAGAATAGGGAAGGGGGAAAAAAAGGAAAATGTATAAATGGAAAACCTCACAAACACCAGGGCAGGCAAGACAGGCGAGAAGTGGTTTCAGCGGGACAGCATCTCTGTCCCAAGTTGAGACACTCTCGCACTGTACTCCCTCTTTTAATGCACTTTAGACATTGCACATAAAAACAAAAAACAACAACAAAAAAATAATAATAATAATTAGGAGAAGATAGGGACTGAAGAGATGTGGGGGAAGGTTATCATATATTATCTTATCTTATGATCTCATATTTTATTTTATACAGGGTTGACAATGGCAATTGTTACATAGGAGGAAGGATGGAAATGAAAATCGACTAATACAATATTGGCAATATGGTGGTAGTGGGGAGCGGGGGTGGTGATGGTAATGACATTGGTAATAAATAATAAATGGTTCCTTGTTACACACATACACATACTCACACTCACACCCACTCACATACACACTTAGATCAAACACTTAAATCACTCTTATGTCACTTCTGGAATTATGGAATTACAAGATTGCTCACTACTGCACTATGTTGGTTTGTATGTATGTCTGACTGTTAAATAAATAAAAAAAAAAGAAATACCACGCTGAAAACCTTTAGTGTTATTTTTACAGACTGTCACAAACTAGAAACTTCCACACACAGACAAACACACACTAAAATATTTATAAATATACACGTGCCTCTTGACTCCCAGTTCTCTCAAAGGAATTCCTCTCTGGCACCTTGAACTGTCAGTAGGTCCAGACTGTAATGTACCTGTGGGATCTGGAAGCTCTCAGCCAAATCCCAAAAGTGTCTAAAGTCTGTCTTGAAATATAATGGGCAAATTCGAATGATTGACCATTTTAAAGCATGTGAGAGGAGCTTATCTGAGGTAAAGGTAAATGTAAAGGTAAACTGAATTAAGAGTTATGACTTAATTGCTTCCACTTCATCCAGAAAATCATCCAGACAGCGAATATTAAAACCATTGAAATGTTACTTCCATTTCCCTCCAAACATATGACAGTCACAGCGCTGCATTCATTTTTTTCCACAACTATTTTGTGATTCAGTGAAGGAGCAATAGTTAAGAATCTGGCAACATGAAAACCAAGACTTCCTGAGATTGCTACACATCTGTTTGTAATTTCCTGCGGCTTTATTCCTTAACATTTGAGGAAGGCAATCAGGGATTTCATTTTTACTTTTGATTATGGTGTCGTCATCTCCAAAAATGCACTTTACACTCTTCCACAAAACCCTCCACATTCCAGTAATGTGAGGGGTAAAACAAGGAGACAACATATCACCAAAGAAGCAATTCAATGCTGCCCTCAAGGAAGGTCTTTCAACAACTGGACAGGAAGATGGCATCATCATAGCTAATGAAAGACTATCTAACAATTTTCTGGTGGCATTTTTGGAGAAACAACAAAAGTCGAAGAGATGCTGAACCAACTAGACCAAAAAACTCCAAATAAACTGATCAAAGAAAACACGGATGTAAAAACCACCAGGTCAAGGATGGCTCAATCCAAATCAGTTCTTGAAAGATCAAAGAAGTCAATAGTTACACCTAACTGGGCCAAGAAATTACAATAGACACACCTATAGCTATGAGTTATCTCGCCGACAGAAAGCATGATGAAAGTTATTCTATCATCGGCCACCAACGACCCAAACCTTCAAGCCCATCTCTTCAATACCAACATACTAGCAATGCTATGTAGTGAGATGTGGTCTTTAACCAAATCAGATTAACAGAAAATTGCTGTAACTGAAAGAGCAATGGAGCGAAATATGCAATTGTGATGAATTCCTTCCTCTCACTGGGAACATCGAAGTGCTTTTGCAGTGCTGTGATGTTATGACAAGTAAAAGGAAGATTTTTTTAAAAAAAAGAAGCGGATAGGCAACAATGAGAGGAGGTCAATGCAGTTTTCAACTTTCATAATGGCCATTTTGCCCTCAATGCAGGTTAGACAAGCCTGAATGTAAAAAGTAAACATGGTACTTTATCTTTGAGGGTGGTGCATCTTTACAACATTGGCAATAACAGCCCGGCAGGTTCCTTTCATCCTCCTAATGATGTTCAGAATATTCGGACGCTCTTATTGTGATTAAGAATGGTTAATGGATGCTCGAGTCACACCACTGGGAGGAGAGCACATATTCTCCTCACACAGCCTGTCAAAAACACAGAGCGCACACAAAAGGGATTCATCAAAGCCGTACTGATAAACTAGAAGAAAAAAACGGAAAAGAAAACTGCATGCACCCACAACACAAGAAGGTTTTTTTGTGTGTATTTATTTTTTATACGTCAAAAAAAGTTGCCAGTTGCCATGGATTCGTATGCACAGCCGACTGACAGTAGTGCAAAAGAGTGCAAATAACCAAAAACATTGGAACATTACTGAAAATAACAGAAGAGACATTGTTTGTTCACACTGGCAATTGAATGCCTGTTTTCTGATGATCCAAAATGGTTAAAGGCCACGTTCAAGTGGTAAAGTGCTTTTCAGAGCATATTTGTCATGTTCATTAACTATTCAGTGAGCATTACATAATTTCTGTTGTCAGCCAATGGTATAATTGTGCCTTTTGTAAAGGAGAAAATGATGTGAAAATCTCAAAGTACAAATTCATAAATCACATTGCTGGGAAAGATCAGCTCTCCAAACAAACACTGGCACATTTATGACACACACAGTGTCGCCAGAACAAATACGGTAGCCATCAAGATACAGCTGAAGTGTGTCATTTCTGCTCCACTCGCATCAAGCAGAACTGCAGAAATAATAACAGTTTTCGCCACAAACAGATGACTAGAAATCAGTCTAGAAATGGATAACATAGAATAATCTACTCATTTGCATGCTGTTCCAAACCTGTATGTCTCTGTATGGAGTTTAAAGCTTCAAAAAAGTGCAAAAGCATAAAAAATATCATAAAGGTTTGACTTGTATGTTACATTTCAAGTCTTCTGAAGCTATGCACTATGAATAGACTGAAATTTAAGTCTTTATTCACTTAAATTTCCTTCTCCAGTGAGTTGAAATTTAGATCCGAATCAGTCCAATTCATAAATGAACCAGCTTTGTGAATCGGATAACCAGTGAGATCTGATTTATTCACAACAAACATTCACTATTTCTCTCAAAATCAAGGCAAGAAGAGCTAAAGCGGATATCTAGAACTTACAACTTCTGAATTTGTCAGTCTTTTCCTCACACCAAGTTATCATCCAACATAAGATACAGACTTTTAATATAGTGCAAGGGTCATACTGACCATTTTTGCAATCCTTTTTTGTGCTGCTTTTAGTCCTTTAGACCCAAATACTGATTCACTTCACCTAAGTACCGATTCTGGCCATGATATTCCTTGCACCAAAATGCACCTTTTGTGTCAACAGAAAGACATGCAATAACACGAGAGTGAAAAAATCATGACAGAAATGTCATTTTTTCATTGAACTATTCCTTTAAATCAATTAAAATAGTAATGAAAATACTGTATGTATATTTTTATACGTTTTTTTTTTTGTTTGTTTTTTTTGTTTTTTTTTTACAAAATTTTGGGAAAGTATGAGAGGACACAGTGCTTTGCTGTAGGAAGGTTTTTAGATTTGTGTGTAAGGTCAGTTAATGATGACATAAGTTTCATTTTTGGGTGGACTTTAAAAGGATACTCCACTTTTTTGGAAATAGGCTCATTTTACCACTCCCCCAGAGTTAAACAGTTGAGTTTTACCGTTTTCAAATCCATTCAGCCGATTTTCTGATATTTAGAAGAATATCAGTAACCAGACAGTTTCTGGTCTCATTGACTTCCATAGTATATTTTTTTCCTACTATGGAAGTCAATTAGACCAGAAACTGTCTAGTTACAGATATTCTTCTAAATATCAGAAAATCGGCTGAATGGATTTGAAAACGGTAAAACTCAACTGTTTAACTCTGGGGGAGTGGTAAAATGAGCCTATTTCCAAAAAAAGTGGAGTATCCATTTAAGGATGCCATCCGATTTGTGTTTGTTTATGGTTGCAGCCTAGTTTGTTTCCTTTGGTTTGTTATCGCAGATGTTGAAAGCTTACCTAACATATCAAGTTTCAGCTCCAGATGAGTGCTTAAGGGGATGCGATCTGTCAGGAAACACTGCCAGACTGCCAAAGCAAAACAAGCGCACCTGAGGATTTTAGATTCTTTCCAACACACAACAGAACCGTTTTTCGACCACCCCTTTGAACAGAGCACAATGGCAAATCGACCTCTAAAGCCTTCAGCCAAGCGCAGTATGTGTGCTCCCTTGTTTTTGGTCACTGCCACTGTGCTGTAAAATGTCAGGCCTCTCAGAATCAATGTTAGCTGTCCGTGTCCGCCGTTTCCATCAGAAATCAGCCGAGCAGATTCTATCATAATCACCATCATAATAACTACGGCAATCGAAACGACTTATTCTGACCACACATCACTGATGAAAGAAGATAAAGAAAGCATAAAAAGAAAAGAAAATGACATAATGTAACAACGTGTTGCCGTGGGTCAGGCACTGTAATTATCTAATCACATTTTTATTGAAAAAAAGCCCCCCGAAAATAACAATGTGTCCACGTCGTGTGTAACTTGGACGGCTGCATTAAGATCATGGGATCTCATTACACATAATCCATTTTAATTCCACCTCCCCTATTCTCCCTCTCCATCTCTTAATAGTGCATTCATATGATCAAATAAAAGAGTATCAGTGAGTGTGGTGGGTGAGTGGCCTTCATCAACTCTGTGTGGGGGAGATGTGCCTTTCAGAGGATGAGGATGACAGCATTAAATGTTAATGGAATGGAAAAGGAGCAGAGGTGGGCTGCTGATCAGCCTCTTGGTGAAGTGCATGCATCAGGACACGGCTACAAGAGACAGCGCTGGACCAGCAGGCCTGCTCTTACATTGCCACTCAACTCAGAATTAAACGCATTTACAAGTGGCCGTGAAATCGCAATATATATATTTTTTTTATCAAGTGTGTATCTGAGAGAGCAGATGAATGGTTGCTGCTTTAGTTAATTAATTAAAGAAATAATTACAGGAACAGGTGTCAAAATTATGCTTACCTAGTTTCACTTTCATGGACTTTTAGTTTGTTTATCACCGTGTTTTTTCTATGTTTAGCTTTCCTGTCACTCACTTATTAGTTGCCATGTTTACTGAGTATGATTAGTCATTCTGTTCAGCTGTTCGTCATTAATCACCCTTGTTTGCTTTACTATTTAAGTTGCTGTGTTTTCAGTTCTCATTTGTCTGGTCATGTTAATGCTTAAGTTGTGTTTGTTTGTCTACTTTGTTGACTCATGTGGATTATTAAAGACTTTCTGATCCTTCTTCATCTGGTGCCTTCTACGACCCAATGTGACACCAGATGCACTTAAGCTTCATATGGACTAAACGATTCAAAGGAAAAAGAGTCCAAAAACTCTATGGTTTCTCAAATGTTTTATCCTCTTTTAAAGGGATACTCCACTTTTTTTTTTTTTTTTGGAAATAGGCTCATTTTACCACTCCCCCAGAGTTAAACAGTTTTACCGTTTTCAAATCCATTCAGTCGATTTTCTGATATTCAGAAGAATATCAGAAACTAGACAGTTTCTGGTCTCATTGACTTCCATAGTAGGGAAAAAAATATACTATGGAAGTCAATGAGACCAGAAACTGTCTGGTTACTGATATTCTTCTAAATATCAGAAAAGCGGCTGAATAGATTCGAAAACGGTAAAACTCAACTGTTTAACTCTGAGGGAGTGGTAAAATGACCATATTTCCAAAAAAAAAAAAGTGGAGTATCCCTTTAAAAGAGGATAAAACATCTGAGAAACCATAGAGTTTTTGGACTCTTTTTCCTTTGAATCTTTTAGTCCCTTTAAAATAGGTTTATCCCTTTAAAATAGGTTCTATAACCCCAATTCTATAGAGATCTGGTGCAGACCCTAACAATTTAGATAATTTTGATCCGGTCTCAAATCTTTCTTTGAAAATTCTAGAAAGACAGTGGCATCACAGGTTCATGCACGTGTGTTTTCAGTCAGGGTTTCGTCTAAGTACACAAACCGACTTAGAGAGAGAGTAACTAATGATCTGTTAATGGCAGCTGGTGGCGGGTCTTTGTCTATTCTTGTTTTTCGTGCTATGAGGGCAGCTTTTGACACCATTTCACACAGTATTTTGTTGAACTCTTTATCTGCTTTTGGTATCACTGATATTCCTTTTGCCTGGTTCACTTCATACCTATCAAACATTCCTAACCTTCTTCTGTTAGCTGTGGTGTCCCCCAAGGTTCTGTCCTAGGTCCCCTATCGTTCCTAATTTACCTTGCAACTTGATAATACTTTCTCCAGATTCGGTTATAAATTCCATTGTTACACTGATGATACACAGCTTTGCACAGCTACAAACCCTAATTCCATTATTACCCCCTGCCTGTCTTACAACCTGCCTTCACGAAATAAAGGTATGGTTTTCTGCCAACTTTGTCAAACTTAATGGCACTTTCCTCTCAAGGTCCTGCAGTTTTTCTTTATTCACTGACGGTTCTTCCGTTTTTCCTTCATAAACTCCAACTGATTCAGAATTCTGCAGCTCGTATCATAACCCAGACTCCATCTGTACAACATATTACCCCATCACTTCAACAGCTTCATTGGCTTCCAATCAAATTCCGGATCTATTAGACCTCTTCTCGAACTCTCCGCTCCTCTTCATTTGGTCTTCTCCATACACCTTCTGCTTGGGCCATAGGGCCTTTAGGCGTGCTTCTGCCTTTTCTCAGTCTAGAATGCTTCAATTTCAAAAATAATTTCACATTTCTACTATATAAATGACCAATATTAAATAAACATTCATCTTCCAAGAGGTGAAGTATATATCCCTTTAATTTTAGATAGTTTAAATTAGTTAAAATAATCAAATAAAATTTTTAAAAATGGAACAAATGAGTCTCATGGGTGTAAAAACAAAGCAGCGTAAGCTTGGTATGTGACCTTTTAAATTGCTATAATGCAAAGTGGACGAGAACGAAAAAAAAAGGTGATTGCTTAGGTTTTTTCTCATTAAGGAGTGTTAAAAAATTACATTAAATAAATTTGAAAAAGGAGCAATTGTGCATAGGAAAGCAAAAAAGCAAACCGAATTAAAGGATGTTGCTTAATTTTTTTTTTATGATTATTTATTTATTTATTTCTTATTTATTTATTTATTTCAATGTTGCTTAATTTTAAGAAATGTTATTTTAAATATATTAAAAGAATACTAAAAAAAGAAAAACATGCACAAGAGAACCAAAAAAAAAAAGGAAAAGAAAACATATCAAGGGCAAAATCTTACTTAATTTTAGATAATACTTGTGAACAAATGTACTTTTTACATTTACTTGAAGCCTCAAGCATCATCTCATATACAGTATGTGTGCAGAAAACAAAATAGGCTATTGAATACACATGGCTTCAGGGACTTCACAGTCACTGACTTTAGCAGATGGCCAAAGAGGAAAAAATGAAACGAGTCACAAATAGCAAACAATTCCCTGCAAGGTCTCAAAGGTTTCACCTGGTTTATCTCTTTTATTTTGTATTGCTTTAATTACACGGCGAGCCTTTGAGACTTCAGCTTAATTGCATGTGTGATATTAATATCTTCAATACTACACACCCAAAAATGAAACTTTGATTATCATTTACTCATAACGTGTGTCTTGTGTTCCAGGATTAGGTGCATGGACCACCCAAGTGGTCTAACGCCACCCTGGCTCATGTGTCCAAACCAAACACCTTAATGACTTTCAGTCACTTCAGTTAACAAACACACAGTGCACAGGTTCTTGTTTGGAGGCACTATCTGTATTTAACTACACCCATTTGTGTTTAAAACAGCAGGACAACAAATTTGGTTTGTACTTTGTTTTTTTGTTCTTTCAAAGCCTTATCTGCTCAATAATCCCACTAGAAGAGAGCAGCTAAATTGGGTCTTTCTTCTCAGGTGAGCTTGCTTTGTTTTTGTAGTCTGGCAGTGTTTCCTGACAGATAGCAAACCCTTAAGCATTCATATGGAGCTGATATATTAGATAAGCTTTCAACATCCTCGATAACAAACCAAAGGAAACAAACTAGGCTACAACCATACACAAACATAAATCGGATGTCATCCTTAAAGTCCACCCAAAAATGAAACTTGTTGTTGTTCTAAAGCCAATAACTAATACTAAGAACGGGTAATAATTCGACTAATTAATTAAGAGAATAAGAGACTAAGAGGATTACTCAAAGGTAATAAAACAAGCACAGAAAAAAAGACATATAAATACGTTATCACTGGCTTCTACATTCCCTCTTTTTTATTATTTTTTTCATTACACACATCTTTCTAAATAAAAGAGAACGAGAGAAAGCGAGAGAAACTGAATTGAATTACGGTGAGCAAGAGAGCCGAAGGAAGAGAGAGAAAAAGGGGTAAAATGTAAAAGCTTTTTTGTGGAATTTCACAGCGAAAGCTTTGAGTGCAATGAAACATACTAATGTCACCATTAAACGGAAGAATTCTCTTACATAAGAAACAACTGAGATATAAACACTTAAGTTATTTTGGAAGTGTTAAAACAATTGATAGTCAGTGGACAAAACTTGGACAAAAAAAGCATCTGCCTCTTCCAGTATCAAGGATGTACTGAAGTTTGTTTTGGCGGAGGCTTTTGCTCACATCATCTGTTCTTTGTCATCGGAAGAGGCTTAATCTCCAAATTTGAGTGGGAGTGCCAACGGCATTAGGTAGGATCAAGTGGCTGAATCAGAATTACAGTGGCTTTAGGGCCTTCTTGCTAAAATGTGCCATCCACTAGAACAATAAACAGGAAGATTACCATTCTAAACCCGTATGAAAAGCTCTCTCAAACAAAGGAAGATCAATAACAAGTTCACCTGAATGAAAAAAAAATTGAAAAAAGAAAAAAGTGTCATGAGAATGAGGAGTATTTGCAGTAAAAAATAGGATCAGAAGATCAAAATAAAAAGTTTTAGATAGAATGTGGCAATAATTGAATGTAATCATTGAATTAAATATATCACACAAGAAATTACACTAATTTCGTCGTATTGTTTTAAATAAAAGGTAATAACTAAATTCTAAATCCAAGTTCAAGTTCAAATCCACGGCATGTTTAGTCTCAGAAATTGAGCATTTTAAATAAACTCTAAGATAGGCACATACCATATTATAAATAAACGAAATAATCACTGTAGCTACAGAACCCCACAGGATTTTGTATAAATACAATGTTCGCCCACACAGTTGTTTGGCAAGTCACCAGATTTTTTTTTTGTTTTTTTGGAAATCAATAAAGTGTGCAAAACTTAAAGGTTAATTCAAGCAAATATAAAATATAAGCACAAAGCTATTACTGAGGTAATTAACCAAATGCTCATAAACGGCAAGCAATTCTGGATGCATACTGTTTTAATTATACAATTATCTAAAGTGAAAACATGTTTATTTACAGTTCACCCAAAAAAGTCAGTCATCATTTACTTACCCCTGTGTCATCCCAAACTCCTAAGACTTTCTTTCATCTTCAGAACACAAATTAAGATCTTTTTAATGAAATCTAAGATTTCTGTCCCTCCATTGACAGCTATGCAACTACCATTTTGACATCTAAGTGAGTAAATGATGACAGAATTTTAAATTTTGGGTGAATTAAACCTGTACTTGAATGCCTTTTTTGTTATTAAAAAATAGTTATGTGAAGTTCCTAAACATAATTTCAGGAGGAGAGAACCTGAATCTTCAAATTAACTGCTGGAGCATACGCAGCCGCATCTGTTTTGGCAACTCCTGAGAGTCACTGTAACAGCAAAATGTGAGAGTGCTTCTGGAGTAAAGCAACTGAAATTCCCCAACAGCTCCCCAGGAGCCTCCTCCAAGCCACAGCCACAACAGCGCCCCAAACTTCCACCAGAGTTTCAAACTTCAACCAGAGTCTAGCTATTGTCCCAAGTCTTGTATCTTTAATGCTTATTCTCCTTACTCCTTTGGGGCAGTCTTCCTTACTTTAAAACTGAATCTTATATGGCATCTGCTGCCACCAGTGTTGATCGTGCCTTGCTGTCCTATAGAATTGATATGTCAAATATAGGCAAAAATCGGTATCCTTCAGGTCACACTCTGCAAAAAAAAAAAAAAATAACACAAATCGGATTCAGCCAAGAAAATCGCAATCGGTGCATCTCTAATTAATTGTAACGTAAAGATGATTTATGCCAAGATGGCAACTTAATTGTTTTGTGTGTATATTTCTAAATAAAAACTGTCGTTAAGAAGCAGGACGCGCTGTAGTGCATTATATGCTGTGTTTGCAGTCTGTAACTGATCCGCGGATGTACCACAAACACCCCGCTACTCAACAAATTTCAACAAATACTCACTATTTCAACAACGTAAGCCAAATATTCCGCATTACTTCAATATATCAAAGGGTTACTTCACCCAAAAATGAAAATTAAGTCATTAATTACTCACCCCCATGTTGTACCAACCCCCGTAAGACCTTTGTTCATCTTCAGAACACAAATGAAGATATTTTTGTTGAAAAGCGTCGGCTAAAACAGTTACAATCTGATATAAAATGTTAAATAAAAGCATGGGTGTGGAGCCTAAAAAAAACACACCTGTCCTCAGCGGCCATCTTGGAATGTACCAAGTATGTACCAAAAACTTGACGGCCCAAAAAGTGATTGAAGAAAATGTTTAAATATTCCATGTGACAACAGTGGCTCAAGTATAAGTTTATCAAACAACGAGAATCATTTTTGTGCGAAAAAAAAAAACGACTTTATTGGACTATTCCTTTTCTTCCTTGTAGGCCTGAGACGAGCGTTCAAGAGATTTCCACGACGCATGCGTGAGAATTGCAATCTTCTTCAACTACTTCAGTTCAGTTCTCGCGCATAAAATATTGTAGCTTAATTGTAACTTTTTATACCCTTGCCTCTGCAAAATGCCTCCATTTATTCACAGTGTATACAGTATTTGACCTAATTCTGTCAGTTTAAAGGGATAGTCCATCCAAAAATGAAAGTTCTGTCATTAATTACCCACCCTTATGAGCCTTCAATTAAACTGACAATTTACTAACACTTCTGTACGGTTCATGATTTCTCTTGCTCAAACCTGCTAATACTCATCTGTGGCCTTTCTGGTAATATCAAAGACATGAATATAAAATGTTTCCTTTTTGAAGACATTTATTGATTAAAACAGCATTAATCAGATTAGATGCAGTTAAAAGTATCCAGAGATGACATGTACATCATGTAATTAGTAACAAATTGATCCAGCAACCATGACTAAAAATTCAAATCACTGTACCATGTCTTCATCTATCCTCAGGTACCCTGGCTTTCAAGACCAATCAGCATCAAACACAAACGTGGAACAATCGCATTGACTGTATTTTAATGAACTAGCCACGGAAGAGAGATCAATTTAGATGTACTCTTTTCTGGAGCTCACTGAAAGCCAGAATACTGAAAGTTCATTTTGGTCGGACCTTATAATGTAAGACATCATTTGCTCCATTAGCCGTTTGCAAGTAGAGCACTATAGGATTAATCCGATAGCTCACTAAAAAAGCAGAAAAAATATGAAGGACGGACATATTGATGGAAAAAAAACTTTATTCATATTTTTTAAAATAATATCATTTAAAAAGTGACTGTTTGGATGTATTACTGGATTATTATTTATATTATTATTTATATTTATTGTTTGGGAACATTTTTTTTTTAACAATTGATGAATTGTAGATTTTCATTTTTTTTCTTGAAGACACACAATCGCCATATTCCAGGATGACAAAGTCAAGATTTATCAGGCTCAAAATATCATTTATTTCCATCAAGTTGTGCATCAATAAAAAAAAGAAATTTTCCCAAACATATAAAACACTACAAACACAATCACAGCAATAATGATCCAGTCATAGACTCTTTTAAAGCTGCAGTCTGGCATTTTTCCTCTTTGTCGCCATCTCTGTTCGAAATCTGCAATTGCAGTCATTCGAGGAATTATCAACTTTACAAGAGTTGTACTTCAACACTCTTGACCCAGCACAGCACCCTTGACACTAACACAATATTTGAGGAGAGTGTGAGGTTGTGAGTCACCGCGCAGGTGTGGATGCTGTCATTCAGAATCATAGATTTTTTTTTTTTTTTTTGAAAGTATGATCAACATAAGAATTTTAATCGGAAAATGGCATCTGAAGACAGAAACATCCACTTTTGTTCTGGTTCTGACATTGGAGTAAATCACGCTGATTAAATCTAACAATCGCTTATAAGTTATCATCTCACGCAAAACCGAGCAAATTATACCTTGTTCTCAAATTTTTAATGTTATCAACGTAAGCAAGCATTGCGTGACTACATGTAATGTCCTTCCGATACGCGTCCTTGTTTTCGCATGGATCCGTTTGCAGTTTCTTTTTTTTCTGTAGCCACTCCGAAGTCCGAACGTCTTGTGCATTTTACAGCGGGTGAATCAGTTATCACTTGTGATTGTTGTTTGAACCTTTCTGGATCCACCATCAAATTGCTAAGTTTAATTATATCAAGTGCTGTGAGAAAAGGCTACAAATCTCCACCTCCAACATCCTCGCGTGCAAAATAGCTACTAGCTGAGACTCCTCCTGTATGTATACAGATGTGACATATTGACGCAAAGACATGGTCGAATCTTCCGCGGAAATCCACCAGTATCACTAGAATTAAAAACAATAGTACAAGCTTGGCTTTGAATCGAGCTACGGCAAGCAGATAGTGTTGAACACTGGCTGGTTATGTATTTTATTAAATACGTATTTTGGATAATTTTTAACCCAAAAAACCCCCCAAAAAAACTATGGAGTGCAGCTTTAAGTACAGTATATTCCTATTTACATAAAAACAAGGGACTTTTTTCTTTTTCTTTTATGCCTGGTAGTGTAATTTAATATGACTATATGCAGCAATAAGACATTTTAAATTGCCAAATGTATACAATTACTACTGTATACTGTTCAGAATGACATCCAGCATGGAAAAAAGCAACCAACCGAATAGATTATTTAAATTCTTATTCTTTCTGTCACGATCAATACGTTGAGATCTGTGTGGCTTGGGTTTTGTCGCATTAGGCTAGATTTACTGTGACAGTGGTTCATGTTTGTTTAAGAAATATTACGTCAAAGATTTCCCGTCCTGGGTTGTTTATGGTGCGATATCAGACGAGCAGCTCAATAGCACCGCAGCACTTTGTGAGTGATAAGGGCTGTGAAGATTATATGACGACGATTGGTGAGATTGTCCAGACATGCTACACAGTAAACAGCTTTATACAATGTCTAGATCATTCTGGGATGCTGCATTCTTTTAGTAATACGTTTTCCTAATTGCTAAAGATAGATTTTATGCGTCTGCTAACAGTACTGATGATTTTGCTGTGCGTGCATCGGATGTACACCTTTTCCAGACTAAGAGATAACTAATCGATACAGCAAACTAAATGAGGGGATCATTGAATGTCAGGCCATGCTTCCAGATGGCTAATGTTTACTTCCTCCATCTCTTAACCCGCTCTTATTAAAGCATTCTCTCGTAACGTGGCCTCCGGATGGCAACTGCGAGGAAGACAGGTGGCATTTATAGCATAAATATCATGGCATCTTTGTGATATTAGCCTGATTGTGAGCATCAAGCCACCATTTGGTTAAAGAGCAACGATTAGTGCAACAATCGACACATGAGCAGAACACACAAGGAATACTTCTGTATACAGTATGGCCCATCCGTTTGTTTATTCATGCTCGCATTCAATTTCACTTAAAATGTACAATTCCAGACCCTTTATTGATACGACCTTGCGATATAATAAAAGAAATATAGAAAATTCAATGCACTTACACTATTTTGTGTCCTCTTTCTTGACTCTCTCTTAACCCTGGTGAATTATAAACAGCCCAGCCTTTTCTTTGTGCGATCACGTGGAGGGACATTATGAGAAATAGTGCTGTATCCATGTAGCCTATCCTCCAAATAGATGTTTTCATGAGTAGAACTTTACAACACAGGAGGAAAGATGGATAAAAGCATCTTATCAAACATCTCTTAACATGAAAAGATGGTGGCCTTTTAGGAAATTCGAATAGTAATTGTTTTCGCTCTCAATCTCTACATTGGAGCTCACAAATTAAATAAAATGTGGCATTTGAAATCTAATTTAAACCAAACCTGAAGCTTTAAAGTCATGTGAAGAAATGATACATACAAATATTTAAGATTCTGCACTATGTTAGGTCACAAATGAAACCATGTGCATTGACCATGTGCAGTTCTTAAGATATTCTTGCTATTGAACCTAAAATGCTCCTCGGATCATTCTCAAATCATGCTGGTGAACATGATCATCAGGTCATGATCCTTGAGACCCATATAATCATAAGAAGTCCCCACTGAGCTATAAGCCATGGCTTGGATAAAAAAAAAATATATATATATATATTATAACTGAAATCCTAATCAAACATTAATGCAGGCGACTTCAACATTGTATAATCTCTTTTTCCCCCATTCTTTTTTTTTCTTGCACAATATGTGGAGAGGGAAGCTTAGTATACAGTTTGCTCTTTTCAGCCTGTTGAATAGCTCTATTATAAATGGCAGAGTCAGTCAAAGGCTCTTCCAAATTGTCCTTATCTCCCAGTTTCAGCCTGCTGTCCATAATATAAGCCGTCATTTCACAAGGAGCTTTGCTGTGGTACAAGAGAAGGCAAACTCTGGACCTAGAACCTTCTCTCGAATCCATTTTACATAAAAATGAACTGGAAGTCAGAACCGTGGCAGATATCACAAAGGTGTCATTCAATCTTGGAGTAAAAAAGCCACTGCGACTGTAATTTTCTCATAATCAGACGACGATGATTTCGTCCATTTGGCAGAGGATTTCAAGCGAGCATCAAATGTACAACATATTTACACAACTTGTGTTCAAAGCAACTCATTTTCAATTTTTTATGCTTTGGAATAACAAAACATCCTTAAAACAAGATAAAATTACTTGAGAATCAAACGTGCATAATGAATTTCTAAGAATATTTCTTCACTGATTACTGATTATACATTTATTTTGTATAATATAGTAGGACTTTCATAAAACAACTTAAAATGTACAATAATATGTTTACAGTATTGTGTTGAATAAAAATTTCCAGTAGCATTTCTGAGGCAAAAGGAACTAACATAATTGGCTTCGTGAAAAAAAAAAAAAACAGTTAACAGGTATTAATGATCTCCAAATAAAGAGAAATCATAGAGAAGCCTCACACTAAATGGAAGCACGTCTTTTCAAGTTACCATTAGCCGTCATCTGGTCACTATGGCAACACTACAAGTGAACACAACAGTTTTGTAGTTCTGATGTAAGATTTTGGGGTTCAAAGGAAGGGAAGAGTGTTTGCGAAAAATATACATCTAGTATGTGTGTGAGTGTGTGTGTGTGTGTGAGTGAGGGGGGGTATGGTAAACAACTTCCCTCCTTTTATATCTCACATATTGAACAGTATGAAAAGGCACTGATGAGTGGGAACAGCGAGAGGATATTAAACATTGTTTTTTTTTGTACTTTCCATCTTTTGTTTACAGTCATTTGACGTCAGTCTCTCTCTCTAGCACACATACACACTCCCCCCAGATGGACGGCATGCAAACACTGCCAAAACGTTCCCTTTCATAAAGACAATAAAATCTGAAAAAAGGCAGCTTTTAGAAATAAAAACTTCTTAAAGGGGGATATTCCATGTTTCAGAGAAATATTGACTTCACGCTGGATCACACATGCCATATCGATCATAACGGCTCTTGTTAGTCAGCATGAGTTTGACAGAAAACAAAATACAGCTAAATTTAAAATGTGGCCTCTTGCTGTTGATAAAATTAAATTCTCAGGGATAGAGGTCTAATTTTCAGGCTCTAAATTGTACCCATTAGTCAGTGATGGCTTCTATGGATGCGGTTATATTTCTAGTAGGCTACTTCAAGTGCTCACGCCATTTCTGTTACGAAGGACAAATGGATTCACATTTTGCAACGGGTGACGGCAAACCCTGTCAATCCAAATGTAAAAAAAAAAATGAGGGAGATAACAGTAGGCCGACATGATGTAATGGCACCAAATTACCATTACTGCAAATACAGTAATAAACAACCGCTTAAACATAGAGTAAATGTCTGACACCACAGAAAATTCCTTTGAAGCAAACGGAATCAGTTATAAAGCAAATGAGTATTAGGCTACACTGGGTAATATAAGTAAGCAATAAGGTATGAGAGGCTGTGCTGTATCGTGAATAGGCGTATAACGGTGACATGCATAAGGAGAGATGACCCAAAGGCAAAAGCAAGTCTTTTAATAACTCAGGGGTGCCGTGTGGGTAGTAACAAACAATATAACTTGGTAGAAATAACCGAAAACTGCAGACCCAAGATGGTCCAGGTAAAGAGGGAAAAATAAACCAAGGACGGCTGGCAGTAACACCGGAAGCTGGGCAAAGTACATGTTAGCAACAACCAGCCAGTGTAGGCACAAACCTAACAGGACAAGACAGGAATCTAGGGGTATAGACAGATGTCAAATACGTGACTTCAAACAATAATCTGGCAGAGGAGAAAGGGAAGAAGGTGTCTAGAAGAAGAGAGCCTAATGAGAGAGAATAAGGAACAGGTGAGGAAGGGAGAGGAAGATGAGATGGGAGGATGGGAACGAACAGCTGAGACTGGATGAGCTCGTGTAATGAGGTGCATGTGTAGAGCACGTGTAACCAAGCGCATGTGTGAGAGAAAGATGACCAGACAGAAAAACAACGAGACAGATGAAGATACCAGGCTCATGCTTCACGTCGTGCCTAACAACGCCCTCACTGTAAAAAAAATATTGTTGGTTTAACTTAAAAAAAGTAAGTAACCTGGTTGCCTTAAAATTTTAAGTTGATTGAACTGAAAAAGAGATTCATTTCATCATCATAAACTCAAAATAATAAGTTATCTCAACTAAATAAATTATTTAAGTTGATTTGACAAAAGAAAAAATGTTTTGATAACAAATCTTGAAAATATTTTTTTACAGTGCTTCAGCCGTTACTTATTCACGATACAACACTTGCCTAGAGTACCTTATTGCTTTAAAATGGTTACCACAAAATAAAAATATTAAAGTAAAAAAAAAATAATAATAATAATAAAATGAATTAATGAAACTTTTATGAAGCAAAATCACTAAAAGCCTTCCTTCCGCTAGAAAAAATAGTCCCTGGCCGTGAACAGCAAACCGTTGGGTGAAGCGGTCACAGAGCTGGTAAGTCCCTCCCCTTCCGCTAACCCTGCTGGACTTCTAGGTTGAAAAATCGTCAATGCAAGTGAATGAGAGAAAATAATTATTTAATCCCGTTTAAAAAGTCTAGTTCTAGTCTTGGTCCTTCTGAGGTCTAGATCCAGGCTCCATTATAAAAATTCAAACCAAAGAATCATTTTAACGTGTAAATGATCATTTTTGTAGAGGCTTAAACCATTCTAAGCTATTTTTAAAGGGTATTTAGGTTTTGGGAGATAGGCCATCTGACCAGTTGAGTACCAGCTTGGCTACAATAGAATTACATAGGGCTTGTTATAGTCTAGTCTAATAATAATAACATCTAAAACCACTTTGAGCTGGTTTGCTTGGTTTAAATGGGTTAAGTTTTTGGGAGACATAACATCCGACTAGCTGAAGCCCAGCTTGGTCATAATCAACCTTTATGACCAAAGTACATTACCTTCATGACCAAAGGTTATTATGACCAAGCTTGGTCATAATAACCTTTTCTATTTCAAATTGTGACTCATACAAACATGAATAAATAATATTGCTTCTTCGAGAAGACATCAAACGGACACGGAAATATAGCAACGGAACAGGCAGCGATTCACTTTTGAGTCCTTTGACTCTTCACAGTCCAGTGGTTATAAAATCGATGCCTGCCGGTGATGTTTTGAGTGGGAGGGCAAATCACTCGGGGTTTTGACATTCAGTCCCCAAAGAGAAACCAATGCCGTCATTCAGAGTGATTACAGCAGCACGGATCAAAATCAAAGTGATCAGTGCACTCAAGGGTTGCGCTGGCTGCTGTGCGGCTCTTGAAAGATGAGACAATCCACATAGTGTTTTCGGAATGGAAGCAATGAACTAGAAATCAAAGAAAGAAAGAGAATAACTTCCCCTCCCTCTTGCATTGACATCCCCTCTTTTCTCTGATGACGCATTTACTTGCGTGAGGGCGGGACAACCTTTCACTCACATGAGATCCACCAATAGCAAACAACAACGAATCAATCAATTCCAGATGGACAAAATCAAGTCCCGACCTACATTTTTTCTTGTTCGAGAAGCTGTTTCACTCGAATTCATGTCACAATAGGGTACAAAACACAATCGTACCTTCCGTTTCATGCCGACTTTGAGGATCACGTGTGGTCTGAAATGGCACAATGTTCTATTGAAAGATTCTGACCAATGGATTTCAAAGAGAATTCATTGTATTTTTGGTCAAATATGCACTAGAGACTAGTCAGATCTCTCATATTGAATTCCAAATAAGTCAATAGTTTGTAATTATTTCAATACACTTTGCTTTTAAAAGGATGTTATTTATGTTATTCATTTACTCAGCCGTGATGATTCTTCTGTGGAACAGAAGGTTATATGAACGTTTCAAACAGAGTTATTTCAATGAATTGCCTATTCACTGTTATACACTGGACTGTGTTGCATTAAATTGAATACATTCCATCTCATTAACTCCTGGGATCTGGAATACAGCCAAAGGCACATTGACTGGAGGAAATGTATTTTTAACCCTTGTGCATCAATTAAAAAAAGTTACACAGATACATAGAGGACAAAAATGTCTGTGTCAAAAAACTCATACAAATATGAAGCTTGGGAGCACAGACTTAAGTTTGGTATCATTTTAAAGAAGACCCTTGGCAAATTATTGCCGAAATACTAAGTAAATACTAAGTTGATTAAAATTATTTTATATAAAATATATATATTGTAAAAATATATTTTTTTATAATATATATATATTTTATATACAGATATAATATATCTGTATTTTGGACCTTGAACCGTTTGGTTACCAGTAAAGTGCATTATTTGGAGAAAAATCCTGGAATGTTTTCATCAAAAACCTTAATTTCTTTTCGACTGAAGAAAGAAAGACATGGACACCTTGGATGACATGGGGGTGAGTAAATTATCAGCAAAAGCTTTTTTTTTTTAAAGTGAACTACTCCTTTAACACAGGCAAAGTGCTAAAAAAAAAAAAAAAAAAAAACTGAAAAGGACAAAAATGTCCATAAGGATATACAAGAAGTATAGGCTTACTCCAATAAAACGGAATGGTTTACATTGACATTGCTTTTCTAGACAGATGCCTTTTGTCAAAAGTGACCTACAAGGTCAAACAATATTATGTGGCGACAATTGATTTTCAGCCGATAACAAAAGATATAAATCAGGTCAAGGCCAAAGTTGAAGGCAATCATGACAACCTGCATAGTGCCACAAACATAGACTGTGCATTTGAAGAATATGACAGCTATAGATAACATTTATATAGAAGGTGTGGTGTGTATAAAGGTGTCTTCCACCATAAAGGAGGAAAAATAATAAAGACAAGCCACAGAGTATGTCTTTATCAACATCAGAAATCCAAACATTATCGGTTTTAATCTGTAGGCTATACTCTTCATGATGACTAACCCTCTCTGGTCACAGATTGCCCTGTCTGTACTAAATGTCCCTCACAGCAATGCATTTAGTGTATATGAAGAATAAATGACAACATGACCTAATCACTCTAAACTATGGAATACACAACAACTCATGAGGCATGTTTGAAATTCCAGCCCTACAAGATGCATTTTAGCTTTAGGGCACATATTATTTACACAGAACAGCATTTTTGCATTTAAAAACATGAGACGCAGGGCAGTGGAATGAAACAAAATGCAAAGTATTGAGGTGTGTGTTTTTAAAAGTTTAACTTGTTTTAACTTAAGCGACATGTTTGCTTTATTGCAGTGGCGTTCAATAAAATCACTGCCTGAAACGATGTCAAGAAACGTTTTTCTAGCGAGTTGTAGCTGTGAACAGCATGCATAAGCAAACACTGAATCAAATGTAGTCAGATTCACGCAGAGACTGTTATGAGCCGGTTCTGTCAAATTTAAATTTAAAGCATGAACACTGATCCGAGTAATGAACAAATTACTCTTATGAGTCGCCTCTTTGTATTGAATCAAACAATATGCAGTGTGACCAGTTTAGTCCGATTCTTAAACAAATGACTCTTATGAGCCGACTCTTTGATTGAATCAAACAATACGCAGTGTGACCAGTTTAGTCCGATTCTTAAACAAATGACTCTTATGAGCCGACTCTTTGATTGAATCAAACAATATGCAGTATGACCAGTTTAGTCCGACTCTTAAACAAATGACTCTTATGAGCCGCCTCTTTGTATTGAATCAAACAATACGCAGTGTGACCAGTTTAGTCTGATTCTTAAACAAATGACTCTTAAGAGCTGGCTCTTTGATTGAATCAAACAATACGCAGTGTGACCAGTTTAGTCCGATTCTTAAACAAATGACGCTTATGAGCCGACTCTTTGATTGAATCAAACAATACGCAGTATGACCAGTTTAGTCCGACTCTTAAACAAATGACTCTTATGAGCCGCCTCTTTGTATTGAATCAAACAATACGCAGTGTGACCAGTTTAGTCTGATTCTTAAACAAATGACTCTTATGAGCCGACTCTTTGATTGAATCAAACAATATGCAGTGCGACCAGTGTAGTCTGATTCCCTAATGAATGACCCAGTACTTTTAATAATTTGATTATTCAATGATTTTAATTAGTCTGAAAATCCCTCACTGAACTGAATCGTTCAGAGCAGTTACGGAATCAACATTTGACTCAAAACTGAAATGCAGAATCCTGTTTTTGCAGTGGGCCTAAAAAGAGAGGGAGTGTGAAATCAATCGACAGGCTTCTACTTGGAAATCTTTGCTTTGTTTCAGCAATTGAACCTCTGTGAAGTTTGATGAATTAGTCGCACAAGCCTTCCTGACCTAAGCTCATTTACTACAATTTGAGTCTCCACCTAAGATCAATCACCATGCCAGCAATAAAGCTTCTTCAAATACTAGCTAAAGATCATCAATAAACCATTAGTAAAGAGCTCCTCAATGCTAAAACACACTGAAGTCTGTCTCTGGTTGGGCTGAAGATCAACAGTCTGTCTGCGGAGGCTGGTGCTTATTAGATTGGAACCTTCAAACCTCTAACCCTAAAGGTCATTTGCTGCTTTCATGGTTATTAATTCTCAGGTTAATGTCACCCCACATCACATTCACCCTAGATTCAGACAGGATTTCCCCACCAGTATGTGCATTTCCACAAATGTGTATGCTGGAACGTGCAAAATTAAAGCCTACTGAGTAAGACGTCAATTATGTATTTGTGTATACGCTTATTTTGAGACTTCCATACCATGTATAATGTTTTAATTAACAGGAAATTACTAGAGGATGTCCTTCATACCAGTTTGTCATTTATATGACCAGAGGAGATAGAAATGACAACATGGCATTAAAATAATTCAGCTTGCATGTTAATAAACTAATTATCTAGTAAATGTGCTGTGTAAATGTGAGTTTTTTTACTAACCAAAGTACCAGAGGATTGTTTTCAGCCTAATCTCTTAATCTCAATTTCAGATAATGAATTCCTGTAGGGGCAGAGTTGCCGCCTATCCCATCGACAGAGAGCAGAAGGGCATGAGAAAGAGAAATATCCCCAGTCCATCTCTGACACTCCACACAGCGGCATGAAAAATGACATGGCAGTTCACACACTGGTCACAGTCCAAAGCTGGATGTTTTTCCAGACTTTGCCACCCTCCCAAAAGAATCATCCAATATTCAACCATGGCTCTCTGAAAGCAAGAATTAGTAGTCATTTGGCAGAAACAACATGATTGAATCCCACACTGCAGCGTTAGTTGGCATTGCCATATGATGGATCCACCATCCAATATTGGAAAAGCTTTTTCAAAAAGTTGAGCTTACTAAACAGATAAACTACAGTTAAGCTAATTATGTAATTGGCTAGCAAGCTATGAAAATACATAACTATAACATTTAAGCTAAAATAAAGATGGATGAATAAAAATGGAGACTTAATGAAGTTTAAAATAAGGAATTGTCATATTGTGAAATACAAAGTCACAGTTATGACAAATAAAGTTGCAATTGTGAGATATAAAAATCACAGACCAGTCCAAATTTGCTTCCATATACAGAATTAAACTTTAGATCATTTCAATTTATTATAACTAAAGCAAAACTTGAAAACATTTTATAGTGTAATAAAAACAAACAAAAAAACTGTATAGTGTATTAAAGTCCCGCTGAAGTCAATAGAGTGCCGAAGTGATGACGTCACTTTGTAGGACAACTACAAAGAAAAAACAGAGCATTCAAACTGCTTTTTTGTCTTTGATTCACTGCAGTTTTAAGGAGAAAATACTCTGCAATGGTGTTGATTTTAATTTGCACATGGTTTGTCTTAAAGCATTTTAAAAACACCACATAGACATATAAACAACATTCAAAGCTAAATTTTCACCACAGGGGGACTTTCAAAATAATTACACTACACAAAAAGCAGCAAAGATGAAGCCTAGAGACTGGAGTCGAATTGGTTTTTACACAAACTATCTGATTAAACCAATTCCAAGACAAATTTAACTTTATAACACTGAATATGATACATAGAAAACAGCAAGGTAGCATTTTGACACACTAAACCTTTATAAACAAAAAGCTATAAAAGCTACTTTTAATTCACTCTCAACATTGAGGCTACCACAAGGCAATAATCTTTATATAACAAGAACAGGGATTTACTGTAAAAAAAATATATATATTGTTGGTTTAACTTAAAACAATAAGTAACCTTGTTGCCTTAAAATTTTAAGTTCATTGAAATGGAAAAATTGAGTTAATACAATGAAGGAGATTAACTTAATCACCATGGGCCAGTTGTTCAAAGGTAAGCTGATCGGATTTTGGTTATCGGATTGGATCAAATCTCGAAAATGGGTTGTTCAAAAGGGAAAGAAGGAATCTGAAATCAGATTAGATCAGGGAATCCAATCCTAGTTTTAATCTGGATCAAACCTTCAGTTTGTGTTGTTCAAAACTTGTCAATGGGATTTGGATAACTTTGATCCAAAAAAAAAAACAGGATTATCCTGATCCCAACAGGGGGTAGGATTTCAAGGTGGATTCCAGGAAGAAAATGTAGTATAAAACTTTAAAATTGGTCAAATAATACATAATTTAGTGTATATACTTTTATTTATATTTTGCACTTGACTTGTGTAGCAGTTGTAACAGTGATAAAGTAGACTAACAATTAAGCTATTCAGTATAGTAAAGTAAAAATAAAATAAAAATGATCTTGTCCCCATTTGTGTTTTGTCTCAAAATAAGAAACACTTACAGTGACCCCATGTTGGCTCTTCTACCTGTTCTTTACATATGTTGTCCCATTTAGAGCACTGGTAATCCGGATTTGGTAATCTTGAAAACTGTGTATCTGGATCAGGGTGATCGAGTCCAATATTGCTTTTAAAAACCGGCATAAAAGTAAGACGGATTACCTGATCCTGGATAGGAAAAAATGGGATTTCCAAATCCAGATCATTTTGACCCAGATTAAACGTTTGGAACAACTGGCCCCAGAAACTCAAAATATTATGTTAACTACATTAATTATCTAAGTTGATTTGACAAAAGGAAAAATGTTGTGATTACAAATCAAGAAAATATTTTATTTTATTTTTTACAATGTAGAAGTGTAATTGTTGTTATTACATTGTGTGGACGTGACTGGAAAAAGCACACAAGCAACCAAAAAAAAAAAACACGAGTCTATCATCCCCCACATCATCAATTGCACTTCAGCAACTCCAACACCACAGAGACAGTGAACATATTGACTGATACTGGCAGAGGAAACAAACTAGACCTAAAAAGCTCTCACCTCAATTTTGCTTCGAACACATCTGCTATATCGAAGCCCTAAGCAGTGGTGCTGATGCTGAATGTGTTTAAAATAGCCCTCCATGTGATTAACTACTTGAGGTGGAAGCTGACCTCATAAATTCCATCTTTGCCGCACTGATGTTTGTCATCTCGAGATTTATTTGTAGCAGTTCTATCGACCACAACAGAGTGCCTTATTTCAAATTCAGCCTCGGCTTACTTCATTAAGCATGCAGCGACGCTGCAGAGCAGCAGGTGGCTGAGAGAATCAAAGCAATGCTCATAACTTAAGCAAGTGTGTCTCTCCTCGGGTGCTCGCTGAGGGAAACCCATTTGTTGCATTGAGATTAACAGCTAAGTATAGATGTGGAGCGCAAACAAATAAACAATGTGTTAACGGTACCGTTGAGGTCACCATTGCGTGTGGCAAATGGAGGGATTGTGTGAAGGGGTTATGGAAAACATGCTGATTCCCTGTTAATTAAGATCAGGCATTGACGGTCAGTGACCGTCCCTGATGCCACGGGCTTGAGTACGCAGAGCAGCTTCTCACGAGACACGTACTTTACCACTGCATCTCAAACAAGATTTCATCAATGGCACAATCACCAATTTCCCAAAGCAGCTTATGCATAATCATCAAATGAATGCCACAGCATGCTCTGTTCCTCATCGAGTGATTTTTGCACCAAACCGGGTTTTGTCACTGATTAAAGCGAAGGCAAACGAGTGTCGCTGATGAGAGGGACGCATCCTCCACACTTCAACGTTCCCACCTGAGCCCTACATCTTCAGGCTGTCTCTTCTCTCAAGAGAAGATCTCTACATTGCTATCATGAGCACAGGAAGAAACAATCATTTATTTCAGTATTCTAATCACAATTTTAAAATCTGACATACATTTCTGAGACGTACAACAGCTGGTGGGTCGGGACTCGCGAATGACAGAGTGGAATTCCGTATGCATAACGACAGTTCAAACATATTTTAAGCCATTTGCGCACCATGAGCAAAAACAATGGCTGTTTCCAAAAAGGTTTCCCAGACAGTCATATGGACCAAGGCATAGCTGGAAATTCTGCATTTTCATTCATCTCAATGGCAGTTGATCAAAGCATGTGACTTGCTTGCTGTCATCTTTGCTAACAGGCACTTAGTGTTGGAAAAAACCATGCTGTGAATGCCATATGACTAATCACTTTGGATCCACAGGAAATTACATCATGACAATGCTGATTAAATATTATTAAAGTATTATTTATGTAGGTCTACAATTAACAGTGTTTATAAACATTTTGAATTAGCAGTTTTCATTTTTAAATTATGTGCTTTTGACATTTTATTAATATTTTTTTAAATACACTCTAAAAATGCTGGGTTGTTTTAACCCAATTTTGGGTCAAATTTGGACAACCTCAGCTGTTGGGTTAAATTTAGGGCTGGGAAACAATTAATCGCGATTAATCGCATCCAAAATAAAAGTTTGTGTTTACATAATATATGTGTGTGTAGTGTGTATAATTATTTTGTATATATAAATACACACACATGTAAACATTTAAGAAATATTTGCATATATACTTTATATATATATATATATACAAAATTAATATTATACATAAATATAAATATTTGATTAATTAACACATTTTTCTTAAATATCTACATGCATATGTGTGTATTTATACAAAATTATTATACACACTACACACATATATTATGTAAACACAAACTTTTATTTTGGATGCAGCCCTAGTTAAATTTATTAATTGCATTTTTTAATTCAACATTTGGGTTTGTCCAAATTTGACCCAAAATTGGGTTAAAACAACCCAGCATTTTTTAGAGTACATTTTATTTCGTTTTAATTTATATTTATCATTTTGGTAATGCTTTAGATTATGGTCCAATTCTCACTATTAACTCATAGTATGCATTTATTAGTTCTTATAAATCACCTTTTCTGCATGATTCTACATCTCTTAATCCTACCCACCTAAACTTAACAATTTCCTTACTAACTATTCATAAGCAATAATTCTGAGTTTATTGAGGCAAAAGTCATAATTAATAGTTCATTGTGAGAACTGGACCTGTGTGGCCCTAATTTTCATGTGTATGTTTAATTTTTCATCTACTCATTTTACTCAAGCTTTATTTCAGTTAACGTAAACAGTTTTAAAAACTTTAAAAAGTTTTAGATATCAATACCAACATAGTAGAAATGTAAATATCAAATCAAATCAAATCCATAAATAAAAATCTCACAATTTAAAGAGTAAAAAAATTAAACAGAATAGTCAAATTACTATGTGCTATAACAGATACATTTTTACAATTAATAACCAAATATCTTAAAAGCAGGACGTTTCTGTTTACATCTGATACTCTTAAACAGTATTAGTCAGCATGCCATGGTGATGTTTTCCGAATAATGCCAAGCAAGACCACGATTTCTCCTGCATCTTTCACTCCGACGTCTAAATTATATAACAAAAGCAAATGGCCCCGGATCATGACGAATTAAATGGCGGCTGTGAAATTGCCAGGCATTAGCAGCTGTAAGTGGAAGATCGAGTGCCGCACAAGGCTGTAGAGGAGAGAGATTGTGAATCACCACGTCCCCTTCCGTAAAACACCACCTGAAGAAACTTCCTGGAACAATTAAGCTGTTGTAATGATTCTTCTAACCCTTAAAAAAGGCCTATGACCAATATGACATTTTCCTAAGGCTTAACATACATTTATGGCTTTCCTGTAAGCCATTAAAGCCAAGCCACCTTTATTCACCAATACTGATTGTTTCAAAGCCAGTTTTTATTGACGATTCTGTTCATCCAAGGAGAATCTCGATTGAATATTCCAGTACATTCCTCGTCTCAAGTCCTATCTGCACTTAACTTCAATGGACAGTGAATGATAAAAATTAGCCTAAGAGAAACAGGCAATAAAAAGCCAAGGGAAAAGAGGATTTTTTACTGCACACCTCCTATCAACATCAACTTTGGTGATTAATTATGAATTTATATCTCGGCGCATCAACAAAACTGTCAGATTATGTTCTGCACCTCATATTTCAACAGTTAATTGCTTATTTCGAGAACTTATAATTGCACACTTGCAGAAAAAGTTTGAAGTTAAGCCGGAAGGAGACTAAATAAGGAACAATCTTTATAAATCCCTCTGAACGACATGCAGTTAACAAGCTGTTTCTGGATTTCAAATATGAGTATCAATCATCCTCTTCTCTTGTTTAAAGAGACACTATGACTCTATAACAGACCTTAACCAGTCAATCGCTCTGTCAGACCAGGACGTTTCCACTTGAGCACTCACTCACCACTCAATCGCTTAGCCTCAGTTCATGACTTTAACACACTTACCGGTCAGTATCAATAAAAATCAACACACAACGTCTGGAGAGATGTAAACGGCAAACGTAATGAACCCTAGCCCATTCAGCCCAGATCTTGCAATGCTCAGACGTCAGTAAATCAAAGGCAATTAAAAATCATGAGGCATCTAAAAGCTCAGTAGAGTGTTTAATTAAACTAGAGACGAGCAAATCCAGGGTAATTGTCATGGGGTCTGCAAATCAGGCATAATAAGACCCCTTAAAAAGCACAATGCCACACTTTTTAGCAGTTTATGACACCCCCGTGGTTTAATTAGCTGATGTGGATGGAAATTATATCATTTAGATAATTGTAATACTTTTCGTCTAACCCCCAGACGTTTGGTCCTGGAACTAAGTCAGCTACACCTGCCTGCTTCAAATATAATTATAAAGCCGACTTGAGCAAGAATTGATGTCAAGTTACATTATATGTTTCAGACCTTTCTGACTTAAAATAGGCAATATATTTGTTTTAAATAATTTTTTTGCCATTTTTGTGGAAATAGTACAATTTTTTGCTATTTTTGTTTTTTTTTTAAGTATTATTTGATGAATAGAAAGCTCAAATGAACAGCATTAATTCACACTACAACTTTTTCAAACAATGTCTTGACTGTATTGGATCAATGTAATGCTTATCTGAATAAAATAATTTCTTACAGACCACTAACCTTTTTTTATGTGCATTTAATATTCGATTTCACGTTCTACTTGGCATAAATAGTCCAGACTAACCAATATGCATCAGTGAAATAAAATGTTCTACCTGAGATTTATTTATTCTGTACCACAGGTGTTCTTCCTGCATCAAACTGCCAGTCAGGATGACTTCTTCTGCCTCACTGAAAGGCTTCTGGCTGCTGCTTTTCCAGAAATAGTTATTCTGTGAAACAAGTGCATGGAACCAGAAAACCACACTTCTTGGGGATTTTAACTATTAACTGACATGGTGGCACACCATCACAGACATAGGTTTAATTAAAATTATATATTTTTAACTAATACGCTGGTGTTGCTGGTGTTGTCTTCACTCAAGATTGTTTGCATTATAGTTTCCTACACAAGATGACAACTTAGAGGAACAGTTCTGGCATTATTTACTCAGTCGTGTTAAACACAAAAAGTAATGGATTATGTTTGTGATACATTTGCATTTTTTTTCCATGCTATTTGAAGCTTGACAGCTCCAGTTTCCATTCATTAGCATCATAATAAAAAGCTACCAACACAGCACATCATTAAAATGACCCTTCAGAATAATGTGAATAAAAGTGGATGACATGAGGGTGAGAAATAATGGCAGAATATTTATTTTGGGATAAACTTTAAAACCTCCTCTTCAAGCTATACCGGAAAAGCTTTGCATTTTCATCCTAAGTGACATGGTAGGTGACCTTAGATACAGACCTCATCACCAACTCTCTGCCAAACATCTTTGGTTTCACCTAATGAACATCTTTATCACATGCAGTTTGGAAGATTTATGAGCGAAGCTTATATCTTTCTTCTACTGCTGTATAATTCAGTGCTATATTTTAAATATTTGAGGCATCACATGATGGTAGTATTCTCAAATTCTAACCTGATCAGAACCAGTCACCCTTGAGAAAACAGTGGATTTTATAATGCATTCTCTATGACACATCGCCATCTTGTGGTGTAGAATACCTTCATAAAAAAGGAAAGTATTAATTTCATATCAATGCGTGTAAAATTAGCCCTACAATAAAATACACTAAGCTTAATTCAACCTTCAGAAAAGTTTACCTTGAGTTCTTGCGTAATATGTGGGTTTTCTGATTTTGATTCATACAGGCCTAAAACCATGAATTGCTCCTAGTGGCATGTAAGATCAATTAATACAAGCTATGATGAATCGATTACACTTAAAAAGATTAATTGACAAATATGACAGAATGTCAAATGCCGTCTTGTGAAAACATGGACATGGTACAAGACAGTGATGCCTCAAAACATAGTAGAGCGAGAGGTCTTTCTCCACATGTAGCTTATGTGTAGAACTACTACAAGCACACTATTTTAAAGACAGTTAAAATAGTTTAGCGTGTATTTAAAAATGAGTAAGACACAGTTCTTCTTTGGGGTAAATCATTCAAGTTCAGAACGCCACACACTGCAATTCAATAGGAACCATCAATAGGGAGGAACCTTCCGCCGATCATCATGTTTCTGTGGGGAAGATAAACGGTGTGCGGAACGGCCGGCTACAAACAACAGCAAAGAGAGGTCCGCATAAACGCTGACGAGAACATTATGCTTATTTTCGTCAGTATTTGGTACGTTTATAAAACAATATTAAGTTATAATTGCAACAACGTTAACTTGACATGCTGCTTCTGTAACGCGCTATAAAAACAGTTCACCAGTGTTCGTTAATAAAACACCAAAAATGCAAATTAGTGCATCTGATTGCCATTATTTTCTTCTTTCAAAAATCCGGCCAGATGTTTGTCTCATTCGTTCATCCATAATGTAAACATGAGACGTGAAATGTGTTTCGTGTTGTCTCTGGCACTATCAACACGAGCTCGATATCACGTCACGTTTCATTATTTTCACTTCTTATTTCAGATTAATATGAGTAAAGAATCACAAATGAGGGCCGCCATAAACCAGAAGTTAATTGAAATGGGTGAGAGGGAGAGGTAAGTGCCTATAATCCTCATGTTCCTTCATGGACTAGCTAATACTTAGTAAGTTGCGTACTTGTACAACGTTTTGGGGCATCACTAGTACTTTGTCTTCCTGGACACACATTCCTTGAGTTTATGAAGTCATTTCTGAAATGTTTTAGACATTTTAATCTACTGTATTTGGTTTTGCTACAAATTACTCTTTGTGAGTACTCACAAATGACGTGAAATATGGAAATTCATTGGTTGAAAGCTATGAGGACCATGTAGACAGCATTTATTATAGAAATGCTTTCTATGTAGAGAACTCACTACGTTTTTAGGCGCATCCCATACAGGCTGCATTTCATTTATGAATCGCATTGTCTTTGCTTTGGTTTTTGATCAGGTTAAAGGAGTTGCTTCGAGCCAAGCTCATCGAGTGTGGCTGGAGAGATCAGCTCAAAGCCCTCTGCAAAGGTAGGAACGCTA
Organism: Cyprinella venusta; assembly: GCA_038021265.1. Lineage (NCBI taxonomy): Eukaryota > Metazoa > Chordata > Actinopteri > Cypriniformes > Leuciscidae > Cyprinella > Cyprinella venusta. The sequence continues at coordinate 27,186,143 of CM075874.1, forward strand.
GTCTGATCTCTCTCAAATCATTGCATATGTTCTATTGTTTTTTTTAAAGCTGCATCATTGTTGTTTTGCAGAGGTGATCAAGGAGAAAGGTATAGAGAATGTTACAGTCGAGGACTTGGTTGCTGGAGTTACCCCTAAAGGAAGAGGTAGGCTGTAATGAACATTATCCGATAATTGACTCACTCTCAAGCCAATCTAGATGTATATAACTATCTTTTTTCAGCCAAACATAATCAGAGTTATATAAAAAAAATGGTCTGGCTCTTCTGAGCTTTATAATTGGAGTGATTAGAATGGGATTTCATTTAGTCAGGGTTAAAAAAAGGTTTTACCCTTGTTCATTTCCAGAAACGCGGCCGTTTTAAAGGCTGAAGTATGTGAGGTTTATCTTTGTATAAATTTGTCAACTTCATTTGAACTTGTACATATACAGTTGTACATTTGAACTTGTACATTTGAACTTTAGTAGATAAAAAATTGCAAGACACTCTTTTAAAATCTGGCCATCATTTTTAATGTTATTATTTTAATGTTTATGTATAAACTAAGTGCATATTGATGCTAATTTTATTTGTTGGTTAATACATTGTGTAGGTCTTAAAATGTCTTAAATAAGACTTAGTTAATCCTTCTTACAAAAACACATTGCTTTGCATCAGAAGGCCTTTATTATTAACCCCCGGAGCTGTATGGATTAATTTTATGATGGATGGATGCGCTTTTTGGAGCTTCACTCTATTCACTGCCATTATAAATCTTGGAAGAGCTGGGATATTTTGTAATATAACTCTGATTGTGTTTGGCTGAAAGAATAAAGTCATACACACCTAGGATGGCTTGAGGGTAAGTAAATTATAGGATCATTTCTGGGTGAACTAACCCATGTAACTACTACATCACATTTTTTTTTTTTTTTTTTTTCAATTGAGACCATTTGGGTGTTAACATGTATCGCCATAGATGAAAAAATGAATATCATTAACAATATCTCTTGTGTTCCTCAGCCCTGGTGCCCGACAGTGTAAAGAAGGAGCTGCTGCAGAGAATAAGAGCCTTCCTCGCCCAGCACTCGACATGATGCTCAGTATATCGGAAAATACTGTCAGAGTATCTGTCATTTTTATATTGACATTATGCCAATAGCAACGCCTGAGTGCTATAAGTTAAACCATTTCATGGTGTGATTTCACTCATTGTGTATTTTGTTACTGCCAATAAAGGTTGATCATGTTTTTACGTAAACAGTATTATTTTGAACAGCTTGAATGACTGAACCTGTCAACAGTCACCCCCCATTTTGACCATAGATCTGAACTTAAATGGTAGTAATGCAAAAGAAGTTATACAAATTTACTCTAAAGCAAATGTACTGAATTTATTTTAAACAATTAACTTGGACTTAATAATTGCTAGGAAATCAAAGCCACATCTAACCAAGTTGTATTCCAAATTTAAAGTTGATATCACAAAAATATCAACTTTAAATTTGGAATAGGAAAAGGTTTTAAATACAGTTTACATGGTAATACAATGTTCAAATTCAAAGTTTCCACAGAATGAATTTTGATTTGAGTCATTTCTAATTTAGGGAAAATAGGCAATAAGTAAAGCGTACCAACCCCTGGTTTCACAGTCAGGGCTTAGATTAAGCCAGGTTTGGGCCTTAGTTAAATTAGGGTATTTAAGTATATTTTATAAATGTCCATAGAAGAAGAAAAACATTACTGTTGTGCATCTTGATACAAAACAATAGCACAGAGAAATTGTAAGGTATGCCAGTGCAAGTTGCTTGAAGTTAAGACAGCTCAAATATGCATGAGCCTTCTCAGTGAAACCGGACATAAGTGTCCTGCTTCCTGGACAGTGACAGTTAACAGGCTATATATTTACCTCATTAGCTCTTTTCCAAAAGTTACAGTCTAATACAGTGTACAGAAACCCTTATTCTGCTGTGCTTTTACTAACACACCACTGCCCTCTTCAGGGCAAGCCTAGATACCTAATTTAAAACTCTAATGACATCATCTATCATGTATAGGTTTTTTTTAAATATACATTTTCCTAACCTGCTGCACAAGACAATAACAATCTTTACCAATGTTAAAGTAGGCCTGATATTGTGGTGCAGAATTTGGCACATATGAGAATGCATTGAGCTGCTTTTTCCCTGATATATCTGTAAATATCTGTGCAAGTAAAAGTATATAAAAGAATACGGATGCAACCAACCCAACTAATGCACACTAAATTACAAAATCATTTAATGCTAGTTTTAATCCGTTTGATTTGAATTTCAAGTCCTGTTTTAGGCATCAACATAATTTAGAGTAGACTAATATCAAAACCAAATCCTTCCAGTTTTATTGATCTATTGAAACCAGACTCTTTATCCCAATCAAAAATGCATTTATATTTCCATTATAATCAAGTTAAAGATTCTGTCATTGCTATTTCAATTAAATAAAAAATTCTACATGCTTTCCACTTCCAGAAATCTCGCATAAAAAGGAAAATATACATGTTAGTATAATGAGAACTATAACATTAACTAAAGAGAACAGTCTGGAAATCTCATTATTTTAGATAAAAAGATTTTATGACAAATTGCATAACCCTGATTTTGAAATGTCACAGAGCACATTAACCACAAATACAAATTTGTAAGTACTGTAATAATTTTAGTTCTATCTTCTTTTAGTTCTAATGTCATATAGATTTTCTAGAATACAGCTTTTTAGCTTTCTCTGGGTGTATGCTAAAATCGACTGATTTTTTTTTTTGCCTGAATTTATGAGACATTCCGCTCTTGTGGAGCTACAGTCTACATCTGCAAGGGTGTGCATCTCGCTCTCTCTGAGAATGAGTAAGGACAAAATTGGCAGAGGTCTGCCTCAGGTCTGAGAAGGTTTAAATGCATTTACACCCTGTTGTTCCTCCAGGGAACTGTTTTCCACCAGCTAATGAGACTCTAGAGCAAGGTTCACTCTGTTATTTCTGGCATGCGCCTGCCGGTCAAACAGGCATCATTCTTTCTCTCTCCTTCCCACTCTCTCTTTCCCTTTTCTTCTCTCAGTAGCCCACTGCAAATTACATATGAGGAAATACATCATCCCTTTTAATTTAAGTGCCAAGCCGAGGTCCGCCAAAGATAACACGAGGCAATCTTAGGTATAATGATCAGCGAACATGTCTAAAGTTTCATTGAGCGTGACTTCACATTTCTCCTGTTTATCCCATGATGGCAACATTTTGGCAGCTATGGAAAGAATGTTGTGGAAGTTCAGATTTATCGGCAGATATTACAATCAGAAACAGTTGTAATTGAAGTTGGACCATAGAAACATTTTCATTACTTGAAATAAAAGAAGCCTTAACTCAAATCTTAAAAATTTATATTAAAAAAATATTATTTTCAAAGTCTTTTCTTCTTTATTGTGACGTATATATCTGAGTGAGACAAGAAAAAAGTGTGGGGCAGGACTTGATTTTGTGAATTGATTGGATGATTGTGGTTTGCGATTGGTCGATCTCATGAGATTGACAGGCACGTCATCAGGGAAGAGATGTGGCTGTAGGGTCGGGAAGTTATTTTGGGGGCATGAATTTTAGAAAAATAATGTGCACAGATTTATGCAAATGCAAATTATAATTTATTATAAATATTGCAATTTTGGGCCTTCGCATTGCTAATTGCTAAAAAGTACTTTTCGCATATACGTACAGGTGTCACCCTCACCTTAAAATGAAACTTCAGTCATGATTTACTCACCCTCATATCGTTCCAAACCTGTATGACGGTGGAACAAATGTCTCAGGTTTGTTTGTTTTGGACCCCATTTACTTTCATTGCATGCACAAAAACAGAAAAAAGGCTGGTTTGGAATGACATGAGGGTGAGTAAATGATAACATAAAGTTCATTTTTGGGTGAACTGTCCCGTTACTTAAACAGGTGGCTAATTGAGCGGTCATCTAAAACCTTTTACTGAGCAATACCTACAGCATAGCAGAGATCAGCTGCTTTCTTCCCGTCCAGCGCAGAGAAAGAGAGAAAGAGGACAGTAAACACAAAGCAGACATTGTTTATACTGTTTTGAATGCAAGGCCACTTATTGTCTTGGCCTAATTTGCCGTTCCCCCCTTTGAAGTGCGCTGCACATTTATATTTCCTGACTCTAAAGCCTCAACTGCGGGTTTTTATCCACCACCGCTGCAATTGGAGAGCGGGTTTCCATGTGTGGCTCTCTCGGGCCCTCCTCTTCTGATAGGAAACACAAGCAGAGAGCATTTCTCCGGCGGACGGGGCTACAGAGAGGCCCCCGAGCGGGCCAGACACCGCTGCAGGGGCTTCTGGCACACCCTGGCAGCAGAATGGTTTCAGTTAAGAATTTCAGTAATCACTTTTAGGAGCGTAATATATAGCTGACCTTTGGCAGCGACACACGACCCCCACTCCCCCGGCGATTTGATCAAAGGAGGCGGCGGTGGCTGTGCAAACAGTGCTATCAGTGAACTCCAATGGATTTACTGCCTGCTTCTTCTCTCTTGTCTCGGCCCGAGCTGTGTTGCTGATGCACGGAGGGAGAAGGGTTTCATCTTACAGGATCTCGCCCTCCCCGCTTGAATTTACAGCCCCGATCGGGACCCCACCAACGACACCCCAGCCATCCCGAGTCGTCCGCCTCTCTCATCAACCCCAGCGGTTTCCTTGTGGGAACTTGGAACACACATGTGCTGTTGCACGGGCCACAGACTTAATGCTAGGTTAAAGAGGAAGAATCCCGACAGGAAAAGAGAGAAAGAACAAGAACGAGAGAGTGGGAAAAAGAGCGGCCGTTAATCATGTCTTGAAGAGTCCCGCCGCAGGAGGGAGAGAGAGTGCATGACCTGTGTATCGCAGCAACTGGCCAGCTTAGATCTGGCGTGGAACCAGGTGTTATGCAAACCACTCTAAGCAAAAATAACCTTATTTACTACACAGGCGAGAGACGAACGAGGACGTATGACTCAGAGAGCCATGGTCATATCCACCTGTGTTTACAGATGCACTTACAGTTTCGAGTGCAAAATTACCCTGCATTTTGTTTGCTTTTGAAATGAATCATGACGTGAGAAATCAAGTTTGCCTTGATGTTTTGACACATAAGAGGTCTAGCCCTATTCAGACGGGACTAGTTTTCCAGGGGGACGCTAGAGAAATTAGTGTCTCACAGATGTACTTTGTGATTTTAATCCCATCTGAATCTGCCAAGTCTGTGTTTTTCTCACGCAACCTCTGTAAAAAAATTCCAGAGCAAATTACCTACTGTTTTTTTGAAAACTCAACGGTCATCCTAGAAATCTAATCCTGTCTGGATGCAAATTTTCAATATGGATGGTATCCAACGAAAAAATGATATTATAAAATTAATAATTAGATCCATAACGCGGAAACTACGAAGACTGGACATTTTATCATCAGTGTCAGATAAGAGTAAGATACTTCTCTAGATTTCTCTGCTCACTTATGTAAGTTTATTATAAACAGACAGTGCTATAAACTCATGACAGATGTCAAGTGAAAATAATTGTTACTCAAATAAACAAAGCATTTATTTAAGCAAGCTCCAAAAATTGATAGTTTGGATACTGTGGGATTTGCGACATCACATGGAAATTGACTTCCTCCAGAGCAAGACATCGCCATATAGTTTTACATCCTCACATCATAGACCCCGCCCACTGGCATTCAGTTGCTTAATGGCTGACATTTGCCACTGCATGCAGGCAAATAAAATGCAAAGACAAAGCAAACAGAATCCATTAATCACTGACGCTGTCTACACTGGTTACAGTATGCAGATGCTTGTTCAGTTTCTCACACACTGAACGCACAAAAGGGCAAATGGAGGTGAAAGAAATTTTGCTTTGATGCATCCAGTTTAAACATGTCATTTGCAACTCTGTACAGACATCAGAAGGAAACAAGCGTCGGAAACAAGTGGATGGTTTATTTTAATGGCGTCCCGGATCTCGTCCGTTGATTATATGTTTGTTCTGAGCATTTTATTTTGAGAGTTTGCAAATAAACTTTTGTTGAAAGATTGAGCAACCAACTTTATTTGGATCTGACAGCAGATCACAAACCCTAAGTAAAATTCTTTGTCTATAAATGACGGTTTTCTGCATATATATTTGATTTTTGTACAAAAAAAACTGTATAAACATTTTAATTAAGCCTCAATGAACATATTATAAAAATTTTAAAAATCCATCTCGTCGCCCCAAAACCTCTTTAATGGGTACACTTTACAAAACACCTACAGTGTATGGACAAATTATTTACAACTTTGTCAATAACAGCATCCAACAATGTTTACTTTTTTGACTACTTTAATTTATGTTTTTAATTTTTCATTATCTGCCCTAATTTTTATTATTTACATTGAAATAAACAGGGATTTTCCACTTAACTATATCAGTGGATCTCAGTAAGGCCCCCCACTCAATTTTTTACAGAATAAAATATTTTAGAGCTTAGCATAACTAGAAATATTTGCAACAAAAAATAACCAAATACTAAGAAATATCTTGATTTTAGTTGTTAAATAGTCTGAAGTCATCTTGAGGCCCCCTATTGGAGCCCGGCCCCTGGTTGAGAACTCTTTTAATGAAAATGTGTGATAAGTTGAACCAACCTTAATGTGGGTAAAGATGCACCTACTGGTCAGTAGTGATGCTCACCTGTGCAAAAGAAATAAAACATAAGTAAAACAACACCAAATTAGATACAATTTCTTATACAAAAATGTATAATTCCAAACATAGGGTCTGGAAAAATCCCAGACACAAAAATGACTGATTTACATTAAATATCAAAAAGTTTGTATGATATGTAAAACAATTTAAATAACACAACATTTTAACTGAGCGTAAAAAAACATAGCAATGCTGAACTGAAAGTGCACATGATATTGATTTTATAGACTTGATATGACTATACCATATGCCTCAATTAGGTTAAGATGACTATAAACAAGATATAATCAACTCAAATTGACCTCAATCAAACGACTGACATGCCTATTAAATAGTTAATGTAATTTCTCACTTTTGAAAGTGTATTGGATTTTGAGCATGTGTTCAGAGCACGAAAGATATGGTATGAGAGGGCTAATTATCACTCATCTTATCACCGACACTCTTATCAAAGCCATTAAGACCACAAATCATTCTCAAAGTCTGCTACCAAGTGAAGTTACAGTATTTCATTGCATCAATGCACATGTAAGGCTAAAGTCAGACATCAAAAACATTATTTCCACTCCATTTCCATTCTGTGAACCATTTCTAATAACTTGTACGGTATACGTGAACACATTTTAAGAAAATTAAAATACACAATTTTTTATCTTTCCTGTCAGTTTCTTATCTTGGCACAGCAGCAGCTGTTAAAACACACTGGATTGTCAGTTGAATTGCACTATAAATATTCCAGTGGGCAAAACATGAGCACCATAGTCAGAAACACAACCATGAAAGGAAAGAGTAAAACCACTGTCTTATTCTAACTCAGCTTTAGTTTGGTGATAAAAAAAAACAAAATGTGGGAATCTAAAAATAAGTACAATTCTTCTTATGTGGAAAAATGTTTTTCTTCAGAGATTTTATAAGTTGTGGTCATTTTCAGATGTCTTTGCGCCATCTGTTGTCTTTAAATTCCACACTAGCAACAGAGCAATAATGCAGATCAGCCACCTGGTGGCGTGGCAACACCAAAGTCTTCCTAGATCAAGTGTTACCAAAAGGCCAAACCCTGCTAACAACAAAAGTACAACCACAGATGGAGACTAAAGCAGTTGGCATTGATAATAAAGCGATGGGCCAATAATGGACTTAACCGGTAAGATGATTCAAACCCAAACCGAGTATGTTTGCACGCTTGGAAAATATCCCCAGGTGGCCCATTTAATAACCCTTGGTATAATAGGATGAATGATACAGATACATAAAACCACCCATTCCTCGGGTCATGCTTGTTTATTGGTTGACATGACCGGGAGTGTTTATTTGACTCATTTCATTACAATGTGCACAGTGTCATTAAAAGTCCACAGGATGTCCTGTGTTTTTATGAGCTTCTTGGGCAAAATGGGGAAAAAAAAGGGAACTGCTTCCTGATTCTACCACGAGAGAGTAACCACCTAAGGTTATGACCATCCTGAAAAACAGCAGGAAAAAAGAAACAAAGTAGCTTTAGCGTTGATTCACTTTCCTTCCCAGAGGACACATCTAAAAAGCAACAACAGAAAAGAAACTGACATGCCTTTCTTTGTTGACCAGAAGCTGTAAAAGCACACATCTTTCTAATGAAGCTAATCCTCTGTAATGATGCTAAGGTCAGAGTAATTTTTAGCTAGCTTTTATTTATGCCAAAGAAGAAGGTGTATCACAGCATTCCTGCCGGTAAGGCAGAATTGTTTCCTGCTTGTCTTTCCTGTGTCAGCCTTGCTGATAAGCAGTGGTGTTTGGTTGGTAAACTAGAGTCAAGGTGCCTGCAATAAAGGGCTTACGAAAGTGTGAAGGTTTTACAGCTTCGCATGAGGTCATCAGAGCCATGCTATCGGAAAAAAACATGCAACATTGTTACGGTAACACTGCAGGAACACAGCTTGTTTGGTACGCAGGTGCCAGGCGTGCGGTAAGAGTGATTCACCTTGCTCTTCCATGAACTCTTCTGACTTAATTAGTCTATTCAACTTCACAGCTGTGAAAGAGCTCGCCCCTTGCCAAGAAAAACAATAAAGCAATTACACATATGATGCATCATGTGCGGCGCACAGAAAAAGCAACTCAAGAAATCCAACTCAATTCAGTTCTGTTGACCTGGAAATAAGCAAGTTTATTGGCCCGATGCATCCATCGGCACTTTAGCCGACATCTGGCTGACGTCAATTAAAGCGCTATTATGTAGTAAAGTTGTAGTAAAGTCGAAAGTGCGCGATAGTTACTGTCTCCCAAAATAAAAAATCAAATATGAACCGCATAAAGAGTCGTTTGTAATTCGAATCCCACTGCATAACAGTTCTGCGTCACTAGAGAATACATTTGCATAACTATGTTGTATGTTGCCTCAAACAACTGTCCCACCCTCAAACGTAATTTTACTGACGACTGCTTCTCAAATCTTGGAGTTCAACGTTTGTTTTGTAAAGCGCTTGCTCTTGAAAGATGGGTCCGTTCTAAATTTATTTCCACCAACTTGCTCCTCAGAATCACAACCTGTAAGTATGATTAATTATTGATGTATATTTTCTACTGGGTGTTCAAAACACATAGTTTTGTGTTTTAGCTATATTGTGTTAAGTTTCCGGCTAGCCAGCTAACTCGCGTTATGACTGTCTCACGAAATAGCTCTGCAAATCATCTGTAGGCCACTATTCTCTAAAACTATCTAAATCTATCAAAGCAGATTGTCTGTCATTCTTACTACTTTGAGTAAAGATAAAAGATTTGTTTAGCAAACTTTAAAGTTACGTCAGTGAATAACATTAGAGCTGGGCTAACGTATGCACCGTTATTGATACAGTTCCCACATCTGCACAGCAATACATTAGAAATATGAACATTGGCTTGTTGACGAACTTACTCTTGATAATGCTGAGGGAGAGGAATTACAGTTGCAACATCTCATAATGTACCTCAAATTGAGAAGCGCATCACTGAAAAACGTCCTGGGGTGCGTTTCCCGTTCAATGATGTAACTCGCTGCTTCACTATCACAGTACGATGCATCATTGGAGAAATCAACTAGCTAGTCGCGACTGTTTGCCGAAACCCATTGTCGCAAAGTATCGTTCAACCACTTTTGTTTCGCGCGTGGTGGAGTAATAACAACTTTTAATGAAACTGTTTGAGATCCAATTAACGCTAGATTTGTTCATATAAATTACAGACATGTCATCTGAAGACTATTTCAAATTGTTTTAAGTTAGTTTTCTTTATTACTAAACTCAATATTTGGCTCGTACTTACATAGTAGAACACGTCCGCGCATGCGCACTCTTCAAAATCGGTACTTTAAATCTGTTGACAAACTAAAAGACGTAAATTACATTTGTATGTAAGCTGAATAAAAGGCACCAAATTGTACTGAATGTCAGCTTGCTTATTTTGCTCAAGATAATGATTTATTACATCCAAATATCATGCATGTATAGAAACAATACTTCTAGCCACAGGTCGTTAGCTGTCGTTCAAACCACACAACTTTGCGATGCTGTTTGCGAATGTTCGTTGGAACGATGGTTTCGGAAAACACCGACTCGTTGAACTATGCTGATAACGACGGAACTTGCGACCATAGTTGGCTAACAATGCTTTCGGGAAACGCACCCCTGCTCGAGTCGTGGTTCGGGTTGAATAACTAGTTCTTCCAATGTTTCATTATCGGACAAGCGCTCGGATTGATATGGTAAAATGAATGCCATGATTACTGTCTTTACAGTGTGTACAATACCTGAGCATTAAGAAGCCTCCTGAGCTGAAGTTTATGGTAACGGCCGGTTTGTTTCCGATGTGTGCTATAAGTGACAACAGACTGGGCAATCTGGTCAATCAGAGCAGAGTAAACTCGCGAAAAGGAGGGATTAAGAGAGACTGATGTAAACCTGTTGTAGGAGACCTCCAAAACAAAAGCAGGAACCTTAAAATAGCATAATGGGGCACTTTAAGAGTGTATAGGGCTAATGGTAGACTTCGCTCCAACCTTGATACCACCAGAGTTGTGGTTAACGCTGGGATCAGCTGAGACTCATGAGGCCGGCCAGAGCATGCTCCCCGCAACCCAGAAGAGCTGAGCCGCCCGCCAGCCCCCACTTAGCCCACATTCCAGGTTTATTCCCAAAGCTTCGGCCTCACTGATGAGGGCAACATGTAGTACTGTAACTTCAAGGTCATGTGTCAACAAATGAGCATGAATATGCTTCACATTTCCACCCTGCCTATAGATCACCGGTCTAACTTACAGAAATTCACATACACCTGATATCGAAGTGCACACAAGCTCACGCACAAGCAAAGCACACGCCCTTTTCCCCCAGACCGCCGTCGGAGTGATCCAAACACAGCTGTCAAAACTCCACCACTTCCAGTGCAGCAGAGGTGAGACAGGAGGGGTGAGTAGAAAAGGGGAGCACGCACACCATGCACACATCAGCCCAGCGCTATGTCATGGACAACATTTGAAATGACTCCCTAGGACCTCGCTGCAGGCCTGGGACCCACCTTGCCGGGGCCTCTCTCCCCACCAACCAGTCACGATCAGCGGCCAGGGGTCCAGCTCCACCCAGCTCGGCTCACATATGTTGCTGTGCACTGCTGAATCCACGTACATCTAAACTGCATACGCTAAACTTCTGCAATCAAACGGCAAAATTGCATTTGGGAAAAAGTATATGGGTGTTTCTTCAACTTTGGTCACTTTTGGCCCTGAGGGCTTAAAGAAAATAAACCCACTTAAAACAGACTTTTCACACACTCATTGGTTTAATCTGTCTGCTAACAATGTTATCCAGTTATCCAGGAGAATTCTGTCAGTTTGGCCATTTGTTTTTGAAACATACATTAACACTTTCACCATTGTCATTTTAATATCATCTCAAATTATGCATTTTAATAGCATTGTGTCAACATGGGCAAAACTGGCACTTTCATAGCAACTAAATAAAATTGTTACACTTTTAGTCATTGACTTAGTAAGTGATATTTTTCAGAAGTGATATTTACTTGATGTTTCTATTCTGTTTCATAGCCCATAATCTTTCCTTAGTAATCAGGTACACTAAAATTCTGAGGGGAAAAACTAACTTTGATAGAGGGAAAAACTTTTTTTTGTTTGTTGTGGTGGGACAATAAATATTCAAATGATTCATGTTTTTAGTGAGAGCTAGAATATCCGACTGTAGCTAAACATGTAATAATTCAGAATAATAGAATATAATGAATTTAAAATGCATTACTGGTTACAGTATTTGACAGTCATAAAACACAAATGTTTCTTTTAAAAATAAATAACTTCTGGGACAACACCCAACAGTAGGGCTTAAGAGGCGTAGCAAAGTCCATATCCCACGTGCTTTAAATGTTTTGTTTTAGTACAGACAATTTACTGTTTGTTATGTCTTAGAAGACTCTTTTAAGAGAACTGAATTGCTTACTGACTCTCACTGTATATTTTGTTGCACACATGCATATACACCGACCCACATACACACAGACAGACAGCCCGGGCTCATCAGGAACTACTACAGGAAATATTGAGTTTAATGCAATAACACAAAGGCCTCCGACTTGTCTAAAGTTGGACTGAATATGCAATTATCCACTAAAGCAATGAACCAAGTACAAGGTTGGTTTTCCCAAGGTCACGTTGACTCTAAATCGTAATATTCATAACCTATACTCCATATGGTTGTGATAACATTTGGACCTTGCTTCCACTTCCAGTAAATCAGAGTGTATCAACACAGAAGATTCCTGCAATTGACTGCCTGGTTGTGCAACTGTGGCCTCACAGTTAAATCCCTCCCATAAATTATCAGATCCTTCTTTAGGTCAGCGACATAAGTCTAATCCCAAGTTATGTTCCAGGAAGCCCTCTGGAGAGCTTTCTAACCCGGAGAAGCACCTGAGAACCCTGCTCCATATTTTTCTGGACAGTATTTTTTCATGTTCTGCAGTTGTTTGATGACTTGTCTCTAAAGTAGCCCTTAATCCCACTCTATCCTGTTCTCTTAAACGAGGCGCGAGGAATGCGTCAGCCTCTTCACTTTGCAGGTGAGCGACAAGACAAGAGATTAACTCTCAAACTCGCACTTGATTTTATCAGATCCACATGGAGATCAGGTCCAGCCCTGAGGACTTCATCCTTGTGACAGTCACCATTGCATTTAAGTGCTAAGTGGCCCAAATCTGAGATGTTCTCATCTAAAGCTTGGTACTTTTCCGAGTCTCTTGGAAGCCTCACGAGCTCAATGAGGTCAAGTACCTCTTTATGCTCCTGTGTGATTAGCTGCAGGTTTGGCTGATGAGCTGGCATTCTCCTGACAGTATTGTATGGCTAGAGTTTAAGGGAAATGTGCTTTTCTCATGTTAGCTTTGGTGCGAGGAAACGGTGTGGTTTCACAATTTCAAGATTATTACAGAGATCTTCAGTTCCCCTACCACATTAAGTGGTTGTGGTGCACACTCAGGTCCGCTGAGACCATAGAAACATACACAGTGGTTTAGCGCTGGTCAAACGCCAAGACAAATGGCTGCTTCAGGTGAAAACAAACCTTGGCCAGAGCTAGCTTTTTTTTTTCTGTTCCATCGGAGGGTGTTCCTTTCTGGAACATTCTTACTAGAGCTCCTCCACCCTGTAGCATTCTCCGGGCCTGTGAATTCATCAAAATGAGGAATTAATGTTGAAATGCCACTCTGCGAAAGAAGCGGTTTCACAGGTGCTCGAGGATTTAAAGGGAACAAGCTCTTCAAAGACACTCCGCCGCACTCTTTGTGACATTAAGTGATGGAAACTAACAGAAACCGAGTGGAGATTTGTCAACTATATAATATGACTTCAGAGGGTTAAAAAAGGAAAGAAAAAAAAGAAATGGAAATTTAACATCTACATTTCCCACTTGCAACCCCATAGTCCCCATTGCTCCTGGCGTCCGTGTACAATTGACCATATCTGGCGAAAGACCACAATAAAAGTATTGGCTATACCCATAGCAGTCATAAATCCTGAGGAGGGAATTTTTACCTCTGCTATTTCACGGGGTCATTTCCCTGTGTGCAGGTTTATATTCAAATATTCATATTTACGAGCAGCCAATTCATGTTATGGCCTATTATGGCAACAGCCAGTAAGATGAGGCCTTATATCATTTCTATGTAAATAAATACATAAAATAATATCAAATATATCCACAAAAACGTTATGTGCTACTTGTGTATGGATAGTTCACCCTAAATTAATCAATTCTGTCATCATTTGCTCACCCTCATGTTCTTTCTTCCCTAAAAGAAATTGCTGAATGGAATCGGAATGACATCAAGGTGAGTAAATGACGACAATTTTCATTTTTAGTGGAACGATCTCTGATATTAGAGGTGTAGTGTGCTAATCCCTGATTATAGATCTGGCACAAAACCAACCAGTCTGATTAGATGAGCCAAGCAAAAATGGTTGAGTCAAGCTCACTAATGTACAGTTTCAAGGAATGACATCACCTCACAACATAATCCTCAGCGTTGCTGCTTATCAATCAGGTTCTGCATGGGACTCAGGGTAGTCACCTGTGGCACACCTGAGGGGAGCCTTCTAAAGAGGTTAAGTGGCGTCAATTAAGAGAACAATTGGTTTAGTCACACAATTAAGAGCCTAAGACTTACTAAATGCAAAGAAGACCCTGAAGGACCACAGCCAAAGATCTCAAGCATTCACTCAATCCGAACAGCCCGCCCTCCTACGGACCAGTGGAATACCAGCTTGGGGGCTAAAGGAGCAGCACTGTCCCACCGGGGGTGGATGGTTTGCACTGTGAATTAATGCTAATGAAACGGCCTTAGCTGTAACTTAACCTTCCTTCAACGAGGGCAATAAACAGTCTGTCTTTCGGCACCAGCTCATTCAAATCTCAGGGAAAGCATTATGAGAAAGACTGCCAAATCAACACTGGTGACACCGCTGACTGCCATCCACTTATTGTGATTTTTTTTTTTTCTCAGGGATCCAAATGTCTAGCTGGCAGTCAGGAGTCCATCTGAAAGGAGAGGCTGAGAAGGGTATAGATTAGAAAGCTAATCAGTACTTTACTCAACTGGCACAAAAGCCCATACTGAACGGTCTCTTAATCTGTTCCGATATATGTAGCTGCATGTATACAGTTTGTTGGATTAATCGTCGGATCTGCTTATGGCGAGAAATCCCCATCACATGTAGAAGAGACCCTTAGGCCAACACTTATTGGCATTCCACAAGACGCTCTGTAGTTCATGTAACATTACTCAAGTCATTTGCAATGTTTTGTTCATTTAGACAAGTGCCAATGTGCACTGAACACTTGTACAGCACTGCAGGTGGAACTCATTAACATTTGGCTTGGTGGATTTCTGCACGGCCCAGAGAGGAAGGGGCCTGATATGAAATAATATCAACACGTACATAGATTTAAAGACACACTTTCATTGCTCTCCAAAGGGTCATAAAGAGCCAAATGGGCCATTAATTGACCAGCGTGTGCACCGTTGTTTCACAGCGGATGGCAGAAGCTTATAATATCCACGGTGCCCTAAAGTGTGAGATAGAAAATGATTGGCCTTTTCCGACTGATTTTCTGTCATTTGGAATGTACTTTATACTTTAGACAGATTTCTTTGCACTTGTTTCAGTTTTTGATTCATGCATAATATTATTGTTGCATAAAGAATGGCTGTTTATAATGGCCCTGCTGTATTAGTCCCACTTCATGTTTATGCCATAACTAAATTTAAATGATAACACATTGCGTCCTAGCCAGCACATAAGGGAATGACATTACTCAAACCTAGCAATTTATGCCTGTTTAGCATAGTTCACTGCAATTAAAAGACTAGTCGGTTTGTCATTTACTCACTCTCATCGTTCCAATCCCATATGACTTCATTTCTCCCATGCAAAACAAAAGATGAAAGTGACTGAGGATTGCTGCTGTTCAGCTTCAAAATGGTTGCAAAATCATAAAAGTGGTCCTTGTGGGTTATGCACAAGTATTGTGAAGCTATAATAGTTTCATTATCATCACTGATAATCTTTCAGACTGTTAACTGTTGGGACCGGATCATTGAGAAAGTGATTAACCCTAAAACCGTATTCTGGACAAATGTGGGCAAAATAGTTTTGATTTATTTTTAAAAAAATACTTCCCTTGATCTGAGTGGTACAAGACTTGGCTACTTTTCCTAAGTTTGCCTCCTGAACACACACAATTTTTGTTTTGACTCAATTCTACAATGTTAAATGGGTGAGAAAAAAAAACTCCTTAATCTTGTATTTGGGTCAAAAATGGGCACCCATAGAAATGAATGGGAAAACTGTAATTTACAGCATTCTAAAATAAGCCAAAATAAGACACCAGGTGACAGCAAAGACACTTCATTTTTTAGGTTTTAGCTCTAAGAACTTATTGGAAGGATATTTTAATGTAGTTAAATTTTTTTTTTTTTAAATAAAACATTAAAATAAGCATAATTTACATAGAAAATATGGGACTTTTTGAAGGAAATTAATTCAAAAATACCCGCAAAATAAAAGAAAACACCATAAATGGATTGACAAAACTTTATCGAAGACAGTGATATAACATTTATAATAAATAAAAATTAGGATCACACCTGAGTCCTCTGCCCACATTTGTCCACAATTACAGGATTAAGGGCTATAAAGTGAATACGGTTTGAGGGTTAAACTGAATCACTCATGAAAAAAATCAGTCAGATTTCAGTCAGAACAGATTCAACAAAAAAAGCCATACAGGTCCGAGTCTGCATCATTGGTCATTATTTTTTGTATCGGTGTTGTATAAAGCACTATATAAATAAAGGTGACTTGACTATAGAATAAATTATGACAAAAAATCCATTTTAGGATGAATTGTCCCTTTAAGTGAGTTACTTTATTCCTGGTTCCGCTTTTTGGCTCATATGCTTATTCACAAGCGCACACATGAATAAGTTTAAATATACTTCCTCTAAAGGATAACTGTCAATTGCAGACGTCTGACACTCGCAAGCAGTACACCCCTCCAAATGACTCGATTCCCAAAGTTTCTTAAGCTAATTATTTCCAGTTGTAATTGGAATAACACTCTTTTTTAATAACACAGCAGGGCCAGAACTCGACTGTTTTTTTTTCTGATACCTGGTAGGAATGTAGCCTTTGCATGGGGTATCAAAACATAAAGAAATCATGCTAGATGTGACATCCCTCGTGTTCATTCTTCAGACAGATTCATGTTGGATAAGGTTTCTGTACCTCCTGCCTGACTAGCCTCAGCCGCCTGATTGACTGTGATAGGCTTTTTTACGCGCCACACGTGTTGTTTCGATTCCTCGCCAGGGCTGCATCGTCAGTCTTTGACATTTTTTTCCTCCTTTTCTTTTTGGCTCTGTTTGCAAATACCTCCCTAAGGGTTTATAAGATAATCGTATATATATATTTTTTAAATGAAACCACAAGCTTGTTTCTTAGGGAACTGTGTTGAGTAGTCTGTTGTCACATAACACTATGGAAAAACCATGACTTGAATTAAGTTTGGAAGGTAATAATTTGTGTACTGCGCCGAGTGGAATGGCTTCATATTGCTTATTAAATTGTGCTTCTGTGACATCCGGAGTAGCTCCTTTTGTTCAACAAGAGAATCTCACCTGAATCAAAACCACAAGCCAAAAGAGACCTTGTTAGTCCGGCTGACTGCAATATACTCCCTCCAAAACCGCTTTCCCCGCTGTCAAATATGCGTAAAGCTACGTCTCTTATGATTCATAATAGTATCAGTGTACACATCCATACTGTTCTGAGGCTCGCTGCGGTGTCAGGTGACCTCTGAAGGAGCGCTGCCATGCAGCTGTGCTCTCGCATAAGCGAACGGAGTGTGAGGCTGAACTTCAACACCAGACATGCGTCCAAGTCCTTGTTTTGAAAGTCAGAGTCCAGTCTCTAAAAAAAAAAGTCTCTACTCCTAGTAAGTCTATTGAGTAAAACTATTGTAAAAAAAAAAAAAAATTCATGATTTGTAATCACAACATTTTTTTCTTTTGTCAAATCAACTTAAATTATTTATGTAGTTCTGATAACATAATATTTTGAGTTTCTGGTGATTAAATCAATCTCCTTCATTGTATTAACTCAATTTTTCCATTTCAGTTAACTTAAAATTAAGGCAACCAGGTTACTTAATTTTTTAAGTTAAACCAACAATATTTTTTACAGTGTGGCTTACCCTGCTAAAGAAATATAACTCTAAAACTTTCATATTATTATGAATTAGAGCTGAATAACTACCATATAAAATCAGTCTTGAATATCTATTAGAATATTTTTTTCTTTTTTTAACTTTAGCTGGGTATATCTATTTTCCTCAACATTATAATCATACAAGTTCAAACTTTACTAATTTACTAATATCAGCTGCATAGTCAAAACATGCAGATTACTTATTTTCAGTCACATGAAAAACATCTAAGAATTATTATCCTTGTGGGGACATTTTGTCCACAGAATGTAGTAAATACCTGAACCACGCACACACACTGTGCAATAAACAGTAGCATGGCCAGGCCTATAGGGGGCAGTGTTTGCTCTCAACAGCCCCCACTCAGGTGAGATCCATATTGGTCCGAAGGGTGACCATAAGGGCCACATACTTTCCAGTCCACCACTTCAGCAACTCCCGCTCAATTACCATTCCTTTCCGTTCTCCCTTAACAGCCACTACATAGGATGACCCTCAAGTATTTAGAAACACCCAGCTTCAACTAAGAGGCATTTGAAGGACACTAATGTAGGGGCCTGAGCCCTAATATAAACAACATTTATCACATGAAAGTCCTGGTCGGCCCATTAGGCAGATTTGAAGAGCGGGCACTCCTGCCTCCGATCCTTAATGGAGCTGCTTTATATTTAGCCAGGCTGTTCTTTGCACCTAACCCTCTCTATGCTTCCCACATGCCAATTTGGACTTTTTGGTAATCGTATCTCGATCGTTCATTTCCAGCGATGTTTGTGTGTATGACATAGTATTCATGAATTTAGAGATGTAATCCAAGACAGATAATGAGTAAATGTGTGCACAGTGATAACAGGATATAAATTTTAATGTAGCTAAGTTTTATGATGGTCTTTAACATGTGTTATTCTTTAACTAAACTGTTCTCATGATGCTTTATTTTGCTGTTCAAACAAGTGCTATTTTAGTCATTATTCAAATCTGTTTGACTCCAAAGTTAAATCATTACCTCGCAATGTTTCACCCAGTCCATGGCCAATTGTTCAAAAATTAAACAATTTCTGGAAACATTTCTGTTTGGAAATATGAACTTCTCCTTCAGAAAGTGTTGACATGCAGTGTCACAAACTTTAAATGATCACTGAGGCTACAAAACTTTCTGTACTTGTCCTTCTGAGACTCTATTACACTAAATGTTACGCTCTAACTATCCCGTGACATGACAGTCGACAGTGATCAGTTGAAGTTTCACAGCAGCTGTTTAAACACATCCTCCACTTGATTGTGAAATAGCAAAATTCTGTGAAATTTGTTATTGAGCATGTAATTTACAACATCCAAGAGAATAGTTCTGGATGCACGTCCAGATTTTACAAATTTATTAGTCCTGGATACACACAGGACGGTTAAAATCCTGTATACGGCTTCATCTATCTAATCTATCTGTACTATGGAAAAAAAAGCATTAAATCTAGACATTTATTTGTTATTATTACAGCTTATATCAGAAAGCGATTTGCAGAGTTGTCACCTTGGGGAGGCACTGGATTTCGTCAGGATGTCAGCATTTGTCTTATTGTGATTCAGGCTGATAAGAGGAGACACTCGCACACACACAGAGAAAGAGAGAGAGAGAGATAGTCTGTGCTACTAAGACAACCAAGAAACCAGTGTTAATCAAACAGGGAACCTTGAGCTAATGAGGCTTTTTTCCCCCCTTTGTTTTACGCTGCATGTTGAATGTAATACTTTCCGTCTCATCAGAGACTTTTAAAAATTTGAAAATTCATTTACTCACCCTGACATCATTATGATTTTTTTTCTTCTGTAAAAAGCAAAATAATTTTTTTCCACTTTTTTAGTGATGATCGCAATTACAAAGAAGTTTTCAAGCTTCAAAGAGGATCCAAAACCACAATACTGCACAATTTTCATTAAAAAAGTGGTGTTGTGCACTATATTTCAACTCTTCTGAAATGCAATAGATTTGTTTCGCAAACAGATTCATTACAAAAAAAAAATCATTGTTTACTAATACGCCAAGATCAGGGTAACTAAGTTCTGAACTCAAGAAATCGTATTGTGAACTGAATCATGAAATTCACTGGAAATATCCCACTCAAAGGGACATTCTGTTCACAAATCAGACATTGTTACTCATGTCATGAACACTTCGACATGAATTAGGGCTAAAAAACAATTGGTCACACAAAGCTATTGTTCGGTTTTAGAAGTCTTGGAATGTACCGCACAAGTGTGGACCATTTTTTTTTTCCAATTTAATGGTGCTTTTTAGTTCCGCGGAAGAAAGAAAGCCACAGGTTTGAACAACATGAGGGTGAGTAAATCAGGACCATTTTCATTTGGGGCTTTTTTCTGAAATAGTTTAGTTTTGACATTCAAAAAAAAGTTTCTACTAGTTACAGGACATTCAAACAACAAATAACATTCTAGTGATGGTTGAAGAATGATAAAATGGAAGGGAAATAGCATTTTCGTGACTTAATGGGAATGTTAGTAAAATATTTTAGAAGATATTTTTGTTAGCTGGGCCCTTTAACCACATCAGTCATTTTTCTTTATTTTCTGCTCTAAATGTTCTCGCTAAGTTCATTTGTTTTTGTGTTTTCTATTTTTCTTTTTGTTGTTTTCCAACCTGCTTCCTGGCTCAGACAAACCAGAGGAGGAAATGCCTCGTGTTTGCCAATGAGTGACACAATTTTACATGGGATTTCCACAGTTCATCAAGTCATTTGGGTTAAAGCCTGCAGTACCATTCTGTGACCCCTTCCCTGGTCAGTCACATCAGGGATTAAAGGTGAACAAGAGGGCAAATCGGCTATCAAGTCAGAAACACTGACCGTCAACTTTGTACTGTTTCTGTTCTCTCCTCCGTGCACAGACACTCTCACACAGACACAAACTCTCTGACACACACGGGCACAAACGCATACACAATCCAGCCTCTTAGCACGGGGTCACGGTCCACCGCAAGCGAAAGAATGATAACTTCAAAAGCCATTACCACTCTGAAATCAGCTTATTGCTTTACTGTGACTTGCTCTTGCTATAATACACATAGACAGAAACATAACAACTCAAATCTCCTTTAAGTAGGAAGACAAAAAAAGTTGAGGGGATTGGGGATAGTTTTCACACTGTGTACTCCAGTGAATATTTCTTAGGGTATACGTTTAGTTTTGGAGGTACATTTCTGATAGGCACAAGCATTAAAGTTGTGGGAATAAAAGGAACAATTTAACATACATACGTGCTTATAGTGGGGCATGTTGTCAAAGTGGATTATGTATAAAAATGAAGAAAACAACAACTACATAAAGGGTAGCATATAAAATATTAAATGAATTAAAAATATCGAACAATTGTTTTAGCCAACATGCAATAAAAAATAGCACAAAAGCTAAATACTATTGTTTATTTTAGGTCATTTTATCTAATCTTTTTCTAAAGTGTTTATAATACATATGTACAGTTTCCATACTTGTAACCGTGATAAACACTTAAATATATGTAAATTTAAACTAAGCTTTGGTACCGAGAACTGTGAATTTTCACTGGTATTGGTACCGAATACTGAAATTTTGGTACCGTGACAACACTAAGCTAAACACAAGCTTTTAATGGTCTCAACCACAAATTATTGGTCCAATTATTAACCACTGCTGGTTTTGGTGATATGCTTCACTGTGAAAAGTCATTTAATGCTTTGGAGTATAGGAGAATATTGCAGAAGGGCTTGCTTCTCAAATCTGAAAAGTTGTTATCTAAAGAGGAATAATCAGAAGAAGTGGTTTGAGAACAAGTCTATCTATGTTTTGGTCTTGTCAGAGTACAGATTTAAACCCTATATTTGTTCTCACATTATCACTCAAATGAACTGGGAGACATTTTTCAACTACTCAAGAACTGTTTGAAACATTAACATCGAGTGGAACAACACACAGACTCTTCTTCCTGTAAAAAGCTGTCTGTAAGTTTACTCACATGGCTTAAACATTTATTTTATCAACAGTTTTTCTGCCATTCTTACTAATTTCCTGACCAGTGATTTGTAATTAAAATGGTTAAGACCATTTAAAGACAACTATTTATTTTTATTATTTATTTGTAGTTTACTAGAAAAAAAAATACGATAGTAGGATTTTAGTTTTTAGAAAAAAGTGTGTAATTTGAATGTTTAATTATGAAGATATAGCTCTCGTAACATCCCCTAAATGAGAACTAATCCCCTATTTCTAAAAATAAAAATAGCACACAAATAATTGGCTAAATCAATAAGATTAAATCATTCAATAAAGCTAACTCCATTAAAATATTTACAACCTGCAATGGCAAAGATGGCAGTGTTTAGTTTTAAGATTGCCCCCAACACGTGAGTCTGCAGCAGGCCTTTCAATACAACCTCAATACAAAATATCCTTGACCTCTCACCTGTCTCCACTAGAGAAAAAAAGATTGACAGAACTTTTTCTTTATTAGATCCGTTCAGCTGTTGTCTTTGAAGTCCAGCAGAATGAGATGAATGTGTAAGCTTAACATTACTTGAATTTTCAATTTCAGTATGAAAGGTGCTCCTATTTACTGTTCGTTTAAAATATGGTCTTTTAAACTGGGCAATAAAACAAGTTTTATGGTGGCATTACCCAAACCCCCACAGGGAGAATGCTGCATTTGCTTTCTAAATGAAGCTTGCTGGAGATTTGGTGCAGGTTTGCTGACTCAGAATAATATACCAAGTTAACCGTGGCCTGCTGTTCTATCAGGGTTCAGGTTGACCTGAATTGGAGCAAATCAAATCATGTCACAGAGGGTTTTTTATCTTGATATATAGTAGACTGATATGTGCTGTAAATAAATATATAAAAATTAATAAGACAGACACCCATAACTTGTAGTGTGTAAATATATATATATATATATATATATACACACACATCTAACTATTTATCTACAAACACATATGCATATGTAAAGGAGACCAGCTAGTAAGAGCTGTGCGAGTAAAACCTCACTCCCCTGATCTCAACTGGTGCTGTATCAACAAATGATTGACTGCAATCTTTTATAGCGCCCGTCTCCCATGCCGGGGACCCGGGTTCGATACCACAGAGCGGGACGAGTAGGACCTGTTGGATTACACTGTAAAAATGCATATGCTTTATCTAATCAAAAAAAATTGTGGCAACAGATTACAAGCAATATTATTAATTAAATGTAACAAGTTAGATTTGAGTAATAATTAATCAAATTAATTCTTTAAAAGTTAACCATTTAAAATGAGTAAAACTTACAACAACCCAAAAAAACATAAATTTAAGTCACCATTACGGTGATCGGTGTTTATTTTACAATTACGTTTTTTTTCCTTCAGCGATTCTGCTTGTTAACATCAGGTGTCTTCAATGTTGGCAATATAAAATGAATAGCTCTTAATTAATCTTTGACGTCTGTCTGTTAGTGAGATATTTTTGTTAAATTTTTTTAGTGTAAACTTTACTCTTTTTGAATGGTAAACTTTTAAGGAATAATTGGATTAATTATTACTCAATTCTAATTTGTTAAATTTAATTAGTAATATTGCTTGTAATCTGTTGCCACAATTCTATTGATTAGATAAAGCATATTCATTTTTACAGTGTATATATGTGTGTGTGTGGGTCAGGTATACCCTATTGTCCTTGAGATACATTGTGTACCTTATTGTCCTTGTGGGCACATTGTTTTTCCCCATGAGGAAAACAGCTTATAAATGAAACTAGTGTTGTTTTTTGGAAATTTAAAAATTAGGAAAGTTTTGTGTGATTGGTAGGTTTAGGTGTAGAGTTAGTGCAGGGGAAAACAATATAGTTGACACAGTATATAAAATCATAGTCTATGGAACGTCCCCGTAAAACTTAGAAACCCAACATGGCTTTTTTAAATGAAGCAGCAACCAATACCGTCTGTAAAATTGATATCTCTGCAATTATCCTCTCAGCTTCTAAATCTGCCATAGGCAACAATTGATGATACCACGGGCAACATTTAATGATGGCAACTTTAAGACCTAATGGTTTTAACCTCTAGCTAGCTGTGCACTGAATAGAGAAAGTGAGCCACATGCTTTGAGAGCATGCTAGTTGGATTAGTGACCATTAGAGTCAAACCCCTCCGAAAGCACCACAGAGCGGCTGTGGTACACTGACCTTATCAAGCTTTAGGTCACTCGCTCAGATCAGTTCCAGAGCGAGCGACAGGGAAGAGAGAGAGAGAGAGAGTTTGTGTACGCGAGAGAGAGAGAGGGAGGCTAATCCTTTATCTCTTTGTGTAATAAGTTGTAAGACATGACCCCATAAACCAATCTCTCCTCCTAAACATCTTTTCTTCTCCTGAGACCTTTCTGACATCCAGCGATTGTTAGTAAACACTAATGAACCGCTAACCCCAACAGCGCGCTTCCTCTCGACCTAATCCGAGCTTGCACAACGCTCCCCCCCCCCCAACCCCCAGACACACAAACCCTCCAAACTCCCTCCTCCTGTACGGAGATGGGGCGCTCTGATAAGCCGCACTGGAATTCCTGTCTGGGTGTTCTTGTGAGAGACCTGGGTGGCAAAGAAAGAGCCGATAAAAATCACTCAGCGCCGGACTCAATAGTCACCCCACGTAGACTCTTTTCCCTTATTCATCCGCTCTTTTCCTTTATTGCATCCCTCTGATTCCACATGGTTTAGATGGAATAAGGAACTGAACTTTTCACCCAGAGTACAAAAAAAAGTTGCACAAACATGCCACCGGGTTCACCGTGTCTTATTCTCATTAATTTTCGAGTGGGATTAACTTTACAGCATGAAAAATGCAAGCTCACAAAATCCTATTTCTTAGAAACATTATAAGGATTATCTAAAGGTCATATTTACTCACAACACAACGTGTTATTGTTACAGTATGAATGAGAACATGGCTAAATGCACTAAAGTCTCCCACACACCCAAACAAGAACTCAAATGCATCTTTTCTATAGCACTTTAATCCTTTTAAGACTCGTGTTGCAAGCATGTTGGATTTGAGAGGACGATATAAACAAACCATTCTGACAAAAATCCTGACTTTGCCAGGGAAGGCTAATAGAGCATTTTCTTCAAATTGAAAAAGAGTAATAGAGCAAAAGACTATTAGGCTTGTTTCTGCCTCAGTTTTAAAAAGGCACTTATGACTTAAATACTATCAATTGCAACTTTATTCCTCACAATAATTACTTATAATTGTGACTTTGCAAAATTAATTACGGAAAACAAAGTCATAACTGGGAGATAAATATTTCAATTGCAACGTTTTTCGTAATTTCATAATTAGTTTCACAAAGTCTTGATTGTAAGATTTCAAGTGCTTATGATCTAGAACTACAGATGTTTTCTCTATAGTTATAGTTATGGTTTGGACTTTGGACTTTTAAATATATGTTTTTCATTATCGTTATAATTACCGTCCTTGGTGTGAACGGGCCTTTAAAGTTACATTGAGCATTTATAGTTCACAAATAGCGAATGTGACTTTACATCTCTTAAAGGTACAATATGCAGGATTTTTGCAGTAAAATACCCCAAAAACCACTAGGCCAATGTTATATATTTTGTTTTGTTGATTACTTACAATATCACAAACGTTTCCAACTCTTTAGTTGAAAAAAATTGCGATTTCATTTCTTCATTTCATTTCTCGCAATGTGATTTTATATCCCACAACATGAGTTTAGATCTTGCAATTGAGACAATGTTTAAACTTAATTTCTTGTAATTAAATTGTATATCTCAAAACTGCGGCCTTCTTATCTTAAACATTATCTCAAAATGAGCTTTTTTGTGTGTGTTTCAACCCGTTCTCACGGGAACTCGTACGAATTTTACGAGGTGGCTAATTTGTAACAATTCATACGACCTCATTCGTACAAATTAGTACGATTTTGCTAAATCGTACATATTTTACGATTTGGCCAATTCGTACTAATGACACTGACCCCGCCCCTAAACCTAACCATCACGTGGGTTTAGACAAATCGTATGAATTCGAGTGAGGTCGTACGAATTAGTACGAATTAGCCACTCGTACGAATTCGTACGAATTGGTCGTGAGATAGGGTAGGTGTGTTTTTACTCTGATGTGGAATGGGATTCCATAAGAGGGAAGTTCGTGTTCAGTGTGGTGTGGCCACATGGCCAGTATGCCACAGGAGAAGTTAATTATGAAATGTGACCTTGACCGGTTGACAGCTCTCTTTGTTCAGTCAAACTTTTGAGCAGCCAAAGACAAATGCCATTTATGAATACTTCACTTTCTTTTATAAGCAAAATGCAATCTTATATTTAGTTAGGAAAAGAAACTGATACAACCTTTGGGCATTTGCGGCACATACACATACCACATACCCTGTGTCAGATTTCATGGTTCAGGCACTCCTAAAAACAAAAGTATTTGTAGTTATTCTGTGCATCATTGCACAGATACACCATATAATCTAGAGGGGTTTCTGTTCATTAATATACATGTACGTTTTATTTCAAATGCTAATAATTGCATGCAGATGTCAGTGTGATCATGAACTGGAGAGTTTATTCCAGTCACAACTGTGTATACAAAAATATGAATTATGAAAACATGTGTTAAATGTTTGACTTCATGTAAGTCTGGCTAGGCCAACATTTTAATGGTTATAAATGTCAGCGTAACCCAACCTGGTTCATTCCCCGCAAGCTTATTCTACAGAGTACAGCGTGAATGAATCACATGAATCAAATGAGTATTACGACCATAGTAAATACATTATATCAGTAGATGACTGCAATATAAATCATAACATGCCACTATAATGAACCATATAGGAGAGACTGGGGCTAGTTGTCACACAAGGAAGTTAATTCAGTGTAAGTTTTTGAGGCAAAAGTTCAATTACACAAATGCATTTCTACAGCAATGGTTATGTATGCATGTACTGTATGTACAGGTGAAACTCAAAAAAATTGGAATATCATGAAAAAGTTAAAAGGTGAAATTACATGCAAACTCATTACATGCAAAGTGAGATATTCCAAGCCTTTATTTGTTATAATTTTGATGATAATGGCTTACAGCTTATGAAAACCCCAAATTCAAAATAAGAATATTGTGCAAAGGTTTTCATAGCTGTGAGCCATAATCATCAAAATTATAACAAATAAAGACTTGAAATATCTCACTTTGCCTGTAATGAGTCTATAAAATATATTAGTTTCACCTTTTAAGTTGAATTACTGAAATAAATGAACTTTTGCACAATGTTCTAGTTTTTCAAATTTCACCTGTATGGATAGAGTCATATTTTTATCAAACAAAATGTTCTGATATGTTTGTACATTACCTTTTATTACTCTTTAAATTATACATTTTAAAATTTTACAGTTTTTAACATTTCAAATGAGAAATTTTTACTATTTTTCAAACCTACCAAGATTAAAATACGCAAAAATAAAAAGACATTAAAGTACTCAAAGAACAGCAGTAACATTGAGTTAGTTCATTTTGATTGAGATTATGTTCATAAATTATTGTGTACTGTATTGTAAACCTGGTCACAAAAGGTAAAACTGTAATGGATGTCTCTATACAGTTCAACCCGATCTCACGACCAAATCGTACGAATTCGACGAATGATTAAAAAGTGGCTAATTCGTAACAATTCATACGACCTCACTCGTACGAATTAGTACGATTTTGCTAAATCATACATATTGGTCAATTCGTATGAATTCGTACGAATGACCTACCCCTTACCCCGCCCCTAAACCTACCCATCACCTGGGTTTAGACAAATCGTACGAATTCGTACGAGTGAGGTCGTACGAATTAGACACTTTTTAATCATTCGTCGAATTCGTACGAATTGGTCGTGAGATAGCGTAGTACAATTACAAATGTGAACACTTGCCTCAGTGTTTGTGGGCCTAAAGATTCAGTCTTCCATTCAGCACTAGCCTCTGACAGAAACTGCACATATCCATAATGTCATGTACGTCTGCTTTATGTTGTGAAGCAGATGACAGTTTTAATGAAGTGGCACAAACCGCAGCTGTATCCGCCAGCCCATAATCAAGTGGCCTGTGAACCTTTTGGGTTCCCTTTCCACTGTTTCTTTCCCGCGTTGGGGTAGTGTGACGGGCCTAAGGCGGCTGGAGGACGGCATGACACCTGGAGGCCTCACACGTGTGGGGAGAAAGTGTGAAACCGGTGCGGTGCGCCGGTCAAATAAAAAACCTCCATGATTACGCCAATGGTTACAAGTGTACACGCAATTAAATGGGTCCACTCCCCAACACAGAGGGATTGTAAAAGAAGCACAATGGTGGAGGAGAACGTTTAATTATGCTCACGATAATGTATGAACGTAATCTCAATGAAAATGTACTAAATCACAAAGTTGGGCTTTGTAGGCGCAATGCGAACATTACTGATATGCTTTGTGTTTATTTTATAAGCCCAGTTTGGGTCAAGCTTTAGAAACGTGGCTTTCATTTTTAAGTGTATTAAAGCATGAGAGAGGGGCAAATCTGTGGTGTTTAAAGTGCCAAAGAAATGGATAGTAACAGCTGTCACTTTGTGTGCTTGTTTTAAAGTATAAGATAACTTGAAGTAATCTGTTGTAAAAGGCCTATTCGCACCCATTCAGGAATCAAAAAAATACATGACTTGAGAACAAAAACTATGCATCACAATGAACTCTTTCACACCAAGATTTACATTAACATCAGATTTGGTGTTGCTAAACAGTTAGTTAGTTAGTTAGTTAGTTAGTTAGTTAGTTAGTTAGTTAGTTAGTTAGTTAGTTAGTTAGTTAGTTAGTTAGTTAGTTAGTTAGTTAGTTAGTTAGTTAGTAAAGAAGGAAGGAAGGAAGGAAGGAAGGAAGGAAGGAAGGAAGGAAGGAAGGAAGGAAGGAAGGAAGGATGGATGGATGGATGGATGGATGGATGGATGGATGGATGGATGGATGGATGGATGGATGGATGGATGGATGGATGGATGGATGGATGGAAGGAAGGAAGGAAGGCTGGGTGGGTGGGTGGGTGGGTGGGTGGATGGATGGATGGATGGATGGATGGATGGATGGATGGATGGATGGATGGATGGATGGATGGATGGATGGATGGATGGATGGATGGATGGATGGATGGATGGATGGATAGATAGATAGATAGATAGATAGATAGATAGATAGATAGATAGATAGATAGATAGATAGATAGATAGATAGAAACTATACATCTTGTGTTTCATTCAGGTCTGCAGAATAACTTGTGGTTAGAGTTCTCAGTCAGTAGCTGCACTGTATGAGAAAAAATGTATCAGCCAAAACCACATGTACAACAAATCTAATACGGGTTACAAAAATACGCAGTTCTGATGTCATGAACATCAATTACCACAACACTTCAGTGCTGGAAGGGCATGTGCTGGAAAAATTGGTGCCATGATGATTTAATTGGCAAGAACTTGGCCGCTTTTGCCCGAACCCACCCAGTTCCTGCAGGTGTCTCAGAGGAGGCCTCCCAAACAAATTACAGTAGGTCAAACCATTACTTCTGACGCTGAAGCACAAACTCACAAGGCTGGGTCAGCGGAGGTCTCTCTGTGACCTTTGAGTGAGAAGTCAGGCCACTTAAGCCTGTTTTACACTATTAT
This sequence comes from Cyprinella venusta, assembly GCA_038021265.1. Lineage (NCBI taxonomy): Eukaryota > Metazoa > Chordata > Actinopteri > Cypriniformes > Leuciscidae > Cyprinella > Cyprinella venusta. Next base: position 27,215,862 of record CM075874.1, read on the forward strand.
GTCATCAAATTACAAAGCTTCAACCATTTCCAATGCCATAGTCTCATCCAATACTCACAGAAAAACACACTCTCACACAGTGCCCCCGTCTTCAAGCCGGTCCACTATTACGGGTACCATACGCTGAATCATGCCAATGTGTGTGTCTGTCTGTCGACATTAACGTGTGTGTCACTCAGCGTGTGTGTGAGCATGTCAGAAGTAGTATTTGGCAACAGAGCCTGTGTTTGATAATGAAGTCATCAGTTTAAGTAAACTCCAGATGGTTTGGTTAGAGAATAGAGCTGTGCCATCTGCAATACATTCAGCTTCTTGGTCTCTCCCCTCCTCTAGTTTGGCACGGCGGCCGATGAAGTGTTCATAGTCTTAATGCCATTACTGAAAGGTTTCAGAAGTCACAGCCAAGCGACTTTCTTATTTCACAATTACCTGTGCTCTCTTAAAGGGATAGTTCACACAAAAATTAATATTGTGTCATCATATTCACATCCTCATGACATTTTAAAGCTATATGTCTGTCTTTACTTAGTGGAACACAAAAGGTTTTTGGAAGAATATCCTGGCTGTGAACAATTATCATAAAATGGCCTATACGATTTGTGCTTCTTCTGAAATCATACGATAGTTTAGTGTGAGAAATAGAGTGGAAAAGAAAGTTCACAAAAGTTCTTAAGAGAACTAGAAGATTCATGACCAAATCTTTTGAATCTTTTTAAATGAATCGGTTGATTCAGTTCATAAATCCAGTGCCTTTATCATGGTGTCAGTGATTCAAACCTGAGATCCAGATTAGCTTGATTTGTGAACAAATCATTCAGTTTTGTGAAGTGAAGTGATTGAAAGATTAATTTGTGAATTTGAACATTGTATGGTTTCAGAAGACTTTGAATATACTGCAGAAATCATTTAGGCTATTTTCACAATATGTTTATGATTCTTGTATGGTGCTTAATCATCCGTTTGGAAGCCTCAAAGCTCATACTCTGTGCGTAATGAGTAATCCTTTCAGTTTTAACTTAACCTTTTTGGCTATACAGTTTTCAAGTTTCAGACTATGAAATTATACAATCTACAGTCGATCACTACACAAATGAGTGTAATGTAATTGTATACATATCCCGAGCTTCTTTAAAATTAGATACATGTGTACATTTTGCAGAAAAATATATCTGGCCAACCTATACCAAATAATAATCAGCCTTTCATTGATTTAAAAGGTAATCGCACACCTCTCCTTAAGAAATGATTTGAGGTATTATTCACGTCTATAGCACAAATGACACAAGATGAATTATGGTCGCATCACAGTGGTACTCGCCTTAGCAAACACCACTAATAAAGCATTTCCTTATCGACTAATCAAAAAAGCATTTCCTTATCGGCTAATCAATGCGTCCCTTGTGAAATGTATGAGCCGAGGTAGCGAGCATTTATATCCGTTTCCTGAACATTCCTCGAGACCTCATTCCTTTAATGGATCCAAGCATAGAGGTGCTCTAAAACAATCAGTTGGTGACAAAGAACAACACTTGAAAAATAGCATGTATCCAATCTTGCTAATGCACGGCTCAAACCCATTTGGGGAGCTCCTTCATCTTATTTAAAACATGTAAATGAAAAATCAGTTCAGCTGCAAGCCCCCTAAAGAAAAACAGCCCCCGTCTTGTTCAGTGGTGCTGTAATTACCATCACAGCTGGCAGTTCCCATTACGCCATCTCGGCCAGCTACGAGAATGGCACAGGCCTCACCACCATTCCACACTCCAGAAGCAACACCTGTACAATGTAAATGAGAAGTGTTGAGGAGCACACACACTCTCACTCTCTCTCTCTCTCCTCTCAATCTCTGTCCATCACTTTTTCCTCATATCTCAAACTGAAATAACCAGTTTAATCAAGTTCAAAATATTTCGGAAACCATATAATCGTTTTTGTGTGTGGATTTTTGTGTGTGTGTAGTAGATTCATGATCAAATCTTTCCTTTGAGTTATAACTTTCCAAATGAATCAGTTAATTCGGTTCACAACCTGTCTGACTTATTTAATCACGATTTACTGTAAAGTGAGCTGTTAACCTGATCATGGTGTCAGTGGCCCTGTTTACACCTCTGTTTTTTTCCTGACAGTATTTTTCTGCTGCCAGAAAATTCCAGTTTTTTTATGTTTTTTTTACAGTGCAATTTTAAGTACAAAGCGTAAAAGTGAATTGACGTTTTGACAAAATCATCATTTGAATGGAATCACTGAACTCATTTAGAGCCTATAGACTAGGCTCTAAAATATAGGCACCGAGAATGCACTGCAACATACTTTATTATTGTCACCATTGTTGATATTCACATTCTGATTACTGATTAGGCTTGGGTACTGAAATACGTTGAACCAGAACCGGTTCCGACGTAAACAGTAGTAACCAGGCCGAATAAGAACGAAAATTCCGATGCCTGATTTCGGTGACTGATTCTTTGTGTCATGAGTCGCACACACGCAAAGTCTCTCGCTCTCTCCCTCTCCGCCGTGCGCGCACTTTACGGTTTGGAGCACAGTCGGCTCTGTCATGTATTCGCGCTCTTGCTCGCTCGCTCTAGATTCCGGGAGATTTTAACTAATTTGCGGGCATCAGGGAGCCATTATCAACATGCGGGAGACTCCCGAAACGTCTGCTGACAGACTCTGTTTACACCTGTATTTAGCGTCGACCACTTGTGATCTGATCGACCAAAACGTATCTAAATATTAGGTGTAAACAGGTGTAATCCCCAGTTGTTATTCCACTTTGTTACTGTGAAAAAAAACGTAATATAGGAGGGGGGCCTAATCAGATGGATAGAGAACCCATCCAGGACAGAATATGGGTCTCATGACCATGATTCAAAAACAACTCCTGAGACAAAATAAGTCATGTGACATCAGAGCCAGCTTTAACAACATTATTAGTTACAATATATTTCAATTATATTGTATAATATTTAAAAAAAAATGCCAAGCTCTAAATTATGTTCAAAATGACTAACAATCATGTCATAAGATGAGTAACATGTGGTCAGGATTGATGGGAAGCAAGGCCAAAATAGTTCCAATTCAACAAAACAACACACGAAGAGATTATTGAACCTCCCTGTTCGAGAAAGAAATCTCAAATGAGGAATATTCTCATTCTAGAGAGCATTCGATTGCACAAAATTTGTGTATTTCAGCCAGGATGAGCCATGTCATGCTGTTGCAGTGATCGCACGTTAAATATTAAAATGAGAAAACAACCACGTAAAACATAGACGACAATAAACCCAGAACTAAGAAAACTGAGGACTTACAGTGATATAACAAAACATAGAACAGGTGTGCAACATAATTAGCAACCATGGAAACAAACTAGCAAGGAAAACTCAAACAGGCAAACACGATAAACAAAACCAAAACAGAACAAGACTGTCACATCATCAGTATCTATATTATTTCCCTAAAAAAAACAAAGCAAAAAAAATTGAAATGTAGATAACACATAAAAATAAAATTACTCTATGTTTAGAAATACACTAGCACTGAGACGCTCTTAATGTTAATTTACCCAAAAATGAAATTACTCAAATTACTAAAATTAATTACTCACCCTCACGTTGCTTCAAACCCGTATGACTTTCATTTATCTTCGGAACACAAATGAAGAATCTGTCTGTCACAAGGGTGAGAAAATAATAAGAGAATTTTCATTTTTGGGTGAACACACATGAACACAAACTCTATTTTTGACTTCATAGGGTCTTTCAGATTCATCTGTTTAATCTGTTATTATGTACTTACTGTCTTTGCAGGTGCTGCTGATATGACCTCACGCACGAAACAGAGCGACCCATTACGGTCTGAAACGGCACAGCAAGGTCACCTTTGTTTTTGTTCCGGGTGGCTCTGTCAAACATAAAAATGAGCATGCTTTGTGTGTCTGTCTCTCTTTGTGCTGTATGTTTATGCAAGAAATTCTGTCAAAACATAGAAAAAAAGATAAATGTGGCTAATTAAAAGAACATTTCTTTGGTAGTCGGTGTAATAGATCCCTCATTGTGAGGTCTGGGGCCGCAGATTTCTTTAACATCTCAGAGCCCGGTCCGAGATTGAATTTGACTCTTGTTAAAGCAGTTGATTTTTTACAGTTTCACAAAATTAACCTAAGCTTTATGCAGCCACGGTGCGGGTTCTTACACAAACACATCCGCGCAGACGAACGCTAACACTGCTCTTACTTTCATCCTGTTTTCTGTGCATTTTTTCCCAAATGTTATGTGTCAAAGACAGTTAAGGATGCCTCTGAAGCGATAACACAGCAGCGTAATGTGCAGACGCGTTTAGTAAAATTCCAGTACGGGGTGGAAAGTATGAGGCAGAGGGAGCCCCTGGAGAGACGAACACAACACCACACCACACACCTGCTGTACCTTCATTCTTCTGAGCGAGTGTGAGTGAAAGAGGGGATATTCCAAGCATGCTTCCCCCTTCATCAAAACATGACACGCTACAGCTGAATGCAATTAAACGGTAAACTGGAATTAATGACCGTTGATTTAGTTGTACATAAATTGTTCAGGGCACAGTTACAGGGAGGAATTCATCGCTTAACCAACGAGTGGATTAATAATTTTGTTCTGGCTATGTTCAAATGGAATATGTGCATGCTTCATACACGGCATTTGAAAATATAAATGAATAAATAAATGAAAACTGAACTAGCTTGCACACCTAATTTTGAAAAAGTAGCAACACTATTGATAACTAGATTGAAGTAATTTAACTGGGATGGTATCTTTTTTAAATAAATATTAGAGTAAACAGAAGAATTTTTTTTTTTTTTTTTTACAAATTTATCAAAAACAGTAGCTGATGAGCAACAGCATTGCAATAAATAGTCTGAAGTGGATGATTCACAATAAAATGGTATTCAAATCATACTGGTCAAAAGTTTGGGGTCAGTAGCCAGTTTATTTATTTATTTTATTTATTTAATTGATCAAAAGTGACAATAAAGAATTAATAAATTGTTGAACAACATAGAAAACTGACGTAATAGAGCTTAAAATTCAGCTTATCACGAATAAATTCCCTTTTGCAATATATTAAAATAGAAGCCAGTTCTTTTTAATATTGAATATAATATCACCGTATTTTTGATCAAATAAATGCAGCCATGGAAGAGACTCATAAATGTCTAATTTAGGAGAGCATGTTTGATTATTTGCGAACTGTGTGAAGAAACATTGTCACGTGACACCAAAACAGGAAAAACAAAAGCTAGCAAAAACAAGATGTGTTTACGGTAAATGTATGTTGATATAAACATACAATAAAACCATACATCACATTAAGGCAAAATTTGTTGGCATTTTAAGCAGAACCCTATATCCATATTAGTTTTATATGATTTGAAACTGTTACGGGTGGACATTAATTTATTTTAATGATATGTTTAGTTTTAGGCTAACGTTAGGCCAAGCACCTCAAACCCTAAGTTCAGACAGTAACGTTAATATACTGTGAACATCCACATTCAAGCGTTTCATACAGCTTACCCAGTTACAGAAGATTTAGGCCTAGTTCACAAACAACTGACAGTCGTGACTCAAATATGATTTTCATTTACAATAATAAATCATAAATTTCGGCATTAACCTAACTTACTTTTCGCTCCACCCGTCGCCCACGCACTCAAGCTCCGAAGATCTCCCCTTCTAAGCTCATTCATTATCAGTCAGACTTCTGAACTCAGTGAATTGTTAATTGGAGACTCGCTCGGAACGGATCATTTGAATCAGTGAGTTGACTCGAGAAAAGCTCCCATCGAATCAGTCCAATTTATGAATGATTCGTTCAGTGCGATTTGGGAATCGATTGAACAGTTTGAAGAATCTGTTTGTTCACGAATCGGACACCGCTACCGTGTCTCTGAGTGGGTGACGATTTATTTAGATCAAAATAACGAGGAATGATAAACTAATTTTTGTTTTTAAAGAAATGTAGTGCAGTAAAAAGCTTTGGAATTTAGTGAAGTAAAAGTAGCCCAAAATAAAAAATACTATTGATAAAGAAAAGCCTGATAAGCCATGATAAAGTACAGAAAATGTGTCAGACTTAAAGGAGTAAGCTAGTTCACTTTAAAAAAAATTACTGATAATTTACTCACCCCATGTCATCCAAGATGTCTGTCTTTTGGACCTTGAATCGTTTGGTTACCAGTAAAGTCGACATTATATGGAAAAAAATCCTGGAATGTTTTCATCAAAAACCTTAATTTCTTTTCGACTGAAGAAAGAAAGACATGGATATCTTGGATGACATGGGGGTGAGTAAATTATCAGCAAAGGCTTTTTTAAAGTGAACGACTCCTTTAAGGCCTACAGAAAGCAAGGAAGTAAAAAAAATACTGAGGTACTGTCCACCACTGCTAAACGGTTCTGTACTAAACAGTTTGGCAAATTATTACATGCATACAAACAAATGTAGTCTATTTGCTGCTCACAATAGTAGTATAAAGTTTCCTACTCGAAACATAGCCATTGTCTTTCTCATTTTCTTGTTCCATTTCACTCTTTCTCTCTCCCAGTAACACTAACATCATCTGGAAAAACAGTCGGACTCTCACAAATCCAAAGCTGCACAATTAATCAGAAGCTGGGCTGTGAACAGCGCTGGGCTTGCTTAAGGCAGACCATGAGCAGGCACAATTTCATAAGTTGTGTTTTCTCTTTTTTTCTGTAATTGTATCTGTTGAACATCATTGCACTGGTTTAGTGTGAGACAGAGAGCCACCAGCAGAAATGTACTCTCGTTCCCAGAGATAATTCATTTTTAAATTCAGGAGTGCAGCCTCAGCCATTTAACACATGACACACATTCCTGACTCCTCCACAAAATTTGGAACAATTTTTTTCGTTGCTCTGGATGGAGAAGAACTGTTAGGATCTGACCTGGGTCGATGTCTGGAGTGAGAAGATTCAGACCTTTTCCCAGCCTTGATAGACAATCCATTGCTTGTGCTGTGGCAGGGGTGAACGAAAACAAACATATTTGGAAAGTACACTGAACAAGAGCAAAACTGAGGGGTGAAGAAGGGAGGAAACCCCAAAGGGATCAACCTTACATCCACTGACTTCAAAAACAGTTTAAAGGCCTTTTCACAACATGTCCAATGTGATTAAATGACATGGAAGCATATGTTCTCAAACATTTTTTCATGTAAAAATGATCAAGTCCAATGCCAAATAATTTAGATTTTTTGGAGAATATCGTATTAGTCAGTCAGGGAGTTGTTCCTGAAAAAAACAATTATCGAACTAGTGTCCAAATTTAACAAATCATTAGACCAGGGAAAAGGAAATCGTCACTGAACTAACATCCTATAGCTTCAGTCAAATGTTAATAGAATTATCATCCAAAGTTATCTTCATTGTTTCCACCAACAATTTGGACTTGGCCTTCTCGTTGATTCTTAAAGGGGTCATGGCATGAAAAAGCAAATTTGCCTTGATCTTTTGACATATAAGAGGTCTTTTAAAACAGTTTTATATGGATAATGTTTTCAAAACACTTACAATACCTAGTCGGCCTTGATACAGTTTCCTATGAAATGATGTCAGCTAATCATAACAGTAGCTGTTTACTGACAAGCCTTAAAGGAGCCGCCCCTTAAAAACATATCGTTTTAGACAGAGGGTCAGAATGAAGATTAAAAATAATCGTTTTTCTCCCTATCTATATATTTGTTTAGGTTTTTTTGTAAAAAAAAATTTAATTGAACCTCAAGGATCGTATTAAAATAATAAAAAAAACCATGTCATGGCCCCTTTAAAATTCAAGCAGCACAATTACAAAGTAGAAGCGTCTGTGCAATCATTACATCAACCTAATGATCTTGCAATATCAAAACAATGTACAGACAACTTGTGCAATGTAATTTACTCTAAATTGTGCAACGTTATCATGTGCATTACTAAAACAAATGATTTTAGAAAACAATTATTTTTAAGGGAATGCAACCCTTGTGGGATGCGTATATAAACTGCTGCTCAATGGTGAGAAAATATAGTTCATACCTGCTAATATCATTCATTCCCACCCCCTGATACTGTGACATATGAAATTGAAGTGGGGAAAAAATAATGCACAGTTCGATAGAGCTCAGTGGGAGAGAGAACTGGCCAGGCCCTGCCTGTAACCGCATTAACTGCAGCAAACTTGGATGGAAATCAAGAAAGGCAACAGTGGGCATACCGCCCCCCCACCACCACCACCTTTTCCCACATTCTGTTGTTTTAGGCAAGGGAAAGATTTCACACAATGAAGCTCCTCTCAAAACAATCAGCAAGCCAGACAATATCCCAAAGTGTACACTCCTCGGGAAGGAAAATAAATGAAAGCTTGTGTTTGGGTTAAGTCTTCAAAGAAAATAAAGTCGAAAACCATCGGAACAGACAGTCACTGTAGGGTTTGTGCGATTGGATAAGGATCGTTTCTGGAGTGTTGCCATTCGGTGCATTTGTCATTTCAAATCCAATGAAACGAAGGATGAAATCCGACCTTTAACTTCAACAGGCAGACCTAAGTCTTGACAAAAGAGAGGGAACTTTGCAACTTTGCAAGAGCGGTAAAGTGGATCATGAACAAGCCACATTACAAAGATTCATTCAAAATGGGAATAAATAGGTATAAACTATGATTTCCACAGCTACAACCTTTGCGATACAAATGTACATGACTTATGGTATTGACATATCATTACCAGGCCAGTGGAAAGTCAGAGAGTGTGCTTTTCAAGCCAGCGAGAGGTCACGCGCAAAGCCAGAATTTAGCGGTTGTTCTCATGTGGTCTTTTCTAGAATGTTTTCTTTTAAATGTCATGTTCTGAAGAAAGTTACAAGCAGTCTGGAATTTCCAGCAGCTGTTTTTCCCTAGTGACTAAGGTTGTGGAAATCAATACCCCACAAAACTGGGCATTTGTAAATGCACACATCACCGCAGAACTGGGTCACAGCTAAAACTGGCATTTCATAATCAATTAAACAATTTGAACGATCTGAACCAGTGCAACACTGAACCAATGTTTCCAACTCATCATACTGTACATTCTTTTTCAAGATCTTTTTTCAGAATGACAGGACCATTCAGATTCATAAGGGATGGAAATAGTTCAGATTGTTACTACACCAAACGACTCTGGTTCCTCAATAATTGTAATAACAATTCCTTTAGTACTTTAGTGGAAGCAATCATTTGTCTATATATGGAACAAATAATAAAATAAAAAATGTAAGTCATAACAATCAGTTTATATTACATTGATTTAAGCCTCACAAAAAGTGTTATTGTTAACTAAAACTATTAAAAATAGCTTTTAGTAATTGAAATAAAGTTAGAAAATGTATAACTTAAATAAGTTTAACCTGAAGTACTGAAATTACTCAAATTAAAAGTTTAATAAAATAATGAAGAAATATAAAAAAACTAATAAAAGTGAAAAAGATTACCAAAACTAAAATTTAAAAGAAATTTGAGAATGTGAAAATAAAAGCGAATTCAAAATGTGATTAAATAGCCTAATAATAACATATAAATAATCCCAAAACAACACTTCTCACGATCAAATAATTATTCAGTGTTTGAGTGACTCATTAGAATGATTCAAACTAATCGACTTAAACTAATACGCCTGGTAACTAATAAAACTACTCAGTTAAGATAGTCTTTTTGACCAATTTAATTAAAACAATCTCCTCATCGGGTCTCCAATCAGACTGCACTAGCTGAATGTTTGGCGTTTTGTCAGCATTGAGACAGTAGAAGAGAAATGGTGATGTTTGAGAACCGTTAACCCTTAAACGCATACCTCATGTGTTTAGTGACCCGGGCCATCATTCATACCCCCTCCTCCTCATTTATTTTTTAAAGTTATCCATCAGCCTTCTTAGTATTCCTCAATAAATTCATTATAAAAAATATAACAAGAAACAAATAATACAATTATAAATGAAAGCCTGTTTTCCCATTCATTTTTGTAAAAAATGGTATAAGGTCGCTAACGACCCGAGGCGAGTGTGAGAATATTTTTTCAGCACGGCAATAATTGAATATTTGATGACTGAATAAGTGCAATTCTCCTTTATTCCTCAAGATGGCAATGTTTCATACACAATGATGAAGTGACATTTCACTCATAGTTACTGCAGGCAGGAAACAAAAGAATAGGGAGTATCATCAGCATAACTTGAAATGGCGTCAGCGATTTCCTGCAGAGCAAGTACTAAAATTTATGTGATATTTAATATAAATATATTGTTTGTGGATCTGATGAAGAAGCTGTCAGCGATTAAAATAATTGAAGATGTTTTGAGAATATGGTTAAGATCACGGACATGAGCCAGATGCTTAATGTTCTGGGGAAAATGAGTTCTGACGAGGATAGCGGTCTTCAAGCTTCAAAAGGTAACAAAACATGCTTTATTTAATTCATCTGTACTTGTTACTCTAATATGAGGAGAGTTTTATACTATCGCAATTCGCGACAGGTGGAGATCAATCCGAGTTAGATATAGATTCAGATTGCTAAAGACCTGAATATTTAATAAAGATTGATGAAACATTCATGCATTTAAGGGTTAATCACATCAACAGTACGAATGGAACCAGTTTTGAATAAAAACCAGTTCTTGATTTCCCAAAATCTACATTAGATTTCAAACAAATTTCTCCAGAACTTCTCCCCTAAGTTTGTATGGGGTTAACAGACCTGTGAGGATGTCAAGCATGCTTGAGTGATGTAGGCGGAGCACAAGGTAAGCAGCAGTGGAGCATGATGGGAAGAGAGTGAAGCTGTGGCTGCATTGCCTGCAGGGCAGTGGAAGGTCTCTGACCGAGGTAGAACGGACTAGCAGGAGGCCCAATCTGTCTCACAGGCTTCAGTGCTGGTATGCATCTCATTAGGAGAACAGCTTGGCATCTGCAGGCGAGAAGGAAGTTTACTGTTGTTACATGATGAATAATCTTTCACGCTGTATGTCCTGGGGGCTCACTATACTCCTACTCCCACTATAACACATCAAGGCTCAAAGTGACAGAAAAGTAAATAGAGATTTAAACCAATTAGCCAACAGGAGGATTAGCTTAGCCAATGCATTAAATGATGTTACCTCTAGATGTCAAACAATTTGAAAATTGACAAATAAAGAAACGCAATGCAACCTGCATTGCTTGTAAATATACTCATAATTATGACAAAGTTGTTGGAAGGATTTCTGAAAACCTTTGAGTGATGATGCAAACGGTTTCATTTGAATCAATTCCCTGATTGAACTGATTTTCGGGAATGAATCAAACTGCATTTTGTTACCTAAATTGAATTCAAAGAAACTATTAAAACTATCGACCACATAATTTGACATGGTATTAATATCATTGCAGTGACAATGATGCATAAATCACCAGCAAAATCATTGTAAATAGTGTGAATTTTATTTATCACCTAGCCACTGAGTTCACACCGAGCACAAAAAGTGTTTGATACAATTTCAATGATATTAAAGTCTTAAATCTGCTGTTAAAAAAGAAAAGTCTTACCAAGGTGCATTTATTTGATTTGAAAATACAGTTAAAATAGTAATATAGTGAAAATGTATTACAATTTTATTTTAATATATTATGTAATTTATTCCTGTGATGGAAAAACTTAATTCTCAACAGCCAGTTCAGTCAGAGTCACATGATCCTTCAGAAATCAATGCAGATTTGCTGCTCAAGAAACATTTCTTATAGTTTCAATGTTGATTAAAACTGTTGAGCTTCTTAATATTTTGGTGGAAACATTGTTCTAATTAGTAATTAATAAAAAGTTTTCATTTGCTTTGAACCATTGTAAAAGTCTTTACACTTTTGATAAAAATTAATACGTCCTTGCTGAATCCTTGCCTTGAGCAATAGTGTACATTGCTTGATAACCTGAACACCAGATTTCTTTAAGTCAGCTCTGTTGCAAAACCCATCAAGTTTTCTCCAATTTCAATAAGACTGCCAAGTTAATTTCTCTCACTTCATCCACCATTTTGCATTTACTTTATCACAAAGTGCATTGCAGTGATCACACTCTCTACGGATGGTGCATATGATGCTGCTTTCTTGGGTAATTTAGGAGACCGCATAATTAAGTTAGCCACTTTTTCAGAGGGGTTGCATCAGAAACAAATTTATGATGCGTTAAAATACTCCCTCCTTGGGGAGCTCACTAGGTTTTTGGAACAGAGCATCTGTCTAAGCCTGTTTTGTATTTTTATTAAATGTGTGAATTGTTTCTTTGAATAACAGGTGACTTATGCCCAAAGTTCAAGCCCTTGGCCTCTACCCAACCTCCAAAACCCCTTCAGTGCAGATTCCAGCTCCAGGTTTAGCTGTTCCAGTCGCCATGTCAGTCTGTGAGAAGAGCCCTATCCGATCCCTCTATACTCCACCACTAAAACCACAGGAACGGACCTGGGAACGGAAATGAGCACAGGGAGTGCTGAAGTTTAATAAAAAATGAATGAATGGGGTGTCCCAGGGACAGAATGGGAGAGAGAGCACAAGAGAAACAGGCATTTTCTGAAAGAAAAATAACTTTTAGAAATTGTACCTATTACGGTGGGGTTCTGTGCATCGAGAAAGCAGGTAAAGTGAAACCAGCTGCTGCTTTGGGTTTATGAAGGACCTTCTGGATGCTTTGAAACAATAATCTTCTTTCATTCATTGATCAGCTTCAAAATGGACAAACACCCATCCTGAGAAAGGCACGTAGATCTTTTCCTCTAGTTTTCTCTTCCTCCGACACAATGGGTCTGGATGTGGAGACAAACATTCCACGCATGCCAAATGTCCAGGCTACTGGCAAATCATTAAACTCGGAGGGGAAAAAGATACTCTGGGGATGCCTCCTTTCTTCGGTGTCTTCCCCTTGTTGCTATTAGCCTGTTAATTGATCAAAAACACAAAACAGGTATTTACCTTTTGGGAAGGTGAGCTGTGAGAGCATTAAACTGAACTATATATCTTCTAGAGAGGATGCACAATAGGGCTATAAATTAGACAGATTAGCATCAAGCAGTGTCACCTGTTTACAGACTCAGTTACTCAAGAAACACAAAGTATAAGGAAAGACATAAATAACAGTCTTGTCAGAGAGAAAATAAGAGCTGTTATCATTACAGAAACAAGTGAATGGTGCTGGAAAGCTACTTTTAAGCTACGAGCTAAGTTTAACAGTCAAGCTAATCGCTAATCGCAAATAGCTCACTACAATGAAGCTTTTAAAGGGGAAAAGTATTTTTGGAATATGTTTTTATATGTTTGTATGTTAATATTTATATGTTTTGAAATATATAGTATAGTTTATTTTCACAATTATCACAAAGTAATCTTCTCACCAAATTAGCATGTTAGCATTACTTGAACAAAGATATTTTGCCTATGCTTAAGACAACTAGAAAACATCAAAAAGTAGTGGGGGGGCATATAGTGAAGAATTTTAGGTAATATATCATTAATTTTGAACATCTGATTCAGTTGATTTAGATTATGAACTGTGATTAATTACTTCTTAATGATAGGCCTATACAGTTAAGAGCATGTTTGCTATTGACAGCAATTTAGCATTTTGTCACACTATACCGCTATTAAAAAAGGTACAAGCTACACTTTTTGAAAACAGCTAAGCTAAATGGCAAAAAAGGTCCATTGTTTAGGCTAATTTTAATAGTGAAGTGTCGTATCAACTCTAAATATGACCAAATAAGCTTTTTTCACACCACAACAATTCAACCTAATGTCTGTTAGCTTGTCATCATTGGGCAATGGTCCAAAAGAAACCGAAAACCCAACGACCTGAGAAGCGGGAGACTTGAGCGAGAAGATTCACTAAGTTCGGCACTGTGGATATCACCCCTGAGCCCTCTTCACCCTTGGGGCATGGGGGTTTCGCCTCTGACATCTAAGCACTTGAAGTGTGAGGACAAGCTACCTATTTAGTGGCAGGTGATCTAGAGAACAAAGGGAGGATTCAGGGCCCCGCTGACACGCTGGGAGAGAAATGAGTAGTTATTAGCCCCCGATGGGACTTGACAGACTATTTAAAGTCTGTTTCCTTTGATTGTGACAGTGTAATTGTTCGGGCAGATACCATCAACTCACCAACTTACCTTTAGGCAAGGGAAACTGGACTTTCATTAAAGCGTGGGACAGGAGAGCTGGTTTTCTCTGCCTGTGGTTTCTAATGGGATGTGGATGAGTGAGCTTCTTACGGCGGTGGTGTGAATTGGTTTCTTTAATGATTAATAGGGGCAGTGTTAACACGAAGGCAACTAGTAGGGACTCCTGTTGAAAGTGCGGTGTGACTGATTGGCTGTCGTTTCATTACTCAAAGCAAGGTTGGTCTGCTGACGTTTCAGCGGTCTGAAAATTATGACCTTCAAAAACAAGACCACAAATGCTTAAAGTATCTGACTTGCAGACACAAGTAGCTGGATTATATGAGAGGATGATCGGTGAACAATAGCCTGGAAATGAACCGTATCAAAAGACAATTAAGAGCCGGAAAAACCTTCAAACCTCTATCAGTACTTTCTCAAGCAATCCTCAATGATCTCAGTCCGGCTAATAGCACAGTCGACATCAAACACATCTTTGGGACGCGTTAAACAAGCCCAGACAAGAAATCCAAAATGAAGGTCTTCACAGAAGCAGAATTGTAATAGCATCCCTGATCCCAGAGCGCAACAAAAAGAAATGGAAAACGTCTAACCCCTATTTCCCCCGGTCAGACAGTTCATGTCTTTTAAGAGCCAGATTGTAGAAGAAATAAATAGAGCCGGGGATAAGAGCACATTTCACTTGACCTCAGCGCTCCGAGCTCGGCTGCGTACACTCCACCCCCATCTTCCCCACCATCCCAGTTGTGGCAGAGAAGCAACAAGAGTGTTTGTTTTTGATTGTAGGGGTATAGATGACACAGTCTGTTGGGCACTCTATTGGGCATGTCGCTTGGGTCCATTGACCATGGCTGGCTCTCGAAGGCCTTCGATGTTTATACAATAAACTATACTACAGGACATCGAAACGCTCAGGTGCTTTGGGTACTTGCCATCACTGGCCAAAAAACTGCACTTTATTGAGAACCCAAGGAGAGCCAGGGCTGATACAAACCAGAGATGGAAACGTAACCAATTATTAAAGCAGATTGCAGTCGAGGTATTTTGTATAATATCTTCACAGAAGGGCGAACTGGTGCAGAATTTATGAAGGCGAGCCGTTTCGCCTGGATCTAATCGCAGATTAAATAACAAACATTGGCCTCAGACAGTGTAGATCATAGCAGTGTAATATTATTGAACGTTTAAACATTTCTTTTAAATCCACCAGAGGATGTTTATACGCTTTGGCATTTTTATGGCTTACGCTGAAGAAATGTAATTTTGCAAAAGCTCGTGCTTGGCTTGTTGCTTTTGCAATTTAGAAGAAATATTGCACAAATCATTGGTACTTGTACATTTTTTCCTCTCCGTGGATGTTTGTTTTTAAGGAATGTGTTACAACAAAATGGAAATAAACAGAATGTGCAATTATGGACTGCAGTGTGCTGACAGGCAGATATGCGGAGACTTGCAGCTGAAAATTTACATGGCGGTTCTCCTGACATTTTCGTGTGACTTGTTTACTTCAACAGCCCGGGCCGGGTGTAAAGATTTTTCTTCTCAGAAAAAACTCATTATTATTAAATGGTTTACATTACTCATGCATTTACATTGGTTCATAACACAATCTTTTCTTTTCATCTGCTGCTTTTGTCAGTTTAAATGATGTATGTTTGCTGTGAAAATGCAAATATAGATTTTAGATTGTGAAGCAAACATATACCCCAAAAGGAAAAAGCCCCACTGCTTTTTAGTTTTTTTAAGCATTTTTCATTTCAACTGCAGTGCATTTAAATTTAGAAATTGTACTTTATGTCTTAAAATTTTAAAGATGAAAATAATGCAGGTAAGTTTGCTTTAAGCCTAATATCTTAAATGAGCACATGATTATTTTAAATAATTTAAAATCATTCTAATGATTGAATGATCTGATTTAGTGCTCATGAAACATTTTATATTGATGGTTATCACTTATAAAGGGGTGTGCTGCTTAATATATATATATATATATATGGAATCATGGTAATAATTTTTCAGGATTCTTTGATAAATAGACAGATTAAAAGAACAGCATTTATTTGAAATAGAAATATTTTGTTAATATATATATATATATATATATATATATATATTTATTTTAAACTTACTGAACCCAAATGTTAACATTTCAAAGTGCAAAAAAATATTTTAAAAATATTAAATTACCTTCAAATTCACATGAGCTAATTCTCTTTAAGAGAACTTTAACTCAATATTTGCATCATGCTAATTGCGTTTCCATTGTGTAAATAGTCTCTTATAAATATAATTTATAATCTTTAAATGCCTGAGCATTTAATAACCTTAAATTAAAATACAAGTATATTCATTTTTTACCATTGCAGAGTTGCATAATTAAGTTGCTTCATAATCACCTGCAAATGGGGGCATAAAAGTGAAGCTTCATTTGTTAGTAAATGAGTAAAAGTGATGGATGAGTGCAGAAAAAAAACGAGATAATGCCCAGTGTCCTAGTGTTGGGAAGGACTGAGAAGACCCTTGCCTCAGGTGAGATGCCTTTTCCAGGCCAGGCCCGAGAGATTCCCCATCTGTTAGTTTTGAGGTCTTCAGAAGACACTGGATCCGTGATGACTTCATTACACCTTGAATGGAACAAACAAACAGGAAATGTTCTTTACATTACTGACTATAAAATAATTCAATTTGTATTAATATTATAAAGTTAAAAGGGGGTGTGTCTGCTTTCTACCCTCAGGATCTTGCCCTTTGCCGGGGGTAGGTGGAAGGGTCAGCTGGATGGCCGGTGGGAAAAAAAAAGACCCCCAGAGCTGTTTAGCTGGAGGCTGATGAGCCTGTCGCAGTGGGGAGATCAGGTCCGGTCTTTATTGGGCCCCGGGCCCCTCTCCGCCACCAGCCCCTCGCTCGACGACTCTCACATTTGCCATATCAGATTCTCCACCATTCCACTAAGAAGCTAAGGAGCGCTTGATCGACAGTAATTACAGCTCCTCTAAGTCAGCGACTGATAGCTGGGATGTGTGTCTATGTGTGTCCTAAGGGGGGGCTTGGGTCATGAGAAAGCAGGATGAACATATCTGCATATCGTTTCGAGCATATGAGTGAGAGAGAGAGAGAGAGACGGACCACAATGCAGTGAAGCTCCCAGAACAACCAAACACCCCTGTCCCCCCACCTCCGTCTCCAACCCCCACAAAATCACTGTCACACTTAGAGGTCTTTTTTCTCTCCCCTTTTTCTCTTTCTCTCTCTCCATGTCCGTTTATAAGTGCCTGAGTCTCAGAATTTAAAATAATAAGATCAGGTTTCTGGGCCGATAAGTGCATCCAGACATGTTATCTGTACTATCACAGGAGCTCAAGACCTCACAATCCCTTTCTCTCTCTCTCTCTCCCTCTCCTTACTCTCTCTACTGTACAATGACACACTATTCTCGACGTAATATTCTTCATGAAAGGCGGTGTATGGTGCATCTTGTCATCATTTTGTATCGCGGGTCTTTTTGAAGCACTCTCGGGTTCTGAGCGCTGTGCGTAGGAGCGATGTATATCCATTCCACAACACCGTATTATTTACCTAGATGGGGTTAATTGCCGAATAAAAGAATGGTTCCTTTCAGTTAACCATTGTACAGACTTTCTCCGCCTGCCTAACTCACCTCTCAACTGGATTCCACAATCTCCAACTTTTTGATGCCAAGGTCCCCCAAATATGATCATCGTTTTGGTATGGGTCATCCTGCCTAAAATTTACAACATAAAGAATAAAAAGGATTAAAAAAATTGTAAAAAAAATTATATATATATATATATATATATATATATATATATATATACAAAAAGTATGAGAAAATATCAATATTATAAAAGATATGCTAAAAATAATATCACTCTTACACTAAGCATGGCTGATGAAAAAACAGTAATATTGTGAAATATTTTTAAAACTGTTTTTTAAATGTTTTAAAATGTCATTTATTGCGGTGATGGCAAAGCTGTATTTTCAGCATCTTTACTCTAGTTTTCAGTGTCACAAGATTTTCAAAAATAATAAGCGCTCAAGAAACCTTCTTAGGATCAATTTTTTGAGTGGTATCATCATTTTCTTCAGGATACTTTGTTAAATAGACGGTAGAAGAACAGAATTTACTTTTGTAACATTATCTATATAAAACAGTCATTTTTGATCTATATAATACAACCTTGCGGAATAAGTATTCTTTTTTTAAACAATCTGATCCCAAACTTTTGAAAGGTAGTGTATATACATATAAAATAAAATATATTTTTACAAAATAGAAAAAACATATTTCCCAAAAAAAACATTTTCTTACACTGTTAAAAACTAGTCCAGTCAATACAATAAAATAATTACAATGAAATATTTTATTTCTTTAAATTGAATGTGAATATGACATAATTTCATATGTCATGTGAACCTGAACTTTGACAGTCTTAAAAACACATTATAAAATGTCTCAAAATTTTCAGGCCCCTTCTCGAAAACTCTCTTTTTATTGGACAACATCATATTATGCTAATCACAGCTCCACAATATTGCATACTTGAAACAAAAACTGCAGGCCATTTTAGGTTCATATCAGCTAGTCAATCAAAAACACAAAAACCCTTGAAAAGCCTTCCACAAAAGCTTGCGATGTGGGCCTGAATGACTTGTTTAAGAATTACAAAGGATAAAGTTGTTATCGTCACTTTTGATTCTTGTTTAGTAGCGTTTCTAAGGTACTGAGGGCTGCTTTGTGTACTTGAAGCCGGTGTGCAATCACCACGCTGTTCTGATTCGTTTAAGCGGTACGGGTTCAGCGCTGAAGCGTTTGCTTTGAGGACGAAAGAGGAGCTCGGTGATATGCATCAAACTCCTCAGGCAGAAGAAAGAGCCTGCTAGGCCACTTGTAACTCCACTGAGCGTGGAAAACAGTTCAGCTACCACCCCCCACCTTCTCTCCTGACCTGGCCTTTTTTTGAATTGTTCCTCACAAAGCGCATTGTCTTACTAAGCTCCAGCAACCCCCCCCAAAACACTCCACCCGCCACCCCCTGAACACACACGCACAGGCGCGCGCACACATGTATATGCACATGTCCTCGGGTGTATAGCGTCAGATGAGTTTGAGATTCAAGTCTTCTTTTTGAAAACTCAAATTAGGATCACACAGAGGGCTCTGAACCAAAGCTGACCAGATGACTGCACAGCTGAGATTATCTATTGCATTGTTTAGTCTATATAGGTCTTGCTAGGTGACTTATTGAGATTTATTGTCAAGGAGATAAACGTAAAGCAGTCAGTATTCCCATCGAAGAAATTAAAGGGATTAAGCCAGGGGTAGGTCTTAGTTAAATTAACTAGTTTATATAAATGTGTCTTGAGACAAAACAATGGCACTGACACATTTGAAAGAAATGTCAGACACATGCATCTTAGTCTTGGACTAGGCTCTGTGTGACAGACAAGCAAACAGCCAAAAAGAGATTGACAGAGAGGAATAACTAGGTTTCTTCCTTCTGAGAATAATTTCAATGTTTCTTCCGTGGAAAATCAGCAACGGAGTTTAAACAAGCAACATAAATTTCTCCTTTTAGTTCCTGATCTCATTCTCAAAGAGGTCATCATTCCTCTATCCTGTCAATACAAAACACATTTTAAAATACAAAACTGAAAAAAGACAAAATGCTACCGATGTTTCCTCTTTGAAGAAATCGCATTCAGCAATGGTGGTCATGTCTGTCCAACTTATGTCAGTTCCTGATCCTGATTACGAATCCTTTCCTGTCGTCTTTCTTTAATCCTGTTAATAAAATATGAAAACAAATGGTATCTGCTATCTGCTATTCAAAAAAATCTGCTATTCAAAACAATGCACATAAAAACATGAACATGAGCAAATTGTTACCTGAAATGGCCGGTTCAGTAATAAAAATAAAAAGAGTACACTCTAAATGTACTCTTGCTGGGTTGTTTTAACCCAATTTTGGGTAAAATATGGACAAACCCAGCCACTGGGTTACATTTTTAAATTACATTTTTAACCCAATGGGTGGGTTTGTCCATATTTTAGCCCAAAATTGGGTTAGCATTTTTTAGGGTGTAAGTACAAATGAAAAAAAAATAATAATATAGTCTTTCTGGTGCACTTACTGATAAAACCTAGTTGAAGTGAATCAAATATTGTTGTTGAACTAATTTATTTTGAATTTAATGCCAAATTATATGCTTGAATCATTGCCATAACCACCACAAACGACTTTCAACCCAAT
Source organism: Cyprinella venusta (assembly GCA_038021265.1). Taxonomy (NCBI): domain Eukaryota; kingdom Metazoa; phylum Chordata; class Actinopteri; order Cypriniformes; family Leuciscidae; genus Cyprinella; species Cyprinella venusta. The sequence continues at coordinate 27,236,344 of CM075874.1, forward strand.
ATCCCGAATGGTGGTCAACAGGTTTTAAACAAAGTTTTTAAAACATGATCTCCTCATTCTTGCACTCTAAAAATGCTGTGTTTGTTTTAACCCAAATCTGGGTCAAATACCCATTAGGTTCAATTTTTGGATTACATTTTTAACCCAACGTTTGGGTTTGTCCATATTTGACCCAAAGTTGGGTTAAAACAACCCAGCATTTTTAGAGTGTGAATATATGGTTTCATCCTGGCTTAGGGTTTGCATTTAAAACAGTTTAATTGTCAGTACATGTAACGTGAGTAAACAAGATGTATCATTTTAACTCATCACCAAATAAACCAAACCATGATGATGGCTCTCAGCTTCCCACAGCTTTCACAATGGCCAGACTTACCTCGACCCCTGAATTCCCCCCTAGAGGCCAACATCCCATGGCCCCCCTCCACCGTAGCTTGGTACTTCAAACAGGACCAGGACTTACACTGATTAACTGGCTTTCTCTGCCACCCACCTATTAATGCTCCAACCTTCATTAACACCGGGCTGATGAATGGTGGAGTGTTGAGAGGAGGTGTTAACACAGCACCTGCCTGCACTCATGTGGCCATTTATTAACCAACAATGACCTTCCACATCATAAAGCTGCTGGCCCTCTATTTGCTGTCTAATAAACAGAGGGTTACCCCTCAACCCCACCCCCAGCACTTTAACTCAACCCACTCTAACTCTTTATTGTGCTTTAAAGGACACAAAATGTCTGTAAAGTCAGAACACCTGGAATGCAGGAGGGGACGAGGATGGGACTGCAGGTGGTTCGAAGAGGTCATCTGAACACACACACTAAAACGAGTCAAAATATTATCAGGGATAGGTTGCTTTGACATGTCTAAGGCTTCATAGAGGGATGTGGAGATGTTTTCACTCTTTTTTACCACTCTTTTGATTGAGAGCAATAGAAGAGAGAGGTAAAAAAAGTATGTCGGGACTCAACGTATCAGAGCAGGTGAGAGAACCATTAGGCCATAGATTCAATAACAGTCTTCATCATGACTAGATTACTCTAATATTAGGCACTATGGATTTCACAAAATGGAAATATAGATGGACCATATCTCACATCTTACCGAATGAGGCCACTTGTGGTCTGCTTTCTTTGAACTATGGAGTTTGGTCTCCGTGCACCATTCCAGTCTCCCCTCTGTGGGCGAACGGAGGGAAACAGGAGAGAGTGAGAGAGATCATAATGGGCCCTAATGTGAGGACATATTTATTTCATTCATTAGGTGGAGTAATTGGGCCCTCTTTCAGTGTGGCCTAGGTTAAACAGCCGAGTGATGGATGGTGCTTTTGACAGAGGTTAGCCGGCTTCCGCTCTCACTGCCATTCTTTTCTTTGAGAGATGGCTCCTGTCACGGCGTTCACGGAGAGAGATCAACTGGGAGAGTGGCGTTCTGGCCAAAAATCGTCAAAACTAATTTGGGGAAAAGTCAATGAACAGCATAGAATAACACACCGGAGCCCACCGCAACATCGAAGCCGCCCGCACCCAAAATGGCCTTGCCATTAAGACTGACCAAAATTGTCATTCTTCACGAATTCTGGAAACGTTTTCCTCTGTATCAAAAAAGAACCTGTTACACACACACTGTTCCTGTTATTATGCGCGCTCGAAACCACAGTGTGTCGGCGAGGCATAAAAATACTTCTGACCACAGTGAAACATTTAGTAGACTCAAAAAGATGGATAAACATTTGGACAATGAGACATTGGCTAATAAAAGTATTTAAATAAATTGTTCCTGCTGAGCAGTGCTGTAAAAAGGAAACCATATTCGTCATTCAAGGTTCAGTAACAAAACCACAGCCAGTCAGTCGCAATCACAGACTTTCACAGAAGCGGTAATTACTGTAAAATGAATTTAATGTAAGAGTATATTTGAATAATGGCTTCTAAGTCATTTTAACTTAATTAGCGGCGCTTGCTAAGCCAAGTATGACGATAAAATATCATAAAATAGACTTATAATGAGGAACAAGGCATTAATAGAACACCATAGTGACTTGCGGGTGGGCTTGTTTGACTTGAGTAAGCAGGCAACCACCAAGAAAACCCTTGCAAATGGGGTTGCAGTCTTTTAAAGTACATTAAACCTAATTTTTTAAAATAAATAATAGTGGCTTTTTTGAAAACTAGATACACCTGACTGTATTCATTGTTGCTTTTTTAATTCTGTGAACTGACGATCCATCTCTCTGCAATCCTTTCTTTTGGCCAAAGCCCATCTCTGGCAGGTGGATCAAACCATCATTCGAGCAGGGGTGGGACGGGCTCTTAAATTAAAGCGGGGGTGAAGCACGGTTTCACAGCTCCCTCGCTACAATGCCCTGCCAGCAAAATAAATGCCATTTTATGTGTTTCCATAAATTCTATCAAATGAGTACTTTTCCTTGTTTTTTCCTTCGTTTGATTTGCCAGATCTGCGTCCTGCCACAGAGCTGGTTGAATGTCTGTCTAACTGCGCAGGCGCAAACTATCTATCCAGTATGGTGCAAGATATTGGTAATTGGTAAACTGGATGGGAAGTTGCTAAATATCTGGCAACCCCTACATAATGGGTACAAAATGTCCCCACAAAGATGGCAATATCCGAAATCCTTGTCTTTGTGGGGACTTTTTTTGGTCCTCATGAGGAAAACAGCTTATAAATCATACTAAATGATGCTGCTTTGAAAATGTACAAATGCAAAAAGTTTTCTGTTATGGGTAGGTTTAGTGTAAGGGATAGAATATGCAGTTTGTGCCATATCAAAATCATTATGTCTATGGAAAGTTCCCATATCCAAACAAAAGTCTTCTGAATTCTGAGCATCATTACTCCAGTCTTCGGTGTCACACAATCCTTCAGAAACCTAATACACTGATTTGGTGCTCAAGATACATTTCTTATAATTATCAACTATAAAATAATGCAGTTTGAAAACATTTTTATATATTCACAATAAGCTAAACAAACACATACGTGTGCTGTTGTGTATAAGAACACTGGTCTATAAATGTGTGCAGTCTGCAGCCAGCAACTGTTTCGTCTCTTCACCTCCTTCCTGGCCTGTTTCACTATATTAGTCAGGACAGGCAATAGTGTTGATTACTCATTGGCCATTAGATTGCTTTCACTGCCATGGCTAAGCCCTCTGCATCATGAGATTGCTTGGCTGAGCACAGGATTAGAACGTACTTCAGCCAAATCCCCCCTTTTTCTGCACCGCTCCCTCTCTCTTTCCTCTTCCCCTCCAAGGTTCATGCAGCTACCCTCAGGTCAACACAGCACACACACATTTGCGAGCATGCACACTGAGTTTGAGACCGTTTGACTAGCTGTACAGTGAAAATTGCCTCATTTCCTTTAACCAATTCCTTTACCCCAACATATGGATAAAACATATTTAATGACAGTTATTAGGGCTGTCGATCAATGAAAAATATGATCATTTAGATAAATATGCCAATTAACGTGTGCATTTTATCTAAAGTGACAAACAATGAACTGAAGTGAAACATTTTATCATGCCCTTGAGTTTGCAAGTGCCATCTACTGCTATTAGTCAGTAAGATATTTTATATAGTGGATCATTTTCATATAGTTAATAATATAAACGGCTTTCTTATAGCTTGCAATAGTGTCAGTGAGAAGGCAGAAATCATTTTAATCGAATTTTAACCACACAGAGAGACCATCAAAATTATTCACGTCTAAAAAATAAGAAAAAATGACTGCAGGTTATGAAATAACTGTGAGCTACACAAGTAGTCAGGCAAGAAAAACCTTGCCTTATTTCATCTTACGCTCACACACACACACAAAAAAAAAAACCCTTTCCCTGAAAAACAGCCGCCCTTAAAAAAGCCTTTCAACATCTCAGTAGATTTAACAGGTGTAAAAACACTGAGCTGGCTGATCATGTGGTGCGCTGAGCACTGGGAAATTCAGAATAACCTACAACATGAAAGTTAGAGGGGGAGAGAGAGAGCGAGAGCATAGCATAGCACTGCAGCTTAAAGCTCATTAACTTCTCTCGCTGGCACCTTGCTGAGTTTAAAAGGGCCGGCTGCCTGGCGAAGACACGTCCACTGGCCGATAATCAGGTCAACAGCGGCATTGAGCAATCTTTTAAATTTGGTCACTGATGCTTGCAGGTTGTAAAAATACTTGCTTTTGAGTGTCATTGTAGCTTAATGTGATAAAGTAGCCATCTGTCATTTAGAACAATGGGGGATCTTTTAAAGAAGTGGAAGGACAAGGCCGGCCAACAAAGAAGATGTAGTGGCTTTATTTAGACAAGCCGGCGTTAGTTATGAATGCAGTGCAAAATATGTCTTTTAAAAGTCTATTCAGACTAGACTAGGCTCAAATGAGAGCGACACAAATCTTTCTCTAGGCAAACAAACTAACGGCGGCGTTTTAGCGAGCAGTCCTTTTGATTAATGCTCGAAATAAAGCCATCTCCCGCTGATTCAAGAAACAGCTTCAGCATATAGCACCAATAAAGCACTTACGGGAAGACCACTACAAGTATACACGACGAACATAAAGTGAACTCAGCCCGAGCCAATTTCCAGCAAACAAAAACAAACACACACAGGCCAAATAATTTGTCTAATAATTGGATTTGTCAGGTTAGGAAGAGTATGGAAAGAGCGAGACTATATATCACGTTTCATTATGTTTCTGCACTCACACATACACGCACTCATCCGGGTGCCGCTGGCAGGTTCTCCTACATTAATCTGTCACGGTTAACTCAGTGCCAAAGGTCTGCCATAAACTGATCAAACATAGTAGGATGTGTATGTGCGTTTGTCTATGTGGATGTGATGGAATTTTTACTGAGCTTTGCATCTGGGCACACACGCAAACCCTAACCCAAACACACACAGACAGACATTTCTTTGACGTATAAAACTGTCATTTCACACCTGGATGCATGAGCTGTTGTTCTGGCTGTCGATCGGGACACTTCCTCCTCCCCATAAGTCTTTGCGGCCAAGCAGGAGGCTGTGGATTTATGGCGGACATGATTGAATTTATTTGCAAATTTGCTCATTAATTCATTAGAGTGTATAAATAACAAAATAAGTCCAATATATTTCAAATTACGCAAGCTTGAATGCACAATGGTGCTGTGTTTAGTTTAGTGCGTTGATGAAAGCTCTGTGTGTGTGTGTGTGTGTGTGTACGGGCACTAACATCCTAACTGTGTGCCACACACCTGATCTCCAGTTTCATGGGCTGAATACCAATGGCCATTTACCAACAGTGATACTGATATACATCATATCAATGACAAGGGGGCTGCTTTGAGTTTTAAGAACGCACACACACACACACACACACACACACACACACACACACACACACACACACACACACACACACACACACACATTATACACTCTTATTCCCTCTCTCTTTCAGTCTCAAACCTGGTACCTTTTTCTTCTTGTAGTCATGCACTTATTAGAAGGGCAGATACTCTGGGAATATGGCTTTGTATTTATGTGTGTATCTGTCAAGTTATTGCTTAGTAACCAGAAAACTACAAATTCAGAGTCGTCCATACCATAGCACTGGGAAAACATAATATATGCAAGACGAAATACCTGACAGACAGTGCTCCTCAATTCGGGGCTGTGGCCTAGCGGTCTTGATCATGTGGAAATTTGGGTTTGAATCTAGCTCACAGGGTCATTCACAGGTAATGTTTAACATGTCATATTTTATTCTATTTAGAGTATTCATAAGAACTTTTAAAAATAGCATTTCATTTAAAATAAAACAGTATCACTTTTAATTTGTACTTTTGGAAAATAAGCCAATTCATGTATCTCTGTTCATCAGTTAAATCACTATTAACTAATTTATTATTATGTAGAATAATAAAGAAAATATTAAAAAAAAACTAAAACCATTTTTAATTTAAATTTGATTTGACTAAAAGCTGCTGCCTTCAATTTTTTAATTACAATCAACTTGGATGTTCAAGTCATTTCAAATTAAATTACATTAAACTGACTTCTAAAAAATGAGTTAAAGCAATGTAAAAACATCTGTTGTCGACTTATTGATCATATAATTTTTTATTGTGAAAGTATCACTGATGGATGGATGGATGGATGGATGGATGGATGGATGGATGGATGGATGGATGGATGGATGGATGGGTGGGTGGGTGGGTGGGTGGATGGGTGGATGGATGGATGGATGGATGGATGGATGGATGGATGGATGGATGGATGGATGGATGGGTGGGTGGATGGATTCTGCCTTCACAAGCTCTCGAAAATGTCCTGCATCCCACTTCTGACAAGTGAAGGCAACATAATTGTCTGAAACAAATAATACATTTTTTCCCCTATCCAATAACTCTATAGACTATATCTTGCACTGTCCTTATAATCTTCATCAATAAGTGCCAAAAAGAAACCTCAGTGTCACAAAAAACAATGATAATGACAAAAATAGATTCTAGATTCACATTCTACGTTCACAGAGACAACAGTATTAGAAATATTGAATTTCACTTTAAAGCAAAACCAAGAAAGCAAGAAAGTAGAAAGCAAGAAAGCAAGAAAGCAAGAAAGAAAGAAAGAAAGCAAGAAAGAAAGAAAGAAAGAAAGAAAGAAAGAAAGAAAGAAAGAAAGAAAGAAAGAAAGAAAGAAAGAAAGAAAGAAAGAAAGAAAGATTAGCAGACAACGGTTCCCCCACATGAACGCACACTAGCAAGCTCATTCCTGGCATTCCAGTTTAAGGAAGGCACAAGTCTCACCACTGGGTCATTTGACATGATTGACATTATTTGCTACCATTAGCCACCACTATGTGGTTGCCCTCTGACCTCTGGCGAGTGTGTTGTTTGACACAACTTTAAACAGTATGGTTTAATCTCCATGGGAAAAAAAGCCCCAGAATCCAGACACTGCCTCTCAGATCAATCAACAATTATAAATGAGATAATATGGCTCTAATCTCCAAGGTCAATGATTCATCTTCCTCTCTCTCTCCCCCTGCGTCCACAATATCATAACACACCCAAAGCATTAATTGCTACCAACGATGAGTATGTATTTCACTTATGTTTGTGTTGCGTGGTCTGGGATGTTGTCTGTCTTTTGACAGAGTCTGACATTCCAGGGAAAACTTTTACAAAAACAGCTTCAACAGACTGATGCAAGAATAAATCAGAAAGTGAAATGAAGAAGAATGTTTCGAAGCCCCAAGCACATTCAGCTGATTAAACTGGAGACAATTTCAACATCCATTTCAGCTCTGAGTTTAGAAATATTGATGTGCTGATTTAAAGGACAGGCTGCTTATACTGGAATGAAATGTAAACATGACAAGATGACTTGTTCAATTTATAATCTTTCACTGAAAATATAGACACAGCTGTTCCCTAGAAAATAAGACAACACCACTGCTAAAAAGTGAAATAAAAATCACAAATCCTCTAAAAAAATAAGTCAAAATAAAAAGTGTATTGTGATAATTAAAGCAGGAAATCATGTTGTTAGCCTAAAACATAGCGCAAAGAGTCCCTATTTTTTTTTAAATGATGTCATTTGATAAATAACGATGCACATATTTGGTGGACACGTGTTGAAAAGTCAAGACAAGCTTGTATAGTCAAAAATACACCAATCAGTCCTTAATTTGGAACAGAACTTGAAAAGCTTGGAAAGTAAAACAAATCCAACAACCATTTCAAGTTGATTTCACCCCAGTTTCAACCTAATTTACCCATAAGGCATTCTCTATAGTCTCTACACACATATCATTGCTGAAAGCCTCTTCTGCTGCACACCTTGAGTGAAATTATTGCAAACCAAGTCATTGATAATTGCTTTCCACAGCTCCTCAGAGGACCACAAGCTAAGATAAAATTGCAAATAATGTTTATGCAAACCTGATATTCAATTTAAAACTGCCCGAAACCAACCCTTAGAAAGGCTTCATTGCTGAAGCCAAGTGGCCCTGGCTGGGACACAGGGCAGCGGAGGCCTGGTACAGGCACCAACACACCTGAAGTAAATTAAACTCAGAGGAACCTGAACTGTGACCCCCCCACACTGAGCAGCAGGTGTGAAACACAGGTTAACAACAGCACGAATACCCCCTCCATATCTTGCCCTGAAGAACTGAGGGGAGGAAAGGAGAAGTTAGGGGCCGTAGGGTCCAAAATAGTTGGAGTGAGTGGGCCTCGGGCCCAGTGATAGGGTGACAATGGCTCTTTGGCATGCACCGCAGGACCTGCACTGGGATGTGATTGGAAGTGACTTCTTACAATAAGCAAGTGCTTGGACTTAGGCATGGCCATACATCTTTAAAATAAATACCTTTAATAGAAAGGCTTCCTCTCCCACATGCAATCAATTTGCCCTTGTCCGTCAGTGCAGCCTCGGCCCCTCTAACCTGCTAACCTTTCCGAACCCCCAAGTACAAACCCTGAGAATGGCCCCACAAAAGAAAGTGACTTAGTCTCATCTGAAGAAAGTTTACAACTCTCCAGCGCTTCCCAAATATGACACCAACTCAATTGGCTTTTGGCTTCAATTGTTCCTCTTAGATCTGGGAGAACGAGGAACAAAAGTAGAACAGTGCTGTCATTGCATAACTGATATCAATTATTTATGTCATGCATAACATGTTCTTTCCTAGAGGTAGTACAGCATACATTTGGACAGTTTAAGCACTGTAATTTAGGGCTGTTCTCTGGGCGCTGTTCTCGTACAGTAGCCTGATAATTGTTTAAATCTGTTTTTCCCCCAGAGAGCCCTACGTGGAGTGGGAAGAGGTTATTATAAGACCTTTTCCATCTCCTGCGGGGAACGTTCCCCTCCCGTCTGGGGAAGTGTTAATAAGTACTCTTAACGTGATGGAACAGACTTTCCCCACCGATGCACAAGAAAACCCCCAGCGGAAACTAAACCGTGAACGTTGTCCATGAGCGAGACACAACAATGGCGATCAAGAAGGCAGGTGCAGCACTCTTTTTGGAGATGTTCTGTCAAAGCAAAGACGCCAGGGATAGGCGACCTGACGTGGCTGATCTCCTTCTCGCTCAGCCAGATGTCTTGGCGGGACTATGCATATGGAAGCACTCCCAAAAGCAAACACAAGAAGCCCCAGTACTAGCAGGAACCATCCACTGAGCAATAACAAAAAGACCTCACCCCAAAACGGCCCCCGGTCCACATCTCTCCGGCTTGCTTAAACACATGCAAGCTCATACGCACACACAGATGTGCAGGTTCATAATGAAAAAGTGCCCTCCACCCCACCTCAGCATACACACTTCAACACACCTGCCACAGCAGTACACGTCCTTTCGCTTGGACACATACAGATGCGAATACATCACTGTATCCCAGATGAAAAATTGATCCCGGCCGGATAAACCAATCTTGTAGCCAGCTGTCCTTTGATCAGCGTGCATTACTTCTAACCGAGGTCTGAGGGCCCCCTTTTGCAACAGCTTTTTTGATTTGAACTAAGACCTGAGGACTGGGCCGGTTTTCTCCTGAGGGAGGTAACTGAGAAGGCTACTATCTGTGCTAACATGCCCTTATATTATACCACTGATTTATCTGTTCTGAACACAGCCGCTAAAGCGCTTTAATGAGAAGACAAGCTTATGAAGATGGGCAAGTGATCGAGAGCAGACGCTCACCCGCCCAGGGTCGACCCAAACGAGGCTGCTGGGCTCCATATGCACTCGGGTCTTGGAGGTATGTGCAATACTCACTCTATGACAAAGAAGAGAATCCGCAGATGTACGTGGAACAAGGAAGTGAATGAAGAATGTTCAACATCATTGCCTAATTGTTTTTGTAAAGTGTGTGGAACGGCTTTTTACTAACAGAGAAGGATTTTGTACATAAAAGAAGGGATTAATTAAAAGTCGATCCCTAAAGATAACAGAATTAACATACATTCTGGGACAGAACAGCTCAAGCTTTTGGAGAGAGGTGAACCGGCCAACTGGATTGTCACCCTTACAGATGCTCAAGCAAGACTTTCATTCTTTGACTGAATGGCCTCCAAGTTTATCATCCAAACAGAACTCACATCATCACAGTGTTTCCTCTCTGGAGTTGGAATGAGTAGCTGATTTTCCGAGCAGGCTAGTTTCCCTTTGACAGCCCCTGGGTAAGAGAGGACTCCTCCAAAGCTGCGTTTCCACCGCAATTACCAGGAACTATTTGTCCCAGGTACTTTTTTAATAGGAACTTTTTTTGCCCCAGACTGCTTGCTTTACTGCGTTTACACCGCTGACTAAAGTACCAGTCCGGGGCGGGAAGATAGTGACATTGAACTGTTTGCGACTGCTCCTCCCAGTCTGCGCGTTTTGTTTAGAGTGCAAAACGGCAAAAAAGAGACAAGCATCCAAAGCGTATTCAGAAAGTAGACGTTTGTTATCAGCGGACATTGACCGTGAGATGGATGGGATGAATGCACGCCATCAGGCAGAAAGAGCAAGTGGTAAGAACCAATCAGCATGTTCAGCGCAGAAGTCCCACCCCGAAAGTTCCCGAACTCTGAAAAAGTACTGCCTCGCCAGCAGGGACTTTCTGGGGGTTCCTAGTTCCTGGTGAAAGTTCCTGCCGTGGAAACGCGGCTCAAGTCTTGCTCCTCCTCTACCGCCTTATCAACCATTAGTTCAAAATGGGTCGAAGCTCTTCTCCAAATTAGGCTGAAGCTCTCTAGGTAATGCAATGAGACGATGGATGGATGGATAGATGGTTAGAATCTCTCACTAAAAAAGAATATGCATGCAATAAAATGCAAGGAGTCAATCACAATTATTGTGAGAAGATCAATAAATCACGTGTCACATTTAACAAGGATACATCAGACTGGATTTATTTGCAATAATCCCCAAAGCCAAAAGAAGTGACTGCTTTGACCCGTCTCAAATGAATCACAGGACAGCCACATCGGCATTGTGTGTGTATGCCTTCGAGAAACGAGACTATGGGTTTGAAGTCTCATTACATAAAGAGTGTAGCGTGTAAGAGTCTTAGTCTCCAAGCATGTTATTTAGCTTTGCTGCACACCATACCCTCAAATTCACACCAGCCCACAATCCGGTGAGAACAGAGATGAAAGAGAAGAGACAGCGACAGCTCTGAAAGAATAGAGAAAGAGAAGAGGAGAAAAAAATATGGCCCTTGCATAATTGGAAAAGCATAATTAGAGGGAGACTCCTCTCATGCCAAGCCATTACTGTATTACTGTGATATCCAAGAAATGTCATGGCACTCTATAATCTAGGCCTGCTAAAACACGGCGGAGTACAAGAAGAGTATCAGGGAGGGGCGAATGAATAATTGAAAAACGTCAGGAACTTTTGCTTCTAGAGGTGTAAACAAATTAAAACCTCACAAGTTTGTGTGTCAATCAAGGAGATGAGGTGAAAATCGCATCAGAAATAGCTTTACTGCCAGGTTTACGAGGACGGTGGTGGACGGTGGATGATTCTATTAACTTGCCACTCATCAAACACATCAGCCGCTTCTTAAAAGGTGACTCACATTACCTCGGGTGGTATAAAAGCTAATTACAGGCTGTAAGGTTAGAACATCTAAAATTACACCTCTAAATACTAATTACCACATAAGGAACCGCCAATTACCCGTAGCATCATACGCAAACTAGCTGCGCAATGTTATGAGAGCACCTTTATATCAGGCCGAGGAGTTGAGTGAGAAGTGGGAATTTCAGGAAGAGATCATTAGATTGGGGGCAACAAAGGAACCCCTTAAGGAAAAAATGCATGTCTCGAAAACGCATGAAAACGTCATTTAAAAACAAAAACGTTTTGACGTAACCCCCCAATTGTATATTCACTGACCCCTTGCTTGAAAACCCTGGTTTTAAACCATTATGCGATTCATGTGATCTGTGGATCAATTAACGCATTCCCCAGTAGCTACATCCGCTCTCCATGACACAGATTTATGTCAGAGAAAGGGCCACGCTTTAAACTTGCACAGGTCTGCGCCCGCCACCCCCCACACCACTCACTTTTCTTAGTGATCTTTGGAAACGTATACAAACGTGACACTGAGCCCGAGATATACTCCAGGGCTGCATTCAGGCAAAGGAAATCAGCACCGGTCACAGGATGTGACCAAAGCCTTTCGCTCCCTCTTTTCTTCATTCCTTCTTTTTTCACAGATCAATCAAATTTCCGACTATCTGAGCATGGCGGGCGGAAGGGTCCTGATGAGGGCTGTAGGAATGGCCAAGAAGACAGAGGCCCACCGCACACACACACACACAAACTAAAAAACAGACCCGCAACCATACTTCTATGTCTTTGCACAGGGGGAGGATGCCAGCTGTAAACGATGCTGGCGGGCTGGTAAAGAATGAGCCTGCAACAGGATTCCAGGTCCGTGGTGCTCCGTTTACACTTTCAACTCCTCCTAGCTTATCTCGCAGATTCGCCGGGATAAGAGAATTATGAAACCGCTTCTGGCATCTAAAGCTTCCTGGGGGGTCAATGGCGTGATGAGAGACAGCTATGGGGGCGGCTACTCAAGCCTACAGGCCCCCACGCTTTCTCCCTCTGGGCTCTCTCGCCTGAGTCCCGGACCCTTGTGGGCCTTATCAAACTGTAATCATCACCTTGGATGCTGGGCGGCGGGTTGGCCGGGTGGAGCAGGCTGTGGAGGGGCTCGCGAGTTGATAGCCTCGCTTCCGTGAGCTCCTTCCGGAACATTCCGGCTTTTTGTGACCCAAGTTAAAGAACTGATTGCAACAAACCGCTTTAAGGGATAGTTCATCCAAAAATGAAAAGTCTGTCATCATTTACTCCCTCTCATGGTGTTCCAAAACTGTATGGCTTTTCTTCTTCAGCAGAACACAAAAAAATTAGAAAAAGATCTCAGTTTTTGTCCATACAGTGTTATAGTGAATAGGCTCCTGTGTTGTTCTGGACCCCATTGACTTTAATTTTATGCACATAAACACATTATAACATTGTAACATTCTAACTTAAAGCTTAAAGGGGTTGTTGCAACCTTGCTCTGGACTTTCATTAGAACAGCAACAATTTTGGAAAAGGCCTCTATAGAAACGAAATGGTATTTGGGCCACAAAGCAGTTACGCAAGAATGAGGTATTAATCAAACAGCCATAGTTATATAATTATTGCATCTGTCAGGGTAATGTATGATGATTATTCCCATTCCAATTCCATATCCGGCTATTTCCATTTGTTTGCCTTTGAAAGAACACAAGGGAACACTGCAGCTCTAGCAAGAGAAAAGACTTTAGGTTTTGCTGTCATGACTATATATGTCTGTAAAAGAAGAGACAATAGCTGTTCCAAAATCCAGTGAGCTGCCTTTTGGTAGCATTTCAAAGCATCATATTCCAAATAATTACACTGACCCTACAGATACATAATTTTTTTGCCAAATTCAACCCCATGTAATACCCCAATTTTCAGAATTTGAATTGAAGTAACATGAACTTGAAGTACAATTCAAAATTGAATTGAATGAAATCTGATTTGAATGGAATGCAATTCAAAGAAATTCACACAAGATTATTCACACAAGATGCAGTTCAGCACATTTATGATCTATAATAATAATTCTAAATTCAGAAGATGTGTCAATCTCTGACCAGTACTCCTTACCTGCTGGTTAACCCTGAGAAGCAATGGGCCATGTCACAGACTCGTTGCTGTAACTTTGGGTGAAGACTGTTGTCATCATTGGTGGCACTGGATATTGGGAGCATGGTGCCTCAAGTTCTAAAGACACAAACAAATTTTTAAAGACCTCTCAGGTTAGAAAAAAAAACTAACAAGAAAGACTACCAGAAACCTGGCACTTGGCCATCAGTGATTCACCCTTACACTCTGTCGTCTCCACTTGATGACACGCCCTGTGCCTTGGGCATAATTGTGCCGCAAAGAGGAACAGGAGCCGGGCCACACCAATGAGTCACCTCTCGCTCATAGAGACCCTTGTGGTCAGGGCCTCCAAATTCACAAAATCTACATCATAGGCACCCGAGCCAATATTCGCCACAAACTCCGAGATCAAACCCTCACCCCAGCCTCCATGATTTCCCAACCTCCGCCTTTCCAGCCGCCTGCCAGAGCTACGTTGGTTTAATCCAACAACACTTCCTATAGCAGCCTGTTAATGTCATGGTGGATTTCCTCAATGTTCTCACTGACCCAGAAAGGAGCACCACCCCAGCACTTCGCCAGGACCCTTCCTTGGTTTAGTGTTCCCAACAAATAGCAAATATGCTTCAGAACCAATAAACCCAGACCTGATATTTATTGGACTGTTATACGAGTATTCCCTCCTTGCCTGGCCGGTCCCTTCTCTGTGAGCAACCTTAACTATGCACAAGTCTTTGCAATGCTAATGAGGACACGAGATGAAAGGGACGCAGCGTTACAGTGCAAGGCTAGACTTACAGAATGCAGCTGCTAGGTGAGAGGAAGAAACGGATGGGGAGGAAATGGAGAACATGGCTTGATTAGTGCCCTCTGAAATATCTAACCTTTGACTGCATCAAGACTTACTTAACACTCCAGTGACTAGATTTCATGAAACACAGCACACCTATGAGGAATAAGAGGGTTTCCCGTGACATCAGCGGTCACACTCTGCCTGTTTGAGCAAAAGATGAATTAGTAAGGGCTTCCTGTACACGTAAATGTGACTGTTGGATATGGATTCACATAATTACTTCATTTTACGGCTTTGCTGTAGTTAATATGTTAAGAAAATGCTTATGTTATATCTAAATATTAGTATAAATTGTATGCAATTAATTGCGTTACATACTATATATATATATATATTTTTTTTTTTTTTTTTAAGTGGACATGCAGTTTTCTGTTGTTTCATATAATTTTTGGAACATAACAATTTATGTCAATAATATGAATATTTTATATATATATATATATATATATATTTTATATATATATATATATTTTTTTTTTTTATTAAAGTGGACATGCAGATCTCTGTTTCATATAATTTTTGGAACATAACAATTGATGTCAATAATATGAATATATATATATATATATATATATATATATATATATATATATTATAATAATTTATAATTAAAGTTTTATAATAATTTATAATAATAATTGTATTATCATGTTCCAAAAAATTATATGAAATAACAGACTGCATGTCCACTTTTTTTTTCTTTCTTTTATTTTGGTTCACTGATGAACACTGACTATTATTTAAAGAGTTGACACGAACATAAAACAAATGGATAAGTATTACATTTACGCAAGTGTGATTCTGCCTCAGAGTGAAAAAAATATAAAAGAGGCAATTGTGAGATAAAATATGTAAGTCACATTGTGAGATATAAAATTCCAAATGTATGAAAAAAGTTACAACTGAGAGATACAGAGTCTTAAATGTGAGATATAATAAATCACAATTATAGTTTACAGCTGTAATAAATAGCTGAAATTGTGAAATGCAAAGTCACATATATAAGATATTAAGTCACAATTGTGAGACAAAGTTCAATTTTTTTTCACAAAGAATGTATGTTTCTATGAATTCCACTTATAATCACTCTTAGCAAAGAACAAATACAACGCTTATTTTCCACCAAGCAACTTTACGACTACACATCCCAATTTCCTCCCTTTGACCACAGACATTGTTCTCTCGCTGCGTTTTCGCTGCTGCGGCCAAAACTGTTGCTTATCAATACACTGTCACCTCCATCATCCATCAGTCAGCACAAAGCTCTCGCCGTTACCCAACGACAGTCGTTTCCTCAGGCCTGTAGTCTGTTGCTAGGGCCTGGCCAAGGTTCCTTCTTTTCCTGCTTCTTGGTCTGAGGCCAATAAAAACCTTCTAGTTACATGAAACCCACCTCAAGGTGTCGAGCTTGCAGTTTGTATATAACTTATAAGGAGTGAGTTTAAACAAAAAGTTACTTACTGAGCGAATGCTAAAGATTGGGTTCAATTTCAAAACGCACATAAATCAAAAAACGAGTTTGTAGTCTAGACATGATGGATTGAATCTCCTCAGAGGGACAGCACAGATAAGAGGCAGCAGCCCATGCTAGTTCACTACAAGTTAAGCATGCACACACACATTCTCGGGAATGGGATCTGGACTGCGTCACAGGCTGTGGGGCAGAGGAAGGGAAGTGTTTCTTGTTTTAGCAGCACTTAGGCCACCTTCATATCTTGCCATTGCACCTTTATTCCATCACTTATAAAGCATAGGCAAACACTTAAAAAGTAAACCAGCTGAAATTCACTTCTGCCACCTTTCAACATGTTTACCAGAAGCAAGCTGCACTGCACAAGTGAAAATGTACAGCTTTAAAGCAGTTATTTCTGTCCAACTGGACCCTTTTAATACCAAAAGTTGCTGATATGCACCTTTTTTGGTTACCTGGCAAAGAATTTTCAGGCATTATACAAAACACTACCATTTGGGAATGCTTTTCCAATCTTCCTTGTACATTTATATAAACATATGTACATTTGGATACATAAAATACTTGTCATTTATTCTGTGGGTTACATTTGAATGGTCCCCTTTAGACGTTCTGTTTACTTGTCATGGGGGAGCATCAAACTAATGTGTTAGCAGATAATAAGCAGTCAGTCTACTCTCTCTATACTTTACTCTTAGTCTATATTTCTAAAGGACACCATCAAAAATAAAATGTTAGCAGTCTGGGTTACCTCAAATTTGTTAAAAAGACTTGGAATTGTTTCCCCAGGTTATGTGGCAACTCAATTACCCTGTTAATATAATACATTTATTTTTCTAAAGTTATGAATTCAACATCAACGTTCTTTCAAGAATTGTTTTTTCTTTTTTATATAACTTGTTTGAATGACTGTCAAAAGCAGCCATAAAATAATAAATCCTGTTATCACAGTTTTGTAATTGACAAACTGAAAATTTGACACACAATACCGTTCAAAAGTTTGTGGTCGGTAAGATTTTTTTTAAAAGAGAAATTAATACGTATAGTCATCAAGGATGCATTGAATCAAAAGTGACAGTAAGAATTGTTACACGAATCTATTTCAAATAAATGCTGTTCTTTTGAATCCAAAGAATCCTGAAAAAAAGAGTATCACTGTTTCCAAAGATATATTGAGCAGCACAGCTGTTTCAACATTGATAATCATAAGAAATGAGTCTTGAGCAGCAAATCAGTATATTAGAATGATTTGAATTCTGAATTCTGAATAAAATTAACATTTTAAAACATATTAAAACAAAAAACGTCAATATTCACAATATCACTATTTTTTTATTAAATAAATGTAGCCTGAGCATAACAGACTTCAGAGACAGAAATGTCAAAATACCGACCCCAAACTTTTGATCGTTAATGTATATATTTCATGCTAAAAATTTAGTCTAACAAGGCGCAATGCAAATAGCTAATAAGCACATACATTTTCTGATAATAACATTTAAAATCTTACAAAAAATAATTTAACCTTATCAAACTGTAAACTGTAATATATATATATATATATATAATCCATAAGTTTGTTTGTTTTTTCATTAAATAAGTTAAGCAATTTCTTTAAACTTTAAACTCTTTTAAGTTATATAAAATTCAACTCATTTTTAAGTCAGTTTAATGGAATTTAAGTTGAAATAACTTAAACACCCAAGTTGATTGAACTTAAGACAGCAACTTTTTTTCAGGGTAGAATGGCCTTCTGCTTGAGAATAAAATCTGGTTAGTTTGAGAATCGGTGCATTGTGATTACTTGAGCAATACTTGTATTCATTTTTTTTTTCATCTATTGGTTTGGGAGTGTATGCTGGGCTTTTGTAATCATGACACACAGCTCTAGCATGTGCAGCGAGGCTCTGCTGTGTTTCACGCAGACATTTCTTTCACTGGCTTTGTCGTTTTGTCTGGAGGTGGAGCGCTAGCAGAAATCAATGTATGTTTCTTTACATGTCAGACCGTGACTGTTTTAGGCCTTGTGTAACTCAATATGCATCTATGCTCACTCTCTCTCTCTCTCACACACACACACACACACACACACACACACCATACAGTCCCTCATTTTCTCAGACACACATACTCTAAAACAGACACACAACCTAGGTTAATCATATCATATGCTAAAACAGCAAGAGCCACATGTTTTTGATGTTTTTAACAAACTTGGATAATCCGTATGCTTGTTATCTAGAATATTTCATCATGCAATATAACACCTTAATCTCACATGGGGAACACTTTAAACAGATAAATACAAACATACTTAAAAGATTAAACGCGAGGAGGCATAAATCTTTGAGTCACGGGAAAAGAAACTTATAGTCATGAACAAGAAGCACATGTAGGGTACAACTACCAGGAAATTGGTATAGTCTCCTATGATTTTATAGGGATCTTGGGCATGCCCTTCAGATTAATTAGGACGTGGAGTAGGGAGGTATTTTTTACAGGAAGCTAAGAATGGAACCCCTGCTGTCTGCCTCGGGGCGCAAATCATGAGTCAAAAACACGAAAGACTGTAAGCAGGGTTTGGGGAGATGGGGGGGGGGTAATGCAGGTCATATGCACACACACACACAAACAGATGAACACATGCTTGCACCCTCACAAATATGTAAGGGCATGTTCGCCATCTACTTTTAATGATGTGGTCACTGCGCACGAAGGTACGGTTTCTAATTCGTGAGCTCTTAAAGGAGCCTGAGAGCTTTCCATCCACTAATGCTGGATGGTCTACCTGGAAACGGGATTGTTTGGTTTTCTAAACCATGGCAATGTTGCCAAGGTGATTAAGAGAAACGAACAGCTCACGGATAGTAAATACGGACCAAATGCGGAGAGTGCACTTAAATCTCTCACTCTTTTTCTAAGACTGTTATCATTTATTCGCCGTCATGTCGAACCTGAATGACTTTCTTTCATCTGTGGAAAACAAAAATATATTTATTATTTTTCTATATAATAAAAAATTATCATTTTTTTCTTCACATAGGGTCAATGGAGTCCAAAGCTTTCACGCTTCAGAAAGTACCAGTGGTAGTAAACAAACCAAGTACCAATACTCCAGTAAAACTATAAGTACTCATTTGCATTATTACTTGACTAAAAGTACAGAAGTAATTGATATTTAACATATTAAAAGGTCATTTGTTTTATAAACACTTTCTGTACAGGTTGAGACTCTCTTTACATACTAATAGCAATCACCACCTAAATATGGTCAAAAGTGGGCAGCACACCAACATTGTGTGGTTGTGATTCCGTGACCCGAGTTTGAGTCCCGACTCGTGGACCTTTCCCGATCCCATCCCCTTATTTCTCTCCCAACCCCAATTTCTGTTCACTCCATACTGACATCACTCTATAATACCATAATAAAGGAAAAAATCCCCTGGAAAAAAAAAGAGATCTAAATATTAAACCATGTACATGTATCTTCTGAGGATGTCCAAATGCTCGTCCAATCATTGCATTTGGTCCTAATGCAAAGATACAACATCCTACGTGCCTGCCAACATGTATTTCCAACACATTCTTATCCCAAGGTGTCATCTAACTGACGCTTTTGACCATACGTCAACATTCAAAGTTTTAGGGTACCCTTTAACGTCAGTTAGATGACGATCCTAAGGCGTCATCCAACTGACGCTTTACCTTTAGTGGGTAGGTTTAGGTCTGGGGTAGGGTTAGGATTAGATAGTGTCATCTAACCAACGTTAAACAGTACCCTAAAATGTTGGATGTTAACGTATGGTCAAAAGCTTCAGTTATATGACGTCTTGGGATGAGAACGGGCTGGTATTTCCATACCTGCATCTCCTAAAGTCACACAATCCTTTTTTTTAACGGATCATGGTAACACTAAAGACAACGCATTCTCATCCTAGGACGTCATCTAACTGACGCTTTTGTGGTAACCTTTAGCATCAGTTAGATGACGTGGGTAGGTTTAGGCCACTAGGAGGCGCGTCTCATATTGACGCTAAAGGGTGCCATGTGCGTCGGATGTTGACGCATGGTCAAAAGCGTCAGTTAGGTGACGCTTTGGGATGAGAACGGACTGCTAAACAATATATTCAGTTCTTATATGCAAATGAATTGTTTAGACCAGGATTATTAAAAGATTCATTCACCAAAAAGACTCGTATGTGGTACATGTCTTATGCATCACTTTTATGGTGCTATTATTCTTTATAGTCACTCTTAAAAATAAAGGTTCTTAATTGGCAATGATGGTTCCATGAAGAAACCATGGAACCTTTCCTCTGAACTTAAGGTTCTTTAGAGTGCCAAAACAGTTCTTTACATTAGATTTACACTTTACATTCATTACATTTGGTTTCTTTAGGGAACCAAAAATGGTTCTTCTATGCGAAAAACTCATTTTAGACCCCTTATTTCTAGAACCTTTAAACCTTTCATCTTGCACAGAGGAAAGAAAGTCAATGTGTCACGGGTAGATGATAACAGAATTTTCATTTTAGTCTTTTTTTTTTTTTTTTACTTCAAAAGAGCAAAGAGTGGTTTGTCAAGACTGCAGGAAAAGATCATCACCAAACTCCAGAGCACAGTGTCAGCGCTAACTGTGGATGAATGTATGTTTGCACAATCTAATGCAGCGGTGCAGAGGTGAATGGGCCAAGCTTTTAATGTTCCACTGTTTATTTACTTAGAGTTGTGCTTGGCAGAGAAACACACACCGCACTGCAGAACTCCCCCACAGGCCGACCACTGATCCTAGGGCAGTATGTGAGATCATAGTGTCCCTTGTAAAATCTCCCCGCTGAGCAGGGGTGGGAGACCCCATCCCCAGCAACATGACATCACTTAAAGCAGATTGCCACCATCCTGTTCCATGTATACAGCCAGAGCCGTTTCTGTTAGAAAACGCTGTTTACAGCAATGCCGTGCGTAATGCTTTTATATACTGGCAAGTTCACTTTTTTTCCCCGGTAAGAGAAAAAACATATCACCAGTTTTAGCATCAAGTGCTTCAGAAGTTTCATGTTTGCTTTCCCCGAGTAAAATGTTATTGCTAAAAACACAGCTTTCTCACGAGACTTAATGTGGTTCTTAGCAACATATTGAGATCAACTTTATTAATTTTTTACTGTATTCCTTAGGGGAAATACAAACAAATGAAATGTTAATGTATAACGAAAGATTTGAATGTGGAAAGCATCCCTCCTAGAGGCAGAGAGAGGAAGAAAAACAACATCTTAAACCAGCCTAAACTATTTGCTGGTCCAACTTGGTCACAATGCTCTCTTGGCTGATTTTAAAAACCAGCTTTACGCAGCTAAGACACTTTCATTTTCAAATGCATGCTTAAAGCAATTATCTGCCAGCATCCAGACCTACCTCTCTCTCTATAAAACAAATATCTTGGCACAGATCTCTCTTCTGAAAATCCAAAAGCATGTTTAAAAATTACTGGGGGGGAAATCTGAGAAGCAACAAACTCTCTATCTATACACACTGTGGTCTAGGAAGCAATTGCGATTTGAGAAGATCTCATTAGTGATTTTTTCTCTTCTTGCAGGATGTGAACCTACAACTTTATCATACACTAAACTTCATCCGGAAACATCTTGTCACGCCGGCACTGTTGTAACCAAGAGCAGAGCTTTGCCACAGGCTACATAAACACTTGAGCCATTTTATGTGGCCAGCGCACAGTAAGAGAGGAGTGTTGGTCCTGCGACTGCCAACTCATAAAATTGACATGTCTGTAAATCCAAGCTTTTATTGACACAGTTCTGTGCGCTGGAAAGCTTTTGTTTGTCTGTTTCAGGATTGTTATTATTCAGTGTTTTAAAAGTGAACTCTCTGCTCTGCCGATGTCTCTTTTGATACACAACGGACTTAATTAAAGAGGGATTTAAACCGAGTTGAATGAAAAACACTTACAACATTTAGGACCAAAATTGTTTTGTGAGCAATAAAAATCAGTGCTTTTAACAACAATATATATATATATATATATATATATATATATATATATATAATAAAATAATTTAAAAAATAAAATTAAAATTGAAATAAAAAATTAAACAAAAAATAAATAAAATTAAATTAAAAATAATAAAATGTAGTTATAATAAATGTATTGTAAAAAATACAATATATATACATATATATATGTGTGTGTGTGTGTGTGTGTGTGTGTATTTTAAAATAGAATTAGAAATGTTTTATTTTTATAAAAAAATACATTTAAATTAAAATAAAAATTATTAAAATAATTTTTTTATTTTATTAAAATAAAATAAAAAAATAATTATTTAATTAAATTAAAACTAAAAACATTTTCAATAATAAAACATCTTCTGGGTAGTTAAATTCACTTAATGTTTATATAATGTATAAATGTTTGCTAGTTTTAAGACATTTTTAAAAAATATTTTTTTAAGTAAATTTTTTAAGTAAATATTATCTATAAATTTAGATTTTATGTAATATGGTAAAAAAAAATGTATAAATTGCCTCTGTAGAAATGAATATTAACGTCAAACAAAAAGAACAGAAAAGTAACAAAATAAAATAAAAAAGACTTCTAGAAAAGCAAACACACAAAATACAAAAATAAAAATGGACATAATCATAAAATTGAAATTTAGCTTTTATGTAATATGGTAATAATGTATAAATTGTCCCTGTAGAAACGAATATTAACATCAAATAAAAAGAACAAAAAAGTAACAAAAGAAAATAAAAAAAGACTTCTAGAAAAGCACACACAATAAAATAATAAAAATGGAAATAATCATAAAATGAAGTCGCCAAAAAGACATCGAACACCCTGCCATATGTTCTTAAGATGCATCCCAGCTTCCAGAGGTCAGTGGTGCTTCACAGCTAAACTGGCTAATGGCTGTTGCACTAAGCAATGCAATTGGCCCAAGGGCACGTCATTCAGATCAGCAGCCTGTTGATGGAGCCAGCGAGCTGCATTTTCCTCTCAGACTGCACATTACTCATTCAGTCAAAGATGCTCATCTCTCTTTACACGTCCTTTCCTGACCTTTAAGTGAGCATTTGTATGTATATTTACATCTAGTTTGAATACACCTTTGACTATACCTGAAGAAACGTGGGCAGCCGTGGTCGTGGGAGTGTTCGGCATGGAAAGAGGCTTCCACCGGGTCGTTCTCTCGTTTTCTCAGCACTCGCTCCAGTTAATGAGACATGCCAGTCAGGGGGGCATCCTGCTGCTCGGGGCCAGTGCATTGCCTCAGAGCGGAGAGGAGGAGTAGCAATCACCGATCAGCCTGGCTGGAACTCTGGAATGCCCCCTCCTCATACCAAACCCACCAGGAGCCCCCCGGTCTTTGCCAAAACCCTGGGATGGGCTGCACCACCAGCTTGTGGGAACTCAATCACCTCTGCCAGCATCCAGACCTACCTCACTGCCCTCTCTCTCTCAGAAGATCCCATGATCCCATGAAGTCATTGACCTTCCACGTGCTTTCCAGAGCATCACGGTGAGCATGTGCTCCATCCACCCTGTTGAAGGAAGCACAAGGTAGATTTATCGAGTGACCCATCGTCGTAACCGACCATGTAACGGCTCTAACCAATATCTTTTAACAAGATTCATAGACATTTAACCAGTCCCTTGTTATGAAACCTGACCCATTATTGAGGGCTTGTTTAGGGCTTTTATTAAGGATAATGAAAAGATGTTTCACTACTGTTCTGGTATTTTTATGATTTTATTTTTATGGGTGCTCAATTTTTTTTCCCTTCTTTTTTTTTTGACTGGGTTAACATTCTCTTTACTGCCTCTTTTCCGGAGTTTGGCTGGAAATGCTCTGTTTCCCCAAAGGCTTTTATTGCCCCCTAACATTGTGTTAGGACACAGAATACTCCACAGACCTCAGAAAGAGGGAGCAAGAGAGGAGGGGGGTAGGTTTGAGATGTCAAAAGGATGTGGTTAAACTCATTTTCTCTGGCTCACATTTACTCTTAAACTCGAGCACAATGCCACGCGGAAGATTTCCCGTCACATATGGTTGCCTTAAACGGACAATATGTAATTTTTTTGGCCACCAGGGGTCACTCATTTCACATAATAACAAAGACGTACTTTGATGACGTCAGGAAAGAGCGTGCGCTCGCGGGAGTTGTTGTCGCTGTCAATGACAACCAGCTCAGCTCATGACATGACATGATCGTTTTTTACAAAATATACGGATATACGGCATCTCTCTGTAGATTTAGATTGTCAAGAAGCTTTAAATGCAACCCCAATGTTTACCTGTGTCATACTTCTCCTGCGCGGCTCGCTAACAGCAACAGTTGGCTGATTTGAATGAGACGACCGGAACGGGCAGCGCTATATGCGCGCGCAGCACCGGGGGACAGTGCATCTCGTCTGAGTGAGCGCTCGTGAGCGGGCACGTGATTTACACGCATAAAAATACGTCTTACTTTTTTTTCTTCGTCATTTTCTATGCTTTCTTGGCGGTAGTCCAGTGTTCCCCTTTGTGTTTGGTGGTTTCGCCGGGTTCCGCAAGGAAGTTAGAGAAAATAGTGGAGTCAAAGGTTATATGACGCCATAGACGGACGACGAAACGGAAATAAAGAAACGTCCCGTGTCTTCGAATTAAACTATAAATTTCTCCGTATTTGAAAGTTGGTTGAAACTGTCGGGATAATGTAAGTACACATCTAATAGAAATATATAACATAGATACAGTTATTTTTGCTATTTTTAAAGCCGAAAAAGTACAGATTGTGGCTTTAAATTTAGCTCTTCAAAACTCCTCTCTCCTAAACACCTAATGGTACTTCTGCCGCTTATTCAGAGAGTGAGGAAGACACATCACTGACCTGCAAGAAGAATCATTTTAATATTTGGGAGGGGCTTTCATTCAAATGTACTTAGTATTAGTTTCATTGTGTTCCTTGGGATTAAACCCATGGTCATCTTGGTTATGGCGTACTACAAGAACCGAATACTCAATCTAAATCAACACATGCACATAAAGTTTTTTCATTTGGTGCTAAAGAAACATTTCTCATGACTATCAGTGTTGAAAACAGCTGCTTAATATTCTTGTGGAAAGCATAATGGATTGTTTCAGGATTCTTTAAAAGTTCAAACGGAAAAGTTTTTTTTTTTTTTAAGAAATCTTTTGTGACATTATAAATGTCTTTACTATCACGCAGTAATTAATGTAATGCTTCTTCTACATGGTATTTACATGCACTTCCAAGAATACCATGGTAATTCCACTATAATACTTGTTTGTTTGGGTCACCTTATAAACATTCGGCTCAGTTCTGATAAGTAATGTCAACTTTTCACCATCCAATCAACTCCTGGTGGATAAAATCAAACTCAGCCTTACTGTAAAAATAATGAGAATGATTTTAAAAGGATTTTAAATAATGATAAAAAGGATTTTAACGGTAAAAAACTGTAAAAATGCTACAGTGCAAAACTGTTCATTGGTTAACAGAAAGTTTCCGTAATATATACGGTAAGTAACTGTGATAGATCTCATGGTACATATAATATAATTTTACTGTAAAATACCGTTAAATTTACAGCTTTTGAAAGTAAAAAAAGAACAAATCATTGTATAATTTACAGTTTAAAACCATAAATTGACATTCCCACAATTCCCTGTGTGACACTTCACATTTGATGTGAAACAAATCTATGTCATTAAGTTGGTAAATTAACATTATATCAAATACTGTTTACTGTTAAGTTCAGACTTTGAAACCAATAACGTTGCTACCGTATTTTTGATGGTAAAGTTCTAAACAGCTGCCGGTCTTTACTGTAAAAAATACAGTTTTATTTTT
Source organism: Cyprinella venusta (assembly GCA_038021265.1). NCBI lineage: Eukaryota > Metazoa > Chordata > Actinopteri > Cypriniformes > Leuciscidae > Cyprinella > Cyprinella venusta. Next base: position 27,262,227 of record CM075874.1, read on the forward strand.
TACAGTGTACATTACTTCATTCTTAAATATATCACAATATATTACACATTTCACTCAGGAAATACAAACATTTACAGTAAAATTAGATGGAAACTGCAATCCACATTGACTTCAGGAAGAAACAAGTTTAGTAAGGGTTGGAAGGCCACTTGATGTCTCATCTATAACCAGAAACAACAAATTCATCTTTGTGACCAGAGTAGATTTCAGTTTCCTCCAGTGTTGCCAGCATGAAGAATAGTTTAACCTAACCACTGTACATTTGAAGTCATGATCTGGTGGCCTGAAAACGTAAATTAATTGGATTCAGTGCACTATCCTTGCAATCCTAGAAGGCTGAAGGCAAATTCCAGGTCTTAATTTGGACTTGCGTTTCCAAACCCTTATGAAACAGACAAAGAGCCAATTTGCAAAGGCATCTGGTTCCCCTGACAGCATAGAAGCATAGACTTGCCCTCCTCCCTGTCGCCCTCTGTCTCTCTCCCTCTCTCTCTCTCTCTCTCTCTCTCTCTCCTGCCCCCAGTCCGTCCTCGTCTGTTTATCATAGAATCTTGAAAACAGAATCAAACATGAAAGGAGGAGTGCAGGCTCGAGCTCTTTAAGATTGGCTGGAAATGTGACATCTCTGGAAGCGTTTAGCCTGTCATAGCTGCCTGTGCTCTTCAAAGAGGAGCTGGAGGAATGAATTAATGTTGCTCCTGTAACTAACATCCTTCCTCTTCCTCTCATCCCCCTCTTCCCCTCCTCATATTGACGATTATGATAGTGGGTGTGTACATGTGGGATCCTGAAGGGATTTTTATGAAGGGGTTGGAGGGCATACATTGAGGGTCACTAATTTAGGTATAATTGAAAGCACAAAACAGTTATGATTGATATGAGAATAGGAAAGAAGTCTATTGTGCTTGTAAAAGTTTAATCAAAAATACACTAAAAACAGTAATATTGTGAAATATTAAAATAATTTTAAAATCATTTCTGTCACGGCAAATCTCAGCATTATTATTACTTTAGTCTTCAGTGTCAAAATCCTTCATAAATCACTCTAATAAGTTGATTTGCTGCTCAAGAAACATTTATTATTATCGATGTTATAAACGGTGGTGCTGCATAATATTTTTTTCTGGAAACTGGGATTCATTTTTGTCAAGATTATTTGATTAAAAGAAAGTTCAAAAGAAGAGCATTTATTTGAAATAGATATATTTTGTAACATTATAAATGTCTTTACTGTCACTTTTGAACATTGTTGAATAAAAATATTAATTCCTATCTTTTTACACCATACCCCAGTCTTTTTAATACATCTAAATGTGAATAACAAAATGTAATTCTATAATTGTGTATAGGATAGTAAATCATTGCTTTGGGTTCAAATCTCTCATTTAATCTTATTTATTTAATATCTTAATCTTATTTAATATCTTATTTATCTTATTTTTATGTATTTAACTTTATTTCAGTGCTTGATTTTAAAGTCACAATTGTCCTTTTTATGCTCTTAATGCACGTTCATGGTCTTGGTGAATGGCTTATTTGAGTATGTTATTGCAAATAAATAAAAGGTTTATTATCAAAATATAATAACTCACTTTTCCTTTTTGTACTGTTACTCACATGGACTTTTGTCCATTAACATGGATTATGTTAATGTTAATAGCCAAGTGTTTAGCAAACTCACATTCGGCCTGACTCTATCCTCAACCCGGTCCCACAAAATGCATCTCTACACCATGCATTGTGTTTATCATGCAATTTATATGCGGAAATGAGTTTGTTACATGCACAGGATATGCATGGGTAGGTTTAGTAGTGGTGTGGGGTGCGTGTATAGTACGTTTGGTAAGGATTAGTGGTGTGCGTATGTATTACACACAATAAACACGTCAAAACAACAATTGACTCAGAACGTGTTTTGTAAAATGTGGTGAATTATAGCTGGTGGGGAAATGATGTATGAGCAGCATTTGACCACTCACAGCATTCTCGTTCTCAGAGCCAATCAAACGGGACGGTCAGCGGCCCTCCTGTCAGCGGCCCAGGGAGGAGCAGGATCAAGAAGAGGGAGAGTTTACCTCCCAACTTCACTAAACCCAAGGGTCAAGAGGAGTTTATTACACCCCGACCAGGAGATTCAGAGTCCCTCATCTGCAGGCAAATGCAGACCAACCCACTTACATGCACTATTGAACACTCAGACCCATGCAAACACACTCTCGCACAAAGTGGTCCACAAAGGAAAGAATTCTGTTTGCTCACGCCACTCATCCATGTAAAAGCACCATCTCAACGGCAAAGCAGACCGTCAGTGTGTTTCTCGGCACGTCCAGTCAAACACTATCTATGACAAACACACACACACGCACCGACATACCCTTTACCGCCACAAAGAGAAGTGGCACGACACTTTCCTTTTCACCACAACATGCCGACTCTCTAACCTCCCTCCCTTCCCACCTTTGTATCAGTTGAGCAGCATATGGTTACTGCCATCTGATTCCACAGCTGAAAGTGCCTTTCACTTAACCGTTCAGAAAAAGGTCAGACTTCTGCAAACAGAAATATCAGGCTGGAGAGACGCTCTCTCGCTCGCTCGCTCTCATTCTTAGGTGATGGGAGAGAAAAAAAAGACAAAAGCAAGAGGAAGATGAAGTTACATCTGCTTAAACAGGAAGGGGATTGCGGCACACTAGGTTTAATGGGAAAATTGGCCGTTTCGAATCCTGAATCCAGTCCCATTCTGAATTCTGGCTACATTATGCATTTCAGACGCAGCATTTTCTGACAAATTCAAGTAGTATTGAATTCAATTATCAGTTCTATTAAATATACTTTTCTATTCATCTATGATTTTGATTGATTTGCACTTACCCAGGTGTGATGAGCGTGTGTTTTGGCTCTCAGAGTCCTGGCTGCACCGGGATATCTAGTCTCTCAGGTCCCCATTGTGTCACGCTGGTAAATGATTAATGTCAACTGTTCCTCTTCTGACCTTGTTGGTTAAAAGACTTGTACCTGACAACTCTCGATCCTTAGCTGGAAGAGAAATGCCTCATCAGTCACACGAGAAACTCTCTTGCTCTGAAAGCTCACTGTTTGCTTTAGGTTTAGGGTGATTCCGCGAAATCGGTGCCTTTTTCATAAATATGAGCTTATAAGATTTGCAAAGTTTGTATTCATTTTATTAAATAATTACACAATATTGATTTTATGTATTACAAGATTACAACATTAACTTACCTGACCACATAAACCAAAGGTGATACATATAGTTAAATAGGCTATATGAAACCAGAACATGTGCAAGTCTTTTTTTTTAGCTAAAACTATAATAAGAAATTATTTTGAAAAACGATGTTTTGCTTTGTGATAAATTCATTACGGTTAAGCATTTTTTTCCCCATAATGAAAATAATACTTTACTTCTACAATGCATAAAAACCAATGCATTCTCATCCTAGGGCGTCATCTGACTGACACTTTTGACCATGCGTCTAAATTCGACGCACATGGCAACCTTTAGCATCGGTTAGATGACACAGGTAGGTTTAGGTCTGGGGTAGGGTAGGGTTAGAGCACTAGTAACCCTTTTCCACCAAAGCATTTTGAGAGCCGGTTTGGAGCCGGTGCCTGCGTGTGAACGAGTTCTTTGTGTTTCGACAGCCAAAGAACCGGTTCTCGGCCAGGAAAACTGGTTCCAAAGCGGCACCAACTCTTTGCTGGACTAGAACCCTTCTTTTACCACGTTTACCATGCTTATATCGGGGGCTGGGGCGGGTTTAAATGTGTTCTAAACATATTTTCTGTCCATAATACAGGATCGCGAAGCCAGGAAACATGATGGAGTCCGTCTTTGTAATTGTTATGCTTGAGGTTGGCGCAAGTGTTTCAATTTTTTTTATTTTTTTTTATTTTATTTTTTTTATTGAAAACATTATAAGCAAAGAAGAAAACAGTCACATTATAGAACAAATAAATGGAATGGAAAAGAAAAAAAAGACACAAGACAGGGGTATAACTAATCAGAAAAGATTACACATCAAAGGAAAAGATTAAAAGACTTACATATTTCAATTGTTTTTAAAGCCTTCTTGGTACACGAGTTAGAGATAATCCCAAAGTAATGTTGTGTATGGCGACGTACACAGTGACGTAACGACGCCGTTCCCTCGGCGCTCTAGTCAGTGGAAAAACAAACAGGTTCTAAAAAAGGGTTCGCAAGTTGAACCAAGTTTGAAACAGCACCAGTTCCGAACCAGTTCATTTTTGGTGGAAAATGGGTATAGGAGGCGTGTCTAAAGGGTGCCATGTGCATCGGATGTTGACGCATGGTCAGTTCGATGACGCCTTGGGGATGAAAACATAACTTATAAATACTTATATTTCAATATTATTAATACAAAACATATAAAATAAATATATATATATTAACTAGATCATATTTCTTGTGCTGCCTTTTTAAAAATAAAAGAAAACATTTTAAGTATTTGAAAAAAAAAATACTTTGGTAACACTTTTTGTCTTTGTTACACATGGTACATACTTAGTATAATAAACTACAGTAAATTATCCATAATTACATGCATCTAACCAAACTCTAATCCTAACCATATAGATATGATGGGGTTAGTTACCATTACTCAGTGCTTAAATGTTACACTGAAACAAGGACGCCTAAAATAAAGTGCTACCTTAACTTTATTGAAGTAATGAGAAAAGAATCATTGAGACAATGATGTTAATGGGACAAAAATATCTTTCTCCCAAACAGATCATATTCTTGGTTAATTTGATCACAGCATCAAATCAACTTTATGTTGAGCAGTAATGCAACGAGCAAATATTCAATTGCATATCATCATTCCAACCTTCTGAGTCTTTCAGCAACAACGTCATCAAACATTTCTTAACTAACGAAGACAGCCACAAGGAGCCAGAGAATCATCCATTGCTTTTGAAGACAACAACAGCGTACTGTTCGAAAACCTATCAGTCTCCAATGTGGTTTTCGTGTCGTCTGTTAAACTTCAAATAAGTCTAAAGGCAAGAGAAGAAAAGTCTTCAGTTGATAACCACCTCCTGAAATCTCTTTTAGTTCACATGATTCTCCACACACAGAGATTTCTGATAAAGAACTGTTTTCTGGAATCCCGGTTCGCTCTCCAAGTCCAAATGAAGTGCATGTGGTTCCCTCGCTGCCGAGAGTGTCAGACCACATCACGAATGCACGCCGGCTGACTGTCTCCCAGACGGGAGCCTACAAAAACGAAACACATCCGGAACAACTCATCTGTTTGTTGTTTGTGTGAGTGTGTGTGTGCGCGCGTTTGGAATCTCACTCTTGAATGGCATTGTCGAGTTACACCATAAATCTGTCCTTCATCAGGGAGACAAAATGAAAAGGGCTCCCCGCCATAAAACATCTGTAACAGTTCCATCCGCCACTAACACGTAATGGGGTAATTACCAAATGAGGGGTGGTGGGTTCGGGACAATGCTGAACCCCTTTTCTTTAGTAAGGCTCACATAATGTGCAGCCTGACGTCCCGAAAGCCAACGGAAACCAACGAAAAGTCATTGTCACCCAATCTCCATCCTGGAGGTGCATTTTTCTTTTTAGGTAGGCTCTGCACTCCTAGCCGGCGGTTCTCCACACCTCCTAATCAAGCCCAATTGAGGTTAACTGTATTGTGCCGAGCTGAAACGCTAGACAGGTAAGCTGCAAAGCCTCATGACTAATGGATGGTGCGAGCCAGCAGAGGCTGTGACCTTTTGAGACACCCCAGGCCCCATCGACAGAGCCCGAAGGTGTCCATCAGGGCGACTTACCAATCAAGTGCCCGAGTCGAATCCCCCGGCCCGCCCCGTTCGTGGAGGGTCTGTTCCTGCTAGCTCGCCGCTCTTGCCCCGTGTTTGTTTTTCTCAGTGGATCACTTTACAGTACAACTCCAAACGCTCCATTGTTCCTCTCGGCGCAAGCTTGTTTTTATGAAATCAAGCAGGCTCCGGCTCACCCCAACTTTGAGTCAAGATTTAAGAGTAGCAGTCAAGGCACATGGCCAGCAGCGCAACCAGATGGAGGGTGGCAAAAAGGTCGCGTCCCTGCCCTGCCACTAAACACCGCTATTGTCTGATCGGCTGTGCAAATTTACCCTGCTCTCAGCACACACTCTAAGACAAGACGCACACACACTTAACGACAGTAACCAATACCAGACCATTGTCTCCAAACACTCAATTGAGCCACGAGTGTGACAACGCCTAAAGAGTTTCCAGAAAAATAAAGTATCTGGCCAAACAAGTGTGTGAAACGTTCATCAATGCGGACGGCCCGCAAATATTTGCGTGTTCTCCCTTTCTTAAACTTAGAACAACCAATCCTGGACACTCTCCACAAGCCACTATTAGATTTGAAATGTTTAACGAGATAAAAGCACGACTCGGTTTTCAAAACGGCCCGCAGCCTGTGTTATAATGTGATTAGCAGGTAAGCTAAACCCAGGTGTTACTAAAAAGCCTCTCAGGGTGGGACTGTGGAGAGAAGGGAAACTCAGCAGATGCCCCATAAGAGGAACGTCAGCTTTTCTTTTCCTTTTCTTTATTTCATCTGTCCTGCTCCATCATGTGTTTTTCTGCAAATCAGCAAGCTGAAAAAAAAAGATGTGAGAACAATTTTCACTCAGAAATTGTTTGTAAATGTCACAAACTCGACACTAATTGCTCTGACCCCTGTTGATATAAAGTCCTTTTACAAAGTGCTACAAAATTGGATGAAAGATTATCTGACCTTTGACCCCAAGGCATGGGCAAGTGTATGTACTGTTTGGGTCGGCCTTTTGTCTGTGCCTGTCCAGCGGATGAATGCAGGGCTACATTGGGGGTCAGTCAAGGCATCTGCCACCCTTCAAGCATGCTCTCATCCACCCTCCATCTTCCCATCTGTGTGCGCTGCTGTCCTTCTGTCTCCTCAAACACACACACACTCCTCCGTACTGTCTTTTGATCTGTCTCTCTTCCCATTCAATTTAATGAACAGGCTCCTGACACATGTGTGTCCTCTAATCTTAATCATTAACAAGATGACATTTAAAGCGCAATAATAAAATTTAACGTTTTCCGTCGTTTAACTCAGAGCATTGGTGGTATAATGTTGATTATAACAATAACAAAAAACATAATTATTAGCATCTAAAGGGACATGGTGAAGGAAGAAATGGGAGATGGGAGGAAAAATAGTATGTCAATCCTTTTGTGTTCTCACAGATGTTTTGAGTGTGAATGCGTGTTTTTTGATTGCGAACGAAAGAACGCAAAAACTGTGATATTTTTTTTTTCTTCTCCGATTTTATTATTTCCACCACCATGTTCCTTAAATTTAACATTTTAATTTAACAGTTCTGGTTCTGGATCCGTAAATTTAAGCTCAACTCGTTTGATTTGTTTTTAAGCAAAAATTAAGGTTACAGTTTTTGGAGGGAAATGTAAAGATCCTTTATAAAAAAAAGTAGTGGATTTGTAGAAAAAAATAAAATAATTTGAGCCATTTAAAATCCAAAACTGAATAAATTTACTCAGAAATAGTATGTTTTTTTCACTCTTGCCACACATCTTTTGCCAGTATTTTAACAGTAATGAACTTGCCCTATTTACTTGTTTTGTAAGTATACCTCACTTTAACCTTTGCTTTAGATAAATAATATCAATTTTAACTTGCACTGGGCCCAGAATATTCTTTTAACGTTTCATTGAAATGTATTTGTCCCAACTTTTGAGTTATGTCTATTTGATGAATCCATTAACAGTGATTGATTTGTAAGATTACGAGAGCTTCCCAGAATCAAGGAAGAATCAAGACTGTTGTATATCTTTGAGATTAAGCATTAGCAGAGCCCTCTTCAAATCGTCGAAATCCTGTCTGATAGCGCCGAGCACAGATGTGATGCGTCAAGGCTATTTATGAAGAACATTCCCCAAAACTCCACTGAAAGGTATCTGTCCCTCGGCCAGGCATTTCACTGTACAATTTTATGAAAGACTAAAACACACATACACACACATTAGACATAGCATTCAAATAAACAGTGATGTCTCAAGAGGCATTCCCGACAGTAGAAGATAGCTCTCCAATGACCAGGAAGAGCCATTTACTTAATGCAGCACTGAGTCCAAGAATGCACTGAGGAACCCGGAATGGTAAACTCTGCATTCCATTTTGCTAAACACCCTCTGTATCTCCTGCATTCCGATCTCCATCTACTCTTTCTATGAACCCGGCCATTATTTCATAAATCAAAATCAAATAAGAGACAGTCTCGGGTCTGCGATCAGTCTCCTTTTTTATCCTTTCAAAGGTCACTGATGTTCTATAAGAAACTTTTCTGAGAGAAAAAAAAGGATTCTGATTATTATCATACTCAAAAGTTCTTGAAAGCCTCAAATAAAGACCACAATATGGTCAAGATGACATGCAGCCAATCATATCTAGCAAAGCAATCCACGTTATTTTAATCATATCCACACACTGTAAAAAATATTGTTGGTTTAACTTAAAAAATACTGTAAGTAACCTGGTTGCCTTAAAATTTTAAGTTGATTGAACTGGAAAAAGTGAGTTAATACAACGAAGGAGATTGATTTAATCATCAGAAACTCAAAATAATAAGTTATCTGAACTAAATGAATTACTTAAGTTGATTTTACAAAGAAAAAATGTTATGATAAATCTTGAAAATATATTTTACAGTGAAAGGACATACCATATGTGCATCTTTCTAGACAATCTTTGGCCACTATAAAACTTTAGTGCAAGCCATAAATGGAGATGTTACCATACAATTATTAATGTTGATAAATAATTTCTACATATAATAATACACGGTAAAAAAATATTGTTGCTTTAGCTTAAAAAAATTAAGTAACCTGTATGCCTAAGTTCATTGAAATTGAAATATTGAGTTAATACAATGAAGGAGATTGATTTAATCATCAGAAACTCAAAATATTATGTTATCTGAACTATATAAATTATTTAAGTTGATTTGACAAAAAAATGTTGTGATTACAAATCATAAAAATATTTTTTTTTTACAATTTACATAATACTCCAATTTCTTAATGTGCATTTTTTGTATATATATATATATACATACACTGTAAAAAAATACATACATGATTTGTAATCACAACATTTTTTCTTTTGTCAAATCACCTTAAATAATTTATGTGGTTCAGATGACATCATATTTTGAGTTTCTGATGATTAAATCAATCTCCATTGTATTAACTCAGTTTTTCCAATTCAATGAAAATTGAAATTTTCAACTTAAAAGGCAATATATATATATATATATATATATATATATATATATATATATATATATATATATATATATGCATGCATGCATGCATATGTGTGTGTTATATTATAATAGGAATAAAGGCATTCATTTATTTTTTAGTAAAAAAATACTGAACCCAAATGTCAAACGTTTAAACTCTAGTATGTGTGTATTTATGTATATACAAAATCATATATATTTTTTATTAAATATGACTTGTTCAGCAAGGATGCATTCAGATGATCAAAAATTACAATAACGAATTTTTCATTGTTACAAAAACACTATTTCAAATCAATTATGTTCCTTTAAACTTATATATACAGTAAACCCGATTAATAAATGGTGTTAAAAATGTGTGATGCCTAACAAATACTAACAAATTGAACCTGATGTAAAGTGTTACCAGGAAAATGGGAGAACTTGCAGAAAGATTTCCTGTGTTTGTATCCAATCTAAAAGGACGTCTAATGGGGTGATGAGATCCCACCTGACACTGCACATGCTGTCCTCATTCTGAAAGACATTATCATTGTAAGTGTCATTCGCACAGACAGCAAAAGGGCACATTAGCATCTTTTCCCCCTCCTTGAACAAACATGTGTAGAGTGGCATGATACTGTAACAGAGTCTGGACAACATATAGCATTTCAAAGCAATTTCCTAATTGCTTCCAGGCCAAGGCCAATGCCTATATGGAAGCAATCCCTCCCTTCAACCTTTTCATCTGAAGATCGGGAAACATTACAGTGTTAAGAAAACTTGACCTGCGGATAGCTAATTCAGGGGGGTGGAAAGCCTTGTGTACACTCAGATCCACGCTGGAGATGTATTTCCTTAAATCTCTGTGGTCCACATGTTTCAACACTATTTAAACACTGAGAGGTGACTGTGCAAGGCATATTAGCACCATTACGGATTATTGGAGCAGAAACGTATGCGGGGATAAAAACTCTGCTAATAATGCACTGTGAAAATGAGCCACAGAACTCTCATGGGGTTTTAAAACTGTCTGAGAGCTAATAAAAATGTGAAACAGATCAGACGAAGAGCTGGATTATCTCACAAGAGGAACTGTCAGTAGAATGGAAACAAAAGATGGACACATGAAAAGAAGCTGCTGAGTGAAAACAAGACTTCACACAGGACTGAAACTAACAGTCTAACTTCCTATGACACCGTACATGAGAAACCACACAACAACAAATAGTCTTCTCAAGCCCCAAACTATGAGAAAGCAATGTCTGTTATGTGAATTGTTTAATGCGATTTGGTATAGATATTGAGTTTTTCTGCAGAATGTATATATGTATAAGTGACATGTCATTCGAAATGATCGAAGCCAACATGAAGTTTACAGGAATACAACAATATACATTATTATCTTAATATTCAACCCTATTAAATCATATTAAATAATCATTTAACTATATACCGATAAAATAGCTTTCTCTGTTAAAGAACTGGAGAAGAACGTAGGCTATTACACACATATAAAAGGAAAATTGGATCTATGTGTACTTTTACAGAATATGGTAACACTTTATTTTACAGTGTCCATAGGAATTACTAAATTGTGCATAATTCCAGGCAACTAACTCCAAACAGCACCCCGATCCTAAAACTATAGTAAGTACATGTAGTTTAATAATATAATTACACAGTAACATGGGCACCTTAAAATAAAATGTAACTACTTTAACTCCGGCCAATCACATTTCTTTAAAATCTTTGTTTGATGAGATATCTTTCTTTACATATCTGATAGACTTTCTCATATTTAACAACCGAGAAAACCAAAACTATGATATATCATTCGAAATATTTTTCAAAAAGCTTTTAAAGACAAAATATTTAAATGGATCTGGGGAGTCACTGGCACCACACAAAGTGCATTTATTCATTTTATTAGTACAGTAATAGTGTGGATATAGTATTATCCATTGATATACTGTATTTATATATATATATATATATATTTGGGAAAACCTTAAACTCTAGCTGAATGCACCTCAGGACGTATATTCTATGCAATTATGAGGTAGACATCGATAATGGTATTTCCACCCTCAGCAATAATGAATACATTTTAAATTAATTTTGTTTTATCAGCGTAAGAAATACACGATTATCATGAAAACTCTGTACATCACAAATAATAAAATAATTATAGAATAGAAATTATAGCGATTTGAGTGCATTTATAAATGTACATTAACAAAGAAATGTGGTTTTGCATTTCTTCATACGTTGCACTTTAGGTTTTACTTTACAAATATTTACAGCTCAAATAATGAACAACAGTGCATTCAAAGCTAATGTGCATTTAAATATAATCTCGCTTGCGAGTCTCTTTTTTTTCTTTTTCTTGTCAGTCAATAGGTCGTGAAAAAACGCTCCTTCCAGACTACATGGACAGTTGCGGAAGTGCATTTTGTAAAGACGCAAACGTTGATGGATTTCCACTTTTTGACTTCTCTGAAAGTACAAAATGATATTTTGTGGATTTTTACCGTAGTAAAAATGTCCAGGCACTTCAAAAAAAAAAAAAAAAAAAAAAAAAAAAAAAAAAAGACACACACTTGTCCGATGCTCATTTAAAAGCATCTGTCAGTCTCTTGTTTCTCACTGCAGGGATGAAGCAGAATCGCTTTATGCCGTATTTAGTGTTTGGTACATTCACCTTTGCCCTGAATTTGACTCGATTACGCATCGTTGGTCGTAAAAAGCGTTTCCAGGGCACTGTGTTTTACTCATTCATTCATATCCATATACCATACAGTATCTTATCGATATATAACTAGATGAGTTTGAACAGGTGCCCGTCTCCACATTCTTCTGAGTCCACACAGATAATGGTGTAACACAATCCTCAGTCAATCCTGTCCAGACGGTTATGCACTGAACCTGGCGTTTCTTCTACCTGCCTCGTCCGAGAGACGAATCGTTATAGAAATATTTAGGGTTTGTGTAAGAAAAATGACAAGATTGTGTTAAAAAAAAACTATGCACGCGCTCTTGGCACAACAACCATGAGCAGTGGCCGGTGTAGATCATTTATAATGTCAAAATGTCTCTGATGAAGAATCCCTTTTGCATAGGTGAGAGTGCGCAGTTTGGGCGGCTCAGGCGCGTCTTTACGCATCGTTCAAGTTTTTTTGTTTTTTGTGGTTTTTTTATGTCTTGGTGCCAAACCTTCGTGTGTGATTCGCTACCTACAGCCACACTGTTCGACCACCATGTCCTCGTACTGTTTGTACACGACGTTGTTGCCGGAGTCTATGTATAGTATACTGATGGGACTGAGTTTTGTGGGTACGCAACAGCTCGGTGGCGTGCTGTTGGGGTCCATGGAGTTCATGAGCGTTTGAATGATGGCGTGGTTGGTCGGCTCCAGGTGCGACCTCAATGGGAAGTCGCACACCCCCTCGCAGTGGTAGGCTTCGTAATCCAGGGGAGCGATGATCCAGTCGTCCCATCCCAGCTCTTTGAAATTAACATGCAGTGCCTTTTTGCTGCATCTCGATTTGGACTTTTTGCCATGCCTTTTCCCGTGGCGATTATTGAGCGCAGTTCTCCGTCTGCGCCGCGCTTTAAACTGCAGCGCGCTCTCCTCCTCCTCCTCCTCATGGTCTCCGCGAGACTTGATCTTCTCTTTCATCTCATTAAACAAATTTTCTCTCTTCCTAGACCGCGTGTAGACCACCAAAATGGCCTTTTCTTGCTGCGTTCGGCCGTGCCGGTGCAAACCCAGTTGCTTTAGGTCGATTTCAGTGTCGGTTTTGCCATGCGTAACCTTGAGCTGGAGACAAAGCTGATTCCCTTGATGCCTGTTTTTAAAAATCCCCCAAACATCCAGAACCTCCCATTCTGTGTTTCGGGAATCCTGAAGATCAAGGGATCTGGAAGCCAGTGGCCTCTCTGATCGACATGAGAGTAAATGAATGTTGTAGACGCCTGATGGGGACGCTTGGACATCCCCGGGCGCTTTGCGAAATATCCTTAATTCAGCACCGACCAGCTCCTCTTTGTCTGAGAGAGTTGAGACATCAAACAGATAAGTTTGTCTTCGCAAAGGAGAGAGCGTGAGATCGTCTGCAAGATAAAGAGAAATAATTGCAGTCAGATTCACTTAGAGTGACTCACATTCTAATAAAGGGGCCAGGTAAAACCTAAAAGCTTTATTTTCGGCTTTCGTTTAGTCTAGTTGAACAGAGGAAAAAAATATATACAAAATTAAGCATGAGAGAGCAGATAGCTCATTTTAAAAGAGAGGGAGAGAGAGAAACGAAGAAGATGCAATAGCTTAACTCGCAGTTTCGTCGTTTTAGAGGAATATTTTAATTTTTGTTTTTCTAAAATGTTTGGTAGGCTAACCGTAACAAGCATATACAACATTTTAAAATATTTGATTTATATTACAATGCAGCTTAAAAATAAAAGAAAGATGGGTGGTTAATTAATTTCTCTGCTGACTCACTTTCTAAAACGCCTTATTTTCAGGTTTATTTTGGAAAGTGGGGCAAACTCAAACTAAATTGTATAAAGGAAAAAAAATAAAGGAGAGACACAATTAACACGATGAAACAGCAGTACAGCCCACAAATTTGTTGTCCAATATTTTCAGAAAAATCTTCTTTTTTGGTTACACTCCGTTCTTCAGGCATAGCAAGAGCTTGAATAAACACTTTTGGCTACATTTGGATTCAAAATAAGTTACTGGCGGTTCTTCAGAACAGAATTGGTCTCTGAGGCTATAAAGCACCATGAACAATTAAACAATTTAAAAATATTTATATCATGTGAACCAAAAGCGGGGTTTTCATTATATTTTGAAACTTTATCCCATTTTTAAAAATGGGTTAGAAAGCTATATATTTTTTCCCCTTATGTAGTCATTATTCCTGTCTAATGGGTAAACTGTTAGCAAAATAATTTGTCATAAATATGTGCAGGTGATAATAAGAGAGATCTGGTAGCTATAGTGAGGGAGAGAGAACGAAAGAGAGAAAGTGGGGGGAAGAGTGCGCCAGACACAAAGCGACATACTGTACGTGTTGAACAATGCACAATTAATGCATTCTTTCCCCTTCAGGAATCCAGAGGCCTAGTCGCACTTTATCACCGCCTTTTATCTCTATCTGACGGACCAAACGAGAAGCATTTATCTGAATTCACGTGGGATTGTGTATGTAAGAAATGTAGTTGAACTGTTAGACTATTATCGCTCCAAATACGCCTCGAGCACATATATAATTTAGCCTGAACAAAAACACCAGATAAATGCGTGCATAATTTCCAATAACACCATTAATTTTAATGCGGCTGTTCGAGAGCAGATTGCTTTTTAATGTTCAGAAATACAAAAAAAATACACTGCCTTAAAATCAATTCAAACCTCAAAGGCTTTTTAAATGGCCTAAATAAAACGAAATTAAATCATAATAACAATAGGCTATGCGACTTTTAGCAAACTTGTAAAATGATTCAAATTGACTGCACGTATGGCGTTTTTTTAAGACCACAAACAAATCGAATACAAGGTCACCAAATAATTAACAGTTCCAAATTCCCTCCCAGCCCACTGAAATGCACCCCTCTTATATTTCATCCCTTCTGCCAAAAACAAACATACCGCTTCAAAAGTGATTACTGCCCGTATAAAATGCAATTGCATGCAGCAAGAGTTGGTCGAGTTTACGCGACGGCCTAAACAGATAAGTGAGGAAAGTTTATCCACGAACATAAATTCATAAATCATCCCAGCCACACAATCGCACGCTTTTGATCAATGAACATTCTTGTCCAATAATTCAAATCTGTTGGACGAGAGAGAGAGAGAGAGAGAGAGAGAGAGAGAGAGAGAGAGAGAGAGAGAGAGAGAGAGAGAGAGAGAGAGAGAGTTCTCTTGGTGTGACTACCGGGGCACCATCTGCGTTTTAATGAGTTACTTACAAGTGCCAAAAGTAATTTTCATACATTCCGTTTGTTCTTGTCTGATCTTGCAACCATAACGATCTAAAATTTGGGGAAATGTCTTATCTGTTTTGGAGGAAATTCCTTCCTGTTACACAAAAAGATTACCGCCTTATCATAATTGAACGGCGCTTGAGTGGAAATGATTCTTGATGACATTCAGCAGCGAATGACGCGCATGACGCATATAGCCAAGACACTGTAGTGCAGCCAGGCAATGCAACAGTAGGATTTTGCATTAAGCACTGGCGGTAAATGTTACACACCGATTGCTACAGCACTTTAAGATACTTCTAAAAAAGTTTTGATCTGTACCCCCGCCGCGTAATGCACTAAACTATCCACAATTTTAATGAAGCCAGCAACATGTCCATAAAGTAACAATTCTTCAAACTTCCAAGGTCCTCTACAGTTTTTTGGTCTCCTCTTTTGGTGATGTGCCACTAGCTGAACTAGTTCATTACGGGAGAATAGACAGTGTTTGATATGTTATGACATGGACACTCAATTAGATCACCCAGTTCAAATACTCCAATCAGCGGTTTGATGCAAAGCAACCCTCAGAGGGTCCAGTGAAGGGTCATAGCCAATGACACATCAAATCAAAATCAGTGAGGAAAGTGAAGCTTTTTTCATCAAATCAGTGTGCGCTTCTCTTCTTTCTGCGAGCGCGTTTATCTGCAAAACGAAAAGTGCAATGTTTGCGCGCGCCTTGCTCTTTTTATTGCATGTCTCTGTTTTCGTTTGTCTCCACAATGTTCACACAATTACTTTGTTGCAAGTAAATATAATTTAACCGCTACTAATACGCACAACATTATTAAATAAAATAACCCACTTGGGAACTCTAAACTGGATTAAAAGTTTGTTGTTGTTTTTTTACTTTTAAAAGCATAACAAAATAAAAGATTTTATCAGCTTTGTAGAAATAAAAATATTTCCTTTCAGTACAAAAAAGAGCAAATTTAATAATGTATTATGTGCGCATGAAAGTCATTTTTCCTCGTGAGGTTTGTGAGAACCGTTTGTGAGACTGCTTGCACGCGAGGATGTTAAGGGAATGATTTATTGCCTTCATTTAGAAAACGGACCAATTAGTGTTTTATTGGCACGTTACCTTCGGGTCAATGTAAAGCCAATATAACTTTATACTAGCCAAAATATGAGGTCGTGCTGACCATTAAATTGCGGCCCAAGCAGGACGAGTGATTACCAAACCATTAGCACATGAACAATACCCTGAAAATTATTCCTCCAATTTCAACGAAAGAAATCATTATTTTCCCTTTTAACAATAATCTAGATCATTTTTTAGCGCAAAGGGTTTTTTTTGTTGTTTTTTTACCAAAAAGTTACTACTTTACAAGTCAGCACATCTTACATAATTTTAAAATGATTATATACAAGTATAAAGATTTAGTTAATAAAGACTGAAAATGCCAGAGTGCATAGTGCAGTGTGACAAGTGAATAAAACAAAACAAACCTTTTCCCCTGTCTACAAAACTCGTTATGGTATTTGCAGACTTTGAAGAACGGAAAAAGCTTGCATTGAGCCCCAGTTTTTCAGCAGCGGAGTAAGTCCTGTATATGGAGATCATGTAATCGTGGGGCACAACCGGGTCCTTTAAGTCATCCCGACGACTCACGCCCGGGGAGGATGCGAAAATCTCTTTAAGAAATTTGGGTGACCTTTGTCCATCATACGCGCTCCTGGCACCCTTGCTCCTTTTCTGCGTTAGAAGCGCAGCTGACTGGCAACACGGTAAACTCCAAAGGAAAAAGAAGAGTGTGTAAAAGGCGACTGCTCTCAAGGCATCCATGGTGTTACTGTCCCCCCAAAAGTGAAGCCGAGCCGTGTCTCCTAGTGAAGCCGGGGTTTTTGTTTATGTTTTTTGTTTTTTTGGTTTGTGTTTGTCTCACGGACGCGGAAAGCGTGAGATCCGTATTGCGTGTCTCAAGTGAAGTGCGCTGTACGCTCAAGAGTGCGAGGCTGGAGACACACACTCACTCACTCACGAGTCACGCCCACTACACAGAAGCTCCAGCATTTATTGGAGAACTTCTCCAGACTCTCTGAAAACCTTCTGAGTTGGAGTCGGTTATTTTTATTTTTTGTGTGTGTCATTCAATATAAAAATGTAAAAATATCAGTAATAGTATAGTAGTTGTGAAAGAATAGGTTATATGATGATGATGATGATGATGATTATTATCATTTGTCCTTTTAGGCTACATTATTGCGATACATAATCATAACATTATAAATAACAGGCAAAATATTAGAATTAATGTACTTTCTTAATTATTCTTTAAAATGACAATTTAAATGTAATATGATTAATTAATTGTAGCCTACATTTAGAAATTATATTTATGTGCTCTTAGTTGAGCTTTAAAAAAAAGTTTAGTCTCAGAAATGAATAAAAACGATGCACACTTGCTCGGTGTCAGGAGTCTCTCCTGAAAGGAAAATCAGCCATAGACTAATCTCCGTCTCTGCACCAGGCAACGCAACAGGATGCCAGGTCTTCCAAGTAGACTAACATGTTGACAGAGGTTAACAGGTTGACAAAAATATTCACAGATCAACTGAACTGGCTACAAGCTACAAGTGATGGTGCGAAAGCGCATCACTGCAGGGCGCTTCGTCTCGCGAAGAACTGCACCAGTCCTGTACAAAGAAGTTGCTTCATAGATCAATGCCATTCATATGACATGTCGAAATAGAGAACTTATTTGCAGGTCAGTTGAGAATATGGGTATGGTCTGGTAAATAACTTCAATCTGAAGTGTCAATCTTTTGTGAACTCTATTAAAAACTATGGACAGGCTATTTATTTCCAGACAGTCTTGTCTCATGCGTATGTCCTAAAGCTGAAAGAATTTATTGTAACTAGTCGTCTCACTTCTATCCTCAGAATGACCGGCTGCAAGACACTTAATTCTCCGGTTTCAAATGCCCAGTTACCTTGCGCTGCACTGCCTCCTTGCGGTTATCCATTGCAATAATGTTGCATTTTGGAAGAAAAAAAAAAAACCGGTAGAAAAGAAATCTGATAGTGTGTTCTATATTTTTTATATGTAGATTTAAACTTCATAACATTTTTCGAAAATAACAACAAAGATGGTCAGACACATATTATGGGAGACAGCAAGCTGTCACATTTCCTTGAAGATTTCTCAGGGAAAGTTAATTTTAAGTCATTTTCTCCATATATGCATGCACCATTGCTGAGACAGAATATAATAACTTTAAACAGGTAAAATGTAAACAAATTTGAAGAAGAAAAAAAACTCAACGCAACAATGTAACATTTAACATTTAGACATTGTCAACAGACAAAATAAATAGTATTCGTTTTCATATAAAACACGTGTCCAGTTCAGCTTATCACATTGTATATGGTAGTTTAATTATTTTCCTACAACACAAATCGTAAATATGAAACCATGTAGCCTACATATGTGTATAAAGATAGCCTACTTTATGACTATACACTCATTTTACACCAGAATAGACAACAGCGCCTACAACAAATGCATCAGTACTCATCCCATCACCACACTAAGCACACTTTAATAATTTAAACAGTGAAACGTCACTCGTAGTTCTAATATCTACCAGCAGAGGGCAGTGAAACATTATTATTATTGCGCGACCATCATAGGACAAACAGATACAGTAGCAGCCTATATTCAATGAGTAACTAAATTTGTTGCGTGAAAGGTAGGGTATAGCAATTTGTTTTACAAACACTTTTTCTTATGCTGGTTTAAACTCTCATATCCTGATAGCAATCAATAATAGAAGTTGACTACATGTATAGGCTAGTCTATAACTTCCGTGAAAGTCACTGGACCAAAAATTGTCAGTGATACAACGTCCCTGTTAACATATTTCCATAACTTACTCCCTCGCACCCTGCTCGTGCACTACAGACATCACACAAGGCTATCAGAGTTATAGACAGTCAGTCACGACGAACCACAAAGAAAAAGCAGCTGTTTTTTTACAGTCATCCTGAACCAAAACAACTATCTTATGCTGCTTTCACGTCTTGACCGTAATTACAAGATGGCAACCCGATTTATGCTAGGCTATGTCAACACTATTAACGATGAAATTAATCTACAGAAGTTAGGTGGTACAACTAGAACACCGTATGTTGTTTCCATTCATTCTTAATGAAATGTTACGTGCTTTGAGACTGACATGAGGTAATTTAACGCCATTTCTCTTCTTGTAATGCTTTGCAGACGCTGCTGTGTGCGAACGTTCATGAGTTTTAAAGGAGGCGTGGCTTTGGAGACGCTCTGAAGGGAGGTGGGATCTCATAGTTTGGTGAGTTGACTTCAGCACCATGGAGAGCCGACGTCTCCACTCAACTGCACTCAGTCTTTTCTGTCAGCAGTGCTTCTCAAGCAAGAACCATACCAATAATAAACATCTTAAACCAGCTTAAACTGATTTTCTCATCTTGGTCTCCCAGCCTGGTCAACTTTAAATGAGACTTAAACACTTTTTATCAGGTCAGTTTGACAGCCTGCCATCCTAAACCATTTGTAGGAATAATGGAGAATGTAGGCTACTTATTCAGTAAGTAAGTGTTAATTTGAAGCATACATCAAATAAGAAGGCCTATGCTACTTTTAGTTTGATATTTAAAAAAAAAAAGAAAAATATATCATAACCAACAAGTCATTAACCCTATTAAACGTTTTGTTGAGTTTTCATTCTGATGTTGATAATTTTGATACTGAATGAGACCGCTATATTTATTTAATATAGAAATACAAAACTATTTTCTTTAGTGCATTTTTTTTGTTTTATTTTCCAAAAATTAAAAAGGTTTTTCATTTTATGGTCAGTTTTATACGCTTCCGTATAAACCTGAGGAATAAAAACATCATGGGGCGTGATGAAAGAACAAGCCTGCAGGTTACAAATGGTTGCAGGTCAGACTCAACCCCAAACCACTAACCAGTACCCTAAAACAACGGGACTTCTTGTCACTTTTGATAAACATTAAGCCTACTGTAAGCAGTATAGGCTATTTACTAGCCTGTGAACCGTGCAGGTCAATAAAACCGACTTGTTAAATGTCACTCGGGCACGTAAGAGTTAATTCTTGCTGCTCGTTACATAACACACTTGGAACATCCACGTCGTACTGGCGATGTCAATCTCCTCAGTCTCTTCTGCTTGAGCACATACACTGATGCACTGAGATGTGCTGTGAGGAATAATCTGGCTTCGCTCGCAGACAGAGGCTGAGAGTCCTTCACATCAGATCAAAACAAGAGGAGAGGACCGAGAGCGCGCATTGTGTTTTTCTGAAGGGAAACGGAGCTGCGCATCCTTCACTCTCACTCACAGGAATCCATCCAGCACTTCACGAGGCAAGTGTATTTACTTACTGCGTCACAATGTTGTTTTCACGAACAGATTTTAACGAAAAGAATGTTATAGCCATATATTATATTATTATTTGATATAACTATTTTTATTTCGAAAAAGGCATTGGTAGCCTACGGAAGCTTCGATTCAACACGTTTGCTCTAAATCTGAAGAGCCTAACACTGTGTTATCGTGTACACAAATGCGTTAAACAACACTGCTATTGTTTAACGCACTGTGTATGATTAATGTTTATGTTGAATAAACAATAGGAATAAAATAAAATTGTGTCATTAGAAAAGCAGTTTTTTTTAATTTGTGTTTTTGATGCATATTTGCTGTTTAGGTGGGGCAGAAGCGTCAACGTTTGTCAATCAGGTAGGCTAACTTAATCAACTTTGTTTTCATTGAAATTAATTTTTGCAAGCCAACATATTATAAAACATCTGTCCTTTGTGGGAAAGCGGAAATAAAAAATACGTCGCGTCAGAACGCTATACCGTGTTTTAAAAAAAGTTTACCTTTATTCATTAAACCAAGTTACTTAAGAACAAATTCTTATTTTCAACAGCTCATTAAAAAAATATAATGCGAATCCTCTTTGAGAATAATGGAAACTGACATTAAAATTACAAAGCAAAATTTTGTTATATACACTTGTTTGCATTATATATTTCTCAGAAGCTGGTAGAAATATCACCAAAAAGTATTAGGGTGCAGTGAATTCTCACCGGAAATAGAGATTTCACATCTGGTGCACAAAAAAATCCTATAAATATATGGAATACTGTACAGTGTTTAGACTAAAAGAGAAGCAAAAGAACTGCTGAGATTTGTACTCACTGACTAATGTACATTGTCAATCTGTATTTAGGCAAGTCTTAGTCAAGCTCAAATGGCAACACTAAAACAAGTAAGCAGAGAAAACACTCAAAGCCAGTAGCAAATGCATTTGTGCACATTACTCTCTGTCTCCAATAACATTGAGTCATCATGGTTGCTTCAGAGGACTAATGACAGAATGAGGAGTCACTGGTGCTGAGGCAACTAAAGTGTCTCTAGATCTCAATGTGTTGTGTTGACTAAAGGTTAGTAGCCAGAGGACAGTCTGTTTACTTGTATTTCTGCATATCGGAACTAAAAAGTACTTCAAATTGACAGTATATTTTAAATATAAAAAGGCTAAAGAATAATATCTAAGATGATGTTGATTTTTACTGTCATGTTTTATGCATGAAATCCCTTTTCTTAATTAAATATGAGCAGTACATTACATAAGTTGCTGCGATTCAATGAATATATAACCTAACTCTGTGACTTCACTCCTGTTTATCACCTCAAGCCAGTCATGCCATTCCCATATAAGATGGATACAGGGATTGGTGAGAGATTGCAGTAACTTCTAACCGTTTCAGGCTGAAACTAGTCTCAGCTTTTCTATTAGCTGACAAGGAATAAAAACACTAAGCTTCTTGTCCTGACACAAGACATCAGTTAAGTGAATGGCTGCCTAATGTCACTTACTGACCACTATCTGTCTTCTTTAAAGGCTCTGTTTCCCTGTGTTGCTTGGTTGTGTTGCTAAGGCTCTGACTTGGGATCCAAGAGAGAACAGTCTAGCTCCCATGGGTGGCAATTTGACAGTCAAAAGATTTTGGTAGCTAATTGAATCAGGAAAAAAAAAAAAAAAATCGACCCTAAAGTTCAAAATTTTGGGGGCTGGCAAGATTTATGAATGTTTTTGTAAGAAGTCTATAATGCTCTCCAAGGCTACACACAATTGTCTGATCAAAAAAAAACAGTAATATTGTAAAGTTTTATTACAATTTAAAATAAATATTTTGCATTTTAATTTATTTTATAATGCAATTTATTCCTGTGATGGCAAAGTCGAAATTTCAGTCTTCAGTGTCACATTATCCTTCAGAAACCATTCTAATATGCTTATTTGCTGCTCAATAAATATTTTGTATCAATAATCATATTACAGTCTCCAAACATTTAAATTGGTAGTGCACATTTTCAGAACAGTGCACAAAACCTATTTTTTTTTCTTTAAATGAAGCATAAACAATTTTTTAAAAGGTGGCTTAATACTTCACAATTTACAGTATAGCAATGCAGTGACATAAGATACTCAAAATCAAGAAACATGTTTTCCATATCTGAAAGGAATGGGAAACCTACATAAAGGTCTTTTGTAATGAAACATGGCATCCGGATGCAAAAATGGAAAGAGGCAAGAACGCAGCGTTGCGTGAAACTCAAGGGGTCAATTACGTCATCCACATCAAGCAACTCTAACCCTTACATAACCAACATCAAAAAGATACTGAAAAACAAGTCACACATACACTATTAACAACAGGAAATGGGCCGATGACGTCATAGTCAATCAAGCGTGATGCGTTATACTAAATGATTCAAAAGCAGTTTTGGTCCATTAGTTCTGGAACACCCAAAGCAGTGTTAACCAGAAGGGTGGTGTTTTATCATCTCTCAAAACAGACAAGGATTAAATTGACTATATTACTTCCTTCTCAAAGTGCAAAGCCTTTTACATAACACTCGCTAAATTCACTGACCGTCAAATGAATCATGTTAAATAAGAGCACAGGATTAATTCAAAATAAGAGTTCCTGCAGTTTAAATTCCAAGTACTAGTGAAATTAATTTAGATTTAGTGGGTGGCTGATGAAGTCATTTGTCCTTTATGGACAATTTAGAAACATACTTTAAATTTCAGACATATAAGCTTCATTCTATTTATAGAGCAATTCATGAATTAGGTTAAAACAGCCTGGAATCATGTGGTATGACCTAATTTTGTACACTGTTCTCTTTCTCTTTCTGGTTTGCTTGTCATACCATCACTTCATGTACAAGTAACACGATCCCATTTCTTTCTTTCTTCACAGTTTTACTTGAGTATTCCCTATTTAAGAAGAATGGGACCTTTGCAGATATATGAGGTGCTTTACTTTCTTAACTTTAAAAATTTCCCTTACTTTCCTCTTCCCTCCCAAACCTATTTTCCTCACAGCGAGACAAGCGGCATGCATGCAAGACTTACATTGCAACTGACATAACTTTAAGGATGCAAGCACATCAGCTCAATATCAGCTTTAAAAAAGGTTAAATAACTCACCTCGGATGCTGGCTGTACAGAAGGTTGCTTGTCTCTATGTAATCGTAGAACCACCAGTTCTCAATATTCCATTTCCTGCAGGTGAAGGGAAAGGGAAGCATGCGCAGCCGTATCCCTCGATTTGTCCTCCACCCCTTGCGTACTAAAGCAAAGGAGTCATCGGTGTCCAACATGCCATTGTCAGAAGAGGAGAGCAAGGATTTTGACATTAGCTCCCAGCACTCGAAAAGAACCATCAGCCCAAACAGTCTGTCCTCTGGTAGGCCATATGAGGTTGATAGGATCCTGAGAGGATACTTGGGAATTTTATTCCAAGTATAATGTGGTATTAGATAAATTAGCACTGAAATGTCATTTTGTGTGTTGATGTCCTAGTACACTTGACCTCTCCGATAAGGAAAAGTACTATAGCATAACTTTTAAATGTGCGTTACATCATTGTGAAGCAGGATTTAAACATGGATCTGTCTTCTCAGATGATACTGGATGCCCAAGCAGTCAATGTGCATCGCCAACCAAGACCCTCTCGGGCTCTGACAACAGTCCAATGGGTTCACCCTCTCTGGGAGAGCGCACGGTCAAAGTGAAGAGAGTTCGGATGAACGTAGTGGCCGAGTGGAGCGAACCCACACAGAAGCACAAGAGAGAGAAGCAAAAGCCTGCCTCCATCATGCATAAAGGTCATTTTATTTCGGCTATATTATACTTTTTATATTCTAAAAGTTAACTATTCGAATAATAGTCATAATTATTATTAGGCTATAATTGATATACACTCTAAAAAATGCTGGGTTGTTTCAGCCCAAATTTGGGTCAAATATGGACAAACCCAAATGTTGGGTTTAAAATGCAATTAAAAAAAATTACGGTTGAAAGTGAAAATTTGATATTATCCCACATAGCAAATTTTTTCTGGCCCAGCTCCGGCCCACACAATCACTTTTGCCTCGGCCCAAGTACCACAAACAATGACGGTCCTGAAATGGCCCAGAACTGGATTGAAGACAAGGGTCACACATAGGCCTCAAACTGGCCCTGAACTGGGCCAAAACAGGTATTATTATTGGTACCAATTCTCAGCCATAAGTTAACCATAGTGACACCGCCCTTTAACCAGAAATCCCAAAACTGAGCCATAACCCAGCCTAATCTTACCCAAACCATGTGAACCCAATCTTCTGCCCAAGTACCGCAAAGAATGACGGCCCTGGAGTGGCCCAGAACTGGATTAAAGACAAGGGTCACAAATCTAAGCCAATTAATCACCCTTAACTTGCCCTGAACTGGGTCAAAACAGGTTTTATTATTGGTATCAACTGTCAGCCTCAAGTTAACCATATTGACACCACCCTTTAACCAGAAACCCTAAAACTGAGCCATAACCCAGCCATTTTTAACCCAACATTTCAGTTTGTCCATATTTGACCCAAATTTGGGTTAACACAACCCAGCATTGTTTAGAGTGTAGAGCCTTTCTGATGCTCATGGACACTTTACAATCAATCAGAATTTTAAATATATATATATATATATATATATATATATATATATATATATATATATATATATATATATATATATATATATATATATATATATATATTTATATTGATAGATATATATTGATAGATATATGACTTACATGATTATAAAATCAGGCCAAATAGTCATGCTTTGAGTGAATGTTTATAGAACCACATGTTTTTCTGTATTCAGAAATGTATGTACAATTAGAATGAATAAGTTTAGAGAGCTAATGTTTGGTTAGTCACTAAAACAGTACAAGGAAAGTTTGTGCATTAACTCCTTATCAACTTGTGCGCAAGCATGCAAGTCCACTGGGATGCAAGCACAAACATATAAACACATGCAGTTCTATTTCCTATCTCCCTGTTTCTTACTTTGAAAGTATGATGCGTGATGAATGTATGAATGTGTGATGGTCACACCTGCCTGTTTAATCCATTTAGATGTTCTTGAGACTGGGTTTCTCTGATGTCTTTACTTTGAAGACGTAAATAATTGGAGGCAACACAATCCAGGAAGCTGCAGGTGCCATTAGTTTGATTACCCTGTTTCATCGAGGTCACTGATTGGTTGGCTTGCAGATGGCCAATCAGTGCAGTTAAAAGTAGATGGCTCCTCCCACTACTTGTGAGAATTCACAGCATTTGAGCTTGACTAGTATTGAGCAACTGCACAATTTTGTGATTGTTAGTGAGTTAGTCACATTTGTTCGGTTATTTAGTTGGTTAGATTGGTAGATAGTAGCACATTTTAAAAAGTACACTTTATCATGGTTTTGTCAAAAGGAAAGAGATGCTTCTCAGGTGTGTATATTTGTTGGGGACACTTTAGACAAAATTAAGATATTGAGTTGTCTTAGCCCCAGTATCCTTGTCACATGATCTCTCCTTGTCTTTCAGTCACCTATTTTAGAATTAAATGCTTGGTTAAGTTAATTATTATTTTTTCTCCAAATATACTGCATTATCTGAAACATGTCAACTAATATAGTTCAGAGATTTATCTCTTTGCATTCCTACTTCATCTCAATGGAAGTTCCTGGAAGTACGTACTCAATGTTAGATCTCTTTGCACGACACAGGGAAAAAAAATAAGAATATTTCATGCTTTTAAGAACACTTGCACTGGTAAAACCTGAAATATATATTTTTTGCAATTAATATGTTGCTTGAAAGATGGAATACATTACTTTTTGAATGTCTGTCAAAGAAGAAACAGTGGTTGAAGTGCTAAAGCTACATAGAAAAGATAATGTTTGAAGGTGATACTCAAGAGAAATCAAATGTGAAAGAACTTTCCCAGCTGTAGTTCTTCCATAATGGAAGCAGACAATGTTTGACAAGTGTGTTACCCTATATCCTCTGACAAGCTTCTTTGATCTGGCTACTGGTAATCTGCTCAGGTTGTGCATTTGCCAGGTTTGAAGTCTCTACTTCCGCACTGTCTTTTTGGATGTCCTTGAATTGAAAAAGTTGTACTGATGTTCAAGTTTCTTTTAGAGAAAACTTTAAACTTTTGATCTCTATTTTTTATTTTTTGCACTGTATAGTCAGTGAGACAGATTTCAGCTCATCTAGCAGCACTGGAAGTTACAAGACACGTGAAACTCTGCCCAGCAACTCAACAGGGAAGATCCCATCTTCTCGCAGGTATGGCTTATGCTTTATTTTATACACTGGATCTATAGCCTAATACAAGATGGCTGATATTTGATGTTTTTTTCTGTACGGTTTGATTTTTCATCCAAGTCGTCTCACAATTTTGCATGTAGCCTCAAACAAAACCTTTTTTTAAATCTAATGTTTAAATCGTGTGCATTAAAAAATGATGCATCATTGTCACGTGATCTCATTACATGCATGTTAAATCCAGTAAATGGTGTACATATGGCGAAGAAGTCAAGCATGATCCACATTTTGGCAAACGTACAGTAGTAAGTTCCATGCATCCTGATAGAATATGTTGCATGGCTTTTCATTCCAAACATACGTGTCTTGCCCGTTATGACACAGTCCTGTCCTATTTGCTTGCTCTTATCTCCTTCAGTCGTGAGCCTCACATCAGGAGCCTGCCTGTGTTTAAGCCCGCGGGAAGCCCCACCGCCTCTCGCGATGCAGAGCTTTATGCCCCATACAGGATGCCCCCCAAAGCCCCTTCTGTCACCAACAGCAGCACCAACTCCAGCTCCACCAGAAGGTATGAACCACAAACAGACAGAAAGGAGGCTGAGGGCTCAGGCACCATACAGAAATTGTGTTATCGTGTCCCCAAACTCTTCACAGAATAAAGGATTAGATTGGTCACGGTTTGGCTCTGCGAGGCTTTGTGGGGATTTTGACAAAACTGTCTGCTCTCATTTTGCCCACGCAGACTGCAAATCTGTTGCCTGGCGGATGGGAGTAAAGTACTTTTCAGTGCCAAGTGTTTGTAGAGAGGGTGAGCGGGGCATTAATATTTAATGTGTGCGCAGTCAGTATGCACAGTCAGTGAGCGTCGTTTTGCTTGTTATTAGCATGATGTGGTGTTTCTGGCATTTGAACTTTCCATTTTATGGGATGGAGGGTTAAAAAAAACAGTGGGTATTCTTGCCGACATGGTGGAAAGGAGTATACAGCTTCCATTTATTTACTATAACCCACACACTCCATTTTGATCCTTTTTTTTTATCCAAGCACAGAATGTGTGCTCTGTAATGCCTGCCTGGGCTGAGTCCTTGTTTGTTCTTCTTTTGTTCCATCTCTGGCACAGATGCAAATTTGACTTCAAAGCAACTTAGCAGGTTGCTAGGAGATTGTGCCTCTAGTCAGATAACAGAGCCTTTACTTTGATGCTTTCTTTCTTTCTTTTTTACAGAAAAATGGTAAATTATATAATTATACTTCTTATAATTTAATTGAATATTTTGCTGTCTAATGCCAGCCTGTTCTCACGTAAATGCGTCTCTATAACACGCATCGTGTTTTATCGTGTAATTTATACGTGAAAATGAGCTTTTACGTGCATATGAGATACAGTTTTTCGCGTGCAATTGATACGCAGTTCATTTGCGTATAATACACACGCACCCCACACCACTAATTCTAGCCAAACGTACAATACCCACGCACCCTACCCCACACCTAAACTTAACCTAACCAACCAATGCGTATGTAAAAACTCACTTTAGCGTATATATTACACGACAATACACATGCGTGCTATAAAGACGCATTTAGTGTGATCGGGTTGCTAATGCATGATTTTTGCTCTATTGACCATGGGGTGCGTTTCCCAAAAGCATCGTTAGCCAACTATGGTCGAAATTTCCTTCGTAATCAGCATAGTCATAGGAAACAGTCGTAATTAGCTAGTTGATATCTTCAACGATGCACCGTACTATGGTAGTCAAGCAGCGAGTTGCGTCGTTGTATAAGAAACTCACCCCTGAACGGTACTGCAATCCATTTTTGTGTCACGACCCACATGTTGAGAACCTCTGACTGTGTATGTAATGTATGCTCTATGAAGTTTTTCATGTTAGAAAAGCTTGATAGGTTTTGCATCGGAAACAGTAACTGAGTACAGACTCAACAGGCCTTTACTTAAGCTCTTGTTGTAGCTTTTATATTACCATGCTGCATCACATTTTAAAAAGGTAAACCTGTTTTTACTTTCAGAAGAACTACTCCTGTGCGCTACCATTCCTGCGGAGACAATCATGGCATCAAACCTCCCAATCCAGAGCAGTACCTTACCCCTCTACAGCAGAAAGAGGTATCCATACGACACCTCAAGACCAAGCTCAGAGACTCACAGAACACCGTTTGTGACCGGTAAGGCTCTGCTTTGACATACATGGTCTAATATGTCACTGTTCAAATGTTGCTTAGGTGGGACATATTGAATGGCTCCTCCCCCTTTTCAAATGGCCAATAGCATTTAGTTTACCTCACAGGCTGCAAATCATACTTGACAGCACCATGGAAGCGATGACACGTCAGATTTGATAGTAGACATGTGAATAAATTCATTTTATTCTCGTATCATTTCATTTTTATTCACGGAATAAAACTCGAGCGTTTGAGACACATCTCCAACCCATTTTGCTCAGTGTTGTGTCAACGGTCGCTCTGGCCTGGTAGTATATTTATAGCATAGGGAGTGGTACGCTTCAGATTCTAGAGAGCATTTGATTGGACAGAAGATGTGATGTCATAAAATCTGTGATCCATTTAAGTGGAAGTGAGAGACTGTATGTTTTGAATGCTTACATCTCCTAAATGCAAATGTTGTCTTTGTTTTGGAACATAACAGCTTATTCATATCTTTAAGGGTAACGCATTCATACTAAAAGCTAAAAAAAAAAACCTCACATTTTGTTTCTTTAAGAATAAATTTTCCCTTGGAAATCTGTTAACATGCTCAGTTTTCATTAATTTATGATTGTTCACATTCATCACTATAACCCCTGTTTTTACCTCTGAACAGTTAGATATTCAGCCAATGTTAGTTAGTAGCCACTACATGATTATGTTCTAGTAAAACTTCAAGAAAAGGCAGCATTGGGGTCAAGTTATTCAACTAAAACTGAAAAAAATGAGATTTTAATTGCAAATCCCTCAAGAGCTCTGACACAATTCAAACACTGATATCACATTGGTTACAGGGAGACTGAGATTGAGGAGCTGAAGTCCCAACTGGAGCGTATGCGGGAGGACTGGATAGAGGAGGAATGTCACCGTGTGGAAGCTCAGCTTGCTCTTAAAGAAGCACGCAAAGAGATCAAGCAGCTGCGCCAAGTGGTGGAAACCATGAAGAACAGCCTTGTGGAGAAGGACAAGGGCATCCAGAAGTACTTCATTGACATAAACATCCAAAACAGGAAACTGGAGTCATTACTCCACAACATGGAGCTAGCGCAGAACGGCTGCTACTTACAGGATGAGCCGACGTTGGACTTTATCTGTGGGTCTTCCGAAATATCAACCGCTGGCAAGCTGGAGATGAATCTACGTGGCGAGGAACAAGCGGTGGAGGAGATGGCTGATAGTGAGCTGCTGGCCAATGACGAGATGGCCAACAGAACAGAGACTCTGGAGCAGGTTCTCATGTCCACTGCTGTCGATTCAAGCCAGGACGGTGCCACCAAGATCATTCCCCAACCGGGACTGTCCACCTTGGAGACGAGCGTCTCGGAAAAGAGCACCGACGAGCATATCTCAAGCGACCCCTTTGGTCCAGAAGAGAAAGGTGTCCAGACGGATGAGATCTACACCGCTGATCTCCAAGCTCTCCTTTTCCAACTGCTAAAGCTCCAAGGTGGCGGCTTCTCCGGCCTCCTCATTCCTTCTCCCATCCAATCCCAGGAATTACCTTCAGAACAGGTTCCCAAAAAGTTTGAGGACTTGCTTGAAGCACAAAACCCCATAAAGACGGAGAAGTCACCTGAAGCACAAGACAAAGTCGTCAAAGATGTTGGCCTCATTTGCACCAAGATTTCCCAGAATGCTTCTAGTGATTCCGGTCTGTGCGTTTCTGAGCCCGGAATGAGTCCCGAGGAGCTGAATTTCGACCTGAAGAATTCAAAGAATAGCATGGCAGTGGTGGGGAAAAGCCATTGGAGCAACAACTTTTTGGTGGATCTGGTTGCTGTGGCGGCACCCGTGCTGCCCACCGTGGCGTGGCTCTACTCGCAACACGGTTTGGTCGGAGGGGCTCCAGTGTACAACATTGTAGCTTTGATTCGAGGCTGTTGCATTGTGGGATTGCACTCACTCCGCCATGTCTCTCACGGGCCAGACACTTAGTAGCCCTCACCCACATCTACAACAAGAGCACTTAAAATTTATCTTCAAGTAATTGTGTTTTTGCACACGTGATTATGCGCATACACTTATTTTCTGTTTAGTTGTGACATTCCTACTTTGCACTGTGTATTTTTCCCAGATGAGGCACAAAGTTGAATTTATGGGGATATAAAGGGACTTGATTCGTCTTTTTCTTTTTGTTATTTATTGCCCTTTATGTTTGTGTGTATAAATATATAAATATTTTTGCAGAATCTGATCATGTTGGTGGTTTATGTTGCTCAAGTCTTGTTCTTTGCTGACTGCTGTTCCCTGCTTTTTATAGGAGTAATTTGCAGTGACAATAGGGGTTGACTGTCAGTTAACCGTCGTTTTTGTTGTAGTTAAAATGTCACTTGTGTTCCAAAAGAACTAAAACCTTCAGCCAAAGCTTAAATGTGTTCAACCTTTTGTGTTAAGTGGAAGCGTATTTTCTCTCCTTGGAGTTCGAGCTTTTCACATGTTGCTCTGTAAACTGACATTTCCTGAAAGGCAGCATTTGCCAGCGAACACTTGTTATGTGCCTGAGCTATGTGCAATATTTTTGTTTATATCAGATGTATATTATATTTATTATTAAAGCATGGAAAACCCCTTCAAGTTTGGCCTTTTATTGTGTGATAAAATGGTCCTATGTCTAAACTTGCCTTATTAGTATGTAGGGCCACAACAGGTTCCCACAGAAAGATCTAGAGAATTTAATGATTGTCATTTAAAAAACCACTACACATCCCCCAACCATTTGCGTGTAAGATTGTTATAAATGATATATGTGCATAATTTGACATGCTTTCATATAAAATACAAAAACTGTTTATTTTCTGGGCCTGTTTTTTCGGGTTCATCTCATATTTATATATTTTTCAATAAATATAATACAAATCGCCATAACCCAAGAATGAAAGTGATGTTTTGTTCCGGAGAAAAGGTTTAATTCCCAGCAAAGTGAGTTAAAGTGAGTCTTAATCTCCAGGATTAGTTTTAATCCTAGATTAACGCTGTTTAATTCTTTGCTGTTCACAAGATTAAGTTTCTTTAGAAAGCTAGTTGGTTATAAAGCAATATTTTAACAAACCAAAATGTTATGTCTATATGCCATACCTACAGTAGCATTTCCAAAATTGTGTTTAATAGCATTATATATTTTTATATTAATCAAATAATTTTGCCAACTAATATCATAACGACAGCATTTTGTGTACACACACACACACACATTTTTACACTTTTTTTTTCTTGATTGGAAATGACAGACATTATTCTGCATACAAGTAATAGTTTATGTTTCATGCCTCATGTCTCATATTTCATTTTATGATGGATTTTAATATTTGCCTAAAATTAGTTTGAAAAGCAAAAATATAAAAATGAATCAAAATAAAACATAAATAAGGTTAAGACGTTTTTAAGACAAGAGGCATAACAAGAAGTAAAATAATAATTATAAAATAATAAAAAGAAAATTGACATAAAGTGCTCTCACTTGACAATACAACCATAAAGAGGTTATAAACTGTCATTTGTTTTAAGATAAATCCTCTAGGCAGCGACAGACCTGCCCAAGACCCAAACACACACACACACACACACACACACATACAAGTCTGGTGGTTCACTATCTTTGAAGGGACTCTCTATAGACGTAATAATTTTTATTCTGTACAAACTGTATATTCTATCCTCTTACACTAACCCTACCCCTACCCCTAAACCTACCCATCACAGAAAACTTTTTTAAGCATTTTTACATTTTCAAAAAAGATAATTCTTAATGATTTACATGCTGTTTTGGGGATATAAAGGTTATTGTCTTGGAGACAAAAACAATGTCCCCACAACAAGGTCAAAATTTACTGGTATTACTAAACGTGTGGTGACATTTGGTCCCCATAATGAAGATAATCCAAAGACACACAAAAATATAATATAAATGTATAATATGTATAATATAAAATGTATTGAGTATACATCAAGGAACCTTAGCACTGCTACATTCAGAAGATGAGACGTGGACCCCTGGGCTAGTGCCTGAAGAAGAACACACACTAAATCTGTTACCAGATGGGACTTGACTGTTGCATAACATGCAACCCCACATGCATAAAGTGTGAAGACTGAGCAAACGCTTGCTGCTATATACTCAGCCCATTTAGACACTATACAGATTTGGATATGTTCCAGACTAAGTAATGAGGAAATCCAATGTATGTATTGAAAAAGATAACAGTGTTAATATGCTCATCTCTCAATGCATTTTTAGGGCATAAAATCTTCAAACGGTGTTTATATACATTTTATTTAATGAGCATGATCCAGAAGTCTTGATTACAAAGACAAAGTCATGGGAAACCCAAAACAGGTGTGATGAAGATGCGCATAGCTGCAGAAGACAGCATGTAATGTATAATTCAGTCATAGTTTTTATCCTCTCTCAGTGTAAGTGGGTCAGGCTGTGGGAGGATTGGTCGACCGGGGGCGTCGTTGAGGCAGATGGGATTATGACATCACTTTCTCAAAGCTGGAATATTCCACCCGTACGGACAATGCGTCTGACCTTGAATATCATAAATGATGACAGCTTCATGATGCTGTTTACAGTTTAACAGTCAGCGTACAAACAGAACAAATCAAGTCTTCTATTGCCGCATGATTATGTAAAAAAACCCCATCATCCTCTTTACCGCAGCACAATGAGAACGTTTAGTTGTTTTTTATGAAGTAATGAGATTCAGAAACCCTTTGAATGCCATTAAACCACTGAACAGACATCCAAATGTTTATTAAAGCTAAGGCTGGACAATGCAAAATTGTAAAAACAATTTAAAAGGCATGAGGGGGAAGCATAAATGATAAAAAAATGATTTTATTCAGTTTTTCATTGTTTATCTGTACCTGTGGCTCTCATGGCTTCACGTTCCTTAATAATCATAGCATGCAGAGGTTAATTTCAGCTCAGCATCATCATCATCATCCTCATTGTGTCAAAAAACATGATCAATTTATATATTTTTAAGAAATGGGAAATTCTTTTATAGTTAAAGACAAGTTGTTCCCATGGTGAAATCCCTTAAAATGTTAATTTGTGAATGTTTATCTCAGCTAATGCTCTTCTCAGTAACAGTCTCTTACTAAAGATAAAAGATGGTATGGTTGCCAATTTGGATACTTAAAAATTTCAGCGTTTCCATGACGACCAACCCACATCCGCTCTCATCGAGTCTCAGTACATCCTGTACATCTCTGTTCTCCATTCCCACTGACAATTATTAACTGTACAGAGATGACCCAAATCATTTTTGTCTTCATAAAGATCAAAATATAAGGTCTTGAAGGATTATTCACAATTAAGAGCACGATAATCAGGTAAACTGAACGGTAGAAGATTAGATAGCCAGCTAAATAGAATGTGGAGAGCAAAAACTCAAGGTTGCATAAAATTGTTGATTTTTTTTTTTTTTTTAAATACTGAGATCACCAATTTCTGGTGAGGTCCAGTGTCTAAAGCAGTTACAAGACTTTGATGAAGAAAGACAGGTGGGGGAAAAAGCAAAAAAAAAAAAAATGCAAAATGTAAAAAAAATAAAAAGAACGGAATTCCTTATCTAAAATTATTCTGCGAAAAAAATCGTTCAAGTGTTATAAATACTGACAGAAAAAAAAAACTTTTTTTCTTTCATCGAGTGCACAGTAAGAACAGTCATAACTGAAAGGGAAGGTTTTTGTGCTGATTTCTGTCCAATGCAACAACAACAACAAAAAAACACAAAAGGACACGCACACACACCAAAAAAAAAAAAATCCCAAGACGGTTGATGGACTAAAAAAATAAAAATCCAAAAGTGTTGAAGACAGCAGTGTAGAGGGCAGGATAAAACAAGGTCAAATGTAATATGAACAGTTGTTTGGCTGTTGTTTTGAGTGTCCCGTGCGCTGTATTAATGTTATGAAAGTTTGACAGCGATCTTCTGCTCTTTTTTCATCATTCTCTGTGCCTCTTTCTCCATTTTCTTCCTCTGTTGCTCCATGGACCGTCTCTCTCTCTCAGCCAACTTCTGCTGCCTGAGTTCAGGATAGGCAGAGACAGATCATTGTTTAACTGACATGTTGACATGTTCACATTTCAGTGAAATTGAGGAGAAAAAAACTCTCAACAATCATGACCTTTCAAATATGATGTGATACATGATTTGTCAAAGTAAGGCTTAATCAAGGACTGACACAATGCGGTGCAGACTGAATTCATCTTTGTTTGTACAATGACACCTAGTGGACAAAAACAAACAGAAAGCCACCCGACTTTCCTCAGCGTGAATTATGTGTAATTGCCAGGCACACACATAATCTGCTCAACTGATTTCTAAAGAACTGAAACTTCTGACTAGACCTGTGAGATATACAGTAATACCAATACAAACCCAAAACACGCATGTACAAAATGGCAGAATGAGTTAAAGGGATACTCCACTTTTTTAGGAAATAGGCTCATTTTACAACTCCCTCTGGGTTAAACGTTCGAGTTTTACCGTTTTCTAATCCATTCAGCCGATTTTCTGATATTTACAAGAATATCAGTAACCAGACAGTTTCTGGTCTCATTGACTTCCATAGTAGGAAAAAAAATATACTATGGAAGTCAATGAGACCAGAAACTGTCTGGTTACTGATATTCTTCTAAATATCAGAAAATCGGCTGGATGGATTCGAAAACGGTAAAACCCAACTCTTTAACTCTGAGCGAGTTATAAAATGAGCCTATTTGCAAAAAAAGTGGAGTATCCCTTTAAGAAGACCACTGAATGGAAACGCACGTTCACTCTCGGACAGCAGATGGCGCTTAAGGAATAGCAGAAAGCAGCCGTAAACAAAGCCGCTGCTCTGAAAAATATTTAAATCTTTTAAACAGCCATTTCTGAATTCACTATGGTGTTATCACAGCACCAAATACTTAAATATGTAATAGTTAAAGACCTAAAGGTGCTATATGTATTTTTTTAGCGGCCTCTATCTGTGATGTTTGAGATTGCAACCAATTTTTACAAGAGCGCTCGTGCTCTTGTGCGTGCCCCAACACAAGCACTCATGGTACACGGCCACACTGAAGCCGTCTTTCCAATGCACACAACAAACGACAGCCGCCGTCGTCGTCATTAATTTCCAATGCAGAGTTGTACGGGAGCTGCGTGGAGTTCCGATCGAATGCGTATGCAGAAAATTTTGATCGGATTTGAGCTTTGGATCTGTTGAAATGTCTGAACTTCTGCGGCTATACCGTATGTGAGTGAATTTAATAAAGAACTCTGTCTTGTATTCAGTCCAAACACACCGCACCATCAGTCAGTTGACTGTAAATGCGCAAAAACTTATTCCATTGAAGGTTTGTGAAATATTCCTTTTTTCAAATAGCCAAAAAAAAAAAAAAAAACCCTTTTTTGCGATAAAGTTTTTTTTTTATTGACTTGTTACCATTGTGCACAATATCAATTTGCGCAATTTGAAGGGTAATGGAAACGCGGCTATTGTCTACTGGTAATGCACCTTACCTTAGCACTTCTTCTGCATCCCATGATGCCTCTGCCTCATCCTCCCAGGCATTGGTGTTCTCCTGCCAGGTGTCCATGTCCCCCAGCTCTGCCTGCAGCCCACAGACAATGTTTGTGAATGTTGTACAATATGGTCCAACAAATAAAATATGAAGTGCGTTGATGGAGTTGGTTGCAGTCAGATAAAGAATTATTCTGGTCTCACAATAACCATGTTAACATTGTTGCATTATATTACTCACAGAGGGCTGGATGAAGGACATATCCTGAGTGGCGGCTAGTCGGCTGGAGAAACCCGAGGAGCTGTCTGGCATAGAGAAATTCAGAGGTTCCCTTTTCTTCAAGACAATCTGGAAAAAGAGCACAAAAATACTGCATTAGGACAGAAAATAAAATGTATGACAATGAAATGGCAGCAGAAGTAGCAGGAAATGAAGCAGGCCCAAATATTGAACCTACTTTTTGTGTTTTCCTGATAGTGGGAGTCATGTCTTTGAAATAGTCTGGCTCTTCATCTTCAGCTTCATTCTGTGGAGGTGGAACTATCCCGTTACCACCTTCGATTTTGATACTCGTGGGAGCTTCCTCATCCCATGAGCTCCACTCCTCAATCTCCGGCTATTTCAATCATACAACAAACAAATTAAGTTAAGTGACATGTGAAGGCCAAGAATTGCAACCCATCCTTTGCATTTAACCCATTCAAGTGCCCACCCATTAGGAGTAGTGAGTAATGAACAGAAACACTGAAAACCGTGGACACACAACAAGAGCTGTGGGTAGACATTTTGCTGAGGGACTTTTTTTTTTTTTTTGCTGAGCCACTTTTTTGATCGCTGTCATTTAGGAATAATATTACATGGGTGTTTGAATCGAGATTTCAATCTTTCAACGATAAATTTTGCAGCTCTAAAAATAAACAAGCACATTTTTTTTATGTTTTTGGAAAAAGTATGCTCACCATTGCATCTAGTGGAGTAAAAAAAGTAAAAGTAACTTAGAAATATAACAATAATTTGTAACAATGTAAAAGTCTTCACAATCACTTTTGATCAATTTAAAGTCGCTTTGCCATACTGTAAATGATGTCTTTTACAACCAATTTTTCTCTGACCTGCTTTGGTGAAGAATAATCAACTGTGGTCGGGAGGGTGATCTGATCTCCACTCAGTTTGCGTGACCTTCCAGTCCTACATTAACAAAAGACAACAGTCAAAACACAGTGTAGCAGCGGAAACTGATTACCACAGCATCACTTCTGTAAGATACACAGTCTAGATCCTCGTTCATATAGTTGCCCTAAGGCTTCAAATTGAAAATCTACAAGATAAATCTGCAAACAATTCAACAAAATAAATTAAGGTTACACTTTTTTAAGGTGTCTAAATATATATTTAAGTAGTGAGAAATAATTTCTATTAGGGTACAGTTTAGGGTTAGTTGCATGTAATTATGCATTGCACAATCAATAGTAAAGTAACTAAATGTAAAAAAGGACACCATAAAATAAAGTGTTAGCGAAATTTGTACCCACCTGCAAATCAGTCTTTTCAAAAATGAAAGGATATATGCCAAGCAGGTGCATATTTTAAAAAGTCGAAACTGTGTAATGGCCATGTTATGAGTGATATCTGAAGAGAAAAAGAGAGCGCAGAGGGAAAGGGGGATGTATTCATTCATAATTTCAAAGTAGAAACATATTTCAAGATAAACAACATTAGCAATCCAGACATATGCATGATGGTACATAAAGAATCCATGACCAAGTCCTTGGACACATGTTATTTGCAGGATTGGCAAATATTCTTTTCTGAGGTTTAAAAACTAATTTGATCCATGCATTAAATCATGCAATTTTTTTTCACCGATTATTTTGTTATATTGACCTTAACCAGCAACAATCAAGGAAGCAAGTGAACTCCAATAGCAATGCTAGCTATAGCCAGCTAACTGAACAACTATGTTGCCAAACGAGGTTACTTCGCTTTAGTTTACATTCACGGGTCTTGTATGGGTAAATTAATTATAAAATGGTGAAGCTCCATCTAGTTACTCACCCGTCAGGTCAATTAAAGAGAGTTGATATAGGTAGAATCATAGCACGGGGCTAGCAGTCTGATGCAAATACAACACTTGATCTGTGCAGATGGCACGAACAGGGAGATTAGTGTGTTTTGGCAAAGAAAGAGTTTAGGAGAGCAGAACCATCATGAATAGCGGCTGTCAAGACGGTCAATCTCATCCATATTACTCTGATGCAGGCAGCCATCGTCTCTTCATTGTACCACCTCACGTCACACCAACAGGGAACTGGTCTAGTGGAGTCCGTGCCGTGGGTTGCCAGGTTGGTCGTACAAAATAAATGCCCTGGGTTAAAACCATGGTAAAACCACAGTTTGTGGTTAAAACTTGTAATTTTTTGGGTCAGCAAAAGAGGAAAATACACAATTTGTACTGGAAAAAAATTGTTTTTGCAAAAGAAAAAAATACACACCTATTCATACATGTTCTGTATTTGTACCCCATTTAGACCAGAAATATAAACGCAAAAACAATTAACCAGGGTTATTTTGTATGAATACTTGAAAGTTGCGTTGTTCTTGCAGAGAAACTGAAATATTAAATAAAATTACAATTTCAAATAAAATAATCTGTATGGTTTTGAAAAAAAAAAACATTTTGTTTACATTAAACAACCTCGTTTAGAATGCAACCTGGCAACCCGAATGTCAGGCTCTTTTGCGCAAATTTTAAGGGACGCTTTTTCAGCCATAAAAGTCCATGCTTTAAAATGTACTTTATTCTTTCTAATAAATAAATAAATAAATAAACGGATCTATCTATCTATAGTATATATTAGCATCAGTTCTAAATTAGCGATTAAATTGAACTAAATTGATTGGTTTATTTATGTTATAAATATATTATGTTATATTTAAGATAGGTACACACAATCAAATGATGTTTTTCATGACACTTATGCTTATGGGGCTGTTTGTGTTTCACCAAAACAAAGCAATGCATTATCAACGGCCCACATAATATTTTACTCAATATATTGAGTCGGAAAATTTACAGAAATTTAATAAGAGGCTAGAATGGCGACCAGCAGTCTTAACATATGAGCGGAAGTGAAGTCTATTTAGCGTGCGGTATCTCTGGCGTTATCACAAAGAATCTGTTACTTTTCTCTCCGCTGTAAAAGACGAACCAATCACAGTCGTTTGTGATGACTTAAAGGGCTACAATAAAAAGTAATTTTACAATACGTTATGGAGATGAAATGCATTTGTGTATCTGATTCAAATGTTATGAAGTAACAGTTTTAAAGGATTATAATTGTATTAACACAACATATATCCAATAGTATAAAAACAACCATAGATTTGAACGCGGGTCAATGGGACATTCTGCGTTCAGAGCCTCGAAGCGCCCTCTAATAAAAGAACTCAAGTTTCAGTCTCCTTGGAAACGCCTAGCAGTCTAATGATTTATTTTCTGGAAGTGGTTTCCATTTCGGATCGAGGTCCAGTTGCGCCTCCAGTGTAAGCTAGGGAGGTGTGGCTATCAGTTTCTCCAGTGAAGGGAGGAGCTGGCACCGCACAAAAATGCAGCATTTCCATAGCCTCTATACATTAATCGGGTAAACCACTTTTTACTGTGTTAAAACTAACCTGGAACATGTTCCCCTGTTAGTGTGATCCATGCGATCCATGCATCATTGGATCTTCTCGGCCTTGGTTGGGCGAGCAAACGCGAGGAGCACCAATG
The DNA here is from genome assembly GCA_038021265.1 of Cyprinella venusta. Taxonomy (NCBI): domain Eukaryota; kingdom Metazoa; phylum Chordata; class Actinopteri; order Cypriniformes; family Leuciscidae; genus Cyprinella; species Cyprinella venusta. The sequence continues at coordinate 27,302,752 of CM075874.1, forward strand.
TCGCCAAATATGTGAGTATCGCCATGGCCAGGTAACGCAGGTTTCTACAAACAGCTGGCTGAATTATTTCAGTGTTATTCAATCAATATTGTGTTATTATTATCTATCATTAATATTCCATTGAGATCTAATTAATTGATAAACAGTGCGCTTGGATGCTGTATATGTTATTGCTGATGTGTCTTGGCAGTTGGCACAGTCAGTGCGTAATTTACGCCATTGTGGAACTAGGTCCTGTTTCGGCTGCTTTGGCTTGTTAAACCAGATTTTTGGCTGTTTATTGATGTTGATTTTGAAACGCATAATGATAATGCTAAATAATGTATGGCACTCTTGAACGGTGCTTGACTGTCTCATTATGGACTCAAGTAGATAGGAATGTCATCTGTAGGCATAAAAGTTGGTTGTAGTAGTATTGATTTCTGGGCCATAACAGGGGGAAAAAAGACTGGGACTACAGTGTGTCCTCTACTGACATTGTTGGTTCTGCTCAAGTGACTTTATCAGTGAGACTGCAGCTCCCATACTGCTGTGTCCACTAAATATGACCTTCTGTCTCTCCTAAACCAGTGGATCTCAAGCTTCTTGACTCCAAGTCCACAATTATCAAAGACAATAGTTCAGTTCAATAACTACACAAATTATCTCCGGTTCTTTTCCCTAATACTGCTTGTTTTCTAACTTTATTTACAGAAACTAGTGGAACTATATTAAAACAATTAAATGAAATATTACAACAAAAAAAAATCAAATTGTTAATTTCTAGAATGTTAAGGCCTAAATGTTAATTTGCTAAATGACTCCAGGCTTTTGTTTTACTTTTACACTAATTTGGACTTTTAATTTGTGATGACATATTTTTAAAATGATTTCCACTCCAGTAAATATTTTAGCGCTTGACATAAGTAGAACAATTTTATTAATTAAAATCATCCATCCATCTTTCTTTTTTTTTAATTTGACTCTTTCGCGTGTAGAAATCACACTTTTATATATATATATATATATATATATATATATATGAGGTTTTCCAATACTGGGAATGCTGGTTCTTACATAAAAATGACAGTTGTTGAGTCATTGAGTCAGTGAATGATTTAAATAAGAAATAGGCCTATCATTTCTTTTAGATGTTCGTTTTAGATGCTTGTTTTGTCTTATTTTAAATAATTTTAATTCATCTTGCGGTCGCTTTGGACGTTTTCTGTGATCCACTGTCCTCACACGTCTATACTTCTGCTAACATTTGGTATTTGTGAACTAGAAATAGATAGTGCACAAGCTGCTAGGAAATTAGACTGTTTAATCCAACTTTTTCCCCATCATCCCCGACAGGATGGCATCTGTGTGGTAGGATGAGAAGTCCAGTGCCGCGCTTCAGGGACGTCGAGAGGCAGGCCGGTGGCCAGCAGCCCGCACAGTGTCTTCCTCCCTGTCATGAGCGACAGAACAACATGTGGTTTATCAAAGATGCCTGCGGCATCGTTTGTGCGATCATCACCTGGTTTCTTGTCTTCTTTGCTGAGTTTGTCGTGCTGTTCCTCATGCTGATTCCATCGCAGAACCTCACCTACAGTTTGGTGAACGGCACCCTGTTCAATAGCCTGGCCTTCCTCGCCTTGGCGTCTCATTTCAGAGCCATGTGCACAGACCCGGTGGGTTTTATTTAAAGCAATAAATGCATGCTTTCATGGTGCCTTTGGCTAGGGGAGACAACATCCTCATTATGAGGGAATTTTATACGGTATATAGGGGGAATTACAGTATAGCACTATCACATAACTAAAAATAATATTTTCCCTCATGTTGTTCCAAACCCGTAGGATTTTCGTGCATCTTCGGGAACACAAATCAAGATCTTTTTGATGAAATCTGAGAGCTTTATGTCCCTCTTTAGACAGCTACGGAACTGACACTTCAAGAAGTTCATGAAGAATTGGTAAAACTAATCCATAACAATTGAGTGGTTTAGTACAAAATTTTCCTAAGAGTCTCGATAACTTTACATGATCAACAGATTAAATTTAGGATTTTATGCACTCTACAAGAACCAGTGATGTTCATTTTTGTATCAATTCAGACTATTTATACTAGACTACTTATGGATTAGTTTTACGATCTCTTTATGTATTTATTTTTTTGTAGCTTCAAAGTGTTGCGTAGGTTGTCTATGGAGCGACAGAAAGCTCTCAGATTTCATCAAAGATCTACATTTGTTTTCCGAAGAACTTAAAAACAAAAGACTTATGGGTTTGGAACGACATGAGGGTGAGTTAATAATGACAGAATTTTCCTTTTTGAACGAACTAGCCCTATAAGAGATTTTTGTCATGTCTGCCCCCGTCTCCCCTAAAACGTATCTGAAGTTGCCTTATGGTTTCTTAGGGAGCCGTGCCGAAGGGCAACGCCACTAAGGAGTACATCGAGAGCCTGCAGCTGAAGCCAGGTCAGGTGGTTTACAAATGTCCCAAGTGCAGCAGTATCAAGCCGGATCGAGCTCACCACTGCAGGTGAGAGAGGAACATATGGAGACATGTAGATGCTAATGGCAGCAGCACTATACATCAGGGTCAGCCATTTCGAAGTGTTGACGTGAGTTTTTCACTGCTTTTCTCTCTCTAACCTTTCTTTCAAACTCATTTTAGTGTTTGCAAGCGCTGTGTACGGAAAATGGATCATCATTGCCCTTGGGTGAACAATTGTGTCGGGGAAAATAACCAGAAGTATTTTGTGCTTTTCACAGTAAGTACTAAAAAAAAAAAGTCTCATCCTGCACACTTCTATAAATACCACAAACAGAGTTGTGTTAGCCACAGGTTGTAAGCGTTTTACAAGTGTCTTGGACTTTCTGATATAATATTTTAATTACTCCCCTGTGAATTTGGTAGTAATAATAATCATTTCACTAAAGATTCATTTGCATATTTTATTTCATATTTGATTCAGATTCTTTAAAACCAGCTCTAAAAAACATCTAATGTTTATTCTGATGTGTTTTCCAGATGTACATTTGCCTGATTTCTCTGCATACCTTGGTCATGGTGGTCTTTCATTTTCTCTACTGCTTTGAAGATGACTGGACAAGTGAGTGAGAAAAGCAGGTTATTGTTAGCAAGACCGATAACTTGACCCCCAGTGACCTTTTGATGACAGGGTCAGATGACAAGCATGCAATTTAGAATGTTGTCTACTGGGAAAAAGAAGTCCAACATTTGCAGAAGTCCAACCAGTACTTCTTAAAGCAACAGTACACCCAGATATCAAAATTCTGTCATTTAATCACCCTCATTCCAAAGTTACATATGTCTTTCCAGTACATTGTGATTAATATGCTGGAAATTTTTGAATTCACTTATAATGTAAATAACAGTTTTAATATCCAAAAAAGATGCAAAAGCACTATAAATGTCCAATAAAAGTAGACCATAGTCTGTGTGCTTGGGGAAGTGCTGCTATGCCGACTAATCAATATAATTTAGATGAAATGTAATGCTACTTTTATTGGTAATAAAAGAGTGGTCAAAGGGCAGATAATGAAGAAGAGGAAGCTATATACATGTAAAGTTAAAGCTAGATTCAAACTCTGATTGCACAGATGAGCGCCATAGCTCGATGTGTTCGAGGACGTGTGCTAGCCTTCCTACCACCGCTCCAGTGACACTTTTATGACATTTTATTAAAAAAATATCTTGTGTTTAATGTTAAAGGGGTCATGAACTGGCTTTTTAAATTTTATTATATTGTTGTCTGAGGTCAACTTATGACGTTCGCTTGGTTTTTACATTAAAAACCATCAAAATGAATAAGTAATAGGCTATTTTCTACCCTAGTTTTGAGCCTAGCTCAAAAACACTCGGTTTTTATGGGCGTCTCGCGTTGAAGACTTGGAAGTAAACGCCCACTGCTGTGAGTGGATAACAGTTTTGCATATTATAATGAGTTTCACCCTCGATCCAGACTCTCGACAAAGAGTGTAATCAGTGTTTTCAAACATGTCAGCTGAATGTTGCTAACCAAGCTTAGCTAAAAGATAAAACCTCTTAACATGTTCTGTTTAGATTATTCCAACCATGTTTTGTCCCAGTTTGCACATGCAAATCTAGATGCCCACTAACCCTCTTTTTTTTCTTCTAGTTACAAATAATTTATAGATGTGTTAGTAAATAGAATAGCTTGTGTTAATGCCATGTGCGTGTGTTCCCTCTCCCCTCTTGACCCAAGAGTGCAGTTCCTTCTCCCCTCCAGCCACTGTCATCCTCCTCATCCTCCTGTGCTTTGAGGCCCTCCTCTTTCTCATCTTCACCTCTGTGATGTTTGGCACCCAAATCCATTCCATCTGCACAGATGAGACGGTAAGAGAACGCTTCCTTTAGGCAGTGGGCGAATGTGGTGGAGGTAGTGCTTGTGGCCTGATATGCGCTGTTATTTTTAGGTTAATGTGTGGACAGTTGTATCTAAAATGCTATTGTGCTTGAAGTGAAATGTAACACATATAAAAGAAAGAAATAAGTAGGTCATTGTGTATTGAATAGATAACATACATTCATGCTGGCTAATTTTCATGTACCGTACCTTGCTAGTAGAGTTGCACGATTCTGGATAAATTGAGAATCATGGATTTATTTTGTTTAAATAGAGATTGGGGTTCTGAATAGACAACTAAATAAAATAGCATTTAATTTACAAGAGGTTCTGACAAAAAGATAGGATCATTTAGGAATAAAATCACTTGGATGCTTCAATCATATAATGATTAATCGTGCAGCTTTATTTGCTATATCTGTCAGATGTCAGTATCACATGTCACCAATATACAGTATGAGTTCAAATGGTCCTGTGCTGTAGGCAACATTCTTGCACAACACATGATTTTGTGAAATGGGAATTTCTAAGAACTGATCTGGAAAACAAACCCACATATATTCCTGTGCTAAAGATCCAACTAGATCCTTTAAAACTTATTCTAAGGAGATTGCTATTTACACTGCCATTAGATTCTCTTTGATTGACTACTTGTATAAACGGTTCACTAGATGCCTATGATAATTGCAGGTGCAATTGCAGGTATTCTTTCGCATCTGCTCAGAATAGCATACTATCATACTACTTGTTGTGCACTATTTCTGCAGTATATACTCTACTGTTCAATTTTTGTAATGCTTTTATTCAGCAAGGGTGCATTAAATTAGTCAAAATGACAGCAAAGACATTAGCATTGATTAGAACAGAATGAAAAAGAATCTTGAAAAAAATGTATCATGGTTTCCACAAAAAATATTAAGCACCAAAACTGATTTCACCATTGATAATACATGTTTCTTGAGCACCAAATCAGTATATTAGAATGATTTCTGGTGGATCATGTGACACTTAAAAGGGATAATTCATCCTAAAGGGAAAAATTAACTCAAATTGAATAATTGAAATTTAAATTATTGAAAATTAAAAAAATTGAATAATTGAAATTTAAGTAATTGAAAATTAAATTATTCAATTACCCTGGTGTTGTTGTAATGCCGTATTCCCTTTCTTTTATGGACCACAAAAAGAGAATTTGTAAAAAAAAAAAAAAAAAAAAAAAAATGTCTTGCTCGCTCTCGTACATATAATAGTGACCAACATCCAGCTTTGTTCTGTTATAGGCCAGGAGCCAGGTCCACTCCTCAGGATGTTTTTTTTGCTACCTTTTTTCACTATTATTTCCTAGTATCTTATACCTTGGGCCATCACAAGTTGACAAGGACCACCCCCAACTCTGCCCCGTTTGGTCTCAGGGGCCAAAAAACACCCTTTTTGGGAAAGTATTTTTTTTTACTTTATTTTTGATTAAAAAACATTAAAAACAACATTACAAAATCACACAGACCCCAAACGTTTGAATGGTAGTGTATATTGTGCGCAGTAAGCAAATTTCCCACAATCCAATGCTTTCAACTTGACCTTCCTTTCTCAGATTGATGAATGAACTAAAATGATTGCATATATTTATAGAATAAAAATTATAAAAATATTTCCAAGAATAATATTATATGTGAACCATCATCATAAAATACAATGCACTTAATTTGACCTTTTGTCCTAGTGTGACAAATAAACCTGAAGTAACGTCAGATGTACTTTTTAACCTTCTCAGCCGCCTTCGATACTAATTTGATTGGAATGTTGAGTTACTAAAAATTATATTAAAATGTTTCAAAGCATCTTTTTTTATAAAATAAGTGGGCAGTGTACAGCAGTATGCTAGTATTTTATTCTGAACATAAACTTATCGGCATGATTTTTCATTATGAAAATCACTATATTATCTAATCTAAGATGAAAATATGGTTACAGCTCTGTTTTATGGAATGGGTCAGTTGTTCTTTTCCTCTTTTGTTTTGTAATATTCACACACTCTGAAGTCTCGGTTATCTCTTGTTTTTAGGGCATAGAGCAGTTGAAAAAGGAAGAGAGAAGATGGGCTAAAAAAACAAAATGGATGAACATGAAGGCGGTATTCGGACACCCCTTCTCGATAGCATGGTTTAGCCCGTTTTCCACACCCGAACACGGGAAAGCCGACCCCTACCAGTATGTGGTCTGAGCTCAGGAAGCTTTAAGCTAGAGACTCGAGTGCACTTGGACTGCCCTTAAAGAGCGTCTTTTAATTAATCCGGACTTGAGCGGAGCATTTACCAGTGAGACTAAATCACCTTCATCTTCCTTTTTTTTCAGGGAAATAATCATTGCATATCCAGTTATTCTTGCCTCTTATTTATTTGAATTAACAGAAAGTGGAAGCTTCATGTCTCTCAAGCATCTCTGCCTAGCTACACTGAAATAAAGATGAATGACGTGCAGATTATAGAAGCCAATTTATGCTAATATAATCACTATTGTAATCTCTTCTGAATGTTGCTAAAATGATAACCTACTTTCTGAAATACCTTCATTTCCTTATACCCATCTATGATATAAAACCATGTTTTTTCCTGGTTAACGGCATAAGAGCACTGACAACCATTCACTAAAAAGGATTATAATTCTTATTGATACAAGACATTTTACACCAAGGGCCATTTACACCAAGGATATCTATAACTATAAAGTTTTAATTACCATTGTAATCAGGGCTTGACATTAACTTTTTTTCTCGACGGCCACCATGGCTAGTGGTTTTCCAAAGTTATTGGCCACTCAGCATTTTCACTGGCCGCAATTTTGACATCGATTCCATGGATAAAACTTCCATATAGATATTATATCATAATTTGACAGAAGGTACATTAGGCTACTGTCACTTTAAGACTTGACACACGGATCCATTATACTGTTACACATGCATGTCTTTATCAACGGTTTACGTTTATTTAAAACATAACTGACTGTTTACGTTAATACTCACCAAGACTGGCATTTTGACATTATTTTGTGTCTATTTGACAGTTTAAGCGCAATAAGAAGCAGAAAAGAACTCATTTTAGTACTGTGAGATGGCTTTATATGCAGGCACTTTGGGTGTGAGCCCAAAATGAGTAAAATTATGCGCAATACGAGCAAGCCCACACCAAAATTCAAGCCCTGTAACAGCAATAATATTCATGCAGAGCAAATGAAAGGAGTGAGTGAGGGGAGGCGGGTTCGTGTATCTATTCTGCGAAAATGAGTATTGGAAGCATTTCAGATATTTCAGTATCGATATGCATCGATATCGATATTTTTGACACTACAACACTGCATTGCACTTGGTTTATTATTTCAGATGCCTTTTTAAAAGACTACAATTGAAAAAAAATGTATTCATTATGTAAAATTCAACCCACCAAAGTGAAATAGAGTTCATTTCAAGCCCTGATTGTGATACTAGGAGAATAGGGAAGTCCACACCACAGCTACTGTATAATTACCATGACATGGAGGAACAATATCGTTGGAATCACTTTCAGAATTATTATTTTTCCAGCTGATGAATTATAACAACAGTGACAGCCAATTAGAAACCACATGACTTTAAGCAGCTCAGAAATGAAGGGGCATATGACATATCTGCCATGTGCGCTTATAATAAACAGAGAATTATCATTTGTTGCTGTAGTGGCCAATATTATTGTTATGGTTCTTGGTGTGATCAGGCCATAATGCGGTAGCTCAAAAATTGGACTTGAAGATGAAGTAAAGTCTTTTGGGTTTGTATGGAATAACATGAGATCACAGCATAACATTTTTCGGTGAACTATCTCTTGAGGATGGGTTATAGACTTTGGCTTTATAAAAAAAATCTAGGAAATTTAATAGGGGTGTAAATATTTGTTCTGACAAAGCTTGGATTCTAAATGATCATTAACTAAATGATGCAGTCATGACATCTGATGACAATTTGGTTCGATTACTTTTGATTAGAACTACTTGAAATGCTAATAAAATAAATGTAACTAAATGGACGGTTCATATCGAGTTAAATTGACACCAGTTTTTGCATTCACATGTATTTTACCACAGAATTGAACATGTAGATTGGGTATCGGGATTGGGTAAATATTATTTATTTAATTAACAATAAATTCCATAATCAGTGCAATGTCAGATCATTGTTACACCCCTAAACTATAGCAGTGAAAATAATTCCATCTGAATAATTATTTTATAAATGTACAGACTCTGCATTGAGATATTATGAGTACTTTTGCTGTTAATACATAAAAATTTGAGTGATAACAGCACTTGCCATTACAGAACAGAATTGCTGATTTACTTGGTACAGTATGTTTCCATAAACCTGGTTTGCAGAAATGTATAAGAAAGGAACAGGCTTAAGAAATTGAGGGAATCTGACCATTAGATCAACTACATTTATATACAGTATATGAAAATCTTTTATATGTTTTATGGCTTATTACATGAAAGATAAATTGTGTTTTTGACAACTTAATTGATTTACCATTGTTGCCATTGTTTTTGGTTAATTGCATATCTTTTACATTTTATAAATATACATTTTTTGTTATGATGAACGGATGATATGTGCTTGAACTTTTACGTATGAAAAAGACAATCATTCTGTTCTTCTTTGTCAAATGGTGAATTAAAAACATGAAACACTTGGTCATTAGTGCTGCTTTGTAATCACTTTTAAAATGTCTGACATTGAATTTCTTGAACGCACAACCGCACGCGAAACCATCTCTGCTTCTGAAAAGTCTAAAGTTGTATTACAGGAAATTAAGCAGCTGAAATTCAATTCGCATTGCAAAATCCCTGTGTTGTAATCTCTCAAAGGCTCTAAATGTTTTCAAATATGCTTGATCTGTATCTTTCTGTCCACTTCCTCTCTGTCTTTAACACTAACCTAGTTTCCCCAAACAGTCTTAGTAAATTTATTTTATTCTTTCGTGTTGTCTTATGAATGGTTTCCTTGCTCAGAAATATCCAGCCTTTGTGGTTTGGGGAATTAAAATGAATCTAAAAACAACTAATTACGTTTAGTATTAAATCAGGCTGATGTCCCTGTTTGATTGGTGTGATGGAGGTAAGCTTGATTGCTATCGCTATAAAGGCCGTTCAAACACATTCGATGTGCCTTTTGCCTGATTGCATGCTATTTAAAATATTCTCTTTTTCTTTAGATACATGCTGTGCTGCATGCCTCACATGTTTTTGATTTTTTTTTTTTTCCATAAAGTGACAGTTGAACCATTTCTTCCAGTTGGGTTATCTCTTATTGAAGATTAAAGGGATGCTCCATTTTTTTGGAAATCGGCTCATTTTTCAACTCCTCCAGAGTTAAACCGTTGAGTTTTACCGTTTTTGAATCCATTCAGCCGATCTCCGGTTCTGGCGGTACCACTTTTAGTATAGCTTAGCTTACTTGTGTTTTTTTTTATTATTTATTTATTTTTTGGAGAAATGCTAATGGTCTTGTCCACTTCAATGATGTATGCTAAGCTATGCTAAAAGTGGTACCGCCAGAACCGGAGATCGGCTGAATGGATTCAAAAACGGTAAAACTCAACAGTTTAACTCTGGGGGAGTTGTAAAATTAGCCTATATCCAAAAAAAAAAGTGGAGTATCCATTTAAACACACAATTGCATGAGTAAAATAAATCACTTCCCATTCGTTTTTCTTTTAACCATGGTGGTAACCATTTGCTTTCCTTTTCCGTTCACGTAATGTAATGTCTGTTTTTTGGCACTATGGATGTTGTTTTCCATGCATATATGGATTATATTTCTATCTTTTAACAGACACAGAATCACAGATGTGTTGTTGTTTTTTTCTTTTTGCAGGGTATTGAAAAGTTGAAGCGTGAAGACCCTACATGGGAGAAGACTTCACCCTGGGAAGCTATAAAGTCAGCTTTCGGAGGTCCTCTTTCTGTGGCCTGGTTAAGCCCTTTCACAGATATCTCGTGCCAGAAAGACACTTCTGCTCCTGTTCCCATGTTCCCACAGGGTGAGATCATTGAGGAGGATGTGATTGAAATTCCTCTGGAGCCTAATTCGATGTAAATGTGTTTGCTGCTTAATTCCTGATGACTGAAATGGCACAATTGGCCCTGCAAAGAGACTACTGTGAATATATGATTTTTACTTCTTTTTTAACCTCTGGAAACCGCATTTATGTACTGTACCAATGTGCCTTAAAACAGTATTTACAACCAAAAATACATCTCACTCTCCTAAAGAGAAACTTGTGTCATGCATAGAGAGATGTGACTCTGTCATTAGTTTATTAACATGTACTTCATTATGTAAGCTGTTCCTGGAGCAGTAATGTCTATACTCCTGGGCAAAAACAAAAAATGGCTAAACACTAAGCTTTAAATTGTTTTAATCATAAATTATTGGTCAGGAAATTGGCAAGATTTAACTTCAAAAGCAGGAAAAACTTGAGTTTTTTGGCAGAATATGGGAAGTTGTGTGTGGAGTGATGGGTCACGATGAAACACGAGTCACACGGTGATGCACCAGAGCAGTGTCTTCGACAATCTGCTGAGAAATCTAATAATAAATGCCACAGTGAAGAAAGAGGTGTCATGGTGTGGGCATGGCAGGCTTTTTAGCTGCTGGTATTGGTGATCTGCTTCACTGTGAAAAGTCATTTAATGCTTTGGAGGACAGGAGAGTATTGCAGAATGGCTTGCTTCTCAAAACTGAAATGTTATCTAAAGCGGAATGATTAGATGTTATTTTCGACATTGCACTTGCCCAAATTGCGAAGATAACCAAAAAGTGGTTTGAGAACAAGTCCATCAGGCTCATGTTTTGGCCTGGTCAGAGTCCAGATTTAAACCCTATAGTGAATATTTGTTCTCACATTACACTCAAATCAACTGGGAGACATTTTTAACTACTCACGAACTGCTTGAAGCCATTAACATCGGAACAACACACACTTTTCTTCCTGTAAAAAGCTGTCTAAGTTTACTCACATGGTTTAAACATTTAAAGAAACCAGAGGGGAAGGCTATTCCTACTCAAATGCAGTGTTTGTGCAATTCTTGCTAATTTCCTGACCAGTGATTTGTGATTTAAAATGGTCAAGACCAATAAAAGACCACTAAATATTTTGCCATTTTTGGTTGGACCTTTATTCTTTGCTCAGGAGTTTATAATTTTAGTTTTGGTTAAAAAAAATTAAATTTATTCAGTAACTGGAAGAGATCTTTTTTCCTACATGACCTTTTTAAGATGTAACATCACAGTTAAAACAAATATATAATATCTCTAATGTTGCCTTAATGACCTACAAGACTATTAAAATGGCCTGATATTGAAACATGCATAAACCCATGACTATGCAAGTTCTGGTGCAGTATTTGATAAAATTATGGTGCTTATTTGTAGACCTGTAAAGACTTTTCCATAATTGTCAAAAGCACATATCAGATCTGATTGATATATTGCTTATTTTTATTGTTGTTCTATGTCATATCTGTCTTTTTCATTGTATTTACGACCTTTAAAAAAAAATAAAAATACTTGTGCATCTTTTTCCATTACAGGCTCGTTGTTTGTTATGCTATTGTTTTGGATTTTTCCATTACCTGATGTTTCTCATGGCTGACTTGCTAGTACCAAGTCAATTTTCAGATGTGATTTCAGAGCAGAATACATTGTAATGGCCAGCTGTGCTCAACAGATGCTGCCTTTGTGGTTGGGTTTAAAATAGAGTCCAGGTCAGTGGTTTGCTCAAAATGACACAACAGAAGAGCTTTCCATTTTAAAATACATGTGGATTTTTTTTAAACCACATTTTGCTTATCAGGTGCTATTTAATCCAAATATAATTTATATGAGCTAAAACAGTGTAATGTATTATTATCAAAATATATACAAAAATGAATATATCTGAGTGTGCCTGTTCACTACTTGGAGTGCAAGTTTAAATAGGTTTTACTTTGGAAGACTTGAAAAAAGATGTATCAGAGAAACATTACGTTTAACAGTAAAACAAAATGAGATCCACAGCTGTATTTGGTCAAACATACAGCAAAAATAATACTTTTAAAAAATAGAAATAGCGTTTGTGTATCAGCATTACACAGTATGACAAACATATTTAATGTAGTAGTTACCAAGAGTATAAATTAATTTATTATAAACGTTTATAATGTGCCCTTGACGGCTGAAGCATGCATTCACCTACATGATTGAGGTATGTAGGCACAAAGTGAGACACATTTCAAGGCTTTGCATCATGTCAATATTAACATTACCATGATGCACATAGCACAATAATAAATTAACTACAAAGATTGTATAAAACAATCCCATGACAGAAATAAAAATGCATAATTCTTATTAGCTCAATAGCTTTATAAGGTTTAAGTTACACACCATCTGATCTAGATAAGGCAATGTTTGTGTTGTTCTGTCACTCATATTTCTTTCCCACATTTTCCTGTGGAGCCTGAGGAGTCGATCCATGCAAGACCAGAAGCCCAGTCAGGGTCAAAATGATACCGACCCACCACAGCGTGGCATGCGTTTCGCCAAAGATCACATGTCCAAGGAAAGCCTTGGAAAAAGACAATGCATATTAAAAGAGTAAGTAACTAGTTTCTAATATGAACTTGAGGGTTTGAGCAATCTTACAGAGAAGATAAAATTTGAGGCAGTGGTGGTCACAGTGGCCCGGGCAGAGGAAGACGAGTGTCGGAGGGCTTTGGCGAAGAAGGTCCACATTACAGCATTGCAGGTGAACAGAAGACCACCACAAAGCAGCCGCAGAGGTATATGTAACTAATGACAACATTAAAATGATATTATGTTCATTGTTCATTTAAAGTGAGACACTACAGGTAAAAACAGTGTTTTTAATGCATCTGTCAATTTTGAGATTTTGGCTTTTCATAAAATGTTTTTTTTCAGACTAAACTCAATCAAATGGTGAAGTATGGTGATATCTGTTAGTAACATTTTTTATTACCCTATTCACCTGAGGTGTCTTGCCTTCAACATACACACACACCTCCTGATATAAGAAGATATAATGCACTTCTTCTTACCCAGTCACAAGCTGTGGTATCAACTCCTGTAGTGTTTCCCTGCCCATCTATCCAGATCAGCACTGTTTCACACACACCTTTCAGATAATCAGCACCCAAAGACAACTTAGCAGATGATGATGCTAAAGCTGCCAAAAACCCGGCGACAAACGCATAAAACACCCCAGGCAACATAATTCCAGCTCCTACTGCCTCACCCAGACTTGACTATGGTAACACCACTACATTACCACCATCTTCAGACATAAGACATACAATTTTAAGACATAAATTGAAAATGATAATGAAACTTCCCACGGTGCATCACAGAAATAAATCGAACAGGTAGAGTGACACTTAGCATGAATCACGTAGTCAATAATGGGCGGGACTTAATAAAAAACATGCCGTTGACCTAAATAAAAACGTCGTATTTAACGTATTTAATTACTTTTTAATGTTGAAGTGCCATTACTTGTGTGAAAAGTACTACCTAGACCACTGTTGAAAAATGTCTTTCTTGTGATGAGTGTTACTTTTCTCAACGCAGTTCATAATGGACCAATCACATTCGTTTGTGATCACTGCATAATCAGTTTGGTCAGAATAGCTATTTTGGATTTCTATTTGTATACGATAACGATAGCTATTAAAATCTATACATCTAACTGAGTATACAGTTTAGTATACAATGTCTCAAATAGGGGGGAAACACTCCACTTTCTGGGCCGCCAAGCGCCTCTTGAGGAAAATAAATGTTGTGGAAAGTTAGCAGCCAGCTATGCTGCTCAATGTAAGAAATCATGAAGGCGCGCGATGATTGGTCAATTCCCAGGCACTTATTGATGACGCAAAATTTACACGCCTGGCTTTTGTGTGTTAGTGTTTGTGAAACATTAAGCACATTTACAGTTTATCAGTCTGAGTTGAACTACAAACACAATGAGTAAAAAGGGTAATGTGTCATGGGTGAAGCCAGCCGAACCATCTTTTTTGAAGAAATTTAAGAATGATGTTGGTTATAAAGAAGGGCCGACAGTGGACACTAAGGTAAGTGTTTTTAGTCACATTGGTCATGCCTCAAAACATAGTGAGATGCTAGCTTAAAAATGCTAGCTGAACGCGCATGTCTCATAAATCAGTGCTGTCTATGTAGGCAGCTCATCGGTTTTCAGACGGCATCTATTGTATGTATTCATGACATGTTAAGTGTAGGAAATGAAGTAAATGTTGCTGTTGCAGAAGCAGCAGATGCCGCAGTGTGATGACGGTGACAGTGCTGACAGTGATCGGGAGGACGAGATGCCGCAGGTCGTGGTCTTGAAGAAGGGAGATCTGAGTGCTGAAGAGGCTCTGAAAGTCAAGAAAGATACTAAGAAGGACACAGACTCAGACACAGGTAAAGCGTTGGACGTGCATTGCTTTCATGGATAAGAATGTGGTCCGTGAGTTATGATAGGAAAAGTAGAAAATCAATCCAGTCTCCCTTAATGTTCTGGTGTTCAGAGAGTAGAAAGTCATTCATTAAATTAAATGCTTTCATTTTCTCCAGATGAACAGCCTCCATCTGACGGAAAGATCGTCTTTAAGAAGCCTGTCAAACGCTCCTCTGATAAATTCAAAGGCATTACGGCCAGCTCCAGCAAGAAGAAGAAAAGCGAGGATGGTGACAAGAAAGAGTCAAAAGCTGGTGTGAAGGTGAAGAACAACAGTCTGCTGTCCTTTGGTGATGATGATGATGATGATGAAGACTAGTTTGACATTGATTCAAGAATTTCTTCAGGTCAGATTGTGTCTCAGACTGCTTCTTGAAATGACCAATCTGCTCTTTTAAAAATATACTTGTGTGTGTAGATAGTGATTGATGTATATAGATGTTTGTGAGAGTGATCAAGTCCATGCAGCTTAATTATTTTTGTTAAATAATTTTGTTAAACATATGAGTCATTATGAGCCTCTGAAGGATCATCAATAGCAGGAAGGAACTATATAGAACAACATCAGAATCATTAATAATGACAGTTTTAAAAACTGTGACGATAAATGTATGGACATAAACATCTGGAACAAGCAGAAATGAAAATATGATAGAAAATGGAACTGGTTGATTTCAAAGAGGCTATTCAGTGTTTCATAGAAATGAAACTGTCCTGTTAGAGATGTCCAACAGGATGTACATATATGGCTTCTATGAAGGAGCTGTGCAGTTACCCTTTTTATCTTTGTTTTAGGTTTTTGTTTTACAAAATGTTGGCACTCAAAATCCCTGATTCGGGGACTTTTGCAGTTGTATTTTATTATACATTGTGTCCCATTTTAGAGGAAAGAAAAAAATGCATTCTGGAATAAAATATTTTTACCACCATTAATCTTGTGCTGCAACTTAAAATTCTGAAGATAAATCATGTGTCTGTGTTCAGGAAGAAATTGAAAAATTTTTTTAAAAAAATTTTAAAAATTTAAATAGGATATTTTATCAACTTGAGTGATATATTACACTAAGAAAAAAAAGGAACAAATACAGCCAATGGTGTTTGATAGAACATAATACAAATATTGATATTAATATATAAATTCTCAAACTTTTTGATTCAAAGCCCAAAATAATATGCAAAGGACGCCTATATAATAGATAATATAGATATAATACATGTACACAAACACTATATATTTTAATGACACACATATTTAGGTATTTCATCTAAGTATTTATTTAGTTAATCTTTATTCAGTATTTAATGAAATGTGTTAAATACATTTACTCTGAATATTTTAGTCCTTCACACTCCTTGCTTCAGGCTTGTTTGCTCTTGCATAAACTAATATATATATATATATATATATATATATATATATATATACACACACATATACATACAGTATATGTATATATATATATATATATATACACACACACACACATATATATATATATATTTATTTATATTTGAGTTTGTGAATTAAACACAATTGTTATAGGCCTACCATCATTTTTAAAGGCATGTTCTTCAGTAAAAAAAAGTTATTGAGGGTAATTATTTTTATTTAAGTTTACATATTGATTGCATTTTAATTTAGATAGTTTTAATGAATTTAAACCATAAAAATAAATATAATTTGAGTTTTCAGTTCTTCATCCACATAACTTGTGATCTAGAGTTCACATATTGACTGTATTTTAATTTAGATATATTATTTTTTTTATTATATTAATTAAAACTATCTAAGTTTTCAGTTCTTCCACATAACTTGCGATCTACAGTCTAAATTGTGACGCATCTTATGCTAATCATAAAATGTTGCTTCATATTTAAACCAAGATCAATGCTATATTGAAACAAACATTTAGCACAGAGATTATTTTATTGGTTACTTTCGAAAGCAGCATTTGTTTAAAGTTCGGCCTTGATAGCATTTGTTAGAACAACTTGCAAAGATGATCACATTCTCAGAGGAGAGAACACAGGACGGGTCATTAAACAACAGTAGTTTGATATACTTCATCCACTGGAGTGTTACACTGAGCACACTGCGACATTTGCACAGTTTAATACTTTTATATGATTCAAACTCTTACATGAATACTGAAAAAAATAAAAACAACACAGGAATAATAGACACACTGTAACAGCTACATGCAAAAAGCAAATCTTAGTGTTAAGGTTAGGTATGACCCAACCGATTTGTAAGCACAATACAGTGCTAAAAAAGGCCATTATGGATTCAAACACTAGCTGCTCACCTATCAAGATCCCTTGTTTAAAAAATACAGATCTCATTCCTTCCTTCTTTTCATAGTACAACTACCGATTAAGTATTTTTAATGTTATCTCCATAAAGATGCGAGTACTAAGACGGTAGCGTGAACTGTTGTTCAGCTTTTCAGGATGCTAAAATGATTACTACATCAACGATTAGAGGATTCAAACAAGATGTTAGATGCATTCTTGAAGCTTAGATATGCAACACTGTATTTTAACACTAACATAATAAAAGTTGTAGTCAACAATGTTGTTCTGTAACAAGTTTCCAGTCCTAGAAGGGTTTGCTGGGAAGTTGAGATGACAGATTTTAACCCTTTATATATATATATATATATATATATATAAATTTGAAACAAAAACTCAAAGCGAGTCCATTACAGTATTATTTGAACTGTGAGAAATCTTCCTGACCAGTAAGGCATCTTCACATTTAAAGAAATCTAATAATCTAATGTCTCCCAAAATGTTAGATGTAAATGGAAGTTTCAGCATTTATCAACATGAAACAATCAGAAATGAAATATTGAAAGTGTATACTTAGTATCAAACCTAGCTTGTTCCCTTGTGTCAAACAATGTGTAAAATAACCCCCCGTTTTCTCTTTAAGGATAGTGGTATTGTGCTGGTTTAACAGGATATTAACACTCATGCTATTCATTGATTATAACGGAGGCTTTCTAGTCGCGTCGCTCTCAAAGTGGACGTGGAGTGAACGTTCATGATTAGATCTCTCTATGGTCACTTAAAAAAAATAAAAATAGGCATTTCATCTCATCTGTCAGTGAGGTGATATTGTGGACTATCCACAAGAGGGCAGTCAGACAGTGAGAAAATAGTTAAAAACTCCATATTGGCCCAAACAGAGTGAACAACACATGGCTTTTCCAAAAGAAAAACTGAGTACATTCTGTCATGTACAAAACCTGCGAGGTCGAAGGCAAACCCCTGAGATCAAGCCTAACCTTTGGTCAAAAACTGGAAAGGAGAAGCTTAAAATCTAACATTGTATGTGTAGATAAAAGAAAATGAGAAGTGTTAGAGGTAGGAGCACCTAACAGACCGTAGGGGACGTGGGGGGGGCAGTCGACGGGGGTTCTGGTCCCCGTGAGACACTCACAGGTGCTCTGGATGGCTCTGCATGCAAGTGATCATGTCCTGAACCGGTTTGTCCTCGAAACAGATCTGATAAACAGCCGTGAACAGGGGGAACCTGGAGAATAATGCAGATTTGAGATATCTCCAATTTTGTAAAAGGATCTTGACAAAGAGCATTGTGCCCTAGAGCGAGTCATCTGAATAATACACAGTCTGTTAAATGAAGAATAGTCCAATGCATCCTGTTGTTTTTTTAGTTGATAAAAGCACATATCCCACCTTTTAGTACTAGGTACACTACTGTTCAAAAGTTTGGTTGCCAAGATTTTTTTTCATGTTTTTGAAAAAAGTCTCTTATTGTCATAAAGGCTGAATTTATTTAATTAAAAATTACAGTAAAATCAGTTATATTGTGAAATATTAATACAATTTAAAATACACGTTTTCTATTTTAATACTTTTTAAAACATAGTTTATTCCTGTGATGCAAAGCTGAATTTTCAGCATCATTACGCCAGTCTTCAGTGTCACATGATCCTTCAGAAATTATTCTAATAGGCTGATTTGATCAATAAACATGTTGTCTTATTATTATCAATGTTCAAAACTGCTTAATATTTTGTGGAAACTGTGATACATTTTCTTTCAGGATTCTTTGATGAATAGAAAATTTTGCAACATTATAAAATGCCTGTTTTGAAGAAAATTCATACATCTTTGCTGAATTAAAATGTAGCCCTTTAAACGCTAATGTAAGTAATTTTTTTTTATCTAAATAAAATTAACATTCTAAAATTAGCAAGTAAAAATGCAACAACTGTCCATACTTTCTTTAAAATGGAAATTATTATCCAATAATTAAAATCATGTTATAATTTTGACATCCTGGCACATTTTTTAAAAGTATTTAATTGATATTTTTATTTAGTTTACTAGAATATCACCACACTTTTCAGATGCTTCGGCAAAATAATAATTCCATACATTAAAAAAAAAAGAGATTTTCACTCTGCGAATGTCTTATAAAAATACTTCTTTTTAATGCATAATGATAAACACAGGGGGATAAATTATGCATCAAAAAGAAGCACAATCAAATCTCTTTTATATAGACTATATTGCTAGGATACAATTTTTTAACTTCAGATTTGTATTCAGTATTGTGTCACGAGCATAAACACCATGTCAGAAAAATGACAACCGACAGGCTAATGCAAATATATAATACAGTTACAATAATATGACAGCCAAAAAATGGTTACACATACTTATCCACTAGGCCTTTCTGTTTGAGGATGTGATAAACCTCAGCAGAAGTCAATGGTCCCTGAAGCTTTTGTCCATTTAACATCTCCTTCTCCAGTTCCTCGATGCTCTGAAAGAAAAATAAATCTGTATTGATCTTGTGTGCATCAGCAAATGTGCCTAATGCTCAGCATCTTCCTTCAATCCATACAACGTACATTACATGCCATCAGGCGAGTGGAGAAAAACAGAAAGGGATGTGTTTTCCGTTTACCTTCCCTGTCCTGGCAAACGCCTCCGCCACGCGACGGTTTCGTCCTCCGTAGCAGGTGGTGATGAGGTCAGCCACGCCGCAGCTCTCGAGGAATGTGGCGGAGGACACGGAGTCGTCTTTGCTGAAGAGTTTGGCGAACGCGATCATCTCCATCAAGCCCAGCCGGATGACGGCTGCTTTGGTGTTGTCTCCACACTGCAGACCGTCACAGAAGCCTGCGCCCACTGCAACAATGTTCTAAAACACAGACAAATAAGGATGGAAAGGTTATTAGAATGGCAGAATGGTGCAATACATCCAGCACTTTTCAGAAATATGGCAAAATTACTGTCCAGCCTATTAACTTAAACATAAATCCTTTGTCTTATATATACGCTACAATTCAAAGGTTTGGGATTTGTAAGATTTGTTTCGCTCACAAGGCTGCGTTTATTTGATTAAAAAGTGTAAAATTCTGAAATATTATTACAATTTGAAACAACTTTTTTATTTTAATATATTTTAAAATGCAATTTATTCCTGTGATTGCAAAGCTGAATTTATTACTTTAGTTTTCACTGTCACATGATTCTTCAGAAATTGTTCTAATATGCTAAAAAAAATTAATGGTAAAATGAGCAAGCAAGGATTAATAGAATACTAATAAGATCTAAATTGAGGGTTCTGCGCAACAAACTTCTGTATTCATTACTTCCGGTTCTTTCTTTATTTCAGGTCTTTTGTATAGAGCAGTTTTACTCAAGATACCTTTAAAAGGAGCAAGCAAAGATAAGCATAACCGATGTCCGTCGTATATGCAGATTGATATCTAAACATTTTTTTTTCTTTTGCTCCTCTCACTTTTTTTGTTTATTGGTATCTTGTCGGCCGAGTCGGTTGACTTCCATTGTATGGATAAAAATAATGCCACTGAGACATTTCTAAAAACTTCTTTTATGCTCCACAGAAGAAAGAAAGAAAGTCAAAATTTTGCAATGAACTGAGGGCGAATGAAATAACCCAGAATATTTGTCAAAACTTGCCAATGTAACAACGATTTTTACAATGTATTTACGAGGAGGAAGACAGCGGCCTTAAAGCATCTAATTGTAAATTCAGCCGCGCAAGCTCTTCTTTACACAGAGGTCTAAATCGTGCCCCTGAAGCCCTGCATCTCAGGTGCCTGCATCCAGATATTTCCCTTGGGATGAGCAGCAAGACAAGACTGATATTTACCTTGAGGGCTCCACAGAGCTCTACTGTGTCAGCATCGTCCACCACGGTGATTCTGAAGTTAGGCGTCTGCAGGAGCTCTTTGAACAAGTGGCCGTTCTCCAACACCTTGCTGCCTGTGGATTGAAGAAAATATTTGTTGAGAATTCCCATGGTGCTGCTTTTTAGCAAGTTACTATGTGTACTACAGTACACCCATTTAACCATGAGAGTGAATCCCTTATATTTTCATTGTGTGTGTATGGAACACAGTTTTCTCAAGAAATTGCAATGACTGACATTGTGGTAATCACCATAGCAATGTTCTGATGCCTTGTGTGTTTGATATCCGCTATTTTTGATTAAAGTAATATTACAGTATCCAAATACTCATGTTATATATATATATATATATATATATATATATATATATATATATATATATATATATATACACACTCACCTAAAGGATTATTAACACTATACTAACACTGTGACCCCCTTTCACTTTCAGAACTGCCTTAATTCTACAAGCATTGATTCAACAAAGTGCTAAAAGCATTCTTTAGAAATGTTGGTCCATATTGATAGGATAGCATCTTGCAGTTGATGGAGATTTGTGGGATGCACATCCAGGGCACAAAGCTCCCGTTCCACCACATCCCAAAGATGCTCTATTGGGTTGAGATCTGGTGACTGTGGGGGCCATTTTAGTACAGTGAACTCATTGTCATGTTCAAGAAACCAATTTGAAATAATTCAAGCTTTGTGACATGGTGCATTATCCTGCTGGAAGGAGCCATCAGAGGATGGGTACATGGTGGCCATAAAGGGATGGACATGGTCAGAAACAATGGTCAAGTAGGCCGTGGCATTTAAACGATTCCTAATTGGCACTAAGGGGCCTAAAGAGTGCCAAGAAAAACATCCCCCATACCATTACACCACCACCACCACCGGCCTGCACAGTGGTAACAAGGCATGATGGATCCATCCTTACAAGCACAACCATCTACAGTATTTTACAATCACTCACCAATGGTGCTCTCACAGAACTTCTCCGCCGCCACTTCATTAGCAATGTTGGCCCCCATTAGGACACTGACATCGATGCCCATTTTTTCCCGGATGATGTCAGAGATGAGCTTCAATCCTTCTGGTCCTTCATCTATGCCCTACAGAGAAGGAAAAAAAGAGCGAATTCTATCAACACCGACGCTCTTTTAATGTAGCATCACACCATTTCCCCCTCAGTAGATATAACTCTGAAACACAGATGTTAGGACTCTCTTTGCCTAATGACTCAAAGAATGAGGAGGAACACCAAAGCAGAACAAAAATAATAAGGGAGGTGGAATGAGTACACAGGAAATGGGCAGAAATCTGAAAAAGAAAACAGACAAACCACATCTTTTCAAACTAAACACGGAACACTGTGAGAAATGTAATGAGGCTACTTTTCAAATAGCGAAGTGAAGATACGTTTAATTTGGTGAGGTACAACTAGACAGATGCAGCCCTGAGTGGCATAGTCAGTAACAGAGGAGACAGACTAGCTCCGGGAGGTAATTTGCACGCAAAGAGTTTGCCGGCAGGACAGAGGGTCCTTTTTTTACCCATGAGTCACTCCACATATGGTGCACTGTGCTGAGCTTTTAAAAAGACATCAAGCCTGAGACTTCTCAGCATTCTTCAGTCCTGAACATCCTGTCTGCATGGAAGAGGGCAAAACTTGGGCTGTGTCCAAAATAGCCCCCTTAACCCTCATTCACTATTGCCTACATTAGTCCACTAATATAGTTCACTGGAGGGAGCGAATGATGAGCGAGCGAATTCGGACACCGAGTGTGCAGGAAGGGCTGCTGCTTTTGCATAGGTTGTGCTTGCCGTTTAATAATCGTTTGAAATTTAGCAAACTTGCAGCTCTATTAATAAGATGAAAAGATTTATCTTGAACTCTGTCATGGAAAGTATGTATAAACCTTAATTAAACAATTTAACAATCAATTAAAAAGGAAGTTATACCTGTATGGTATTGCTATACCCACATTGGACCAGCAAATTTTGAAAATTGATCACCATCTTCTGGTCAGACGCGGAAATTAATTCAGTGTGCGACCCTTACAGTGCATTATGGGTATTCTCTAGCTGTTGAGCATAAATCAGTTGTACACTCTGTATCGTGGTGCATTGTGGGATTGAATTAGTGCACAGTCAGTCACACACATTAGCGGTGAGTAGTGAACACACTTATTAGTGGTTGGGTGAGCCATTTCCTGCTGGTATTGAGAATCAAACCTTACAAGTCCAACTCTCTAACCATTGAACTACACCATAATAAAACCTTCCTCTTCAATATAGCTTAGCGAGCCTTTCAAAAAGCACTACATGTCAATTCTATACAATGCTATGCCTAGCTTTCTCACTTTGATTAGTGTAATTCCACGAGCCTTCTCCGAAACGCAGCCGACCATCTCGTCGCACAGTTTCCGGATGAATTGGTGAGGGACCACGAAAACCAGGAGGTCGGCACCATCCGCCGCATCCCGAAGCTGCGGCACAGCAACCTACCGGAAAAAAAAAACACCATTAATCTGACACTCGGATCAAGCTAGCATAAAACAATATTTATGCACCCCACCCCACACTTACCACATTCTCTGGGAGTTTGTAGCCTGGAAGATACTTGACATTCTCGTGCTCTGTATTGATGATCTCAGAAAGCTTTTTCCCATTGACCGTTTCTTCAAACACCCACATCTTGACTGTTGTGGCAAAGCACTGGAGTTTCTGTGCATTGGAGCCAATAATTCTTGCAATAGCAGAGCCCCTTGGCACAGTACAACACGACAGTATCTTTAATCAAAATGCCAGTCTGTTGTTAAACAGCAGTTCACTGAGACGTTTCAAGCAGGGTTTACAACCCTGAGAAGCTGTTTTGCCAGCTGCAATCAAATGAGTGTTATGCAGCTCATCAGATCAAGCCATTAATCACTTGATTTTGCCCAGAATAACTATGTTTAGCATATGGACCTGCATATCGAATATGAATACGCAGGAAATTAAACTTGTGGAGCAGTTATTTGTAAGTACTGTATGAGCTAGCAGTTGATCCACGCCATATGTTCTATATTAATCTCATTACCAATCACATATTGATCATATCTAATCATTACACGTTCGTACTCACCAGTTTCCTGAACCAACAATACACACTTTCAGCGGAGCAGCCATCGCCACCTTTGCGATTAACTAGTAGATAAATGTTTCAAGTAAACAATATAGGCAATAATACTATAAAGTCTAACAGTTTATCGGTGGGAGGGAGCGTGCTGGTCCACTTTTGAGTGCGTCATCGATGGCTTGTAGGAATTCTGGGAGTTGTAGTTCTCTCTCATTTCTACAGGTTTCTTTTAGATGTTTAGGATCATTTATTTCAGTTTATGTGTATAGCGCGTTTATGGAAATAATTAGGCTATCCATTCTACTTGAGCTGATAAACCTTATAAATAAACAATTTTAAACCTAGTAGCTCATTATATTGATATCCATTACAGCAATACACAATGCTAAAATATGAAAATATAAAAACATGAATGGAAAAAAAAAATTCTCGACAAATTACAAATGTTAAAATATGAAGACAAAAAAATAAGTAAATATTTTTTTTTGCAGGGAAATCATTATTATTATTATTATTATTATTATTATTAATTAAGACATAATTTTCACCCCAACGAACAAATAATAACATAATACAGAAAAAAAGCAGAAAATACAAATCATAAGTTAATCTTAAGTAAATAGCAGAAATTAGCGTCAGAAAGACAAATGAGCTGGTTAACGTTAGTCAAATGAATTACTAGTGAGACAGAGTGCATTATAAGTAAATGATAAGGTAAGTTTTTTTATCATTTGTTTTATATTTTTATACTTATTCATTATTTAATTTGTATTGCTTTTATTTCGTTTATTTGTTATTATTTCACTTATTTCATTCATTTTATTATTTCTTCGTGCCTATGATAATGAGGAGGCGTGGCTTTGCGCTCACTCGTCTCGCCTTCCTGATGCAGCATTCCTGTTTGAGGAGAGCGGGAGGGGAGTGACCACACACTGATTCCAATGAAAACACAGAGAAGCCCATTAAAGAGTCCAAGCCAAGGCAAGGCAGCAAGATAAAAAATGAAAGTAATCTCCAATCACGTCCTCTCCATGCGATGATCATTTTAACAGTATCTTTGGTTTGGTTGTGAAACTGTGCTTTGGATTTTGAATCGTCATACTGTATGATCCAGAGTTTGGAATAATCATGGAAAAAACACTGAACATGTCGCATTCAGGGAGCAGTAAAGGAAAGTGGTCCGCGGATCTGGGGAATCCCGCACAGAGACAATCAAGAAGCGGCTCGTACAGTCCGGGATCAGGGGCTGGTTCGGACACTCATCCATCTCAGACCCAGAAGAGACACTTGGAGGGGATTTTGAACAAATACACCAATTTATTACAAGGTTGGCAGAGCAGGTAAAGAGTTTTTTGGCGTTTGCTTACTCTTTACAACTTTTACGCCCCTTTCTAAATATTTTTCTTGGCAGACAATCTAATATTATGAAGATTGTTCACATTTCTGATCATATCATTGCTTCATATTCATTACATCAGTATCGGGATCAAAGAATGAAGACACGTCATCTTCCAGCAATGCAAAGAAAGCGGTCTATTCCAATGCAATATGACGCTATGCATGAATTAAATATTATCTTTCACTGTTTTAATTTGTGGGATTCTCCCCCTGTTGATGCTGAGCATATGGCCCGCTTTATCCTCGTACTTCCATCGCATCTTAAGTTTCGGTCAAATATAGTATGTAAGTGAATAATGAAATTGATGTCGATCCGTAATGACATCATGCATGAAAGTAAACAATTTGGTACTATATCGTATATATATGAGTCAAATTTTTGTTTGATGATCCTCCTAAAGGTTTTTGATTTGGATATCACTCTATATTATATTATATTATATATTATATTATATTATATATTTTTATCAAATAAGGTGTTGCATTTTCTAAAATCTGATGCAATCTGTTAAGATGGAAGATCCCACCTCTTAGTTTGCCTACCTGTTATCTAAGTATCTGCTGTTATGTAATAGGCGATTGTCTTATGATTTGATTTATCCTACAGTCTTATTGCAGATATCTATTGCATATAGTAAAATTGCATTAGTTTGCTTAGTATACTGCTTGTATCTCTACAAAAGACACAAACTCTAATCTAGAAAGTTTTCTGCTTTTTAAAACACATCAAAATATCATGATTTCATTATAGTCCTATGTTTAGAGGACCTTCCCAAAAATTAAAGTGTCTATTTGTAGGCAGGAATCTAAATGTGAAATGAGCCCTTTAACAGCTAAGCTGTGCAGAAACACTCCAAAGCAAGAGCCTCTCATTGAGAGCAGGAGGGTTTTTTTTGTTTATGTCGGATTTCATGGTTGTGTGTTCTGCAGGGTTGAGTGCAGCACAGCCCACAGTTAAGGCTCTTTCATCTGGGAGAGAGACTATGACTCATCCGTGATGGGAAATCCCTCACATCTATAATGTTGTGCTCATTCTCTTGCTTAGTCCAACGATCGATAAGGAAACAGGCCAAGCAAATAACGAGCATCAGGATCGGAGGGTTACTCGCCCTCCGCAATGGCTCAGGAGTAGCCCTCGCGTTAACCCCAGCACTAGTCACTGTTTAGTGCTTAATGATTTGTGGGTGTGTGTGTATAACAGAGAGAGGTTTCCACACCACTCAATATTTTGACCTGATGAGAATTGGGCCTTGGAGAGAATAACCTACTGAAAAGAACCACTAAGAGAATGTCTATCACAAATGCATCTGGTGTGCATCTTTAGACAAAACAATGGCAATGACATATTGTAAGATAGAAAAGCTCAAATATGCATTTTAGTTTGGAACCAGGCTGAAGCCTTGTCTGTGAAAAGGGTGATGGGGTATAGCACAATGTTCTTTTTTCACACTGGGGTAAGCAAATGTCACCAAAGGTCCCCAGTGATTGTCCTGCGCCATCAAAAGCAATGCATTTGTTGCTGCTTTGATCTTCATACTTTTAGCTGCTCTTTAAAATAATGTTGTGTGTATGCCTAGCTTTCAGAGACCACATCAGAGAGACTGTGGAAGAGAAACTGGCAGCACATCCATTTTTTTACTAAGAGGGTGGCTGTTGTGTTATAGCACCCAAACCGTGTGATTACAATCCATTCCCTGCAGAGTTACGATCCCGTATAAAGCACCTCTCTGGTTGGCTCTGAAAGTGGGGAACCAGACGTGGCATGTAATTCATCACGAATAATGAGATAGAAAGAGAGAGAGACAGTAATAATGGCCACCGTAAAGCTCTCATGGGCTTTTTGTTGTTGGCCAGTTATACTGCATGCATGTTGTGTTTTCTAAGGCAAGCATCACTGTTACTACTGCTCGTACTTTTCAAGTATTAAACTTTGGTGCATACACTCTCAGAAAAAAAGGTACAAAAGTTGTCACTGGGGCTTTACCTTTTCAAAAGGTAAACTTTTGTCCATTTCATGAGCTAATAAGTACATTTTAGGCGTTAATATGTCCATTTTGGGTGCTAATATGTACATTTTAAGTGTTAATATGTACATTTTAGGTGCTAATATGTCAATTTCATGAGCTAATATGTCCATTTTAGGTGTTAATATGTACATTTTGGGTGCTAATATGTACATTTCAAGTGTTAATATTTACATTTTAAGTGTTAATATGTACATTTTTGGTGCTAATATGTCCATTTCAAGTGTTAATATGTACATTTTAAGTGTTAATATGTACATTTTGGGTGCTAATATCTACATTTCAAGTGTTAATATGTACATTTTAAGTGTTAATAATAATATGTACATTGTAGGTGCTAATATGTCCATTATAGGTGCTAATATGTACATTTCAGGTGTTCATATGTACATTTTTGGTGCTAATTTCATGAGCTAATATGTCCATTTTGGGATTTTGGGTGCTAATATGTACATTTCAAGTGTTAATATGTACATTTTAAGTGTTAATATGTACATTTTTGGTGCTAATATGTCCATTTCAGGAGCTAATATGTCAATTTCATGAGCTAATATGTCCATTTTAGGTGTTAATATGTACATTTTGGGTGCTAATATGTACATTTCAAGTGTTAATATGTGCTAATATGTACATTTTAGGTACTAATATGTACATTTTAAGTGTTGATATGTACATTTTAGGTGCTAATATGTCAATTTCATGAGCTAATATGTCCTTTTTAGGTGGTAATATGTCCATTTTATGTGCTAATATGTACCACTAAGGTACCAATATGCAGTCTTTGGGTACAAAAGTGTACCTTTTGAAAAGGTACAGCCCCAGTGACATCTTTCGTACCTTTTTTTCTGAGAGTGTACTGTAACCCGCCCGAAAGGTTTCTGTTACGGACATAAATAATACCTTAATTCTAGCAGCATTTTGAGAAGATACTTTACTGCTCAATCAGACTTATTATTTACAACCGTTAAAAATTACAACAACCTCATAGCAACGCAATGCTCTGGTAAGCAAAGAGAACACCCTGCCTAGAAAATGCATATAATGCAATACACATCAGGCATCACTCGCTGTCAAAATCCAGATTAGTTGTAATGTCATCATCTTCTCCTCCCTGTAGGTACTTTGTGTTGGACCCTGAGCTTGGCCAACTTCAGTATTTCATCAACGAGCACAATAAGGACCAGAAGCCACGAGGGTCTCTGCCTCTCATTGGCTCCTCGGTGGCCCTAAGCGACGAGTTTCCCTTCATGTTCACAGTCTATGCTGCGAATGGAGATCTCTTCAAACTGCGGGGTGAGTGTCCTCTCGTCTTTGTGGGTTTGAATCTTTTGCTTTTGCTTTTAACATGGTCGTTTGTGTCCGATTTGATCCCTCCCGCCTCAATCATCCTCTTACTTGAGTCACCTCGTCCTATGTCTCTTAAGAAAGAATCTCTTTGAAAGCTGTTTTCCCCTCAGGCATCCCTCTTTATCTGTGATTTAGTTGTCCACACTCACCCTCTCTTTCCCCGCCAGCTACTTATACATCAGATTAGATCTCTATACTTACTACTCTGTCATCTGAAGTATCTGAAGTAGAGTTTTTTCATGGTTGGCATTCACTGTGTGCCACAATTTTTTATAATGGTTTTACATCAAAATTCTCTGTCAGTCCAGGGTGACTCTGAGAACTCTTTTAGACTGAATCAGGAGTTTACAAGCAAAGTGCCACCAGCCAAATCGGCCATTTGTAACAAAGGCAATTTCAGAGAGGTTGTGAGAGGATGAATTTGGCAGGAAATAAGCTGTCACCTCCAGCGTTATTCCCAGCAGTTTGACAGAGCCTCGTCTGCTCCCAGTGTTCCAGTCTTCTGAAATAATAATCTTCAGGTGCTGTTTTTCTCATTTCACACCTTCCCTCAATCTTACCCCAGGTAACAGACAAGCCACAAATTGAGTTTTTTGGTCTTGTGTCGGTGAAAATACTTGCATTTGTGGTCCTTTATAATATACACTACCTAATGGTTTATCACAGGGCATACAAAAACCTTGTCTGATATGCAACTTCAGCGTGTGCCGAAATGTTAGTAATTATTCACTGAATATCTTAAAATATGGAACTTATGACATTTGGTTTCATAGGATAAAAAATACTGTTTTTTTGCCACAAAATTATGTTTTATTATGTACGGAAAGCGAAAGAAAATCTCTTTCTCCCAGTCAAACGAGCACACATAGAGTACGGTCACACACTCACACAGAAGCCTGTTGTCATCGCTGCTCTAATGATTTTGTGGAGTAAAATAGTTTAGCAACTTAAAAGCTACATGACATTTCTCTCTAGCGAGGTAGTAATGGCGCTGTTCTTGAAGCATGTAAACGAATAGTTTCGCAATTAGTAGAGTTGCTGCTTGCCAACTCTGTTGAGAGATGCACAGACTCAGGTAATTCACACACACGTTTAAAGGGGTCACGAAGTGGCTTTTTACATTTTATTATATTGTTGTCTGAGGTCAACTTATGACATTCGCTTGGTTTTTACATTAAAAAACATCCAAATTAATTAGTAATAGGCTATTTTCTACCCTAGTTTTAAGCCCAGCTCAGAAATGCTCGGTTTTTATGGGCGTCTCGCACTGAAGACTTAGGGCCCGTTCACATATCGCGCCTAAAAACGCGCAGAAAACGCTAGGCACACACATTCTCCTTTTTCCAAAGATGCACTAGGGTGGTTGCGCTCCTGAGGCGTCTGTCGTTGCTAAGCAACCATCAGCTGCGTTATCCGTTACATGAAGGAAATTTCAGCAATGGATTTCCACCACCGAAAAGCCCTTGCTGTAACTCTGTTACAAGATTTATTTAAAGTAAGAAACGCCGCAGTGTTTGGGTGCACCCGATACTACAAAAACGCAATGATGAGCTGTTCCTCCAGTTTTTCTGCTGAGGTAACAAAAGTGGCGAGGAAGCTGATTGGTTGGTTTGTGTCACGTGACCTACAGTGCGCTTGCGGCATTCTGAAAAGTTGAGACGCGCACCGCGACCGCGTCGCTTCCATAATGAGCGCGCATACCACGCGCAAAACGCGCGCCTCCATTTGAAATAATGAACTTGAGCGCGCAAAAGACGCGATATGTGAATCGGGCCTTAGAAGGAAACGCCCACTGCTGTGAGTGGATAACAGTCTTGCATATTATAATGAGTTTCACTCTCGACTTAGGCATAGTCTAAGTCACGAGGTAGGCATCTATGTTATTTAGCTATGCGTGTAATGCGCGAATCGGTGGGCGGGGCTAACGGCCGCGTTGAAGTAGGCATTGATCTTCTTCGGCGGGGGTGGTGTTTTTATCATCTTTGACGTCATAGTTAGTTCCCCACTTTGAAAAACGAGTCGTTTGCTGAGCCTGGTGTCAAGAAAAGATTTTATTGGACTAACAAGGACGTTTTCAGTTCTGAAATTCTTATAATATGATGACCTCTTAGATGTCAAAAGCTCAAGAAAAATTTGATTTCTCAGTTCATCACCCCTTTAATCTCTCTCTCTCTCTCTCTCTCTATCTCTCTCTATCTCTCTCTCTCTCATTAGTCTACTGTAAATGGCTCAAGCCTCCATTACTAGCTCTAAAATTACATTTTGGAATTGGCAATGGAAGCGTAGAATGAGATGTGTAAGAAATTAATCCTACACTCAAGCATTTCAAGGACAAAAATATGATGTCTTGAATGTCTTAAAATACATCTGAACAATGTCTTGAGGTGTGGTAACGAATACGTGGAATTATTGACTCCATTACTCCGCTTCTCGTTGTTGCATCACATCGGGTGTGCGTTATTTTCAAATAATTCAATCATTCCTAAATGTATTGGATTAAATTAGCTATTGAGACAACATGAATGAATGTGTCCATTTATAGTATGTGTATCCTCTTCTAGCTTGTGATGCCCGTGAGCAGCAGATGTGGATGACCCAGCTTCAGCTGTGTGCCCGACGCCACTCAGACGGCAGCGCCAAGGTAACCCAGTTACATTTAACTCGGCACACTGTGCTCTCATTTCCTTCCTTTACATCTCTTTGGCTCCCTTTTGCTTTTAAAACCAGTTTGCTTGAGGCTCTCCTCCTTTGATTTAGTTCGCCCTGTCATCGACAATGTACTTGCTGTCCTATCTGTAAGTGCCTCTTGTCATCCTTCCTGTCTTTGTCTCTTTCTCTCACACACACACATTCTCTGTACTGACTGACTTGCTCTCCATTTCCTCTGACCTCTTCAGACAGTACTCCGATGATAAACTGCCCCTGTAGTCGTGTGATTTGTGATGCTGCAGTGCTTACTTTTCTTCTTACGATTCTTCGTTCTTACGGCTCTTTTCAGCAGAGAATAAAGTTAATCACATGATTGGATATAAAGTTTGTTGTAATGGGTGGCATTTCCAGTGAGGTCTTGAGTTTGCTTATTTGGTTGAGATTTGCTATTACTTTTATACCTGCGATTTAGTTCAAGGCTTTCTCCTGAAAATGTAAAGAAGTATTCTAATTTTATATTCATGCTCATATATACAGAATTGCTATTGTTATTCACAGGTTTTAGTTATGATTACTATAATTCAGTGAGCAATAAAACAGCTGTATGGATATAATCTATAAAGGGAACAGCTGGCCTGACATGATCATTTACTGTAAGTGTAGACTCATTTCTCTTTTGTCCACATGGCACGGTTTATCTTTGTCCAAAAATATATGCAACAGTGTGATACTGAGAGGAGACAGACTTATCTTTATTGTGTCAGTTCACATACCATGTGACAAAAACACACTGCTGGTCACGCATTTGTATGTTTAACCTTTACTGAGTTAACCTTTAAGTGTTAGCGTCCTTAAAAATGTGTAACTTAATCATGCCTCGAGATGCATAATGTTTGTTTCGTAGCCTAAACGAGATTTAAAAGGATGTTAAATGCTGAAATATAGCTACATTCGACACTGGTTTAGGCAGATGGCGTTGTTTCCAATTATTTATTGTCATTTTCAGCGCTATTGAGTGTCTGAAAATGATGGTAACTCCAGTCAGATCTGAAAATGAGTGTTTACATATGGTTGAGACCAGCATTATCCACTAATTTAGAGCGTGGGTTAAATGGACTGGAATTTAGCCTTGAGGCTGAATCATTGTTTGACTTCTATTAGCATTCATTTTCAATATATGACCAACAAATGGTAGTCTAATAACACAAGCCAGTGTTAGCTGCTAATGTATTCTGAAAGACGAAAAATGATTGCAGTCTCTTTGATTAATCACATTATAATCACATTATAAGCAAAGTCATTTGAAACCACGCAAATCTGGGCCTTGTCTTCATCTTCGGCCTAAGGCCAAATAACCAGTGTGTTATATTTATTCATTTAATGACTAAATCTATAATGCATGCAACAGATGTTCCATGGATTCTTTATACTAAGTGTACTTATTTTGAATATTTAACATAACCGTCAAAATTGGTGTATATATTTAATTATTTACTGGCACTGACTGCACTGAATCTAATTATTACCTGCTGCAGTGTTAGCATGGTACTATTATGTTTTGGCATTATGTAATTTTGTCAACTTACAGAAAGGTTATAATTACAGATAGATGCTGCTTAAAGCATGCCACTCATACAGCAGTTTGTTTAATTTGACAGAGACTTGAGTTTATGAAGGCAGAACCACAGCGCTATTGGCTCTATTTACACAACATTACAAACAATTTTAAGTTGCCCCACACACAGTACTCAGACTTACAATCTATGGGTCAGGTTCCTGTCGCTCATCTTGTGCCACTGGAAAGACATGTTTTCACAGAGATGCCAAAGTATAGCTGATGAGCCACATTAGAAAGAATGGCAACTGGTTAGC
This sequence comes from Cyprinella venusta, assembly GCA_038021265.1. Taxonomy (NCBI): domain Eukaryota; kingdom Metazoa; phylum Chordata; class Actinopteri; order Cypriniformes; family Leuciscidae; genus Cyprinella; species Cyprinella venusta. The sequence goes on from CM075874.1 coordinate 27,336,262, forward strand.
ATGTTAACCAACTAGCATGCTATGCTAACTAACATAAGATAAAAACAGGCAGCGTGAACTATGGAGAGATATTTCTCAAGAACGGTAGCGAATTTCAAAAATTTGTTCAGTCATTTCTGTGCATGTAAATCATTGGACAAAACTGGGCAAAGTTTGTCGGAGTAGTGGAAAAAAATGCTTTTCATTTGCTTCAATTTGGCAGACAGACACATTTTTGGAAAATGATAAATGAGATATCGTCAGAATTGGCATAAACCAAGAAACAAAATGGCAAAGAAATCACATTTTGAACTATGTTTCCAAAAGTTAAAAGCATTTTTGCAAAAAACAAAACAAAAAGTATATCTCTAGAATATTAGGTTGTGCTGTGTTCAAACTTCTCAGGTATCTTCAGGACATGCCAATGATGATACCTACCAAATTTTGTGCTAATATGTCAAATCGTTTAAAAGACGGTACCGTCGGATTTGGCATGACACGAGGAATCCATCAACACCAAGATCATGATTTTCAACATGTTGAACTGTTTCAACATTTCAAATGTTCAACAGTTATTAGCAAAAATAGCCATTTTTCAGATCCCGTGACCTGTAGGTGGATCCCCTCAGATCATGGTTCCAATGAAGTTTACCAATTTTCATTTTGATTGATCAAAGTTTGGGTGAGATACAGCCTCTGAACCAATTGGGTCTACCTCGCTAAGTCTAAATACAACTTTCGAACAAAGATCAATAAAAAAAAAATCGTTTCTGTCATTTCTTTGCAGCTCAATCTAAAACCAATCTGAGCCAATTTTCATATGAATTGGGCAAAAGTTGAAGGAGTCGCGAAAAAAACAAAACGTAATACCGTCCTTTCTAAATGGCCACTACTTTAATTGAATGTGATCAGCATGATGAGAGGAATCAGGTGTACTAAATGTCATTTTTCCAGATCAAAGTGTTCAAAAGTTATAACTATTTGAAGAGTGAATTTCTGAACTAGTAGTGCTGTAGAGTTGAGAGACCCCAAAGTTGGTCTAGATTACTATTCATTACCATCACAAAAAGTATGCCAATTTTCATAATTGTCCTACAGTTCCTAGGTCTGTCTTTGACTCCCATTGGGTAGGAATAATAATCAACTAAACTTACAATTCCAATAGGGGCAGCTATACTATAACACACACACTCACACACAATCTTTTTGTGGTTTTAAATCACAGCTGAAATCTTAGACGTCTGTACAATGGGCTGCCATTTGACTGCAGACATAAAGGTTGGGGGAGCTCCATCAGACCTGAATAAAATACCCATTCCGGCTCGCAAACCTCGTAGTGTGATCTCATTTTGGGCCGTATCAAAGAGTGCGATCTTCATCCAACCTAAGAGTCCATTTTAAAACTCCCAGGAGTGCAATGTTCCCTGCAGTTTCGTATGAATGCACAGGTGCTATTACATTTTCTTTTATTTTTACCTAACCACATCCATTTTTGTGGAAAACATGATACTTGTTTTAATGAGTCTTTGATGAAAAGAAAGTTTAAAGAAACAGCATTTATTTGATTAAAAATACAGTAAAAACAGTCAAATTGTGTATTATTATTATTATTACAATTTTAATAAATGGTTTCTATTTGAATGAATTTTGAAATGTAATTTATTCCTATGATGGCAAAACTGAATTTTCAGCATGATTACACCAGTCTTCAGTCAAATGATTCTTCAGAAATCATTTTGATTTGCTGCTAAAGAAACATTATTATAATCAATGTTGAAATCAGTTGATCTGCTTCATATTTGTTTTAAAACTAAGTAAATGTAATAATAAAATAAATACCCCAACTTTTGAATGGTAGTGTACATTAAATAATAGACAAACTATGGATGAGAATAAAGATGTTTTGTTTATGCCATGAACTAGAGTGGTAAAATCCACTCCCAAGTCTTCAGTAAACCCAGAAGCATTGTAAAAGAAAGTTTTAAACAAAGTATAAATCTAGTTAGACTTGCATTTTAGTGACATTTGTAAAGCATGCATTAGACACTTGCCTTTGCAGCGCACTAAATGCTTTTGCGAATCATGGAAAAATGATGATGTCTATGATTAGCTTTGATGGAATGAGATTGCATTTCTGAGGTGTAGCTTTTAGAGATGAAAGCATTTGAAACGAGTGACAACCTTTATCTCTCTGCTGCGGAGAACAGGACTCCACAGGAAGCTCTCTCTCCTCCTCTCTCTGCCGTCTCATATTCTCATCTTCCACCATGCGATGCGATGCGCTTGCTTCCTCTCTCCCCCTCCCTGTCTCTGCGCGGCTGCTGTCTTGGTCGTGTCAGGCCGATGATGCTCTTTTGCGTGATGGTAGACCGTGCTGGTGGCACAGGGCCTGTTCCTGTGCCCGTGGGGAAGCGAGGCCTGGGCGGCTGCTCTTCCTCTCGTTCCTGCTGCCATTGCTGCTATCTCTTTCAGGGCTGCACCTCCTCCTCCTCCTGCAACACCTCCTCTTCCTCCTCATCCGGCCGGACCCGCAGCTTCTCCCTGCACCCACACCCCGTCCCACAGTGCTCCTCCATCTCCGCCCAAAGACAGACCCCCCAGCACGGGACGCCCGCCTCTGTCATCACCATCACCCACCACAAGTCCCCCACCGCCAGCCACCGGGCCTGCAGTCAGCACCCTGCAGGACTGCACCAGGTCAAAGAGGTACGAACAGTGTCAGACAGAGCCAGCTAGACATTGTTACTAAACCAACGGATGGTTTACAGGGTCTGTCGGGGTTTTTAAGTTGATTTTACCCTTTTGGTAAAAATTTTGGTAGTTTTGTAGTTTCCGGCTGTCAATATTTTCACAACAATTACTAAATTAAAATTTTTATTAAACCATGTTATATAAAAAAATTAATCTTGGATATGAATAATGAAAATACTTATTTATTAAATCTGAAATATTTGTCTATTAAATTTGTATATTAGTATAAAAGTATATTTTATTTAAAATATATTTTAATTTAACAACCAAATTTTTAAATGTGAAATTTATATATAATTATAAAAATGTATATGTCATTTTCTTTTTGTATATGTATTCTGTATGTGTAACTTTATATATCTTTTTGTGTTAATTAAATGTTTATTTTTAGCACCATATAAAATATGAAAGAAGTGATATAACAATATAGAAAGAAAATTTTATATATATATATATATATATATATATATATATATACATTTAGTGCTGTTAAATCTATTAATTGTGAAAAAGTGTGTGTGTGTGTGTGTATATATATATATATATATACACACACACACACACACGCACACTGTGCGCATATGTGTAGTCTATTTATACATACACATATATATTTACAAACTTTTATTTGTTAATCGCGATTATTATGACAGCACTAATACACACACACACCCATTCCTTTAAAATAAAACATTTGTTTAATATGATTCAGTGCTTACTGGTTTAGAATTTTCATCTGAACTGATGCTTTTAAGTCAGTCAGAAATCAATTTGGCTGTTTCTACAAAAAGCACATCTCTGTTAGCCAGGCTAAAAATAGGCGTTTAAAGATCTGTCTGTTGTAGATGTTATACATCAAATGGTTAAATATAGAATGTTGTCTCTGTTCTGCTTTGGGTTGTCACATGTTAGTAGTCATTAAACATAGCACAATGCGTCTTGCTTTAAGCCTCAAGGCTTGACAGAGGTCCAGTATGCAGTCAGCAGCACTGGCAGTTTTGAGCCGATCCCTTATGGAGCGTCTCAACCTCAGCTGGCCCGCGAGTGCTGCGTCAGCTTCAGAAACTGGCTGTTCAGCAGGAAGCTTCTGTCATCACATTGTTTTGACATTGTTGCAGTGATACCTCGCGATGGAGTGAGGATTGTTAGAAATGGTCAGTTTTTGACACAGAACTATGCACATTAGACTCTTTCTCATTCATGTTTATTACAATTGTCAATTACAATTTCCTGATTACAGTAATTAGCGCTAATTGCTAAGACTAGCATCACTATTACTAGGCTATTGCTCGTGCTTAGGATTTGGATGAATTCCTAACTGAATTCCTAGTACTGCTTGTGTTATGAAAACACCTCAAACTGCTTTATCAGACTGAACAATGTTTTGTCTAAATAGTTTTAGACTGAACAATGTTTTGTCTAAATAGTTTCAGACTGAACGATGTTTTGTCTAAATAGTTTCAGACTAAACAATGTTTTGTAATCTAAATAGTCTTAGACTTGAAATGAAGAAGGGAGGCGAGCCATACGAGTCCAGAATTTTGCTATTGACAGATATTAAGCCATTCAGAACACAACGTACAGTTTGTATTTGCGTTAAACTATTTGCGTATAACTGTTTTTAAATGTATAAACTAATAGGCTACATTTATAAACATTAATATATTTTTTGCACAGGTAATATTTTGATCATTTACTTTTGATGGAGCACATAAATTACTTTATGTAGATACAGATATGGGGGTTGCAGTCCAAATAAGCTGCGAATGCTCTGCATACCCAAGCCATTAGAGGACTTGCGAATTAATATTAACTCTACTATAATCTTGTTTGAGTTTTATCAAAAAAGCTTAAATTATAAAATGTTGGTAGTACATATACAACTATCTGTTTTTTTATTTATTTACCAAACTACCGTCATTTTCTTCAGATCTGCCAGTTACTAAGGGTTTTGGGGACGTCATTGTCCAGCATTCTCATTGGTTTGACCATATGGGGGATATCATGCTCATGGAAAGCTGTCCATAAATCGCTCGCCCAAACGGAAAAAATGTGGTGTTGCTGCCAGATCCCAAACGTCGAAAATCATGTTTCACATTGTATTTGATTCAAGACTAAAAACACTGAATCTAATAGCAATTTCATAGCATTTCATTTGCCCCTTCCACACGTTGTACCTCCCTCAACTCAAACAACACTATCACAGCTCTCCGGTCGGTGTGTGTGCTGTCTCAACGTCTAAATGTAGGCTTATTTCAATAAAAGGACCAACATATTAGAAATACTTTTAGCTATGTTGCTGTGTGTAATAAGCAACTGAGTAGGTAACACTCTGTCTTGAGCAAACGTGTCTTGCTTATTATAAACCCATCCAGCGTAGCTGCACCGGACACATTTTTTGACATGACGCGCTACCCATACCCGATTAAAGAAGTCCCCATTTGCCACTGATATACACAGTATATCATTTACATTCAATTATGATTTCATTTTGAAACAATTATTGTCTCCATAATATCATTCTTACAGAGTATAAATGGATCTTCGGATAAAAGCATACCTTTTATAGTTTTGTGACGTCCTTCATTTATCTATGAACTGCATCTAAGAACCTTTCTTTTTGCTGTGTTTCACACTGTCAGTGTGTATGACCCTGCCTTGGTGTCTGGTGTGACATTTTCGTGATAACCAGCTGCTGCTTCCATTTCTTAGGCCATATTTTTGTCCTCGAATTAGACAACGCTGTCACTTTCCATGACAGTCCAAAGGAAACATGCAGCAGGTCATTGGAAACCAGCTTAGACTCATAAAATGTGCTTTCAAAATGTGTGTGCATCTAAGCAATGAGGCGGAAATTATTATTAGCACTCTCTCTGAATATCTTGCCAGCGTATATTTTACTGGGTGTAAAGTTGGCAAGCATTTTTAAAGGGATGGTTCACATAAAATGTAAATACTGCCATTATTTACTCCCCCTCATGTCATAGTCATACAGGTTTACAACGACATGAGGGTGAGTAAATAATGACAGTATTTTTCAGTAACTATCTCAATTGAGTGCAATAGTTTACTGACATTCTCTTTAAATAGCATTTTGCGGTGGATTCGATCGTTCTCTCATTGGTCTTCAGTCATCTTTCCTGGTCCTGGTGCCAGTCCACTCCAATACACATATTTAAACTCACCCTGGCCCATTTACACCTGCTGATATAGAGCTCAAACAGTGTAATCTGTGGGCTGTCAATCAAAGATAGCCAGCACCTGTGCTTTAGAAAAGATGCCCAGGCATAAAGTGACCTCTTCTCCTCTGCCGACTGGAGATTGCATGGCTTTTTTTGTCATATTCACACCAGTTGCTTTCATCTCTAATACCTTTTTTTAAGCAGGTGGAATTCTTTTGCCGTATATTTTGAGGTTCGGTTTGAAGTTCATCCTTTCTATATTCTGTAGATAATGTCTTTGATGTTCAAAGGCTTCTTTTCTTCACCACTAGCATCCCTAAACTGGAAAATACTTATGCAAAAATAATTTTTCGGAACACTGCCCCATCTGACATTGGTCGACTACTCAGGTAGTCCCGACCTAATCTCATGCCATTGGTTGAAACAAAATTGCTGTGTTGGGAGTGGGACTTGGGATGCTGAATTGTGTAATAGCGCCACAGAGTTAATACTCTTTTCTTGAAATCAACCTGCAAATGGCTTAGTTACTCACACTACCATTCAAAAGGTTGGGGTCGGTAATTAATTTTTACTTTCAGTGATTTTTCATCTCCAAAGCTGCAACAAAAACAGATACTGGTATATATTACTACTTAGTGATTATACGTTTTTTTTTGTAAACTTTGAATAAAATGTATTATGAAATTTTTGGTGAATCGTGATTTGTTCTAAAAGTCTTTAGTTCGCACATCTCACGCACAAATTTGTACTACGCATGCTTAGTGAATGAGACCCATTGTTCTGCTGCCTAATATTTTTCAGTATTCTTTGAAATTTCAAAAGAACTCTATTTATTTGATATAGATTTATTCAAATAAATTTGATATAGATTTATTTATTTATTTTACTAGATTTATTTGAAATTTAAACTTTTAAAACAGTGTAAAAGTCTTTGCTGTAACTTTTGATCAATTTAATAGGCTACATTCTTACTAAATATTTAAATATATATATATATATATATATATATATATATAATCGTACTGAACCCAAACCTTTGAACAGTATATAGCCTGGAGTTTCAGCTGTTATAGAAAGGATTGAAAGAAATGACACATCACCTCCAGATCCGATTTTTAAAGGAACTGTGACTGACGTTATAGTTGCATGAAACTGTTGGCATTTTAATTATCCTGCTGCATTTATTTTTATCCATGGCTTGATGTGCAATTAGTTACACTGTACAAGTGTGAGAGGAAATTGCTCACACACAAATCACTTGCTTAGAGGTGATCATCGTAGGGATGTGCTGATGTGTCTGTTTCAAGGTGATCAGGCCTTGGTGTTTAAACAAACATATTTAACTGCAGAATGATGTTATTGACCATTCAGAATCAGAAATTACAGATTTGTACATGCAATGTTTTATGCATAACAGAATTTGTATACTGTATATAACTAAAGTTGACCTTCATTTTGGTATATGCTGTACAGTAAATTAGCTGAATTAGTTAAAGCTCAATATTCACATCTAACATCATGTCTGCAAAATACACTACAAATTTACATGAGAAAACTACAAATTTAGATAGAAAATTGTGGTTTAACAAGGGCCCTGTTTACTCCTGGTATAAAGATGCTTTTGGTCGATCACAAGTAGACGAGGGAGGACGATTTACATATGAACGTGGTCAGTAGGCGGAGAGTAGGCGTTGTTTTATGGCTGTTTGAACACATTCGACCATGTGAGCGTTAACACTGAAAGCAATTCGGTCGAATGTGTTTTCTAATGGATGTGGTTGAAAGTGGACGAGCTGAAAACGCTTTAGACCCTGTTTACACATGTATTTAGTGTGGTCCACTTGTGATCCGATGGATAACAACACATTTTAATACCAGGTGTAAACAGGTGAGACAAGTATGTAAACTAGGCTGTTCAAAAGTTGTTGTTGTTTTTAAAGAAATTAATACTTTTATTTAGCAAGGATGCATTGAATTGGTGTGACGGTGACGGTAAAAACATTTATTATGTTACAAATAAATTATATCCTTAATATTCATCAAATGATCCTGTAAAAATGTATCAGGGTTTCCTCAAGAATATTAAGCAGCACGACTGTTTTCAACATTGATAATAATAAGAAATTTTACTTAAGGACCAAATCATTATTAGAATTATTTGTGAAGGATCATGTGACTGAAGACTGGAGTAATGATGCTGAAAAATCAAAGTTGCCATTAGAGGAATACATTTTAAAATATACTCCAATAGGAACCAGTTATATATATATATACACACACACAAATTATTGTACTTTGGTCAAATAAACGCCTTGGTGAGCATAAAAAAGACTTACAGACGCCAAACTGCCGTCCTGCAAGAGAGCAAGTGAGAGGGAAATAATGATGTGTGTGTGTAAAAGTGACAGTGATGGAGAGTGACTGAGAAAATTTGTAACCTTTCTTACTATGAACATTTTGACGGTGAAAAATGAAAAAGTCATGACAAGAAAAATGTTGTGAAAGAGGAACCAGAGAGGGCGAGGTTAAAAAAAAGTAGCTGGAGTTCAAGAAATAGATTTTCTGTTCGTTTCATGAGTAACACACCCTGAGAGACGTGCTAGAACATAGAAGACGGATGACTATACTCTTACTTAGGGGAAAACAAGTAATAATGAGGAATTGGCTGTACCCAACCCTGGTCAGCTGCACTTGTATGTTAATGTGCTAAACATTGGTTAGCACACAGCTAATGTGTGCTACAGCTAATGTGCTAAACATTGGTTACATTCTTCAAAGTTTCTTCTTTTGTGTTCCATGTTAGAAACAAAGTCATAAAGTTTTTGAATGAAACGAGAGTGTAAACTATGACAGAATTAAACATTTCAAGTGAACTATGCCTTTAATGGTGTTTTGTTCTTTTCCTCTCAGCATTATGCAACAGTTTTGAGGGTGTGTGTGATCTCTCAGCTCCAGAATCGTGATCAGTACTAAACCCGTGCGCAGGGAACCTTGGGGATTCTGTGCCGAGAGCAGGTGACGGCTGTGATGCTCGTCTTTTCCCTTTAATACTCGCTCAAAAAGAGAAACGGATCAAAGAGGGAGAATAAAGAGACAGATCAATTTTTCATGAGAGTTGGGTTATGAACATCTGCAAAATCTCTTCTCTGCTCAAAGTTTGCCATGCTGTAGCAGACAGACAGCCAGGACAGTGAATAGAGAAAAAAGTCTAAAGTCTTTCACTTGTTGTAGAGAGAGCCGGCAGTGATATCCTGTTTCAGTGAATTATTAAAAGATGACGTCAGTGTCTGCGGGTCTAAAAAACACAGTGTAACCCGTGAAACCACATTTAAAGGCGTAGTTCACCAGAAAACAACAATTTTGTCATCATTTACTATTTATCTATGTTGTTCTAAACCTGAAACACATGAGAAATTTTGGACCATTTTCACACAGCCCTTTTCCATATAAAGGCCCATTTACACCACTACAATGATTACGATACGATTAAAATATAAAAGAATAGCAGAGACCACAACTAACAAACAATATCGTTGGAATCACTTCAGAACAATATTTTTCCTGCTGTAAAAACTTTGACAGCCAATCAGAATCCATCCTGCTTTAAAGAGCTCAAGTATTTAATGTGAGAGACGACAAAACTGCAGCTTGTGCTTCGAATAAACAGAACATAACTAATATAGTGATTGTTACTTATCTTTAACGGGCCTTCAGGATAGTTCGCCCAAAAAATGAAAATTCTATCATTTTCTCACCCCCAGTTTGTTCCAAACCTGTATTCATTTCTTGGTTCTGTTGAACAAAAAAGAAGATATTTTGAAGAATATGGGCAACCAAACAATTGTGGAGGACCATTGACTTCTATAGTATGGACATTGGACAAAAATACTGTGGAAGTCAATGTTTGGTTACCAACAATCATTAAAATATCCTCTTTTGTGTCCAACAGAACTAAGAAATGAATACAGCTTTGGAACGACTTGTGGGAGAGTGAATGATGACAGAATTGTCCTTTTTTAGATGAACTATCCCTTTAAAGGCCAATTCCCACCACACAGACACTTCGTCGGATCAGAGTGTTTCTCCTGTCAGAGTGTGTTAGTGTCTGTCAGAGTTTGTTGAACATGCAGAATTGGAGTTAGAATGTCTGAGAAGTGACGTGCTGTAATCTGGTGGCTGTCGGACTCAGTTGAGTGTGAATTGGCCTTAACCGCTCAAATTTTCCTTTAAAGAAAGACAGTATATGTGTTTTACAATCAGTAATAAATCTGATTCAATATTTATTCAACAAAAATATTTAACACAATTGTTTTCAACATTGATGATAATTGTTTCTTGAGCACCAAAACAGCATACTAGAATGATTTCTGAAGGATCATGTGACTGAAGACTGGAGTGATGATGCTGAAAATTCAACATCGCAATCACAGGAATAAATTGAAATTTAAAATTTGACTTCAATTGGACAAAAATGTACACAATATTACTGTTTTTCATTGTATTTTTATCAAATTAAGTCAGCCTTGATAAATATGAGAATCTTTATTCATAAAAAAAATCCCCAAACTTTTGAATGGAGGATGTGCATATTTTGTATAGTCTTAGTCTAGTTTCTGAGGGTTTTAGAATTTCTAGACTAAACCTGATTGGTTTAAGAGAGGCAGATATCTTGAGGAGACTCTGATGTTCCTTTTAAGTGTGAGTATAAGTTTCATCTATTAAAACTACAGCTGTGCTGTAATAGGGTTGCAATCACTGAAGTGTTGGGGAGAGAGAGGGGGAGAGAGAGAGAGAATGCATGTACAGATCAGCCTACAGTGATGAGTCACGTCTTGCAAGTTTCTGCTCGTCTTTAGTTATTTACTTATCTGTCTGTTTTTAATTAGAGCTGCCCAATATCTACACCACCACAAAAGCCCATGGTCATCATTAGCTTCATGACGGACTCAAACGGGGGTGCCAAACACTACAAACTTTCCCTCACGACTCGCCACACTGTAAAAAGTTAGGTTAAAGTGAGCAACATATATACACATATGCCATATATTCTCTGTGGAAAGGATTTGCAGTTGACAGGATGTGGTTTGTTTTGAACACTGGGAAGATGGGATTGAGCTAATCCAGGAGATTACTTTCACTCCGAGGGAGGATTACAGGTGTCTCAATCTTCTCTAAATCAGACACCGGTAATAAAAGCCACAATATTAGATTATTGTACTGCACTTTTCATTTCTACTTTACCTCAGTATATTATTTTGCTTTGTTTGTGTATATCTGCTCACCAAGGCTGCATTAACAGTAATAGCATGAATATTATTACAATTTCAACATTTTATTATACTATTGTTAAAATGCATTGTGGTGGCAAAGCTCAGTGTCACATGATCCTTTATCATTCTAAAATGCTGATTTTCTGCACAAGAAACATTTATTATTATTGTTGAAAACAGTTGATATATATATATATATATATATATATATATATATATATACAGTGTACATAGTGTAGCCTACACTGTACAGAAATAAAATAAGCTACAAATGCTAAACAAGCTGGCAGCATGTGCCTGTCTAAATATTAGCAAACTAATTCTAGACACTAATTCTAATCAAGGATTCATTTACTCGAGGACTGTTCTGAATGTAATGGATAGCCCAACTGAAGGTCTAAATACAAATGTGTGCTGTTCAGATTGATTTAATTAAGATGTCTTTGAAGTCCAAGTGAAATCGATGAGAAGACTGTCTATTGCCCTGTCTTTTTAGGTCATGACCCAGGCGGAGGGCCAGCAGAAGAACCTGGTGAATTCCATCGAGTCGTTGCCGAGCCGCGGGCCGCTGTCTTCCCTGGATCAGGACCTGCTCCTGCTCAAAGCCACGTCTGCAGCCACACTCAGCTGTCTGGGAGAATGCCTGAGTATCCTTCAGCACAACGTGTGCCAGGCTGCCCAACACATCACCCACAGCCACACACAGGGATCCAATACAGGCGAGAGAATATGGCGCTGTCTGTCTCTTTTGAAATGTGTGATGAGTGTTAGTTCTGCGTACCAAAATGTGTTCTCTTGTTACATCATATATATCACATTATAGTCTGATTTATTGTACTGAAAGCTTCATTTGATGTTCAGTAGGCCTATCCACGAATAATAGTACATAGTGAATGTATGATAACTGATATTGTACTTGTGCAGACAACATCTCTACTTGGTCAAGGCCCAAAACTGCCCCAGAAGACCATGTGATTAACGGAGAATTGGCACGAAACAACACCTCAGCTATACATCAGCCCCACTCCCCTGTTCATAGGAGCAAAGAACGCCTCAAAGACACAGAGGTATTTAAAAATTTGGATTATTTTATTTTTTAGAAATGCTGCCTGAAACATTCACTACTACTTTATCTTTATTGTCCACAAAGTTAATTCTTTGTGTAGACAGCTGTATACACATACACATATAACTTCACAATACACAAATTACAATTTAATTTATAAAATGTATCCATTCCTGACACTTTTGGATGGAGTTTAGAAAAGGAAACATATATATTATGTTTTTCCGAGCACCCTTTACATTTTGTATAACAGTTGCAAGTAAAGATACAAATTTTATTTTAATTGATTATTTAATTTTATTTTATTTTAACTTTATCCATTTCTGTCACTTTTTAGACAGTGTTACTTTAGAAAAGGACATATTTTTTTATGTTTTCAGTTGCTCAAGAAATATTTATTATTATTAATGTTGAAAACAGTTGTGGTGCTTAATATTCTTATATATATATATATATATATATATTATATACATATATATATATAAATTAATTACACATTAATTATATATAATATATTAAACTCTAATATATATTATAATATATTAAATTTTTGATATATTATAAATATATATTAAATATATTAAATGCTTAATATTCTTATATATATATATATATATAAATTAATTACACATTAATTATATATAATATATTAAACTCTAATATATATTATAATATATCAAATTTTATGTAGTTTATTTATATTGTTTATTTTATTTATTTATATAGTTTTATTCTATTTTATTTGATCTTTTTATTATTATTATTATTATTATTTTAATTATATAGATGCTGCCTGAAACTTTATCTGCTGCTGTCACTGTTATGAGTATATGAGTAATTTAGACACTGCCTGGTCTCATATTTCATTTCATTTTGCTTTTTGGACTGCAAATAGTTTTCTCATCCACGTTCCTTAGCAGCACTTTCTCCCTCGCTTTCTTCAAAGAAAACACCCCTGCAATATAGTCATCATTACACCCATCATTATCATTCTGAAGCTGGCAGCTCTGTGACACGCTGCTTATCACTTTTAAAGGGAAATGATCTTTCAGGGGTAAAGTCTGTCACCGGGATCTGTTCAGCTTATCTGATAATAGCCCATAAAAATCAGGAAGGTCTCTGGCTCATTTAAAGTCTCCCGTAGACATGTCTTTGAAAAGTTTCAGAAGCGTGTTTCGGCTGCGCTATTGTACGCATGCCTGCCAGACTTCTGCAGCGAAGGAGTGAAAGAGGAGCACTAATTGGACGTGTTCTAGTTTTAGCATCTGTAGCGGGTGACTGAGGATACCCACAATCCCTCTGGAGCCCTGAATGAGTCAGTCCGTCCCTCTTGGAAACCTTTTATCCGCCTGCGTGCCTCTGGATAGAGGCCAGGGCTGCTGTTTCTTCGGCGTAACTGTGCAACTGTTTGTTTGCGTGGCGTGTGCATAAACAGGTTCATTTGTGTGTGAGCGTGTGCCTGAAGGGAGCTAATTCATTTTTGCGGTTGCTTTGTGTGTGCTTGTCATTAAATCGACACCCTATGAGGATGAACGTACTCCCAGAATGCAACAGACCGAATCTGTGCTATGTTTTTTTTTTTCTCAGATATAGCCAGTGTAATGCATCTTATTAATTTAACATTGTGACTCATATCATTAAACCTTTAAATCACTCAGTGAATATTAAAAAGATGAGGATAGCACAATGCTAGTGTAAAACAAATGCACAGTATAGCTTCCAGCACCAAATACAGTTTTACATATGTAACATCAGCGCTGACTACATGGCTCATGGGTAATCTAGCCATGAAACCAGCAAAGACAGAGAAATATGCTGAAATCTGAGGTCTGAAATGAGTTCATATGAGCCCCATCAATCAATCCCATCATACTGCATATAAGAGCCTCCTTTTTTGGAAGTGCAGTGCGTTTACAGTTTCTGCTGCTGAATGGATGCTGTGCGTCACACAGGAGTGCTCTGGTAATCTTTATCACACTTTGGATATTGCAGCCCTGGAGATACGTAATTATCTAAAGTCTTCGCGCTGTGTAATGTAATTGCCATCTCCAAAAAGTCACTTCAGCTTCTGTGGGAATTAAAGGAATAGTTCATCCACAAATGAAAACCGTGTCCTCATTTACTTACCCTCATGTCATTCCAAAGTCAAACCGTATGACTGACTGACTTCCATTGAACACAAGTCATCTTCACTGTGAATCTAATCACTAATCACATGACTGTTAGTTCTACTGTGTTGATCACTTTTGGGTAAGTCAAGTATATGATGGATATTGGATATAGATGGTCTTTGACCGGAGCATCCTTAGTCTGGACTTTTTCTGCACACATGCACTTCTGAGACCATTACATAAAACATTTCCTTCTCAAAAGTGAATAAGAACTTAAAAGACAGTCGTAAACAATATTTCAGACTTTATGTGAGGTAAAAGACCTAAACTTAAGTCATTATCCAACGAAAAACTTCACATTCACCCTCTCTCATTAGCCAACATGATATCACGACTTTTGTGTAAACATACACGCCACTTTCGAGTCAAGTCTGTACACGCGCGTCAAATGTCCAGTCATAAATGCCATTAACCCCAGTGACGGTTAAGTTTAGGGATAGGGTTGAGGTAAGTCATATCTTTTTTTTCCCTAGGATGGTAAGGGAACAGTCATAAATACCATTAACCCCAGTGACGGTTAAGTTTAGGGACAGGGTTGAGGTAAGTCATATATTTATATAACGTTAAGTCAACGGCGTTCATAAACACGCTGAAAAGCGATTATGCGTCTTGATAGCACGCCAAAAATGCAAATACGAATTGGCGTGTCATACACACACATAGAGGTTTGAAACAACATGAGGGTGAGTAAATACTGACAGAATTTTCATTTTTGGGTGAACTAACCCTTTAAATACTGTATCTTAAAATCTTAGGGGGTATTTCAAGTAAAAATTTGAGGTCAAAAGTGTTTCGCCTGACAAAAAATATGACACATCAGAATGTACGATTACTTATTCTACACGAGTTTGAGGTAATGTAATTACATTTGATAGATGGCCATGAGTCGATGGAGTATCTACCCTCCCAATGAGAACGGCCTGGCCAGTAGTTCAGCCATATCAGTTTAAAATTCACAGGGATTGCTCAAGGATATGGAGGGAACACAACAAATGATTAGCCAAGCGATTTATTCAGCAGCCGCCCCAGCGATTCTTCTCGTCTGAATGCAAAAACAGCAAGACATGCTGTAAAGCTGCCGCCGAGAGGTTATAAATCTTGGCTGCGTTTGGGATTGGAGCGACGGGACTTCTGCAGGCCAAATGCCAACGTGTTCGTCTGAGTCTTTTACTTGACAAATATGTACCTTTGTGTGTTTAAATGCCTGCAGATTGTGTTTGCTCTGATGTGAATAAAACATAACACAATCTCTCGTGGCAGATTGCCTATTGTTTTCTTTATTAGAATGGCTGTACTTCATCATAATATCCAGTAGAGGAAGGCAGAGTGCAGGAAAGATTGCTGTGATTGAAGATTGCAAGTGAACCGCAGAGGAAAGCAGTCACGACTAGCGGTCACGACTGAATAAAGCTGTCTGGGAAGGAAGTGTATAGGTTTGTGTTATGTACACAGAGCTTTTAACTGGTTCTTTTTTAAGACAACATTTGTATTGGATTTTTGGACTCCTAGGATTGAAATGAGGCTGTCAGCAGTCTCAACTCAGAAAGGAGAGAGAGATTTCAGTCTGTTCATGGTCTGATCGCTCTCTCTTATGTGCTGTCAGAGGAAAATAACGCCAGCAAAACTGCAGGGAACAGAAAAACAAAACCGAGCTGTGAGACATGGCCCATCAAGCATACAGATCCCAGATGTTTGACAGGAGAGGCAGCGGTGCAGATCTCTGTCAAGATTCAAATTGGTGTGTGTATGGGTGTTTGGTGTCTCTTGGGTTTAGGTGTTTGTATGTGTGTGTGTGTGTGTGAGAAGGCAAACATCTGTCCTCGTCACTGTTGGGGCGGAAAGGTAACACAATCAGGAACACAACAGGGAGGGTTTGAATTTGTGTTCTTATGGTCAGTTCACCAGACGTATTGGGGCTAAGATGGGGATGGATAAGTAACATATCAATTTGGTTCATATTTTGATTTCATTAGTTCTGATTTACAAGAATTCAGACATTAATGATGGTTTTGTAGTTAAACTCCCACAAGCACTTGCTATTATTAACAATATTTGTTCTTCATTTTTCTTTTTCTTTTTGTGTAACCCTATACAACAAGGCCTCATTTCTTAACATTAGTTAAAGCTTCGGCTAATATTAATTATCAATGAACAATATACAGTATTTTTACAGCATACACTGTAAAAAATAATCCTGTTAAAAAACGGTAAACGGTTGCCAGCATCATACCGTAAAAATACTGTGTGTTACTGTTTTTGAAATTAACAGCTAAATACCGTATATTCATCTACAGTATAAAACTTTAATTTAACAGCTCTATGCTCTAACACAAAAACAGTAACACATCGTATAGTTACAGTATGATGCTGGCAACCACAGCTGCCAGTAGTTTACCGTTTTTTTACAGGATTATTTTTTTACAGTTTATGTTAATATTTGTTTATGTTCATGTTTGTTCGTGTTCACACAGTGGATAAATGTTGACAAACAATTTTGATTTAAAAAATGTATTAGTAAATTTTGAGATTAACATTAAGGTTAAAAATGCGGTAGAAGTATTGTTCTTTATTAGTTCATGTTAACTAATTTAGATTTAGACTAATTTAATTATTGTTAACAAACAAAACGTTATTGTAAAGTGTTGCCATTTTTTAATATCTAAATGCACTTTTAATAATTCACTTGATTGAGTAAATTTTCTTGTAATATTTTACTCAATTTGGCAATAATTAATCACTAAAAATGAGGCACTAAATTAAATTGTCATTATTATTTTATCAATGCATATCAGTAAAAGTAATGTGTAATATAAAATAATAAAAATTTTTAAATGTACCTTGTAATTTACTTTACATTTGATTAAATAATAATACTAATTTTAAAAACAATGTAAAATATATTAAATATTTATACATTATTATTGTTATTGTTGTTATTACTATTATTTCATCTGTGTAAAATAATATTGTAATAATATTTTAAAATGTAAAAGGTAAAATTTAGTTTGTTGGTTTTAAGATTTATAGCTCAAGAAGCACAATAATGTTTTTTTTCTAAGGCATTTTTATAAAAGCAACTTAAATGTCCTAAATGAATAAAGGTTTAATCCTGGCTTAATCTGAGCCCTGTCTGTGAAACCAAGCCATAAATTATCACTATTATCCTTATTTATACACTTTAATGCTACTATATATATATATATATATATATATATATATATATATATATATATATATATATATATATATGGATAAGATTGGAATGGTGAATTCAAATGGTTTGACTTCTGTGTTTGCACTTGAGTGGTTCATGATCATTGTGTTCACCTCTGCGATCTGTCACTTGTTCTGGTATTTTAATTCAACATGGTAGAGTTGATTAAAGGCTCTTTGTCTTAGCAGCGTGGTTTCATCCTGTTCTCAGCGCGTAGGCACTCACGTTAACCGTGTCCCTGAAGACAACGTGCTGCCGCTGATTATTAATTCATGAAGGTGGTGCTGTTTTAAAACACTGCGTTCCCACAACCCCGTGCTGTTTTCTCAAGAGCTCTAACATGATGTCAGGTCACCTGACTAAAGTCAGCTGATTTTTATGATTGGCCCTAAAAAGGAAGGTTTCCACAAACAGTGTCTCCTATTAAAAGTGGTGATTCTTTCACAGATGTCTTTCAATGCTTTTAAACCCCACTGTATTTCATCGAGTGTATAAGAGAGCTAATTGGATTCTGTATAAAATGCATCTCTGTATGCTAAGCCGAAGCCTGGAGGCAGAGCTGTAGTTGGGTTCTGTTTGTGAACTCTTTTATTTTCTGCTCTATATTAAATGCATAGTATAATCTGAGATCATACCAATTTGAAGTCTATAGTCCACGCTTAATCCTCTGACTAGGGATTTTCTCATTTTCTCTTCTTTCCTCTGTTGCCCATCACACACTGAGGCTGCGCTGATTCTAGGATTCCAGCCTTAAGATTATACATATAACTGTTTTTGGCTGACTTTTATAATTAAAACCAATGAAAATGTCAGTCATGATTTGCACTCTCAAGATTTAAGGCATTTTTAGAGAAAATTGAATTTCTTTTTATGAGATTACATATGGGGGCATCATATAAAAAGGTCTTTTTACTATATAGCATACTACTGTTGAATCGCTAATCGTTAAACGATTTCAAAGATTTCTCATAATATATTTTTAAATAAATAGTAGGCAGTATTCAGTGTATACTGTGCAGTATTCTATTGTGAATGTAGTCATGCATGCACACACTAGGTTCAGGAGGTCTCTGTGGAGTCATGTGAGGATCAGACCATGTCATGGGACCACATGGGGATTAAACACATCGTCTGAAATTACACTGAACACATCACACTCTGAAACATACTATGGAGAACACTGAGTTCGCAGTCCCTCACACATCAAACAGGAAGTGCAATTATCGGGCTTCAGTCTTCTCCGTTGAAATCAATGGGGTCGCTGTGTCCATTTCTTTTACTGTCTATGAGTTTTACGTGTTTATAGTTAATGCCGTATTGTTTTACGTGTTCAAACCAATCGTACTCGAACATTTGCATGTCATGGCTAAATATTGTTTAACAACACATATCAGTTGTAGCTATTTAATTGCACTGCCATAATCTCAGTCAAAACACAAGTGTTAAAAAGCATTACCAAAGTACAAAGAGCAATGTAACTGAATTGTCATCAGCATAACGATCACTTGATAGTTTTTGAGAAGAATCAATCAACATATGCATAATGATTGATCTGTCACATAATATAGGTCTGTATCTCGCATTTTTCATAAGTGATATTATTGACAGTTGCATGTGTTGCAAGGAAACACAGATTTTGTTTCATGTACATTTGCTCACCTGTCTAATAAAAATAATGCAAGAGCGATGTTGCTCCAAGTTAGTCGCGGACGTGGAGCTCTCGGCATCTCAAGAACGCCAAACTGATATTGATCCTCATTTTAGTTCTTCTTTGTCCCAAAATCTGCTTCCTATCTGTCTATGTTTGAAAGAAACAAGAATGTATGCCGCTAAATAAGAAATACGCAGTAGTCCACGTCTGTCGCCATGGTTACGTCATGGCTATGGCAGTGTGAACGGAAACCGAGGATGGCGCGGATATTGCGTCATTCACATGCAACATTTTTTTCCGGGACAGACACTTATTTAAAATTGGAATTTCTCTGAAATTAAAAATCTTTGGAGACTTTTAGGTACACAACTGCAGGAAATATATCACACTGTGCAAGTGATTTTTGGATATTTTGTTACAAAATTCCTACATATTGTACCTTTAAAGTATTCCAGTACATCCCCAATGTGTCACTTTTTTATTATTGGGGACTTGTAAATGTTCAGGTTAGTGAAAGTGTGTTGACTAGTATGGACACAGTAACTAAAGGGGATGTTTATGACAGCAGGTAGAACTGGAAGCGACTGGACACACTAAATAAGTATACCTTCACTTTGAAAAGTTCATTTATTAAGTACATTAATTCATTTAGCTGATGCTTTTATCCAAAGCGACTTACAATTGCTATATATGTCAGAGGTGGCACGCCTCTGGAGCAACTAGGGGTTAAGTGTCTTGCTCAGGGACACATTGGTGTCTCACAGTGGATTCGAACCCAAGTCTCTCACACCAAAGGCATGTGTCTTATCCACTGCACCACCACCACCCCATTTGTCTTTAGACTGAAATTGTAGTGAATTTTTCCAACATGTTAAGCTAACTACACTTGTCCTCAGCATTGTGTGCATGCTCTGAGAAACAAAGGAGATGCATATTTAAGTAGTCATAATGGGGGCGGGGTAGAGGTGAAATGGGTGTAAATGCACTATGGAAGTGAATGTATTGTGATTGGCTCTGACAATATGTGGGTCTCAATTTTAATCTTCTTACCAGTCATGATTTCTGTCTATTCTCCATCCTGAGCAAACAAACTCATGAAGTTCAGCTGTATTTTAAACAAGAGACCTGTGGTGAGGCAGCAGCGTGAGAGAGAGAGAGAGTGTGTGTGTGTGTAGGTTGGCAAAGTGGGAGGGAGCAGCGCTTCCTTAGCTCTGGGACAGCTGGGCAGCGAGATAAGAGTCAGAGTTAGTGAGAGATCGTGAAAGAGAGAGTTTTGTCGAGAGACCACCATAGTGAAACTATGAGATGAACACCCAAGAATCTATATCCGAACCAGCTCTGAAATGAATGTAAGTTTGAGTTCATTTGAATCCTTAGGGCAGCATGTTTATCCAGTTGGCAAGAGAGAGCAATCCCTTTGGATTGCTGGGAGTGGGGAAAGTTGGAAACTTCATTCATTGTTGTAATGTTTTTATAATGGTCCTATTGTTGTGCCAGTTTTTAGCCAATGCAAAAGACTGAAGACTCCTAGAGGACAAAACTCATGGAGTTCTTATATGATTTATGTATGTATAAAGTAAATTAGCATAAATTTAGGAAACAATTGTCTCAGGAGACCATTATATATTATATATAGCAATGCTTAGATCATTTGGGACAGTTTGATGAGAAATACTTCTCAAATCTCTGGCTTGATCGCTGACTTTGGTATATGGTACATTAAGATCTCTTCTGAAACTTTAAAGGAGATGCATGAGATCCATCTCCATCTTCTTTCCATACAATCTCGTTGTTTTCTAGAAGAAACAACAAAGTACTTTTCCTTGATTTTTCCTTTTATTTCACTGCATCTTTAAAACCTCTGCGTATCTAATTAGCTTTAATTAGATTTCCAATTTTTGGCTAGTTACTGTAGCTACCAAACAGTTCAACAAAACAAAACCACCCAACTGAACCTCCACAGAGAAAGAAGGACACCAAATGATTTTTTCCGAGTGTCCTTGACATGATCCTTTGCAAATCCTACATGGACAGTGGGATGTAACATGCCAACATGGAACACTGTATTTAGTATTGATGATGCATAGATGTGTGGTCACGCTGGTTGTGTGGCCTTGCATGTGACCTCATTCGCATGTGTTTATTTAATCATATCTGTGATGTCGTAGAGGGAAGGAGAAAGTGCTCTGCTCTTGTTCTATGAAATATTCAGTTGCAGCTCGAAATGAGGGCGGCCCATCCTGCATGATGAGCTCCCGTACTTTTTTCCGGGAACACAATATTCCCTTTTTACCATTATTAGAGAATGCAGAAGGAAAGAGGGAAAAAAAGAGATGATAAATGGTTTGCAAGAGAATCTAATAAAATCTAGCCATAACGCCACGGGCAATGGTATGTGCCCAGTCGTAAGTGTTACCTCGGGGATTACAGCTAGCCCACAAAACCCTACTGTTTTACTTTACAGTCTAACCATATCGTAACCCATTTAGATCCCATCTGCTGCCCCTAAATTACTAACATTTGTGTGCCTTGGAAAGGAAAAAAGAGTGATCCATTCCACTGAGAGAGCATCATGCGATCTGCTTCACTCATCGACACTATCTACGTAGAGCCCTTAGAGGAAGGGGCTTTTTATGCACTTCCCATGATGCTTTGGGGCAGGCGCTGCTGGACCACTTCTTTACATTATGCATTAGGAACAATGTAAGGTTTTTGCATGAGCGATTGAAGGGGTACCAACTACATTAGCCAACCAAGACTGTGTAAAAATACACAGTTGCCTTCCAACCAAAGAGCATCTGTCATTTAGAGAGAGAGAAAATACATTTTTGATATAACATTTTGATACAATCTTTCTTTTTCAATAATTTTGCATGCACCTATTCAGTTTACCTGTGAGTAAATGTGGTTGTCAATTCCAAAAGACTTACAGTGTGAAGTTGTGAACGTATCCGTAGTATCTCATTCTTTTGACTACTATGTCATAATTTACCATTATGCCCTGAAATGAGGCTTAAAGGAGTAGTTCACTTTTTAAAAAAAACTGATCATTTTTGCTGCTAATTTACTCACCCCCATGTCATCCAAGATATCCATGTCTTTCTTTCTTCAGTCGAAAAGAAATGAAGGTTTTTGATGAAAACATTCCAGGATTTTTCTCCATATAATGGACTTCAATGGGAACCAAACGGTTCAAGGTCCAAAAGACAGTTTCAGTGCAAACTGTTCAAAGGGCTTTAAACGATTCCAGACGATAAATAAGAGTGTTATCAAGCAAAACGATCGCTCATTTAAAAAAAAAAAATAAAAAATAACAAAGTTTAAGTTTTATAAACTCAAACGGTCGCCTTGCTCTGTTCTGTGATGCGCGTTCGAACTCGTTCATCAAAATGAACAAATCTTTTTCCGATTCGATCATTTCGTTCGTTGAATGAACCAAATGACTCGAAAAAATTAAAGTGCATTATTAATTAAAGATTAAAGTGCATTAAATGGAGGAAAAATCCTGGAATGTTTTCATCAAAACCCTTAATTTCTTTTCAACTGAAGAAAGAAGGACATGGACATCTTGGATGACATGGGGGTGAGTAAATTATCAGCAAAAGTTTTTTAAAAAGTGAACTACTACTACATTTTGGTAATTCACAAGTAACCTTTGTTCAGTAACATTTGTAAATTGTCATGTGTGTGTGATTTGCAGAACTCCAGCCCAGAATCGGTGGACTCCAGCGAGGAGATCACAGACACAGAAGATAATGAGGAGGAAGACCTCGGAGTCTTGGATGACCAGAGGAGCATTATCCTTCATCTGCTGTCTCAACTCAAACTGGGCATGGACCTCACACGGGTACACACACACACACTTGCTGTCCCACCCAAACTGATCATCAAGTTAATGATGCTGAAAGAATTTGGCCATTCTGTACATGTATACATCATTCTTCCTTTTCTCATACAAACAGGAACCACTCAAGATTGTTTATCTGTTCTCAATCTCAGGGAACAAAGGAGGGGTTTTCCAGCTTTTTATGATTTGGAAATTTTTACAAAAACTCACACTGTGTGCCATAAACACGGATATTTGGAATGTTTTGGAATGCACAATGAATTTATTTACCAGTAAAATTTATACGAATATAATTTTAATACATCAAAATATATATTTTTTTGTTTTCTCAGATGAAAACATTATCAAAATGATTCCCGTTCACACGCATCCGCGGAAACGACTAAAAACGTATGCATGTCAGATAAGTAACTGGCAATGTTACTTTGTAAAGACAGACTCCACACCTTCGCACATACGCATTAAAACGCGCATGCCTATAGATTAAATGGGTAATATGCATGTGCCACAATATGCATGCCATCACCATTGACGTTTACATGGAGCTGATAACGGTATCGCTTTCAAAACCCATTTTCAAAAACTTGCACTTTGAAAGCTACTTCAAAATTTGTGTTCACAGGCCACCAAAACGCCATTGCCATGTCAATGAACGGCCAGAATGCATTTCGGTTTTCAGTTGAAAACGGTGTTGTGTAAGCGGCCCCTAAGTTAAATTATCTAAGTTAAAGTTAAGTTAATCTAAGTTAAAGTTAATTTAACTTATCTAAGTTAAATTAAGTGGCCCCTAAATTAACTAATGATTTTTACAATGGCAATGAATCAATTAAATGTATTGTAGTCTTGCATGGACATTGTCCAGTCTCAGACACAGATTGAGAATGTATATGTCACGGTTATGTTCTGTTTCGTGCTCTCAGATCCTGTGGTCATTTCATGTCTGCCTTCGGCCACGTTTACTCAAATCCGGGTATTTAGAGAAACAAATATTTTCCCCCTCTCCGTTTTCAAAAATAACATTGTGCACACACCCGCTTTAATATGCCGTCGAGCACCATCATAACTATGCCAAACCTATTGGCGGCAGTGTAGGGAGAAGGATAAAGCCATGCAAGCCAATCAGAATCCTCAGAATCGACAAGAGAGAACCTAAAACCCTGTTTTTTTTCTATGGTTCACACGACAACACTTAACCGGCGTTTTCAGAAATCTCCACTTTGGCCGGAATTTTTAGAAATAATCGTTTTCTGTGATAAAAAAGGGAGGTTACGTGTGAACGAGAGGCCAAACCGCAGGGAAATATCTGCGTTTTTCCTTCGCGTAAACGGGGCCTTAGTTGTCCTACTTTCCTAATGTGGGTCTATCTTTTACCTTAGTAAATTATTGTGTCCACCTGCCCATTGTTAACTTAGTCGTTTAGTCCTGTATGTATATTTATATACACCCCTTGTCTCTTGTTGACAGTATGTGTGGTTACTATGAGTATTTTGGTTTATTATTAAAAGACTAATTCTTGGAATTTGATATGGTCCTACATTTGATTGAACCACGCTGTTGCAGTACCATGCTACATACAAGGAATATATAACAAAATCATGGCTCAGGGGAAATTGAGTTTCATAATTATACTTTACGTAATCAGTTAACAGGATACTTTATCTGATTTGATGATCCTATTCGTCCTCGTGATTAGGAATCTAATGGACCGATTCGAGCGTGTCGAGAGGTGTCATGATATTATTATTCAAATTACTGTTCATCAGCCTCAGTGTTGGTTTTGATATGTTTCTCTCTTTACTATCTACAGAGGCGTCTCTGTTTAGTCTCTCTGATATTAACATTTCCTTCTGGGCTTGTGTTTATAGTTCAGCAGGATTCGAGCAGTCATTTGGATAGCTGAGATGATGAAGTTCAGTGATGTGTGTGTGTGTGTATGTGTATTGTAGGCCTCAGGGGAAAGGGACAGAGCATTAATCCATGGAGTCAGAATCTGTATTACAAAGACAAGCATACAACTATTATATTATCTTTGAGCACCAGTAATAGATATGCACTTACACTGACATCACGTCACATTCATTGCAAGTTTAATAATATAAAATAATATTTTAGCAATACGACAAGAATAATATGCTCTTTTGTAATATGCTAACCAAAGCCAAGATGATAAAACAGCACGATTGTAAGTATGATAATGCTTTTATACACAAGTAAAAACAGGAAATTTGTATTGACTAAATTTAGGCGCAATATTGCGAGTTGCTTTGCCTGTTTTGGCCCCACCAACAAAAACAGCCGTTGTGTGACATAGTAAGAGTCTGCATTTTGAAACGGTTGAGTGAATAATTCAGTGACTTGCTCAATAAGACAAAATCACATTTGAATACGTAATTACGTCACGGCCGCTAAAAAAGTACGTTCTTCAATATGGTATGAGTGTGTGTAGTATGAATATAATCTGGACTACATTCGCCATGTTGTCATTATCATGTGACCTATCAGCATTAGTTACATCGCTTCATTGCCTATTCGTGGCTTAATGGGATATTAGAGTGTCCATTGTATGCAGTAGGTCATCCGTGTACTTTTTGCCTAGTCTTTTATGAGTACTGTGAATTTGGACTTCTTTTTTTTTACATACTGTTTTTATAGTGGGGAAGTATGTGATTTCAGATGCAGCCAGACACTTGTTTCATTCCTGAACATTCACTCATAAAAACAGGGACATCAGAAATGATATAAATTACCAGTGCACAGTGACATTTTGTCTGGAACATACAGTGAGACAAATTGATTCATTGATTGATTCATGGGCCACATTCAGCAATATCCGTGAAATCTTTTTTCACTCACAAACTGCCTTCAGATAACGTAGGCCTATATCTTATGTTCTTAGGTGGTGCTGCCCACGTTTATCCTAGAGAAGCGCTCCCTTTTGGAGATGTACGCCAACTTCATGGCCCACCCGGATGTGTTTTTGGCCATCACGTCTGGAGCGACGGCAGAGGAACGCATGATCCGGTTTGTGGAATACTACCTGACCGCCTTCCACGAGGGTCGCAAAGGTGCTGTGGCCAAGAAGCCTTACAACCCCATTCTGGGCGAGAGCTTCCACTGCACATGGGACGTACCGCGAGATAAGGTTCGGCCCCTCAGGACTACCAGCTCAAGCCCAGCACCTGCGGCCGCTCATTCCACCCAGACCATCTCCAATGATGGGTTAGGATCTTACCGGCTACGCTTTGTGGCTGAACAGGTGTCCCACCACCCCCCGGTCTCTGGATTTTACTGCGAGTGCAAAGAGCGCCGGACATGCGTCAACACCCATGTTTGGACAAAAAGCAAGTTCATGGGCATGTCCATAGGAGTGTCAATGTTTGGAGAAGGTGAGTTCGAGTCTCTTTTAACTCTTTTCCCGCCATCGACAGAATTTTCCGGCTTTTTTTTTCACTGTTATACGGTAGGGGACGCTATTACACATTTGAGAGTAACGTTACTGCATCTCCTGATAAAAACACATACGAAGAAGATACAGAATCAGGTGATATCATCTACACTAAATGGCATATAAATCAAAACGGCCTAATCTTACAGAATAAAATGTCGACCCAGGACGAGGTATAGGACTGTGAAGCTTTGCGGGTGTTCATGGACTCGATCGTCGATCTGAAGCCTATCCAGACGTAGCCTTTAACAAAAATATGATTTTTTTTTTCAGCTTTTTGCTCAAAATGTTGTTTGTGTAACACACTTTTCTATTTGAAAGTGCTTTTTTGGTATGACAAATATTTCACATAAGTATGCACAATATTTTAGTGCCATATTGAAAGATACCAATCATTTTTTTAAATTTATTGGTATCAGTAGATTTTGAATATTTAATTGTTTGTAGTCATTTCCCCTAATATTACGTTTAGTTAGGTTTAGGATATTTGTTGTCATCTAATGCTGACTAAAAACAATAATAATCTTAGATCTAAATCTCAGAATGAATATAATTTTTTCATGCTTCACATTATGTTGCGATCAGGTTAATTTATAATTAAATTAATTATAAAATTGAATTAATATAAATTATTTTTGTTTTTGTTAATATTTTGAATTGGATTTTATTTGAATATTTTGTTTTCTATTTTAATATTTATATAATATTTCTTGATTAAAGTACTTCAACTTAAGCTAAACTTTAAAATGAGAAATGTTGTTGCATTTTTTTTTGTAGTTTAAAAAAACTATTTAGACAAAATAGGATACTTTTAATATTGGTAATTTACTGTTGACCAACTATAACATGAAAATAATTATATAGTCTTGTAGCTATCGACCAATATTAACATCTTAATAAATACTCATAAAATCAGAATTGTGCTAAACAAAATATACATTCATTTATTTTAAAAATTATTGACAATAAAAGATAAAAGAGACAATGTACTGTGCAAAGTGACCAATTACAGCCAATCAGAATTGGTTTAGTTTAATACACAGCTAAGTAGAGCAGGATTTTGGACCAATGAGATTTCACAGTGGGCAGGGCTACAAAATCCAATGAGAAATCAATGAATCCAGTTCATTCAGTTCTCAAAATCCATCCATAAGATCTCACTACAAGTCTTTGTTTTCATACTTACCAAAACATTACTAGAAAAAATAAATGCTAATAGTTTCTTAGAAGCATTTATTTATTCATAAAGTTGTGTTTTGTTTATGGGGATCATTTGTCTGCTGGGATCATTGAGTTTTGTTCATTACTGTTTGATTAAAGCCTGAGGGTTTGCTCATTCAGGCAGAACTGTGTCCAAAGAGCATACTGTTTCCAGATCAGCTGATCTGCCTCAGGGCCTGTGATATTTACTGGTGCTTGTATCACAACTCCATCTGTCTGCAGGAACAACAACAGAAATGTTCATCTGTTTGAAAAACTCTCCCCTTGATGTGTCACTTCACACACTCACTCCATGCTTCGCTCAAGTCACAAAACTGTAGAGCTGCCAGCAAAGGGGGTATTTTCAGGCATTTCCCCTAAAGATTCTGCCTTCATTTAGTTAATATACCTTGTTTTGGCCAGGTTCTTCATTGACAATGAAATCCCATTCATGTTGTGCCAAATGCCAGATAAATGTCATTTATAAATACACTTTAAAAAAATATATATCTTATGCTCACTATAGTTTATTTGATTAAAGATATAGCAATGTTGTAAAATACTATTACAATTTAAACAACTATTTTCTATTTGAATATATTTTAGAATCCAATTTATTCCTGTGATGGCAAAGCTGAATTTTCAGCATCAATACGAAAGTTTTTAGTGTCACACGATCATTCAGAATCATTCTAATATGGTGATTTGATGCTCAAGAAACTTTTCTTATTATTATTGATGTTGAAAACAGGTGTGCTGCTTAATATATTTGTAGATTTTTTTTGTCAGGATTCTTTGATGAATAGTACATTCAAAAGAACATGATTTAATTGAACCTAAGCTTGTTCTCAATTCTCTCGAACTGAGAGTTCAGTGAAGTGGAGGATCATGAGGGATGAAGGTAGCTTTGGGTGAGCTTTAACCAGTTTCTTCTGTAATTAGGACAACATTAATTACTTATAAGACGGCTTGCACTAATCCCCTCGAGTAATGTACACAGTGTTAATTGGAGCAGCAGGAATTTTAGAGGAATTTAAAAAGTTAAAACTATTTTACACTAAAATGAAAATTGTCATTTACTCGTCCTTTTATTTTTCATCATCTGTCGAACTCGAAAAGTGTATAAGTTTGTATAAGTTTGGTATAAGTTGTATAAGTTTGGTATTTCTGATGTCAACAAATCAAGCTGTCATTCACTGATAACTGACACCAGATCATTAAGTCACAGAGCTGTCTGTCTGATTCCTCAGTGATTCATTGTCTATTGTATTTAGAAATTTTCATTGAAAAGAACTGGCTCAAAAAAACAATTCATTCACTGATCTGTGAGATACTGAAATAGTTTTTGTTCATATTTTCAATTTGTTTTTTTGTTGTATGTTTTCCGTTTTCATTTCAGTTTGTTTTTTTTTGTCATTTTTATTATTATTATTTTTAATATGTCTGTATAGTTTTTATGCATTTTTATTTCAGTTTTAGTTTTAATTATTTTAATACGTCAAGTTAAACTAATTGAAAATGAGAAATGTTTCCTTGGCAACAAGCTAAATGAAGTAAGTTTAATCGTTTTATTTTTTCCCCTTTAACTTTTAAATAGTTTTAGGGGTTTAGTTTTAGACCCTAAAAACTATTTAAAAGTTAATGGCAATAAAATAAAACTAGTAACACACTACATTTGTACACATTACTTAATGCCGAGCTAACATTAACTAACAATGAACAATATATTTATTTAAATCAGTTATTATCTAAGTTAATGTTAGTTTGTAAAAATGTAATTTTAGTATCTCAATTTACTTTTAGTTTGATAATGTTTTTTTTTTATTATTTAATATTTTGTATTTTATGGTACTAAATTATTTATGCAGTAATGCATTTATTCATATCACTTATTTTCCTGAAAATGACAATTCCAACTGAAACTCTCATAAATCTGGAATGTTTTGGTGCACATACTTGTTTTGCTCTCTTTTTAAGGATGACAGATTATTGCTGAAGTGAAAACAGATTTATAAAAGTGGAATTGAAAAATGCCTTTTGACATTGATATATTAGGACCTTTTCGAATAATAACCATGTTTATTTTTGTCTGTGTGTGTGTTCGCATAGCAGGTGCCAAAACCTTTGCCAAGTTTCGTATCATTCCTATAAAGCAAAAAATTTGAACAAAAAAAAAAAAATGCTAAATTTTTCTAGCACCAGAGAGTAAAAATGTATTAGTACACGTTGAAATGAACTTTGACTTAGATCAGGGGTTTCCAAAGTCAAAGATAGTGGGCTTCCCTTCTAACACAACATATACACGATGGCGTCTGAAAGATATTCACTTTCCTCATACGTGGATCCAATATAATTATAATTTCCCCAATGTTTACTTTCACTTTACACATAACTGACTGTTTACATGAATAGTTACCAAAACAGCCATTTTGAAACCCATTGTCAAAAACTGTAGTCTTCCGGGTTCGCCCTACAAATTGACATAGTCATCATGAATTCATCTGTCGTCTCCTGGGATCATCAGAGAAGCTCTGTTCTCAGCATTAGCACAAGGAACTGGGCCGAAACACGCTTGACCCTTCTGGAGCTGGGAGCCGAACTGCATCCCCCCTTTAGCTTTCTTGTCTCTGGGAAACAGATGTGCTGTTGTCAGACCTGGCTGAAAGCCCACAGAGATTTTGCCACTAGACAGCTGTCCATTATGTAACCAGAATAAAAAATAGGCCAGGCCTGCTGATAGAGCTGCTGTGAACATGCTCGCACTGATCAGATTTTACCTGAGTTATACAGATAAACACAATTAATCATTTTAATGAATAACTGTATAATCTGTTTGCATTATAATATAGTGTATTTAAATCTAAGTACACTATATATAGAAAGAATCTGGTAAATCAGAATAGGTCTGGACTATACAGAAGGATTATAGTGGATATGAATTCCTGAAGGAATGCTAATATCATTTATAACAACTTCTGTATTTTCATTTTAGGAGTCCTACATCTCTTGGAGCATGGCGAGGAGTACGTGTTTACACTGCCCTCAGCTTACGCTCGCTCCATCCTCACAGTGCCCTGGGTGGAGCTGGGTGGGAAAGTTTCCATCAGCTGCGCCAAAAGCGGATACTCCGCCACCGTCACATTCCACACCAAACCCTTCTATGGAGGGAAAGTTCACAGGTGAGAGTGAAGAAGCTTATTTTATTTGAGATCAGGTAAAAATGTGCAGCATATTTTAATATGTATTTTGTTGATGGTAAGATTTGGATTATTTGCTTATTATTTACTTTACTTATTATATAATAACCGTTATTTTTTTTTTTTTCATCTTTAAAGGGGCTATAGAAATTTTCCTTTATTAATCAGTGGGCGAAATAAAAAAAACGAGACCTTTACCGACTTCCTGAGCTGTCTATAAAAGCCTGAAGGCTGATTTTTATGTGAAGGACTCAGGACGTTTTTGCCGTGATAAAAAAGATGTGACATTTACACGCTACATTCCCTCTTCCTTCAGTGGCTTATGAAATTAATGTATGTACAATGTTCAGGCTATTCTGTAATGTCAATGTGTCAAAAAGAAAAGGGATTAATTCAAACTATAGTCACAAATAGCCAGATCTAGCTATATAGTCTATCTATACATTTACATTAATTCATTTAGCTGACGCTTTTATCCAAAGCGACTTAAAATTGCTATACATGTCAGAGGTCGCACGCCTCTGGAGCAACTAGGGGTTAAAAGTCTTCGAACTCGGGTCTCTCAGACCAAAGGCATGTGTTTTATCCACTGTGCCATCACCACCCCTGTACATTTTCATGTCCTAGACCTAGTCTTAAACATACTTTTATAATCAAGCTATCATTTTAATTACCTCATCTGTCCACGTGATGCTGGTGAATTGCAGTCAGAGCTTGCGCAAACATGTCCACCAGCAAGAAGGTTCTGGCTGCAGTTCACTTATTGGCCACTGGTGTCACTAGAAACAATGGTTTCGGAACAATGGTTTCTACATATGAAGAGTTCAGATGCAAAAGCCTCTAAATGCCATTTGAGATTTTCTTCTAAAATGAATATTTTTATCAAACTTGTATATTAAGTTGAGTAATTTCACTTAAATGACAATTAATAGGTAATCTTCATTGCCATTTAAGTGAAAGTACTGAAATTAAATATACAAGCTTGATAAAAATGATCATTTTAGAAGAAAATTTCAAATGGCACTTAGAGGCTTTTGCATCTGAACTCTTCATATAGCCCCTTAAACTTACTTTCTCTTTTTCTTCAACAGAGTCACAGGTGAGGTAAAGCACAATCCCACCGGTACCATCGTATGCAAGGCTCAGGGGGAGTGGAACGGGACCCTGGAGTTCACTTACAGCAGTGGAGAGACCAAAGTGATTGACACATCCAAACTGCCAGTCATTAAGAAAAAGATCCGCCCTCTGGAGAAACAGGCTCCGTATGAATCGAGGTGAGATTTTATCACAAACTTCATTTCAATACTATGGATAATGTGGGCATTTAGGGGAGAACTGATGCTTTTCCAGAATTTTATTTAGTTTAAATAATGCTTATTTTATTTTTGCAATTACATTTTGAGCCACTAGTAATGGTCTTTTTTGTTTTTCGGTTGCAACTGAAGTCTGGCTGATTTCAAACGTGCACGAGACATGTTGAGTCGTGTATACAACAAGTGTTTGAGTCTGGGTCGTCCCCTACTAACCAAATTAAAAATTGTGAAAATTATCTGATTATCACACTTCCCAAAGTACAAAATGGACTAAATATATTTATATAAACAATTGTGTGTTTTTATTTAGATTTATCTAGTTTTGTTCATTTTGCAGAAGTCTATTAACTTCAAATGAAAGCAAAGTGAAACCTTTCTTCTCGGGAAGAGAGTTACTCAGGCAATGCAAATAAATTGTGAGTGTGAAAGATCAGGACTCAGTGATCCAGATAATGCCACAGTGGATGAGCATAATTTTGAGCATTTTAGCTAAATCCTGCCCCTCTAGAGCTCTTATATGATACTCGTGACCCTCATGCGTTGGCCCTGAGTGAGCTGGACGTTTCACTTAATAAACTCTAATGCTGCTTATTGGCTTACTGGAGAGCAGAGATCCAGCCGGACAAGTCAGAGCCCCATCAGAGTACTCTAATGCTCTCAGCTTGGCGGTACCACAGCCTCGTAATGCAATTAAAAGAAGATATAGCGGCAGAGAGGTGCTTCTGAAGTAGTGCTACGCTTGCAAAAAGTGTGGATCCATTGATCCTTGAAAGTTTTGGGATCAAATTTAACAAAAGATTTAGATAATTCATCATTGAGGTTGCTTTTCTTATCCTAATCAATATGGCTAGACGCATCACCCTTGACTAATCAGCAAAGTTTTGCAGCTTATTCTATATACATATACGCGGCAATTTTTTCCGTGTTCCTTTTGAACGCGTCAACACCGACAAAAGTATTATAGGCTAAATTACACAGCACATATTTATAACTAAATACACACACACAGGGCCGGACTGGGACCAAAATTTGGCCCTGGCATTTGTGGTTTTCACCGGCCCAACTAATTGATGACGTTAAAAAACGTCCCTAGAATCTGAATATTTTATCCACTGAGACACACCATACAAGGCAACAATGACTTTCACACTGTAGTCTGAAGGCATACACGACGCATCATGATATAAGACTGAGGCGCATAGACTTTAGTCCAATATGAGCATGGCACAGCGGCCAAAACCACACGCACACCAGCATGGCACGGCGGCCAAAAACACACGCACACGAGCATGGCACAGCGGCCAAAACACACCCACACGAGCTTGGCACAGCGGCCAAAATACCGTATTTTCCGCACTATATTTAATTTTCTCAAAAAATAAATAAATAAATAAATAAAAGAAAAACGACAGTGAGCCTTAATCATAAAGCGCTCCCTGTTCAGCGCTCAACGCAGTTTGCTTCGCGCTCCACTCAAAACGCCCCCCCCCCCCCCCTCCTAAATAAATAAATAAAATAAAATAAATAAATCTACATTATTTGTATTTCACTTTTTGGTTTTGGCCTTACCTTACAAAGAACTAAAGACCAACAACATTTCTATTCTATTAGTCCACAAAGGACTTTGCTATAGCCTATGTAAGAACAGGAATGTAGCATAGCCTACACAAAAAGTCCTGTAAAATTAAACTAATAAGTAGGCCTAATAGTATGAATAAAAATTATATAAACAAAAGTATACATAAAAGTTTTAAAAATAAATTAACTATAGGCCAGAATTTTAATAACTGAACTTTTGCTCAACGCGCAAAATAAAAATTTAAATGGGCTTATAACCATTGTACACACAAACTGCTGTAAAATTAAACGAATAAATGGGCCTAATAATATAACTAAAAAATTATATAAACAAAAATGTTAAAATATATATACATAAATGTTTAAAAGTAGGCTAATTAATTATTAGGCCAGATTTTGATAAGCCATAACTGATTTTTGCGCAGACGCGGAGTTTTCTCGTGGTGTGAGCGGAGAGGCGCCCTAAAAATGTTCTAAAATATATATAAAAATATAATCTGTACCGGACTGTAAGGCGCACCTTCAACGAATGACCTATTTTAGAACATGTTTTCGCCTTATAGTGCGGAAAATACGGGTATGATAAAAAAAAAAAGAACCATGACCTACTGTGCGTTGCATCAGCGCGTTCTTGCAATCCGTGTCCAAAGAATCCAGAGTCTCTTTTTCGATTGCCATCTTCAAGATGCTCCTTCGCGGTGCTCCTTAATCGATTCTTGATGAATTTTGGCGTGGAAAAGCTTCGCTCACATGCAACTTGTGTCGCAGACAGAGTTAACAGAAACTTGTATCCAAGTCCGATTAGATGGTAGGAGTCAGTGAGCAGGTTACACCATTGTAGGACATAATAACAACAGATGGGATATTTTCTGCAAGATTGGCAGGTTTTGTTCACATCCCATTCTTCATCTGGACTCTGCTCATCATCTCCATCCGCAGTACTCATCTGGTCAGATATACTCTTCGCGCACAGACACCTTCAGCTTGTCCCAGTGCATAGCCAGACGAAGTAGTTCACCCTGTAAGGCATACAGTCAGTTTAGTTCTCTGTTTTTAGCAAAACGTCGGGAAATACTTTCAATGATGGTATCCAGAATGACATTGTGCACTTGATTGATTCAAATTGATTAATTCAGGTGTGTCTGACATCAGTAGTCATGGCAACAATAATCAGACACACCTGAATTAATCAATCTGGCCAATTATTGCAGACAGGAATCAAGGAGCTAAATCAAACACTTAGGTTCCGTTTACACGATGGGAAAATGCAGATATTTCTCTGCGTTTTGCCCTCTCGTTTACACGAAAACACCGTTTTTATCACAGAAAACGATTATTTCTAAAAACTCCGGCCAAAGTGGAGATTTCGCAAAACGCCGGTTATGTTTTTTTTTTTATTATTTATTTTTTATTAATGCTGAGAAAAGGGTAAACAATGCAACACAATACAAAAGAGAAAGCATACATCACATAATAACAAACAATACAATAAGGGAGACAATAACAAAAATAAATAAAATAAAAAAAATAAAATAAAAAAGAGTTGTCGTGTGAACTGGGAGAAACGGCGTTTCTATCTTGTCGATTCTGATTGGCTTGCATGGCTTTATCCTTAACCCCTACACTGCCACCCATAGGTTTGGCATTGGCATAGTTATGATGGTGCTCGACGGCGTATTTATGCGGGTGTGTGAACGATGTTATTTTTGAAAACGGAAAGGGGGAAAATATTCGTTTTGCTAAATACCCAGCTTTGTGTAAACGCGGCCTTAGAAGCTTCGTTTAGCCGTAGTCACGTGACGTAGGTGTTTTGAATCACGCTTCGGAATCGGATCAGTGTTTCGAATCATCTGCGCTTCGGGATCTCGCAAAGCTTTCGCGTCAGCCATCCCTAAAAATAATATCCCGTATTTTTACGCTCTGACTGTGTTAACTGACTCAGAACACGCAACTATCTGTGTCTTGGCCCAAAACAATAGAAAATCACACCGGCTGTTCTGGCAATGTGCTAGATGGCCAATCACACACCGGGCCTGCACACTCTCACACAAACCTGCATAAGTTTATTCATGTTCACATAATAATGTTTTGTAATTAGGTATTTAGTTGGTTGTATAGTTTGTTTATGCTGCTGTCTGTATTGTTTCCAGGAACATCATCTTGGCTGCTGCAGGCTGACGAGTGCTATAATAAAATTAATACATTCTAATTCATACATACATTCTACATTCATAGTTAAATTTGTTTTGATATTCATGATATGTTTATTATTAATAGTTTATTTACCCATAAACTTGCCTTTAGGAAGCCATAAGTTATAGTGGCAAGAATAACTTTGTTAAACCATTAGGGTTGGTTTCCCAGGCAGGGTTTATATTAATACAGGAGTAGGCCTTAATCTACTTAATCATGTTTTAAAAACACAGATTAAGTGCATATTACTAACAAAGCTGATGTGTGCAATTTTTTTTCTTGCTTGCATTAAAATATATATTTTTTACTGCTTCTCAGTTCCATGCAATTTGAGAATTTTCTTGGTTCACTCCATAGGCGACCTCTGTCACAGTTTGTTTTACAGTTTTACATTTTTTTTTTCAAATTGCTAATACATAATATATTGCTAATAAAGTTGAATTTGAGGCTTACACGATGAAACCATTCACTCATGTACCCAATCTTAAGCCCAAGTCTGCTAAATACAAAGACTTTATTGCTTTGCACTCAGTTTGCATTTGTAAATCAAACTTTTTGCAAAACTCTAAACACATTTCTCTACACGCATCATTCAAAACCAACAGCTCTTGTGTTTCATTTGGGAAGAACCGCCAGTTCGTTTTCTGATGTCCTACAGCCAGTAATCATGTGGGAAAACAATTGTACATAAATTGATCACTTAGAAATCAAAACTCAGTTTTGAGAAAGAAAGAAATTATTTTTACTATTATTCATTTTTTTTTTATCATTTTCAAGAAATTTTGGACAATTTCATGCTCCAAACTTTGTGGGAACAGTTTGTAGATGGCCCCTTTCTGTTCTAAAATGACTGCGCACCTGTCCTGACCCTTAACCCGATAGAACACCTTTGGGATGAATTAGAGCGGAGACTGCGAGCCATCAGTAAGCTGGTGTGTGGTGGGTGTTCTGGTACAAAATATGGCTGCCATCGCATCATCCAGGTAGATGCTGCACATTGGAGTGCCTTTGGTGACTTTTGAGTGTTCCTGTGCACCCATCACCCATCACATTATTTGCCATTTTGAGGTATTGCCCAATACATCCTTGAAAAGTACCCCTTATCGCACGTTTCCCTAAGGCAACAAAAAGAAAAAGAAATAATTTTGTGAACATGTAAAATAAAAATTAAAAACTTTTTAAACCTGCCAAATGGCTTCTCTACACCTTGACACAC
Organism: Cyprinella venusta; assembly: GCA_038021265.1. Taxonomy (NCBI): domain Eukaryota; kingdom Metazoa; phylum Chordata; class Actinopteri; order Cypriniformes; family Leuciscidae; genus Cyprinella; species Cyprinella venusta. Next base: position 27,373,535 of record CM075874.1, read on the forward strand.
ACAAATATATTTTTTTTATATACAGTTAGTGTCAATTTAAATAAGATTACTAAAGCAAATAATCTTGCTCTCTTCTCAGACTATATTAATCCCCCCTATTAAAAAAGAATGTCTTTTTTTTACACACATTCTAGTGTTGATAAAAAAAGAATGCATGAAGCTTGAATAAAATGACAAGAAAAATGTCATATGGGGCAACCGCAAAAAAGTTTGCAGGTGCAGTTTAGGAGCAAATTTATCTGAAGTATATTATTCCGCAACAATATACGAGCATGAAAAAAGAATAAGCCTGTGGTATAACCCTGTCTTGTGGTAATGATTGACAGACGGCTGTGGCAGCATGTGACCGCGGCGCTGAAGGCCGGGGACATCGATGTGGCCACTGAACACAAACACCAGCTGGAGGAGAAACAGAGAAGAGAAGGGAAGCAAAGAACAGCCAGCAGCACCACCTGGAAACCCAAGTACTTTATCAAAGAGGTGAGGCTTCCTAATTCTGCATCAAAAACCTGAAGAAAACTTGCAGTCTCAATGCCTTTGTTTGTCCATACAAGTCACATTTGTTATTTTACCTAGCATATGCAAAACTACATATTTTCATAATTCATAACTACAATCTAACTAGTCAGCTAATTGATCTTAAAGGGATAGTTCACCCAAAAATAAAACGATCCCACAATTTATTTACTCACCCAAGCCATCATAGGTGCGTATGACTTTCTTCATTCAGCCAAACACAATCATAGTTATTTTACAAAAGCTCTTCCGAGCTTTATAATGGCAGTGAATAAAGTTTCTGAAGCTCCAAAAAGCGCATCCATCCATCATAAAAGTAATCCATACGGGCCAGCAAAGCAATGGGTTTTTGTACTTTATAAATGTAAACATATCAAAAATTAATTTCAAAGTGAACTATCCCTTTAAACCATCAATAAAGTAAAATTAATAATATAATTGACAATCATACTATTTTGTCCTTGTCCAATAGAAACGGGAGTTTTTAAACCGGTTCAATCGACATTTGTGTCTTTTTAAAAGTACAGCATTTATTTGAAATATTCTTTTCTTTTGTAACATTGTAAAAGTGTTTGTCCATTTGTATCCTGCTGAATCAAGATTGTAAAAAAAACTGAAGTCACCTTTTAAATGGCATTGTGCATTGTGACCCATAATTAAATGTCATGGTTTAAAAGGGAGCTCAGAGGCACCCATCTATGTGCTCACAATTCACCCTCAATATAGCATTTTACATTGTCACCATGTTTGGGACGAGGCCAAATATTTTTAATTTCCCTTCACGTCCCGCCTCTTTTGATTAGCTCCAGAGTCATGCAGGATATTGGTTCGCATATCAGATCTAGCATGTCTAACATTTGATTCCGTTCTTGAATTGCCCGTAGGGGGAAGGATGGGTGTACCACAATCCTTTATGGAAGACGAAGTGATGAAGAAAAGCCGGAGCCACATGATTCCGGTCCGTCACAGCCCCCGCCCCGCAGATGGGAGTGGCCATGTAAACGAGGGGCTGGCCGACCAACGGGACTCAAACCGCAGGGAAAAAGATTGATCCTTTTCTCCAACTTGTCGTACGGAGAATGAAAGGTGCCAAAAACAAAAAAAAGACTCTAGAGTGGTTATAATACCTCAAAAGCCCCTCCGGACGATTAAGATTTGGATGTGGAGGACTGAATTGTGTGACCTTGTGCAATATGTTTATATTTAAATATTACTTCTGGTAATCAATACTACAGTAAAGTGAATTTTTACACAGAAAAGATGTAGCATCTGTATCAGAGAGTATAACACAAATACCCAATAGCTATTATTTTAGAACACCATAGAGCATTCTGGTTATTTGAGACCAGTGAGCACAGAGCGGCTATAGTACGTGAGGAGTATGTATTCATGTTCTTATGTATTATTTGAATGACTGAATCAATCTTACCATTCGGTGGCAGTATTGTGCTTCAGTCGAGTCTCTCACACCTGAAGAAAGAATAAAATGGATATTTAAAGGAATGGATTTTAAAAATCACGTGCAAATGTATTTTTTTCCTCCGTGATTTAGCAAGGTCAGTGATGTGCATGCTTTTCAGTCACTTATCTGAACTATTCATCAAATGCCGATTAAAAGTTAACAGTTGATTTCTAAAAAGCTGCGCTTGAGAAATTGGACTTTTTGACACAATTCAATATCTTCTCAAAACATGTTATTTTGTGTACATGCAAAAAAGTGCAAATTAAATGAACATATCAGGATATATCAAGTAATTGGATATGATGAAGACATAGTTTTTCACAGATATATATCAACAGTGTTTAGTAACTTGCTTAACTTCATCTCATACATGCTTTTCTCCCCAAATTTAGAAGCATCACAAATTTATTTACATGGCCGTTCTATATTGTGAATAAAGCTATACGGTATGACACACAGTTGGATTAAAAAAAAAAAAAGAAGAACATTTAGTTTTTACAAAAAAATGTCTCTAATGCTTATAAAAAGTAAGTGTACCCCAACGTTTACAGTTTCATGGAAAGTAGGCTAGAATTTACAATGTATCTAATGTAATAAACGCAGTTCAACTGATTTGATTTGGCAGATCTTAATCATGCACATCATCTAAATAAGGTAAAGTCACCCACATCTAATTATGTAACTTGCTCTGTTTTGTTATCGTGACTTCCATAACTGGCTTAGTATCTTAACTGAATGAAGATGTGTGTTGTGGGTCTGACTGAGACAGACATGGAGAGCTTATCTCTGTCTGTGCAAGTGAACATAAGGTAATTGGGTTTTGATTAGCACAGATTCAACCTAAGATGACTTTCCCCAAACACTGTTTTAAAGAAACTTCTGTCAAAGTGAAGTATACACTTCAGAAGTGTAAATAGTAAGCAAAGGCCAACAGCCTGCAATTGAAATAGCTATGTAACGTTAACCGACTTAGATACACATCAATATAAACAGATTACGTGCATTTGAAAACCGTTTTTCAATGTATTCTCAGCTACATTTGAATGAGAAATCAACGGAGTAAACAAATATGATGCAAAGGTTTACGGTTTGCCTAATTACGTTAGCATGTCGTCATTTAAAATTATGAAAGACATTTTTTCCCCTGCCTGGATGAAAATATTCGCTTGAGACTGCAATCATGACGCACTTTTCTAGAGTGATAGTCACGTGACATTTACAGCTCATCTGATTCGCTTAAGAAGTTCTGAAGGCGGCAGATGTTTACCGCCTCCCCTGGTGTGATGTGCTAGAGCTGCCACCTAGTGGACACATGTAGAGCAGCACCAATGCAGTACAGAGGACTTGAGCAATGTTTAAAGTTTGAAATTAATTTTTGATGTTTTAGCTTACCTCAAGGGCACCCAAGATGTAGGTGTCTTTATTTCCACAGTACTTTCAATTTTGATATTTTTAGGTCAAAACGTTGTCTGTCAGTCATATAATCTGGAGGTATGGGGGTCCACCTCAAAGAGCATGCACCGACACTGACAAACATGGTTTAAACATGACTCGTGACTGTAAGTACACAATGATGTCCTAGGACACGAAACTAGCGGTTTGTGTGAGAAAACGAACAGTATTTATCTAGCTACCTCTTGTTAACAGGCAGCTACGTCGAACCGAACCTTCAGACGTTACGCCGGAAGTGATCTCTCGCGCGTCTACATCCATAGACAGTAAAAGCATCATGCCTTGTTTACACGGAGTGTAATATAGATATACACCGAAATCTCAGTGTATATTATGAAAGTGTTTTTGACCCTGGATCGGATGCATATACTGTAAAGTTTAAACCTTTTGTAGGAGACCAGAAAACAATAAAGGAACTAAAAAAAAAAAAATTGGAGCACTTTTTTTTTTTAAAAAACTTTTCACAGAATTGGTATTGAGACAACCAACACGGAAAACATTTCAAGCAGACATGGATAAGGCAAATTCTTTCATTAATTCTTTTAATCACAAATGGCATAAACTCATTCTCACAAACAGCATCTTTGCCTTTCTCTCGCTCTTTTTAATTTTTTTTTTTACTTTATTTTACAATTTATGGAATAAATTTCACTTGAAAAAGAAAACAAATACAGTTTTTGCATTTCAGGATGAAAAGCTTCCTCTTCTCAACTTCATTCTTATTAATAAATACCTTCTCCTAAGATTCAGAGCCCTCTGAGAAGAATAATATGGATATGTTGTGGAGAAGAGGGGAAAAAAAACAAATTTCCTTCTAATTATCTTACAAAAAAAAAAAGAAAGAAAGAAATGAAGCAAAAGGAAAATGCGTAGGGTTGAAAACCAGAAAGGCAGAAAACAAAGAGGGGAAAAGTTTAAATAGCAGCCCAGAAATCAAAGAAATCCCATTGGATGTTATAATAATAAAAAATGGAATATTCACACTAAAAATAAGCACTCTCCACCTGCATGCTACTCAGTAGTGGATCCACATTAAGGTGAACTAAGACAAAGTGCATTCAGGCTAGTAATGCAGCATTTTAATAAACCTACAACTAATTCAATTCACTCTTTGTCCTGGCAGACAGTTGTTTAGGAAGAGGGGAAAAATTTTTGATTTTTAATTGGCCCAAGAAAAACATCTGATCTTCGCAAATGTGTGTGCAGGAGATGCCAAGCCACAGCGCCCCCTCTGGACAAAACACATGAGCATTAAAGGAAATAAAAGCGGATTCTTCTTCATATGAATTTAGAATTATTGCATAAAATCTTACAACCAAATAGAAAAAACAAACCAAAAACATGTAACAAACAAAATTATATTCAAAAATCACCACAACAGTTAAACATTTACTAATAATCGAGTCCTTTGCAGTGTTTGCCATAGGAAGAAAAAAAAAGGAGAACCCCCATCCCCCAATACAGAGCCACAAAGACCCCACTGCATTGTCACAGAAACTGGGTTTGTCAGATAACAGTTAAAACCAAGAGAGCATTTTAGGGGCTGTCGCACTGCAAACGGCTCCATTTTCCTCGGATTTTATTTTTAAATGGTTTTTATAATCAAAAGGTAACAATTTATCACAGGCTCTGACAAGACAAAAAAAATCTCTTTGGTGCTCCAAGGTTCACTGAGCTTAATGAATTCATATTTGTTGGTTGTTTTAGCATTCGGTTGTATTATATCAAACTGTACCACAAAAATTGTGCCTGCTGTTTGAGACACGGGGAGCGCTCTCGCTTCACCAGCATATTCAAGTACAAAATAAAAAAGCAAAAAAAAAAAGAACACAAGACCAAATTAAGTCCAGAGTTGTCAGATTAAAACTGCGGTGCAGATCCCCATCCTCCAAACGCCCATGGATCCTCCGCATCATCACGGCAATCGCAGGACCAACAGCCTCCAATCAAACGTTCTCAGGTGGGCGGTGCCAGACAACATGTTTGTTCTTCTTTTTGATTGGTGGATTACTTACTAGTTGCACTTGTCCTTGTCTTTTGTTTTCCTTTTTCCATTCTTAACGTTTTCATTCAATAGCTAAACAGACTTCTTATTCAGTTTCTTGCCTTTTTTCAGAACCAACTTGTTTTTGATGTATCCCCTCTTCCTTTTGGCTGTCTGTGAACCATGAAAACAAACAAGTTAAATACATTTGAAATAACCGATCAAAACAGGCAATTGTATAACTACTATTCTAAAAATTAATTTGATTAATTAAATGTTTTAAGTATTATTTAAAATACTACATGGTAGACCTTAGGGATAGTTCACCATAAAAAAAAGTTAAATTCTGTCATTACGCCAGGAGGTGGCGACAAATGAGTGTTTAAAAAGTTTGTTACTGAATCATTCATTTTAAAGATTTATTCACAAGTGCTAAATCGACATTGACTCGCATTCAAACTATTTTGTTTAAATTAATATTTTTAAATGAACCAAAGCAATCAATATTGTCACTAGTACTAATGTTTTTTTTTTGTTTGTTTGTTTTTTCAGAATCGTAGAATTACAATCTCCATTTTACACACACAAAAAAACTGTGATTCTCCGTAACCAAACAGTTGATGGACACATATGGGGAAAAAAAACTATGGAAGTCAATGGGGTCCATCAACTATTCGGTAAGCCATATTCTTGAAAATAACTTAATTTGTGTTCAGCAAAAGAAAGAAATTAATTGGCTTTATGCACAGCTGCACTACTTCCTGAACTTCAGCCAGCTCCTTGTTTCCTGTCTGGCATTATTGGACAAATTTGATTAATTCAGGTGGGTCTAATTATTGTTGTCGTGACTACTGAGGTCAGGCACACCTGAATTAATCAAATTTGTCCAATAAATTTGGAGCTGGCTGAAGTTCAGGAAGTAGTGCAGCTTCTTTTTCAGGTTAAGTGCAGCCAATTCAGGTTAAGAACTACTGGATGGTGAGTAAATGACAGAACTATCCCTTTAACGGCCATTTTGTGTTAAATAAATGATCAATTAATCATTCAAGCCGATCAATTAAGAACATTCCGGAAAATGACTGCAAATGCCCCATTAAGCTTTAATTCTATTAAGTATTAAAAAACTCTCAAGTTCCACAGTCTCATATCATTAAATAATGATGCTGTTCTAACGGGATCTAAAGGGAGGAACCTTTTTTGAGGTGTACTTCTGCTTGGCTGCGATGTTGCGGAGCTTGTGGTCCAGAGCCTGTCGGTTCTCTTGCTTCTTCACCCTGTAGATGCGCACCAGCCAGTGCTCAGAGGTAAACGCCTCCTCCAAGTGTTTCAGACGGATGTCCTTGTTGCCGATCTCTGCGTTCCGTGTCCGATCAAATCCAGGGGGTGTGCGGAAGTCCAGCTGTGGGAGAGAGGCTTTTTCTGTTAGTTTTGATCTATATACACACACATTACTACACTATCAGAAGGGCACAATGGTGATAGTTAAAGGATCAGCAACACAATTAATGTATAGACCACCTGAATTAAAAAGGAAGCACTACTCACTTGCATTTCCCCAAAGCGGTAGTATGACATCTTGTACATCAGGCAGTTGAGCAGGGTGGGAGAGCCGGCCTTATCCACTCTAAACTCTCCCTGTGGTGTGAAGTAATCGCTTTCCTACAAAAGAATGAAAAGACACCTCAAAAAACAGCAAATATCACAAACATATGAATTATGTACTAGAATATACATTTCTGTGGGCGACCTGAAAGCCCATCAACCTAACTGTCTTGAAATGTATTGTAAAAGACAGTGAATGTTACATAAAGCTTTATTAACTGCTGTAGCGGCAGACAGAGCGTTAAAGAGGATTCATTTAGAGATGCAGAATCTCAGAGAGAGTTCACGTAACAGTCTAACAGCATGATCAAACCCTGTCAGAGAAGCTCATTCGCTCTACTGCACTTCTACAGAAACACTGGTTTTTGTTTTCAGTGCCAAACCAAAGTTTTTCACATACAGATGGCAGCGTCATCAACGTTCACACGAAAACGATTAAAAATGCTGTAATGCTACCAGGCCAGTAGTTGGCGATGTCACCCATGGACTGAGTAACATGTATTTCACAAATACATTTTTTTTCAGTTAACACTGAGGTGATAATGGTATCCTTTTCAAAAACTTGCACTTGTCATGTAAATTTACAGCCAAAATGCATGATCAGTTTTCTGGCCCAGTTGAAAATGATGTCATATGAACAGACCCTTAGACTAAAAAAAAAAAAAAAAAAAAAAAAAAACCTTTTGCATGATGCAATACAATTAGATCCCTTACCTTTACAGAAACACTATTCTGAGCAACAAAGGGAAATAAATAAAGTAAAAATAAAAACAATATACTAAAATAAAATACATTTTTAATTAGAAAAAAAAATAAAATAAAAAAGAACATCTTAATTGCCCTTTCCTAATCTATGACTAGATAAAGCACACCAGACATTCATAAAATAATTGTTAAAAAAAACAAATTTTTTTTTAGATATTAAATAAAATGTAATACATTTTTTTAGCTGACTTTGTTTTTTTCTATTCAAACAAAAAAAAAATATATACATATTGCTGTAATATATATATATATATATATATATATATATATTATAATTCGCCATCCCTAATCTATAATGATTTTAAAAATATAGCAAAATATATATTCAAAAATATTTCAAAAATATACTGGACATACAAAAGTCAGGATTGACATTGACACTGACCCGGATATCTTTAGGATGCTCCCCCTCAGCGATGCGCACCATCCACAGGAACTTGTTAATGTCGTCACCTGAGTATCCAATCACTCCCCCAAAGATGATCAGAACATAATCCACATCCAAGGACTTCATTATCTCATAGGCTGCACTCTCATTGGAGGACATTGCTTTACCGACCTGCAGAAGGAACAGAATATCAATGGCGGTCTTTCAGTGTCCTCAAGATGGCGCTACTGAGACAGAGCACTGATACCATGTCAAAAGCAGGTAATTCCTTCAACATTTAATCTTAACTGATAGCAAATCAGACCCCATTGTATATCTGTCCTCACCAGTGCTATGTGGCTGTTATTCCACGTGTTGTTGTCCACCAGCGTGGTTCGGTTGGCCATGCCGGCTATCTGATACCCGTAGTCCCACCAGGACATGACTCGAGCGTGTTCATCTGTATTCTGCCTGAGCCAGTAATACGCTTCACGGAAATCGTCCAGAATGTTGCGTGACCTGGAAAGAGGAAAAATCAATATCTCCCAATATTTCTTTTATTAAACAAGAAATAGGCCACATGAAGGTGCTCTTACCCGTCATGGTTGTATGACGCCAGCACTACACTGGGACTGGAGTAGGCGTTGCTGGTGACCCACGTGCAGTGCACTGCAAACATCATCAAGAGCATCAGCATTAACATGGTGACAATGCTTTTGATGTTGGGGCCCAAACCCTCTTCCGGCCGGTCCTGCTCCGACACGTGCTTTCGGACTTTGCCGGCCTGCAAATGCACATGGACACACCAATCAAACAAAATACAGATCAGCTACTAACAAGCTACCCAATCACAATTCTCTTACCAGTAACAAAGCATTTCCTATAAACCAATCTGGTTTGGTGTTCGATCTCAAACTATTGTCAAAAAGTAATTACAGTTGTTAACTATTAATATGATTATTATCATAATCAATTTAAAATATCAGTTATTAATAGTTACATAAAATTCTGCAATATCCTAAATATTACAAAGTTCTTAAACTAACTGGCATAAGAAGAATCACAAAGATTGTAATAAACATAATATAAATATAATAAACATTGTTGTTTCAACTGCTATTATTTTCACTTTGGACAAATGTCTGCTAAATGATTTAATGTAAATGCAAAAATAGCTATAATAATCATCATTTCGATTTTATTTAAAAGGTTTATATTATTTGATAAATAAAGCATCATTACATATTTAATATATAGTATAATAATAATCATAAGGACAAAGATACTTTTTATAAATATTTACATGCATGAACAATGACAATAAAAACAATTATATTTTATATATATTATTTAAATTCATTAATTTGATACCATGCACGTTTTGTAAGGCAGGCTTAAAACTGCTACATTTTATCCGCCTGACCTTTGACCCTTCACTCACCTTATCATAGAGGTTCCCCTGATTCCTCTTGTCGTCCTCATCACTGCTGTCCTCAGCCGGCGGGTTCTCGCGCTTCATATCATCGCCCAGGTAGTGCTCAAACACACTGGAGAAGGCGATGGCTGACAGCATGCACACCACTGGGGTGAGTGTCAGCATCAGACGCACCATCACACCAGCAAAGTACACAGCGCTGATGGCATATAGAGCCACTAGGGGGCAATGGAGAAAACAGCCGTTATGATTCCAGAAGACAATGTAGCACTGCAGTGTAGTGCTTATAGTTGTGTACTGGATAACTCCAGAGAGAAATCGAAAAACACGGAAGTGGGCCTTTAAACGTGTAGCAACATGTCGTCCGTTCAAGCTCCCTTGTTTATTCTACCGAAAGACTTCAGTAACTCCATTGAAAAAATAACAAACTCGTCTGGGGACTGAGACTAATTCAATGCATTCTGTTCCCAAGCGCCTCCACAAATTGAAATGCTCACAGCAGACATCAAATAGCAGAGAGAGTTCTCAAGAACAAACAGGATACAATCACCATTCACCACATTTTAATATTGTTCAGAATAAACAGCCTGCTGAGAGATATAAGCTCAAGAATGTTTAATCGCACTTCTGGAGACTCAAAACGTAGTTGTTCTTTTTAACAGAAAAGACAATGGAATTTACCCTGATAACATTTCATATACTTTTAATTCTACAGATCATTATTTTATGAAGACTTTTATAAACGAAGGCTTAAAATGATTCGAACTCAATACAGGCACATCTTCTGGTGAATGCAATGACATTACACTTGCTCACCAAAGACTCGCTCATCATTGATGTTCTTGATGCAGAACCAGAGGCCTGCTGGGAAGGTGCAGACCAGGATGTGCAGGTCAAAGAAGAAGGAGACCCAGGTGGTGGGCTGGTGCTCTGACACCGATGCGATGATGGGGATGTGGATCTTTGCATATCTGAGGATAACAAGCAGGGATGGCGATATGTAAAAATGTTGCAAATGAAACTCACATTAACATAAAAAAACTAAGCTGGCACAACCCAGGTGACGTCAGACAAAAAGAAAAAGGAGGAACAAAAATGAAAAGATTACAAAGATTTCGAACTCGTTCATCAAAACGAACTAATCTTTTTCCGGAGTCAATTCGTATTGAACCAAATGACACGAAAAAAGATTTGTTCATTATGATAAACGAGTTCGAACTGGAGAGTCACGAACGTGCATCACAGAACAGAGCAAGGCGACCATTTGAGCTTATAAAACTTAATTTTTTTTTTTTTTAAATGAGCGATCGTTTCGTCTGGAATCGTTTAAAGCCCTTTGAACAGTTTGTAGTTAGCACTGAAACTGTCTTTTGGACCTTGAACCATTTGGTTCCCAATGAAGTCCATTATATGGAGAAAAATCCTGGAATGTTTTAATCAAAAACCTTAATTTCTTTTCGACTGATGAAAGAAAGACATTGACATTTTGGATGACATGGGGTTGAGTAAATTATCAGCAAAAGTTTTGTTTAAAAGTGAACTACTCCTTTAAACAATGTCTTTTGGGCAAGCGAAAACCTCTCAGTTTGTGCTAAAACGGGTCTGCTTGTTGTAGAGTTGCGCTGCTGTTCTTCCTCTCAATTTTGCTGCATTACTGCGCTCAATTTTGGTGACTATCAGTGTTCTAGTGATCATTATCTGGCGACCTGACCTTCCGAATAGGTGCTGACTGAAACGCAGATGGCTGACTGCGCACAGCGAGAGCTCGACAGGACTGTGGGTCTCCCTGCAGAGCTGCTGCATTAAGGGAGTTACACATTTATGAATTTATGATGGGCGACGTTTCACTGAGGGCAAAGAACAAAAAGCAAATGGGTTTTTGTGGCTGCAAAGTAAAAAGGTACAGACATTGCCATACCGGCAGGGCTCCCAAAATAATTGAATAAATAATCGAGATTACTATGCAAGCCTATTAGCAACGACAACCTCTCCTATTGAGCTTGTTTCAAGGTCTACAGCTGTTTGATCTGTTTCACTTCTGTTTGTGGTGAAACACAAATTAAAGTCCTGGAAAGTTTTGTGTCACAGCAGCAACTTTCACCATACTTCTTGTAACACCCAAAATACACTTTGACAAAACTAGAACGCTACATGAGAACTCAAACTGAACTGCACAGCTCAAACACTTGCAGTGACAGCTTGATTGCAATGGGATGGGAATGTTCTAGTTTTGTCAGCTTCCGGGAGTATTAGTTTTAAAATAAGTTGTTTTTCATGCAGCTAAGAGAGCAAATGTGACTGACCAGGTCTTGATCTACAGATATAAAAAAATCTAAAAAAAAAAAAAACCCAACAAATTCCTTGAACAGTTCAGGATTTTACCTTCTTTAGTTTTTAAATGGAAATGTGCGAGTCTTGTTTGGGTCCCCTTTCATTTTGCTTCAAAATCAATCTGATTTTGTTTATATCAAGCCTTGTTTTATGACCGATAAGATTTTTTTGCATTGTGACAATTTTCTGAAAAGTTAAGCAGGTTTCCCCTCCAAAATCTAATTTCTAGAATACAAATTAATCAAATTGTACTGTCTGTAACCTAAAAAAAGTATATAATTTGAACTTTTTAAAATGACTATTTATACATGTGGCTGTTGTGCAATTATTTATGCTAAACTACATTCCCATTTAATGATAAACAACACGATATTACAGTAATGAGAATTACTGAAAAAAATGGGAAAAGAAAAACCTGAAAAAAGTGACCCAAACATTGTTTTTGTTGTATATATTAAACTTGTATATGAAGTTAACCTCAGATTATAAAGCATTACCATTGTAGCAGACAAAACAAATCTAGATATTCAACCAAATTATTAAATAAAAAAAATTGTGATTTATTTTAGCATGATTTATATTATGATTCTGGGGTGAAATATGACCAAGACATTTCTTAAAGTCCCCCTGTAGTCAATTGTCTCCCTTAAAACTCATCTTTGATCACGAAAATGACATTCATAAAACATAATTGTATATAGAAGAGAACAAGGTAGATTTCAAACTACGTTTTTGGTTCACTGCAGTTTTAAGGAGAAAATACTCAGCAATAGTGTTGACTGATGAATTCACACAACATCTGTCTTAAAGCATAATTGAAACACCACATAGACATATAAACATTACAATCTTGATTTTCACCACAGGGGGTCTTTGAGATTTGTGAGATTAAACTAAATTCTATTAATCTCTCCCTAAAATGTTTCAACAATAACCATTTCAATTTGTCAATGGTATAAAATTTGCCACATGCTTTTGCACTAGCAGCGGGGTTTCATTGATGGTGTGAATGAATATCAACTGAAAGCAGCTATTCGGACGTAATTTAAGTCGGTCTAAGAACCTGCTTCCAGATATAAATCACGCTACTTGAGCCAGTGACAAAATCAGCTCTTTTGTTGTTAAGCCATTTAACAGGGTGTGCTAACGAGCTATTAGCAACTACTGATACGACCAAGTAGTACCAAAAAAAGAAAAGTGTTCAGAAACAGTTTGTGTAAACTATTCAGCATTCTTACCCTGTGTCCCAGAGAGAGTAAAAACGCCCACTCCAAGGAGCAATGTACCCTGAAAAGCACAAGAACACAACAGAGTGATTAAACGATAACAGGCACACGCAAACCACCCGACCATTACCAACTCAAGAGCACTTTCAAGCAGCTTCTGAGGCGCTGATGAGCTTGGACTACGTCCAGTGAACCTTAATACCACACATATAGCCAGCAACATTTTCAATTAATCTGCACCGCGAGACTGCACTCGGTCTGAAAAGCAGTGTGGTGAGCGGAGGGAAGTGTTTAATGAGATCTCAGAGGCCTTCTGCAGACGAGACCCTGCAGTAGAAAGATTAACGAAAGCCTCAGGTACGACGGGAATACAAGCAAATCACCCTGACTTCATATATGCCGGCAGAGGTGTGGTGTTAAGAGGCTGAGGTCATGAAGTCACGCTGTATTCAGGTGAGAAGGCAGAGAATTGGCTTTATGCACAGCTGCACTACTTCCTGAACTTCAGCTAGCTCCTTGTTTCCTGTCTTCCATTATTGGACAAACTTGATTAATTCAGGTGTGCCTGATTATTGTTGTTGTGACTACTGAGGTCAGACACACCTGGATTAATCAGTTTGGAAAAAAGGAGCAGGCTGAAGTTCAGGAAGTAGTGGAGCTGTGCATAAAGCCAATTGGATGCGATGACATGGATGTTTTTCTTTTTTCTTCCCTCACTGAAAGTTGTTTGGTTTGGATGATTTAGACAAGGACAGAATATGAAAGAGATTGCCATCTCAATGCCATCAAGGGTGATACGTTGAAGGAGGGGAAAAAAAGTGTTTCATAGTCCATCAACATTTTGTCCTCTAACTGACAAGTAAACAGCATTGGACCTTTTTAATATTATACTGAAAAAAAAAACTGCAAATCAGTCACGCAGGGCGACAATTTATTATGGTGCAATCTATTTACTGACAATCTTGCAAAATAGTGAGGCATAAAAAAAAACTAAAACAAATCTTCCTATGACAGTTGAGACCTTTCAGTAGAGAGTGGGGTAAGATACGTCAGTGGATAAATCTGTGATCTTTTTTGATCAGACCCATCAAAAAAGGCAACGTTGTTAACCCTCAAACCGTATTCACTTTGTAGCCCTTAATCCTGTAATTGTGGACAAATGTGGGCACAGAGGACTCAGGTGTGATCCTAATTTTTATTTATTATAAATGTTATATCACTGTCTTCGATAAAGTTTTGTCTATCCATTTATGGTGTTTTTTTTATTATTTTGGGGGTATTTTTTAATTTATTTACTTCAAAAAGTACCATATTTTCTTTGTAAATTATGCTTCTTTTTATGTTTTATTTTAACTACATTAAAATATCATTCCAATAAGTTCTTAGAGCTAAAACCTAAAGATGAAGTGACTTTGCCGTCACCTGGTGTCTTATATTGGCTTATTTTAGAATGCTCTAAATTACAATTTTTCCCATTCATTTCTATGGGTGCCCATTTTTGACCCAAATACAAGATTGAGGGGTTTTGGAAAAGTAGCCAAGTCTTGTACCGCTCAGATCAAGGGGAAGTATTTTTAAAAAATAAATCAAAACTATTTTGCCCATATTTGTCCACAATACGGTTTTAGGGTTAACATGTAACCAAATATTTATACAGGCCTCACCATAATCAGTACACAAAATTGATAATACAACTTTTATTTAACATTGATAATAATAAGAAATATTCTTTGAGCAACAAAGCAGCACATACGAAAGACTTCTGAATGATCATGTGACACTGAAGAGTAAAATTTAGCATTGTCGTAGCAAAAAAATAACAAATAATGTCATAATTTAAAATAACTTTTTCTTTAATATATTTCCTAATATTACTTTTATTCCTGTATTTATCAAATGAATGCAGCTTAGGTGAGAATAATCTAAGATTATTATAAATCTTAAACCCAAACGATAGTATAAATGGTGCACATTCCCGGTTTACACATTTTTAAAAGGCCATTCAATATGGTTAAGTGGGTAAGGCTATCTTTTTTTCAGGTTTGTATGTAATAGATGATTTCTTATATTTCAGGATGTTTGCAATCATCTGATATTAGAATATTAATTTTGAATGTTCCTCCTTGCCCAAAAGGATGCACAGTTTACCCCACTCTCCCCTAACTGATATCCAAGCAAACACCTATTTTAAGTTAGAATTTTTATCAGGAAAAAAAAAAGTCCCAATTGTGGCCGAAGTTCGGTTTGAAAATTAGTTCAAAATTCAATTTTTATTCATAGATTTTAAATTGATCAAACGAAATGCAGCGGTTGTCTTTTGCACTCACCTGTGTAAGTCAGGTAAATAACAGTGAGGAAAACCACCCCCGCAGCCATAGAAACACCCAGAAAGAACAGTGTCTGGAACTCCTGCCTGGTCAGTCTGTCCTTCAGATACTGCAGAAAGGCGTAAGCCTGAAGTAAAGCAAATACACCTGCAAACGCAAATGATCCATTAGCCCATTTACTCAACTCTCACACACGGTCATGAAGTCCTGCTGCTGATTGGATGTGATGTAAATGATTGTCCTCATGACTTTATGGATTTGAGTTGAGAGTTCTGCTTTTAAATCAGTGTAAATGAGCAACATTTAATGAAGAAAAGATGAAAACGGGTCTTACCTGCTGCAGCCATGTGCTCGCTCGTCCTGATGGGCTGGAAGCCTACGAAGGGGATCTGCATGGACAGCACCAACCCCACTATATAAAAGGTGCTGTATGCTGAGATAAAAAGAAGCAAAGAAAGTGAGAATAGCCCTAGATGGTCATTGATGGTAAAAAAAAAAAGACTTTTATTATGTGAACACTTAAAAGGATGGGTCACCTAAAAACGAAAACTCTGTCAGTATTGACTTGCGTTCCAACCCAGTAGGACTTACTCTTTTCAGTGGAACACAAAAGGAGTAATTCTGAAGAAAATGTCCCATTTGCAATCTTCCATGCAAGTACAATGAACAGTGACTGATGGGGGAGTCTGTCAAGCTTAAAAAATAATGACACAAAAGCACCATAAAAGTAACTTGAATATGGTCTATAAAACTTCATTTCCAAGTTGTCTGAAGACTTGAAAAAGTTATGACTTTAATCTTAGCCTGTTCCTCAGATAAAGCTATTATATGGCTGTAGAAGGCATGGAATGTAGAGCATCAGTCAGCTTTTATTGTGCTTTTGCATCCTTTTAAATGCCTAATTTTCCCAAAACTGCAGAGAAAAGAGCGACCAGCTCAATTTTTCAAAATTTCTTCTTTTCTGTCCCACATATGTACACAAGGCATGCAGGTCTAGTACAACATAAGGCAGAGTAAATCCTCGACTGCAAGTCACTTCAGGTACCATTCAAAACTTCAAGACAGTCAGTAAGATTTTTTGGAAAGAAATTAACACTTATTCAGCAAGGAGGCATTAAATTGATCAAAAGTCACAGAATATATATATATATATATATATGAAGAGTTCAGATGCAAAAGCCTCTAAGTGCCATTTGAAATTTTCTTCTAAAATGATCATTGAAAATACTACTTATTGTTTTTTAAATTTTAAAAAAATGAAATATTTTTTTTTTATAATATTATTTTTTTTTATATTTAAGTTCAGTAATTTCACTTAAATGGCAATGAAGATTACCTATTAATTGTCATTTAAGTGAAATTACTGAACTTAAATCTAAAAAAAAAATAATATTATAAAAAAATAATATTTCATGTTTTTAAAATTTAAAAAACAATAAGTAGTATTTTCAATATTACCGTTTTACTGTATTTTTGATCAAATAAATGCGTTGGTGAGCATTTGAACAGTAGTGTACTAATCCATAACCATGTTTAAAGAATAAAGGTTCACTTTGCACTCTCCTAATGCAAACAGTCCAAATCCTGCATCGAGGCACTTAATATTGTTAGTTCCTTATGATTAATTGCCTGTGTGTTTCCCCATTTGCAAATTGCTGAGAGTCTCTGCTAAGAAAACAAATGAAAAAGGTCTCTTTAGTTTAAAGCACCACCAACTTTGCAATGTATGACTGCTAACTGACATGAACCTTTTTAATGCATTCCTGATGGTCCTGGATTTACATTGAGTGCATTTACATGTTCATAACCCAATAATGCTTTATGAACGTGTGTAGTCATGTAAACGCGTTAAACCATTTTCCTCTATCGCCGGAAGATCATAAACAGCTTAAGAATAAACTGATCAATTTCTCCCGCCAAGTAAACACCTTAACCTGCATTCTGTCGGCTTATTGAAGTGTGCATGTGTGATATATGTGACAAAAGCATTCTAATACGGTAGATTTAAGCACATCCAGCCAGAGTGAGTGTTTCGCAGTAGTGGAGGAGAAATACATCGCAAACTCCGACTTTTTCTTGACTGAAGAAACACCTCATCTCATGCAGCCAAACGACAAGTGGTACATTTGTAGAAACTTCAAATACGAGAGGAGAATGAGAGCAAGTTTCCTGCTGACATTATGAAATACTCCAGGGTTTTTAATGCTTTACTTAACATCACAACTCACATATTAAACAGAGTAAAATATATGCTTACATTTTGAAATCACCTGTTTTATCAATACAGTCTTGCGGTTACTTGCATTACCAAGTTTAACAGACACAAAATCAAGAAAGAAGCTATTTTAGTGCACAATATACATATGTTCCTCCATTTCTAAACCAGCCATCATTGTGTTTCCACCCTGTCCGCATATTATCCAAAGTGACAAATACTGCACGATAAAAACAAAATGGTGAGAAAACACCGACACGCCAGTGATGGAGAGCAGACATTCTCAGAAGAATGGCAACCGCAACAGTCTGTCACCTGTGCAATACTTGACTGACAGCTCTGTGAAGTGGACCTCTACCTGAGAGACAGGTGTTGACAGCCAGTCAGAAGAGAGGTCCAAGTATGAATGTGGGTACATGAGATGGCGATACAGCTGCGCAGCAGAGGAAACTGAAGCCGCTTGTGACAAAGTGACTGAATGAGCTGTCAGTCTTTGAGAAGCATCAATTAAGGGCCAAACTGGAACATGTTCACTCCAAAATAGGATGCTCTAATGAGACAATACACACATGCCCCCTCCAGGCACACATACACTTCCTCATTCATGGACAGCTGACAGGCTGTTTTGTGAAAGAAAAATCTCTGAAAAGGAGGTGGTGAAAAGCAGCCATTAAATGGGTTGATTTAATTAGTGACAAAATATTCAGGGTCTAGAGTTAAACAGGACTCCCTGGAAGTGGAACTACAGACCAGAAAAGACTTTTCCCTCTTGCATTAGCACCTATAATGGGAACCCTGTGGTGACGTAATCTAGTTTGTGTCGTTTCTGTGCATGACCCAATATGATGGAAGACACTCTTTTAGATACTTTGTTGGTTTTGTGATATTAAGATGAGACATGGATAGCCGACATTGACAAATCAAAATCTCTTCAGATAACGTCAATGCACTCAAAACTATTCTGACATGGGTTACTTCTGAAGTTTCTGAAATGTGCATTACTTCCTGCAGTGGGAAAGTGGCTAAATTTGCAACGAGCCATGTTATATTAACTAAAATCTGGTCCACATCACAACTTATTCTAGCCAAATTAGACACCTAATGTTGTCTTGACTGTCAGACACCACATAAAAACAAAAAACATGATTTGATGCAGGTTTATCTAAGATGTAAAACAGTGCAATAGCATCAACATTTCAGATTTTGATGACTAGGCTACCTCAAAATAAAAAATAAAAAAATAAATAAAAAATCAGATCTACTTGTCAAGTAGATCTTCAAATCAGATCTACACTACTGTTCAAAAATGTATTTTAAGAAATACATAGGTCTACATAAGCAAGAATGTATTCATTTGATAAGCAGTTAAAGTACAAACATTTATAAATGTTACAAAAACTGTATCATTGTCTCACAGTAATAAAATTCTTTTTATAATAAATTAAAATGTGTCTTTTGTCCTTTTAAATTCCAATAATATATCATAATTTTACTGTTTTTAATGTATTTTTTATCAAATAAATGCTTTCTTGGTGAGCATGAGAGACCTCTTTCAAAAACATTTAAAATAATCTTACCAACCGCAAACTTTTGAGCGATAATTTAGTACTAAGAGCCTTAAACAAAACTCTGAATACCTTTATTTTATGTAATTTTTAACCTGGAACACCAACTTTGGAAACCATTGAAAGTCAAGTAACACCCAGCTAATCAATTCGGACATGATTTCCAGATATTTCTAGCTACTTTGAGGGTAAAATATATATTAAACAGTCTTTAAACTGTTAGACTAGCAAAGAAATCATCACTCTAGGAGGAGACAAGGTGCAACAGAAATGCAATAACCAGATCCCACTGGTTTTACACCATTCTCCATCCATCTCCAACATGACTGCTGTTCTTTGTTCAAGCACTGGCCCCATAAACCGAGAGCAGTGCTACTTAATCTAATCAGTATGATCTATTAGGAGAGGTAGCAGTGATACTCATGTGGAGTCGGGCCATGGCAAATGTGTAGTGGGACCTGCGGCAAGTGCAAAAACTTTCCAGAGCGGAGACAAACTGAGCTAATACCCAACATCCATCAGTAGCACATTTCGCACTGGGCAGCTGTACAGAGTGTGAGAGGCTAATAAAGATTTAAACAAAATTAGCCCAGTGGCACAAGGCCTCATTCTTTTATCAAAGTGCTTGCTCAGTAGCCTCACCAAAACATTGCACCTTTAATTATTCATCCACTTAAAAAAAAGCCACAATCTGTCAAAGGACTCCAAAAAAGGAGTCTTTGCTCTTGAAGGAAAAAAAACTAGTGTATTTTTTTTTCACTTTGCAGAATTGACAAGCTTATTCATGCTAGCAGAGGTTCTAATTCACAGTTAGCATGTTGTTTTGTCATTTAAGACTGCGGATGTGGAGCCAAAGGCTTTTTTATGCAACATGAGGATCCATGTATCCTCCGAACAGCGCTGCTTATGATTGGTTGGGGGGAAAAAAAAAAGTGGGCGGAATGACTGTCATTGAACATCAACTTAAATGCTGCTGTCAATGTGAAGAAAGATAGACGAACACTTCGCAACCACAACTGCGCAAGAGTGTCAGCGTTTCCAAATCAAAAAGCAAGTGGGAAAAAGCCGGTTCACGCTTCGTTATTGTGCGGGAGAACAAGCACTACGCAGCGTGATTGTGTGGGCGATGAAGTGTGTACTTCATACAGGAACCAGAGAAGCTCACACAAACACACACAAAACACAGGTGACTCACCGATGTACAGTCTCCTGCTGAAGCGCTGCATAAGGAGCAGCACGAAAACATGGAGGGGAATCAGGTTGATGATGAAGACGTATCCTCCCCATGCAGACACCTGCAATACAAAACAAGTCGTGTTGCACACTTCCAAACATTGCAATATTTTCACGTTAAGAATCATTTACATTTTCAGATAATTATAACTTCAACATACTATTGCCTTACTGTCTTACAGTGTCTACAATTTATTGTCAATTCAGTATGAAATTACTCTTTAATCTCATTTAGAGTAAAACTGACTTAAAAATTAATGAATGACTGTCAAAAATATTACGCCGTCTTTAACAACAGTTGTCGCAAAGCAAAAGCTTGATGCTGTCAACGCTGGATGAGATGGTGATTGTTGCAAATCTATTCGTTCTTCTAGTCGGAAGTAATGCGAGCGCTTACATTAGGTTGGGGCATCAATTTACATTCAGGGATTTATCGTGTTACGCTGCATCCAGTGTAGACAGCATCACTGATTATAATGAGTTCTACTCTCGTCGCATCCAGTGTAGACAATGTTAAGAGTTTAGGGTCTATGAATTAATGAAACGACATTGACAATATTAAATAAATTAACATAATAACATACAAAACTATTAAAAGTTTAGAAAATACTCATCTAAACATGTATACACCGGGCACAACTACGATCACATCGCAACATTTTGAGGCCGTCTACACTGGCACGACAAAGCGACCACTGCAAATCCATGTCAGTAGCAGCATACGCTTGGAGTATGTCAGAAATGAAACCCATTGTAGGAGTTATCGTTTGGCGCCGCAACCAGAGTAGACGGAATCACTGATTACAATAATTTCTATTGTCTTTTGTTACGTCGTGCCGCTCACATCTGATGTAGTCACCGTGTAATGCAAATGAAAGAGAAACAAGTGAGTAAAATATTACGATATACCACTTTTCAAAAACTACACACTAAAGGTTAAGAAACTTAATGTCTCGTGACTAAGTTATATCATATCGCCCAGGTCCCTGCTGACTTTCATCCCTATTACACATCACATTTACAAGAAAACTACATTAGCACACTCAGTCTTTGAAACCTCTGCACATTTCTAGGTCACTTAGAATGTCCCGCTCAAGAGAGGCTCTCTCAACTCATGCCTCCGGTAGCGCCTCTAGCCCGTGTCGGACTGTGCTGGACCCCAAGGTCTTGATGGAGCAGATGGCTCAGATTGCACTGGTGTCATTTATGTTTATAAACACATTTGGAAAGCCAGAGATTATTGGGGGCTGGGCAGGGCTGTAGGCTTCCATTATTAATGAGCGCTGCCTTCCTCCAGGGGAAGAATCTCAAGTTTCAGAAATGGCTGACATTCATAACCGACTGGCGCAAGGCCCCCACCAGGGTGGCAAGATGGATGGTGGCGTTTGCTTACTCATTTATTTTATACATCACATTAATGGGTTGAAAAAAAAGAGCAAGGGAGATGTGCGACCAGTCCCAGAACACGATCACCACTGATGGGAATTATTAGAATTTAATGATTCCGTTTCAGATTACGATTCTGCTTAAAGATTACGGTTCTTTTAACATTATTTATAGCAATTGCACTGTTTTACGTTCATTAACCTTACATAAAAAAGTTTATGATTCATGATAACACCAAGTAATGACTTGCAGTTCAATGAGTGAATCAAACGTAAATTTCTAAGTGCGCCAACTTATTCACTCAAACTAAAATGGTGGAAGTGTGACTCATTCGAGTCGTTCTGACTGATTCAGCGAAAGGAATTGTCATTTATCACCAAATTGGACTACAATTGTCATGCTATGAACTACCGTTCACAGATTTGGTGTCAGTAAGACTTAAAAAAAAAAAAGTAATACTTTTATTCTCAAAGAATCCTGAAACAAATATTACACAGCACAAGTTTTCAACATTAATAAGAACAATAATGAATGTTTGTTGAGCACCAAATCAGCATATTACAAAGATTTCTGAAGGATCATGTTACACTGAAGACTGGAGAAATGGCTGTTAAAAATTCAGCTTTGCATCAGAGGATACATTACCTTTTAAAACACTACAATAATAACAGTTATTTAAATTGTAATACTATTTCACAGTATTTCTGTTTGTACTAATCTAACAACTAATCTTACAGACACCAAATTTTTAAACGGTGGTGTAATTTCCAATAAGCATTGGCAGGAAAAACTGTCTTGAGTATTTTACTTTGGTGTTACCAAGTATTATTAACAGAAATGAAATGCAGTACACCAGCTGAAGGTAAAAAGTCCAAGGAACACTCACCATGTAAAAGTAAGAGAGGCAGCAGCCGATGGCCCAAAAAACCGAGCCAGTTTTCACCGATTTCACCTGTGTGGAAAGGACACTTAGGTTAATTCTGCTAATCCCAAACAAAAGGTCTGATATCATCACCTCAAATAAAGCCAAGATGAGGAACACTCAGAGATAAGCGAGACCAAGGAAATTCAACGTTTAAGCTAAGCTTGATAGCAAAGTCCTTGCAGTCTCAACTGACAACAAGCTCCAGAGAGGAGGGATGGGTGCCAAAAAAAAAAAAATCAACGCGCCACAGGAGACAAAGTATGCTGCCACTGCATCCGTTCTAGCTGTCTCTACGTTCAGCTAAAAAAAAAATGTGATGAATGTCTATCAAGGTTAATTCATCATTTCGACTGTTGTGGGACAGCGCTAGAGTTTCAGAAATGGATATTCATTCATTTTAGAACAGTTCTCAAGGGGCACCTTAAAACATTATAAACGCATTTTAAAAGTAGTCCTTGTGATTCATGCTCTATATTCCGAGTCCTTTAAAGTCATATGACAATTTCGTGTTATGAACAAGCAAAAATAAAAGTTATTCGATGATAATATTCTCTTCCAGTGAACTTGAGAACCAATGTAACTGTCAAAAGAATTCAATTAGAAGAACTTTAACATGTTTTCAAGAAACAAATGATTCAGACCGATCTTGTGAACCGATTACGATTTTCAACTTTTGATTATCAGTCATTAAACTTGATAGTTTTGAGTAAGAGGAAATTTAAGAAAATGAAGAGAAACACACAAATTGTTACATTTTAATCCAACTAACCCATAAGTAGTAGGTAAACTGCAAGGCAAAAATGGCAATGCCCTCGTTGTCAAATGAACCGGCCACAGAGCGTGAAATGTAGCCGGGTACAATGGCGATGAAACACGCTGCTAGCAGCCCGGCACCCTGGTTCCACAGCTCCCGCGTCAACAGGAAGGTGGAGATGGCAGTCAAGCCACTGAAGACGGGGGCCAGGAACACGCAAACGTCACGTATGTGCACAGTCACATGAAGCAGATTCAGTATGTAGTGGATCAAGCCCGCCGTCACCATCAGACCAGGATACACCTGCGAAAGACGAGATATGAGAGTTGCAATCGAATGAAAAATTGATTAACAAGAAGTTTGCCTGCAGCAATTCATCAATAAAATTAACATCTGTAAGGAAGCCTGTAAACATTCCTAAATATTTGATTGGCCCCAAGACAGAGATAATTAAAAGCTTAGCACAAGCACTCCCTTAGGAGCCTTGTAATCAATCATCTTAAATCACCTTGTCTAGGACAATTAAAAAAAAATGTTTATGCAATTAAGGTCAATGGTCTCCAAAGTTGTTTTGTACTTTAATTTTCAGATCTTTCCTTTCATTTTATGAATAAACACAATTCTTCAAAATATATTTTTGTGTTCCATCAAAAATCATACAGGTTTGGAACAACATGAGCGTGAGTAAATGTCAATTTTCACTTTTGAAGCTGAATTTAGCAGTTAACCTGCAGCGAAAAAGGAAACCTTGTGATGCAACGATGTGAAAATTGTGGCCAATAACCGATATTGATATTGCTGTTATGGCCGATACCGATATTTACCGATGTCAATCTCTGTATAGAAAACACATAGCGAGGATTAGGGTTACACGATATTGGTAAAAAAAAAAAAAAAAAAAAAGATATAAAAAAAAAATGTAAAAATTACGGTAAAAAAAAAAATTACGATATTGCGATATTTTATTTTTCTGCGATATAAAAACAATTTCACCAGATGACATGAATAGCTCTATTTGGAAAGAATGAATCATTCTAGAATGACTAGTTTTGTCATGGAATAAATCTGCATAAAACTAATATTAGTTTAGAATGTTAGTTAACTAGGTTTTAATAAATGGAACCTTATCGTTAAGTGTCTCCGATTTATGTCTCTTGAGTAAAGTGTTGGACAGATCTGGGTTTCCCAAAAGCATCGTAAGCTTAAGTTTTAATTCGACTTAAACAAAAGCTTAAGTTCATCGTTGAACAATTGCCACCAATGGTCTCTACGATCAACTTAAGCTTACGACGCTTTTGGGAAACGCAGCCCAGATCCAATTAAGTGAATCGGTTCAAAGGAGTTATTAATCGGAATCGGACGCGTCATTAACAGACCACGGCACACGTTGTGCGATTATCCAGGCAGTTTAGGATATCACACAAGATTTGTCTCAACACAAAAAACATTTCATCACTGGATAGATTTTTTATTAGCTTTTATTATTGAAAGTGTGGTTTATTTCTATTTATTTTTATTTATTTATGTGGTATATTTTAAGTGTGGTTTATTTAGACTTCCGCTGCGCTCATGCAAAAACATTGTTTTGACATCGGAGCGATACCGATGTGTAAAAATTGACCACATCGGCCGATATTATATCTGCGGCCGATATATCGTGCACCACTAAAATACCCTGTCCTTTACCTCCACAATCCCATCCTCTCTTTTTTCATCTCACAAGCGAGTCTGCAGGCTGCTCTGGAAACAGACCAACCTGCTCTGAAGCCCGTATATAACGACTGCTTGAACTGTACACAACAACAGATGCTGTTCCCTGCCTCCTGTAGCCCCCCTACAGCTCCAACACCAGAGCTGTCAGATGTCAAACGTTAGCCAAACTTTCTCCAGCCAGCTCATTAAGGTTCAGCAGCACTGCGCAGTCAGTGACAGGGAGTGTTAAAGGGGGGTGGCCAAATTTAGGGACGAAAGATGCAGTTTTCAAGAAGAAATCATCCGGAGGCTGTCTATCCATAGGACACCAACAACCATTGGCATGCATTTAACTGCATTTTTATCATACAGAGGTTATGGGGTTTAACAAGAACCATTGTCCAAATGCAGACAAAACAGAACTTGCAAACTTGACTCACAAGGAACTGTATATAGAATGCAAACATTCGGCATAAGAATGCAGCAACAACGTGGACATCAAGCATTCAACGATAAATAATTAGTGTAGTTATATTTCTGGATCGTGAAGTGAAAGGCTTTTCAGAATAGTCTGGTGGACGGGTGTGAATGGCAGAAATCACTTGTTATTTTGACGCATAGATTAAAAGTCCTGTTGACTCACATGCATTGATCTTAAAATAAGGCTTAAATGATGAATTGTTTGTTTTAAATAAGAATTGATTTAAATGGAGAAGAAAGTACCACTCAGATCGGAGTATATTTTATGAAACATTTAGTATATGTTTATGAAACTGCTCTTACTAGGTCAGTGGGGCACGGACACAGATTTTTATTCTGTGTGATTTCATCAGAGGAT
The DNA here is from genome assembly GCA_038021265.1 of Cyprinella venusta. Classification (NCBI taxonomy): domain Eukaryota; kingdom Metazoa; phylum Chordata; class Actinopteri; order Cypriniformes; family Leuciscidae; genus Cyprinella; species Cyprinella venusta. The sequence goes on from CM075874.1 coordinate 27,399,610, forward strand.
TAATAGACATGCAAATCGTTGTCACTTACTGTAGGAATGAGATTGCGTGGGTATCAAGATTGCGATCTTTTAACAATTAATCGTCCAGCTCTACTTTAACTACATTAATTAGCAGAAACTAACAATGAACTGAACAATACTTTTGTTGTACTGATGCCATTTATTACTCATTTTAATTTTACCATATTTATATATATTATTAACTTACCGTCCCTCCCACTATTCTGCCCAGTGGGTACCAGGCCCTCTCGTCAAACCAGTTGAGAAACTCATAAAAACCGTTAGTGGTGAGATGATGAGTCGATCTGTAGTTGAACCTGTAAACAAAGAAGAACAGAAGGTGTGGTGTCACTACTAATGAAAAATGGCATCTTTTTATCAACACTGGCATGTCACAATGCGTTTCATGGTGAGGCGAGGTGAATGTTGAAGAACACCGTGTTAAGACACTGCCTAAATGACAGATCTTTCCATATAAACAGCCAACTATCACCAGTGCCGAACCACAAAGACTAAAACAAGAGCATTCACTAGGAATCACTGAAACGGTTAACAAACTAACTAAAATAAACCATTTACTTGATTGAAAAGTTTAAAAATATGTATATTTTCCCATCTGTTTAATCTTGGACGCGTGTTTTCAAGGACAAGATTTGTTGCTCACTGTGTTTCAGTGCACACAGACAGGAATACACCTGTTTAATCAGTCATGCATACTTGAACAAGGATGTTTTTTTTTCTGCTTTGTCCTTTAGGCTAGTTTTTCTGCAGCAAAATGAATAACCAACAATGATACAAAGTGTATATTAGAAAAATCAACCATAAAAAAACTTACAAAAGGTAATTCAGATTTGCACATACCATGCCAATATTTTCACAGGCCCCACATAAAAAAATATACAAATAACAGTTTATTTTATTTTTTATTTTTATTTTTATCAAGTCACATCACATCCAGACTCAAGGCAGCACTTGACACTTTGCATACCACTCCAATGATGACGCACTTGGCGAGGAAAAAGGCCCCACTAGGCATCAACACTCCACTGTGTAACTGGATATTGGACTTCCTCACTGATAGACCCCAGAAAGTATGAGTTGGGTAGAAAACCTCTGAAACGTCATCCTGAACACCAGAGTTCCCCAAGGCGGTGTCTTGAGCCCACTCTTGTTCACCTTGGTGATACACGACTGTTGCACCTGATACAACTTGAACCACATCATTAAGTTTGCAGACGACAAAACAGTGGTGGGTTTCGCCAGCAAAAAAGATGAATCGGCCAAGACAAAAGTAGTTAACCAGCTCGACATCTGATGCGACAACAACCTGTCATTGAACGTCAACTAGACTAAAAGAGATCACTGTTGAATTCAGGAAGTATAATGTTCATAACCCACTCAAAATGAATGGCAGCACTGTAGAGTCAGCGAGAAGTACCAATACATTAGGGGTGCATATAACTGAGGACTTGTCATGGACTACTGATACCACATCACCAATCAAGAGGGCTCAGAAGCACCTACACTTCTTAAAGGGATACTCCACTTTTTTTGGGAAATAGGCTCATTTTACCACTCCCCCAGAGTTAAATAGTTGAGTTTTACAGTTTTCGAATCCATTCAGCTGATTTTCTGATATTTAGAACAAAATCAGTAACCAGACGGTTTCTGGTCTCATTGACTTCCATAGTATATATTTTTTCCTACTATGGAAGTCAATGAGACCAGAAACTGTCTGGTTACTGATATTCTTCTAAATATCAGAAAATCGGCTAAATGGATTTGAAAATGGTAAAACTCAACTGTCTAACTCTGGGGGAGTTGTAAAATGAGCCTATTTCCAAAAAAAGTGGAGTATCCCTTTAAGGCGTATGAGGAGAGCAAAACTTCCCCGTCCTGTTCTCAACTTTTTATAGAGGTACGATAGAGAGCATTTTGACCAGCAGCCTCTCAGTGTGGTATAACAGATGCATGTCCACAAACCAGAAGTCCCTCCAGAGACTGATGATGACAGCAAAGAAAATCATCAGGACCTCCCTCCCATCTATCCAGGAACTGCATCTGTCACGCTGCCTTAACAGAGTCCCCAAAATAATCAGACTCCACACACCCTACCCGGTCTGTTTACTTTTCTGCCTGCTGGCAAACACTATCATAGCATGCAATGCATGACTGCCAGACTTTAAATAGCTTCTTCCCACAGGCCATTAGAATACTTAAATCACATTACCAATACACCGATATGCTGGCTGTTGGACTCTCGATATGTTACATAGAAGGACTGAATCACATGCTGCTATACCTATGTGCAATATACTACAATATGCACTATACCCACTGTGTATATATTATTTTTGATAATATATATATATATATAGTTGTATGGATGGAATGACAAAGCACTTTGTTTTCTGCTCCAGATACTCTTCTCAAAATTACATGTTTAAATTGTAACATTAACTCGACAGTAAATGAACGTAGCTTTTGTAAAAATATAATTCTAAACATAAAAAAGTAAACAACAAGTTTTTCCAATGTCATCTAGTCTTGCACAATCTCATAAGACCACACGACGACAGCACAACCTATTGAAACTGACATGGCTCGCTTTCATTCACGTAAAATATAGCATCGGCTCTGGCTAGGATCCATCGAATACTGCTCTCGTATTGCGAGTTTACTGCTCCAGTGAATTCCTGATTGCTGCTATTGTTAATGCAAGTAAATTGTGTCCACTGGGATGGAAAAGCATTACTTCTGGATTTATTTAATCAGATTCTGCATGCATGGCAAGTGTCAGCACATGGCCTGCCATCCGATTAACGTCCACACTGTTTTGTAATACAGCCGTCTCACTGGCAAGAGACGCTCTACGTTTGCAAGAGAATCTGCCAACCTGGTGCTTGAGTAGGAGGATCGGCAGAACTGTGAATCATGCGTATTTAAAGATCCCTTTAAAGTACACAAACAGTCCATCACTGACCATGGCTGCTAACCGACACCACAACCTGCTAGCTCCCATTCCTACGCCTCTCCGACCATTTTTTCCTCTCTAGGGAGGCTTAAGATTCAGGAACCTTTACTGGCATGGTCAAACTCTCCATCAAGATCTGATATCTGAACCGGATCCTTGGCATTCACTGAGCACTGCAATGTCCTTTCTGCAAAGACACTACATGCCAGCAAAAAGATACCCTTGTCAGATTTTATTGCGAATTTGAAATATATTATTGAAATGCAATCTTCTGGAGATTTCGGTCCCCATTCGAACAAATAGACTCTGTACTTGAATGCCTATTACCTACTACATGAATAGCTGGCCTGGGATGCCATTATGAAGATGCCCATGGAGTGAATGACTCGCATTAAAAAAGTTCCACGGAGTTGAATTTTATTCCATTGATGGTTTTTTTCTTCAACTATGGGCATTTTTGGCCCTGAAGAATTCTATAAAATAACTCTTAAAACACACTTTTCCCACAATTTACAGTACGTTTTGTTAGCATTAGCAATTTTAAATATGCATTCATACATAAAAATCCATAATAATAAAATGAAGTGAGACAACGTCTGATCTGGAACAAGGATGAAACAAAGCCATTGAAATGTAGCAAAAATAAATGAAGGAATGGAGAAAAGCTTAAGACTAATGTAACCTTCATGTACATCATATATATTTAATTTATTTATATATTTATTTTTAATGATTACTTTCACTAAAAATCAGTCATTGTGACATAAGTTGAAGAAACACCCTATTGTTTCCGTGACTGCATTCTCTGCGACAGGATGCAGAATCCCAAGGGAAGTCACCTGGAAATGACCCAGGATGACACCGAGCCAACAATGTGCAGGAGAATCAGATTTTGTGGCTGTATTATCAGTTGGATACATTGAGATGTCTTTATGCAAGCAGTGATCTGGAATTCTTTCATCTGCAGTTTAACCTCACAGTAACACGTTCCCGTTCAACGTTCCCACTAACTCTTGAACTCTGCACTTCATAAAACTCAATTTCACACTGCGTGGACATACATGCAGAGCTTTGAAAAGGTCCCGTGCAATGCCGTGCAGCAACCTAACATTTATTAACAGCCACTGCAGAGGCCACGGCATCAATTGCTGCTTTAAGCCTGTCTAGAAATGCTATATAAAGGTTGTTTAAACTTTGAAGTTTCTTGTAGACAGAAGGGCTAAAGTTCAGAGTTGAGAAGCGCTAAGGTACTTGGAGAAAGTACAACAGATTTAAGCAATTAAAAAGGTACCAGGACTGGTTCAGAGTTTATTAAAGCCTGCAGTAAAGGCAAGGCCGCGTTAATAACTTGTTGCTGGGCAAATACAACTAAAGATAGAATAACCAAAGAGAGAAATCGAGTGATGAATCAAATAATTGCCAGTACAGCCTGAAAAAGTTCAACCTTGTAGCATAAAGGAACGAATGCTGGTATTGTGTGAGGTTGACGAGGCATTTTTACTTGACTGAATTATCCAACAAATTCCGTAAGCTTCACTGTCTCCATCTTCAAAACTCAAATTATTATTTAAAACAATTAACTTACGGCCACATCGTCTCTGAAAAAACGTTCTCCATCCATGTAAGTGGCCGTTAAGACTTGGTATAAGGAATTATGGGACCAAAAAAAGAAAGAAAAACAACAGAGCAAGTGTATTAAATCTGAAATGTCTCACTGTGACATAATGAGACTGACGGGCTAGGCTGGACTCAAGTGTTGGTTTCTGATTACTTCTCCCCATCACATCTTGTGCATCTCAGAGGCCAAAAGTCAGACATTTTAGATTTTCCCATTTGCTCTATGTATTTCTTCAAGATAGAGGCTGTGGAAAAATTATTGTAATCTTTTATACAGAGTCGTCAGGCTGGGAAGCTTGTCATTAAATTTGATGGTTGACATTACGCCTGTATCACCTTCATCAATTTAATCAGGGTGCAGGCAAGGAAAGTACAAGGAGTATGGAATCTGGAGCGGATAGGAGCCTGATGCAAAAGAAAAGAGTTGTAAAGAAGATGGATGACAATCTTTGAGAAAAGATTAAGCAATCCTAATCATAACTCATCCTTAATTTTGCACCATATAAACAAACACAAATGATGGATAAAGCACAACACAAATGTGTTTCATCCAGGCCAACTGTGACCAGAAGCAAATAATTAAAAATAAAATAATCTACAAAGGATTTTAATAAAATTCTGCAAGTAGCATTGAAAGAACATTTACAGTTCTTAGCTTCCGTACTGTGAAGTATAATAGTGTAGAACAGTTGAGTGGATGTAGGCAGATCTGAATGCAAGCTTGTATGCAATTGATTGAGAGAAAGAGGTGGGGTTTCAGCTGCCTATGATTAAACAAGTCTAGGTAATTTTAATAGAGAGAAGTCTGTCATTTCACAAGATCAAGATATGTAGCCTATATTTTATCAAAATGTTGAGGTCAATAAAATAAAAATGATAAAGAAAAATACATGGATGAATCCAACACAATAATAGCGCTTTTCCATTACCAGTACCAGCTCGACTCGGCTCGCTTTTCGTTCCGTTTTCCATTGCAGACAGTACCGCCACAAATAGTACCCGGTCGTCATAGCGATGCCCTTCGTTCCTCGTTTCCCTATCAATCTCTCGCTGGATCCTCTATTCGGCAACCAAACAAAGGAAAGTCTGCACCTCCTCGTTTGACCACGGAATATTCTTCTGAGTTGCCATAATAATAATAATAATAATAATAATAGTAGTAGTAGTATCTCAGAAGTATCTCAGGCCAAACTACTTAAAAATAGCAGTTATTCTGGATACTCCATCTGGCGTGTGTAATGATGATGCAGTGAATGGTGACGATTCTCTCTGACCGATCAGCAGTCCGCATTGTTTTCATGTGACATTTTAGTATCGCCTTTGCTCGGCGAGCCGAACCGAGTCGAGCTGTGTAGTGGAAAAGCGCCTAAAGATCAATGATGTATTTATAAAATAGATAGGGTGAACTTCCATTTCATATTGACTGTTTTTTATTTTTATAGTAGGGATGAATGATGATAGTCACCTACTAGACCAAAAGTAAATGAGTAGTGGTGAAGCTCCAATTAGCATTAAAGCTATAAACCTAAGAAATCCCAACCATGATGACTTAATCTAACCATGATAAACCAGGACTGTATACTTTAGCATCTATTCTGGCCAAATTGTGCAAATCTGCTTGTTTTCTACATTTCATTGTGTAGTATCTAGCGATATTTGAATGCAAGCATTATGTTGGATCCGGTTTAGAGGTTGACCGATTCATCGGTTTTGCCAATTAATCGGCACCGATAGTTGATTGGTGGAACTATCGTTATCGGCAAAAATCCACACTGATAGTTTTTCCTGGGGGTTGCGTAAAAAACCCTTTTTACTGAGGGTTGCGTCCATTGCTGGAGCGGCTGAGAAGTGCGCGCGGTCATTACACAGTAATGAGATAAAAACGCAGTCTGTGGATTTTCCTTGGGTTTTTTATTCCTTCACTAGCCTTTTTTCTCTTCAAAAAGCCAATTACTGTGATCTAATAAGGTAGTCTTCCACCCTTCAAAGAATTAAAAAGAGGGTTTTATGCTAAACGTGCTCTGAAGGTGGCCGTAGGGCCGATGTATCTGACCTTAATCAGTATAGCCCAAACCAACACACCTCAAACTCATTAACATCAGATTCTGGTTCAATCGCACCACAATTTACTCAAGAAAACCACAGATGAGATACAAAACTTACAGCTCAAAGCACTGTACCATCATCAATAAAACAATAACAAAACATGTCAGCACTCAATGGAGAAAGTACACTACATTTGTACAGCACTTCAGCATTCTTCATATTACAGCCAGTGTAAAACAGTCATCAAAGGTGTTTTGTAAAGTGTCTTCTTACAATACAGGTGCTTTGTGAATCCATGGATCCTTCCGTTTAAAAAAAAGTGTAGAATGCAAGTTAGAGCCAGGTTGGAGTTTTGATGAAGGAGTGATGGGGCTTCAGCTAAGTCTGCTCTTTTTACCTGCTCCATTCAAAATGGGCCTGTCTAAGCGAGACTGCTTCAGGCAGAGCAACTCAGCAGAAAGAGAGTCTGATGGCTGAATAATATATGGAAAAGAGTTATGGTTTATAAAATGAGATGCGCTGTCTCGGTGTGCATTAAATATGTCAGGGAGTGCTGGTGCTTTGCAGAATCCTCAACTCAGTGAAAGATGATGAAGACTAAAAAAAAAAAAAGTCAAAAATGTCCTGTTATTTTGTTACAAACTGACTGTAAATTCTCTTCGTTTTCAAAAGTGGTTCTTTTTAGCACTGATTTTAAAATTCCAGCTAATACGATAAGCCAGTAATCGTTTTAATGTCATTGGTGATCAAAAGATCAGCACATTAATATTCTATATATTTTGAAATCTGAACCAGATGTTAGGTTGGATATTGCATTCCTATTTTGATGTCACTGCACAGCTAACTCGTCACTTCATTTTGCTGTCCAACTGAAATTTAAAATGCATAATCAGTTTAAGAAGTGGCATCTGTAAATAATTATTTACGAATTTAAATAAATTCTGACCTTTACAAAGCACAATACATCATATTCACTTGAGATGTAATCCATCAGATTGAATTCTTTGGACTTTCTTGTGTTTTACAATGTTAGTGAAAATGAGACTGTTAAACTATCGTAAGGTGACGTGGGTACATTGTACTTACTCAAATAACTACCGAGTAATTCATTGATTACATATACTTACTATAGTATAGAGTTATGTATTGATTAAGGATTGATGTATTAAAGTTTTCATTTGTTAAGATTATTTAACTACATTAGTTGCCATGAACAAACATTGAAAAATATGTCTGAATCATTTATTAATCTTAGTTAAATGTCAATTACAAACTTTACATTATTAAAATCAAAAGTTGCATCCGTTTATATAGACACGGCACAGCATATAACAAATGCATTGCTCATGTTAGTTAAAGCACCAACATTAACTCCCGGGTAGTGTTACAAAATACATGCAAGTAAAAGCGTGAGATGGTCTGAAGCTCAGAACACAACCAATGAGAATGTCAAAAGTGCATTCTTGTGCATCAATAGCTCCACTACTGACCCGAACTCTATAAAAGAAAAACAAAAAGGATGAAAAAGATTTCATAACTGAACTGGCAGGATCAAAAGATCAGTCAGCTGTATAAAATTCAGAGATTGTTCTTTTTAAAAGGGGAAATTGTGCTTCAGAAACTCACGAAAGGCCTGACTATATTTAAGAATCCAAAAATCACGCATCAAGCACGTCAGGTCAAAGCAATCAGTCTGAATGATTTAAGCATTGATCAAGACTCATCCTACAAAACCTTTAATCTTTTTTAAATCGCTGATGGGAGGAAAACCACACAGCAAATGGCAAATTCACATCTCACTTCCTTTGTGTTCATTTCCTGGAGATTTAATCCAACATAAAAGAAATGATTGACCTTGAGGAACGATACGGAAGGTTTTCTGGGTGAGGACAAGGAGTTCGTCCCGCCTGACACAAGCACATCAAAGCGACGCTCTTGGAATAACTTTGAGGGCCCGTAATTGGCAAGGGGGAAGCTTGTGCTGTGAATGCAAAGCTGCTCAGTTAAGTGAGCATATCCTAATTAAAACCCATTCCGTTTCAGCACACAAAGACGCCTGCAACGTATTGTGTATCACACACAGAGCAAATATCTTTACCCAAGTGGGCCGAAAAACCATAGCAATTAATATTACGCATATCACTGTGTGATGACAGATTAGAACCTCTGTCTGCAATAATTAGGCAATCAGTGCTACTTCAAATCTTACATTTCATTAACTAGACACAGAGACTGATACGTTTTTCCTGAACTAGATTTTTCTGTAATACTCCTCTGAAGATGGCTAATGATCCCACATCTATGCTTCATTGTCAACGATAATTATCTGCCGCAGAAACAACAAGGACCTTCATGTCAAAAGATAAAAAAAGAAGTAATTTCAAAATGACTGGCAACCACAAAGTTTGCCAAGACCTTGTTTACACGAGGTACATATAATAACACAATATAATATACCTGTGTAAACTAAAGACTGCAATTTAAGTCAAACTAGTGCTCATTCAGATTTGTGAACTGATTCTTTGTAAAGAAGAGACTAGAGCTATTTGCTCAGATTACTGGATTTGCAAACGAAAACTTTAAAATTTAATATGTAAAGTTTTTTACTGAGGTCTCAATCTAATCGTGTCTATTTATAAGCAATACACCTTTAAAAGATTCGAAATACAAAACAAAAGTTGCTTTTTCCCCAAACCCCCAAAACAACAACATTATTGGAAGACCTTAATATATAACTTGATTTCATAACATTTCTTGCCACAAAAAAAAAAAAAAAAAAAAAAAAAAAAAACACCTTTCACCCCTTGTTTGTACAGCTGTGAACTATCATAAGAAATGGCAGGGTGGATCATTACATTGCAAGCGACCTCACAGACCACATACAGGTTTTCAATAAGCAGGGGAAGCTAAGGTGAAAGACTCCAACAGTGTGAAGGAAAAAACCAGTACTGCTCCCATAGTCATGTTTTCACAATCAATTGGACCGTGTTAACTGCTCCACTTTGACCACAAACAGAGATGACAATGCATGAATGAAATCTGAGTGGGAGAAGGCTACAGACACAACTAGCCCAGCTACAGAAGCAAAGAAACTAAAACCTTACTTCCATATGTGTGGGCGATATACCAGTTAAGGGTAAAGCAGGGCTCAACAAATATTGTTTCTGCTGGCCAAGTAGTTCAGATTTATATTTGCTATGCCAAAATGTTCACTAACTTCATCACAAAATGGATACTTTTTCTGCTTCAGAATGATTTGTATCTTTTATTAAACATCAAATTCTTTACAAACATATTTTACAATCAATTGATCAGGTTAAGCCATAATATCTGAAAATTATAAAAAACAAATTGTTTGTGTTCAAAAGAAATTGTATTTTTGTTGTTTTTTTGCACACAAAAAGTATTCTTGAACCACTGTAATCCCATTTTAACAACATCATTACTTTCTGAGCCTTGAAAGTGGTAATCACATTGCAGTCTACGGAGTGATCGGAAAACTCAATTTCATCAATAATATCATTTATGTTCAGAAAATGAACAAAGGTCTTATGGGTGATGACAGAAATTTCATTTTTGGTTGAACTAACCCTTTAAGGGGCCAAGCATCACAGAGGCAGAATGAAAAGCTAAAAAAATTCAAGGCAGTGAGCATCAGACCAAGTGCAAAAATAAGTAGACATTTGGACAGTTTTAAGCAAAATGGTTGAAAGACCAGAAATACAATCAACGTGACAATTGCTTATTACTTATGACCAATAGGTGGCGCTGACACTAAATTACCTAGTGTGGTGTGACACAAAATTTGGTCTACCCAATGTCTAATCTTTCCAGACAAACAGCCTCAGATTCAGTTTAGCATTATACCAGTAAATTAATCAAGTAAGGCAGATGGGTGTCGACCTTCATAAATCAGGCAATATCTACACGAAAATAGCCAGTTAGCCACTCCACTTAACTTGCCCATATCTACAGGCAGAGGAATCATTAAGTTTAAAACAACTGGAACAGCCACAAACAAGGGTGGAGGAGGTCCCAAGTTTATATTGCCACAACACACAGCAAAATTGCATCAAAGAGTGGCATCTTGGGGTAAAAAAAAAAAAAAATCTCCAAAACAACAATCAGACGCTCTCAAAATGCCAACAAGCTGTTTGAGAGGCATGCAAGCAAAAAGCCTTCTCTCACTAACACTCACAAATGTAAACGTCTGGAGATGGTCAAGCGGCACTGGGACTTCAACTGGGATCGTGTGCTTTGGTCAGATGAGACCAAGATTGGGCATTTTGCCAACAAACACTCTAAGTGGGTCTGGCGTAAAACAAACGATGTGTATGCCGAAAATGCTCACCATGAAGTATGATGGAGGATCTGTGATGCTGTGGGCCTGTTTCTCTTCCAAAGGCCCTGTGAACCTTGTTAGGTCTTTCAGCAGGATAATGATCCAAAAAAATGTGGCAAAATCTACACAAAAATGGTTCAGCAGTCAAACTTAAGGTCCTCCCATAGCCATGTCAGTGCCTCAACCCAATCGAAAACCTGTGGGGCGAGCTAAAGAGGAGAGTGCACAAGAGAGGACCCAGGACACTGGATGATCTAGAAAGATTGTGCAAAGAAGAATGGTCAAAGATCCCTCTCTGTGTTCTCCAATCTTGTGAAATGTTATAGGAGGAGATTAAGCGCTGTCTTGTTGGCAAAAGAGGGGGTTGTACAAAGTATTAACAACAGGGGTGCCAGTAATTGTGGGACACATGATTAAGATTTTTTTTCCAACAAAAAATTTAGCATTTTTCTATCCTTTAGCATTTGGGCTCTATCTCGTTTTTTCGCTCCAAGTCCTCGACCACATCTTAAACAAGGGTGCCAATAATTGTGGAGGGCACTGTATATTCAAGGACAGGCAGAGCCAACGAGAGCCATGTGGTCCCTGAAACATTATAATTCTCCTCATATCCTCCAATAAAAGTAGAATCTCATTCAGATATACAAGAGAGCAGCTCAACTCCACAGGCAGCTCAGAGATAAGTGGCACTCAAATTCTTCTTCAGATCAGAATGCCCGTCACAGACAATGCAGCCACGGTCAGGGAGATACAGGATGAAAGCTCAATTAACACAAGGGTGGATGGATAATGCCATATGGATAGAGAGAGCGGAGAGGGAGATAAGAGAAGGATTCAAAGAAAACAGGGGAAGGTAAAGCAGAAATATGAGCTTCCCTTATTTCTGTTGTGCAAACAGAACATGAGGGTTAGATGTGGGCAATATAATAAAACTCATTTCACAGTATTAATTTTATAGAAGTGATGGGGGGGTTAATATTTTCTCCTTTTATTATAGAAAAAACAATGTGTACTTTATGTATTTTATTATGTGTGTCTTATGTAACAATTTCACAAAGCTAAAGTCAGACCATTTGCTTAAAAGTCTACTATGCTACATGCGTGTAGCATCTTTGTTTAGATTGTGATTAAAATGCATTGTTTGCCTCCAATGGCTACAGATGAAAATTTTCAAGGCCTGTTAGAGCAAATAAAATACATTTCAAGCCCTGAACATATGGTAAACAAATGTCTGTCATGACATAAGTACAACTTGTCCAGGTCCTCCTCTGTAATTTTTCACAACAGCCTGATTCTTTGTTGCATGCAAATAACATAAATAGTTCCCGCCCACTGATAGCAGCAACCGTATGCCTACCAAGATATACAGCACAAAAATCTCTACCAGTCGACATTTCAACTTTCAATCCAGCCCTAATACCAGGTTGTTTTATTTGCCTTAGAGAGGTTGAAATAAGTGCACAAGCTAAAGCAAGAGGGAGAAAAACGATAGACAGAAAATACACTAGAGGAATTAAGAGTAGAAAAGCAGAACAGGAAACGCAACACTCGAGCATCCAAAAACGAGAAAGGACAGAGCAGGCTTGGGGCAGTGTGCTGGATCTAAATGAGACACCCAGAGAACCAAGTGTGTGTGTGTTGCACTGAAATTATCTGGACATGAAACAATTACTCATTTGAGCTCTAAAATCAATGTAGCCCCTGGCTGGAAACACAGGGAAACGCCGTTTGAAAGCATTTGAAAGTAAGGTGCTCACAGAGTTATTACAATTTCCAACCATTTATGGAGCTCAGTCAGCTCACCTTTTTAATTGGTGTTATTTACAGGAACACTATAAATATACTTTCCTTCAGTGTTAGAAACCAGCAATTCAGACCAAACCAAACTAGTGCAACTAGGGTTGTAATGGTATACCGGTGTGACGGTTTATCACAATATTGACATGTACGATTATCATATTGTGAACATTTGCTAATAACATTTGGTTTTGGGGGGGAAATAATAATTTTACCAGATCTAACAAGCACATATACAACTTCTTTCCACTTGACCGCTTAGACTCCAATATATACAGCAGAGAAAAAAAAAAGTTACATTTAAGTTAAAATCTGCAGTGTTGGAATACTTTGGTTATCCGAAAAACAAACAAGTGGTTGTCCTTGTTAGATATCCCGTTTGCAAGAAATGTGGAAGAAGAGTGGCTGCAAAAGGAGGAAGTACGTCAAATATGTTCTCCCATATTCACGAACACTATCCCTCCCTGCAGATAAAGGGGTATGTTTCATTTATAAGGCCCATATTATTTCAGTTTTGCTGAGGGAATTTACAATATAACGCAAGATGTCACGTAAAATGCGCGATTTGATTGATGGATGGATGAATAAATCTAAAATATAGCTGTGCTACAAATCAACTACATGAGTGTGTCTATAAATGTACAGCGCAAAAAAACCCCTGCTATTTACTGTAAATCTATATTCTGCTTGTCAGTGTAAATGAGCAGCGCCGTTTCACCTAGTACATACTTAAGTATGAGTGACGCTCACGGTGTTTAAAGTGTCTGCCGTCTCATTTAAAGCTTAAAGAAAAAAATGACTTAAATATATTACTGTTGTACAATAGAAAGTAGCCAACTTAAAGTTAACAACAAAGTTTTTTTTGTTGTTACATTTCATCTGATTGCATTTTCAATAATATACTTGTATTGAATCATAGAATCTAGACAAATTACATCAGACAACCCAGAAGTTCTGAGGAAATAAAATACATTTATTATCTTTACATTAATTATAAGACTATTATCTTATAATTATTATCTTAAATAATAATTAAGAAATTAAGTATGATAAGTTAAGCTAAATAAGTTAAGTTTTTATGATTTTGATTGATTAGACATGTTTTTGATTGAGGTAATCTACCATATTTCAGTTCCCATTTACATCCATGTTGTTGGTTCATTATGTGGTTGATCATTTTTTATATCACATTTATAATTCTGTTCGTTCTTTAGGGTCAGGCTACCTCTACAAAAACACTTCCTGATCCAGCTCAACCAACCGTCACAGAGTCACTTGCAAAAGGAATCGAGTTACATCCTACATCCAAACAAGCCAAAGAATTGAATCATGCTGTAGCTTATTGCATTTGTTAAGACATGAGGCCCTTAAAAGTAGAGGAAAAACCTGGCTTTCTAAACCTGATGAAGGTGACACAACCAATGTAAAAGAGTACAATTTAGAACATACTTTTCCACCAATGAAATCCCAAGCATTTACAAAGAGGTGAGGTCCAGTGTTGAACAGCTAAAGGAACCTGTGTGGATTTCAGGCATCACATCCCTGTGGACCAGCAGTAGTGGAGGAGGGGAACCATTTATACGTTTTACAGTCCATTAACTCTCCTCAGATTGGCAGCATAAGTGCCATTGTTTGGGGTCTCATTTTTTTCCTGAAGACCACACCTCAGAAAACATCTCAGATGTTTGAAATATGGTCCAGGATTGGAAGATCTCAAAAGAAAGTCTGTGAAATCACCACAGACAATGCAACGAATGTGAAGAAGGCCTTTGAAGAGTTCCCATGTGTTTGGCTCGCCGTGTTTGTTGTTTTGGGCACAATATAAATTTGGCCTTGAAGATCCAAAGGGTTGAATCTGCTGTCAGGGCATGCCTACACTTGATTCAAGGATTTTCTTGGGAGTTGGAAAAGGAAGAGAAAAAAAAAAAGACAGGCAGAAACTCCCTGAGCATGACGTGGTAACAAGGTGGGGATCAACTTATGAGATGATCTCCAGGTTCCTGGAGCAACAACAGGCTCTCAGTGCAGTCCTGACTAGTGACAGGAATACATGGCATCTCCTGTTAAAAGATAAGGACATTGCCACACTTGAGAGTGTCAACCAGCTCTATGACCTCACCGATGCCCTGCCATTGGAGAAACGGGTCAAATTGTCCTCACTCACACCGGTACAAGCTGAAGACAATCTACTCATCAGACAGATGAAGTAAGTAATGAGAGAACACTTGCAAGGGAGATACACACAGCAGGTGGAACGAGTGCAACAGATCTCCACCTTTGTGGATGCCTGATTTAAAGGAAGCTGCTGTAAAATCCTGAATGACACAGTTGAGGGATGTGTGGGAGAAGCTGTGAATCTTGCACCAGCAGTTCCTTTTGATAGAGAACGACCTCAAGCAGAAAGAGAAGAAAATTGGGCAGGAGAGAGAAGCAATAGTAACACCACCACCACTAAAAAAAAGACTGTCTAGTTCGCTACATCGAATCACTTCATCTAGGCAGAACAAGGCAACCTCGGGCAATGAAAATGTCAGTGATAAGGTGCAGTCTGAAATGAAGATGTACAAGTCTCTTCGAACCATCAGCAAGGACACTGACCCACTGGCATGGTGGAAAATGCATGCTGATGAAACGCCTCTTCTGGCAAACGTGGCCAGAAAGTATCCTTGTATCCCTGCCACGAGTGTCCCTTCGGAGAGGATGTTTAGTACGAGTGGACAGGACACATTCTCTCACCTCAGTGGACAAGAATGAACCCTGAAAACCTCAACATGATCCTTTCATTTTTTCATCATAACTTGGCCTGAAAAGAAGCAAAGAAATGCATGCGGCAATGAAAATATGAACAGCACTTTTTGCTGAATGCAATCTCGATTTATGTTGTTCAAGAGGGAGGACAGTTTGGTTTATTCTTGTCTAATCTAATGAGAAATAACATTCCTTTTCCTTTTTTTTCAAAAGGTAGACTCATACTTCCTCATACTTACGTTTGTTTTTTTCATTAAAGTATCAATCTGTTTATTAAAGGGTGGGTCATTATAGCTGATGATGATGATTATTATTATAATGATGATAATTGTATAATACCGTATACCAAGATATTTTCTGAGATGATTATACTGTGAAAATCTCATACAGTTACAACCCTAAGAGCAACTGCAGGTAAAAGCAAGTTTCAAAAGCCTGCAAATCTCAAATGTAAAGTTCTAGATGCATTCTTACATTTTGTCCAGACTCAAGAGGTATACATTTCTATATATATATATATAAAATGTGTATGCTCGCTGAATCACCAGCGAGCGTCAGCAGGCTCAAATCCAAGACTAGGCCCAATCTGTACCCAGGAAACCAATAACCCAGAGGGACCTCCATCCCAACCTCTACAAAGGGACTTGAGCACTCACTTGCAGTTAAAAGCTTCTCAACATTCATATGACTAACAGAGCTGGAAAATCAATCTGAGCCAATGCACGCCTGCCAGCAAGAAAAGAAAAACTCCTCCTGCATGTCAAAGTAGATTACTGAACGAGAGGACACAATAGCCTGAGAGGTGTCAATGCCACACTTGAGAGGACAATTGCATGTGTGCAAGCAAACAAAAGGTAAACACGATAAATCCCAACAATCAAATGTCTTATTCACAGCCAAATAAATGGCACGACCAAACAGATATAAATCTAAAAAAAAAATGCAATCAGTGGGTTATATTAGACCACTTGAATGCTCCACAATTGCACAAAAGGCTAGACAATGAATGGCAGAAATTGAAAAATTGAATTGACGACAAGCCAAAAAAGAAAATTCATACATAGCATTGACAATGTTATGCACACCTATTCCCATATTTCTACATTTATAACAATAACAAATGTAAAAGGAATAAAATAAATATTTTATCCAAACAAGCAAGGACAGGAGAAATGATTTTGACATTGAAGAAAAAAAAAAAAAAAAAAAAAGACACCATCAGCGTTAACAGATGCCAGCAGATTTGCCCAAGTGATTTTCCCATTTCAGATTCAGAAAATGCAGTGTTTTATGCACGCTCTGAATGTAAATGGGATAATGACAGGCACGGTTGGCTGACCCATTGTATGTAAATAGTTTAGAAAACTATACCGATACAATCCAGAAAGGTCATTAGCAAACAGCTAATTAAATCTACTCATGCAAGTGGTGCTATATAGTCATACAGTCACTTACTCCATTAGTTGAGTAAACCCTGAGCCAACGAGAACATGTGCTTTAAGGGGTGTTCACATCATGTATAGTTCACATTAAATGGTCAATTCTCTGTGCTGTTGTTTGCTAGTAGGCGTTCCAACTGGACTGCAGTATTAAACGGCGGACTGATACACAAAGATGATGTCTGGCCAACATATAAAGCAACCAACCACAGCTTGTTAGTGTTAACATGCAGATCAGGGGACTGACTAATAGACCACAATAATAACTAGATAAATAATTAAAATAAATCCACAAATAGAAAATTCAGTTCTGCTCATCACGAATATGTGGTTAACGTCCTCCTACAATTTCTCAATTGCTAAAATACTAAACGGCATTCTCTCAGTGGCCTTAAACATTTGTCAGATCCTTAAATAAGTTCAGGTAGTTCGATGCCATTTGCAGTTCTTCTCGTGCACTTTTTTAGCAAAAACACTCACTAACTGAAACACATTTCATTCACACTGTGATGCGTGTTGGAAAACTGTAAACACAAGTGGCAAACGTTGTTAAAGTTAGCATCATTTAATGACTCAATTGTTCACACTTGTTTCTAATGATGTGATCAAACCAATGGTACAAAATAAAAGTCAGTTCAGAGTGCAGAGGTGTGTGCACTGAATGTTGATACCAACAATGGATGGAAAAGATCAGTGAGGGAGCGTATTAAGAGTATGTGTTAGAGTTGGTGGATGAGGAAAGAGGAGGACAAAAAAAAAAGAGTGTTGTCAAGGCTGGATGCAGCACAACAAAAGATTTTTTCCCATGCATGGCAAGGGACAGCATGGCCTGTAATGTGGACAAAAATTCCTCAGATCAGATGCTGAGGTAGAACGAATCCCTCATTGACCTTGATATTGCAGTTTTGCCATTTCTTTTACTGTGTACTATAACATTTTGGGCTTTTGTGGTTGCACTACTGCCAAATATACAAAAATGCAATTATACAATACAACACTATACTATACTTGCAGTAAATAGATAAAGTATACAGCAGTCACCTTACAAAGTTGTACTAATTCCAGTGCATTTTTTCACATGCTCTGGATGCTGTGTTCTCCATTTTTGATGTAGTATCTATCTAATGAGTGCTCTGTAGTGTTTATATATTGACTGATGTGTGCATAATCTGAAAGATTTGATTGATTTTTAAGAACAGGTGAAATGGTTTTGATGCAAAGGTTTCATTTTGCCAACAGACTAAGTGGTTTTGTGAAGATATGGTTTTGTTTAAAAGTTGTGAGAAAATGGATGAGGTTTCAAGAAACTGAAAGTGCCTCGTATTTTTCAAACATCTGAAGACATTAATTTTGCAAACCCTGGCCAATATAGTGATGTCAAGCTTAAAAGCACTTATTGCGTCAACCAGGTACCTTGAAAACACAATTTTTTTGTTTCAAGGCAGACAGAAAATAAAACCCAACCCTATGTGCAAAACCTCACAGAAATCACATCAATTTAGCCAATCAGATTAGAGGTTGCTAGAGCAAGAAAGTATAGCGATGATCAGGATATGGATAGCATGGATCGGCCACAAAGTTTAAAAAGTTCTTAACTATTAATGCCTAAGCACCCATAGAAACTATCAAAATTATGCCAGCATTTGTGTGTTCCATCATAAACTAAATACACACTGTATGATTAGTGATGCACTGAAAGAGTACGTTTTGATAATTTAGGTAATTCTACTATTATGAACTTAATGTTCAGGGTGTTGTTTTCACAGGTTAAACTATTACTTTTAACAACATGCATTGAACTACACATATCACATTAACTTCACGAACAAGCCTCGCAATATTTATTTACGCTAAACAAATTTGACATTTTTACCCTAGCATCATTCTTGGTCACGGTGAAGTGTGTCCACACTGCTGACATGTTTACCGGCTGTAGCTAATCTACGTTGTGTGCACAAAATAGACACTGACAGTCAAAATGCATCACCACAGAAGTGCTCATTAAATGTCATTGTTTGGATCAATGATTTCAAATATTTTTTTATGCCCTTTCGGGCAAATATTTTCAGTTGCATCACTAATGACCAAGCTTTTCAGCACCTAACAGGAGGAAACCAGGACCGGCAGACAGCAATAAAAAATAGCATGTTCACCTGCTTTGCATGAGGATGTTCTACCGTTGAATATCATTAATTTTAGCCTAGGAGGCAGGTTAAGAATTTAGTTTAAGCACATAGATAACACTGTCTGATCTTCTGTTCAGACTAATGAATGCAGCACACCATGAACCTTAACATTAGTAGTTATGACTGCAAATCTGAAAATTGGGACCATACCGTCAAGGGATGTTCCTGCTGTTATTCTCTTAGAGAAGAAGTGAAGCATAACTGCTGAAATGCCATTTAACACGCCTGATTATACCATTCATTGGTTTAAAGAATCTGTCATGGTGCGAAGTGCGATTATAAAGTTTGTGATTATGATAAAATCAAAAGTTGACTTAAATTAATCCAGCCTTATTTACCACCTGGAGACTTTATATAACTGTGATAAACAAGTATGCCAGCGCTGCTCATAACCAAGGACACAAGCAAATTATTGACAGTATGCGTCTATATGTTGAAGAACAAGGAAGTAAATGCTTTTGAATATCAATTGGATGCAATTACTGCACAAGGGGTTTCAAACTCTATTCAAACATATGATTCATGAATGGATTAAACATTTAAGTGCTAAAAATACACCATTATCTCTAAAGCAGAAGTTAAGAGCTTGCATTTGACAGCTCTGCAGATCAAAAGAATTACACTTATCTGAAAATCTCACATTGTTATGAAACAGATTTTTTTATGAATAAACCACCTAATAGCGTCAGGAGGTGATAATACTGTTTGCCAAGCCATTTTCACACTTAATACTTTATTTATATATTTAAAAACGTATTTGAATTACCAGCGGTCCACTATTGTTATATTAAATAGTGAAAAGTAATCCACCTACCCTCACTCACTCATTTCATTTGCTCCGGAAGAATATTGTTGGTGCTATAATTTTACTCATTCAAACAGTTTTGTGCTCACACAAAGCCATCTCTCAGTACTAAATTGAGTTCTTTCCTGCTGCTTATTGCACAGTCAAATACACACCAAATAATGTCAAAATGCCAGTCTTGGCAAGAATTCACATAAACAGTCAGTTATGTTTCAAGTGAACATAAACAGTAGAGATTAAGAAAGAAAATACACATGTAACATTATAATGGTTCTTAAAGTGATTCCAATAAACCTACTGCCAAATTATGAGATAATATATATTAAAAAATATCTTATTTTTCCCCATAGAATCGATGTCAAAATTGTGGCTAGTGAAAATGCTGAGTGGTTTGTAACTTCGGAAAACCACTACAGTGGCTGGTGAGCAATAATGTTAACGTCAAGTCCTCGTCCATGTATAATTACTTACTATTAACAATAATCAATTGTAAAAACAGTCATCCATTTTTAAGCAAATGTGATCCAATACCTAGTTTCAATATATTAATCATGTTTCTAATCATTTTCCAAACAGTGAAAAGTAACTATTCTACTCTTACTGGTTAATACACACTTGTGATTGTTCACTTTAGTGAAGTGTGGTTCAGAAGTGGTCTAAATGACAAGTAGAACCCATTCCAGTTTTACCACTTCCTCTAATCATCAGGAACTTACTTGGAAAACATAGCTGAACCTATTCAAAGTACGTACTTTACATTTTTCCAGTTTTCCTAGTACTAGTTGAATAGACACTAGTAATTGTTTACTCCAATTGTCGTCACTATCTCACTGACTTGCAGCCAAAGACTGGTATTATTATGTATAGATACCCTAACACAACAAATGATGTTAGCTTTTAGACACTATTGAATTGCCTACTAGTAATGAAGTTAACTTAAATGGTAAAACAATTTAATGCCACAAAAACGGATGAAAACGATTTTTGACAATATTTAGTTATAATTTGATGATTTGGTTTTTAGGACACCTTGGTGTAATATTCAGTAAATATCAACAGACAGTAATCCAAAGTCGTTCAAAATTAGAATAGCATGTCGCTAACGCAATCACAATCTATTTCATTTATCGTGAATTATAATAAGATGGAGGACAACTGCCATGCGGTTACGTGTCAAAATTGTCAAGCATGGACCCGCACAGAGACAAAACGCTTCCTGAAACAATTATGAATGAAGGATCGCGACAGCACAGCGCATCAAGCACGTAACGTTACATTTCATTCACGGCGAGATTAATCGTGCATTACACCCCCAAATGTCAGATTATAAATGCGCCACAACCCGCCCGCCTTTCTACTCACCAAGGGTCAAACTCGTGAATGATGCTCTCGAAGCGAATAACTGCGAAAAGTCGAGAGCTGAACCCTGCCAACCAGGCCAGAAAGAGAATGGTGAACGACAGCAAAGACTGCCATCCCGCCGGCTGCGTCAGTCCCCCGGACAGGCCTCCGCCGCTGCATCCAGCCGGGGAGTTGGGCCGTCCGTTGCCCGAGACCGAACCTCCGGAGTTGGAGCTCGCTTTGTGCTTACAGTCGGAGGCGGTGTGGTGCTCCGCCATGTTCTGGAGGATTTGGTTAGGAGAGCACTTCCCACCGCCACGCACCCCTCTTTCCACCAACCCGCTCCCTCCTCGGCGCCAATATTTCTGCGCAACCAGGCCTTTGCTCCGACTGCAGGAATTCGGCGTTGTGTATTAATAATTTGGATTTATTTGCTGCAGATTCGGCGTCTGAGTGGCATGCTAACCGGCACACGAGATCCACTGGTAGGAGGGCGGGGGAGGGGGGTGAACAGGGCGGTTCGGTTCCATACACAGCAGGAAGAATCTCTCAGCCTCTCATAGCGAGACAGGTAGAACAAGGCGGGTCACACGCGCGACACATTCAGCCAATCCGCTGCAAGCTAACCACTGACAGGAGCCAATGAGATCACGCACAGCCTGGAACGTTGACAAACACAAACGGAAAAACGTTGACAGGAGGTTAGCCAATCCCGTCCTTGGTTTTCAGTAACGAACACTCGTTTGAGCCAATCAGCATGAATAACCGTAGTGGCGCTGTGCCGCGATACACCAATGAAATAAATGAATTTTGTGTCAGAAAACTGCCTTCACATTCATACAGGCTACTACGCAAACGATATTTTTCATGCGGATGTCATTGTCTCACTC
Organism: Cyprinella venusta; assembly: GCA_038021265.1. Classification (NCBI taxonomy): domain Eukaryota; kingdom Metazoa; phylum Chordata; class Actinopteri; order Cypriniformes; family Leuciscidae; genus Cyprinella; species Cyprinella venusta. The sequence goes on from CM075874.1 coordinate 27,421,795, forward strand.
AAACGTCTCATCGTTTAGCCTTCTCACCCTCATGTCGTTACATATTAGGAGCTTTTAGTCATAATGTCCTCAACTCCAGTTGTATGATGAAAGGAAATTAAACGCTTTAGGAACACTTTTAATCACGGATGAAAGTTATAGAAATTTTAGACATAAATTCAGACTTTAAATTTTTAAGATCAACTTTCCTTTCTGATGATACACGCTAAATTGAGCAGTATATTTAATATTGGCATCAAGAAGACCAGCTAAACAGGAACAACCTGAGAACACCAAAAAAAAAGAAAGAAAAGTAAAAGGTCTTGATCTGTATTTTATAGTTTCTCTCCAGCCTATTCATCCTTTAATAAGACACAAAATTGAGTAGCCTTCAAGTTGTAGCTGTCCTGAAAACAATTATCACACTGTCTCTGCCATTTTTATTAGATCTGAATGACTTTACAGCTGACACATGGTATCGTCTAAAGGACACTGAAAACAAATCATTAAAAAAGAATAGCTAAATCAATACAATGGTTAGATCCCATTCCCAAGCAACTTTAATACTAAACACAATTCTTTTACACCAGCTTCATTGATAAACTATGGTGTGGACAGCGACCGAATACTTAATTTGTGTTATACAAATGCTTAACTCATACTTTAAAGCTGTAATGTTTGGAGAGAAAAAAATCCTGTGGTCATTCAAAATATAATTTATTTAATAGAGGATCTAACTTACCGGTGCCATGATGGTGATCTGAAATTCACAAAGTGAATTCTTTGCCTTGATCAGGTTCTCTCGAACTCTCTTGTATCCCTCTTAAAACGTGATCTTTAGGCTCAACCACTGAAACCACTCCACAATCTCATTCCAGGTCTCAAAAACCACATGCAGTATAGATCATAGATCGCCTTTGGCTTTTCAAAGTTTTGTGCAGACCAAATTGCTCTGGATCTGCTCGAGACAGTTCTATAACATCTCATACAAGATGTAATGAATTTTAATGGTAAAACATTTATTAACACAACTGTTTCTGAGCTATATGTTTGACTTAACCTTTCTTTATTTCAAGGGTAATTCAGCATTAAGCGTGAAGGTCATGCTTAAAAATAACAAGGTTGTTAAAGCAACCTTCATCAGTCAGTGGATTGTTCTGGCTTCAATACATGTTCAAGTTATCCACTAATGTGACATTCCAGATGTGTTAACAGTGACAGTTTCAACATTTGGTTTAGTTAAGCATGACCCACAGTGCAAGGAATCTGTCTCTGCAGACAACATCCTAAGCATGTGTTAATATTGCTGCATTGAAAAATCAATAGATGCATTTAAGTCAATTGTTCTGCTTACCATCTGGAAAAAAAAAGCCTCTTTTCCTCGCACATGTGGCTTTGGTTATATTGTAATGGAAAATTAGTTGTGTCCTGTTGTATTTGAATATAACAGGCCTTTTTATGTCTCATTTTCATCAGGAAAATTACCAGGGAAAAGTCATACGGAGAGTTGCTTGGCATTTTAAAACAAATCACATTTGAAAACAGTATTTTTTTAAAAGATGTCAAATGTTTGTCAAGTCTTGTTCGGATTTTGAACAGCTTTAATGTACCTCTGCTGACACCCACAGTTTCCATGATGCCAGTGCACAGCAACCAACCTGCTAAAAAGTCTAGAATGCAATACATCTTTGATTTAACATCAGTCCTCCACCACAAATAGATGATAATAAGAGGAGTCATTTCTCTTGACATTAGGTTGCATTTTTATGTATTGGCTTATTTAAAAAGTGACTTTTTGGAAATATTGTAATTGATACTCTTTTTTAATTGTAATGCTATTTAGACAAAAAATAAATAAATAGGTCACACTTTAGTTTAAGGTCCAGTTCTCACTAGTAACTACAACTTTTGCCTCAATAAACTCATATACTGCTTAATAATAGTTAGTGAGGTAGTTGTTACATTTAGGTATTAGGATTAAGAGATGTGGAATATAAAGCATTAATATGTGCTTTATAAATACTAATATCCTAATATGCATGCTAATAAGCAAAAGTGAGAATTTGACCCTAAACTAAAGTGTTACCAGATATTGATAATGGCAAAAACTGACTAAACTGACTAAACAAAAAAAAACAATGCATCTCAAAAACATCTATCTTGGTTTTAGGATCTTTGCATCTTTTTTACTGGAAAAAACATACAGTATAAATATTGAATAAGAAAAGTATATTTTTGCAGTTGTTCTTGGTCTTCCTGGTGCCATTATTTGATATTTAATAGTTGCGGTGTTCACAGAATGACATGCAATCCAGAAGGTCCCTTCTTATTTAAATGCCAAAGCAATTACCCACCGCATTCTGACATTAACATCCGGTTCTAACAATCATTTCTTTCACTTTTATTTCCCTCGGTGGTTTCTTTGTCTCAGTAGAGAATTCTGAAAGTTTATGCAAAAACAAAAACAAAACACCTGTATATGAAGAGGTTAGAAGATCAGACCACGAGGCAACTTACCTGGTGACTCATATGAGTTGTGCGGAATGGAGGCAGACAACGAGGCTGAGTGTGTATCTGTTCGACAGAAGAAAAAGCAGCTGTGAAAGACTGCTATTCTCATGTGTGTTCATTTATTGGGCTGTTCCAGTTATTGTGAATGATACAGCTAAGATCACAGTGCTCCGGGCTTTTATGTCTCTGAAGACAGTTTTAGCTATCGCAGAAGAAACAACTGATGGACGCCTGATGGATTAAGGACTGACTTTCATTAATCATTTTTCATTTTTTTTTTTTTGTTGGTTGTGGTTCATTCATAAGTATTCAAATTCAGGACTCCTTTTGTGCTACAGTCATAAATAACATCTCAATTCATGCATGTTGTTAAAGACAGATGTTTCTAAGAGATCATACAGTTGTCAATAACACTATAACTTCCAATGATGATAGGAACAGAGACATTTTTAGGGCTCTTCTTAAAGTGAACTTACAGAGATCACCCAAACTCATAAGAATATATATGATTTTAATTTGAATGACTATCATTAAAGAAGTAGTTCACTTTGGGAAGAAAAAAAAATATTGCTGATAACCAAAAGTTATCGACCATATAACGACCATTTGAGCTTATAAAACTTAATTAATATGATATGAATATGATACTAAAATGTATTGAACTTACATTGCTATTTATTTATTATTTGATATTTTTATCAAAGCCAACTGTGCATCATGCAAAGCCCTCCATTAGATGTTGAAGGCCAAACCAAATGGCACTGTGCATACTCCATAATATACTCTGTCACTAGGCATAGCCTAGATCTTTCTCTCTTTCTGCAGAGACGTCTCACAAAATAACATAGGCTACTAGCAGTGTGGAGGTCTGTTTGTCTTCATTAGGTGGCCTTCTGCTGTAAAACTGCTTTCCTATTTCTCATCGGCTTCCCCAGTAATGCTATAATGGACTCAGGGACGGAAGTGCTGGAAAAGACGTTAGACTGATGTATAGAGAGACAGCGAGGCTCTCAGTGACGGCCCAGAGCTCAGCACACTGCCTTATAATAATTAGTAAATGATCACTTTGCTTTGGCTTACTACCCAACCTGGAATCGACTATTCATTAATAGTCCACATGATAAAATAGATATATATTTTTTAAATGTTTAAGAAGGCCTTCTACTCTTAGCAAATAATTTCCAAGTGGATTTACATTTTTAAAGCAGGTTTGTAGGATTGTAAATCGTATATAAATGCAGCGGGAATACTTTAATGCAATGGTCAGAGGAGCTTGGGATTGTGGGAATGGGAAATAAAAAGAAACAAAAATAATTACTGCGTAAGTTTTAACTTTTTCTTATCCCTCTCTCTGTTTTAGCACAGCTCTCTAGTGGTACTGGTAGAAGACAGATAGGACATAATTGGACGTTAATAGGCCTACATGTTTTTCTCTCTCTTTTAGGCATCCGGTAAGAGGTCAAAGGAACATTCAGACTCAGATTATAGTCATGACACATTAAAAAACTTTATAATACGAAAAACTACTATGTTGACCATGTAGTAATGGTCGATGGTAATGTCGTTGAACTTACACAACATATAGACCTAATATGTACAGTAGGTACCTTGATAATAATATGCAACAGAGGGCAGTGTAGTTCACTAGAGTCAGAGTCAGAGTAAGAACTGACTGCTGCCATGCACAGATCTTGCCCAACATCAGTCACTGGACTAAAACAAAGTCAATCCTTAGATCTCTGACAACAAAAGGGTTTGATTTACTGGTTTATTCTGGGAACGGAAGAGTTTAGTAAACAAGCAATGTCTGTGGAGCTGGGCCACGGATGGCAGAAATACAAAGTTTGGGATTTGGGATTGTTGCAAATGACAAGTATAAAGGTCTGTACTGAAATGTTCTAACTATTTACTTCTTGTTTTGTTTTTGGTGGTTTATCTCATTTGATTATCCTTCCAGCCTGGCTTCTATGTATATTGAGTTAAAATGACAAGTTATCCTGTTAAGCTAAGGTTTATATATTAAATAAACAAAGTCTCATTTGTGTTTCTCCCCTTTTGACCTGATATGTAGGCTATATGTAAATTGTGATTTAAAATGATGAGGTATCCTAAAGCACATCAAGGTCAGATTTCATTAAAAAATTATAATAAATAAATTCACTACCTTGTATATAAATTATGAATGTATATATATATATATATATATATATATATATATATATATATATATATATATATATATATATATATATCCTAATTATGAGTTATCCTGTCAAGCACATGTCAAGGTCATATTGCACATATGATGAACCATTATGTAAATCAATATTTATTGTGGTCATCTTTTGCAGATAAACTTCAACCTAAATGGCACATAATAGGTCATTTTACATGTCAGTCAGGCTTTCTGCTAAAGTGACCATTTTTGATACGCTGTGATGCGGACCGGAGATTTCCATGTAGGCCATTCGACAGTTTGCATCTTGATTTAATGTGAACTTTTATGGCCCAAAGATCATCAAAAATATAATGGAGGAGCACTAGTGCTCCAATTGGCCAGCCTATATCATTATCCCGACCCAGCTCCTTTAAAATGTGTTTGTTTGGCAGCAATGATAGTGTGTTTTGCTTTTGAGTGCGCACTGTTCCCCTTGCAGTGTCTATCTCTTATCTGTTGTTTGATCTCTGTACCCTCGGGTGGCGCCAGCGATCAAAGAGCATAATGAAACACAGCCTGATGGTGACTCGCTAGACGTGCGGGGAAAAGGGTGAATGTCTTCAAACAGATACTTATCAGTCAGCATTCACATCATGGCCTACAGCACTACTTCAACCTGCCAAAAGAACAGGAGAAGAAGACCCGCGGAGGCCTTCACGGACTTTGGTTCAACATAATGTGCCACTTGTCATGGTGATGATGGCACTCAAGCAAAACTTAGAGAGGTAGAGAGTAGGGGGAATAACTAACAGAAAATGAATCAGACCAGAAATCTGAAATCAGTGTTGAAAATCAAGCTTTTAATGTAATGCATATGTTTAAAATATGACTAATTATATGCAAATTCATAAGTCATCAACACCATTGCTGAGTATTTTCTCAAAAAAAAAAAAAAACAAAAAAAAACAAACAGTGAACTAAAGACATGCAGTCTCAAAAATGCAGTTTGAAATCGCTGGTGTGAGTGAGTGGAGGCGGGGCAGATGTATACATTCCAACACAGTCTCATGAAAGTGCGTATCTATACCACGAATGGCATTTCTCGTGGCTTTTTTTACAGCAAAAATGGTTTTTGCGTGCATATACTACACACTGAAAGCCCCTTGGGTAGGTTTTGGGCAAAAACTAAAAAAAAAAACCCCAACCTCAAACATTTAAAGTAGTGTATAAGACTACTTCACATAGGCTACAAATAAGCTTTTTTGTGTTTTAAAATATCATGTCGTTAAAAAATATTTAAATTTAAAAAATGACACAGGCCAAACGGATTGCAGCTTTGTGAGTAAAGTGGATTAAATTAATACATTGGGCCCTATCTTGCACCCGGCGCAAATGACTTTATACACAAACGCATGTCTCATTCCTATTTTGCACGGGCGCAAAGCGGGATTTTCCCCTCCACAGACGCACGTCGGTAAACTAGGAAATGAACTTGCGCTCCCTGGGCGGATTGGCGCAAAAAGGAGGCGTGTTTCGGCGCAAACATTCCCTGGTGCTATTTTACACTTCCAGAACACAATTGCGCCACTGACCAGAAAAAACCTAGTCTAAAGTCAGTGGCGCGTTGCGTGTTGTTCATAATGCTATTTTAAGCGCGCATGCTTGGCCATAATGTAGCGGGTACACAACGCGCATATACTGATTCTCTCATCAACATAGATGCAGTAGTTTTTATTTTTGCAAATCATACATTATAACAAGGAAAAATATTAACACAAGAGGGAAATCATTGTGGTTTACATGAAGATGAAAAAACCGAAATACCCATTTCTTAAGGCTATTGTAGTACTAAAGGATCAGACCTGTTTGCCCAATAGTGGCAAGAAACATACGTATAGGCTATAATGTTTAACCGACGCTGATGTGCAAGAGTTTCTCCCATCCCCATACAACGTCACTTCTCTGTCTTTCACTGTCCTGACAAGAACGTCGGTCTCATCGGCTGTGAACGCTCCTGGCGCGCGCCTGGTAAACCCGCCGTTATAATAACAATCCGTCATGCAACATGCGCACCTGTTCTTAAAGGGTATGTTGGATGGCGCTCGGATTGGTTTATTTCACGTTACGCCCAAACCACACCTATGAATAATGAAGCTACTTCAGACCAACCTCTTTTAGATTTGCGCCAGGCGCAAGAGGCATTTATCCCGCCGGGAAAATAGCGATAGCGCCGGGACCCGCCCACAAAGTTACTTGCGCCATGCGCTTTGACACTTGCGTTTCAGATCGTTAAAATAGGGCCCATTGTGTCAGTTTTGTCAATAGTCAGTTTTGGGTAATTTATAGGACTGACGATTAACTAATCAATGAAAGATAGTCAATGTATTATGTATGATGAATCTAACTTACAGTGCCCAATAAAGTTGTTGTATACAGGCTACAAAAACGTACTTCGCAAGAAGTCTCACAGGCGCATATTTGAGGTCTCGTAAATCTTTTCTTTTAGCATATATTTATACATTTTAGTATTCAAGCTATTTACAGACATCTGAAAATGGAGACTAGAGACTAAACTGTTTACCCCATCTCTCCACGACAGAAAAGAACGCACTACGGTTTCCTCTGGTCAGCTCTGAACACCACAACGACAACAAATGCCAAGACTCAGAACGGGCCCATAAATCCTATTTTGAGATCAGTGCCACAGAGAGATATTTATAGGCCTTCAGCTCCACAGATACTGGTTTACTCCCCTGTCTCCCCCCCAGTGGTTGAGGGGCAAAAATAGTAAAGAAACAATAGACATAGGGAAAAGAGGGATGGTGAGAGGAACAGGGGTGTGTACGACTGCCTGGGATAAAAATGACCCGTCTGAGGGACTCGACAGTCATCGTTTTCTCTGTCATTATGGTCATGGCAGTTCCCGGTCATGAATTTCAAAACTCTCACTCCCAAACAAAGCCCAGATAAACCGCTATACTGACTCCAGCGTGAGAGCTCAATTCAAACAGCCTCGCGCCACAATAGAGAGTCAAAGAGGAACATTATTTCACTCAATTAGACAGACGTCTGCCCCAGCCCACACAGAAACAACTGAGCATGCGCGGTGCAAGACTTGCGTTTATATAGAGACTCATTGGTAACACTTTACTTGAAGGGGTGTGCATAAGACTGGCATGACAAAAATTTAACTATTTTTAATTGAAATAAAATATGAATATTAAAAAAGCAATTACTTTAAACACAAATAAAATGTTTCCTTGTTAGCTAACTGAATTGATATGTTAATTACTAAAACCAAAGCTGAAATTTAATAAGTTGAAGCTAAATAAAAATATTTAAATGGTAAAAAAGGACAAAAGCACTTAAAAATGATAAAAAGTTATGCTAAAAAACAAATAGGAAACATAAAATATGGAATATAAAAATAAAAGCCAATTCAAAATATTTATAAATAATATTATATATCAATAATAGTCTAAAATAATGACCTAAAGCAACAAGAGCAGAGTGGGTTTGGGATTTTCTTTTGACAAACACTGTTACCCACTCACTACTGTTGTAAAAGACACTTTCCCACAACAGCTTCTTGATGAATTCTTGTAGTAGAAAGAAACCCTGAGGCTTCTTATGTACAGAAATGCAGGTGTCAGTACTACGAGGCACATTTGACAACTGATTTCCATTAAAGAGGTTTGTTTCCCACAGCACAGAACTAGTGGGCATGTATGACAACCGGTTAATGGAATGTTTATTAAGACTAACTGAAAACATTGTTTTAACCAGCGGCGTTCTACAGGTAATATCTGGCTGTCAATCATCACCCAAATGAAAGGAACCTTCACAAATTTCCCAGGCTGATAGTGGACCAAATAGATCCAACTAATAATTCAAAGAATACAAAACGAGAGACCCGTTTTTAGTGTCAATACTGTACATAAATGTATTTTAATCATCAAAGATTTACAATATATTACATAAAAAGTAGTAAAAGAGAGGCACAATTCAATATCCAGGATATGTGAACATACGAGGCATTCGTGATTTCAAAATACTGTTCGTTTAACACATTTGTTTTGGTATGTGTAGGGCTGGGCGATGTCCAAAAAACATCATATCTGTATTTTTTGGCCGAACGACGATATCGTGTATATATCTCAGTGTTTTCGTCTGTTAGGCGCACGGCAGAAGTTCACTGAAGTGAAGTCTGAAGTCTCATGACCTTCTAACATATACAGATGGAGAATATACTTGTAAAATGGAAGTTTTGGCACAGTATCTGTCAAAGCACCTGACGAGACAAGCCACTTGGGACAACAATATACGTTATCTTGCGAGTCTATGATGTTTAGGTTAAATTGGGTTGTCTACTTCACACACTGAAGCTCACCGTGTCCATTTTTCAGATGTGCCTATAATATCACAATACTGTATATAGATATAAACAGCATTGCCTCATCCTATATAGTATGTTGATATATCGCACAAACACAATATACCGCCCAGCCACACGTGCAGCATATTCTTCCCTTTTTGGCTCTCTAAATAGTGTATGTTTTTATGTAGTATTTACAACATACTTTTTTCTTTGGCTAATAAGCACAATACACTTCTCTGTAAAAAGCACCAAACATCCAAACACACACGCTAGTATTCTAACACACTCAAGCACACAAACACAAATCTCTCACGCAACACATTCTTCCATAAATCCAGAAAATCCTGAAATGATCTGTAAGAAGTCTTACAATCTCCTATGAATCTTTAGTGTCGAGGCGAAACATTTTCCTGATTACGTTTGGCTCTTGGTCAGCTGTCAGAGGAGAAACCCAGCGTCTGTCCAGCTCCTCTCGCGCGGTAGCCCGACCTTCCTCAGTGTGAGCTATGCATAATCTGATAAAGTGCATGAAATCTTTGGCTATGAAACAAAGCTTAATGAAAAGGCCATATTCTTCCACTCCATCTCATTGGAAGGATCCAAACATTCAGTTTTTGCAGAGAGAGAGAGAGTTTCTCTCATTTGTCATCACTCACGCTCACAGAGCAATCTTCAGGAATCTTCTCCTCGGAGCTGCTGCAGGTGGACAACTTGTCTAGGTCGTCGTCCATGTCGTTGAATCGCTCGGCCACACACTGTGCCGTGAGTCGGGCCTCGGGATCGTGGTCCCAGCACTCGTTGATGGTGGCGCAGACCATAGCCACTCCCTGGAGACAAAACACAGTTTTATTCTTTAGAGAATAATCTTTCTTTAGTCAGTCTTTGTCTTTAGATTGAAATGTCCTTTAAGTCATATACAAAGATTTTACTCAACTAGCTATTTTACTCATCCAATCAACTATAGCTATAGCTAATTGACATGTTTTGGTTCAACTTGGGAACTAAACTCTCCATCCCTGGTGTTTCTTCTATTTAAATCTCACTTTTTGTCAGTCTACACTATCATTCAAAAGTCAGGGGACAGTTTGACAGTCAAACAAAAGCACGAGCACAAAATTGCGATTCACACAGAACACCTGTTTGTGGTTAAAGATGTGAGGTCAGTGAAGCGGGGAAAAGAAAAACAGAAGGTCTAGTGAGGCTTATTTTAACTTATAGAGGGACATGTCAAGCGAGTACAGCAGTCAAAATCTAAAATCTAGTTTGTTTACATTGGAAAACAATGGAAAATGTGCACAGTGGAATGGAAAACCACATTCTGTGTGAATTGCCCCTTACTCAGTATTTTGTTTTCAGGTAAAAATATCTAAATATGCTTAAAACAAGACTCATTAAACTGGAAAGCAAAATGAGATGAGCCTTGTTTTCAGAGAAATCTAACAAGATTTCGTTTACTAAAAAAATATGTATACTACCACATGAATTTGATCAAAAATAAAGTAAAACAGTAACATTTATTTTAAATTCTAATCATATTTCACAATATTTTCTACTTAAATACATTTTAAAATCCGAATTATTCATTTGATGGCAAAGCTGAATGTTCAGCGTCATTACCCCAGTCTTCAGGGTCACATGATCCTTTAGAAATCATTATAATACACTGATTTCATGCTCATTTCATCTTATCAATGTTGAAAACAGTGGTAACACTTTACAATAAAGTTCATTAGTTAACTACATTAGTTAGCATGAACTAATAATGAACATCACTTATACAGCATTTATTAATTCTGTAATCGTTAATTTCTTTACTAATACTTTATTAAAATCTTGTTAACATTAGTAATGCGCTGTGAACTAACATGAACAAACAATGATCAGCTTTATTATTATTAACTAACATCAACGAAGATTAACAAATACTGTAACAAATGTAATGCTCATGGTTAGTTCATGTTAGTTAATACATTAACTAATGTTAAATAATGAACCTTATTGTAAAGTGTTACTAAAACGGTTGTACTGCATAATATTTTCATAGAAAACAGAATTGATTAATAGAAAGTTCAAAATAAATGTTCTGTAACATTATAAATATCTTTAATGTCTCTTTTGATCAATTCAATGCATCCTTGATGAATAAAAGTATTATTTTCAATAAAAAAAAAACACTTACCCTAATCTTTTGAATATTAGTCAAAATGACTAAAACTAAAAGCTACGATTGCCTTCCAAAACCTCTCAAAAAAAGTTCTCGTCTCTGGGCTAATATGCTGGGGTGTCATATGGTGCTTGACGCTTTTGAAATTTCGTCTAAATCCAACGCACATGGCACCCTTTAGTGTCGAAATATAACACGCTTCAATTATGGGTAGGTTTAGTTCTGGGGTAGGATTAGGGTTAGACCACTAGGAGGCGCCTTCTGGCCCATATATATACTGCATGTATATATATATATATATATATCTGTGTATATGTATATCTGTATATATGTCTCCTATTGACGCAAAAGGGTGCCATGTGCGTTGGATGTAGACGAAATGTCAAAAGCGTCAATATATGACGTCTTGGGATGAGACCGGGCTGTCTCTTACCATGATCTGAGATCAAAATACAACCCTCTGCTCTTTTACCTGGTGTTTCATCCAGCTGTTGGGGATCTCTGGCCTGCCCCGGTCTCGTAGCACATTGTCTTTCATGCTCTCCACACAGGGGTGCTCTCGGACTTTCGAGCCAAATGGAGGTTCGTAATCCTTAACCTCTGTGAAGAAACACCCAAGACAATCAGATTATCAGACATATCCCCTTATGACAGCATGAAGAATCATTCCTGGAGAGCATTTCAGAAGAACTTAAAGCACTGAGGTTGGATGCAAGCCCTGACAGAGGGTGGAAAAGCATGTTCCATATGCATCCGGTTATTCTATCCAGTACTGAAAAACCTCAACTGTAAATGCGGCAACAAGAGAAAAATGAAATGCAATCAGTTGCTCCATCAGAATGCCGACAATTAACAACGCTGATTTTGTGGGTCATTTGTTTTGTTCACGAAAAACAAATTGGTGAAATATGAGGCTAATCACTGGACTGTGCCAGCGAGCTCAAAAAAACACATTTTCCAGACTTTGTGAAACTTCCAGCTGCAGAGGCCCAATCATATATCTGTCTTCAGCCTCCATAGCCAAGTACTTGACCAGAGCCAGCTATAGATAGCACACACAAACATGGGGTGCTAAAAATCTGCAAAAGAAACACCAAAACCTCCCATAAAACGACGCTTATTGTCCTCTTCTCGGCCAATATAAAATCCATTACGGCAAATGACGGTTGATGAGTGCGTTTACTTTGGAGAGGCTTGCTCTTGATTGGAGAGCGTGCTCTGTGGTTCTAGCCCAGCATTCTGGGCCCACAGGAAGGGGCTAGGCCAGCATGCAGCCCGGGACAGGAAGTGGAGGACTGCGATTGGGACCCTGCGGAGAAGCTGACTCCACAAGAGAACGCATCCTGTTTTTGACAAGTGGACTTCCCCTGTTTCAGCTCTTAAACAAAATACTCCCACCCCTGCGGTGCAATTTCTGCTGTCCTCCGTGCCCTGCGTGTGGCTCTGACCGGGCGGTGGTATTTAGCAAGCATGCAATGTGTAGATGAGGCTTTCTGCAAAATTAAGGTCACCTGGCGTCTTTCTTTTTTTGGTCGTTTTGCTTTGCTCAAGAGGCCAGGCTCCACAAATGCACTCGCTATATGAGGAATGCCGTGGTTTTGGGAACAGATGTCCTGCCGGCTGAGGCCTCCCACCCCGGGCCCAGCTAGCGCTATCCAGGGAAAAGCTTTTAGTACCACAGTTTCCCCTTTAGATTAACCGTCTGCTACCTCCACAGACCCGCTTATCCGAGTCTGGGAAAGAGTGCAAGAAAAAAAACAGTTTAAAGGGATACTCCACTTTTTTTGAAAACAGGCTCCTTTTACAACTCCCCCAGAGTTAAACAGTTGGGTTTTACCGTTTTCAAATCCATTCAGCCGATTTTCTGATATTTAGAAGAATATCAGTAACCAGACGGTTTCTGGTCTCATTGATTCCATAGTAGGAAAAAAATATACTATGGAAGTCAATGAGACCAGAAACCGTCTGGTTACTGATATTCTTTTAAATATCAAAAAATCGGCTGAATACATTCGAAAACGGTAAAACCCAAGTGTTTAACTCTGGGGGAGTGGTAAAATGAGCCTATTTCCAAAAAAAGTGGAGTATCTCTTTAAGGGTGGTTCTTCATTCTTGAGCGCTTTTATGCCCAGGGGCTGATTTGTATTAAAACCAAAAGCTTTTTTCCTTTTCTTATATTATAAGGCCATACAGTAAGTCTCTCTTGGAAACTTTTAATCATGCCTTTATCATTTACTTTCGCTTTTTGTCCAAGACATAGTCATTGAAGAGCAGCTTGATAAATTTGAGATGCGATGTTAAAAACAAATATATGGTAAATTACGAATTCCTTAAGGTAAATATAATTTTCCAAACAAACACTAATCCTGATTATCATTCTGTGAAATTAAAATGCATCAAGTGTGAAATTAACACATTTTATCCCATGGAATAAATGGAAATTACACTATATATGGCAGATTTCATACACTGACGGTTTAGAAAAAAACAAAAAGAGGCTTTCTTTTCATTAAATAAGACATCCATTAATCACAGCGAGTTAGACAGTCGATCGGGGCAGACAGGAGCGAAGATTCCTGCTTAAAGACTTTGACCTATTTTAGAGTTGCTTAGAGAGCAATGTTTTTCAGGCTTCAGTTTTAGGGTGGATCATGAGCACACAACACCCTTGACTCCTCTGCGTGTCTGAAGAAGCTTGAGTCAGTCAGAGGCGTGGAGGCGGTGAATCTGAGACCTATACTGATGGATGGCCACCCTGCATGGGGTTCTGCCACCTGCTAGCCAGCTGCTGTCCTCCATTTACTTCTTGTTTTCCTCTCTTTCTCTGCGGAAGGGAGGGAGTTCTCCTTGACTGGCAGTGTTTTAAATTTGCTGTACTACTCTAGACCAGGCCGCACCCCGTGCTAATTCAGGACTTCACACTGAGCCGCAGAAACAGAACAACGCGGCCACAGCTTTCCATTTCACCATCACCTACACATTGACTTTCTACAGTCTTATGTCCCGAAAACAGTTCTTTCCCCCTTTTTTGCAGTAGATCCCAGTTTTTTAACATTGCATTCAGCGGAACGTGGAAACAGGAGCAAAAACAAAAACCGCAAGGGCTTTGAGAGACAGACCCTGGGATGTCTGTCTCTACCCCCCTCAGCACAGGCTGGAATGAGACAGTCTGTCTGGCTGAAAACACCTCCAGCTCTTCAGATAAGCTTCAAGCAGCATGACATGAGGACTCCTGCAACCCCTGTCAACCACAGAGAGGGCATGCCGGGGCATGTGGGTAACACAACTCTACAGGCACAGGGACAATATACACATACAAATACACTCATACATATCACTCATATTGGCAGAGCTGATTCAAAGGGACAGTTCCCCCCAAAATTAAAATTCTGTCATCATTCACTCACACTCAAGTTGGGGATTTTATAGACCCCTTTTCAGTTGGTGACGGAGCTTAAGTGGAGGCAAAATGATCCCTGGCCGCTTCACTAATGCTAGTTAGCAAGTAATGTTAGCTTGTTTTTTTTAACAATGACTGGAGAAAATCCGATTTTATCTTAATGTGTAAGGTCACTCAGTGTCCAGGACCGTGATTGTTATTTCCAAAAGTTATTTTTAACGGACGAAACCAGATTGGCCGACCATAGCCGCCTACACGCTCACTCAATGCATGGGGGATCTGACAGGATTAACGTTACGTTACCTCGGTTGAGTGGCCTGACTTCTACATCTACCTTATAGAGAAACCGTTCGTAAAGAGAAACTGAGGGCATATAAATCTTTAGATGCCTATAACTATATGGTCTTGCACAAGACTTGTGTGTACGATCCACAGTTCTGCCGAGCCAGCGCCGAGACGACGACAATGTAAAGAGTGCCATTACGGTGCGATTTTAATGACGTGAATATTTTCTAGAAATAAAAATTCCAGATACAGCATATTCATTTTCATCAATTCTTGCACCAAACAACACAACAAGATGACATTTAATAATAGTAACAATAATTTAAGCTCCTTATTATGTAGCCGAATCTGTGCTGGTTTGTATTGGCCGCCTCCAGTTTTCACTTTGTTTTGCCTGCAGCTAGCGCCGTGACGTAACTGTGACGTCGGCGCAAAAAGGGTCTATTTATTCAAAATATAAATCTTACGTTTACTGTCAATTTGGAATAATTTAATGCATTCCTGCAGAATAAAACTTAATTTTTTTAAAAATGATTTCCAAAATGTTTAATGGTAATTTGTGCTTAAAAATCAAGCAAATGATTTTTCTCCACTATTTTTTTTTTTACACCAAAACATAGAAAATGACTTATTTTGCAGTGCAGCACCGTTTTAATTTGAATGAATAAATATACAACTTGTTTCCTATTTCGTAAAAGTTACTGTTCAATCAAAGAAAAGCTCCAATAATTATTACCCCAAATTCAAATGAAAAAATCCTCTCTGATTATTGCCATTTAAGAAAATATAAAATTATCTGAAGGTAATCAAAGCAAATCCAGTAAACTTCATCCATCCTGAGCATTTCAAATGCAAAAGAATGAATATGAATATACTTCAGCGAGCCATAATTTCAAAGGGCAGCAACTGAAAAATATTCAGTGCATGAAAAACCCTGATCACAACATCAAAATCCTCTCTTTGCATGTTTACATTTACCTCCATAACTAATTCCAATTTTTGCTGTTGTATTTCATACATATGAGAGCATAAATAGTCTATATTGTTGTTAACGCCTATATCTGGGTGTGCCAAGAACATTCCCACCTGACCAAAAAAGGGAAAGTTCTTAGGAAGCACTTGACATTTCAAACATTCCTTACATTCCCCAAACAGTGAGTATGCCGAACCACCTCTGCTCTTGTTAAAGAGCGACTCTTCCAAAAACAGGAAGCTGCAAATCACTCAAAACACAGTGTGGGCTTTCCATGCAGTGTACAGAAACAATAACCCAATGATGGTAGAAAAAAAACAATAACAACTAAATGCCACTGACAGAAACGGATAAAAAGGCAAGCCTATTTTCATCCATGTTCTCCTTGAGGGACAATTACAGGGAGAATAGAAATAGAATAGCATTGTCTCAAGTTTACTAACCACATTGATTTGAGAAATGCCAAAATAACAGCTATGTTCCCATGAGATCTTGACGATGGTTGTGCACTCACCTCCGATGGCATTACACCTGGATGTGATCTCCCACAGCACCAGGGCCATGGAGTAGACATCGGTTTGTTTGAATGACTCGATGTTCTCAAGGTTGATCCTTGATTCTAGCACTTCTGGAGCCATGTACCTGGCTGTACCCACCTGAGAATCAGACACATAACATACTTATTTAACTGTAAATCTATCAATGTCATGAAAACACAGCACTTTTAATAGCAATCATTATAATTATTACAATAATGCATTTGCTAACATTAGTTCATGCACTGTGAACTAACATGAACAAACAATGAACAGCTGGAGTTTTTTAACTAGCATTAACAAGGATAAACACTGTAACAAATGTATTTGCTCATTGTTAGTTCATGTTAGTTAATGCATTACTGGAACTAATGAGACCTTAATATAAAGTGTTACCTTATTAACACTCATCTAAATGACAAGTTCACACTCCTTCCATATCGTCATTCAGATAATACATTTATCTAATTGTTCATCGCTTTTGTTCGGTTAACGGTTTTGAGGGGATTTTTCTTTCTTTATCTTTATCTTTAAAACATACTCGCCTCACTTTATTACTCAACTTCAGTTTAGAGGTACAAAAGGTCAAGCTGATGAACCAACAAAACTAAAACGTGATTAATTAAACGCAACCTCAGCACTGAAGTCTAAACTGCCTTTGAATGCGTTTAGGGTCACCGTCTGGGATTAGCAGATTGTTGGCATACATCAAAGCACTCTGGGTAGTGAGAGTCAGGCGATTGTTAGCTCGTTCATTACTGATTCACTCAGAGCCTTTTGTCTTTTCATTTTTAGCCTGTGAATCATAAATCGGAGCAGACAGTTTGAACGAAGGGCACACATATACATACATACACATCTGCACATGGTGAAATGCCCGAGGGGACTTTCCCAGCAAGTTATGACATGACGTCCCTGCCACTGTAAATCGCTACAATTTTAGGTATAGAACATGGCAGCTTTACCTGGGACTTACAAAGCTATAACAGCATGTGAATCTGAGCTGTCGTGTGCTGCATTGGGTTTGATAAAATATAAGTTACACTGC
This sequence comes from Cyprinella venusta, assembly GCA_038021265.1. Classification (NCBI taxonomy): domain Eukaryota; kingdom Metazoa; phylum Chordata; class Actinopteri; order Cypriniformes; family Leuciscidae; genus Cyprinella; species Cyprinella venusta. Next base: position 27,439,227 of record CM075874.1, read on the forward strand.
CTGAGGTGATGGAATATGGTAAAATGAGGAAAATGAGTATAATTATAATCCCATAAAACAATGCAGCGGACGTAAATAAATACAAATCAATGCTATAATATAAAACCATTGATGTATACTCATTTGTTGTCAGAATAATATATTTAAAATTTATTGCAAAAATAAATAAGATATAAATTTAAATAAATACTTGATTTTATTACGCAATTCTTGCGAGTGGACGAGATTTCGGCTGATCTCTTTCATTGCTGATCTCTCTTTCGTTCAGGAATTGGTGGATCTTAAAGGGATAGTTCACTCAAAAATAACATTTTCATCATTTACTCACCCTCAAGTTGTTTCAAACCTGTATGAATTTCTTTCTTCTGCTGAACAAAAAAAATTGATTTTGAAGAAAATGGGAAACCAAACGGTTTATGAGCCAAAAAAATGCAACAAAGAAGGAAAAAAAAAAAACAGGAAAAAAAAGACATTCTTCAAATTAGGGCTGCACGATATTGGGAAAAAAATGCAATATATATTGCGATACGAAAACAATTTCACCAGGTGACTTGAATGGCTCTATTTGGAATTTTGTAGGGGAGTGAATCTGCATAGAAAATAGCATATAGCTACATACAATAGAACAAACTTTTTTCTTTTGTTATTTGATTCACATTAATGACAAATGGCAGCACGTTTATAGACTGCTTTCACTTTAAGACCTAATGTACTGATCTATACGCATACGTTTTCTTTCTCAATTGTTTGCGTTAAAGACATAAGTGACTCTGTTTATGAGGATACTCGGCGAGACGGCATTGTGACATAATTTTGTATGAATGTGCTCGTTCAAGCACAAAAAGATGAGAAAGAGAACAGAATTTGGTGTCTAAATGCTGTATGCAGGTCTCTGTGCGCACACACAGATAACCGACCACGCGCCGTTTGAATGTTTGAACTGACAGGACTTAAAAACGTGCAAATAATTAGCGAATCACCTGATACGTCATGCAAACGATACATCATGCAGCCCAATTCAAAATATCTTCTTTTGTGTTCAGCAGAAGAAAGAAAGTCATACAGGTACAACTTGAGGGCGAGTAAACGGCAGAATTTTCCTTTTTGGGTGAACTATCCCTTTAAGTTGAAATTACGATGACTGATGGCTTCAACAGAAGCGTATGTCATCAATATAGAGAAAAGCTGTTGCATATACCTGTCCACTGTTGGCCAAGTCATCCACTGAGAGCGAGTTGTCCAGACGGAGACCAAGCCCAAAGTCACAGAGGCAACAAGTGAGGTCGTTCTTCACCAGGATGTTAGAGCTCTTCAGATCTCGGTGGACGATGGGCACTTTGGGCCTCCCACAGGGGGTGTGGTCACTATGCAAATGAGCCACGCCCCGGGCCATGGAGGCCCCGAGCACTCGCAGATCCTCCCAGCTGATGAGGTGGCGCGTGAGATACTCCTGCAGGTTTCCACGTGGGTGAAAGGCAGTGATCAGCCAGTACTGTTTCTCCACCTTTCTCTCCTCGGCAGTCAGGAAGTGTAGAATGTTCTCGTGCTTCAGGTCGATGTCCGAGAAGATGTCCTTTTCGTTCTTCCAGGATGCGTACTCTTCGTAGGGGAAGATCTTCACCGCCACCGTCTCAAACTGTTCCGAGGGGCTTTGTCTCAGTTTGGCTTTGTACACCTCAGCAAAGCGGCCCTTGCCTACCTGAAGGTCCAGCTCAATGGGCAGAGGATCCGTGTTGTGGTTGAGGTTGTTGGCGTGCGTGGAGCTGCTGTCCGAGCGGTCATCGTCCATCATGATGGCGCAGGCATCGCTACAGTCCAACGGGCCTTTGGGGCCCTTTCGTTTGGACGGCTTCTTTGTCTCCCACTCGTCGAATTTGCGGCGACGGTACATACGATACCAGTAGAAGGACGCGATGACCAGCACAGCCAGAACCAGGAGGGGTAGCAAACTGACCAGGATCACCAACACCACCTGGTTATTTGTGGGGTCTGGACCAATAGCTGGGGAGAAAGCAGATGATGTCACAACATTAACCTCTACACAAGGCAAATGCATGTAACTATCTAAACTAGTAATGCACATTACAAATCAATACAATGTAGTTTCGCCTTGTATACAGGAATGTCTGATACTTTTTTTTTTTACTATGAATCTACATGAAAACACATGTTAGACAAATAATATTCCCTATGTTGTTCCAGTTATCCTATTGAAGAGTTGCTTGAACAGTGTTATATTAGGCTTTCCAAATATTTTCTTTTCAGAGGCCAAGACTTTACCATTGACTATGTTAGAAAGAAATAATGACAAATCAATATTACTTGTGTTGCTAATTGATCATTAGTAGAACAAAAAATCTTTAGTTGCCCTGACAACAAGGCATTTTGCATTTAATGATCCAATAAAAATGGGCTAAACAATATAGTATTACTGGGAAAATTTAAAAATAAGAACATAAAAAATTAGAAAGCAAATGAATAACATTAATTTTAATAAAATTTAATTTACAAATAAAAAAATAAATGTTATGTAATATATATATATATATATATATTAGGGCTGGGAAACGATTAATCGCATCCAAAATAAAAGTTTGTGTTTACATAATATACGTGTGTGTAGTGTGTATAATTATTTTGTATATATAAATACACACAAATGCATGTATATATTTAAGAAAAAATGTGTTATTAATATATCAAATATTTATATTTATGTATAATATTAATTTTGTATAAATATATATATAAAGTATATACATGCAAATATTTCTTAAATGTTTACATGCATGTGTGTGAATTTATATATATAAAATAATTATACACACTACACACACATATTATGTAAACACAAACTTTTATTTTGGATGCGATTAATCACGTAATATATATATATATGTATATATATATATATATATATATAAAATCTTTATTTAGTATGAGGCTAATTATAAGATGAATCATACACCAATACATTATTTAAATTAGGAATTCAATAAAATCTCAATGTATCATGTTGCATTGATAAAATCAAATAAAAATGTTAGCAAGAGGTAGTGATGCTTTGTAACACCATTGTGTCCTTGAGCAAAGTTAATAGTTAAATGACTACTTAGCACAAATGTCCAGAACTTAGCGCCATTTCAAGTCTCAGCTATAACCATCTCGCTATACCTAGTTTGACTGAACACCTAATCATTAACTCAGTTTGTATGCAGTTTTTCCTGCCACACCAGGAAGCAAGAGTGAAGCTCGCACAGTGGGAGTCTGTTCAGTGACTGCATCCATCAAGGGAAAGTTTACCCTTCTACACTGTGTGCCTGCCAACCTCAGGATTGGCTTAGAAGCCCTAGCGCTGCAGGTTCAATCCAGAGACAAAGTGAGACCTGCCAACTACGTGGGCAGAGAGTGGAGTCAGTGTTTCGTCTGTCTGCATTCTTCCATCAAACACACAGAGACACGCCTTATCATAGAGACACAGAAATAAAAAGAACAGAAAAGGATACACGACACTGGGAACACGTCAATAAATGCCAAAGCGTTTGGCACACGCAACAGTCAGCAAACACATACATTAAGCCTAGACGTGTGGTGCAGAGGGAACACTCAACCCTTCACAAACAGCAGCAGAAACCTCTTCTGCAGCCAAACAACCAAAATAAACATGCATGAAATCACGGCACTTTTTCCAGCCACATTAAACAGGATGCCAGCCACACTGCGGCGGTCCATGACATTATCAACTAATAAGAGGCACTTTTCTGCAGGCTCTACTGTTAAACGCATCACTGTACATCTATGCCAAGGTCTTAACAAGAATCAAGTGGATTACACTTTCCAAAGCTTCTGACTCACAAGTTAATCTATTAAAATGTAATTGCTTCTCATGGGTGGGGGGCATGCTTCTTATTAGTGCATTCACAAGGACCACTATTACTACATTGCTCATACTTAATGGAAAAGGATTAATTAAAAGGCACAATATGTACGATTTCTGGATTAAAAAAATCCAAGAACCACTCGAACAATGCTATATATTTTATTGACTTGTGTACTTGCATTATCCCAAATGTTTTTAACGTTTAAATCCAGAGTAATCCGCAATTTTGGCCCCGTGTTATTGTGTCGCCTGTCAGTGACCCTCAATTTCCAGTTGTATATCTGTAGAAACCAAGGAAACCCCAAAAATGCAGATGTGTTGCGCAGGTGTCTCTTATTCGCATTCGCTCCACTTGCCTTGTTCCACTCCCAATGCTCTTGGCCCCGCCCTGCTTCACACCACAGTAACGTTAATAAAACTTTAATACATTCGCTCATCCATTAACATGAGTCCCGATGGACTTCCATCGGCTGTTGAAGTGAGGACGACAATTCCTATGATTTCACGCTCATTCATGGGATGCTATGCCTTTGCTATTGTTTTGAATAAGCGAACTCTAGCGGCAAAACTTGCGTACTGTGCTTTTAAGGGAACGCAAAATATATCGGTACCATATTGAGCTTTTAACCCCACTGACGGGTAGGTTTAGGCGATTATACGTGTTGATAGCATGCCAAAAATGGAAAAAACGAATTTCAGTGTCATACATACGCCATTTCATGAGATCAGTCTGACTGTTTAAGCAATAGAAAGGCAAAGTTAATAAGCGTAAATAACCAAATCAAATTTCCAATATCAACCAATACTGTTATTAATAGCATTTATGAGTCTTCCCCTACCATCCTAGAAAAAAAAACCATCACTCCTCAGATGTAGATGTACATTTTGCTTAGTTTCGCTCGGATATTTAACGGCGTGTACATAAACGTGGAACCACTCGGACATTTAACGGCATAGACATACACGCATACACGCGGATAGCTGAAAACGCGGATAGATAACACGCCACTTGACTTGAAAGTGGTGTGTGTATGTTTACGCAAAAGTCATGATGCCATGTTTAAACAGCAGAGCATTGCGCAAGCAACGGCAAGGTCATGGGTTCGACTTCTAAAGGGAATGCAAACATATATAGCTTGAATGCAGTGAGTCTCTTTCTGCCAAATCTATTAAATAAATAGACTTTTTTGTTTGCTTAAAACGCTTTAAATATTTTTTTTTTTAAAACAATTTTAATCCTAGCACTCACAAAAAGCAACTTATCAACAACATACTTTAAAGCTGAGCATGACTTTCCATGACTTTTCCAGTTAATAAAATCTCTGAACATGAAATTTCGCATATCCTTTCGGTTAACTGATGTGACAGGCCAATTCTCTCCACCCTCTTGCGAATAAGCTTCGGTCTGCTTTCATTTGTTGGCTGGGCATCGTTAGCTTGCTTTACTTATGAAAATGTCAGAATTCAAAGTGAGGATTCCCATATGTACATGTTATTGCCCTTTTGGAGAGTACTGAGATTGATAACATGCTGTACATGAAAAAGACAGACCTGTTAGTGTTTGTTTGTTATGACTACGGCTTTGTTTTATAGCATGGCTCATACCACAAACAAGTCTGACTTTTCTTTTTTTTTTCTCCCTCCCTCCCTCTCTCTCTCTCTAACACCGTCTTGGTCTCTCGTTGGCGTTCACGGTGTGACTCAGACATTTTAACTGTCTGCTCTACAACCGGAGGCCAAGATTCCTCCGCATGTGAGCGTGGGTGTGTTTGCCAACCAGCATATAGGTACTGTATACGTGCAGGTCAGGGGTGGGTTGAAAATAAAGTCTCCACAGACAGACTGATCCTCAGTTTGCACTCTTCTTCCTTTCCTTTATGTTCTTCTTTCCATCAAAATAACCTATGATAAAAGATCAACTGAGTAGAAACATATTGTCAGGTTGGAAATATTCCAGTGAGACACAGACACGTGCTGCTACTTATTTGTCCTGTCAGGCCAATGGCCTGGATTGTCATCCTGGGAAAGAATAATGCATGCTTTCCACAAGATCTAAGAAAGAATATTTTGAGTAATGAAACTAGCAGTGTTGGGAATAACATATTACAAGCCACACACAATGATATGGTTCAAGTAAACTGAATCAGTTTGTCAGTTCAAGTAAAGTTGAAGTATATATTAAATAAAACATATCATCAAATATATAATGTCTGTATGTATATTTACATTATTTAGTAGTTTTTTCATTATTTTTATTTAATGTATGGTTGCTAAGAGAAAATGTACTCAAAAACGAATTTAAAAAACAAAATTAAAAAATAAATAAATAATTTGTGTATACCCCACATTAAAACATGGTATAGCCTACGTCTATTGCATTCAAAAATGTAACAGGATTATTCGTAACTCCAGCAACGACCTATAACAACCTAGTTGAGTGTGAATCTCGCTCACTGCGCAACGGTGATGGTATATACACTGTTGCGTGTCGTGAAAAAAACTAAAAAACAAGAGAGGCTTCCAGGACCTCTAAATCAAGACGCCTCCAAGGTTCCATATTCACTTCATGTTCCTTCCGATTGAGCCAATCAAGTTTACAAGTCAAATAACAGAAAAACATGTGTGCAAACCACAATGAAAAGTTCAACGCTCCTGACAAGCTTTACGAGTTGCTTATTAGAAACAAATGTACATTTGCTGAAGCACTCAGGCAATAATGGCCACCAATGTGAAGAGAGTAGCAGCAAATACGTCTGCTTTGAACAGTGACATCAATTTGTCTTCATATCTCAACCTCATCATCCCATTTCAGAGCCAAATTTAAACAAACAAGATGTTACGAAATCATTCACTAAAGTGCTAACCGTTTCCGTGGCTTGTGCTTTCACTCACTGTTTGCTTACTGGAATGTTTGCACAAACTCCATTTTGAGGAACAGCACTAATATTCTGCAGGTGAGTTAGATGCATTTCAGCAGAAACTGCTTTACAACATTTAAAAAAAATGGTAATTTGGTAAACTAATAAATGTAATCCACAATTTCTCCATTTCCCACTATTCATTTGTCTGGGGTTTTGTCTATAAGACAATCATATCTCCATGCTGACATATGCATCATTCAATCACCATAATGGCTCTGAATGTGGAACTGAAATCTTACAATAGAAAACCAGACAGCTACATAGTGTGGGCAAGATGTCGACACTATGTTGGTGTCTAGAAACCCACTGGGATATCTACTTTGAATAGACCAATACATCAGTCAATATTTATATTAGAGCCAGACCGATTTGTCAGCAGGCCGATAATATCGGCCGATATTAGGCATTTTCCAAACTATCGGTATCGGCAGTTATAATGGCCCATAAACGAATATTTCAAAAATAAAATAAAAATGGACAAAGCACGTCTCAACCATGTCATGAGTGTTGGAGTTGTATAGTTTGTCGACCACAGGGTACTCTAATTTTCTGAAAAAATTAAAAATATCGGCCGATATATCGGATTTTAAAACCAACAATATTTCTATCAGTATCGGCCTTCAAAATCCTTTATCGGTCAGGCTCTAATTTATATCTGTTTGTTTATCTATGATGACTGATAGTCCTCCGGGCAACCCATCAAGAAGAGGAAAGATATTTGGGGCACTTTAAAACAGTGTAAAAAAATAAATACATAAGAAAATATAATGTAGTTCCCGAGTACAAAAAATGGATATTTGAGGCACCTTTTCACAGTGTACTTTCCACCTAAAAAGTCCAACTAGGCCAAAAAGTACTGCAAGCGTCACTTTGTTTATTTGATTCAGCAAAAAAATATGTGTAAAATTGCTATACGAGAAAGGTCTGCTGTGCAGTATGTAATTATAAGCTGGTGTGTACACCCTGCAGCTGCCATAATAAAGTCTCCAGTCGAATACAGAATAGGGAGCTTATCGCTGTAACGTGCAGGCTCTCAGCCACAGTTAATGTCATAAAATTGTTATGGTCCGGGAAAACAATGCCAGGCATTTCTGGAGAAATATGCCATGGAACCGTTCCAATAAGTAAACATGGACTTCCTGCAATACTTCCCCACTCTAGCAGGGAATGAGGCCTCCTTCACCGGATGGAATTACAGCCTCCCTACATAGTCAACACTACAGGCATCAAACACCTGCTCAAACGGCATTTTTGTAACTTATATCCACAATTTAACATCACAGCATCTGTCTTCATTAGCCTACGAGAGGTGTGTTTACATCCAGAAATAAAGGAAGCACATTTCCCCACACCTCAGAAATCCCTGGTTTTATAAAAACATACAATGTGGATGTCGCTCGCATAAAAATGAAATTGTGGCTTTTTAAAATACACAAAAATTGCTATAAACGTTCCAAATAGTGGTAAATAAGGTTATTTTAGAGCATGCCTAGTGCACACAGCTGTTTTGCCATGTGGTTGTGATGTCTCTGCTTCAAGTTACACAGACAGGAAACCACATGTCTGAGATCCTTAGCCGTCCACACAACTAAAGCCAATAGAAAGTCAGCCCGAGACAGCACAGCCTGGCCAGCAACAATGCAGCTGCTTTAGAGCGTTACGACAACCTGAGTTCGCATACCAGAGCGAGGTACTCGTTACGAGCCAGTGCTAAATAGTTAGCATTGTATGCTAATGCAGACTGTTTCAGCTTGTACCGGTAGTTAAATATGTTCTGCTGGGCTTTGGGATTAAATTCAGTTGAATGCTATTTATCTATCTAGTGTGGTGAAAGAAAGTGTCACCCTAGCAAAACTAAACTAGCTGAAACATGGAATGGAAAACCTCACAGAGGCGTGATGTAGGCTACATCACATGAGATGCTTCAAAAGTTCACAATGATTTAGTTTCGCTTACCAACTCACATACCCACACGGAATCTGAAACTTGAAGATTAACACAGAATTGGAAAGCCCCTCATTTGTAAAATGATCACCTTTTCCATTAGATTTTATTTTTGAATTATTTATATACTAATGTGTATTAGTATTTTGAAATAGCACAAACTTTAATATTTTCGGTATTCATTTAATTTAAGTTTTAGTAATTGTATGTGCTTTTGTCATTTTTGTTCATTTTGTTTTATTTCCATTTAGCTATTTTTATTTTGAGTAATTTTTAACTATAACAATAACTTAGTAATTTTAGTACTTTCACTTATTTGCCAATGAAACATTTCAAAATAAGAGTTTTTTTTCTCATCTGATATTTATATTACATTCTATTTCAGTCTTAGAATATTCATTCTTTATTTCAATTAACAAAAACATTTTTCAATAGTTTTAGTTTTAGTTAACAATATTAACCATAGTGCTTGGCATCTTAATGGTGTTCGCACCCATTTTATTTCCATAATCTACTGTATTTCAGAATGAAACTGGATGTTAAAGAAGAAAAAAAATGGGCAGGGTTTGATTTTATCCATCAGGAATTGATTGGATTGTGAAAATCACCAGAATAGAGCCAAGTGTTTGGAGGGAAAGGGGTTTGTTGCAATTGAAAATGATATTTTTTAGGTCAGCCAAATACAAAAAGGAAGGTTGTTTCAGAGGCAATTGTGATTTTGATGAAAAATTATGACCTTTGGAATAATAGACAAGGAACATCTATAAAGAAAGTACATCGTTCAATTGATTATGCTTTCATCTACAAATAATACGCACTGCTCAGCTTTCAGTTGAACAGATTACCATGTTTAAATCAATTCCTGCAATTTTCCACAGCTCTTCCTTCACAATCACAATCAGCAGAGAGAACTTGATTCTGCAGATTCTGTCAACCAGATCAAACTGAAGAGCCTTTTTCAAGGACACAATGGTTTGAATCTTCAATTTTAAGCTGCAGTCCTATCAATGACAGAAGAAATGGAGGACAGACAAAGCTAGAAAGGAGGAACGAAGAGGAAACTAACAGAATGTGAACATTAGCTTGTCGTTGCACTCCTCGCCCTTGCAGGAGCAGATGTAGAAAGGGCCTGTGTTTGACGTCTTCTTTCTCATTTCACACTTGGTGTTGTTGTAGTTCTCCAGCATGATGCCGTAGAGGGGCTCAGAGGGATTGTGGCACAATGTCTCGATCGTGTTGTTGTCATTGCTCTTCCTCCTGATGTCATAAAGAGAACGGAAATACAATTACCAATTACACTGTGATTAAACGGATTATGATATTTAGTTTCTGAATCCAAAATACATTTTTGTTATTTTACGTTTTTAACGGACTTTGACAATAAAATATAAACTGCGCATCCACTTGCTGCTTCACCAGTAAACATAATAAGCACTTAGATACAGCAATGACTTGTTGCTATTTTTAACTGCACTGTTTACATAATTAAAGACAACATTAAATGGCATTCACAGCTCATTTAACTTCAATGCCACATATTTCAGAGTAAAACAAGGTACTTGGTATTATTTTTGGTACTGGATTATGAAATATTAGACTATTGGATAACATATTTTTTTTCCCCACACCATTTGGCCTGGGTTATTTGCTTCAGAAGTAGTGAAACTACTGTTTTAGAACAATATGTGCTGAGACAAGGGCATAAATTAAAGGGATAGTTCACTTTGAAATGAATTTTTGATATGTTTTAGCTTACCTCAAGGGCATACAAGATGTCTTTGTTTCCACAGGTTTTTCAATTTTGATATTTTTAGGTCAAACCGGTCTATCAGTCATATAATGGAGGTCTATGGTCACCACCTCAAAGAGCATGCACAGAGAAGTCCTACTTAAACATGATTTAATGACTCGTAAATATAAGTACACATTTATGGCCTAAGACACGAAATAAGCGTTTTTTGTGAGAAAACAAACAGAATTTATATAGTTTTACCACTTATAACCACAGCCACGTCCAAATGATCTGAAGGCACAAGCGTTTCGGTCTGCACCAGCGCCGGAAGTGATGATTTGATGTATCGAAATCGTCTTCCATTGCAATTTCCTTTATATCTAAATATATTTAGATCTTCACAGTGAAGGGTAACACTTCTGAAATCTCTGTGTAAACAATGAGTGACGTACACGCGTGAGAGATCACTCCCGGGGCTTTCCGGCGCTTGCGCAGAGAGAAGCGCCCTCGCCCTCAGAGTACTTGCTCGTAACTGTGATTACAAGAGGTTAAAAAAAGATATAAATACTGTTCGTTTCTCGCACAAACCGCTCATTTCGTATCTTAGGCCATCAATGTTTACTTATATTTATGAGTCATTAAATCATGTTTAATCTGGACTTCTCTGTGCATGCTCTTTGAGGTGGTGACCATAGACCTCCATTATATGACTGACAGACAAGAACGGTTTGACCTAAAAATATATCAAAATTGAAAATCCTGTGGAAACAAAGACACCTACATCTTGGATGCCCTTGATGTAGGCTAAAACATATCAATTTTGATTTCATGTCTTTTTTTAAATATTTGAATAATATTGCATTCTGTAAACAAGATGTAGCTGTGATTTTTGACTGTTGTGCAAAGCAGATGTTTCACACTTGCTAAAAAACATGGCTTTGACAGTGACGTACCAGATAGCCACACAGATCTCATCAGGATTGGAACAGATGGATGTGATGCTGCAGTTGCTTTCACAGGTGCCGTTGCCGTTACAATACGATGCCTCCACGTCACAGAACTTACACAGTTGAGGAAGTCGAAATGAATTATGAAAAGGATGCATCCCATCTAGAATAAAACAGAAACAAGATTATATTACTTATTTGGTCTATTTACTTTCCTGCTTGACAAAGTAATGAGAAAAATGACATTTTACCACTAGGAAACCCTATATCATGAATTGGACTAGTTTTTCACGGGTTGTTTACGTAATATACAACCTGCCGTTTAAAATGAAGAGGTCTCACTCAGACGTGTTTTTTAAAAGTTTGACTTTTGAACATTATCTAACAATGCAATGCTTATGGTTTTAAGCCAGAGGCAATAAACCATGACAACACCAGACACGAGTGACGCAACAAAAGCAAATAGAACCCATTATAATCAGTAATGTTGTATGCACTGGTTGTAAAGCGATAAAACATGACAAATCTCCAACCGTAAACTGCTGCCCTGTTCAATATCTGACATCTTAAAGCACTCTCGCTACTTCTGACACAAAGAATAAATGGATTTTTGTAGACACGGTATTACATTACAATATCAAAACTAGAAAAAATAATCAACCTCACTAACATTCAACCACAGTATCGGATCAAATGAAGTAGAGATGTACAAAATCTGTACTAAAGTCAAATGCTCTTCAATAGCGTGGGCATTCCTAAGTGACTACAAAAAAAGTGAAAGATGAAATGCTGGATGTTTCTGTTATCAGTTATACATGCTGCTCTTTATCTGCTTTTCAATGCCCTGCTTTCATCTACAGCACTCTTGTCAGCTTCCTGAAAATCTAACCTAAATGCACTGATGCAATCAAGCAGACACTAGCACAGAGAGGCATTGCAAATAGCATCAAACTCCTGAGTAAAGAAAGACATCAAGACCTCAGATCAGTGGACAAGTTATGCTTCTGCCACTGGGTTAGTCTGTAGATCTTAGAGACCCAGGTGAATTCAACAACACGTGACGCAAGGGGTTACTATTTTGGTGTCGTATGTGTCATTTCTAAGTGTGTATGCTTTCTCAATTGCAGCATGTCTGTGTTTGGCCAATCCATAAGAAGTCGTTAAACTGTATTACGTAATCTGTTAGTTTAGCTGCTCTTTGGAGTACCACACACCTCCTAGACTTTCCTGTGATAAAAGGCCACCGTGGCTCTCGGGACTTAAAGGGGCACTGGTCATTTAAACACACTGAAAGACATAGAAGCAAGCTGTAAAGCCCAACTGATATTTAAACACATTAATCAAACAGCAAACTCATTAAAACAGCACAGTACTGTTCTAATTATAATTAAAGGGGGTTCAGTGGAGAAAACATGATGAAATGAACAGTTACATAAAAGTACATTCACTGCAGTGTTAGGGAAAAAGTATCGCTTTTATGTATTGAAATAAAATAAATAATAAAAAAAAAATATATATATATATATTTATATATATATATTTTATAATATATATATAAATATATATATATATAATATAAATATATATAAATATATATATATATATATATAATAAATTACACATTTAAATGAAAATATAAAATTACCTTTGCAACTAACTGAATTAAAATGACTAGATTTGAACTAAAATGAAAATAATGCTAAATAGAGACGAAAAAAATAACACAAAATTGACAAATATAAAATTAAAGCCAATTTTAAGCAATAATCTATACTTTAACAACATATGAATAATAATAAAATCACACTGATTCACACGGTATTTAAATAAGGTGTGCACAATATATCGGTACAATATCAGTTATCAGCCGAAATTAGTTTTTTTTGTATCATATTGGTTACTAATTTGTACATTATTTAATTGTGCATGCTCATTTCCCCCTTTTTTACATTTAGATCACCCTTATCATCACCCAACAGTCCCTTAAACTTAATCTAATAGTTTAATCTTTATCAAATCTATAAATTATAATGGTGTGATGCCTATTCACAGTATTTATTTTAGTATTTAACATTTTGTTTGTCATTTATTCAGACAAAATAGTATGGGATTTTAACATGAAAATGATCAGCTCATCACTAAATTGCCAGAAAGCATCCGACTGTATTATGGAATTCACTATCCCTTATGATATCCCATATTTATCAAGACTCATCTAAAACATATCTATTTCATATGTATTTTGGATAATGTGGCTATATATGGCCTTATGTGTTTGTGTGTGCAAATGTATTGTAAAGTACATTTAAAGTGACCAACATAATGGCGCTTATCAGTGGTCTGCTATCTCTAATATCACCTCAGTTCACTCACTTTCACTGAAAATTAATGATGTAGTCACTACAAATTGCTGTCAGTGTAAACTCCACTTAAAATTGAATCCGGAGTCACTTGCAAATCATTCCGCCATCATTTTCCCTTAACTCAGCGCTCGCTCCTCAATCTATCTCCGCTGCTCTTCTGGAAAGGACGGAACGGGTGACCTGACCAAGGAAGGAAGCACTGATAGAGCGGATGTGTGACTTTCCTTCCACAGAACAACAGCCAAGACACTTATACTGAAGAATCAACCAACCAATCACTACACAAAACGTTCAAATTATGGCTGAAAATCGATCGTAGATTGTAAAGTATTATATCAAATGTTGTTTAAAGACACTGTTTTGTGGCATTATAAGTTTTGTTTGACAACAAATTAAAAACATATACAGTATAATACTTGTCTTATGATCCCTCCACTGTCATTTTTGGCTGCTTTGGCTCTATCTTTAGAGCCGGGCAGATAAGCAGGACTACGTGCCCTTTTAGTCTCTAGTTCATTGGAGCGAGCCAAGAGGGGATTGTGTCGGCCACGAGGATACAAAGACAAATATGGTCAAATCAGATGCAGCCATTTTGGGGTTATGTGACTCCTCTTCTCATTCTGAGATAGCTTTTTTTGAGACCTCGGCGTAGAGGCCCGGAGAGGCTTCGGTAAACACAAGATCGGACTCACAACCTTCATCCACTAGCCTGAGTCTCACATGCCTTCGAGGGCTTACAAAGGAGCTTTTTACTCCGCGAGAAGTGCTCACTGACTCTTTATCTACTGCTTGGTCCTGACTGGATAACATTATATAATGCAGAGCCATTACCTCACACTATTTTCTTTGGACAGTATTCATAACATAGGCGAAATTATGAAATCTGATTCTGGAGGATTTTCTTTTTGAAAGGCCGAAGGGAAATCACTTGCACTAGTTTGGCAGTTTAAACGCTTCTCTATCAGATTTGAACAGGTCTTTTTTCAAATGTCATTTAAGTATTGAACATTACAATACGCAGAGTACAACTCTAGATAAGCAGAACAGGCTCTGGCGGCCCATTTGGGCCCCTAAAACGGTGCCTAGAGAGAGATAGTTGTCAACTTTATTTTAAAGAGTTGTCTGCTATGGTATTTCTAAGCAAATAAAACTACGGTAACTGTAAAATTTCGGACAATCTGAGCACTGCACACAACAACCAAATGTCTATGAATATGTTACTTTTTGTGCATGATGCAAAAAAATAAATAAAATAAATACCTATAGGAAGGCAAGTGTCACATCTGCATGTTGGTGTCTTAAGCCTAAATATATATATGCTTCTTTTCATGCTGAGACAGGGTAATTGTGTGATGAGAAGTTGATTGGATTGATTACTATAAGGTGTTCCTCCCGAACGTTGCTTATGAAACATCATATAGTTCTGACATGTCATATTTTAAGGAAATGCCAATATCCTACCAACATCCTTTATATGAAGGCTATTTGTTGTACACAAATATGGCAATTATTCAGCACCATGGTTTATCAAAGCACCACTACCATCTGATATCATCGTCAGCAATTTCATAAGGGGTATATAACTTGTATAACACACACACAACCCATGTAACAACACATAGCCTATGTATCTCGATCTATCTATCTATCTATCTATGACATCAACTTTAATATAGATAATAATGAAACATGCACTAAGATATAATGTTTTATACAAACACAATGTCAATGACACGTCTGCTCAGGTTACTCATCAAAGAACAGACGTGCAAAGTTTAGCCTGCACAAGACAAGACAATAAACCTGCATTTTGTGGGACTGATGTCACACTGAAACACCTGAGCAATATGCTGCTTCTTACATAACTCCTGAAAACTGCATAGGAAAAAAAAAAACGGTAACGCTTCCTTTTACAGTCCAGTTACCCATGTAAATACTATGTACTTATTTTAGTAAATACAATTACTGGGTAATAACTAGTACTAACCCTGAACCTACCCCTAAACCTAACCCTGTTCCATGTACTTACCTTATATTAGCAGTACTTTCTAGGTAAGTAAGTACACTGTAAGTACTGTACTGTAAAAGGAAGCGTTACCAAAAAAACAACGCTGAAGTTGGCGTTCACTGAATGCGTTCAGCTCTTTCACACTTTTAAAAGCAGTCATGGGTCTCCTCTTGCACAAAAACACACATTTACACCTTTAAACTTGGAGGAATATACCTACCCACCAAGTTAAAGAGCGCGCAAAAACCAACTAGCCACCAAGTTCCGACCCAGGACGCCCATAGATATCAAAGAAGTACCCCCAAAAAGCTGAGAACGCCAATATTGCTCCATTAGAATGCAATCTGTCCATAGTTCTCGCAATAATGTGAATTACAGGTATTATTTCTAACATAATAACTGTACATTTTGATAAAATCTGAGCACAATTGATTGTACTTTAAAACTTGAGGGGGAGAGTGACTCAAACTCATGCATTTTTTGTTGTTGATGTGCCTGATGGATTGTCTTAAAATGACCTATAGGTGAGAAATAAGAGTAACATTCTAAGTAAAGACACCAAAAGGACGGTGTCGTACCTACATATGGGGCTGTCTGATGCTATTTGTAACGCCTAAAACAAGCAGGGCAAAACTCCTGCATGTGGCTCAAATGCACACACACAGTGCTAGTGTGTTTCAGCAGCGAAGTGTGCAGAACTACATGCAGCCAAGCAAGGCTGGAAACAGGAAGTGGCAAAGATGTAGCCGGACATCTGGAAAATATGATTTCTGTAAGAAATATCTCTGTTCCTCCACCAAACGCAGCATACGCCAGCGCCGTGACAAACATATCCTGCTGTATAATCACAGGCGTGAGGTGGGGAGGAGTTCAGTGAGTGTAATTAGTGTCTAAAGTAACCTGTAATCACAGAGGCTGAAATTAATGACAGGACAGAAAGAGATAAACAATTTATACCAATGGGAGGAAGGATGCGGGGCTGGGTGAAATGGAAAAACGTCTCAAGCGCACTGTCAAACACTTCCACTACAACTGAAAAGTCGTAATGTTTTTCAGCTGTCAGCTCATAAGGGCGTTCTCTTATGCGCGCACACACACACTTTTAAGGGAATAACAACAGTCTGATGCATTAACATGTTAAAATGTCATGCGGGCGATTAAAGGAATAGTGATTGATTCCCTTGCATTTCAAATGCCAAAAAAGGGACCACAGTATGGTTTCATATTACTGCAGCGATGCATGTACTGTACCTTGACACTATGGGGTTTTTGAACATTCATAATTGCTATTTTGTGTGTTTCCTTCCATTTAAATTAGCATTAAGGTCTAGTTTGGGATGACATAAAGAACATATCTGACTCATATTTAAAGGGAATGTCAATATCCTGCCAATATCCTATTTATATGAAGGCTATTTGTTGTACACAAATGTGACAATCCCTCAGCACCATGGTTTATATCAAAGCACCATAGTATTATTATTTGAGATAATTTTCAGCCACTTCATAAGGGGTAACATACATATTGCATACACACAAAGGTCTACCTATCTATCTATCTATCTATCTATCTATCTATCTATCTATCTATCTATCTATCTATCTATCTATCTATTTTACAAACACAAAGACACCTCTGCTTAAGTCAAGAACAGATGTGCAAAGTTAAGCCTGCAAGACAACAAACCTGCATTTTGTGGGACTGATGTCACATTGAAACACCTGAGCAATATGCTGCTTCTTACATAACTCCTGAAAACTGTACTGGAAAAAACAACGCTGAAGTTGGCGTTCACTGAATGCGTTCACCTGTTGCACGCTTAAAAGTAAGCAGTCAAGAAACAAACGCTACTCTGTGATCTCACGAGTCACAGTGGATGATAAAAACATGGGTCTCCTCTTGCACAAAAACACACATTTACAAATTACACGTGAATGTACCTGCCAAGTCAAGCCAAGGAGCGCGCGAGAAGTGTCAAGACTTTCACTCACCGACTACGTTCCGATCCAGGACACCCGTAGATATCAAAAAAGTCCCCCAACAGAGCAGAGAAAGCCGATATTGCTCCATTAGAAACGCAATCGTGTCCGTAACCCTCGCATTAATGTGTACGTGAACAGGCTGGTGTTGTTTGACCAGAAAGCGTAGTGATTTTAGCGTCTGATCCGGAGTGAAGGAGAGCGTCTCATGCTGCTCAAGTGAACAGTCACTGAGGGAATCTGTGAGCTCGAGCCACTTTCTGCTCGCCTAGTCAAACAGGAAATCTTTCAGAAAGGGCAGGACTTTCCTCCGTCTCCCTCCTTCTCGAGACAGTCTTTACTCTTGCCCTGTAATTATGCCTTCACTTCTAATTTTATTGTGTAGAACTCTAAATAATACGTTGACGGCATTATCGTGGGATAAGTGTCGTTTAAAGACGATGGATGCCTTCAACGCGACGCTCTCACTTGATGCGGGTGGAAAAGTATCTGGCTGGTTCTCACGATTAGGTGTAGGCTAGCCTACTTGTTTAATGTGCTATTATTTAATAACGAAATAAATGTAAATTAGGCCTAAATAAATTGTTCTAAACGACACTTTTAAAATACTACATTATAGAACATTAAACATTAACAAGTCTCTCTATTTTCTCATATTGCTAAAACAACACAATGCTAATCTGAAATTAAACGTCCCTCCTGGTTTAATTTAAACCTCAATTTAGTCCTGGAGTAGCTCTAGTCATCTCCAGGAAACCATTTTATTAAACTCGGGACTAAACTACTGTAGACTAAAGCCATGACAGAGAAAGCAGATTTATGTTTTTGTCTAGTTTAAAGGGCCATTTTAGTCTAGGACTATAGGCTTAATCTCTGTCCGGGAAACTGTTGCATAACGTTTTCTTTATTTAAACACCATTATGGGTTCACTTTAGATTGGGGTTCTTTTAACTACGACTTTTGTCTCAACTAATTACTGATGATTAATAGTCAGGTAGTTATTATTCAGGTATTAATAAGGTCATGGAGAAGGCATTATGCAACTAGTTCAAAGTGAGAATTGGACCCTAAACTAAGTAGGCTACCTTTATCTATTTTTATTTAAAATGCCAAAAGTCCATGCCCCCACAGAAATATATGAAGACCTCTTCAAACAGTCATGTTTAGGGCTAACCACCATCATAATTTGCATAATTTATGTACAACAGAAGTCAAGTATATATGTCAATGGCATGACATTTAGATTGTAAACGTGCATGCACATGTGGCCCACATTGACTTTGCCCCTAGAAACAGTTGCTGCCCTGTAATCATTATACCATAGCACTTGTTAGAGTGGACAACATAAGTGATTATTAGCTATGTCAGGATTCAAGTTAAAACCTTACCAAGTTACAACACAGCTGTCTCTGACTGTGATGTAAACTGTAGGCCTACATACGCCGTCTCTTGCTGGATTGCCACAGTGATCCTTTAGATTATTTTAATGTTTTTTTCTTCTTCTAAGCAGCTAATGAAAGTCATCAGAACAATGTGGTGTCTTATATTTAAGTCAAACTTTAGGCTTGTTTGTTGGATGGAGAGAAACAGGTCTGGACATGCACAAAAGTGCACAGCGTACCAGCGCAGATATACAGAGATAGAGAGCAAGAAAAGAGAGAAAGAGGTCCACTTAGAATCAAAAACAATCCAGCGAGCACACATGATGCCGACGGGGGTTGCAGTCAGACCAACATTGTGGAGCACGTGGAACATTTAAAGCTGGGGCTGCCAAGATCTGAGAATGATTGATTATTGTTGGTGTATGATTATGTTGAAATCTTTCCCTGGATTTATATAACATTGCTAAGAGCACAGCCAGGGCTCTCCAACAAGCATCGGGACACTTAATCTTCTCCGCCGATGTCTTCATCGCTAATGTGAACGTGTCTATCTAAAGGGGCATTCAAACAGTCATTTGAAGTAAGAAGGCGACAGTAAATCATATTTTCTGGCATGTAGTGGGCATGATTACTGTATGACAAAAGCATTGTGACAACTGCATATAATGAATCATGTCAGAAATTGTTGATAATCGTTCTTCATGATGACATTGGATTTATCTAAACACTTTCTCCACAAGAATATCGATTTTATCATCTAGAAAACGTCTTCCTTATCAAATTAGTATCAATAAATTAGAAAATCATACTTTTACTGCCAATAAATCTAGATTTCAAAAGGTATAAACGGACTTTCTTAGTCTGTTTGGTTAAGAAAGCATCATATTTTTGGTGCTGATGCACATGTCAGAGGTGAATTACATCTCTCAGAGGTCGGGAACATCCTCTTGGAAAGAGCAGAGGGACTTATGAAAGCACTGGCGAGTGTGTTTGAGTTCATGTTGCTCAAGTGCTGCTTGCAGAAAGTGGGAATGCCTGAAAGGATAAAAAAATCAAGATACGGAAAATCTCATGACCAGCCAAATACTACTTTGCATGCACTGTAACAGATTTTTGTTATTTTACTGTAATATGAACAGTATAATACTGTAAATAGCCAAGGATTATGGGAAAATATGTGTTTACTACTGTAATTATTTTCTACTGTAAATCGTAAAAATAAATCTAATTATGTAATAGGAAATCAATTCTAATACTGTAAATAAAAATACAGTAGTTGTACTCATGAATACAATATACAGCATTATCAAAAATACAGTAATACTGTAAATATTGTACTCATACTGTAAATATTAATACAGTATACGATTGTATTACTGTAAATGAAATTACAGTACTGATACTGTAAACACTTTTACAGTAACTTAGCATCCAGCTGCCAGTAAGTTACTGTAAAATTTACAGCAACCTTTTTACAATAATAAAAAAAAACAATTAAGACAAGTAATAAAACATCTTTACAAGTTGTTTGAGACTTTTATGTGAGAGCATGCTTTATACACCTGCACTGTTGGCATCATTTATGGCTCTGGAAATATTCTAACTTTTTCAGAAACACCTGAAACATCTGTTCTGACATCCATCGGTTCCACCGCATTCAGGCCTGAAGCCATAAAGGGAAATAAAACTTTCCTGTGGTTAGATTCATCTTTTGTATCAAAGAGCTCAAGTGTGTCGCGTGTGTCTTGTTGGCTCTATTCTGAGCACACAATGGTTCAGTAGAGGAGAGGAGTTGGGTTTCTGTTGGCATGCTTGCTATGACAGGCATGTCATGTGTATCTCTGCTCTCCTGTCACCTGAACTCATTGTGGAAACCAGAGGACATGCCAGAGATGTAGAGCCGACATAGTAAGCAGTTAAACAAGGCCAATTGGTTTTTATGGCTGAGATATTCATAAGATGGGCAAAGATGAAAGGTTCACAACACGACTTTATGCAGAGCTGTTTTTTAGTCAGTTTTTGTTGTGTGGAAATGTGAGTGTTTGTAAGAAATAAAAGTGGTTCTCAATGTGTTTTAATGCACTGTTGAGCATGACTCAGATTTTACATTGGACATCAAGGATGATACATGATGCAGTGTATTATATTAGGCCTACTGTAGGCTACATTGTGTCCTAATCAAAATATATGGATTTATTTGTCTATTTTAAAACTTGAAAAGCTCTGTTATCTTTCCTAAACATGCATCATTTGCATATATAGCACTATTTTTGTCAAAATCAAAACAGCCGGTGGTGCACCAGAAAGTCCGGTGGATGTCGAAGATTCTTTGACCATCGTCTTTTCTTTTGATAACATTTTTTTTTCATGGTTAAAGGGTAACTAAACCCTTGGTCAGACCCTGACTCCACCCACTGGCAATAATTGAAAAATGCTGAAAAAGTGGGCAGACCCCAGCGGAGATGTAAATAGGGGCAATTAATTAGCAACAGGTGTGTGAAATCAATAGATAATTTGGGATAAGGAGTGGGAGGGGAAATGCACTAATGACACATGGCGAGCTGTCAAAACAAAGCACATGTAGGCTACTCAAAGACAACAAGGCACACATACACAGAGAAAAGGCAGAAACACAGCCAATAAATCATGACAATATAGAGTCCAAAAGACATTATAATGCCAAGATACTTCAGACGTTATTGTGAAAGTTGTTTGTGATCTTGTACATTCAAAGTGAAAACTGTTTTCAGCGCAAGCATGAAGTCTACGCAAGATTGTGAACTCACTGTTCGACAGATTCTTTGTAAGGAACCGAATCAAACGATTCATTATCAGTCATTCACACATTCATTCAACACCACACATTTCTCCACATCAGATGAGTCAGAACCAAATCCCAGATAAGTCATCCCTCACACATTTTCCCATTATCCCTAAGCTTACAGGGATGTGCAGAGTATACAAATGCACTTGGAAAAAATAACATCATTGAAAATGGGGCGAGGATAAGGAGGGGCTTTTACATTCGGTCTATTCTGACTAATCTACCGTATTTAAACAAACAAGAGACCTTGACAGATGATTTACAAGGATTATTGGAGGACTTCAAAGTTTTGGTGCACATTACTGAACTCAATGTATCCGAATCCGATAAAACCATACGTATATATGCACAAGAACACACACTAACTAAATATGAAGTAGTACTCAGGATATAAACACACACTTACACTCAAAACAAGCACACTTTGTTTAAACGTGCCTTAAGAAACAATAACTGAACGAAAACAGGATGTGAGTCACCACCAATAGCAGAGGTTTTCTCGGCAAAACCCGTTCACCAAATGTAAATCACTTGCACTGAGAGGTGACCCAATCACTCTCAAATGCCTGGATGTAATCCTGAACAGCTCATGGGAAGTCTGTTTGGAGTGAATTAGACTGAGTCAGTGAATGGAATCAGTCCCAGACTCCAGGGCTAGATGTGTCGAAGCACTTCCTGTGGTCTTAATCCCCTCGGATGGGACCAATCGCCCAGTCAATCGTAGTTTGTCAGCTGTTACATGACACTTCCTACATTCAGTCACGCTGAGTGAAAGACATGTCTGTTGTTTAAATAAAAAGCGGAGTTGAGCACGTTTGGGCTTGTATGTGGAGTATACACACGTGGACAGGGAGGATCTCGAGCTGATTTGATCAGAGATCTCCTTGCTTTGCGTCAAAGCCCTGTTGGGACAGGAGTAGTGGGGTAATGTAATAATTACAGAGTTTCTCTATGATTTCAATCCCAACCAATCCAGCCTTGTCAGTAATCTTCCCATGTCGGGGTTTTTTACCTTCTAAAATGCCCTGAGAAGAGGAGACACCAGAAAATGAACGACAAAATGTTTAAGAATTATTTCTTCCTCATTTCTCTGAGGTGTTTTGAGCTGTCACTCTAAGTACTTTGTTTAAAAATTGCCCATATTTGCTTGATTGTCCCCTAATAATCATATTTAATATTTCACGCATAATTAATTTGCAGCTAAACATATTTTGTTTGTCTGCAATGTAGTACTCCTATCTGTCATTTCGACAGACATCCCGTCCCATACTGATTGACAATAAACATTACACACATCCAAAATAACAATTACTTTATAGACATTGATAAATCAAAAATCTAATCCTGCACCAGATTTCTCATTCACATCAAATAACATTCACATCAAGTTCAGAATTTGATCATGTGAATATTATATGTATGAGAGAGAGAGAGAGTTAGCGAGGAAAAGGGGAACTGAATTGCATTAACAAGTGAATTGGATGGACTTTCCATTTTATACCCACTTCAAAAAGCTTTGCACGCTTGTTCACACAATTCCTCGGGCTTACAGTTAATTAACAACAAAATAAGCCAGCGGTTCACAATAAAAGCAGAAGCCTCATGAAAAAGATAAAAAGGGAAAACAAAACCACTTGCTGTGTGTTAAGCAAAAAAAAAAGTGAGGTCAAGAATGCAAACTTGCACAAACCACAAAAATGACTCGTTTGAGGAAAAAAAGAGAGAATGGAGTACAGCTACAGGTCATTAATGAAAATGAGCTTATAATGAAGTCACCTAAGGGGACAATACACACATGTACATCTAATAAGGGAGAATACACCCTAATTTAAAAAATAAAATAGTACATAAGAAAGACATTATCATAGTTATAAAAAAATTAAAACAGCATGTACACTGTAAAAAAATATTTTCAAGATGTGTTATTACAACATTTTTTCTTTTGTCAAATCAACTTAAATAATTAATTTAGTTGAGATAACTTATTATTTTGAGTTTCTGATGATTAAATCAATTTCCTTCATTGTATTAACTCAGTTTTTCCAGTTCAATGAACTTGAAGGTAACCAGGTTGAAATTTGAAAAAATGAAATTTGAAGGTAACCAGGTTACTTACTTTTTAAAGTTAAACCAACAATATTTTTTATATGGACTTGAATGGGTTAATGAACTTTCCAAAGGATTCACCTACATTCACACTACAAAAGTTATTAGTGTTGCTATAGCATTCTTTTTGAGTATAGTACTAGTATACTTTAAGGTCTGGTTTCACAGACAGGGCTTAGATTAAGGCCTTAGTTCAATTAGGACATTTAAGTAGCTTTTATAAACATGCCTGGTGTGCATCTTGAGACAAAACAATGCACTGACATATTTTAAGATATGTTCATGCAAGTTGATTTTCAGGTAAAACAGCAGTCTGGGACTAGGTTTCTTGATCCTTAATACTGACTTTGAGAACATCCCAAAACTGATATTCTCATTGTCCTGCAGATGAATTGTGGGAGAGTGCAGAGAAGGAGGAAAAGGAAAAGAAGTGTGTATCACTCACAGCAGTCTCACAAAGAGCTTCCCCGCCTCCCCATACCCAAACCATTGTGTTTAGTGAACTCAAGCAGAGAGGCCGAAAGATGCTTTTGTGAAATATAATGGAGTGCGAGTGTGTGTGTTTTTGGGTGTTAAGCCACTCTTCCTTTACTTACTGACCTCGTTCTCTTACTCTCTCGCTGCTTCTACATCCACGATGTCACCCCTATATGATCCCTGCTGCGGGCAGAAACATGCTCTCCAAACACTAAGCACTTTGGAGGGCCGGAATGCTGCTGGGAATGTCGCTGACAGGAAAGCAGGAAGAAGGGTCCCTCCACCTTCAGATGCTGCAAAGGATGCCAGCATTTCTTCCTATCTTTTACATTCAAGCATAGCGCCAGCACATGACCTGAACCACTTTCTTCACAATGAGGGCTTGTGTCTGAGCTATGTGGGATTTGCTTCCTCTTCCTTATCTTCAAGAGGATCATGAGGTTGATGGATCTGCATGCCACCCAGAAGAAGCACTTACTCTATGTTAAAGTCATGGCCACACATCATTTTTAATGACACTGCCCACATTAACTCCCCTTTAGCGCAACACTTCCACATGTTCCTTGCCTGCGAGGAACTGTGGTTTTATGGCATTTCTTCTTTAGATGATCAGGAAATGATGAAGGTTATGGTTAAACAATGTTTCCAGAGATCGGTTGGATTGGGATTGGTCGGCGTGCATCTCTGGCCCTCGACCACCCCCATTCCCCACACAGCAAAGCTCACGAGAGCAGCCTGATTTGGGTGGAAGAATTGGCTGCTTGGGTTTGGGGTCTGGCAGGCTTTGCAGTTCCATAATGAGGAGCAGGTCTGTCATTAGAGGATGAAAGGAAAAGGAAGGATTTGAGGAGAAGATGCTAACCATCCTAAAAACAGAAAATACTTGATTACAGGGACAGACGTCAAAGAGATACAGATATCTCACAGTCAGTAACATAGCTTTCTCAAGTACAGTGCATGTATGAAAACGCTTCTATATGCATCTTTGATTTTGCATGTTATTACATTTTGAAATTTGTCAGAACCAGGGATGGGCTTCTCGGGATTTGGTTCTATCCATTGGTTGTTGACTAAATGGAGGCAGATCTGAATATGAGCTGGTGAGATTGGGAAAATACATATTCTGGAGTCTTTAAAAACATTTCAATACAATAATTTGAATTAAAGGAACTGGAATTTACCATTCAGAGAAATTCATCAAGTACTGTTATTCTCAAATAAAGTGTTCTTCAACTCACAAATTGTAAGCATTTATTAAACATTAAGTGTATAGGCCTATAAATGATGTACACATTTTTGTGTGTATTATTTTATCTGCAAGGCCTAAAAAAACACTTGGTCAAGCCATCATTCAAAGCTTGTCCTATGAAGCTTGTTTCCGCTTGTTGGAATGAGGGTGTTTCATTAATAATGTCATTATTAGTGTTTTTGTTGTTATTAATTGCTGAGACTTGCAGAAAATGTTTGACACATGGGACTGACTATTCAACCCAATACAACGTATTTATTCAATTTCAGAGAGAGAGAGAGAGAGAGAGAGAGAGAGAGAGAGAGAGAGAGAGAGAGAGAGAGAGAGAGAGAGAGAGAGAGAGAGATTATGACTGGTGTTGTTAGTTGTGTTGTTGCCTTTTTGGACTCCTTTATCATTTGTGGATTTAGCCTCACACACTAACTTTAATTCTATTTCATAATGTTTTAATAACCTATTTTCTTTCTCATTTTTAGAAAAAGCACTTACCATTTTTATTTCTATACCAAATGTCATACACTTGCAATGAAGCAAAAAAATATAATAAACTACAGCATGTTGATATCCTATATTTTTACAATAAACGACAAACATATCTTATAATATCCTCAGTTGTTGCATTGAACACATTTGTAAATATTTTCCTTAACCCATTGTGCGAGTTCACTTTAATACCGCGTGCTTTAAATACATGACGCTGCTGAGGTGTTGTTGCAGAATCACGTGAACAATTCCAGGACATGCTTTTTTTTATTGGTTGTTGCGTTAAATCTTACCCAGATACAATAGTGCTATTTTCTGATTGGCTAGCCTTTGTGTAGCCATTCCTTTTTTGATTGGCTGATAAGTGAGTGTGACAGTCTCGAGCAGGGAAGACACGCGCGCGCTTGATTCCTGTGAGAGCGGCGCGGCCAGAGACAATTTGGGCGTATTAAATATATTTATACAATTTGGGCGTATTTGCGGCATATTAAATAATATTATAAATAGTTTTCTGCTTGAGAATACAATGTGTGGCGGGAGTGAGTGACAAAAGACCGAAATGAGTGACTCTCACGCTCAATGCGTGACGGTTGAGAGCCCTTGACTACTGATGTCAGACACACCTGAATTAATCAATTTGAATTAATCAAGTGCACAATGTCATTCTGGCTACCATCACTGAAAGTATTTCCCGACGTTTTGCTAAAAACAGAGAACTATACACAGATTTTGCCCTGCTTTATCCCCAGAATTTCAATGACTTGAAATGTAACGGTGCACCTGCAGACTCACCCAATGCCCTGAGCGCCAAACGGATCAGACACGATAGCAGAGGAACTCCTGAGGCCTTGGTGAACTACTTAGTCTGGCTACGCACTGGGACAAGCTGAAGGTGTCTGTGCGCGAAAGGTAGCCTATATCTGACCAAGATGAGTACCGAGGATGGAGATGATGAGCAGAGTCCAGATGAAGAATGGGATGTGAACAAAACCTGCCAATCTTGCAGAAAATGTCCCATCTGTTGTTATGTCCTACAAAGTTATAACCTGCTCACTGACTCCTACCATCTAATCGGACTTAGATACAAGTTTCTGTTAACTCTGTCTGTGACACAAGTTGCATGTGAGTGAAGCTTTTCCACGCTAAAATTCATCAAGAATCGATTAAGGAGCACAGCGAAGGAGCATCTTGAAGCCTTTATATTGATGGCAATCGAAAAAGAGACTCTGGATTCTTTGGACGCTGATTGCATCATAAGAGCGCCCTGATGCAACGGCTGCTGATTTAATAAGGTAGGACGTCATGGTTCTTTTTTTATCATACCCGTATTTTCTGCACTATAAGGCGAAAACATGTTCTAAAATAGGTCATTCGTTGAAGGTGCGCCTTATAATCCGGTGCGATTAAATTTTTATATATTTTAGAACATTTTTCATATATAGGGTGCATCGGATTAAAGCGCATAGATACTGCAGTCATACGTTCGACTGTGTTTGCGTTATGCATCCACTAGATGTGCTAAAGGGAATGTAAAGGGAATGGCAAAAATCAGTTAGGCTTATCAAAATCTGGCCTAATGATTAATTAGCTTACTTTTAAACATTTATGTATATATATATTTACGTTTTGTTTATATATTTTTTAGTTATATTATTAGGCCTTTAATTTTACAGCAGTTTGTGTAGGTTATAAGCCCATTTAAATGTTTATTGTGCGCGTTGAGCAAAAGTTATGTTATCAAAATTCTGGCCTATAGTTAATTTACTTTTAAAACTTTTATGTATATTTTTGTTTATATAATTTTTATTCATATTATTAGGCCCATTTATTCGTTTAATTTTACAGGACTTTTTGTGTAGGCTATGCTACATTCCTGTTCTTACAGACTAGTCCTAGCTAATTTGTAATTTGAAATGAAACATTTCTGTTTTGAAGATGTTGTTGTTGGTCTTTAGTTCTTTGTAAGGTAAGGCCAAAACCAAAAAGTGAAATACAAATAATGCAGATTTATTTTTCGTTTTTTTTGGAGTGAGCGGGGGCGTTTTGAGTGGAGCACGAAGCAAACTGCGTTGAACATTCTGTGACGCGCGAGCAACGCCGGGGACAGTGATTTGTACGAGGTTGAACTGGCCTTGTGACAGAGCGGGCATAAGATGGACAAGAGCGCGAGTTCGCGGGTGAATGTAATAACGCGGAATGTTATTAACCAATTGATCCATATATATAATGCGGTCCGGATTATAAGGCGCACTGTCGTTTTTTTTTTTTTGAGAAAATTAAAGGCTTTTAAGTAGTGCGGAAAATACAGTATTTTGGCCGCTGTGCCAAGTGTGTTTTGGCCGCTGTGCCATGCTCGTGTGTGTGTGTTTTTGGCCACTGTGCCATGCTCGTGTGCGTGTGGTTTTGGCCACTGTGCCATGCTCATATTGGACTAAAGTCTATGCGCCTCAGTCTTATATCATGATGCGTCGTGTATGCCTACAGACTACAGTGTGAAAGTCATTGCTGCCTTGTATGGTGTGTCTCAGTGGGAAAAATGTACAGATTCTGGGGACGTTTTTTTTAACGTCATCAATTAGTTGGGCCGGTGAAAACCACAAATGCCAGGGCCGAATTTTGGTCCCAGTCCGGCCCTGGGACCTAATCTAGTCCTGGGAAGAATAACAGCTGATAAGTCTTTTAGTAGGATGATATGTGCGTGTGGTGATTTTGAAACACACACACTAATAGATGTCTTTCAGTACAGGTCGAGGGGAGGTTTCACTCCCCACAGGAACGGGGACATCCCCACATAGCAGTGGGTCAACCACATAAATCACATGTGCCACTGTGAATGTTAATAGGCTGATGGTATGGTGTTAATGTGAACAGATAATTATTCTCACCGCAGCGCAGATGGGAGAACTGAGGGACTTGAAAGCAAAAATCAAAATTGGTTTAACAGAAACTCCATGTCATTCCTTTGTCACCACAGTATTTACTGCAAACCGAGTAGCAGCGAGAGAAAGTGTAGACGGATATTAGCGCTTTGAGAGTATGGGCTTTAGAGCAGCGCACAATGCAGCCAGCTTATCACCCGTTGAAGAAGTCATGATTAGGAATTTATGGGATCCGTTCAAACTCATTAAGTGCTTGATGTCGACTCAGTAGATGGAGTCGTCGCTGTGCAGGGCTTGTTAACTTTACTGCCAGTCTTTAGTGCTGCAATTCAACAGTCATGCAGGTGAATAATATATAGAAGTTTTTTTTTTTAAGAAAGTGATCTGATAAAAAAACTGTATATATATCTATCTATATATATATATATATATATGGTTTGGTTTGGTAAGTTTCGGTAATAAGGCCTTATTAAAGGGAGGGCAGATGAACATTATGATTTTACTCTGTTTACTCTTGGACAAGCATTCATTTAGAACTCCAAACATGAATAAAATGAGTTAAATGCCTGACATTTACTTTTAAAAGCATCATTATACAAGCACATGAGCAGAGTCTTCACATGAAAGACGCATGCCTTGTTGCAGATCAACGTGCTTCAATATTTCTCTCACACACGGTAGGAAATGAAATTAAACTGAATGTGAAGGATTTCAACTGTGACAAGATGATTGACAAGGCACTTAAACAGTGACATGATACATGTAACTAAGCAACAGAGTTGTCAGTTAAATTAATTATGACAAAGTATGTCTAAAATCTTGCCTACTATTCTGTTACACACTCAAAAGTATGTACTTTTTCTGTAATCCAACACATATGGATTAAGTAAACTTGCATTGTACATATTTAAGCAGATTGAACACAATCAAATTAAGTTCGGGCTAAATGGCAGTTGGCTCGCACTATACTGCCACCCTCTGGATGTAAGAATTTCTTACTTAACAAAAATGGTTTGTGTTGTTTAGACAACGTGTTAGGATTTTGTACTGTTAAGTTGTGACATACATAGACCTTAATAGAAAAAAAAAACAAGTCTGAAAACACAATTATCATAAGAAAGCATATAAATATATCATGTAAAGTGCACAACCTTCCGATTTCATTTTTTTTGAGTGAAGAGAGTCACTTACCACATAATCAGGGACTCCTTTTGCATCCCTTAAATGCAAACTTCATGCATCCTGCAGGAGTCCCTGTAAAGGCACCCTCTAGGCCTTGTTCTGAAACTGTATATTTGCCTGCATATAGCTAAAACATTTGGAATTATAAAAGTCCAAAGGTGTGGTCCACTTAAAAGGGAGTTAGAGTTTGTTTACATCATTCACATAAGCCAAAAGTTTTGTGTGAATCACTCTCAAGTAGAACATGGCACATATTCAACCACTCCCTGATCCAAAGACACATTACATTTAGCTATTGAACGATCCATTAGTTCACTTCACACTGTGATATGGAATAGCTGAACAATGGCTTATTGTCTTTACATTTGTTCAAAACACACCATTTGGGCATGTCAAACCAAAAATTTTTTGTGATTGAATCACTGTTCCAAATCGCACGGACCCAAACAAATCACACACTCCATAGCTACGAAAAAGAGCTTAAAAACACAAGTTATGTCAAAATGAATTAGGTGATTTCTTCTTTGAAATGGGGCGTCGTCTCCTCGATGAAGCAGGGAAATAGTTGAACACATGCCTGTTCGGCTCTTTGGAGCCCATCAAGGGATTTTACTGATTATGTGGTTGTTATTTGCATAGAGATTTACTGAGATTTTAAAAAAGAGAGAGACACTGATGGGAAAATACCTCTATGTCTGATGCAGAACAAATAAAAGAACACAGATGTCTGGCTTGTACTCTAAAACTTTATCAAAATAACAACCTTTCAAAAGGACCTAAAACAACCTGTTTTGTGATCAGTAAAACCATGCCTGTATGAATCCAATTAAAGTGTTGCAATGCAATGGAAAATAATGTTAACGGAAACACACACCCCACATCTGTTGGTTGCCCCAACAGATCATAGTGAATATGGGATTCTTTTTTTAAAATATGGACTTAAACAGAAAAGTATAGATCTATTTATTTATTGAAAGAATATTCAATATTCAAGATGCTGCACTTGTGACAATGACAACTAATTTTTACTCATTTTATTATGAACTTACATTAAAATGAGTAAAATACATAGAAGAGGCATCAATGTTAGATTCCCCAGTATAAATGAGAAGCTTTCGAGATTCTAGAATGAATTTTCAATGCTCTATTATCTGCGCATACATATTTCAGGGTTGGGTGAGAGAAACCTCACAGACTGCAGTGTAACTCTACCTTTCCTCTCAGCCACCGGT
This sequence comes from Cyprinella venusta, assembly GCA_038021265.1. NCBI lineage: Eukaryota > Metazoa > Chordata > Actinopteri > Cypriniformes > Leuciscidae > Cyprinella > Cyprinella venusta. The sequence goes on from CM075874.1 coordinate 27,470,816, forward strand.
AACACGAGGGGCTCCAAGTTCAGCTGTTGAAACAATCAGAAGAAAAATAGTGAGCATAAAATGCCATCTGCTTCACTGCTCAGCGCTTACCGGATTGTGAATGAAGGGAAAGCGAGAAAAGCTTTGACTACAGAATTTATGTTGACTCAACAAAGCCTTGCTTAAAAGATTAAACAATCTGGAAATCTGAGCGGTCCAAAGCTTCTTTTCAGCTGCTGTAACACCAACAAAATTAAGAGGTGTAAATCACCATATGTATGATTGTTCCTGAAAGAGCCACTGCAGAGAAACATTAAAGTGGATGTTTGGTTTCATTCAAAAGAGCCCAACTTTCTTTGTTATCCCTCCGTAAATGTTCGATTTCATCTTCGGGCAAATAATTGAAAACTAAATAGCAACAAAATAAAAGAGAGAAAGTATGTCTGTCAACAATACATAATATGTTTGGTTTCACCTGTAAGTGCTCATATTTTGGAGCCAGTGATAAACTGCGTAAAGGCTTAAACCATGGGGAAGCAACAGTAATTTGGGTATATGAATTCACACAAAATATTTTGTTGTATTCTAAAAGAAAATGCCATGTCTTTATTTTATGCATTTAAAGTAGCAAGTCACATTTGAGGCGCCGTTTACACAACAACTGAAGGGGGTCGCACACCGGACGCGCAGCGCCGCGCCGCGTCACGTCGCGTCTAGGACAACTCAAGGTATCGCACACCGGACGCGCACTTTCTCATTAGTGTATGGCCAGCAATATTGTAATGTTTAATGACAGGAAATGAAGATAATGTCTGTTCTATGTTATTATTGTACTGCACAATTAAATAAAATCGCTGCTGAGTCTGCAATCTGAAAACTTTACCTCAGAGCATCCGTTAACTGAATGAATTGAGAATCTCACCTGAAAAATCCAATAACATTCAGCAATTGTCATTCAAGCGGCTGATTTCTGTAAATGAATGCAAAACCAAATGTATATTGCAGCATAGTGCGAAGTCAGGATCCATCCGCAACGATTTGAGACAAAAATAATTAAAATTTTATATAAACTATGTAAATGGCGCTCTGTGGCGCTGCAGGGTTTTGAACACGGTTCTGAGCCGTTGCTGGGCGCCGCGGACAGACGCCGAATGGCGCCGCCGGTGTGTGTACACTCATAGAGAATAATGTGTTCGAATTTTAAAGACGTGGCGCTGCGCGACGCGGCGCGGCGCTGCGCGTCCGGTGTGCGACCCCCTTAAAACCGGGAAACTTTTTATGCGTTTTGGCAATTCATTTGCACAACAATGGTGTTTTGAGGCCTGAAAACGCAAATCTTTAAAACAGTTTTCAAAGTGCGTTTTTGAAAACGAAATCATCATCGTCTTTTTGTAAACTACAAAAACACGAATTTGTGAAAACAGTGATCATGCGCATGTTTCTTTTCAAAGTGACACATGGATCCATGTGAATGGGGACCGTTTTAACAATGTTGTCATCTGTACACAAAAAACGCAAAGGAAAAACATTTCTGTTTTTAGTACACTATGCATTCTCATCCTTTAGCGTCATATGTGACGCTATATGACAAAACGGCGAAATACTACGCACATGGCACCCGTTATCGTTAATATAACACGCGCTGTGATGGGTAGGTTTAGGTGTGGGGTAGGGTAGAGTAGTCTCATATTAATGCTAAAGGATTTTTGACGCCTTGGGTTTGCGTGTTATATTAACGATAAAGGGTGCCATGTGCTTAGTATTTTGCCGTTTTGTTATATAGCGTCACATATGACGTCACATATGATTTTTCAAACAAAAAACAGCCACATATAAAATAAATGCACACCCTCAGTCTCTAAACCCCGCACAGCGACTCAGCAGCTCAAACATTGTAATGCTCTACAATGCAGGAGCGAGTGCATTGCGTGTGTTTGCAGAGCATAGTGGTATGTGTTTCTAAATTATCCTTGTCCTTTCTACACGCTCGATCTCACCACTCTGGTATGTAAAAAACACAGCCTCCTCTTCTCCTCCCTCCCTTCTCGTTCCTTCACTTCACACGTCCATACTTTCAGCAGACAACTGCCCTTTTAAAATCAGCTTATTCCACTTGTGTTTTTATTGCCCTGTAGAGAGTGATTGCAGTTATGCTGACGGAAGTGGCATAAGGTGACATGCACTTGAGTGTTTTAATGCATCAGTCAAGCATAGCGAATTCTCAGTGGTGTTGTGTCTGTCTGAGAATGTAGAGGTGACCCTGTTTTTCTGGAATTGGTTAGACAGAAGGAAAATATGTTTTATTTTATCTCATAAGACATTTGCCATTGAAATCCTCCAAGATCTACATATCTGAGAAATCAGCCCGGTCTCATCCCATGTCATCATAGGTGACGCTTTTGAAATTGCGTCTAAATCCGAGGCACATAGCTCCCTTTTGATTAACTCATAAAGACAGTTACTTGTAGCCACCTACTGCTGTATGTTTGTAACTTGCAGAAAGAGAAAAAACCCCACTAATGCATAAACTGCCAAATTCAGGAACAGCAAACAAAGACAAATGGAGTGAAATAAACAATGGAAATTCCCAGCACTCCATAGCAACACACTGGCAACCGCCCAAAGTATCTAAGCTACCTAAGCATCCTCTAAAAAGCACAGACAATCATAAAAAGTGATTGTAATGAACTTTCGAGGCCAGCACTTAGGGAATTGACTAAAATATAAGCCAGAACTCTCCAAATCTGTTTTTATAAGTCTTTCTTGAACATGCACAACCACCGCAGTCTAGACTGTACGCATGTTTAGAGCGTAACATAACAGCTACACGGGCAGATGTGAATTCCTTTTACACGGGAAAGGTAGTAAAAGAGGAAGAAAATGAGAGAGAGAGAGGAGAGAGAGACCAAGAAGCTGGATGTCTGAAATCCTTTTTCTGACCTCTGACCTTTAAATTTCAACTCACAAAGCTGAGGTGAGACCAAATCTCCTGCTTAATTTAGGAAGACAAATCTGCTTTAATTAGTGTCAGTTCTTAATGATCAGGTGATTCCTGTGGTTGTCTGGGAGACTCACCCTGCTAATTGAGTTTTTTTTTCTTGTTGGAAAACATCCCTCCCAGCGGGGGCAGAGAGATAGTGACAAAATGAGGTTTGGCAGGCCGGGACCATTGAGAGTGTAATGTGTACACAGCTACGTCAATACATGCTGGAGAGACCCTTAGGCCTGAAACAACCCCCTCCTGCACAGTTGATTCTATGTGTGCAGGATTATAGCCTAGCAAGATTAAATGCAAATTTTAATAGAGCACCTGATCCTAAAATGTATGTAATGTATTTATGTAATTCCTTTATGAACAAAATGTCTATGAAAGCAAAAGTGAAGAGCAAGTGAAGATGTGATTTGGTGAGGTATTTGGTCCAATCAACATTTCTTTTTGATAAAAGTGTTTGCTAACTTCATACTAACTACATTGATTTATACACGAAAAATATAAAATTATTTTTTATAAATATTTGTATTAAATATTTTTATTTTTACAATTATTATTTTTTAAATAATTAATTATATAAAAAATATAATTAATTATTTTTGACGAAAAATATATAATTTCGACAGGACAGTATATGAAAAATCTTTTTAATTTCTTCCATAAATGGTGCATTTAGCTTGTGTAACAGAAGCTAGGAGTCACACTGACTTTTTCATGTTCTGTTTTTCTCAAGCCATTACATTATGAAGACTCAACCGAAGGCATAGAGTAAAACATGTCTGTGATTAACACTAATAACTGTTAAATGTTGGAGGGGGACGTTGTGAGCCAAATGAGGTAGAGACAATGATCTGCTGGTCCATGTGACATTAGGCCTAATCGGGTCCAGATGTGCCTGGCTTCGAATACAACTAAAACACAGCCGGAGAGAGGGGCCTCTCTGACGTCCTAGGACACTGCAATCCTAAAGGAGAGCAACAGCAGTTATAATCTAACGTCTGGAACCCAGGGTTAAGACATACATTGAGTAAATATTTCAAGATTACAATATCCTTATATAATATTTAATATGCAAACAAACTTAATTTGTTTTTAGCCTTTTAGCTCCAAAAAATGTTTTGTTTGTAATTTTAGTTAACTATGGACTACATTAACTTAGCATCTGTAACTTAGCAACTTTTTAAAACATTTAAAATGTACACTCTCACACTTATTTAGGATATTATTCCTGACTGGTGAATATAACCATTTTTCTTTCTATGTGTCTTTAGTTAGCTTACAGTTAGCAACCCGATAGCTTAGCATATGCTAACTGGATAGCCAGTTAACACCATATTACATATAAATATAGATGCCTCACTGCAGCTGTTTCTATGGGCTGCTATACGTACGCCACCCACCATTGGAACGATCAAAGCCAGTCTGTGAACATTTGAGAACAAGTTGACTGTGCATGTGCATCCGTAGTTGTATGTATGCATCTATACCTGCAATAGACTTTAGCAGATGATAACACAATACAACAATGTCAGCTAACACGACACTAAAATATTACCACAGTTTAAAACCATGTTATATTGAGTTCATACATTTAAAAACACAAACAAATTCTCACCTGTGAATAGTTATTCAATTTCTTCGGGAATTTATATCTTGGTTGTTTTTACAATGTTGTAAAAACATTGACCGTTCTAAAATGGCAGACATGAGGCCCTGATCTAACAGCCCAGTGTCCATGCTGAGTCTGGCATATTACATAGCACAGAAGATGGAAGCGGTCAGCAGGTTTTAGCCAATATTCAACATGTCAGTGGACTCAATTTAACATTCCATTCATCAGTTAGCTTATTATCAAGCTATCCCCATTGGGCCATTGAATCTTTGTAGAGATAATCTGTAATATGTCTAAAGCCGTTGGAATGCCCTAACTGCTCATACACCAGCACACACACACAGAGCGGCAGTGACCCGTGTGCCGTTAAAACACAAGGATGAGGTAATGCCCCATCCTGCTCTATAGGAAAACAAACAGGGCTTTAAATGAAGCTATAATTCACCCCTTCTCTACCGCCACCCATATGTCTCTGATTCACTATACACCCACCGCAGGCCTAACCTGCCTGGAAAATACACATTCCTCTCTCAGGAGGGCCTGGATCGCAGAGGTAACTATAACTGATCTCTGATCCGGAAGGGTACACAGTGCAATCTTTGCCACCATTCTAACTGATTATAAACGTTTTTGTTGTTGTCATAGGGCAAAACCGGGCAATCTTGGACCGATTAGTTTTTACCCAATATCTCACTGGCAACACATCTTTCGACAAATGTGAAGAGCAGAAAAACTAGAGGTAGTGTCTCCACCTGGGTTGACTCACCAGCAGTCTGTGGAGTGCCCAGCTGTGCTGGCCTGGATCTACACACACTACATGCTGCTGCCAGTGTTGTGTTGGATCTACACACACTACATGCTGCTGCCACTGTTTGTGCCTGTTGACGGAGGACGCCATGGCAACCTCTCTGCTGCGGAGTTCGTCATATCTTGAAAGGGGGAATGGAAACAAGAGAAAAAAACTGTCTGTGTGATATTCCCACTAACGCTCCTGGAAAACATTGGTGGAAAAAGACAGACAGAAGAGTAAAGAGGATATCAACTTGGATCATAAATGACCTAAAAAAGAAAGAAAAAAGAGAAAGATTGAGAACTCACATAACCCTAGGTTTTGGGTAATGCATTGCCTGGCATTAGTGTTTTTTGTTTTCCAAATAATTTGGATTGCAAGTCTTTATATAAAATTAATGCAAAGCTATACACTTGAGCAACAACATTTTCTTCTGGGGTAATTAATTAATAAAATGTTAAATAAATAAATCATCAAATAATAATTATATTCAAATAGTAATCAAACGGTTAATGTACCCCATTGACTTCCGTAGTTGGGAAAAAAACAATGGAAGTCAATGGGGTCCAATTAAGGCCCTAAGTCCGAAATTCGTGTCCGAAATTTGTGCACGTTAAAAAAATAAACACAACCTCACGTTTTATGTCAATCACGCTTGCACACTGCCTCCGAAACTTTCTTCCATCATAAAAAAAAAATGAATCAGGTTCGATTTTTTTTGCGTTTTTGGCATCAGTTTGAATGGTGTTTCCACCGAATCACAAATCCTAAAAAACGCAATAGAATAATTTCGGACTCAGTGTGCAAGGGCCTTTACAGACATTCTTCAAAATATCTTCTTTTGTGTTCAGTTTTGGGGTAAACTCTTTCATGTATTATGGTAAGGAAACTTTGGTTCGATGATGTCCTGTCCTCCGTTCAGCCAGACACCTAGCGGCTGTCATCTTGATGAATGCTTCAACCTTCCAGGGCCTGGTCAATCACTCAGCTTTTGGTTTCTCTCCTTTATGAAGGTCGTTACTCTGCTTCGCCTCTTGAGAGGCTCGACTCTCAGGTCTGTGCTTTGTAATGAGGGATGAGATCCTTCGTAAACGGTTTCCATAGCGCTGAGGTAATCGATCTGGCGCTTAGGAATTGAGATGGAGACTTGGCTTTTACTGCAAAGGCTGCGAGTCTGTTGTGTCATCCGTTGTCTTTGAGAGGTATGTGATTGTCAGTTTGCATTAAAGGGAGAGAGGCAGAGAGTGTTATAATAAAATGAAACTTGACACCATCCCATCTATCTCTGTTACTAACAAAAACACAGAGACCCTTGAATATCATTTCACAGCGCAAAACAGCATAGCTCTTTTTAAGAGACGTGGAACAGAGCTAGTAAAAACATTGGCATTGGAAAAACACTTTCAAAATAGAGAACTACAAAAACAATGTACTTTTCATTTACTGTTATGCAATACATAAAACCAATACTGGAATAAATGTATTGGCAGTACAAAGGGGAGGAAACAAAACTCTTTAGAGACAAATAAATGGAAGAAATGAAAGCCCGCTAATGTAAGCCTAGTAAAAAGAACCAATCACTCCGTTTTTGTGCTGTGATGATGTGCATAATACTGTTTTATTTATGGTTGTACTTTGATTTTACTTAATACTAAATGTGTAGCTTGATAAGCAGCCGTCAAGCACCGCATCTGGAGAGTTGATATGTATATATATATATATGTACAGTAGTACACAGTGTGAGTACAGTATATATCTTCAGACATGGTGCTTGACCAATCAGCGACATCACAGAACTTCCGAGACTTCCAGAAGCGTCTCCTCTGAACCTAAACGGCCTCCGCTGACAGACCATCTGAGGCAGCTACACATTTAGTATGAAGAAAAATCAAAGTGCAACCATAAATAGACTTTAGACTGAACTGCAGGTGCGATGAGCCTATGAATATGAAGCAGAATGATGTGTACCCTTACTGGAATGAAGTCTTCAGCCTTTTCACATTTTCTGCTCTGATTGTGCGGGATAATCTGTAAAAGACTCAACTAGGGTGAAATGTGTCGAGATATGGTCAATTTAAAACTGAGACGGCTCCGCTTTTAGTGGTAGCTGAAGGCAAAATTTAGATTTATTTAAGAAAATGGGGTGGTGGTGGCCAGTACAAAACAACAGGGGTGTTGTGGGTGTTTTTTTAACGTATTGCTGGGGTTCCTATGGGGTGGGGTTGTGGGGTAGGTGCTTACTGGCAACAGTCAAAAGAGTCTAAAATCCTGTAGATATTCTGGTCCATCTTCAGAGTCTGTGTTTTTTTAGCCTCATGATTTGAAGTATATCATTCATGTGTGTAGTATAAAGGTTGCAGGATGTGTCACATACAACTTTAAAACTCAGGCTAAGTGTTCAGAATTAACCATTAGAGTCGGTATGAAACAGAATTTGGAATTGTCTTTCAGTTTATGACGTGTATCTGAGTAAAATGGCTTCTTGAACAAAAACATGTAGGGCCTAACCTGATTTTGGCCATTCGTAATTGATTGATTCGTTATGGCCTGGAAGTAAAATCTCCATTGTGAAATTGATTTTGAAAGATAACTTTAGGGATACTCCACTTTTTTTAAGTGGAAATAGGCTCATTTTACAACTCCCCCAGGTTAAACTGTTGAGTTTTACCGTTTTTGAATCCATTCAGCCGATCCGGTTCTGGCGGTACCACTTTTAGCATAGCTTAGCATACATCATTGAAGTGCACAAGACCATTAGCATTTCTCCCAAAAAAAAAAAAATACCAAAGTGTTTCGATATTTTTCCTATTTAAAGCTTGACTCTTCTATAGTTACATTGTGCACTAAGACAGACGGAAAATGTAGAAACTAAATACTGAAATGTTTGTGTATGTACTGTATATATGAGCCCTAGCAAGCACATTTAATAAAAAAAAAAACATAAGGCAATCAGGATTTGTAGAAATGTGTGAATGATGGTGCTTTGTAGAAGCCACAGAAACAAAAACGATTTCCACAACATAACTCACTTTTGACAGAGGCAAAAGATGTTTCAAAAAATAATACATCAATACCCAGCTGCTACAAGACACAGTAACTCAATTCCATAGGAATGCAGGATTGCGCCACATCCCAGAGATTTTGATATTCTGTTCTGATTTAAAAGAAATCCAGGGCTGGAAGGAAACAAGAACTGTGGGAATATGGATATGACAAAAACACTTGATCAAAAACACTTGTTTCACTTGATCATTTAGATTAAAAAAAAAGCCAGTGACTGTGTTTTGATTCTTGAAGGTGTATTGGGTAAATCCCTCCAATTGGGTTAATGTTAATGTTAAGTCATTGTGTCCTTTGACACTGAGCTGCTACTTTTTATAGCATTTTCCCCATTACATCTTGAGGAGGGGGAGAGGGACATTGAAGAGAGAGAGAGAAACAGACTAAACACCTTTTGGCAGCTGTTCCACCTTCACATTATGCAAGCTCAGAGTCTTTCAAGGCAGTGCCAGCACAGCATGATACAACCTTATGAAACATTACCATAGAGAACAAGACAAAAGAGGGGAAAAAGATGCAGTGGCAGTGAGGAAGGAACGGGTGAGGCATGTGAAACAGGGAAGGATGGGATGAAAAGAAAGACGAGACAATGGAAAGTGTGTTAATAGCACAAATCATGAGCAGTCATTCCATGGGAAATGGGAAACTAGGTTGGTCACGGAGTTTAAAGTGCCGTTTAAGCAAAACCTGTGCATGTAATGCAGCCGGACAGCTATTTTCAAGAAGTACAGCTCCAATGTGACAGAACCTGATTGCGAGATTCCATTTTTCAATTTTATTGATAAAAAATAAATCGATAGTAACTCTAAAGCACTCAATAATGGTATTTAAATGTAACTTAAAGGGATAGTTCACTTTGAAATTATTTTTTGATATGTTTTGGCTTACCTCAAAGGCATCCAAGGTGTAGGTGTCTTTGTTTCCACAGTATTTTCATTTTGATATTTTTAGGTCAAACCGTTCTTGTCTGTCAGTCCTGTAATGCAGTTTTAGGGGATCCACCTCAAAGAGCATGCACAGAGAAGTCCAAATTAAACATGATTTAATGACTCGTGAATGTAAGTACCCACTGACGGCCTAAGACACGAAACGAGCGGTTTGTGTGAGAAAACGAACAGTATTTATATAGTTTTTACCTCTTGTTAACAGCCCTCGAACTGATCTGAATCAGAACTGAACTGTCTCCAGACGTTACGCCGGAAGTGATCTCTCACGCGTTTACGTCACGCATTGTTTACACTGAGATTTCGGAAGTTTTACCTTTCACTAAACATATTTTAGATATGCGGGAAATCGCAATGGAAGACAATTTCGATATGTATATGTATGTATGTCTTATATATGTTTTCTTGTTGTATGAGTTTGTATGTTTATGTCTATGTTTATCTAGCACCGTGGTCCTGTGAGGCATGACATTTCATTCCTTTCAGTGTTTCAATATAACAGAATGACAATAAATCTCACTTGAACGTGAGAATCATAATAATAAGTTTCATACTGAATAAAATAAAAACATTTTAAAATCAGTTATTAAGGAGAACAAAAATAATCTAGCATTGGTATGTCATTATTTAGCATTTTAAATGATCTTTTAATCTTTAGTATATATATATATATATATAAACAGTAACATTTGAGAAATATGCGATTATATAATTAGCTATTATATAATTATAATGAGCCGTTATATAATATAGCTAAAATAAAAAAAAAGAATATTATAATAGTGTTATATTATAATAAATATTTACAAAATAAATATGAAATAAAATTTACAGGAAAATTACAGGAAGCTGTGACCACTCCATGCAAGAAACACAAACAGCGTAATGCATCTGCAGAAAACTAAACAAGAAACATAGCGTGTAAGAAGAGGCACTAATCTGATCCAGATCCAAAAAAAGCGAGTCCCCGTCCCGCTCTTTTACAGTAGCTAAATGTCAGATATGAAAATGAGTATTGTATGCACTGGAGGAGTGCGGGGTGGGGGGAGGCCAGGCTGAAAGGTCAGCACAAAACTGAAACAGTCACTTGTGTGTCCGAACAATCCCTCTATCGATCAGCCTTGAAGGAGTGGGCAGAGGACAGGCCTGAATAGTGACATGCCCTAGAGGAGGGCAGGGTTCAGTGACCTCTCATTCTTGTGTCCGCGCTCTGCAGAGAGGATAGTTTTTGTCACTCTGTGGCCGTTTTACTGTAACTCATAGACATTAGGATTAAAAGTAACATGCAAATATGGAGAAACATTACATTAATTCATTTAAACTAAAGGCATTTTTTGTTTAATTATTTGTCACTCTTGTTACAGTATATTATGTTCAGAATATTTCAGGAGATTTTTATGGTTTTATGTTGAGTTTGAGGCCGTTTTGTGAATCTTTTTGATTGACTTATTAAAAGCAAGTTCAAAAGAGTCATTTATTTGTGAATCGGACATCACAGCTCGCGCTGTGCTCATTGTTGCGTACAGGAACACAGTTTTTAATATCGGCTCTTTCAACAAACAGCATGAAAAGTCACAAAAAGAAAAGCTCAACAAGAATGGAAAATTGGCGTGATTTTGTAGATTTTTTTATTGAAAGCTTCATCAAAAGAAAAAAATATAAACAGAAGTTTAAACCTAACATCCACTGGTCTACAGACACTCTCAGGATCACAGCTCGAGCACATGGGAGGCAAGAAAGTGAAGCAACTCAAAAAAACAAAAAAACATTGTAGCATCGTAAAACTGTTCTTCTTTCATATTTCAACACCTGTACAAAAAAAAAGAAACATTTCCATAAATAATTCTCTATTTCATCTGCCAGTACGTTAGTGTCTAATTGAGGTTTTGCCGTTTGTCTTGAATTTGGTTGAATGTAGTACGCGGTTTCGTGACAGTCCAACGAACGAACGAACATTTGTCATTCAATGACCTCAACCGTGACAGCCAATCAGATGTACAGATAAAAATGCATGGCTTGGACCTCACATCCAATGAATAGGAGCCAGCGAAATCCTCCGAGTGGACAGAAGGTTTTTAGCTTACTAAATTACAGTCGGGATGAGAACTCCATCCTACAGTCAGAAAAACCTTCAGCTTAACCCGACACATTTATTCACTCGTTAATGAAAAGCATGAAGGCTGCAGAGTGTACAACGCATTCGATGACATCACACACCTCTCATAAGAGACAGCAGCCTGAGTTTTTTCTCTGTCCCCTTAAATACCGAATGCTTGATAGCAGCGAGCACATGATAGAAAGAACTCTCCAAGAAGACAGTGGATGACAGACACAAAACACAGTGACTTTTCTCTCTCTCTCTCTTGCTTTTTGTTTTGATTAAACAGGTGAAAATTGAAAAGCAGTGCTGACTTGGTCTTGTGAACTTGGCATCGATTTACTCCACAGTGTGAACTTGTCTCATAGCTCACTGCAATGGTCATCCCAGAGGATAACCTACACCAACTTTGCTATAATACTGTCCCCTAGTGGCTAATTGAGATCATTATGTAGCTTTTATAGAGGTCATATTCTAGGACTACAAGAGCAAAGAGTTGAACACATGAAGAAATTAAAATGATCATGATGTCTCTCGTTGGCCCTTCAATTACAGATGAATTTCTTCCAAGAGACCCTCAACAACTTTTTTTTACCCGACAGTCCATAATTCACCATGTTTTGAAGCTCTTTGCTGATGGGTTGATAGAGGGCTGCAAGAATGATGTATTTTTGAAGGCCAAAAACCCAGAAACGAGTTAGCATTTTAGCACTTCTGGTTCCATCATCCAAGTCAGTGGGTTTTATGAATGGGTCGAGCTCAATTTATTTTCACATTTTATTCTACAACTTAAAATATCTCATTAATAGCCCATTGTGATTTTTTTTTTTAAAAACAATGACTGAAATGTTTGTCAGAAGTTTAATGGAGGTGATGTTAAAGTTATGTGACAGTGTATTTTGTTTATAGCCTACAGTACGTTTAACTTTTTACCACTAGTGGCGATTGTATTCACGCTTCAGAATTCATAAAAGTTGTGGTCACAGTCAGAGCTTATTTTCTGCAATAATCCAAAAGCCAATGTCAATGAACAAGGGTGATGATAACTTCCGGGTTGGCCTACAAAAATACGTCATCACTGTAGTGCTCAATAGAGTTTTGCATCAGATTGCATCTAAAACATCTACTTCATGGTAAATAAAGGACAGCAGCCTTGTTTTATATGCGAATATAAGATGTTACCACTTTCTCCTCTTCTGTTTGCTAGTTCCCCCCCTCTGGAATGGGCAGCCTGATAAAATGAAAGCAGATTTCAGATATGGAAAGTCGAGATATCACACGTGATATTTCTAACCCTAATTCCGAGCTGTCAAGGCACCAGAGCAACCGCCGAATCCCATGACGATGGGCACCTTAGACCCTGTCCCAAATAACAAACTCGACGTGTATTCGATGTCTCGCCGGATTACGTCACCAAAATCTGGACTTTAAAGGAACTGCAAGGGTTTTGGGACAGAGCCTTCGTTTTTCAAGTAAAGACTGATGTTTTCACGAGAGATTTCCTATGGCATCTGGTTGATTAAAGAAACTTTGCATATAACATGAGGCGTTTCGATCGCAAAAAAAACACATCTACATAGAAGGACGGAAGTGCTCAGAACAATATGTCATGCTAATGCTGCTAATTGCAAATGTTTCTCAGTGCCCCTGAAGCAAAGCTTGTGTTTTATGACCCGCAACACATTCTCCTGTGTTTCCTCATGGTAAAATTGCTTTCAATGAGGTAGTGATCTGTACACAGAGTTTAAATATACACTAGTGAGTGCTTCCTGTTAAGTTGAAACGATGAAAACGGCTTTCTTTGTGAGAAAGCTCAAACCGAACGGACGAGCGACGTGTTTAATAGTGACCAACCGTGGGTCGGCGACTGGGAGGTGCAGAGATAGAGGTATAGTTCATTCAGCCGGGCAGACGCGAGATGATTGATGGTTCAGCCGCTCTCTGACGCCCTCTGGTGGGGAGATCACACTCATGAGAATCAGTGATGGTGGTTTTCTGCCTCTCAACTGAACGATTGACATAGATTCTGCAACAGTGGAAGGAAGTTTAAACCCTAAAGTACCAAATTTGGCCGTCAAGGTCAAACGGATACTTCTGAAACAAAATTGATACGCCAAAACATCTCAAATAGAAAAAAAGAAACTAAAAAAATTGATCCACTCCACTGTCTTGAGGGGGGTTTCTTCATCTTTGGTATAAAATATGCCATCCATGGGCTGCATTTGATCCACAGCTAAGAAAGACTAAAGAAATTGTCAACAATTTCCTATTACTATTGCTTTTTGCACACATTTGCTTTTTTTTTCGTTTCGATTTAATCCATAAGCTTTTATCTATGTAGATTTGCACTGCCTTTTTTTTTGACTGTTTTAGTTTTCTTTTTTTTTCCGCAATGAAACAAGCAAAGCAGGCTAAAAACACCTTAAAGCTCATAAAAAATATTGCAGATAAAAACAATAATGCCATTAAAAATGATCTGCACTACACAATAAACTGCATTTCCCATGATGCAGTGGATTAACATTTTTTCCTCTGTTTCTAAAAATGCAACTCTGTTTAATCATCATCATCATCATCATCATCATCATCATGACCACAATATTTTTTTTTTGTCTGTCCTCTCTTTTAAACACATAGTCACCACTGATAATTTAAAACGTCTCAAGGAGACCTCTCTCTTCTTTCTATGCTTTATACAGGTAATTTTCCTTTCCTTGTCAGGTCATTTTCACTGCATTCGTCAGTCTGTTCAGTTCAAACAGGAAAAAGTCTTAGATGTTTCTCGAAATTAAGGCAACAAAGATGAAAAAACATTAATATTCTCTAGAAAACTAAAATCTAACTCATAAAAAAAGAAAAGTAATAGTAGCTTAGAATCCGAGGAAGACTTCTTTTGCTCCTTCTCTCATTGTTTTACAAGAACGTGCTTCCTCGTCTAATAGAAAAACCCACTGTTTCTGAAAACCTACCTGCACATTCAAAAAAAGAATAGGAAAACTTGTACTTGTTTGAATTCGTTCACTTCATGAAGGTAAAGTTTTTTCGGGTAGCCGATTAACAGTAGGCTCAGTCTCCCAGACGTCGTTTTTCTCTTTTCCTGTCTGGTTGTGAGCTCTCCAAAGGTCCTCCGGTGTGGGCCAGGTGTTAAATAAATTGTTTGTTTTTTTTTGTTATGTTTTTTTTAGATGCTTGTGCAAAAGTAGACACAAACGTGTTTTCCTATCTCTTGCGCTCTTGTCTTCAATGTTCCCTCGTCGCAGTCCCCCAGTCTCAAGGCAACGCAGTTACCTCAACGCCCCGCATCTCCTCTGGTTATCTGAACCAATGAGAAGACGAGAGTTTGAAAAGCATACTGGATACAATTCAAGGTTCACTCATGGATCATCACTTAGTCCTGAAGGCCCAATAACAACAGCATTTATTGAGCGAAATAAAAATTCAGCTTGACCTCCAAGCCCAGGTTTATTTTTATGTCTTAAACATTTTGCTGCCGTTTTCATCCTGCATAATTCATACAACGATTTGGTAGTGTAAAACATGCATTTCAGCCCCAGAAAAGTTGCTAGTATTGAAACATTTTAGGGATCATCCTATTCAAATGCACAAACTATGTTCAAAACTAAATAGGTTACAGTTTTGCTTTAGTACTGTTTTTTTTAACTATGTTTCCAAAATGTTTTATTTTGTTTGTTAATTTATTTTGTTTGTTTTATTTTGTTTGTTTGTTAATTATTTTGTTTTGTTTTTAAATTAGATGTATTTGGAACCAAATATAAGCTTTCTTATACACTACTGTCCAAAAGTTTGGGGTTAGAAAGTCTTTGGCTGCATTTATTTGATCAAAATACAATAAAATAGTGATACTGTGAAATATTATTACAATTTAAGATAACGGTTTTCTATTTTTTCTATTTTTAGTGCACAAGAAACATTTCTTATAATTTTGTGGAAACTGATAATTTTTTAAGGATTCTTTAATGAATAGAAATTTTAAAAGAACAGCATTTATTTGAAATAGAAATCTAATTATACATGTCTTCTTGATCAACCTTATACATCCTTGCTGAATACAAGCATTCATTTCTTTCAGAAAACTGGAGCTGGTTATTTCTGGTCATTTAGGTTTTGTTGTGATATATTTAAAAAAAATAGTAATACACATTTGATTTCTTATCATTTTGAAAAAATGTTCTCTCAAACTCACTTGGCGGGCTGAAAAGAGTAGGTGGGCGCGTGATCGCTGGTGTTGTCCACGCCCAGAGCCTGTTGCTGACCGCTACCGTCCTGCGACGAGGGTGGAACGCTCTGTGGAGAAGCCTCCGTCACCACTCCCTGGAAGGATATGATGTCATAATTACAGGATGCCCCCTCACAAAAAAACAAAAATACCGTTTAACCTCCTCCAGAAAAAAGAAGGCTGTAAGGCTGTGTTTGGTACTCAGACAGGATTGAATTTAAAGACACGCTCCAGACTTTAGTCAGGCCTCGTAAAGCTGGAATAAACGGCACTAAGGAAGTTGTGGGTGGATTTTGGCCCGAGGCAACTGATACCCACATTTTCAATTAGCAGCGCTCATCTAATCAGTAGGACCAGTGAATTGATTTGCAGTCACCCAGAAACTCACCTCCACTGAGACAGCTGAGGCAGGCACCGCAGTGTACTGGGGAATGTAGGTCCCCTGCATAGGAGCAGCAGCCGCAGTCATGTACTGCAACAAAACACACACAGTCAATTCACACACATGGCAAACGGTGCATTCTTACGGACCTATTTACATTGTGAAGAAACAATTTTCCAATGTTAGAGCTAGGTTTTGTTGATTTTATTTATCTGTCTGATGAGAAAACTCACCACCCAATCAGATGTAAGATTTTGCGTCACATGTGCAGAGTTGTGGCACTTACACATCAAAAGCTAATTTGCCCAAAAAGATGAAGCCCCGAAGGGGACATGGTGATGGAATAAAATCTGAGATGTTAGAAAGTTTTGTTTCCCTGACAAACTTTGCATTCGCTCGCAAAAATATGAACTATATTTTAATGCTTTTGCGAGGGAGGGGGGACGCAAAACTTTTAGAGTGATCATTGAAGTACATTTTTTTTTCTCATTACCATGTCTCTTCAGGGGCTCCATAAAGAATCTCTTTGAGATGGATGATGAACGATAGCAAACATGTTTTCACTTCTATAAGTTGAATCCTTTTTTCTTGATCTTACAGTAAGTACTATTAAAAATGAATACTCATTACCTTTCTAACGATTTACACTTTCATTCAGCCCTTCAAGATCCAAAGTACATATTTTACTGCTCATAATGATATAAATCTATCCTCTTATTAAAATATATGGCTTCACCAGTGAAATCTCAATGTAGAAGGTGCATTTCTAAAAATGACCACAGCATACAGTATAGTGTCTAAACTTAAATTAATGTTAAATTAAACCAATATTGTATGTGAACTTGAGTGCAAACATGGTCAGCGATCAGTCTACAAACCATTTTTAAGTAAAACAACTTGAAACAACTTGTTCAAACAACTTGATTCAGCAATAAAGTCAGGTTTGGGTGTGTTTAACATTTAACAATGTTAGGTAAAAAGGTTTCAGGATATTGGCTTTAGTTCTCTTGATTAATTTCCAAAGCTAAGAACAAAGTTTTACCTTTTTTTTAATGCCTTTTACTTTGAAATACTTAAGTACAAATCAATGTAGAAGCCTTATTTACTTTCACTCAGGCACATTTTTGGCTAGAACCTATTGAGTACAATATTAAAAGAGTAGTTCACTTTAAAAAAAAAAAAAAACTTTTGGTGATAATTTACTCACCCCCATGTCATTCAAGATATCCATGTCATTCTTTCTTCAGTCGAAAAGAAATTAAGGGTTTTGATGAAAACATTCCAGGATTTTTCTCCCTATAATGGACTTTAATGGGAACCAAACGGTTCAAGGTCCAAAAGACAGTTTCAGTGCAAACTGTTCAAAGGGCTTTAAACGATTCCAGAAGATGAATAAGGGTCTTATCAAGTGAAATGATCGCTCATTTAAAAAAAAAAATAACAAAGTTTAAGTTTTATAAGCTCAAATGCTGGCCTTGCGCTGTTCTTTGATGCGCGTTTGTGACTCTCCTGTTCGAACTCGTTTATCAAAATGAACAAATCTTTTTTCGTGTCATTTGGTTCATTCAACGAATGAAATGAATGAGTTTACTCAGGAAAAGATTCGTTCATTTTGATGAACGAGTTCGAATAGGAGAGTCACGAACGTGCATCACACCCTAACCCTAACCCTAACAGAGCAAGGCGACCATTTGAGCTTATAAAAATTAAACTTTTTTTAAATGACCAATCGTTTCACTTGATAAGACCCTTATTAATCATCTGAAATCGTTTAAAGCCCTTTGAACAGGTTGCAGTTTGCACTGAAACTGTCTTTTGGACCTTGAACCGTTTGGTTCCCATTGAAGTCCATTATATGGAGAAAAATCCTGGAATGTTTTCATCAAAATCCTTAATTTCTTTTCGACTGAAGAAAAAATGACATGGACATCTTGAATGACATGGGGGTGAGTAAATTATCAGCAAAGGTTTTTTAAAAAGTGAACTACTCCTTTAACACAGTATCCATATTTTATTTCCCAGAACTTTTTTACTCTCTCGGGTAGAGCTTTAGTTGTTCTTTGTTCTTTTTTTCTTAGCAGTTTGCATACTTTTAATTAGAGTTTAGCTTTGTTCCTCTGCTCCACTGTGATTCAGACCAGCTGAAGGTGAACCCTAAGATAGAGACAGCGGACACACTCACAGTGCCAGTGGTACCCAGGGACATGTGGTTCATCTGCTGGGTGAGGGGTGCCATCATGTTAGCAGGCTGCATGGAGATGGTGTGGTCCATGGTTGGCGTTATCACAGCACCCTACGAGAGGACACACACGTACAGGTCAAACCGCGTGAAGGACGGGAGAGGAAATGAGCTACCATTCAACAACACATCTGGACGACTTCATTAGAGTCACTGATCACGCAGTCATGCTCTCAACAACAAAAAAACTCTCCTTCTTTCACTCATCTCATCTCCGTACGGCCACAGCTGGGCCCTAATATGAGGGCCAGACGTGAGCTGTTCCACTTCAACAAGTGAAATAATGCGATCCAAATGCGAGTCATGCATACTTCTGCAGAGATGATGCATCGCTCACTTAACAGCAGAGCTGCTCCACACCGCGGGTGTGTTTACGTTTCAGGCACACTGGGATGAGAGTGCTAACACATGTGAGGAACAGACAGGGGAGAAAACGGCTGCGATTTGTAACCACCGACCTGAGCTATCATCTGATGCCGTCACACGACCGCTCCTGCAGAACTAGGCCAGAGACGTACACACACGCTCATTCTCACATGCCAACTTGATTAGGATTAATCTTTCCGAGGAGACCCTCCGTCAAACTTTGTCAGAAAGTTCAATTCTTCTCAGATGGTTTGGCAAAGAATGATGAGAAACCATTGTGCGGCGTACAACTCTGGTTACAGTTATTTGAGGGACTCTTTCCTGTTAGAAGTGGGAACAGAATCACTCGCCCAATGTAGCAAAATGCTTTACTGCAAATTCATCTGTCCTGACTGCAGAAAATTTAGCGTTGCCATCACGTGAAAAAATTTTATGTTAAAATATATTAACATAGGAACATGTTATTTTAATTGTCATAATCTTACAGTTTTTACTGTATTTTCGATAACCTAAAAGCAGCATTGGTAAGCATGTCTTCGTAAAACATTAATCTTACCGACCCCAAACTTTTGAATGGTAATGTAAATGCCTTAAAGGGATACTCAACCTTTTTTTTGGAAATAGACTCATTTTACAACTCCCCCAGAGTTAAACATTTGAGTTTTACCGTTTTCGAATCCATTCAGCCGATTTTCTGATATTTAGAAGAATATCACTATACAGACAGTTTCTGGTCTCATTGACTTCCATGGTATATATATTTTTTCCTACTATGGAAGTCAATGAGACCAGAAACTGTCTGCTTACTGATATACTTCTGAATATCAGAAAATCATCTGAATGGATTTGAAAACGGTAAAACTCAACTGAACTAAAATGAGCCTATTTCCAAAAAAAGTGGAGTATCCCTTTAAAAGACTTTCCTTTTCGGATGTCGTCACTAAAGCCAAGCAGAGTGTTGGATAATGTTAACTAAAAGAAAAAAAAACTAGTTTTTAAGTTACTATTTTAACAAAAGACCTGTTTACACCAAATACAACTAAAACAATAACTATATCAGCTTCGACAGCAATTATCGCTCTGTTTATTCTAAGTGTGTGCTTCAGTTTTCGGCTGAAAAAAAAAATTGTTCTGAAAGTGATTCCCTCGATAGTGTTTCTCTGTGCCGTTATTGTGGTGTGTCCAATTCAAAATCTAATTAAATAAGCAGTTTAAAGCTACACTGTGTGATTTTTACCCCCATCTAGCGGTGAAAAGGTATATGACCATCCAGTAAATATTAGTTTCTGTTCCTCTCAATTCCGATTTCATTTTAACTCCTACGGTGGCCAATGTAGTCCAAGATTAACATGGCTTCCAGTTCGACCTCGTCCATGAGTGTTAACTCAAACGTAAACGTGAAAGGCGAAGCTTGAATTAACAGGTATGTCCCTCTTTGGCTAATGTACTTTCAAGATGGAGGGGCAACATGGCGACCGACATTACACCCCTTACCCGTATATTTTCAATGGCATATTATACACTCACAAGAATACTTTATTACTTGAGCGAAGTAAATATACATTAATGAGCACATATATTTTTGAAAGAACTAAGTGTTTTTAGCTAAGAATAAACTAAAAGAGTTACACAGTGTAGCTTTAAGGATGTGACATTATGATGTAGTGCAAAAGAGGGACAAGCTAATGTACGGTATATGATCCAGTATACTGTATGTACAGGAACTCTGGATTGTTTTCTCCATTTTCTGAAGATACATTCTCTCTGAGTGTGCCAACAGTAAAAAAAAAAGAAGCCTTTCCACACGTAAACACGCTAGCTTCAGTCTGTCAGCTTGCACAGCTTGGTAGTGCTGGTGTTTGCCTGCGCTTGAAGAATAAACTGTACAGGCACTTGGTGTCAGAAGCGCTCTGTCTCTATTCAAGCTTTCAGAGGTAAACTGTTCAGCGCTTTCTGCGTCTTAGCTTTCAGATGCGAGAGCCTCAAGCTAACAGTTCCCCCGCCCCACGACAAGCTTTCATAATGAGCGAAGAAAAAAGAAATCCATGCTGAATAATTCTCCACTCTAATTTACAGCCGTATCAGTGTGAGACTTAGACAGATGATTAAAGCTGCGCTTGTGCGTACGTGTGCATGCGTGTGTGTTTTTCCCTTCATTTCCCTGAGGGGGAGTATTCGGAAAGTGAGTGACATTCTGAGAGAGATTTCTGAGGCAGCCAATGAGATTTCTTTCTTTAAACAACAGCCTTTATACTCATTTTCAACCTCAGACCAAATATACATTTATCTAATATGATGTTTTCGAGTACTGGGAGCCAAAAAATGTCCGTGGCTGCACTTTAAAGCCAGGGGTTTCCGATGTAAACTGGACGAGCAGAAATCTCCAGTGACATCAGAGGAAGGAGAGTTTTCTGCCAAGACATCTAAAATAGAGACAGGAAAAGGAAGTGGCTCTTTTTGTCTCTCTCAGGTACCGGTGCTTTAAAAAAGCAGGCTGCCAGGGAGGGAGGATGTCTAATATTAAGCTTAAACAATATGTGCCAAGGCATAACCATGAATTCCCACTATTGAAACACATTTAAGAAAAACATAGCGTGCATTTTTCTTTCTCACGCACACACACACGCGACACCCCGCCAATTCCCACCGTTCAAACAGAGCGTTCTCGGGCTGTGATGGGGCTGAGATAAACTTAAATCTTTACTCAAACATGGGCTTCTTTGTTTCTGCAAATGGCCGTGACTAGCGGGGGCTTAGAGAAGCGTTTCATTTCTTTTCTCTCCTCTTGCGTGGCGGTTCCACTTTAAGCGGCTTTGCCGTAATGCACTGCAGTCTTGATTCATTAATGTTCATTTCCAGGATGTGATTTGGTTAGGGCGGCTGGGGATTCTTCTCCGCGCTAAGATGGAAAGTAACAGGTACAGTTGAGTGATGGCCCTCTGGGTGGTGCATTGTGGGTAAGTGTGTGCCTGCTGGCTGGTGTGTGTGTGTGTGTGCCCTGCTGACAACATCTGTGTAGCTACCCTGCTGAAATTGCTTACACCAGCATGGATTTTCATGCTGGTTAATTCTGGTTAGTACTGGTCAACCAGCATGGTATGTATATACACACAGATGATCCAAAAGATTATGACCACCTGCCTAATATGCTGTTGGCCCTCTGCCTGCTGCCAAAACAGCGCCCACCTGCTGAGGCATGGACTCTACAAGACCCCTGAAGGTGTCCTGCCATATCTGGCACCAATACATTAAAGGGATACTCCACTTTTTTTTTTTTTTTTCGAAAATAGGCTCATTTTACAACTCCCCCAGAGTTAAACAGTTGAGTTTTACCATTATCGAATCCATTCAGCCGATTTTCTGATATTTAGAAGAATATCAGTAACCAGACAGTTTCTGGTCTCATTGCCTTCCATAGTATTTTTTTCCTGCTATGGTAGTCAATGAGACCAGAAACTGTCTGCTTACTGATATTGTTCAGAATATCAGAAAATCGTCTGAATGGATTCGAAAACGGTAAAACCCAACTCTTTAACTCTAGGGGAGTTGTAAAATGAGCCTATTTCCAAAAAAAGTGGAGTATCCCTTTAACAGTGGTTCATCCAAGTCAGGTTGGTCCGCCGTGGATCGAACTTGTTGGTCCAGCACATCCCACAGATGCTCAATTGGATTGAGATCTGGGGAATTTGGAGGCCAGGGCAACTCCTTGAACTCTTCATCATGTTCCTCGAATCATTCCTGAACAGTGTGCTGTGTGGCAGGGAGAATTATCCTGCTAAAAGAGTCCACCGCCATCAGGCAATACCCATTATCACAAAGTGGTGTACCTGGGTCAGTAACAATCTTTATATAGGTGGCACGTTTCAAATTTACATCCACATGAATTGCCAGCACGTTCTCATCCCAAGACGTCATCTAACTGACGCTTTTGACCATATGTCAACATCCGACGTTTTAGGGTACCCTTTAACGTCAGTTAGATGACGCTATCTAATCCTAACCCTACCCCAGACCTAAACCTAACCGCGTCATCTAACTGACGTTAAAGGTAAAGCGTCAGTTAGATGACGTCCTAGGATCGTTAAAGGGTACCCTAAAACGTTGGATGTTGACGTATGGTCAAAAACGTCAGCTAGATGACGTCTTGGGATGACAATGTGTTGGAATTGCAAGACAGGGTTTCCCAGCAGAACATTGCCCACAGGATGATCACACTTCCTCCATCGGCTTGTCGTCATCCCACATTGTATTATGGTGCCATCACTTCCTTAGGTAAACGGCGCACACGTACATGTACTGTCAGCTTGATGTAAAGGAAAATGGGACTCATCGGACCAGGCAACATTTTTCCACTGCGTCCTTATCTCAGTCCTGATAAGGACACAAGTGAGCCCACCCACACACACACATACACACACCTGTCATCTGGTTGGGAGAGTAATGCATAACTCAGCTGTATGGCCAACATAATCAGCAGGTCACAACAGCAGGTGCACTTAAGGTACCGATGTATACTAAACACACACACACACACACACACACACTGCACTGCGGAGAGGGAGCTCAGAGCACTTCCATTGTCTCCTGATTTGCTTAAACCCTCATCGCAGGCTCCGGTCGCTATGGTCACGTGTCTCCACGGTAACAAGGTGCCAAATGCAGCGCCGTTCTCCAATAACAATGCTTCCCTTTCTCAGCCACTTTTAATTGCTTGCCTTCTCTCTTTGCAGGACCCACAAAAAGAAAGAAGGAAAAAAAAAAAGCCCATGATTTCTTCCGCCTTTGTTTTCTTTCCAGGATTTTCAAATTAGGCAGAGATCAGCTCACAGACTCCCACTGCCTCTCTCTCTCCCAGGCAGCTGAGGTCCTTTTTTGATGGGTTGCCAGATCATTAGATATGAGGGTTTGGTTACAAACACATTTACACAACATAATCATGATCATCAAACCTCCCATTCGACTGCACATGCACACACACACTCAGGCACAACAAGTCTGGAATATCATTATCGAGTCAGACATCTGCCTCCTTTTCTATCACCGTTTCACTTCTTGTGTTGCTCTGAAACTCTGCGTCTGCCTGCTGCGGATCTGGAAACAGCTGACTGAAGCCTTTTTTCAGGCCATGCCAATGAGAAAGCCCTGATCCCAGACTACCTTTGGCCAATTTTAAGGTGGAATGCAGACCCCTGGCTTACAGTAAATCCAAGATCAGGTGAAAGCCAAAGAGACGATGGGCAGACAGACCTACAGACCTCGGCCAAGGGATTGCCTTTTTCTACAAGACTTAAGGGAAAGAACACAAGAGAGGTAGTTTGTATGTGTGTATTTGTGCAGTGAGACAGAGAAAGAGAAAAGGAAAGTCTCTCCAGGACAGGTTGACAAATATGTGCCAATGGAGCTCAGACAGCATATCTATTAATCTGATCCAGACTGTCTGGAGGAACAGAACTGGCCAATGCAGGCAAGTAAAAGATCACAAATTGTTTTAATTGTTCATCCGAAAACTTAGGGAGCTGACTTGATGCCTCACTGCCCTATCAGGCAATGACTTTGCAGGCAGCGTTTGCATGAAGGTACCTCACAAAACTGATTTCGGAAAACTAAGCCAATATTTAATTAACTGCGATAGTAATTTCTCACTATAATGACATCAAAAGCGTAAAAAGTTTGTCAAAAACGTACATTTACACACAAACTGACCACCAACCACAACTTTTAGGCATCTTTATTTTTCTAGCTCAACTGTCACTGAATGGAAAGCACAGGATTGTGGGATATCAAAGGCAGTGAAGGATACATCTATGCTGCCTTCGAAAAATGTTTTCAAAACCATCAGATAAAGGTATTTCAGAAGACAGGGAGTGATGCTAACACTGAATTTGGACGTGCCTTGATGCCGTCCTACCTTGCAATGCATCCTCCGAAGGCAGCATTTATCGGTTTTGGGATGCAACCATAAAAACATACATCTTTGACTATACACAGCTCCCGCACTTACTTGCTCGGCCACAAGAGGGCGATGGGGGTAAAGAGCCACATTTTTCACAGAGATAAACAGAATCACTCTCACCTCTCCTCAATCCACTCTATCAGTCTGTTTCCTCATGTCCCCAACACACACGCACACACACCAAGATAAATGAACACCTCGTCAGCGGCACTTACCGTAGGTTGCATAACGTACTGTTGGTGAGGCATCCACGACGTACTCTGGACCTGTGGGCGGAAACCAGCATTTCTTAATTTCACTCCTCACCCCCTTCCCCCCCCAAACGCCTCTTCCCGCTGCCTCGAAGCCCCGATTCCCACAGAGCAGCCGAGGCAGGAGCGAGTAATACAAGTGTGATAATTACACAGGGATCGGAATTCTTCAGACAGCGATATTGCATCCTAATTACAGCGCTGCGGCAGCAATTTCATCATATGAGGCCGACTTGGACCCCAAAAAATATCTCCTTTCATCTCGCCACCATAGTAATTCCAAAAATTACTTCATTTAGGACAGGGTTACTATAATTAACTAAACTATTAAAACATCTTCGTTACTTCAAATAAAATAAACTTTTACTGGAATAAAATTAAATATAAATAAAAATAACTAGGGCTGTCAAATGATTAATAGTGATTAATCGCATCCAAAATAAAAGTTTGTGTTTACATAATATTTGTGTGTAGTGTGTATAATTATTTTATATATATAAATACACACACATGCTTGTATGTATTTAAGAAATAATTCATGTATATAGATTTATATATAATTTATATTATATATAAATATTTTATATATAAATAATATTTTTTTCTTAAATATACATGCATGTGTGTGTATTTATATATATATACAAAATAATTATACACAGTGCACCCACATATATTATTTAAACACAAACTTTTATTTTGGATGCGATTAATCGCGATTAATCTTTGCACAGCCCTAAAAATAACATATTAAAAATATAAATAAAATTTTATTTCAGCTACAGTAGTGGCAAAAAGTGATGTCCAGACGGATATTTGTTTCTAATCACCCTACAAGTTAATATTTAATATACATTTAAAAAATAATAATAATAATAATATATGAGTGAAGAATAAAACTTTAAACTTAAGTATTTATCTGATAAAGTATAGCAAACAAAACTATTTAGCAGACTAAAACTATTTAAATAAAAAATCTAAAAATAAATACTATTAATAAAAACTAATAGTATCACAATGATACTAAAATAGCACAGATTTAGGGCACAGTATGCTTGAGTATTCTTTTTATACCAGCGGACTGAGGATAAGTGTCCACTTCCTGTCTGAGAGGATGGATGTATGCATTTAGATTCGTGAAAGTGCGTTTGAACAGTTGTAGGTGTCTAAATTTATATGCGGTGTCCTTTTATGTTGTTCTGGGAGGAAAAGCCTTTGGGATTTGTTCATCACTGTGATCTGCCTCGGGCGTCTATCTCTCTCTCTCTCTCGCGCTTTCTCTCTAAACACACTAAGTCCACTAAGATGTGTAAGCGCACACCTTGTCTCTCTCTCTCCCCGACTGCTAAAAGATTCATGCTCTCGCGCTCCCTCCTTCTCTGCTCTTCTCTGTCCTTTCACTGGAGAGGGAAACAGTTGTCTCTTGTTCCATTCTCAAAGTTCTAGGGGAGAAATAAAGGTAGCAGCGCATTGATTTCCCGTCAACTTGGCTTTGAACTCATATTGGCGGGCTCAGTGCAGTTTGCAATTTAAAATTAATTCGCCGGCCAGCGGGGCACTTTTGCACGATATCACGCAATTTGATTTAGAGATAACCTTCCTGGCATGCAGAATTTATCATAAGAAACGTGCGGGCCGGGAGTTTACACTATGACTAGGGTCAGCGTGGGTGGTTTGTATATGTGCGCTCGTTCTCATGTATGTGTGTGTCGGCGTGTTTGCGCGAGAAAGAGGTTCTCGTGAGGACGGGAGGTACATGATCTAAAGGGCTTAGCTATTCTCTACGCTCAGCAATGTTTTGTTTAGTTTAGCTTAAGCCAAATCAATTAAGGATGCTCATAGTCACTGTTTGCTCACTCCATCTGACTGCAGGGCTGGAGAACAGCGTTATTAAGCTTTCCTAACAAAACAGTAAACATGGAGAGTGATGGAAAACACGCTATACCACAGCATGCTCTCCTCAATGTAATGTAATTGTGTTTGTAATACAGTTGCCCTCTAAATGTATTTGGGAAGTATTTTACACTTAAAAACACTTGAATGTCATTGCATTAGACACCAAGTGGCATTCACAAGCAATTGATGCTAGACCTTTTCCCATAAAGTGTTAAATTAATTTAACTAATGACTTTGATTTTTTTTTTTTGGCTTGGAAGACTATCTTTGCGATCTTTCTTAAGAACAAAAGCATATTTTAAATTACATATTAATAAGACATTTATATATTTTCAGTGTCTTAAAGGAGTAGTTCACTTTAAAAAAAAAAAAAATTGCAGATAATTTACTCACCCCCATGTCATCCAAGATGTCCACGTCTTTCTTTCTTCAGTCGAAAAGAAATTAAGGTTTTTGATGAAAACATTCCAGGATTTTCTCCATATAATGGACTTCATTGGAAACCAAATGGTTCAAGGTCCAAATGAGAGGTTCAGTGCAGCTTCAAAGGGCTTTAAACGACACCAGACGATGAATAAGGGTCTTATCTTGGACCGTTCGAGTCATGACTCGAAAAAAGATTTGTTCATTTGATGAACAAGTTTGAACAGGAGAGTCACAAACGCTCATCACAGAACAGAGCAAGGTGAGCATTTGTGCTTATAAAACTTAAATTTTTTAATTTATTTTTTAAATGACCGATCGTTTCGCTAGATAAGACCCTTATTCATCGTCTGGTGTCGTTTAAAGCCCTTTGAACGGTTTGCACCGAAACTGTCAATTGGACCTTGAACCGTTTGGTTCCCAATGAAGTCCATTATATGGAGAAAATCCTGGAATGTTTTCATTAAAAACCTCATCAAAAAGAAAGACATGGACATCTTGGATGACATGGGGGTGAGTAAATTATCAGCAAAAGTTTTTTTTTTAAAGTGAACTACTCCTTTAAGCATCCAGATGTTTAGGGTTCACGCTATAAATGTCTATGAATGTGGGAGTATGTTTGCCCGCAGCAAAGTGTTTGTATATTCTGTGATCTTACCTGATATGTGGAGACAGGAGAGGCTGCGATGAATGGAGTGATTGACGTTTGAGCGATCATGCGGTTTGTGGAGATACTGTATGGTGAGGAGTAGAACCTGCAAGATAAAAAAAAATATATATATATATATGTATATATTTTTTCTGTTTGTCTAAAGGTGTGTAGTTTGGTTCTCTTTGTCTGGACCAAGCAAGAAAATGATACATTTAGTCTTTGTTCGCTTCACTTAGTTCACACTGTCATTGTTAAAATCAAACCTAAAGAAAAAAGAAGCTTTCATAATGTATATTTTGTGACAGAACTTACGAACACTGATGCGCACCAGGGTTCGGATGGCGGCGTTTACACATTCAAACGACCAGAGCAATCGCACCAGAGTTTGTTTTAATCAAACCAAACCTGACAAGTGTATAGACACCCTAAAACTTTGGGTTTGGTTATTTATTTTTTGAGGAATAGAAATTTCAAAAGAACCGCTTTTATTTGAAATAGAAATGTTTTGTAACATTATATATGCATCCTTGTTGACTAAAAAAGTTTATCATTAATAAAACGAACATGTCTGTGCATATCTGTTTATGCATAACAGTTAATTTGTTGAGCCCTCTGTGTTTCCAGAGCAACAGCATTTTCCAATAGCTACAGTTCTCAGGCAGGACTTTATTTATCATTGTGTACCTACTGCGGACATGTTTCATCTGCAAGCTCCGTTGCTAGGCTTTATTGATCGGCTTGTCTGGCAGCTGAGAAATGGAGCGTGGGGAGAGAAACGCTGTCTGCCCTAGAGAGCACATGCTCCCTTATGTCACAGTCACATAAGACGACCTGAGTGAGAGCATGTCCAGGAAGAAAGTAACCCAATCTTCGAGGCAGGCTTAAAATGTGAAGCTTTACACACCCGTTTACGTTCCTGTGCAATCCTGTTTTTAGCCTAGCACTGCTCTGCTGTTATTTATGCCAGCTATTATCTTCAGCCTGTTGACATTGAGACGGCATGGGCTATTAAACAATTAAGAAGGCTGTATGAACTCTCTCTATATATGCTAATGTGGCAGAAGTGATGGAAAGGAGAAAGGAAACAGATAAAGCATTCTCTTCCTCTGCACTTTCTAGTCAGCTCTATTATTTACGAATCAGAATCTGCCTTCTTTTCCCGATTGCATATTTTTGCCATTCCTTATTTTGCTCCCTTTACCGCAGACAGCAAGTGCTGAGTCAGAGGTGCAAAAGGAGCCGGAGTTGGTGGCTGAGGTACATTTGGGAGACTATGACTGTTTCCCCAGTGGGCCGCATAAGAGACAGAGCCCTGGGCATTTCGTCCACAGGAGCGGACAGACAGAAAGGGACTTATTTACCCAAGCCCGGCACCCATCTCCATGCCCTGAAACCAGCACCTGACGAAACACTTACAGCTTTCGGTGCAACAACGGCACAAAATGCAGATTGGATATGACATGTATGTGTGTGCCAGTGTACAAGATAACTCCGTAAAGTTTGGCATTATTCACTGCAGCTCAGACGTTGTAAACCCTGCTGAAAAGACCCAAATAATGAACCGCCCGGTTAGTCGAGACAGCCTTGCTGGTTAAGTTGAACCTAAGCCATTTGTATCATTAATATGATCAATACCTTCCTGAAAGACCTTTTGTATTTAATGTACCACGTATCTTCAGCCCCCTAGTGGATTTTTCATTTTTCTCAGGAAGTAGAAATACTTTTTTTTTTGTTATAATTTTCAAATGTCCACCTTCGTGCTGGAATAATATTTTTTTTTTGTGAAATATTTGCCAATGTTGATAAATGAACAAAAATAATAACTTATTTTTTGATAGCACAAGCAACTTGTTTACTTAATATTTCATGCATTATTAATATAAATTTTGCTTTGAAAATGATACAACTACCAACTACACTGTAAAAAAATATAATTTCATGATTTGTTATCACAACATTTTTTCTTTTGTCTAATCGATTTAGATAATTTATGTAGTTCAGATAACATAATATTTTGAGTTTCTGGTGGTTAAATTAATCTCCTTCATTGTATTAACTCAATTTTTCCATTTCAATGAACTTAAAATTTTAAGGCAATCAGGTTACTTATTTTTTTTAAGTTAAACCAACAATATTTTTTTACAGTGTACCATGTATTATTTTAATGTATTATTACAAATACAGTGCATTTCTTAATGTAATATGCCCACCAAATAAAATGATAATCATTTTAATAATTTAAAAATTAAATTAATTGAAAAAAATATACACACTGCATTACTATTTCCATTAAGATTTTTAAAAAAAAAAAAAAATAAATTAATACTTTTATTCATCTGTAAGTCTCAAAAACAAGAATAAAGAACTTTTTTGAATAAATGCTGTTCTTTCTAGCCATCAAATAAATCTGCATAAAAAAGATATTAAGTACTAGCAGAACTGTTTTCAACATTAATAATAATAAGAAGAAATCTTCAGTACCAAATCGACATTTTAGAAGGATCATGTGACAACGAAGACATGAGTATTGGTGTTAAAATTTCAGCTTATCCATCACATGAATACATTTTATAATATATATTCAAATAGAAAACAGCCATTTTAACAGCTTAAAATGTAATAATATTTCATAAAAATACGTATTTAAAAAAAAAATCTAAAAAGACTTCTAAGATTATCAAAAAGTGATTTCAAATGTCTTTCTTTACTGGATTAGGAAACCTCAGACAAGCATACTACTGGCATATGAAACAAAACGATGTACTTAATGCTAGTGACTGCTGGTCTTTTCAGCAAGAATCATCCTCGGACAACCTGTAAAGCTGTTAAAACTCAAAAAACAAATGACTCTTACCCGTTCTGCATTGCAGTGGGGTCATAGGTCAGCGCCATGCCACTCTGAAACACAAGACAGACAGGACAAAGAGTGAAAAATTGTTCCGGTGAAGCAAGTATCCTATAAAGTCTATTGAGTAATGCTGGCAATAGAACAGGGTCATCTAATAGGGGCCGGCCAAGTGCTCTTTATATCTTTAAAAGCACATGGCCGAGACTTGTAGCCGTGGATCTATTACCTCGGAGCGCTGGGCTGTAATACCAGACAGGCTCGGGTTCGATACGGCACAAAGTTATTTGGTATTTACAAGACTGCAGAAAGCATAGCTCATGTTGACAGAGCCGTGCAAGCTAAGTGAATAAGGGGGGAAAGCTGGCCGCTTAGACCTGTATTGGACTGGAGCAGATAAACAACGCTCATATACTGCAACTTGTCGGGCGCCAAGTTTTCCTCCGTGGGGGAGAAAACCAGGAGACTGGTGGGAAAACCATCGACCTAACCTACGTGTGACTGGACACTCTATCTCGTTAATGTGGACCCCGGGGGTTGCATATTGAAATACGCCTTCATGAGAGAGTGCAGCCAAAGTCATGGCGTCTGCCAGCTCCTCATAATGGGCGCTCATGGTCTGGTCGGTATCTGGGCATGTTTCCCTGAACTGCCGCGTCATGCCAGCAGCTGGGGCTGCCCAGAAAATGCCAGTTGTTCACCCTGCCGCCATTTTCCCATCAGCCAACCCAGACGGCGAGACTTGCTTTGCGGGAATAAAAACAGGAGAGGGGAGATTAAAGGACTTGTGCGAAAGACTGGGAACTTAAACATGGCCAGATGACTCCATCAATCAAATGTTTTCTCCTGCCTCCCTTTCTTTCACTCGTTTCTTCTAGCCTACGGTTGAAACAAAGGATTTGTTCCCGACTTATACCCTTCTTCAGGGTTGGGTATCCTGGGAAAGGGAAGGCATAGTAGGGATAGTAGGGAAAAGCGGTAAGTACAGCGGATCAGGGTTGTCTGTCATTTGGAATTGAATTGAAAATGCCTTTTAAATTCCAATCGCTGCATTTGAACTGACATCGAAAAAAGGATTCATCATTGCGATTTGAATTTTAAACGTAAGAAAGCAGAAATAAAACTGTTTCAAATTCAAAGAAATGAATTAAACTATTAATATCATTTGTACTAGAAAACACAAGTTAAAGGGATACTCCACTTTTCTTGGAAATAGGCTCATTTTACAACTCTCCCAGAGTTAAACAGTTGAGTTTCACCGTTTTCAAATGCATTCAGCCGATTTTCTGATATTCTCTGGTATCATTGACTTCCATAGTAAGAAAAAAATATACTATGGAAGGCAATGAGACCAGAAACTGTCTGGTTACTGATATTCTTCTAAATATCAGAAAATCGTCTGAATGGATTCAAAAACGGTAAAACTCAACTGTTTAACTCTGGGGGAGTTGTAAAATGAGCCCATTTCCAAAAAAGTGGAGTATCCCTTTAAGGCAAACTGAAAAGAGCCTTGTTGGTTGGTTGGTTGGTTGGTTGGTTGGTTGGTTGGTTGGTTGGATGGATGGATGGATGGATGGATGGATGGATGCATGGATGGATGGATGGATGGATGGATGGATGGATGGATGGATGGATGGATGGATGGATGGATGGATGGATAGATAGATAGATAGATAGATAGATAGATAGATAGATAGATAGATAGATAGATAGATAGATAGATAGATAGATAGATAGATAGATAGATAGATAGATAGATAGATAGCACTGACCTCTCCTTCCCGGGGCCACGGTCGGCCATTTTGAGGGTACTTGCTCTGACTCTGCCTCTTCTTCTGTCCCCCGTCTGCAAACTTGCAAAGCAGCGGCTCTGTCGGGGCTGTTGAGAAGAAGGAACAAACACAGAAAAATGTAAAAGATCAGTCAGTCAGTCAGCAAGGCGTGAAAGGGAGGAGTGGATGGATACTGCCATAGGTCAACCGCAGTACGATTGATGGAAAGGTCACGACCTCGGCAAAGAAAGTGGAGTGTGTATTGAACAGCGAGGGAAATGTTACACCGCAGGTATCACACCCACACAGAGCAGCGGAGGAATATCCAATGACCTTTTGAAGTTCAACACCCCTTGACTATCTCTCCTCTATTTCCTGCACGCCCACCCCAACCTCCATTATGTCTGACACTCAGACCATCGACTCGCTTTTGGCACGGACGTCCTCTCAAATCTCCACCATCAAAACAACTTCCCTGGCAGGTGTTCAAAGCTCTTTGTTTAATATTTGCGAAATAGTAAATGACCTGAACGATACAGTAAATAACTTAAACGGCGTCGTAATGATCTGAGCCGACCGAAAAGTTTCGAAAGATTGTTATTTGTTTTTGGTGCTCACTGGAGTGTATATTTTGCTTATTATCTCTTATATACACAGAAAAAAAGTGCCTCTACGACCCAGAGGGGCCGGTTCATGCAACAGGCGAGCAGAGTTTAAAAAGAGTTCTCTTCCAAAAGTGCAAAGCAGGAGGCGAAACACTTTAATGTTCTCGCTCAGTCATGATGACAATATGAATTGTGGGGTGTGGAACACCTCTCTGAAGTCTAGGAACGCACTTAAGGAGCAGGAAATCTCGCTCTTGAGTTGAACAAATTCCTGTACGCCACAGCTAAGCTAAACTTAATTTGGTTTCCTCAGCAACCAGAAAAACTCATTTAAAGCAAGCACAAACTTTGTGGATGATGGGATCTGGCAGAGAGCGATGATAGATGCAGGAGGAGGAGTTTCTGCTTTGTGGAGTCCAGACAACTATTCTGAGTAATCCTGCCCTCT
Source organism: Cyprinella venusta (assembly GCA_038021265.1). Lineage (NCBI taxonomy): Eukaryota > Metazoa > Chordata > Actinopteri > Cypriniformes > Leuciscidae > Cyprinella > Cyprinella venusta. Next base: position 27,504,360 of record CM075874.1, read on the forward strand.
GGCAATATGACTCTACAGTCACCTCTGAAAGTATGTTAGTTTGGCAGAGAAAAATGAACGCTTTCTCTTTGCACGCTCTCACCTGCACTGCGATATTCCAGCAGCTCTGTGGAACAATAGAGAGCCGTTGTATTGCAGACTGCAGAGGACGCTTTGTGCGGAAATAAGCACAAATATTGCATAAAACCAGATCAACAAATACAAAACAAGCAGCTGAAACAGCTCAACAGAAAATTATGTATTCTGTAGCTGAATAGAATATTTAGTGGCTGCTGTTTGTTCTTTTTTTGGTCTATTGTTTAGAATGAACATCAAACAAGGGATCGAGTCTTCAAAACGGAGGTGTCTCAATAAAATAGTTATTCCGTGAATGAGAAAAACACTAATTGGACATGATGCCAGAGAGAGAGAATGAGATGAGAGAAAAGGCCAGAAGAAACAATAAAACGGGAGAAGGGGAGAAATAAATAGATAAGAGAAGAGAAGAATGAGACAGATGAGAGGAATTCAGATCGGAATGGAAGAAACAAAACGAGAGGAAAAGCGAGCATGGCCGTAATGAGGGTTTGGAAATGAGTGAGATCTGGGTTGGAGTGTTAAGGATTGGGCAATAATAACATAAAAATGCATTAATGTATTTCTTTAGAACCTTTTTTCCACTCTAGACTTTGGGTACACTCTCTTTATTTGTCTGTTTTGGGGATGTACATTCTTAAATTAGGCAAGGCAAGGCAAGGCAAGTTTATTTATATAGCACATTTCATACACAAAGTGCTTTACATAGAGAAATTTAAATAGAAATGAATCAGAATAATTAAAACAGTTTAGAATAAATTAGACCTAATTATTTGCATCACAGTTTGTTAATAGGTTACCATAGACTAGGTCATGTTATTATTTGTGTATTATTGATGCAACAATACTTATAAGTGTAATAGTTTTCATTAATAAGCATTGATATGAATGATAAGTAATAAGAACTTTGCCTGTGCTCTTACAGTGTGAATGACTTTAGCATTACTTTGTGAAAGGTTAAGTATCGAACTGAATTAAATTGCATATAGCCTTCTTCATGACTTGTGTTTGCATATTTATTTAATTCTGTAACCTACTTGTTCTACAGATCAGTGTACTAATGTAATTATGCTACAGTTTTATTGATAACATTGATACCCTATCTTAGAGATAAAATGCAACTTCTCTCTTCCTAAAGTGTCACATTAAGTGGGAAAAAAAAAACAAGTCTAAAGATATTTATAATAACTGAATCTGGCAACATGGTGGAGACTGCCTCCGCTCCCTCACTCTCAAGCCCCGTTCAATTCGCTATCGTCTCACAGCGACATAAATCACTGTCCATCATTTTCACATCACGGACGTTAAACAATCTAGCAAACTGTCTCTAAACTGAATTATACATACAGACATTCATAGGAGCTTTAACGGCTAATTAGTCATTCGGAGAAATGAAAATTTTATTTTTGAAAATAAAAAATTTACAGAGTTTCGGCCCCCGGTGGCAAGATGATATATAGCCCATGTATGCATTTTTACAAAATTAAAATGTTTTCATTCAAAACATGCTGTTCTTCATTAATACAAGCTGTTCTCGTAAACAGCAATTTTCTCTAAATTATATAAAATATCTCACTATATAAGTTATTCATAAGAGAGGAGAGGAGAGAGGAGAGTATTCGGCCCCTGTGATCTCAGTGTGCTTTGAGCTGAAGTAAGGTGGGGTAAAAGTCTCTCTCCTCCACCTGCAGAGGAGTCAGGGTCTACACCTGCAGCCTTGTCATCACCCTCCTATTATACACACATGCACACGCTGGCCGGCGCTGATAACAGCACCACAACACAAGTGACTCCTTTGTGAAGGACAGACAGAAAACGAGGCAGCAGAAAAGATCACAGCTTCTGCGGCAGGCTCGAAATGTTTGAGCAAGCAGCCCCCCCCCCCCTCACCCCCCTCCCATCTCAAAAAAACAATGAGTCTGTGTGTGTGTATGTATGTGTGTTTCAGCTGAGACAGTGGGAAACGCCCTGTATTAAACCCCCTCACAGTTTAGGTTGAACTCTAAAATAATAACCAGAGCCATCATAAAACAGGGAAGCCAAATAATCTTGGGAGTTTTTTGTGCTGCTTTTGGAGCGTGGTGGAATATCCATGCTGATTTTATGAGCAGACTCTGCTTGGCATTGTTTGTACATGTGCTTTGTTTGTTTTGCTAGCCAGGTTGCCCTGAACTCAAAGTGCTGAATCTCACTCATGCGGGGAACGTTTTGAGTCTTTGTTAAGAATGACTGATTTCTCATTCGGACCCAGAATTCATCCAGGGGAATCATACTACACTGCACACAAAAACAAACACCCTTCAGTAACAACCTTTCTATTTCATGTGTCTGCGGCTTCAATCAGACAGGCCTAACTATTACTATTGCTTAAATCATTTACCTCTTCAATCTGTAATTCATATAATTTGTCCAATAAACAAATTATACCTGAAATCAAATCGTGATACATTTTTTTCTAAGCAGCCACACTTACAATTTTCACCAGTTAAAACAGCAAAAAAGTATTTACACTGCTGTTTTGACTTGAGAGAGTAAGCAGCCAACCACCCAGAACACACTAACTGCATTGCAACACCCTAGCAACCACACAGAACACATTAGTAACTGCAAAGCAACACCCTAGCAATCACTCAGAACGCCTTAGAAACTGCACCTTAGTGATATTCCTGCATCATCCTATCAACCTTCTAACGGCATTCTAGCAACCTAGCAACCTCCCAGAACATCCTAGCAACACCTTAGCAACCTCCAATAACACCTCAGCAACCTTCTTGCTACATGTTAACAACCACCTATACCTTGCAAATGCAAAGTAATCCACGATCAAACACCCAGAACACCCTTGGCAATCTTCTAGCATCATTTTAGCAACCACCTAGAACATCCTAGCAACACCCTAGCTACTCCCTATAACATCTCAGCAAACTTTTTGCTACATTTTAACAACCACCGATACCTTGCAAATGCAAAGTAATGCACTACCAAACACCCAGAACACCCTTGGCAATCTTATAGCATCATTAGCAACCACCCAGAACATCCTAGCAACACCCTAGCAACCCCCTATAACATCTCAGCAACCTTCTTGCTACATTTTAGCAACTACCCATACCTTATAAATGCAAGTCAATGCACTATCAACCATGGAGAGTAACATTGACAACCTTCTAGCAACATTTTAGCAACCACCCAGAACATCCTAGCAATACACAAGCAAGCACCCAGATTGCATTCTAGCAACATTCCTAGCAACATCCAGACCCTATCAACCAACCAGAACACCAGAATGGCAAACTTTTGCTTAATTTAATTTTGATGACTGTGATGTCTATACATCGTTTCATTATTGTAGACAAAGCTGTGATATTTTTGTGGAAACTATGGTTACCGTGATACATTTTGACAAGGGAGGCTAGCAGGCCATGCTAGGCGGCTTCAAAGTACCTATCAAGGCAAACAGAAACATGTACAAGTACACACACACACACACACACACACACTAGCTGTTAAGGTATCTCAATCTGCCAATTTATCACACTTAATGTGCTAAAACCAACCCGATCTCACGAGAATTCGTACGAATTTTACGAGGTGGCTAATTCGTAACAATTCGTACGACCTCACTCGTACGAATTAGAACGTTTTTGCTAAATCGTACATATTTTACGAATTGGCCAATTCGTATGAATTCGTACGAATGACCTACCCCAGACCCCGGCCCTAAACCTACCCATCACGTGGGTTTGGGCAAATCGTACGAATTCGTACGAGTGAGGTCGTATGAATTAGTACGAATTAGCCACTTTTTAATCACTCGTACGAATTCGTACGAATTGGTTGCGAGATAGCATAGGCTAAAACATGACGCTGTTTCTCAAACCACCACAGGGCAAACCAAACACACTCACACAGACTCCAACATCTGCAGCACTGCACGCATGTCAATTTGCCAATATTTTAATCAGTCTCTTTGGAACTTTATGTATCATATTACAGTGAGTGTCCCAACATGATGTCATGTGTTTTAAATGTAACATGAACTAATGCAGGGGAAATTCATAATTCATTGACTAATTTGTACGCTCTCTATTTCTCATATGGAGAATTTATGGAATATTGTTGGGCCACTTTTTGAGAGTTTTCCCATTCAAATCTCCTACTCTTTTTCCTGTAGAGACAAACACAAAAATGAGAGCACAATTTTGCGAAACACAATAAGTTAATGGCACTTGTTCTGTGCTGAAAGTGTGTTTGATTGTGTGTGGATGTGTGTCCGTAAGCGTTTCATAACATTTACCCAAGCAGACAGCTCTGACCACATGTATTTTCAAGCTGTTTATTAACTTTGGGTCACAGCACCGCAGATATTCAGTCGAGGAGGGAGCACGAAGGAGGAGGGTCCGTCAATAAGATATAGACATGTGTTTCTAATCCACGGCCCGTCGCCCAGTGTGCCAACTCCTGCTGGGCTCCCACAGACCTCCAGCTCTCTCTGTGGGCGGCAGGCATTCCTGGAGCCACACCCGACTTTCCCACCCTCAGCCCATGATGGCCCTCAAGTTCACAGATTTCTCCATTCCTTCACTAATACCTGCCATCCTTTCTTTCCCAACAAGCTAAAATGAGCTATAGGGCCCTATGAAATCCCGAATCCTTATTTTATTTATTTATTTATTTTTTACCAAATTCCCAAAATTTTCTTTTAAATTATTCACGCTTCTATTTTTAAGGTTTAACTAAATTTTAATAATAAAAAGATGTCTAATCAATTTAATAAAAAATACAATTAAATAATGCATTAAATGTTTATCAATGTATTGTTAACATTAATAGTGCTCTATGAAATGCATTTTATTTGTTCAGAAATTCTGTGTCTGTTATAATTTTGTTTAAATAGTTTATATAGTGTTTTATAATTTAATACAAATTTATAATTTATAATTTTTAATTTATTTTAAATGTATAATTATATTTATATAATATATAATTTATACTTTTAAAAAGTGGTAATTAAATTAATTGATAAAACTTAAATAGTTGATAAATCTTGTAAAATGTAATCAAATGAAATTATTATAATTATGTTGAGAAGTACATTTTACAAATGTACAAATACAAATATATTACAAATATATTACTATACAATAGTAATATATTTCGGTTATAATTTAACGTTTAATTTAACATGTTACTTTCTGTAACGAGGCTCGAGACAGATTGGAATCCATTTGCAGCTTTATTGAGAGTAAACAGACAGGCAGGGGTCAGAGAGCGGCAAGGCAGGGTTATCAGAGGACAGGCACAGAGAATGGTCAAGATACAGGCAGTAGATCGAGGCAGGCAGCAGGCAACGGTAATCAGGGGACAATCCGAATCAGGGCAGGCGGCAAACAGGCAGAGGTAATAAACAATCCAAGTCGATACACAGAACAGGCAGATCAGGAAATAACGCTCAGAAATTACAGGCCGTGGCAATGTAATACTTCGCACTGAGTCACTGTTTAGGTGTGGCTTAAATAGGAAGTCTTGATGGGTTTCAGGTGTGTGCGTAATCAGTCCCAGGCGCGGTGCATTGTGGTGAATGAAGTTCAGATAAGAGTCAATACTCCGGTGACAGTTCCCTCTGCTGGTTGAGAGGAGGCGGTGCGGGAGCCTGCTCCGTAACAGAGCCCCCCTCCTGCGAGCAGCTCCTGAGGCGAGAAGGTCGACGACGCCGGGGTCTTCCACGGGGTCTAGGGGCCGGTTTCTCCGGGTGGTTGCGGTGAAACTCCTCCGTGAGTGATGGATCCAGAATGTCACTGGCGTTGATCCAAGATTGTTCCTCCGGACCGTACCCCTCCCAATCCACCAGATATTGAAGAACGTTACCCCGGCGCCTGGAGTCCAGCAGCTCATGAACACGATACGCCTCCTCGCCGTCAATCAGGAGCGGTGCAGGATCTGGGGCTGTGGCTCCCGCTTCCGACACTCCCCCCGGACACTCAGCAGGTTTCAGCAGGGATACATGGAATGTAGGAGAGATGCGGTAATCAGCAGGTAAATCCAGACGAAAAGACACAGGGGTAACTTGTCTTACTATTTGAAATGGACCAACATACCTGGGGCTGAGTTTACGGCAGGGAAGTCGAAGTCTCAGATCTCTAGTAGAAAGCCACACCCATTGACCAGCGCTGTACTGCGGCCCGGGGCGCCGATGACGATTGGCCTGTCCTTCTTGTCTTCGGACGGCTTGGCGGAGGTGTGTATGAGCCTGATCCCAGACCGTCTCGCTCTTCTGTAGCCATTCAGTTACAGCTGGTAATTCTGTAGGTTCTCCGGACCAGGGAAACAGAGGAGGTTGAAAGCCGAGTATACATTTGAAGGGAGTCACCCCCGTGGCTGGCTTGACCAAAGAGTTTTGTGCATATTCTGCCCAAAATAAATATCTGCTCCATTCCGCTTGTTCCTTTTGACAGTAAGCTCTCAAAAACCGTGTAACTTCTTGATTCAGGCGTTCAGTTTGGCCATTGGATTGAGGGTGGTATCCTGACGTTAAACTAATGTTGATGTTAAGGCTTTTGAAGAATGCCGTCCAGACTCTAGAAGTGAATTGTGGGCCTCGATCTGAAACAATGTCCTCTGGTAGACCATAGAAACGGAAAACTTGGTTGCAAAGTACTTCAGCAGTTTCAAAAGCGGTAGGGAGTTTGGGTAGTGGTATGAGTCGGCATGCTTTGGAAAATCTATCTACTATGGTGAGTATGGTGGTGTTTCCCTGAGATTTGGGTAGGTCGGTGATGAAATCTATTGCGATGTGAGACCAGGGTCGTTGGGGTGTGGGAAGTGGGGTTAATAAACCTGCCGGTAGCTGTCTGGGCGTTTTGGACATGTTGCAACAAACACAACTCTTCACCTGTTTGATGGTATCAGCAGTTAATGTGGGCCACCAAAACCGGTTCTGTAGGAGCTGGGTGGTGGCCGTAATGCCTGGATGTCCTGAACTGGGGGTGGAATGAACGTGATCGATGAGTCTGGTTCTGAATGCTTCCGGGACGAACAATCGGTTGTCTGGACATGCGGGTGGGATCTGTGTGTGATTGTTAGCCTGTTGGATCTCTGTGATAATATCCCATTGGACAGGTGCCACGAGTAGATTGGGCTGAATAATGCTCTCAGGATCGCAATTTTGGATGGTACCTTCTGTTTGACGTGAGAGTGCATCTGCCTTAGTATTTTTGGACCCAGGGCGATATGTGACGGTGAACTGGAAGCGAGTGAAAAACAGAGCCCATCGTGCCTGTCGAGGGTTGAGCCGTTTAGCAGATCTTAGATACTCCAGGTTCTTGTGGTCGGTGAAAACAATAAAAGGTTGACTAGCTCCCTCCAGCCAATGTCGCCATTCCTCCAATGCTAGCTTCATTGCCAGTAATTCTCTATTCCCCACATCATAATTCTGCTCTGCCTGTGAAAGTTTGCGGGAAAAAAAAGCGCATGGATACATCTTTTCTGGGTTACCTTGTCGTTGAGATAGCACGGCCCCCACACCGGTGCTAGAAGCATCAACCTCTACAATGAACTGCTTTTCGGGATCAGGATGATGAAGGATAGGTGCCGAAGTAAATCGAGACTTGAGTTCCTCGAAAGCCTGTATTGCCTCATTGGACCACTTGAGTTTGGACGATTGGCGTTTAGTCATAGCGGTGAGGGGAGCAGCAATGATGCTGAAGTTACGGATGAATCGTCTGTAGAAGTTTGCAAACCCTAAAAATCGTTGAAGTTCCTTCAGAGTCTGAGGTAACGGCCATTCCAGAACCCCCTTTACCTTCTTCTCGTCCATGGCGACCCCTTCTTGACTAATAATGTAACCCAAGAATGAGGTGCTCGTCTGGTGGAATTCACATTTCTCTGCTTTGGCGAAGAGCTTATACTGAATAAGTCGTTCGAGGACCGACCTAACCTGTTGCACATGTTCTTCCATGGAATTCGAGTAGATCAGAATATCATCGATATAGACTATCACCCACTTGTCCAGCATGTCTCGAAAAATATCATTCATGAAGGATTGGAACACAGAAGGACTGTTAGACAAGCCGAAAGGCATGACGAGATACTCGTAGTGCCCACTAGTGGTGGAGAACGCCGTCTTCCACTCGTCCCCCTCTCGGATACGGATTAGATTGTAAGCATTGCGTAGATCAAGCTTAGTGAAAAATCTTGCCTGTCGAAGTTGTTCAAGTGCCGCTGGTACTAGAGGAAGAGGATAACGGAATTTCACCGTGATGTCGTTCAGGGCTCGATAGTCAATGCAGGGTCGTAATCCTCCGTCCTTTTTCTTGACAAAGAAGAATCCAGCCGCAGCAGGAGAGGTTGAGGGTCGAATGAATCCCTTAGCGAGTTCTTCTTGAATATAGTTTTTCATGGCTTCGGATTCGGGTTGAGATAACGGGAATACACGGCCCCGAGGTGGTGAGGTGCCCGGAAGGAGATCAATGGCGCAGTCCGTGGAACGATGTTCGGGAAGCTGGGAAGCCTTCTTTTTACTAAATGCCTCCAGTAGATCGGCATAAACAGCAGGAATTTCCGTTCCCTCGGGAGATATGGTCTCAGGTACAGGCTTAGATACAGGGCTAGACTTCATTCGGGGTGAATTAGGCTCCTCGAGGTCTTGAGAATCATTTTCTGCTGCATGAAGAGGAGCTCGGATTACGGGAGTCAGGCAGTGCTCAAGACATGAAGTGTTCCATCGTACAATTTGTCCCTCTCTCCAGGAAATCTGGGGCTCATGAGCTTGTAACCAGGGAAAACCCAAAACAATGGGATGATGAGGTGATTGAATCACATAAAACTTGATCAGTTCAGTATGCAGGAAGCTCACACGCAGTTCAATCTCTTCGGTCATACTCTGAACTCTCCCCTCCCCTAAGGGTCGACCGTCTAGCGCCTCCACTGTCAAGGAGGAAAGACAAGGGGTTAACGTGAGCTGGCAATGATCAGCAAAAGTCTGAGAAATGAAATTTCCAGCAGCTCCAGAATCAATGAGAGCCGTAGTTCTGAACTGTTCTCCTCTATTGACGATTACAACAGGTAATTTAAAGTTAGAGGATTTTAATATGACTTCGGAGCATGAACTCACCGGGCGAGGGGCTTTCGATGGGCGAACTGGGCATGAGAGTTTCAGGTGTCCAGGCTGACCACAGTACATACACAGTCTTTGCTGTCGGCGGCGTTCTCTCTCTTCAGGAGTGAGCTGTGAGAATCCGATCTGCATGGGTTCAGGGTCCGCGGAGGATTCAGGCTGAGGGCGCTGATTAGACCGTATTGGTCGTCGTGAACGAATCAGTGAATCAACTTGAATGGCCAGATCAATATACTCAGACAGGGATTTACCTTCGTCACGGCAGGCGAGTTCGGACTGAAGCTCTATGGTGAGACCCTTGCGAAAGAGCGTTTTCAGTGTGCTTTCAACCCAGTCAGTTTGTGCCGCGAGGGTGCGGAAGGTTAGAGCGAAGTCAGCGGCAGATTTATTCCCCTGCGATAGTGATAGTAATTGCTCACCAGCATCTCCTTTCTCTGATACGTGTTCGAAAACTTGACGGAACTGTTTGGTGAACTCACTGTAACTGGAGAAAGATGAGCCGGTAGTATTCCAAACCGCGGTCGCCCACTCCAATGCCCGTCCGGTTAGCAGCGAGCAAACAAACGCTATCCTACTAGCATCTGTGCTATACAGGGATGGCTGCTGCTCCACGAAAAGGGTACACTGGAGGAGGAATCCTTTACATTTCGCCGGGTTGCCGTCAAATTTCTCTGGGAAGGCTAATCGCGGGGCCATGGGGGTAGTAGGATTTACTGGAGGGCTTCCCACAGGAGGGACAACTGGTGTGGCAGGTGGATTAGAAATAGCAGTTCGTAATTCATGCAAACCTTGAACAAGCTTCTCTGTTAGCGTCGTCAGGTGGCTGAGCTGCTGGTGGTGAAGATCCAGGCGAGACGCTTGAGAGGTGAGCTCGGAGGAAAGCTGTAGTACTGCTGGATTCGTAGGTGGCGAAGTATTCTGTAACGAGGCTCGAGACAGATTGGAATCCATTTGCAGCTTTATTGAGAGTAAACAGACAGGCAGGGGTCAGAGAGCGGCAAGGCAGGGTTATCAGAGGACAGGCACAGAGAATGGTCAAGATACAGGCAGTAGATCGAGGCAGGCAGCAGGCAACGGTAATCAGGGGACAATCCGAATCAGGGCAGGCGGCAAACAGGCAGAGGTAATAAACAATCCAAGTCGATACACAGAACAGGCAGATCAGGAAATAACGCTCAGAAATTACAGGCCGTGGCAATGTAATACTTCGCACTGAGTCACTGTTTAGGTGTGGCTTAAATAGGAAGTCTTGATGGGTTTCAGGTGTGTGCGTAATCAGTCCCAGGCGCGGTGCATTGTGGTGAATGAAGTTCAGATAAGAGTCAATACTCCGGTGACAGTTCCCTCTGCTGGTTGAGAGGAGGCGGTGCGGGAGCCTGCTCCGTAACACTTATCATTTGCATTGTGCATTTCTGACTGTAAATAGTTTCTGTCAAAATATATATATTTTTTTTCAGTGTAGTCCATATCGCAATTTACAGCCTTCGGATTTATTAATTTTTTTCCCCCAAATACCATGACATTTCACCTTATACAGAAAATTGCATTTTTATGGCTTGATCAAGCGATACCTTCTGCATTTTCCACAACATGGAAATCATAGGGAGATGCTCCATGACTAACTGCATTTGAATTAGTAGGTTTTCCTACTCAAAGATGTTAGTTTAACTGGAAGATTGCTTTAATGCAGAGGGCCTTGAAAACAACATGATGTACATGTACTACAAATGGAAGTCCCTGTTCTATAACATGCAGGGAGGAAATAAAGGATGGTGTTTACCAACACAAAGAGCACTGTTTGCCCTGGAACGGTGTGCACTGAGTGGGTAGGAGGAGCGTGTGACCCTGACAAAGCTGGTGTCTACACATCGCCCACGCTTTAATAGCAGCCTACCGCACAGATCTGTTATGCTGCCAGCTTGGCACAGTGGCTTTCAGGTCCAGGAACGAAGGTGCGCTTTGGTTCCACATTCAGCCACCGCCGTATGATACATATTGGGAGAAAACGTACAAAAACACAGCCCACAATTGAGTGCTGCTGTGAGGTGAGCCCACACACGCTCAGTAAGACGCAACAACCCCATGAACACGGTATTATACACGTGTGTGCCGTATATTTGCGAGATGGGAAGCCTGTTCTTTCTACGAAGCCACGGGCGCTGAGGTTTTTCCTGGAGTTTTACACACAGAAAATCTCCAGTATTATACAATACAGCGCCCCTACATTAAGAAGCCTCCAAGTATATGATATCAATTCCATGTAGAAACCTCATTTACTGCACAGTGTAGAATATAGATGAAGGTTTTGGTACAGAATGAAAATCGGGGTCCTCATTACTCACCCACCTCCTGGCTCCAACCAAAGCTAACTATGTAGAGCTTATGTAGCCATGCCCCTTTTCAGCGCTGCACTTGTTGTGTTCTGTCCTCAGGTTTGTATTTCCACAGCATGAAGGTAAGATCTTACAGATTTATGAATGAACCGCTTTGTTCTTCCCGGTCTACTGCTTCAAACATTACAATGCTCATGATAACATTTGTTAACTCAACAATAAGTAAACCCACTTCACCAGCTAATTTCTCTTCGATAGCGATGCCATAAATATACAGAGGTGTCGCAAAAATGGACGTTCAAAAATTTCTAAAGATGGCTGCAGGCTTGATTTTCTGGCGCATAAGGTCTATAGAAACGGAATGGACAAGCTAAAAAGATACAATTCATTAATGTTTTTGATTTAAACACATACAGAAAAAAGTAAAAATAATAGAGTGTAAATTGGTTAAAAGTAAGAGACACAATATATTAGATTTAACAATACAGTACATGTAATTTTACTGTTTAATGAAGTACCACAAAGTGGAATTATGATGACCTGCAGCATTTTCTAATAGATTTCTGAAAGTTATAGAGCGTCTAATAGGTTAAAGAATGCATACATTCTTTATAACCCTCAAGTAACAGAAATTAAAATGAACAAAACGTAAAACAACTGCATGCCGATATGATGCCCTGATCTTGGATCAGTGCTGGGAGAGCAGTTTGCACTGAGCACTGGTTTGTTTGTTTGGGCTAAATTGGGTAAATATCACTGGCCTGTTTGACATCTCTCAGTGGAGAGAGAGCAGGAGAAAAGAGACAATTCAGGGAGAGAGACATTAAGACTGACAGAGAGAGAGAGAGATGCACCACTGAGTAGAATACAAACATTGCATAATCAGCTTAGCCACCCCACTTCCTGCCTTTTAATGGGCCTGTCTGACTTTGGTTTGGTGGATGCTGCTTTACACAGCTCGTCCTGAGAGCAGGTCACTGGAGAGAGAGAAAGAGAGAGAGAGACTATTGTCTCACTGCTCTAATAAAACATTGCAGAATGCAAGGTCAGGAGCCAGTTCACCGCATGCTTGTTTAAAGTTTGAAGTTCATGTTTCATTTAGAAGGAATGTACTCGCTGCACAAAAACAGTAAATAACATTAAGTTGTCTCACAGTGAGACGAATTCACAATAGTTGCACCACTTTTCTGTGCAATATTTCGCACCAAAAAAACAAACAAAGTCCATGCATGCACAGTCTGTACTGTATGCATACTGTATCTTTTACATTTATAATTGGTCCCACTTTATATTAAGTGGCTTTAAGTACTATGTACTTACATCGAAAAATAAGTACAACGTATTATTGTGTTCCTGTTGTATTGTAAAACACTTTTGCAGCTATTGAGGTATGATACGGGTAAGGTTAGGGACAGGAGTAGTGGTAGGGGTCTGTTTAAGGGTAGGTTAACGTGTGAGGGAAGGGTCAGCTGTGTAATTACAAATGTAATTACATAAATTAATTATAGCTGTAATTACATGCTGGTATTTTTAAAATATAAGTACGATGTAAAAACATGTATGTACACAATAAGTCCATTGTATCAAATGATTCATTTCAATGTAAGTACATAGTACTTAAAGCCACTTAATATAAAGTGGGACCAAAGTGGGTCTCAAAATGTCAGTCAGTCAAGTCACATTTATTTATAAAGCACATTTAAAAACAAAAGATGTTGGCCAAAGTGCAGTAAAAAGTTTTAAAATAATATTAAAAATAGACACAAAACATAATCACATGCAATGTAGGGCTGTCAAACGATTAATCGCGATTAATCGCATCCAAAATAAAAGTTTGTTTTTACATAATATATGTGGCTGCACTGTGTATAATTATTTTGTGTATATATAAACACACACACATGCATGTATATTTAAGGAAAAAAATATTATTTATATATAAAATATTTATATAAAATATAAATTATATATAAATTTATATACAGTATATACATGAAAATATTTCTTAAATATATACAAGCATGTGTGTGTATTTATATATCTAAAATAATTATAAACAGTGCACCCACATATATTATGTAAACACAAACTTTTATTTTGGATGCGATTAATCGCGATTAATCGTTTGACAGCCCTAATGCAATGCACAAAGTATAATGCACAATGCACTGTACCTACTTATGACTATAATCTGTAATAAATAGATATGTTTTAAGAAGGGAATTAAATTCATCATGTTGATTTTTCCAGAGCAGCAGAGCAGTCACTGAAAACGTACGATCTCCTTTCAATTTAAGACGTGTCCTGGGAACAATCTGCTGTAGCCTATTGGAGGTGTCTGGATGTACGGTCTGATGAAATGAAAGGAGATCAGAAATATATGGAAAGCTAAACTTTGCCTTTATAAACAAACAATAATGCTTAAACTGTATACGATATTTGAGTGGAAGCCTCAAGGGGTGGTGATGGCGCAGTGGATAAGACACATGCCTTTGGTGTGAGAGACCCGGGTTGCGAGACACCAATGAGTCCCTGAGCAAGACACTTAACCTCTAGTTGCTCCAGAGGCGTGCGACCTCTGACAAATAGCAATTGTAAGTCGCTTTGGATAAAAGCGTCAGCTAAATCAATAAAATGTAAATGTAAATAAAAATTTCACATATACACACACCCTTGCTTACCATTTCAGGCTTATTTATCTAGTTTTCCCGTGCTCACGTGAAAGTGTCTCATACGCATGTAAAAGCGTTTTGCAAATGTCTCAAGGGTTATTTAGACTTCAGAGGCTCGGTAAAATTAGGCTGGTAATATATTTATTCACAAAAGTCAGCACTATTTGCCTGCCTCAATTAACTGTTAGCACTCTTGGAGAGCAGGTGGTACACAGAACTTTGTTTCGAAAAGATGCTTGTGTAGCAGCAATTCATCGCATGATCTACACAGACAGTGCATGCAAATAACGCAGTGCATTCTTAGCGAACTCCCCTGTGTTTGTTGACTAAAAACGCAGGAAAATGTTTCCCTCATTTCAGGTAATTGAAAAGCATTTGCTTGCGTTTCTGCCTGTGCGTGCATTTGAGAAATCAAATCTGTCTGATTTGGATATTATGCATGACTCATCCCAGCAGCCCTAATGAACGCTTGATAAAGAGGGGAAAAAAATAAAAAATTGCAATATTGCTTCCTAATGGGCTCTCCACTGAAATCACTTGCCCTCCGTGGGGCTGACTGCTGTCCTCTCTCGGGTCAGAGGCAGACAGAGCTATTAGAGAACGCCCCAGATCAGATAGATTTCACTGGAAGATCATTTCTCCCCCTCATTAGAATTCTATCTTGTATAAACGCGATTATCTGAGCCCGGCTTTGTTTGTGTCAGAACAGTGCTAAATCAATCACGACACCGTCGAGGACAAATAAATCAAAATATAATGCGGTTTGGAAAATTTGGTTTGGGGAATGCTCCAGATAGCACTGGTGTGAAATGATAGAGGCTGCACACACTTGCCGCAGTTTGAAGACCCGCTGGGCATGTCACCTTATTTTGCTGATGATATTAGCTTCAGATTGATAGATTTGTTAAAGTCAGCATGAAACGGAAGTTTTCCCACTATTCTGACGTATATACAAGTCAACGGCTATTCGAACAAAAAACGTAATTTTTCAAGTCGGGAATTGATTGGATTCTTGTGGTTTGCTGTGATCTTATGTGATTGACAGGTTGTCCCGCCCTCACGCCTGTAAACACTTTATCAGAGAAGAGACGAGACGTCAATGCAAGAGGCAGGGGGAGTTATTTTAATGAAAGATTATAAGGGCACATGGACTAAAAAAACATTATGTGCATGGATAAATCATTTATAGTAAATTTGATTTATTATAAATAAATCTGATTTGGTGTTCACATTGGTACATGGCTCTAATCTGACTGATTTCAAGCTGTTCACATGCTGATGTCATGCTCAAATGCTTCATTCAATTTGGCTTAACACATGGAAGCCAAATGCAGGTAATTTGATGCTAATTCGACGGTCATTAAATTGAAAGGGTCATGACAAGGAGTTTTTTTAATTATTTAAATATGTTCCTTGAGGTTCACTAATAACGTTATATATATATATATATATATATATATATATATATATATGTATATATATATATATATATTAGGGCTGTCAAAACGATTAATTGCGATTAATCGCATCCAAAATAAAAGTTTGTGTTTACATAATATATGTGGGGGCACTGTGTATAATTATTTTAGATATATAAACACACACACATGCTTGTATATATTTAAGAAATATTTTCATGTATATTCTGTATATAGATTTATATATAATTTATATTATATATAAATATAAATATTTTATATATAAATACTATTTTTTTTTCTTAAATATACATGCATGTGTGTTTTTTATATATATACAAAATAATTATACACAGTGCCCCCACATATATTATGTAAACACAAACTTTTATTTTGGATGCGATTAATCGCGATTAATCAGATTTTTATACAGACATATACAGATTTTTTTTCAACACTCATTAATACCCTCTGTCTGAAACCCTCTGAACCGAAACTGAATGCACATCTGTAAACTGTATCCAGCGTAGACAGCGTCAATGATTATAATGGGTTCAATACGCTTTTGACATGATGCTCACATCTGGTTTAGGTAAATGTCCACTTTTAAGTGACTGATGCCAGTGGGCGGGGCCTATGGTGCGACAATGTAACACTGTTATGCGATATTTTGCTCTAAAGGCAGTCATATGCAAATGTATTAGCCTGTGTGGCATCACATATCCCCCAATATCCAAACAAGCCGTTTTTAGAGCTTGATAAAATGAATGATTTGTTTTTAATGAGGAGGAAGTTAAGCTATGAAACTTGCAGGATACTGAAATGGTACAAAGACATTTCAAATGTAAAAAGATCACGCCAAATTTGATTTCTCATGTCATGAACCCTTTTAACATTTAGTCAATTGTTTATTCAGACAGTCAGCATCTTGTATTAGTTGAGAACATTATTTTTTTGACTACACATATACCGGTATGTTGATTTTCATGCAATTCGTATGTCAATAAACATTTGCTTTTTTCACATTCAAGTAAGTTATATGAATATGTAAAAGAAATATGAATAATTTTCACTCAACAAGACCTTTATAGCAGCTCCACATTGAAGATATTGTTGTCACACCTCAGTAACTAACACATATTCAAGCTGTTTTCCAACACACCTGATCCCTTTACCACACCTGCGCTTAGAGACCCAGTTACCAGGTGAAAATGTGCATGTGTGTGTGTGTGAGAGAGAGAAAGAAAGCAAGAATCATTTTCCACATACAGTATCTAATGTCAACCATATAACCATAATTGTTTGTGGGTCATGGGCAAAATAGGGCATTTTATGTTCAGCGGGGTCCAAATACATAAGACCACAAAAAATAATTTAAACTTTTATGATTTTTTAAAAAATGAAAACAGAAACATTACAGTGTAAAATGCACTATTTATAGGTCACTAATTTGTGGCGCTGATCATGTGAATTCTTTTGCACAGATTGTTGCTTTACATTTTAACTTTGCTGATAATATCGTTTATTGAAAAAAGAAAGAAAAAACCCTCCAGAAAAATATGAAGAAGCATTTTCATTAGTGATGTTGTCTGTTAGTTAACTTGATAATATGACTTATTAATTTTGTTTAATATAATTTACATTAAACTTAATTTGTATGATAAACATGCCATATTCTTTATGTAGTATGTAATAAACAGAACGTTATCGGTTGCAGGTGTGGGCGCTAATATAGTTATAGAGATCATGCTTGTCTTTTAATATTTTCCTGATTTATACATCACTAAATCAAGACAGTGCCTAAAGGGTAAACTTCACACTGTCCCTCTTTACCAGCATAAAAAAAACAACTATTATTCAGATTTAGAATAAATTATACAGCGAAACCGAGCAAAGCATCAATAATAGAATGCTCCCCTCTTGCTATGATCAATAAAGCTGTCAACTCAAGTTTAGACAGTTTCATGTGACTGTTTGCGTCCTGCAGTTTAGCTCAAACTCACAGCCATGATCGTGACCATATTCATTTACTTGATTAATTGCGCAGCCCATACAAAGAGATACAAATTATTTATTATGTCAGTTCACATTTAGGAACCTGTGTTCTCTCCTCTCATTCACAAAGATTAAAACACTCAAACTGACATGATGGGACTGGACACTGGAGGAATCATAAGGGCCCATAATATATTCTGAGTCAGTGGTTCCCAGCATCATGCAAGAGAGCAGAGCAGACCTTAGTTTAAAAAAAAAAGGACACCTAGGATGGCTTCAAATCATGGGCTAATTTTCATTTTTGGGTGAACTAACCCTTGCAGGATCATGCTACACTGAAGACTGAAAATTCAGCTTTACCATTACAGGAATAAATCACAGTTTAGAATATCTTAAAATAAAAAAAATAGTTCATTTAAATTGTTATAAAATTTCAAAATATTATTTTTACTCAAATAAATGCAGCATTGGTGAGCATAACAATCTTCTTTTAAAAACTTTTATTTTTAAATTTAAGAATTAATACTAACTAATAAATTGAAGTAATATTCAGAAGATCTAACATTTTATGAGAGAAAGTCACCATATTTTGAGAATTATCTAATACAAAGTACAAGCAAAAATAATACTTCCCTTGGCAAGCATCACTAAATATAGAAAGTGAGAATAAGAAATAAGGAATCAAAGAGAAAGAGGTACACAGAGAATGTGAGAGAACGATATGCGCCAGTGCCCATTATGTTCTCCAGCAAGTCCTGGGAAAATAAACAGCTTCATTAGCACGTCCTTTATAGAATTTCTCTCTCTCTCTCTCTCTTCCACACATAGCGTGTGAGCGCCTTGTCTGAAGCATAAGACGAAACTATCCAAACAGAAGACGTCAGTCAGAAGCCAGCTCAGCGCCCATTAATACATCAAAATGTTCCAGAGCCCACCACGCCTCACCCCCGGCCTGCCAAACGCTTACCTGAGACCCCTCCATTATGACCTCACCACTGGAACACACTGGAACTCTACAAAAACTGATCCCAGAACATTCCAAAAATAACAAGTCACACCAGATCATCGCAGAATTATCTTGAAGGGGGCGTGATGTATTACATTTCATTTTTAATGGTGTGGTATATAAACAGGCCGTCTGACTGAGCGCCTTGTGATAGATTAAGGAATATGGTTGACTTGTGGTTTGGCTAGGTAACATGGTCCGGTTCGCCCCTGCTGGTGGATGTCGTAACTACACCATCTGGCTGCAAAAGAGCATCTTTGACGGCCATTAAAATAAATTGATAAAATAAATCATTATTTAAATAAACGAATAAACTTGTTTATTGAAAAAATGGAAAGTACATTTTAAAATATTTGTATTTATTTATTTTTTAGAACAAGGCTCCACCCTTGTCAACTAGGTCTTTCAGTTAATGATATCTGGCCTCACTACTGACACATGCCCCATTCAAACAAACTCCTCAGAGAGCGTATCAGTCCGTGGCAGCTTGATTTCCCAGTATCGCTTTTCCTGTCTCTCAAGTGGAACCAAATTTGATAGGTCGCCCCGATGCTGCGCACACACAAACTCACACACACACACACACAAGCCTGGCCTCTCACCCTATAATTTAGCCTTTCCTTCCATCAGCACAGACAGTGGGGTGTAAGTACTCTCTCTCACGGTCTTACTGTCAATGGGCTTGTAAGCACTTCAGTACAGGCCTACATTTTCCCTCAGTCAGAGCTAACACACACACAGCAATTTAACAAGTCACTTTACCGATCAGCCTGTGGGAAAACACATACACAAGACCCTGCCTGTCTGTCTATCTTGGAATTTTCATGTCAAAGTACTTTTTTTATTTTATGCTTTTATGTAATAAGTTACAAATAAATGATTATAAAAGCTATAAATAAAATACTTAAAAACTAACATTAATATATATATATATATATATATATATATATATATATATATATATATATATTAATGTTGGTTTTTAATTATTTTATTTATAGCTTTGTATATATATATATATATATATATATATATATATATATTAATGTTAGTTTTTAATTATTTTATTTATAGCTTTGTATATATATATATATATATATATATATATTAATGTTAGTTTTTAATTATTTTATTTATAGCTTTGTATATATATATATATATATATATATATATATATATATATATATAAGATATTACAAAAATATGTACATTTCTTTTCATAAATTAATTACTTAAATAAGATGAATTGTTGCTTTGGATAAACTCATCTGCTAAATGAAGAAAGGAAAACAAATATAGCAAAATAAAAAATCATTAAATGTATTTATCTATTTATTTGAATATAAATATTTCATTAAAATAAAATAGAGTAAATAAATTGAATAATACGTGAAAATAAAATAATGGAAACACAAAAGCATGCACAAAGTCCAAGTCCTATCCTTTCTATTTTTTTATTTATGGCACTCGTAAAACATTTTACTAAAAATATTGCTCTGAAATATTATATATAAATATTTATCTACAAGTTATTTCTATATTTATATTTATATGTTGTAACAAATTCACAATACACAGCTACTTTTTGAATGACCATTAAAATGTACAAAAAAGCTTTTTGTTGCAAGATCGTGTAGTTACATCATCAACCAGCAGGGGAAACCTTTACCCCTTGTCAAATATACCCACTCCCACTTTTTCAGTTATAGGTAGATTAGTGTTATTCTTGTGTCAATTGTCAAGAAATTGTGCCTCTGTCTGAAAACCTTTCTCTTTTTACTTTCAATTACCTCAAATAAAGCGTTCCAGAATGAATGCATATGTGTACAGCAAATCCACAGTGTGATTCCCATACCCACACCATTAAGACTTCCCTCAGGCCACTCTGCTCATGAATAGGGAGAGACGAAGAGATGAAGGGAGGGGGGTGGGGGCGGGGATCCAGTCAAGATCAGGTGCCGGCCAAATTGCCTGAAACGCACTCCAAGATCTGACAAAGCCCACAGGCTTGAGCTGGGCATGTAGAAGATCAGCAGAACGGAAAGAAGTACTGGACGTCCCATGCGTGATGGAGGGGTCACGGCGTTACACGCTCGTCATCATTATCTACTCCAGCATCAGCATGTTGCCTAAGAGCCCGTGTAATTATGAGAGCATGCAGGTCTGATGGCCCCGTTGTGGCCTGTTAGAAAAGCCTGAGTAAGCTGGATCAGGACAACACTCGAGAAAACACACACCTACAGCAGATGGAGACAAGAGAGACGAGCAGAAAAGACTACACAAGTGGCAGCAAGTGCTTCGTGAAAGCCATACGTGCGAGTAAATGATGAAAGAGCATGAACTATCCCTTTAAGAGACGAAGAGCTCCTTTTCTTTTCCTTTCTCTCTCAAATAAAACAAATTTCAACAATCAATAGGTGTAAAAGCATACAGCAGATTGGATCTCTTATGTCTGATGTTTTAATACTGCTACACCTGTTCGAGAGAATCTTCAGTGCACAGCAAGATTCAAGAGGAACCACTTGTGCAAAACACAGCTATTCCGCAGGCTCGTATGATCCACTTAGTAGAGAGAGAGGGAGAGAGAGATAGAAAGATGGAAAAAGAAGGACGGGAGGGAGAGAAAATCGATGAGATGCTATTTTTGAGCTTTAAACCTGGATATCAATACATGCATGGCTCCTTTACAAGGCTGAATGCATTATCAGAAGGCTGGCAAAGATTGTAGCAATATTCCTGACTTTAAAGTGCACAATATCACCTCATTCTCACTCTCTGCCATCTATATTTCTCAAAAGAAGCTTTTTCAGTTTTTTTTTTTTTTCAAAATTGCTTGGATAGTTCACCATAAAATGAAATTTCTGTCATCATTTACTCATCCCCATATTGTTCCAAACCGATTTGACATTGACTTCAAAGAAAATCAAAAGGAGAAGGTATGAAGATGCGTTTTTTTCTCTCTCTTTCAAACAGAGAAAGTGAATGGGGACCAAAAGAAAAATGATTCAATTTAGGTCTTTACTCTCCTTGGCATGTTGCTATATATATACATACATATATATATATATATATATTAGGGCTGTGCAAAAATTAATTGCGATTAATCGCATCCAAAATAAAAGTCTGTGTTTACATAATATATTTTTCTATGCTGTATATAATTATTTTGTATATATAAATACACACAAATGCATGTATATATTTAAGAAAATGTGTTATTCATATATAAAATTTTTATATTTATATAATATAGATTATGTATTTAAATATATTTACAGAATTTAAGCACAAATAATTCTTAAATATATACATGCATACATAGGTATTTATATATACAAAATAATTATATACAGCACACACAAATAGACTTAGACTTAGACTTAGAAAACTTTAATATATATATATATATATATATATATAAATATATATATATATATATATATTATGTAAACACAGACTTTTATTTTGGATGCGATTAATCGCAATTAACTTTTGCACAGCCCTAATATATATATATATATATATATATATATATATATATATATATATATATATATATATATATATATATTAGAGCTGTCAAACGATTAATCGCATCCAAAATAAAGGTTTGTGTTTACATAATATGTGTGGGTGCACTGTGTAGAATTATTTTGTATATATATATATATATATATATATATATATACACACACACATATGCATGTATATTTAAGAAAAAAATGTATTTATATCTAATATATTTATATTTATATATAATATAAATTACATATAAATCTATATACAGTATATACATGAAAATATTAAAATATACTTAAATATATACAAGCATGTGTGTGTATTTATATATAAAATAATTATACACAGTGTCATGATTAACTGTTTGACAGCCCTAATATATATATATATATATATATATATATATATATATATATATATATATATATAGAGAGAGAGAGAGAGAGAGAGAGAGAGAGAGAGATGTAGCAATATATGATTTGCAAATTAGTTAATTTGTTTTTGTGTCTAATCATTTTGATGAATTGTTTGATCTAATTAACTTCACCCTCGACACCCTCAATGATCCAGTAGTCTTAATGATTTCAACATTGATAATTATAAGAAATGTTTCTTGAACATCAAATCAGCGTATCTGAATGATTTCTGAAGGATCATGTGACACTCACACTGCAGAAATAGAAACCAAGCGACTGAAAAAATGCTTATTGCTTGTCACGGTCTTCATGGAAAGGAACAGCTCTGATTTACATGGAAGATATTTGTATCGCTTGTCGCTTTATCACGTTCACCAGGTTAAGACACAGTGTAAAGGTAAAGAGAAGACCGAGTTGGCCAGGAGTCTGTTAGTACTGAGAAAAGACAGGGAGAGAGCCTTTAAGAGAGAGAGAGGTATAGATGAAGTCATCCATCATCCCTCTGTCTTTGGGTCTGACACCGAGCCTCACGCTACACCCCACAAATCACACAGCAACTGCCAGAGTTGCAGGCTGCCCTCTCCAATCTCTCTCTTCCTATTCTCTCTCTCTGTCTTGTCAGTTGCTTTTACACCCCCTCCAAGCCCTCTGCCTATGTCTATGTCTCCTTCAAACAGAAAGCACACACACACACACACACACACACACACACAAACATACTGCATCCAACAGAAATCACATATTCTCTCTCTCATCCACCTTAACCTGTCCAGCTCTCGCCTTTCCCTTCTTCTAAAGGAAACAAGAACGCTCTGTAACAGCAGGGGAACAAACACCAAGCACATTACTGAGGAAAATACCCTGAGCGTTGCAAAACTACCCCATTAAACAACACTGTTTACACATTATTTTTGTGGGCGTCTGTGATATAAAGCATTTGTCGCTTTTAAAGGCGACATGAAATCATAATTTACTTTCTTAATAAATGTCTCCGGTCGTTTTGTGCATTACTGATAAAAAAAAAAAAACTGAGTTGAATACAAAATAAGCTCAATCGACAGAATTTGTAGCATAATGTTGATTACTGAAAGTACTTTTAGATTACTATTCCTCATTTTCTTTAAAATAAACACAAATAGACAGTGAATGGGGACCATTTTTGGATAAAACTTGTCTTATCTGAGAGTTATTACGTTGTCATGGCAACAATGTTATGAAATTTGAATAAATTAATTAGTAATTAAATTTTCCACCTTAAAAACTACACCAATTTCACCAATTCCGTGTTCACCAATTTTAGATTTTTTTTTTAAATAAGGTGGACATTTTTGTTGTAACCAACATTATCAGCAAAATCTAATGACACATTTGCCCCTTGAAATTATTTTTGAATAAGTCTGCAAATTAACCAGTAATATCATAGCCCAATTTTCACAATTCAATTAAATGTGGATAGATAAAATCAAGTCCCGCCCTACATCATTTCTCACTAATATTCAGTATCACTCTGAAATACGTCAAGTAATGTAAGTTAAATGCGTTCTAAATGCTATCTTCATTATAAATGTTTGTCGCTAGTGAATGCAGCACATTCTGCTGCCCTGTGGGAACTGTTTTCTTCTGGCACACCAGGCTTAAATTAAACCTTAATCAACCTATAAATCAGATCCTGTCATATGAAGCTGATGAGCAGAGCGACTCAAAGTGGGGGATGTGTACTGCCTCACACTAGAGGTTTGGATCGCGTTGTACTTGGAGGTTTAGTATAAAGCTCGGCAGAGAGCTATACAGTTGTAATTATGCTGTCAAAATCAGAAAATCAGAACATATTTAATATTAAAGGGCCAATTCATAAAAAAATAGATTTTTGTCATTTACTCAGAAAAAAAAACATGCGGGTTTGAACCAACATGAGAGCAAGTACAGTAGATGATGGCATAACTGTCATTTTTGGCTGAACTATTCCTTTAATACAGCTATATGGAGAGGGAACACCAAATGGGCAACAAAATGTCCTGATGATTGTAATTTTGTTGCTTTCCACCTGGTTAGGATGTAATATTCTTAGAACACACTGTATTGTTGACACTTGCCTGGTACTCCTGGTGGGGTTTTGAGGAACTTTCCGTTGAAATGCTGAATCACCACATCACATTTCTCAGTGGACTCCATTCTGAGACAGAAAGAGAAACAACAAGAAACACACAGCATGATGCAATCAGAATTAAAGTCATCGGTCATAACTGCAGTGAAAACATTGACAACTGAACGGATTTAGCTTTTTAAAACTCTGCTTTATGAATGTTTCTTTAAGTATGGGCATTTTTGGTCCTGTGGACATAAATACACTTTTCATATTCTCAACAGTGTAATATGTCTATAACAATGACTAACAGTGGACATACTGTACATTAGATGTAAATCGATTTTTCTACAAATCACCCTCCATGTTTCCGAAATGAATTAAAAAATGTAACTTCCACCATATTTTAAATGATGTATTTTGATTTTGTTAGACAACATTATAGTGTGACTCCATCTCATGGCTAGCTTTTTTATGTCTAACAAATACAGTTTAATAATAGCTTCACACTTTTAATATTTTTTAATAATTTGACAAGTGTATAGCTACAGCTTGATAAGAAATGATGCAAAGTAAAAATATTCTGTAATTTTTTTACATAATACACGTCTCATATTTCATGTAAATCATGTAAATTGTTGTCTCATTGATAAACAAGTACAATAACATTTGACAAAATTTAATTTGGACCAAAATATGATGGAATATCAATCAATCAATCAATCAATGATTGAATAAACAAAATGAATCAATAAATATGTCATGTTTATTTCACCAAGTTTCACTAATAGATTTTATTTTAAATCATTAATTAATATTTCTATACAGAATTTTCTGTTTTGTTTAAGATTGAAGATCTGTGTCTAAAATGATAATATAATAATATTATAATCCAAAAAAAGTGATAAAGGCAGGTTCAAAGTTTTAATGTGATTTATATTAGTGGTGGGCATAGATTATGTTTTTAAATCTAGATTAATCTCACTGTAATCTTGGAATTAATTTAGATTAAAATGGCTCATTTGAATTCAGCTGAAGGGATTCATAATATGTGTGCTACCCAAATAAATACAGTAACCTGCCAGGGAGTTTGTAAGATGGGCAAGGGCGGAGCTAGACTATCAGTACAGTGGGGGCGGAGCTTCATCATGGGGCCCTCTACCAAGTCATTTTAAAATTAAAACCGTAAAAAAAAAACTTAAAATATTTGATGAATGCATATGTAATAATGTGTCAATTGTTGAGCCAATAAGCTTACGTTAAATAAAAGACAAAGACTATCTCATTCTTTTATTTTTACTGTGCCCGATTTACATTTTCTCTTATATTTTCTTACATTATACATTCGCACATCACGCCACCCACTGTACTCCTAAGGCAAGTAGGCCTGCTTTATACGCTGTGTTTTGGTTCATTTATGACTCAAGACGAGCTCCAGTTCATGCACCGGCGCCTCCGTGTCGTGATTATCTACCGTCTGCTATATTTACTTCTAATTTATTAAATCCAGGCAATTGGTTGATGAAACATTGATTAAAATTAAGTTACAATTAGCACAATACAAAATTCACCTATTGAAAGGCTTTGTGCTTTACGTTTGTCTCTGTGAAAGTTTTAAAGCAGTCTTACACTGTCGCTTTCAGAGCGGTCACGTCCGTAACGGGGGAACTGTCACGTAACATCGTTTTTCCGTCATGTGTACACGAAAAATAAGACAAAATTAATATTTTATGTTCTGTGGAGAGCCAACCCTTCTTCATCGGGTGGGTAGTATTACTTTTTCTACTTTTGCCACCTAAAAGTTAATGTTTTTTTTGTGTTACGTCTGTTACAGATGTGTATTTCCTTCATAAAACGCATTGACTGATATTTTTCTAATGTCTGGACTCCTTTATCAAGGGAGTATGGATAAACCGATGTTTCAATATATTGGTATTAAATGCCTCCTAGCTAGCTCATCATAGCTTGCGTAGTACAGACCCAGCTCCTAACCCAATTTTGAGTATAGATTAACGGCGGTATTTTTTTAGCACCCGATAAGAGTCTCACGTTAACGCAGCACGTTAACGGCCCACCACTAATTTTTATATACATAAAAAGTTGAAATCTATTAGTATTAACCTCAGGGACATTAAAACTCCTGTAATTGAAGAAACCTCCTTATATGTTAATTTCGAGAATGAAGAGGGGGGCAGAAAGAGTGAGAGAGGGAAAATAAAGAATGGCAGGGGTGTTATATAGTGTTTGTTTCGGGCTGCTGGGAGTCTTGATTTAGTCTGTGCTCTCTGGAGTGGCTTCTCTCTTCTGTGCGGCCCCATTCAGCTCTGCTCACCCAATCATGGCTGAACGGCTAATTGCCTGGCTGGCACAATTGTACAAACACACACACATATACACACACAGCCTCTGCTGGGATCTCTTACACAGCCAGTGACCCTGAAAACCAGCCAACCCACCCCACACGCGCCACACAAAAGGGGGAGAGGGGTGGGAGGGGGAGCAGGAAAAGAAAGACACTAAGGGATGTTTTCATATGTGCCCTCTTGAACAAACGCTGTCTAGTCTCGCATGAGCCAAAGGGTTGGTTGTCATGGTTACCTGGCGAAACCGACCCCTCGACTGACCCCGTTGGCATCTCGGAGTATCCGTGTGGAGATGACATGTCCGAAAGGCTTCAGCATGTTCTCCAGCTCTTGTTCATCCATTGAAACCGGGAGGTTCGAGATGTACAAGTTAGTGGGGTCCTGTTCTTGTTGCTGTGGAGAAAACACACACACACAACCTGACATTAGAAATCATGATGTAGTCACACATATTCTGACTTTAAATTATAGGCATAAACCTCAGTCGCAGCTTATCCAGGTCAAAAACAACTCATTTAGTCAAGATGTGGCCTTCTGAGTGACATATCAATTGACTAGGGGTGCAAAAATCTGAAATCAGACTCAAAGAAACAATCTGTTCAGGTGGAAATGTCTTGTTTTCTTGCTACAAAGTGTCTCAGACGAAACTTTTAAATGCCTTTCTGAGATCACAACCATCCTAGCAGTATTTTGGTCTAATCTTCCATGCTGCAATGGGCGGCATGAGAAACCCAGGATGGTGAGGAAAGAGAAAGAGTGAGCTGTTATTGCCGAAAGCTGTGTTTAAATGAAAACCACAAGAAGCTGGAGGGCCTTAACTGGATACATCACTACCTGTCTCTCACTCACGCACTGGTGTTGATGGCCTCTTCTAGAGACACTGTGTGGCTGGCTAATGGGGGTCTGAGAGGACAGCGCACAGGATACAGACACTGGATTGTGGTTGGTGAAGGCTGTGTGTGTGCGCAAAGACGAAAATGAGCAGCATTAAAGCACTTGCACACTAAGAGAACATACCGCATTTGTCTCTTTGAAGCCCAGGCTAAAATGTGCCGAGGAAAATCATTAAATAAAAATAATCTAGACCAAGAAATGGCATATCTTTTAACCCTTAAATGCATACCCCGGGTCTTTAGTGACCCGGTATGTCATTCATTACACCTCATTCATTTTATAAAATTAACCTTCTTAGTATTCCTCAATTATGTCCATTATAAATATAAATGAATGCCTGTTTTCCCATTAATTTTTAAAAGGTCGCTAATGACCCGAGGTTTGTAACAGTGTATGGGCCTTATTTTAACCATCTGAAAAGCAAGTATAACATGCCAAACGCAAGAAACTTTGTTTGCAAATCTAAAATGGGTTGATCTGAAGTAGCTACATTACTCAAAGGTGTGGTTTGGGCGTAACATGAAATAAACCAATCAGAGCATCTTCTCACATTCCCTTTAAAAGCAGACGCGCTTGTTCCATGGCGGATTGCTATTATAATTGAAACTGCAAAATAGCACCTGGGAACGTTTGCGCCGGATCCGCCACCAGGAGCGCAAGTTTATTCCCTAATTCAACGACGTGCGCATGTGGAGGGAAAAGTCTGCTGTGCATCGGGTACAAAATAGGAATGATCCATATGGTGCTGGATGCAAGATAGGGCCCTAAAGCTTTTTGTAAAATTTGACCAAAATACAGCTTGTAATAAAACAATAAAATGAAATCATATTTAATCTCAACCTTGTAAAAAAATGTTTTGTGCATGTTTTTTCTTCCCTTTTTTAAACAACAAAAAAAAAATGTTGACCCCAGGAAGACTAGGGTAAACGTAATTTAATTTACAAATTGTAATTTTTTTATATTTGTAAAAAATAGTTTCATTTTTAAAGAATACATTATTATTAGCTAATATTTATTATATATATATATATATATATATATATATATATATATATATATATATATATATATATATATATAAAAACTAGCAAACTTCCTAAGAACACCTCATTCTTGAGGTGTAGTAACCACTGCGAAAGAAAACATCCAGACGGGATGGGCTGTGAATCGATAACAGAACCAGAGTGAGAGAAAAAGAATCAAAAACAGAAAGTGTTGGTGGGCCAGCAGAGACTGACGGCGACCTGCTGGTGAGTTAAGGAGTTATCTGACATGTGAGCGTGTGTGCAAATATTCCATTTGTGAAGTGTGAGGCCCAGCCCTGCAGGAGACCATCACTCTTTTATTAAGTGAAAGTGATTAAAAGAGCAACTGTAGTTGCTTTATGATATCTCCTCACACACCAGATGTTCTCTATACTCACATTCCCTGGCTGAGATCCAAACGGGTTATTGAACACCCCACGCAGGGCATTACAACCGGCGACGTTATTAAAACCGCTCCAAAATGACCACTACTGCATAGACGAGAAAAGGTTTGTACAATGCATAAAACTGTTTTATGTTTCTTAAACTAAATAATAAAACCATAAAATGTTAATAAGAAATAATAAAAAAGTTAAAATATTTAATCATGGAAAGTTTAAGCAAACAACAGCATATAAAGCCCTATTCGGACGGTAATTGTTTCTCAAGGTGACATCCATAAAAGAACAATTTGCATGGCTCCTTCGTGATAAAACTCATGCATTTGGATGACAATCAATCTTAAAAATGATAGGAAGGTTTTGGCACATTCAACTGTCGACTTCATCAATGCATTGGCACACTGAGGTCTAGTAGTGCCAGCACTGATAATTTGCCTGTATCAGTATTTAAGCGAATATCATTTATTATCTTTATGAGTGCTGTCTCTGTGCTGTGATGCGGTCGGAAACCAGATTGAAAATCGTCAAAGTATCCGTTCCGGCTTAAGAATTTGTTCAGCTGATTGAAAACAACTTTTTCAATGATCTTGCCTGAAATGAAGATTTGAGGTCGGTCTGTAGTTGCTTAATATGGTCTTATCCAGATTGCTCTTTTTAGTCGCTCTTTTAATAAGGGACTTGACAACTGCAGTTTTCAAGCAAATACCTTTACTTTAAAGGGGTTACCCACATCGTAGGGGTACTCTACCCTCTTTATTGGGCTAAAACATCTATTTAATTGTATTAGAGCCAGAGCCCAAGAAATACAAAAGAATAAGCGCTTAGTGAAAATATCTCATAAATGTGTCACTCGTCAAACCATGAGAGCTGTGAAAGAGTGACAGGCAGAGGCATTACGTCTGTGATGTGGATGAGGAAATACATTTGGAATCTCAGTATAAAGACGAGGGGCTGATTTTCTAAAGGACGGACGCTGTGAGATGTATGAATGATTTATGAATATGAAATGAAAACACCGGCCCTTCCTTCAGGCCCCGAGCAACACTGAAAACGGAGCTGTGTGTGTGAGTGTGTGAGAGAGAGACCTTCAAGGATCGGTATGCTTCCAAAATGGTTCAGTATGAGGGACAAGGCCATGTTTTTGTTCCTCTGGTTCTGTTTTGAAACGTTAGATGAACATATGTATGTGGATCTCCATCATAACCTGAGGACACAACACACAAGGTCCCCAGCACTCTGTATCTCTCTATATAAGCTCTAATGTTTTTCACCTAAGTGGTTTTGTCTAGGTCATGCTGAACAGAGATAGTAAACTGATCATATTACACTCCTTAGATGTTGCCTTTGAAATCCAAAATGAGACAGTTTAATGGTTATGGATGATGGGCAAAGCAAATGAAATCCACAGAGATGATTTGTGTCTAGTTATTTAAGTTACTTATACAGTATAAGTACAGTAACTCATCAGTGGACTGAGAACATGTGAGTAACTCTTCAAACACACATTCACTCATGATTGTTTCACTATATTAGTGAGATATAAATTTCAGTATTACATGATTTTATATCAAGTTAATTATATTTTCAATTGCCTAAACCAAACCAAACCCTATCCCCAACAATAACCCTCACAGAAAAGTTAAAAAAACAAAAAACAAAAAAAAAAAAAACGATTTATAAGCCTTTTCAACTAGCAAGGACCAAAAATGTCACTATAAGTGAGTACATTTGGCCCTCAGAGGTATAGCCAAACCTGTACACACACCCACACTTATGTAATTACATAATGCTAAAAGACTATGGAAAAATATCTTTCAGTGTTCCCATTAAAATTTTATTAAACAGTGAATAATACAGTCAATTCCTTGCTCAGATTCCTTATTTGGAGGCATTTGAAAGGAATATAAAGGAACAGAACAAACTAAAACAAAAGTTTTCTTAAATAGTACATTTAGAGAATACATTTATATTATAAAATATGACATTATAAATACGTTCTGAAATTCTGTATTGTTTTTATCATGAGCAGATAAACAGATTATAAATAAAGGGAATAAGATGTATATTATTATACATTTTTGTTTGTATATATATATATATATATATATATATATATGATAAAAAATATATAAATAAAAATACAAATTATATATATATATATATATATATATATATATATATATATATGATAAATACATAAAAATCTATAAATAAAAATACAAATTATATATATATATATATATATATATATATATATATGATAAAATAATAATAAAAAAAAGGTATATCTTACTTAAAGTGTGTGTTCCCGGTACGCAGTGTCCAAAAAAATAAACACAAAGAAAGAAAGAAAAGTTTATTGTTACTACAGGGACTAAGAAAAAAAAGTCCATATACGACACAGTGCAACAAACAGCCAGAGTTCATTCTGTCCTTGTTGCTGCCTTTCCCAGAACTGAACGATGGGGATTTCAGCAAGCATCTGTGAATGTCATACCAATCCACATCTCACCTAGACCTCTGTGCCTCCAGTCGGACAGCTCTGGTCCCGCTCTAATCGTCACGAAACAGTCAGTACGCTCTGTTTAATTCTCTCTAACCGGAGCTCAGCAAAAATACCCCCCCAAAAAAACATGCTTCATTCTCACAGCTACTGATGAAGGAACATGCCACTCTTGCTGATGGCTCTATAAATAGTTTTTAAATGCTTAATGAACGTAACATAAATATTTAATAATATCTAAACCGTTAGGAGCCCAGGAGTCTCGTTACAGACTTTATCTGCAGTAGAAGTCAAGGGCGGAAGCTTTCATGCAAACTAATGCATCTGCATGGACTGTCTAAGGCACGTCTGAGACGGGTGACCGCGGTCTGTCCGTGCTGTCTAAGCTCAATATTTCTTTCGGGACTGTACTCGGAATGGTCCACGGCACTGGAGCAGCACTTCAGAGTATCAGCATTCCAGAGAGAGGGGAGATTAAACAGGGCTGGGAAGCTCACACACATTACAGGCAGAACTAACAGCCCAGCCAACGGGCCTGTGCTCAGCTGATTAGCCCATAGGGACAGAGAGCTCTAGTTGGAGCTTCGCCAGCAAAGGCCAAAGGGAGGGTTGGGGAAGAATAGAAGGCTTAGAAGAACCATTAGGACGTTACAATGACGGTTGTTTAAAAACGAATGATAAAATCAATACCATCTTTCGATTAACACCGTGGGACCATATAAAGAGTCGTTTGTCACTAAACCAGCAGGGTGATACATTTCCATCTCATTCCCTCTTTACATGATGCCTAAACATAGCCAGAAGGTAGTGCTGGAAAACGATCACTGGGTCTTGCTTAGAATTAGATTAATATAAAATAATAACTGTCTTGCTCAAGGACACGATAGAGCATCTTTCACTACATCTTAAAAGCTATGATGTCACATGAAGGCCACCCCAAAGCAAGCTACTCTCTCTGACAACCAGAGCAATTTGCAGGCCTGAGTGACAGGCTTCTGTTACCATTGAGTAGTTAACAGGGCTGGTAAAAGATGAAACCTCACTAATGCCATAGATAGCCACTAAATTGATGCCTGCAGTCTTAATTGGAGTTGCCATCAACAGCTGTTGCAATTTAGAGTTAATCACTGCATCAGGGCTGCTGCTCCTCATTTTAAGAGGATGGAGGGGAAAAAAATGGGCAGCGATAATTGCGACTGCAAGTGGAAATGATGAAAAAACGATAAGAGTGGATTTTAAGTGTTCACATCCTTCAAGATGCACAAAAATATAGTATGTGTGTGCGCCAGGTAAGCTCTTATTGTTCCTGAAGGTGCAAAGGTGCTGAGACTGTCAGTGTCTTCTTCAGTGCAAACGCAGCTGAATCCCAAAATGGAAAACGCTAGTCTCCTCTAGCAGCATGGTCGCTGTGGTGGGATATCACACTTTACAGCCAGGTTATTCTCTCTCTCCTGCTGTTTTTATTTCAGATAAGGTTTTTTTCTTCTACTCCCTCTCTCTCTCTCAGGGGTCTCTCCACAGCTAAATGACCACCATAAAGATTAGCAGCCCGTGACCTGAAAACATGTGTATGACTCAATGTCTGTACAATCACCCACAACCATTTATATAGTAACTCAAGCTCTGTTCCAAAGCCATGTCAGCTCCATCGCCTCCTCCTGCCTATATAGGAAGCGGCCTAATGCAGAGAGTGATTTGAAGTGAGTGACTCCATAAGTGCATATGTGTAATTGAGAAATCAAATTTTCCTTTTAACATATAAGCTCAATGTACTATAAAAAATTCTTTCAGAACTCAAAACGCCCTTGTTAGTCCAACTTGTTAGTTGAAAACAAGCTGCCAAAAGCACTTGTTTTGGATCGTTGAAAGATCGACTCTGCAGAAGAAGATCAACGACTACTTCTACATCATTGCCTCTTTAGCCCCGACTAACCGATTTGCATGTCATATCGTAGTACACTCTTAGAAGAAATGGTTCTTTTTAGAACCAGAAATGGTTCCATCCTCATTTCCATCCAGAACCATTTTTTTTTTGGTAAAAGGTTCTATTGGCCAAGTATGGAACCCCAGGGTTCTATATAAAACCCAGAGGAACCCTTTTTTTAAGAGTGTATAGAACCTTTTAGGGGTTCCAAATACATAGCGCTGATAGAACCTTTTCTTCTAAGAGTGTAAATACATGAAGGACGCCAACACAGGATTACTCGAGCAACAAAACGATAGATTCCTCTGAGGATTGCAAAAAACAAAAACAATCTTTACATTGCCTTGCATGTGATCCTAACATTACACTCTCAGAAAAAAAGGTACAAAAGCTGTCACTGGGGCTATACCTTTTCAAAAGGTAAACTTTTGTCCATTTTAGGAGCTAATATGTACATTTTAGGTGTTAATATGTACATTTTAGGTGCTAAAAAGTACATTTTAGTTGTTAATATGTACATTTTATGTCCCAATATGTACATCTTAGGTGCAAATATGTCCATTTTGGGTCCTAATATGTTAATTTTAGGTCCTAATATGTACATTTTAAATGTTAATATGTACATTTCAGGAGCTAAGTACATTTTAGGTGCTAATATGTACATTTTAGGTACTAATATGTACATTTTAGATGTTAATATATACATTTTAGGTGCTTAAATGTACCACTAAGGTACCAATATGCAACCTTTGGGTACATACGTGTACCTTTTGAAAAGGTACAGCCCCAGTGACAGCTTTTGTACCTTTTTTTCTGAGAGTGTAAGAAATTAACTTTATTAAAAAAAAGTTTCAGATTACGTCAATAAGACTATAAGTTTGTTCGCTTCATTTTACTGCAGATTCCTTTTTTAAAAAGACACTGCTCAGCGCAGGCTTCTCAGGGAGACTGAAAGTAAAAGAAGATGCAGTGACAACTACATTGGATCCGACAGCAATATAACAACACGAGTGTGATTAACAATCTTTTTACTATGTGTCACTATTGCTTTGTCTGTTACAGATCATTTGATTTGTACTGAGTATTTATACGGTAGCACCGCACCGCATTCAAACTGTGAAGAGTTGAAATTTGCTTTCCTTTGCTTGGGCATTTATGGGGTTAATGCGGTGGCTTCTCCGTTATGGAAGAATGCATGTAGTAAAAGGAAGCCCTGAATAAAAGTTTCAGTGAGCGATATCTTCAATTGTTTTGTCATCAGTAAGACACTACAACATGTTTCATTTCATTTAAAACAGGACAGGAAGTTTTTCACTTTATCGAAAAGGATGAACGATGAATAGACTAAAAGAATGACAGTGCAGCAAACAACGGTACATTCATTCATAACTCTGTTTACACATAATACAGCAAGCCTATCCTATCCAGTCAACTATAACTCTTAAAATGTATTTGTCAAAAACAAAGAAAACTGCAACACAATGTTGGACGCTTTATGCGCTTGACGTTTGCAACTATCAAATTAAAACTAAATAGTAATATTTAAAAAATATTTTTTTAAAAATACATTTTAAATGAAAACTGACTGTGGGCTGTAATCTAAAGCGTTACCAAACTATAATAGAACACAAATAATACTGAAATAACACTTGGTTGTTTGTACCAACCCATAAAATGGATTTAAAAGGTTATTTCCTTCAGCTGAAAAACAGAAAAAAAAAAACCTTCTATGTTGTAAAAAAAATAATAATAATTTCAGACACAGTGAAGGAATCTTGGTAACACTTTACAATAAGGTTCATTAGTTAACATTTGTTAACTACATTAGTTAGCATGAACTAATGCTGAACTGCTCTTATACAGCATTTATTAATATTATTAATTTAGACATTTACTAATACTTTATTAAAATCTTGTTAACATTAGTTAATGCACTGTAAACTAACATAAACAGCAGTGTTTGTTTTTATTAACTAACGTTACGTTAACAAAGATGAACAAATACAGTAACAAATGTATGCTGGGTTAGTTCATGTTAGTTAATACATACTAATGTTAACTAATGGACCGGTATCTTACAAGACAGCATAATTAAGTTTTTGACCCATCAGGACAGACTTTGCACCCGGAATGCAGCTACCTATGTTTAGAAACAGAGTACCAGTCTCTCTTTCGCACATACACATACTGCGGCGCTCAGAAGCCCCATGACATCCATCCATCACTCTCATTTTTCAACAATGTTTACTGGGAGCCAAATGAATTTATGATGCATTACCTTGTTAAAGAGGCCCAACCAGAGGGCCCATATTTGTTGTTTGTGTGACTCACTGCATTTGTGTGATGAATCTGTGCATGTAATTTGGTGTATAATGTTTATAAAAGATTAGGTGTGTTGTGCTCAGTGCATGTTTGTGTGTTTAACCTGCTTCCCAAAAATTGGTTAACAATTCAAAAGGGCCGTGTGTGTGCGTCTTTAGCAACACATTTAGTCTGGAGTAATCCATCACAGAGCTGTAGCAGCATGTCATGGGGTAGAGCAGTGAATTATGGGTAGCAACAAACACAGGCTGCCAGCAAAGCTTGAATCAATCTCAAAGAACTCAATCTCGGAAAAACAAAACAAAACAAAACAAGAAAAACAAAGAGAAAGAACAGTATGACCGGCAAGATACAACGTCAGATATTTAGTCTCTTTGTAACCATAAGGTTTAGAGTCTGACTGGACACCAAAGTTAAATGCTTTGTTCAAACTGGAGAGCTGCCTCTGTGAGCAGCATTTTAAGCAGCACCATAGGCCGTTCCCAACGTAAAGTGTGTTTTAAAAAGTAGGCAACTTAATAGGGCTGTCATGATTCTTTTTTTTCCTCCTAAAAAATCCTAAATTGCAATTTACTGATTAACCAACATGTTCTCATCCTAGGGCGTCATATAGTGACACATTCGAAATTTAGTCTAAATCCAACGTCCTTTAGCGTCACACAGAGCTTTGTTCGGTTATGGTAGGTTTAGTTCTGGGGTAGGTTTAGGGTTAGACCACTAGGAGGCACCTTCTGACCGGCAAACCGGCAAAATGCTAGAAGTGGCGCATTCCTGGCCCCATTTTTAGACCGTTTGGTAACGCTTTATTTCGATAGTCCACTTTAGATATTCTACTAACTATAAGTAACTTTTCACCTACATACTAACTGTCATTAGAGTATTAGTTGACTGTCAGCTTAATATCTGCTAACAATTTATTTTGTTGGTCCCCCAACAGACATTCAATTGACTATAAGTAACTTGGCGACTACAAGTAAACTTATTCTCCTAACCCAAAGCCTAACACCTAACCATAACCTATAGAGTCTACTATAATATACTAATACTGTAATGAGAGTTAGTTCACACGTAGTTGAAAAGTTACTTATAATTAGTAGAACATCTAAAGTGACTATCGAAATAAAGTGTAACCGACCATTTTTAAAAATTGCACATTATATTTAAAGGGATACTCCACTTTTTTTTTGGAAATAGGCTCATTTTACAACTCACCCAGTGTTAAACATTTAAGTTTTACCTTTTTCGAATCAGTTCAGCCGATTTTCTGATATTTAGAAAAATATCGGTAACCAGACAGTTTCAGGTCTCATTGACTACCATAATATATTTTTTCCTACTATGGTAGTCAATGAGACCAGAAAAGGTCTGGTTACTGATATTCTTCTAAATGTCAGAAAATCGGCTGAATTGATTCGAAAACGGTAAAACCCAACTGTTTAACACTGGGGGAGTGGTAAAATGAGCCCATTTCCAAAAAAAAGTGGAGTATCCCTTTAAACCTTTACACAGCTGCTATGAGATTCAATACAGTTGACTGCTTCCTCTTGCAAAAAAAAAAATTCTTTGCAAACTCTCAATCAGCAAAACAATCAGCAGTCAAATGCTCAGAATAAACATAATCCTACGACGCCATTAAAAATAAACCATTAAGTTGTTTCCTGACGCTGGGATCCTTCTGAAGTCTACAGACACAAACGAGCTCTTTTGCAGCAGAATTAAATAAATTCTCTGTTTATATAATGAGGAGGACATTTTGAGTGATAAAATTTCATTTCAGTTAGGAAGCAGCTTTAGAAAGATCACTAGGTTTCGCAACAGAGCTAAAGTGTGAAATCTCTGATAAGAAAGTAGAGATTGGAATGCGGGGTGGTTATTTTATGAACTACCACCAAGAGATGGTTCTATGTAATGCGTATATGACTACGTTTGACCCTATACTGAACTGCAGTCATGGATGAGGCTCAGCATTAAAAATATGCCCTAAATGTTCCCAGATAAATATAAAAAGAGAGCAGGACAGATAGAGGGAAGAGCGAGAAGAGGCAGAAATCATTCTGACAGCTCTGGGTGAGGGACTGCATCAGAAAGCGGCTTTAGCAGCGGCATCTTGACGAACAGATGTGGGAACATTTAAAAAACGAGACCCTGGGAGGCCGTTTATTTGATGTATTACTGGGACACCAGCAAAAAAGCAAAGCTTGTTCGGGAGATCTAAATGAAATGATTTCCTAAAGCGAATCATAGCTTTTTCTTACAGAAGGGATTATTTTTTGGAGTTATGCTATTGAGATTTTTCTATTTTCCCAGTTTCTTGCTGTGAAAATATGCAGAGCCACAATGGCTAAACCTTACAGGACTGAGTGTGTGTGTATGCTTGTGAGCAAAATGTCTTCACAAGGATAGTAAAACCTGAAATCACCTACAGCAGCCAATGGTCCCCACGAGGAATGAAGCTTAATAAACATACTAAAAAATGTCTTAATGAAAATTTAAAAATGCAGAAAGATGGTGAGAGTGTTGGTATAAGGATAGGATATAGAAAGTACAATGATCTCAGGTAAAAAAACACATTCGAACAACAGAAGTCAGAGGAAAGTCCTACTTTGTGTGTGTGTGTGTGTTGGTCTGAGAGTCTTTGATGACTGTGGAATTTATTGTATAAGAACACGACTTATGTTTACAGTAACGAATATTAAACGCAAATGCAATAACAGCAACATTTTAGTTACTGAGGATGATCATCTAGGGGGCGTTGAAGTAAATGAGGATGCTGTATTTTATTTGACACTAATGAAAGTAATGCTGTGTGCAGTTTGTTTGAATATGACAGACTATTTGAAGGTCCTGAGTCACAACACATGTTTAATCACTAAAAATATTAGTGAAAATATGTTGACAACATTTCCTCATCAGAGAGATCCAAGTACACACATTGTGATACATTGAACAAACTGTACTTCTTTGCCTAAGGGTCTAGACCCTGTTTGCTTCAATTTATAACATGCTGTCTTCTCGGTGATTTGCTAACCACTCCAACAGGAACCTCATCTGTCCCATAATCTTTCAGGGCAATATTTTAATCTAAATTTATCAAAAAGATAAAAACTCAAAAGAAGGATTCATTTATATATATATATACAGTATATATACACACACACGACTTCTCGAATCTGACATAAATTGCAAAATGAAGAAAAATGACAATTAGAAAATAGACATTAGATTCGCCAACCCGGCAAATGAGGGTGGATTTCAGCAGTGGTGTACAACGCAATCACACCTACTAGCCACTTTTTTTTGGTATGACTTATAATAATATATAATATATATTATATATAATATATACAATTTTCAATTGTAGTCTTTTACAAAGGCATCTGAAATAATAAACTAATGTAATGTATGTAGTGTAGCCTCTTAATGCTGAGTAGTCAAAAATATGTTTTTCGATATATATCGATACTGATATATTTGAAACCCTTCCAAAACAAATTTCCTCCAGAATAGATACACGTTACTTTATTTACTCACTTTATTTTCTCCAGATGAAATTTGTTGCTGTTACAGGGCTTGTATTTCACCGCGGAATTGCACGTATTGTGCATAATTTTACTCATTCTCGCACATTTTGTGCTCACGACCAAAGTGTGTGCACATAAAGCCGTCTCTTAGTACTAAACTGAATTCTTTTTGGCTGCTAATTGCGCTAAAACAGTCAAATACACACAAAATAATGTCAAAATGCAGGTCTTGGCGAGTATTCACGTAAACACAGTCAGTTATGTTTTAAGTGAACATAAACATTTAAGAAAGAAAACGTGTCTGTGTTGAGTAACAGTATAATGGATCCATGCATTCAGCCTTAAAGGGATACTCCACTTTTTTTTGGAAATTGGCTCATTTTACCACTCCCTCAGAGTTAAACAGTTGAGTTTTACCCATTTTCGAATCCATTCAGCCGATTTTCTGATATTTAGAAGAATATCAGTAACCAGACAGTTTCTGGTCTCATTGACTATCGTGGTATATATTAGGGCTGCTCGATTATGGAAAAAATCATAATCACGATTATTTTTGTCAGTATTGAAATCACGATTATGTAACACGATTATTTCACATGACTTTGGGAAAGTGTTACATTTATTAAAAGATACCTTTCAAAAATTATTATTATTTTTTTTAAAGTTGAGCATTTTGTTGTAGCTATTAAACAGACCTGCAAAC
Organism: Cyprinella venusta; assembly: GCA_038021265.1. Lineage (NCBI taxonomy): Eukaryota > Metazoa > Chordata > Actinopteri > Cypriniformes > Leuciscidae > Cyprinella > Cyprinella venusta. The sequence continues at coordinate 27,544,648 of CM075874.1, forward strand.
TCACAGAGGTGACATGTTATGTCATTTTTTTGTGGGTGGGGGAGGGGTGTTATTTACCTTTTATAAAGGACACTTTTTTAAACCTTAATATAACTAAACATGTGCTATCTTCATGTCAAATTCTTACATTTGATCAAATTCAGTTTTAATAAAAAGAGCTGATCAATCAAATTAATTAATTTACACTGCAAAATTACAACTGTAATAAATAATTTTATGAGCTTAAACCAATAATAAAATAAAATCAATGATACCTTTAAACAATAAATCAATAGGTGGTGGCAAGTGACCATAATGAATCATTGAGTCATTCATTAAAATGATTCGTCCAAAATAATGAATCATTCAATAACAAAACACAGTGCTTAGCTTTTCTTTTGTAAATATTTTCGTCGGTGAAATGGAACAAGCAAGCCAGTCAATATTGCGACTAAAATGTAAGTTACTACATATAAACCAGGTAACTTGTTTATTAAATTATAAATTCAATGTAATTGCAATCGTGATATAACAGCTACTTGGTCATGTTGTGTTACTTAACTATATCATATAGCCTATTATAAATAGAAAACCTCAAATTTTACCTCAGTATGTTTCTTCTGTGAGTTTTGTGTGCTGTTATTTTAATTGTTTCACTAAGTCTCAGACAGGCAGCGCAGCTTCAGAAATACACTAGCCTATCCGTTATCAATCGCTCTTTATACTGACTGTATAAGATCAAAACCATTCACTTTTGGGGAAAAAAAATCGACTTTTCTCGGACAAGCAGACAAGTGTTAAGGTCCTTTCACACTGGACGCGATTTTGACGCACGAATAATTCGCGCGATGGTTTTATTTTTTGATCAGCTGTTTACCCGGTGTTCATTCCCGATGTGTTTCGTTTCGTTCAGTAAAGCGGCGGCACAGATGATCAGGTCACGTGCGTTTGCGCTGCAGTGGTCGTGCAGACAAAGATCGCGACAGCTCGAGATGGTCTGGTCTCTCACTCCATTAGATATTAAATTATCCAATTGTTATTGTGAAGTTTATCGTGCTTGCAATTGATGACTGTAGGCTGAGCGAGTTTATGGCTTCGGGAGGGGCGGATGTTCGCGTCATTCAGAACACGCAATTATAGCGTCCTTTCAAAACAGAACGTGCATGGAAAAATAATCGTTTTTTCTCGATTGTGCTATTTTGGAGATCGTTGGGAACCAAAATCGAAATTGAAATCAAAATTCGATTAATTGCACAGCCCTAGTATATATTTTTTTCCTACTATGGAAGTCAATGAGACCAGAAACTGTCTGGTTACTGATTTTGTTCTAAATATCAGAAAATCGGCTGAATGGATTCGAAAATAGTAAAACCCAACTGTTTAACTCTGGGGGAGTTGTAAAATGAGCCTATTTCCAAAAAAAGTGGAGTGACCCTTTAAAGTGACAGCAGCCTAATGTACCTCCTGCCAAATTATGAGATAATATTAAAAATGTCTATATGGAAATTGTTCCCAACAACCCGGTCTCATCCCAAGACGTCATATAACTGACTTTTTGGGACGTCTTTTGACCATACGTCAATATTTGCCTTTTTAGGGCCCCCTTAAACGTCGGTAGATGAGGTTATGGGATCCTAACTCTACCCCAGACCTAAACCTAACCCTAAACCTAACCCGTCACCTAACTGACGTTAAAGGTAAAGCGTCAGTTGTATGACGGCCCGGGATCGCCATCTACCGACGTTTAAGGGGGCCCTAAAAAGGCAAATATTGATGTATGGTCAAAAGACGTCCCAAAACGTCAGTTATATGACTTTTTGGGGTGAGACTGTGTTATTCCCAATGGTATTGATTTGAAAATTTAAATAAAATGATACCTTAAAATATACCTTTAATATAATACATTGTATTATCATATTGACGATGAACTAAGGTCTATTCTGTAGGAATTCACACTCACTCAAAATGTGGTGCTGGATTCCACTCTGATCTCATACTGTCTTGTGTGGCTATGAAGTTACTACACATGACATCACAAGCTCATAATACGATATTGTTTCCCATCACAGCATCCCAAAAAGCTGCCACAAAGCAAAACAGCATCTTTAAATGTTCTGTTATGGTTGTTCTGAGATCATACAGCTAGTGAACCTGTCACCACTGCTCTGACTCACAACTTCGACTACACATACTACTCACAGCCTCCTAAACACCCCCCCCCCCCTCCTCCTCGTCTCGGGGCTGTGATCAAGTCTAATGGAAGTCAGCTGGGGCTGAAATGTAATTGGGCAGGAATGCAGACTGGGCCGAGAGGCGACAGGACTTTTCCACACCACATCAGCTGGTGGGAGGAGTGATAGAGACGGCCTGGCCCAGACCGGGGCGAGGAGGGCGTCTGCTGGGGAACCGCACTCTCTGCGGACCGTTCTTATCCGCTTCGTGACTGAAACAACGTGAGAGAAGCATCTGGCCGGACTCCCTGTTCCAAGAGTGCCTTGCAAATAACGTAAAGCCTTGGCGAACTCTGTTCAAGTTATAGATAGCGTAACAGTGACTGAATTGCCTTTGGCACATCCACAGAAAGGTCAGCAGCCTCTGAAGAGCTACTCAGATCACAGAACCAACAGAAACTGAGAAATTATTTGAACAGTTTTCACATTCAGAGAAAGCTACAAAGTAAAAACAGTATTAAAGTACATTCCCGGCTGCTAGTTGCTGTAGTTATTTTGTCTTTACAATAGTACTTGTACAATATACAGTAATTAAATAACTGCACTCAGTGAGTGAAACATAATAATGGGGTGGTGATGGCGCAGTGGATTAGACAGTGGATAAGTTTCCCGGTGTTTTCCCTGTGATGGACTAGAGCACCAAATCCCTTGAGCCGGACACCTTTTGAGGCTTAATAAATGAGCGGCTGATTTTATCTGTAAATGTAATACGGCAGGAAGTGAAGGCTCTGAGAGTGAAGGTGCATCATGGCTAAGCTAAGCTAAACAAGAACGTCCACCTGAGGATGTGTTAGTGTTTTGAATTCAACATGAGCTAAAAAACAGGGCCATGATAGGGCAAGTATGATACTTAAAGAGTGATTTCCCCTTACATAAGAGAATAACTAAGGGTGTTGAACCGTTTAATCTCTTAAACGGTTCTCTTAGGTAAGGGAAACATTTAAGTGTTTTACGACAGCAATCCTGGATTCACGTTATGAAAGTCTGTTGTTGCCATGGATACGCAAAACACTACCACTAACACTAGCAATTTCGCGGTTTCATCAAATAAAGTAGGTTAGGATATCGGAATGGATAAAGAAAACAAAAAATAGAAAGCCTAATTGGACAGAGGAGGAGAAAAGTATTCTTCTTGATGAAGATGGTAAAATAAAAACCTGCTTTCCGAGAAGAAAATGGTTTGACGGGTTGGAAACTTGACCGTTGCATTTAAATGATGGGAAGGAGCCCCCACAACCCAGTGAACCACTCTGCTGACAGACGATTTATGCATGTGCAAAACATCTCCCACTATCGTCTGAAAACTCCCAGTTGCAAAATAAAAAAAACCCAAAACGTTGTAACACCGCAAGTAAAGAGTGGTTGCGATGTGTGACATAGTCAAGGTCGCCATCTAGTTTGTTAGCGATGCCAAATATTGTGTGTCGATCAAATTGGTATTCTTGTAACAATTTTTCATCACTAAGATGGTCCAAAGGGTTCTCCCTATCTCTAAAACTTGTTCTTGGCACATAATGATCTTCAGCTGGTTCCATAAATTCAGCCATGTCATCTTATTTTTTGCAACACTTAGCCTAACGCTTTTTTAAGAGATTACTTAAGTGAAAAAACAGCATTTAAGGGAAATTCTGTGTTTAAAAAAGTGTTTATGACGTTTCACTTAAGGTTTTTTTCTGCAACACCCTTAGGTTTAAGGGAAACATAAGGGCGAACTTAAGGGAAAATTACATTTAAGGTGCTTTATGCAACCGGTCACAGGCCTTGGGCCATCTCTGTATTATCACTTTGTTCTACATATTTTAAACTGACAAGCCTATACTTTATGCAAGCTAGTACTGCAAAATCTTTAAGATTAAGCTAGCTGCCAAATACCTCAAGTTTAATGGGAAATTCTTTGGCATGAACTTGCATTAATGATTTTAGAACCCTTTTTTATTGTTGTTGTAAGTTATTTTGAAAAAGTCAAGAGCAACAATTGTGCTAACGCTAAATAAGAGTTCTTCTGGCTTCCGATGATGTCAGCACATTACATGAACAACTGCACTTTTTTAAAAGTGTTTCTTCATTTCTTTGTTGCTACAAAAATACAACTAAAAAGTAGCTTAAGTACATGTAAATAAAATGTATGTACTCTAAATGTATGTTTTTAGGTCTAAAAAAATACTGAAATAATGTGTATTTAATTGTAATAAAATACTGTACTGTATAATAAACTGTAAAATTTAGCTGTTTCCAAACACTACTTATATATATATATATATATATATATATATATATATATATATATATATATATATACTTTAAATAGTAACACACAAATTGTTTTATAATGTGAACCTTCAGACCTTCAGAAGAAGACAAAAAAATATATATTTTTTTAACATAAATTGTAAGATGAGTCTGTAAGGGTTTATCAACTACAACAAATCAAGATACAATTCCAAACTGGTTTAATTACTAGCTAGCCAATAATAGCTAGTATATTTATATAAAAAAGATCTACATTTAGCCTTTTTAATTTTTATACTAACTTAACTTAAATGAAAATAAAATAAAACAGCCCATTTAATATTTACCTTGACCTCCTTGTGTATTTTTTATAACGTTTAAGCACCTTCATTTACTGACGATTTGTTTAAAAGAGAAAAAAAGTTCCTGTTTTTATTTTATAAAGTGCCATATATTCCATCAGGCCCCTTCAACACCAATCGTTATTACAAAATAAAGGTTTAGGGAAACCATCGATTGTTCTTATTGTTCTTCATTGCTAGCTCAAATGCACACAGATCCACTTAGGAATTATTGTTCTTTAATTAAAAAGAAAAAGTTATTTTCCTTTAATTTCCTCAAAGTTCGTAAATAGCCGCTAACTTGCCAACAGTGCTAAGGGCTTTCAGAGAAAGAAATGACGACTCGAGTGGCGGGCATGACACCTGGCCACAAGCCGAGACTCTGTTGGCTCAGGACGATAAATGATTCATGCTGTCTAGGTAAAAGAGGAGAGCTGTCTCTATCTCGTGGTCTCTGGCACTGCCAGCATCTGCAGGTAGCCTTGTTATGCTAATGTCTTGGGAGGCTCTTTGAAGCCTCAATCATCTCCAAGATGGTTGATGAGAGAGCCTTTTTATGCCTGTCCAGAGGGACTCATTAGCTGAGAGATGGGGGTGGGGGCAACCGGCACCCCGAGAGGGAGGGAGGGAGGGTGTGGGTGAGCAAGTGAAAGAGCAAGGACTCAGGAAGAATGGCGGAGTTCGCTCCACACGGACAGATTGCTATCATACGACATACTGGCACGTATACAGACCGAGTTGAAGATGTCTGTTCTCAGTGGACCGCCGATGCTCTCGTGATGTGAGGCCAAGAATAAGATGAAATGAGATTCTCGGCTATCGCTCCCAAAAACAACACCATTAGCGTACGCTAGCGGACTAAATGTTGCCAGCCATTGACTGCATTGTTTGTTCTAGTTTTCAATAAGGTCAGTTCAGGTGAAGGATTTTTATAGTCAAACTCAAAAGACCCTTGGATTGTGCCGGAGCGCAGAGGATATATTTTCTTTCACTCACAAGAACTTCTCTGATTGGTCTGCGATTCGGGATTTGGCAAGGGAGGAAAGTGGGGGAGACAAAAAAAAAAAGATAGAGAAAGATCTGTGTGAAATCGCCTCAATCTCTGCTGCTTTAATAAGAAGCCCAGAGCCAAAGGAACACAGCCTCAAGTTCCACTCCATTGCTACACTTAATAACTTCGGCCTCCACCGTGGACAGAGAAAAAAACTCACTATCCTCCTTATTCCGGTCTCTTTCTCTTATATAAACACACACACATACCCACACACTCAGTAACTCTGTGTCTTCCAGGGCGCCTGGATTTTTTCATTAAATAAATGCAATAACCAAAGAGTCTGGTGGATTATGACTGAAAAGCACTTTTTGAGATATGAGGGTAAAAATTAATAATGAAAGTTTTTTTTTTTTGAGAAGGAAAGAGTGAGGGAACGACATGGAACGAGGGAGAGTGCAGGAGAGTGAGTTGGAGAGAGAAAAAAAACAATCACAGTCAATGTACTTGCAGGTAATGGCATCTCGAGTCTGCTCTGACATCTCTACAGGGTTTGAAGTTAGCCGTGAGAAACTCAATAAAAGCTTAGCAGAGATGTCGAACTTGCATCAGACTGTCCCTAAGTCCATAGGGGTTGTATATAAAAACATCATGCTCTGGATACAGGGGTCTTTTCAAAAGATATAGCCATCTAGATCTGGAGACCAGTGCGACATACATTACACATTATACATTAAAGCTACACTGTGTGATTTTTACCTCCATCTAGCGGTGAAAAGGTATATGACCATCCAGTGAATATTAGTTTCTGTTCCTCTCAATTCCGATTTCGTTTTAACTCCTACGGTGGCCAATGTAGTCCAAGATTAACATGGCTTCCAGTTCGACCTAGTCCATGAGTGTTAACTCAAACGTAAACGCGAAAGGCGAAGCTTGAATTAACGGGTATGTCCATCTTTGGCTAATGTACTTTCAAGATGGAGGGGCAACATGGCGACCGACATTAAAACCCCTTACCCGTATGTATTTTCAATGGCATATTATACACTCACGAGAATACTTTATTACTTGAATGAAGTAAATATACATTAATGAGTGTTTTTAGCTAAGAATAAACTGAAGTTACACAGTGTAGTTTTAAACTGTGGAATATTCCTCATCTTTACAATGAACGCTCAAGCTCTAAGCTCATGACAGCCATAAACTCATGGACATATGGATAATGGCATCATCGAGTTTGCACAAGCAATGTCAACTGTCACGACATACGAACAACCATTTATCAAGAGTGTCTGTTTATAACGGGTTACTCTAAATGCTAACCATATTCAGACTCTAGGGAGGAGTGGCTCACATATCTGAAGGGCACACCTATGTAAATATCTCAATCTGGATACGGTGAGCTGTAAAAAATCTGTTCATGTAAAATATGATTTAAAAAAATATATAATATAATATAATATAATACACTCTAAAAAATGCTGGGTTGTTTTAACCCAACTTTGGGTCAAATATGGACTAACCCAGCCGTTGGGTTAAATTTTTACATTACATTTTTAACTCAACATTTCTGGTTTGTCCATATTTGACCCAAAATTGGCTTAAAACAACCCAGCATTTAATATAATATAAGTAAGCAAATGTGTGAGTGAGTCATGGAATCATTCACTAAACCAAATTGATTTAATACAAATGGTTTAAATTCCAAAATTAATACAAATAGTTTAAATTTTAAATTTAATTCAATTCCAATTAAATTTCACATAGTACTGTGGTGGTGTGAAATGATTGGTGGGTAAATTTCCTTATCCACTTTATAAGCGGTCTACAGTGTCCTTCAGACTGAACATATCCACTCCCTACAACCTGAAATTTGACTTTATAAGAGCAAATATCCGGTGAAATCCAGATACACCTATGGGACGGTGTGCAGAGCAATGCATCATTGAACATCTAACACAAACCTCAATACACCATATGCAACATTTCCTTGAATATCCCCTGTGTGTTTAAAATGTATATAAGCTCACAATATCCACAAGCTCATGTGGCCATATGGATAATGCCAATAAGATCATTCCCACAATGTCAACTGTTGTTGGTGACATAAGAGCAGCCATTTGCCTCGAGGTAAATTCATAAAGTTTATGATACTTGAGTGAGCAGTTACGGTAACACATGCAGAACACATCCGGACTCCGAAAGCTTAACATTCAGGGTGGGGAGAGGGTTCCTTCCCATGGGACACATTGTTCTGTAGTACGTCCTGTGGGACGTGAGGGGTTTTCACAAACACAGGGGTGTCCAACATCTACTTTGTATTCACTACATGTTACCTTTCATGGGTTCCTGTTAAAATGCCAAGGTCAAGGGTGTCGGGTGTGCGTCTGTGTGTGTGCCGTGTCTCATTAATGACCAGAGAGGTTAAGGGAGAAAAGAATACCTGCCTCCACTCTAGTCTGATCAATTATCTGTTGGGTGATGCTCTGCACAAAGATAACCTGTTGCCATGGTTATTTCTGTGTGCAAACCGGAAGGATTAACCTCAGCTGAGAGAAAGGGCTCTTACTTTCTCTGTGGCAAGGTGATCAAAGGGAAGGGGGAGAGAGAGAGCGTGAGAGAGGAACAGCAAAGAAAGAGAGAGAGAGGCTAGTGCAATCTTCTGTCCTTCCATCTAAACTCAACTCTAGTTTGCATATGATGTTCATAGTTAATTTCCTGAGCATTCATTGTACATTGTATTGTTAGCTGGTGAGCCAACACTCATTGTGATGAAAAGCAATACAGTTCAATAAAAAATGAGTGCACGATTCTAGATAAATTAGAGAAGTTTTTGTTTTTAACGGAGATCGATTCTGAAAAGACAACTAAGCAAAATAACATGTAACTTACTAGAGGTTCTGACAAAATGTTAATTGATGAAAATGTTTAATCAATTTGAACGAATTATTTTTAAAAATGGTTTGAATGAATGATTCAGTGACTTGCAATGAATACTTCACTTGTTTCATTACTGGATGAATCAGCATTTTTGAACCAATCTCTTGAATGAATGATACAATGAAAAAGAAAAAAATTCAAATAGTTACTTTTTGCCACCTAGTGGCATAACATTTTCAACTATGGTTATTTGAAGCTAACCTGGCCCTAGCCAGATGAATTTCGCTCCGCCTAGCTCCACTCATCCATCTGGAACCGATCCATTGAAATGGCGTTTCAGAAGGCTGGGCCTTATCAAAAATCCTTGCATATGATTGGATAAGCCACTTGTCTGTCATCTTTATCGACGTGCTATTTCAACCACTCACACCGAAGCCAACCCGTGACGCTGATGAGAGCGACGCAGGAAAAAACAAAACAGAACAGCCGACATCTTGGATATAGCAATATCCAAGATGTTATCAATGTTATATATATCAATATATCAATGTTAACGCTTGCTTCCTCGATGCGAGCCGCCATTGTTGTCTGAATCAAAACAGTCTCACGGTCGCTTCTCCACTACGTCACATCTATGAAACTCCCGTCCTGCGTCCTGATTGGCTAAACCATAAAGTTGGTTGGAGAAATCACTCTCAATGGAAGAGGTTCCAGATGGATGTAGTGAAGCTAGGCGGAGCTAAGCGGAACGACATTCATCTGGCTAGGGTCAGGTTAATTTGAAGCACCAAGTTACTTTTAAAATGTGATTTGCTCTTTTTTGATTGCTTCCATATCAGTGTTTATAACCGAACTCATTTGGACAACATTCAAAGCGTCATTTTAAACAAGAACCAAACTTTCATCTGGCTCTTTTACTGTGGTAGACTGCAAAGGTGAGGACACATTTATCTATTGTTTGGTGAATTGTTTTGAGGGTGAATTCCAGTTATTTCAATGGGAATCCACATGAACTGGAATTCCGATCATGTGGATTCCCATTGAATCACATCATACGCAAAAGGTTTTCTCAGACACAGATTTTGCGACAGTTGTTCATGCAAAATTTGCTGCATTAATCAGCACAAAGCAGCTTATTTTAAAAGTGTATCTGTGTAAGCTATGCTTCATACATCGATTCGCTACATTACTGACAATAGAGAATGGACTTCTTTTCAAAGAGATATACGTAGAACTATATTAGATATATCCAGAAAATCTCAGACAGAAAACGGCACTAAAAGGAAGGACAGACAGATGAAAACCCCAAAACTGTGTTTTTTTCCCCATGTGTGTGGGCAGAAAGAATGTGTCCCCGACTGTGTTTGCAGTCTCTCTCTTTGGTCCCCTCTCTGTTTCTCAGCAGGGCTGGTGTGGGTTCGGTAGTACAAGGTTATTTAGAAGTTCTTTTGAGAGGTGAGGCTGAGCGAGTCAGCGAAAAGCGGATGGCGCCGCAGCCAAATGGACTCGGATCACCACAGAGCCCAATGAATTCAGCCTCATTACCATCCACCCCACACCCCATTCAACACCCTGACCAAGGACAACACAAGCTAATACAACTCCCCTAACACGTCCAATAAAAAAGCCCAACAAACCCAGCAAGAACACACATGAACACAAACACTTCGACCAGATATGCTCAGATCCACAAATTCATGCTTATAAACTCACCTAGCATCCTTCAATGTCACCTGAATATGACTGTGCATGTACATAAATATACAAACAAAAACACTCTACTATGAAGACATACCATGTCAAATCAAAAGTAGCCCATTTTTACTTTATTAACAAATAGACAAACTTTTATTGTGTATAATGCATTGCTGCAGGTTATTCTGAAGAAAAAAAAAGTTTTATAATCTTTCATTAAAATGTAAAAGCTTTCTCTGCCTCTGAAACAACATTTTTGCTGATGCAACAGGCCTGCGTGGGCAGGAAGAAATAATATTATCCTGAAATACCATTGCCTTGCCTTTCACATCCCGCCCTGCATTATTTCCCGATGCATATTACAATACACAAGCCTCATTCATAACCCCAACATTAGGAAATTTCATTGTGATGGTGTCAGTGAGTAAAGCGATTTATATTAAATCCTTCAAAACTTGTAGTTTCACGCTAAAAAAACAAAACAAAACAAATGTGGCTAACATTTTCATGCATACAAGGTCAAAAACCACTTTAATCTTCACTTTATGCATTGCACTTCACCTTTTTTCATAGAGTCTAAAAACAGTTTGTTCGAAGATTTAATCCACCTTTCCGAGAGTCTACTCTGCTCTGATTGGTCAGATGGCCTAGTCTGTGATTGGTCTACTCTTTTTTTCTTCTTTCTCTCTCTCTCTATGGTAGTTTGTCCACTTCAGCCCTCAATCTTTGATCAACAGCTCAACCTTCTTCCCGTAAATCCAACAACCGTGATCCAATCAGCACAAGCCAAGCCTGACGTCTCCATAAAACACCTCTTCCTCAACACTCCACAGATGATCCCAATCAAATGAAAGAGAAGAACACTCCTGTGACCGATCTGTGGAGTTACGCTAATCTGTCCGCTTTGAGTCAGGAAAGTCATGTTTCTATTATGCTATTTTAAATGTCCCTCATTTTGTTTTGGAGGTTTCCTACAATAGGATTTCATGCATCCAAGGTCAAAAGCATTTTAATCTTCTCATAATATACACTCTAAAAAATGCTGGGTTGTTTTAACCCAACTTTGGGTCAAATATGGACAAACTCAAATGTTGGGTTAAAAATGTCATTAAAAATGTAAGCCAATGGCTGGGTTTGTCCATATTTGACCCAAAGTTGGGTTAAAACCCAGCATTTTTTAGAATGTACATTGCACATCCCCTTTTCTCAAAGACGGTTCACTAAAAACGGTTTGCTCGAAGATTTAGTCTGTCTAAAACCCTCCTTTCCGAGAGTCTACTCCGCTCTGATTGGTCAGATAGCCCAGTCTGTAGTGATTGGTCTACTGCTTACAGCACATGTCAGAAACGAAATGCCTGTTACCATATCTGAATTTTGGCTCTGGAGACTTCCTCAGTGCTTGATGCACAGTGATACAAACAGTCACGATGGAGTTGACATTTTTTTTTCATTCTTTGGAAGTGGATGCAAAGCGTATTTGCTCTCGCATTGCTGAAAACAGCGTCTTATCAACATGTCGACAACATGAACCAAACTCTTTCAGGCCTCAGCTACAACTAGTAGACAGGGCTTAGCAGATTTTGTTTGATTGCTGAAAACTCATTTCAGCAGCGTAGAATCTAATAACTTTATTTATTGTGCACTTTAATTCTTGAAACTTTGCAGACCTTTTGTATTCAAAAACAGCTATATTATGCACTGCTGTAAAGGTAATATTGAAAAAAAGCTTAATTAGGGAACTTTATTAGGGAAAATGAGCTGAATTACATTTTTTAAATTATTATTACAATTGTATTTCATGTTTAAAATATATTTTAAAATAGTGTATGTATATATATATATATATATATATATATATATATATTTAACAGATTTTACATTAACTTTAAATTATTCTTATTATTTAAGACATAAGCCCTTGAGTGTCCAATAAATCCTCTGTGGGTGGCTTCAGGTGTGTCAGGTTAAACCTGGGGCATGAACATTCATCTGCTTCAGCTTTGTATGAAGCACATTTATTCTAATCAACCACTGGCAGTTGAAGCACATCCATTAACACACATTTATTCTAATGGATGCAGAAGAGCGGTTAGCCGCCATGCTAATGGGGGTGTGTGTGACAGCGCAGTGTGCCGAGAGGCCAGCGGGGACTCGTGTGTGTCAGCTCTGTCTCACTATCAAGGCCACCATCACAAGTTATAAATGTTAATGCATTCTCCCTCAGATTGACACAAATGGGCGCAGATGCACGCTCACACGCACACACACACACACACACACACACACACACACGCACACACACATTGATCTGAGCTTAACAGGCTAGTTTTATCTCAGCAGCTGCGGGTGAGAGGGATGAGAGAAGGAAAGCTGTGAGAGAGTGTGAATTCAATGATCCTCAGCTTGTCCTGAAAAACATAAAATGAATCTCAAATTTATGACCGAAACAACCCCCACCAACTCCCACCCACCGTGCTATATGCCACAAGACACCTGCGCTGGCAAAGACATGAAGTCTGAATGCCTCAGCTCTGTCTCCAACTTTGGTCGCAGCTCAAGGACAAACAGAGGTCTGCTTTAAAAGACCAAATCAAAAACTTGCCTAAAGCATTGTGTCTTTCAAAACAAAGCAGTGTTAAAGGTAATAGATATCACAACACAATTCTAAGCCCATCACAGAGGTGTCATGGGACCTCACAAATCTAGGGGAGGGAATCTTTCATCTCAGTGTTTGCACCAATAGCATAGGGGTGCAAGAGATTAAGGCCACGTTCACTTCACACAGAAGCAGAATATGATTGTCAGTCCTATATTTGAGTCCTTAATACTGTTATGTTCACACAGAGGTGATGACCGCATTTTAGAGCCAGACCGATATATCGGCAGGCCGATATTATCGGCCGATATTAGGCATTTTCCAAACTATCGCCAGTTATAATGGCCGATAAATGAATATTTCAAAAATAAAACCATGTCATGTTGGAGTGTTTGAGTGTTTGAGTTGTATAGTTTGTCCACCAGAGGGCACTCTAAACCGTCCCTGTTGGCAACACTCGTTTATAACGCGCAACACATTCTAGCTAACCACAAAGCTAGCTAATGCCACTATCAACAGTGGAATTTAATGAGCTTTGTAAATTAATTAATGAGCTTTGGTTCCTCCTCTGTTCTGTTGCGACAATAAAAGAAACAAGTGTCTTTTTAAAATGCATTTTCATATTATTTTAATTAAAACTCATACATAACTACAAACAACTAATGTTAGGGAAATCTGTCAATGTGTTGTTGTGCATTCCTGAAAAAAATGAAATAAAAAATATCGGCCGATATATCGGATTTTAAAACCAACAAATATTTGTATCAGTATCGGCCTTCAAAATGCTTTATCGGTCGGGCTCTACCGCATTCTATAACCAAACTACTCACAACCGGATTTCTCGGAAAACCTGAACAAGACTGGACAACTAGTTGCCTGTCACGTCGTGAGAGCCACAAACGCGTGTTTGTACAAAATACTGTGTTTTTCAGGTTTTCGTGTTTCTTCATATTTCACAATACTATTTTTAACGTATATTTTGTCTGTTGTCAATATATTGTTTCATTAACTAGAGTTACAATTCAATTTACAATTATGATCCTTTTTTGTTGATCCAGAATCAATTGAGAAAGTAGTAGTCAAAAAGCAGCCCTTCAAAAGTCACCAGGGGTCTGAAAGCACCTACTCCAGCACTGACCAGTGAACCACAACATGTTACAGTAAAACCTAATCACAAAACCTAACAGCGACTGTCGAGTCTCAGGAGAACGCCGGCCCTGTTACCACAGAGAGAGGCTGAGGGTGTAAGAAATTACAGATGAACAGAACCGAATCTTTATTTATTGCCACCCAACCAAGATTGATTTATTACCAAGGCTTTCCTACAATGTCGACACAGAAGGGAAAATACAGGGACAACTGCTGAAGCAGGAGCTAATGTGGCTCAGAGGAATATCTCTAGTCTTAAAGGGATAGTTCACCCAAAAAAAGAAAATTCAATAATGATTTACTCACTAAAATCATATTGCTCCAAAACTGCATGACTTACTTTCTTATGTGGCAGAATGACAGTCTCAAGTGTCCACTCACTTATATCGAAATGGAAGTGAGGAAATACAATGAAAGTGAAGGCTGTCAGTCACCAAAAAAGAAAGACTGTTTTTATACCTTTCACTATATTTAAATGAATTAGACCGATTCTTAAAGGTGTAGTTCATCCAAAAATGTAAATATGTGTGTTTGTGTGTTTCCCTTGAAAAAAAGAAATGGGATGACATGGTGAAAAAATTATATCCTTTTTGGTGAACTATTCCTTTAAGTGCCTTTCTCATGGCTTGCTCCATACAAGGATTGAACCAGCAAACTTCCAGATCGTAGAACAGAGTCGACGACACCACCGTTACATGCTAATGTGAGCATGTTAATCTATTTTTTCTTCTTTCTCTCTCTATGGAAGTTTGTCCACTTCCGCCCTCAATCCTTGATCAACAGCTCAACCTTCTTCCCGTAAATCCTACAACCGTCATCCAATCAGCACAAGCCAAGCCTGACGTCTCCATAAAACACCTCTTCCTCAACTCTCCACAGATGATCCCAATCAAATGAAAGAGAAGAACACTCCTGTGACCGATCTGTGGAGTTACGCTAATCTGTCCGCTTTGAGTCAGGAACGTCATGTTTGATGGCTAAACACAAGCGGACGTTTGTTGCCATTTCACTCTTGATGAAAGCCTGTTATTACCAAAGACATTATAGAGCCGGTGGTGTTGAAGCGTCTCTGCTTTCATCTTCACTCACCGCGGCCTCTTCATCTTGATTGGGATAAAGGGTAGACTATTGAGCTTCAGAGAAATGAACCTCTTTTTCTTTATCACACTTCCACAAACACACAAACACACACTTGACAACAAATAGACACTTACAATCACACACACGATTCTGTAGATGTTTTCTCTAAATTTCGACATGAGTGCTCTGATATTTCTCAATTATTGTAGGACTGATAGAGTGGGATTTTTTTTGATAAGCCACACACACACACACACACACACACACACACACACACACACACTGTGTACCACTGTGACACCTGGAGGCTTATCTGTCATGACCTCGGATTTAGTGGCAATAGAAAATGATAAAGGATAGGACAGGCACTCTGGGAGGCAGTGAGGGATCACACTGATGCCGTTGAACCATGTCACCAGCGGCGACACACACACCGGCGAGTGATCAAATAGGCAGTGCTAAAAAATGTTGACACTCACAGCTCTTACTGTGAAGACTGAGGGTGAAAATGGCACGGAGAGAGGAGATTACAAGGGGGAAAATGAGAGGGACAGTCAGTCTCTTAAATGTAAGGCCATTGGTCTTAAGCAAGACATTTTCAGAGTGTTCGGGGTTCAAAACAAGCATTAGATTTTAAGCTTTAACTGACAATAAAAATGATTTTAAAAATTACTGAAAATAAAATAATTTTAAGTATCATGTAATCAACATTTCAAATTGGATGACTACAAACGTAGTGTTTTAGGCTAAAATGAGAGGAAAAATAAAAGAAACCGCCGTACTGTCAGTTCCTCCCAACAAGAATAATGTGAGTTAACTACAAGTTAAGCTTAATCAAGCATAATTAAGCTTAATGTTGATTACAATGTTGATTAAAACATCACAATACTCACTGTTTCAAAAGTATAGACACCAAATGAAAACTAATGCATGGGTAAAGTTCATATCCAATTTTACAACTTTGTTGTCATGAGCTGTAATGGAATTGTAATTGTAATGGCTAAAACCTTAAAATAACCATAAAAAATATGATTTAGACAGCTTTACAGCTCACATAATACAGACATTTTAACAAAACTAAACAAAAAGACATTTAATTAAACATTTTTAAATCATCCAAAACTGCCCCATTCACTTCAATTGTAAGAGCCTCAACATAACCTCCAGTTTTGCTTTATTTGGTAGTAATCACCATTATTCCACAAGTTTTTCAACATTATCCTCATGTTGTTTCAAACCTGTATGAGTTTCTTTCTTCTGCTGAACACAAACAGAAGATATTTTGAAGAATGTCATTAACCAGACTGACTTCCATATTATTTTTTTCCTATATGGAAGTCAATTACTACTGTCGACTGTTTGATTACCAACATTCTCCAAAATATCTTTTTTTGTGTACAGCAGAAGACCAGAATTCATACAGGTTTGGAACAACTAGAGGGTGAGCAAGCAAATGATACCAAAATTTTCCTTTTTGTGTGAACTGTCCCTTTAACTTGTATTAAATATAGAATATTCCTTTACATGACACTTGCGTGATAGAATAACTTAATGACCATGTCTGTGTATAGATATCCAAAGCTGTTGTCATGACAAATAATGTGGTAAAGATTGCAAACTTGACATAACTTCCTTGTTTACATGGAGCTCAGCAAGCATTTTGCCAGACTGTTGTCTCGAAACAGCAGAGGAACATAAACATCTCCTTCCTGTTGTCTGCATACGTTCCAAATGTCTGACGCTGAAAACCAGCCAGAAATAGTATAAACAAAAAGCTGTCTGCTACATCTTCACCTGAAACCAGGTGTTTGACAATATGGCACTCATGATGTACTGGTTGACGCCCATTCTTTCTTTATAGCTCAAATAACTAAAGCAATATATGGAAGAATGAATGCAAGGGCTTATACGTGAGCTTCAAATGTTGCACGTTAAATCCTCTCAAATCTGGCAGTGTTATGTTGCAGTGTTAGCAGGTTACTGTAATCATGACTAAAATAAACACCACAATTTTTTCCCAAAAAATTGCAAATTGTTGAAAATGATATATATTTTAATTAGAAAAGTAGCCTAAAAATCATACATTTTAAAAGCCAGGTAAAATGACCACATTACTTAAGAAAATAATATAGTAGCGAGGCCAATATGACCATTACATAATAACAGACGACGGGCAATAAAAAGATTTGTGCCTTGCTTAATCTGAACAGTCTAGTAAGGCGTGGGAAAGCTCTTAACTGCTACAGCTCATTTAACACTGCCAAAACTTAATTAAAAACCAAAAAAAAAAAAGATGCTAATGGGGAATTTACTCATAATAAAAGACACAAACAAAATAATGTCTCATAATTGAACAAAAAAAAAAAATCAGATAGCCATAACATTACAGTCCCATTTTCTCGTACATGGGTATTTAAGAGCCTTAATGTGCTGAATTTATTTGTTAAAGTGAGACTTCCTCCAGTAGGGCCATTACGCTGCAGACATAATGTCCATCTTGGGGCCAAACGACCTAGTGTTTGCTTTGTCATAAACACACAGGCCCTCAACACACACACACGCTGAGCTCATGTGATCCAAAGGCTGTAATATTGCCCAACATAGCCTATCACGCCTCAAGAATTGCCAAGACTGTGAAATAGTGAGCTCATGCCGTGGCCAAGAGCACCATTTGCCCTATAGTAATGACTGCAACGAGAGGTGTGTAAAGAAACCAACGTATAACAAGGCCTTTGTTCACTATAAGTAGCAAACAGTATGTAATGTAAGGAAGCAGGAATAATAAATTGATTAAATTGAACTGACAAATAAATACATTGCAGTTAAATATAATTTAATTTCTATTTTTAACTAAGGATAGATAGATAGATAGATAGATAGATAGATAGATAGATGATAGATAGATAGATAGATAGATAGATAGATAGATAGATAGATAGATAGATAGATAGATAGATAGATAGATAAAATGTACCTAAAATGTACATAATAACACGTAAAATTGACATATTAGCACCTGAAATGTACATAATAACACATAAAATTGACATATTAGCACCTAAAATGTACACATCAGCACCTAAAATGTACATAATAGCACCTAAAATGTACACATTAGCACCTAAAATGTACATAATAGCACCTAAAATGTACATATTAGTACCTAAAATGTACATAATTGCACCTAAATGTCCATATTAGTACCAAAAATGTACATATTACCACCTAAAATGCACATATCGGCACCTAAATGTCCATATTAGCACCTAAAATGGACAAAAGTTTACCTTTTGAAAAGGTACAGCCCCAGTGACACCTTATACCTTTTTTCTGAGAGCGTAGATAGATAGATAGATATATAGATAGATAGATAGATAGATAGATAGATAGATAGATAGATAGATAGATAGATAGATAGATAGATAGATAGATAGATAGATAGATAGATAGATAGATAGATAGATAGATAGATAGATAGATAGATAGATAGATATAGATAGATAGATAGATAGATCTATTAAAAACAAATTATGACGCATCACAAATGGTTCTCCAGTGCTTTGTCAGGCCGTAACTATAGTAAACTGGCAAGCGCTTCAGTGAGCTCATATCTGCCTTGACATTACAACAGCAGCTGTGTTGAGCGCTGTGATGAGGTCATCTTTACTTGACATCTGGGTCCAAGGCAGCTGTGTTTTGGCACATATAGAGCCCGCTCTGACATAGCTGCCTATACCACGCCCATGACGCCTGTGTCTGCGCCACATCAGTGTATGTTATCGGTTGAGATTTCCGGAGCATTTCCCCCCTCAAACTCTATCATTCCCAATATCCATCAATCATCCGCTCGTATCAAAATGATCAGCATTGTTTGCGCCTTAGGTTGAAACACTGCTCACACCCTTGTGTTGTGTTTGCGTTTATATACGCTAGATGAAATGTAAAAAGAGGCATTAATCAATCAGCTGGCCTTCTTGCAGCTGGCCTGCTCATCCAGTGGGAGATTTTTATGAATTATATAACTTTGATTTATTGCTTGTCAAGACATCGGGGTCTATTGTTTTTAGTTTTTTTTTATTCTTTTACAGCTCTAGAACAGGTCAACGTTAGTTCCTCTTGTGCTGTACATCCCAAAGGCGAGTATTGCAGGGGAGGAGATTTGAGAGTTGGAGTGAGAGGAAGTGAGGATCATTCATTTGTCTGTTTAGAGTGAGCTGCTCTTTGAAGCCAATCGATTTCGATTCTGGGCTAAGATTCTGCTCTAGCACCGGAGTAGACCGGAGTAAACATGTGACGCACGCGCAGATGCTAACCGTCTTTCTGAGTTAGCTCATCAAAGCAGACATTTCCATGAAATGTCATCCAGCCCTCTCATTGCCTCTCTGTGTAACAGACAGGAAGTAGGGTCAATCTGGCTATGTGACATAGTAAAACCTTCCAGACTACTAAGGAACTCCCTTCACTAGCATTTTCTCTTACTCTCTCTCTCTTAAGCCAAAGGAACACGCTGTTCCGCCAGTAGCAGCTGTTTGCACAACTCAGTCCCATATGGGATGATAACCAGTCAAGGTCCTCCATCTGAAACTCATTTGCCTTCCTTTAGTTCCGTCAAACAAAGTCCACAGAACAACCCTAATGCCTCTGGGTGTGTTTTGAAAGACATGAAGTGAAAAGTGAACCAATTACAAGGTCATGGTGACATTGGATCATGCATAGAAGAATCCATTATTAAAATTAGCAACATTACTGTAAAAATATAATCTACAATATTGCAAAAACAAATGTGCATACTGAACAAATGCACTTTGACAGCAAAATATAACAATGTTAAATATAACTTGCAATGCAATGTTTTGTATTTTTTTTTATTATTAAACAGTCAAACATACATACAAACCAACATAGTCCAGTAGTGAGCAATCTTCTAATTCCAGAAGTGACATAGAGTGATTTAAAGGGATACTCCACTTTTTTTTGGAAATAGGCTCATTTTACCTCTCCCTCAGAGTTAAACAGTTGAGTTTTACCGTTTTCTTATCCATTCAGCCGATTTTTCGATATTTAGAAGAATATCAGTAACCAGACAGTTTCCGGTCTCATTGACTTCCATTGTATATTTTTTTCCTACTATGGAAGTCAATGAGACCAGAAACTGACTGGTCACTGATATTCTTCTAAATATCAGAAAATCGTCTGAATGGATTCGAAAACGGTCAAACTCAACTTTTTAACTCTGGGGGAGTGGTAAAATGAGCCTCTTTCCAAAAAAAAAGTGGAGTATCCCTTTAAGTGTTTTATCTAAGCGTGTATGTGAGTGGGTGTGAGTGATTTTAGCAATGTTTTGTATTTTAAAATTGTCAGTGCTCACACACATGGGGTTGGACAATGAAACTAAAAAAACCTGGTTTTAGTTTAGACCTCAATCATTTATTAGTATGGTGTAGGGCCTTCTTTTGCAGCCAATATAGCATCCATTATCCATCCTTAAATGCACTCGCCAATGACTATGCCAATAAAAAAAATGCAATCCAAGCCACCAAAAAATAAAGAACAAAATGGTAATCAAGGTAATTTTTCTGAACCCCCTTTTTTTTTTTTGCAAAGACGGATAAAAAAATAAGTTTCAAAAGAAACTGAACATATAAAGGAAATTTGTCTGTGTGACAAATCTACGATAAATCTTACTCAAGCACCAATTGTGAATCAACTATTAAGCAGACGACGTTATTATAAGAGGAATGAACTGGAAGATTTATTTGCTGTAGAAAGGACAGTCAGCTCGAGCTCTCGTGAGGACGACGTCTCTCCGTAATGGATGAGAACATCAGCCTCCATATCAGTTGTTAGTAAAGCTCACTTCCCGAGATGGCGGAGATATGTGGACAGATCTCAGGTCCTGCAGACACACACACACAAAACACTAGAGAGAAACAACAACAGCGCTGGTTACATATGTACGACAGGGACAGAGGAGACACGGGAGCATCCGGACGTGTCTGTCTGTGTGGTTTCCGCTGTCTCACTCTCAAATCCTTTCATTTGTGAAATGAGACATTTGTGATGGTGTTTCTGGTGCTAACAGCTGGAGGGATGTGTTTTCTGCCTGATCAGTGGTCTAGATGGAGTTTTGACGAAAGCTTTGAACGACGTGCATTACACCTTTCCTCTGGCCTTTGCGTTTCCACATCTAAAGAGAATAGAAATGAAACACACGTGCACCTTGCAAATGCACATTAGCAGTATTATAAACAACAACAACTGCAACTCCTTGAGCTCTCGGCTTTCTTTTTGGCTGGCTGTCTGGAGCCCAGCCCTCCAGCTCCTGAGTGCTCCCACTAAAAGCCCCTTTCCTTCCTCACACAGATGCTAATGCACGGATAATGAGATTGGTGAGAGGCTGATAGAGGCTCAGAGATACTAACATTCTGACTACATCACCCATAATTCAATTGGGCCAGCTTGGCCTTCTTCCTTTTGTTTGCGAGCTGGGGGTTTTAAGGCCACACCACTCTCACATCCTCCTCCTCATCTCTGGCTGTGTTCGGAATAGCGTACTATCCAGGGGCGTCATGCAGATATCTTTTGAAAGGGAACCAGAGCAATTCGGGCCAAAAAGTGAGAAAGAAACAGATTTGAACAACTTACAGTTGTTGTACTTCATTTGTCTTACAAATCTGAAAAAAGCAAATACCCCTCTATTTAAATAGGCTAAATAATATACCCATACTATTTTAGCAATAAGCCATATGTAGACTCAGTATGTACAGTACACTCATTTTCAGATGCTGCATACAAACAGAACATACTAAATGGGTGAATGTATTCCAATGCACTCCACCTTTCATTTTCAGTGCAATATAAAAACTTTTTATATTGCACTTTATTAAAAAGTGATTCTGAATTCTTCATTATTTGATGCCATTTCACATTAGATTTAGATGCTAAAATGACCATTCATAATCTACCAGTCAAAAGTTCAGGAAAAACATGACTAATGAAAGAAATGCTGATTAAAAATATATTTAAACTTCAATATCAATGTATTGCTAAAAGTAGTTAATAATTCTAATTAGAAATGGATTATTTTACCCAATGTTGTATTTTATGTATTTAATGTACACTACACTCTTAGAAGAAAAGGTTCTTTATAGAACCTTAAAAGGTTCTATCAGTGCTATATGGAACCCCTAAAAAGTTCTATACACCCTTAAAAAGGATTCCTCTGGGTTCTATATAGAACCCTGCGGGTTCCATACTTGGCCAATAGAACCTGTTACCAAAAAAAAAAAAAAGGTTCTATATGGAACCATTTTGGATTTCCATATATGAAGCGGGGGATGGAACCATTTCTGGTTCTAAATAGAACCATTTCTTCTAAGAGTGTACCATTCAAACCATTTTTTTTTCATGAATACTTTTAGTTATTATATAAAACTAATAAGTGACAGGCCATACTCTTACATTGTTATAGAAGATCTGAATTTCAAATAAACACTGTTGTTTAGAACCTTCTATTCATCAAAAGAGTCCTGAGAAAAATATATCACGGTTTTCACAAGTTTTAAATAGTGCTGCTATTTTCAACATTGATCATAAGAAATGTTTCATAAACCCTAAATCAGCTTATTAGAATCATGTCTGAAGAATCATGTGACACTGAAGATTGGAGTAATGACCCTGAAAATTTAGCATTGCCATCACAAGAGTAAATTACATTTTAAAAATGTATTAAAAGAGAAAATTGTTATTTAAATTGTAATAATATTTCACAATATTACTGATTTTAAAGTATTTTTTAACAAATAAATGCAGCCTTAGTGAGCATATTGTGGTAAAAATGGTTCTTGTGGTAAAATGATGTATACTACGCGTCTTAAATGTAAATCATTATATAAAAAGTTCTGTTCCACAAAGTAGTAGACTATGCAGTACACAATATGCAATCCATACACAATATGTATTCCAATCTACTGCAACTAAATTGGACCACACATTAGGGATGTTTGGATAGATCATTTTGGTTTAATCAACCTTCTTACAACAACAACTAAACAAAAAACATGGTTAAAAATAAAGACAAACCAGGAGAACAGGGAGAGTTCCTCTGAACCATAGTCCAGATCCCAGAACCTGTATAAAGCTTTGAGTTACAAAACCCTGAGAACAAGAGATAGGCTCTCATGGATCAATTTCATATTGGACTCTACCGGTGTGCCTGTGTTTTTTTTTTTTTTTCGTTGTTTTGTTTTTTCGCCGCAGTATCATAGGCAAGAGGAAGGCGCATTATGTTATACAAATCATCTGTGAGTGAAAGGGAGTGAGAAGCCACCATTTTATATAACTGGAATGTGCCTGGTGCTTATTGCTTCCCGAGCCCATTTTGTTGTGTCGCAATAGATCTCGTTTATGCTTTCGCTGTCCTGTGTTCTGCTTTGTCCATTACTTTCCCCGGCGAGACAACTACAAAAAAACAAGGCATCTGTTTTCAATCACTGTGGGCCCACACCAAAACCGAACGGCAAGAACACAACGAAGCACACACACAGAGACGGCGAGCCCATGGAGAGGGAAACACACTTCACAGAACATTTAGGAAATGGGAATTTGATGTCAACGGTGGAAGACAAAGAGCAATCACTTTTTTTTCCTTTTTCTTCCCCCCCCACTCTTTCCGGCCCCATAACGAGAAGAATAATCTCGAAGCGATTTTCAAACATGACACGGTGTTGGATTTCAGTGGTTTGCCTTTATTATACATAAAGTATGTACACTTAGGGAAAAGACGAACATTACATTTCTCACAGGGTTTCCCATACATTCATTAATTTGTGGCGGCCCGCCACAATATCAACACTGACCGCCACGCATTGATTTTCAAGATTTTTTATTTTATTGTAGAGCTGCGCGCTCCTTCCCTCCCTCAGTCCCTCCCACTCTCACAAACTGACAATGAAGACGCGAATAGCGGCCCCTCGAGCGCGATATAATATGAATCAAAACATGGGCATGCGTTGGAGGACGGATTGTTGCCAGTGCTTATTCCTCCAGAATCAATCCGGAGTTGAATGGTCAGTATAATGAACACTATGACTCTAAAAAGTTAGTCTATGTTAAATGCTGTCGCGTTTCCACCACAGATTCGCGCAATTTACTAAAACGTCATTTTTTCCTCTCGCGATCAGTCATTCAAAAATCATTGAGACGGAAGTTGGTAACGTTAGGTTTAAATATATCACAGAGTCACCACACTAGACATTATTATATTATTAGCCTACTGATAAAGAGACGGCCTAAGCGTGTTGTCCAAGCATTAATGGCAAGGAAAGACTCTTATGCTGTGAGCGGTGTTTTCTCATGGTGCATGAGGTGTTTTCTTTCTGCTCCGCGCCTCCGAGGTCTTGATTATGGCATTTCTTTGAGGTTTAGAAGCCAGTATTCCTGTATTTCGTCTTTTATGAATTTAATAATTAATTCTCTCTCGTATTCTGTCCAAATACACATTTTGGGTATCAAACGTAGCCTATACTTTACCGGAGTAATTAGGCTATTTATTTTTCAGCCGACTTTTTACTTCTGTCGGCTACTCTCTACTCCATACATTTTAATAAATAGCCTGCTGTTATGGCATTTCGGCTTGTTTTCATTTCTGCTTGACATAAAAAAACCTATCCAGATAAATCGCGCCATCCAGATAGAGTGCATTTGATTGTGTTTGGATGAGAAGTATAAACATATTATTCCGGTTTGTAGCCTATACGGTGCATCACACCTGCAAGAAGTGTCACGCATTGATCGTCACAGTCACTCGTTTCGGTCTTTTGTATTTATCTATTTATCTCGAGTAAAAACTGTTTATAATATGTTTAATATGCGCAGCACCATAGTCGCAGCACCCAAAATGTCTCTGGCCACGCCGCTCTCACTATGGAAACCGGCCGGCCGGAATCAAGCGCGTCTTTCCTGAAGTTCTGCCGTCAAGCCTGCCATTTATCAGCCTATCAAAAAAGAAGAAAATTGCTATAAAATAGCCAATCAGAAAATAGTATTATTGTATCCGGGTAAGATTTAATGCAACAACCAAACAAAAATTATATCCTGAAATTGTTCACGTGATTCTCTCACTCCTCTGCTGCCTTTCTTCAAAACTTTAGCATAGTGAAGGTATCAATCTGGAAGGTATCAATCAGGATTATGAGTTACTTTTATTTTTAGATAAATCACTTTGATCGAATCATTCAATTTGACAGCACTAATATTTAGAGTATAGTATAGACAAGAACCATACAAGGGTTTTTGTTACTAGGCCTGGGTACACCAATTTTCTTGTCAGTGCCCTCACAGATTCCTGCAGTTAAGCTTATGTACATCTATATTCCAATGAAGGTTATTGATAACATGCTTACAATACGTATAGGCCCCTGTGGCACATATAAGAACCCCCCCCCCCCCCCCCCCGTACCAAAACACCCCACCACCACAAATAGAATCTAATTCTGTGGGAAACACTGTCTCATCTCATCCATTTTTAGCCTGGTGAGTGACTTGTACTGAGAACAGTTAGGAAGTTCTGCGCTATGCTTTGCTAAGCAACTACAAAAGGTGATTTGCTTGTATAAAGACTTAATACAGCTTCTCTGTCTTTGGCTTAGTATTCGATAGGCTATCCCCTGAGAATATCGAGCTCGAACAAATAAGAAAGCGTTCCCATAGCAAACTAAATAAACATGACTGATGTTTGAACCATCAAATGCAATAAATAAATGCAAAAAATTTGAAATGAAACATTTTACATTCTACAAGATTTTAAAAGGCAAGCATCACTGAAACGTCCGCTATTATATAGAGTACGGGTCTTTTTAAAGTATTAAGCTTCAGCCGGTGCCGTTTGTGCTACAATCCAAAATGATTACTCAAATCTTTCAGCTTATCAAGGAGAGGTGTGCTATAGTCATCAAGGAAATCAAACTTAAAGTTTTTGTATGGCAAATGATAAAAGGCAAAAGGCCCTTGATGTTCCTCTAACTTTTGATAACCTAGAAACAACCTATCCACCATATATTAGTGTTTAGTGATTATTAGGAACACCTGTTCAATTTCTCATTAATGGAATTATCTAATCAACCAATCACATGGCAGTTGCTTCAATGCATTTAGGGGTGTGGTCCTGGTCATCTCCTGAACTCCAAACTGAATGTCAGAATGGGAAAGAAAGGTGATTTAAGCAATTTTGAGCGTGCCATGGTTGTTGGTGCCAGACTGGTCTGAGTATTTCACAATCTGCTCATTTACTAGGATTTTCATGCACAACCATTTCTAGGGTTTACAAAGAATGGTGTGAAAAGGGAAAAACATCCAGTTTGCGACAGTCCTGTGGGCGAAAATGCCTTGTTGATGCTAGAGGTCAGAGGAGAATGGGCCGACTGATTAAATCTGATAGAAGAGCAACTTTGACTGAAATAACCACTCGTTACAACCGAGGTATGCAGCAAAGCATTTGTGAAGCTACAACATGCACAACCTTGAGGTGGATGGGCTACAACAGCAGAAGACCCCACCAGATACCACTCATGTCCACTACAAATAGCAAAAAGAGGCTACAATTTGCAAGAGCTCACCAATATTGGACAGTTGAAGACTGGAAAAAGGGTGCCTGGTCTGATGAGTCTCGATTTCTGTTGAGACATTTAGATGATAGAGTCTGAATTTGGCCTAAACAGAATGAGAACATGGATCCATCATGCCTTGTTACCACTGTGCAGGCTGCTGGTGGTGGTGTAATGGTGTGGGGGATGTTTTCATGGCACACTTTAGGCCCCTTAGTGCCAATTGGGCATCTGATGGCTACTCTGATGGCTACTTCTTGCAAGATAATGCACCATATCACAAAGCTTGAATTATTTCAAATTGGTTTCTTGAACATGACAATGAGTTCACTGTACTAAAATGGCCCCCACAGTCACCAGATCTCAACCTAATAGAGCATCTTTGGGATGTGGTGGAACGGGAGCTTCATGCCCTGGATGTGCATCCCACAAATCTCCATCAACTGCAAGATGCTATCCTATCAATATGGGCCAACATTTCTAAATGCTTTCAGCACCTTGTTGAATCAAGGCAGTTCTGAAGGCGAAAGGGGGTCAAACACAGTATTAGTATGGTGTAAATCTTAACCGGTAGTGAAATCTGGTTGCATTATGTACCCAGGTAGAATCTTTACAGTTCTTCTTTTTTCAAATCTCAAACCTGCACACACAACAACATTTGAAAATCTTGGCACAAGACATTCTTAAGATTATCATGCCAGATTTAACACCTCACGTGATCTTCGGGGAAAAGGATGTAAACAAAATGGATACTGTGTTGCGGCATCTTGCTGTAGACATTATATGAGGAGCGATTATAAAGGCAGCCACATCTCGAGCAGCAGTTCTTCCATCTCCGTTGTCCACCGGACTCACACAGCTGCTTTCTGTTTTGCGGCTGCCGTTTCAAAAGTTTTGTCACTTCCGTCTCATTGTTGTTGTTTTTTTTTCCATCTCATTTTTCTCTGAATGTCACAAGGGGTAAATCGGGCATAAATTGGCCTGAAACATCTGTAGTCTAAGCCCAGCTTTAGCAAACTCACTGCAACCCCCCCAGCTGCTAGCCTAGCCTATTGTAGTGTTTGTTCCCAGGGAAAGCACCACTTTCTACAGAAAGGAATAAAAGTCAAGTTTAATAGAGTAGCTGAATGAAAAAAAAAATAAAGCTTTGCAGGAAAAAGCTGGATTCAGGCAATTCAGCTAAACTAGTGTGCTCCAAGGTTCCCTAACACTCTGGCTAGACGTAAATTTGTCTGTGTGTGTGTGTGTATGGAAGACCTGCCAGTCACCCAGCAGTAGGAATCTTTGCGACAGGTGCAGCTCAGACTCCCACAGCGTAATTCACGTCTGGGCTTAAGGTGTGATGGGGACTGGCACACACACGCACACACACACACACACTCTCTAATTACCAACCTGACCTTGGTTAGGTTATTACGAGTACCTTCTACAGCAGGGAACACTTTTCCCTGCAACTTTTCGTGCAGAATGAAAACAAGAATGTGGAAACCGCTGAGGTTATGTGAAGAAATGAATAGTCCACTCACAGCAGACTGAAAAGGGGAAACAATTTAACTTCAATTCGAAGTTGTTGCACTGGTTTATTCATACGAGGTGTCCGTGAGGATGGAAAGGCCATCTTCTTTAAGGAGCAATTATTCACCCTCATTTAGCGTCACCGGAACGCCGTGACACACACAAAATTGAGAACGGAGAAGAATGAGAGCATTTACCACACTTCCCCTCATATAATACCCAGAGGAAAGTTTTTTTCCGCCTCCTGCTATATGGCTATATTAAAAACAAAACCATTTCGAGCACGAGAGTATGCTTCAAGATAGCAATGCTACTAAGTCATGAAGGTAATACAATTACAGTTCGCAAAGACATGTAAATACACATTCGTGCACACAATGCAAATCTCTTCGCAGGCATAAAAGAAAAGACCTTCACAAACACAGACTCACAATATTATCTGAGCGTTCACAGTTATTCAGATGGCCCGGGGAAAGAAATCATAATGGAAGCCAAAGGTGCAGCAAAACCTGTAATATTACCACTTTGCCGCTGCTCATAAAAAGCCAAGGACCAACTGAACTCTCACATACACATTCAGACAGACTAGTTTAATCCAACAGTTACATAATGTAATGTTAATGAGGACAGTCTGGCTATCTAAAGTTGTTAAATTACGGAAAGATGGCTGCGGTATCAATAAAAGATTACTAACATTACATTTTAAAACGCTAAGGCTAACGTTTCAAGTACTGATTCGAATCAAGAGTGAATTTTAATTTACATTTTTATAGCCTCATCACATAACACCAAAAGCCTAGACTTGCATTTACATATTCAAAGCTCCGAGCTGATGCTCCGGATAGCCACTGGAATGGCACTCAGGTCTATGTTGGTAAATGCCACCTGATAGTTCTTTTACAACGAGGTACAAATTTACTTGAATACTTGTTCTCTCTTTTCAGGACTTTTCATACTACTGTCCTAGTGTCTGTTATTTACACGTGCATGGCGAAACGATTATTCTTTACTATTGAAATGATAAACTACTTACAATGTTCCGAATTGTTTTTTTTATAAATATGTCGAGCCAAAACTGATGGTATGACAGCATAAAATAAACACACATAGGCCCTATTCAGGCTCTTCCCTGAGAAAAGTTAGGTAAGTTTGTGTTCCATGGAGATATACTTTGTGATTTTAATCCTGATTTAAGCAGGTCTGTGTTTTCCTCATACAAAATTTAAAAAAAAGGAAAAAAAAGAAGGAAATACCTGCATTTTTCCAGCCAACTCCTCTGAGAAATCTAATCCTACCCAGTGAGGAATGTCTGTGATTATGGTATATTATTTTCACAATGAATCTCCTCATTATTTTGACATTAGTTGAACACAGCACTGCCTTGCGCACCTTCATTAGCATGTTTCAAACACTGGTGTCATCCCATCCTATGTAAAAAAGAAAATGAAATCAAAAAGCAGTTCAATCACTGAAACTGCTCGGAATGGACAGGTACAAGCTTAAAAATAATTTCCTTTCCTTCATTTAATACACACAATGTTACACTCTAAAAATGCTGGGTTGTTTTAACACAACTTGGGTCAAATATGGACAAACCCAAACTTTGGGTTAAAAAGGTAATTAAAAAAATTTAACCCAATGGCTGGGTTTGTCCATATTTGGCCCAAAGTTGGGTTAAAACAACCCAGCATTTTTTAGACTGTATAATTACACAAGGTCAATGATGTACACATCTAGAACCTGAAACCAAACATGAAATCAAAACTTGTAATGCAAATGTCATTTAGAAAACCAACCCGATCACATAAACAACAACAACAACAACAACAACAACAACAACAAAACAGAATTTCTGGAATCCAGGTACAAAAATGGCAACTATTTTTTTCCTCAGTGATGACAAAGTAGGCCACACAATGTCTTTGATCCTTTTATTCTCCTTTCTTTCATTTGTTTCTTGTCCATCACGGCAAGAAGAAATTGCAGAAAACAATACAACACACCAATAGCACTCATACAAAGAGCCCTCAACCGCAGACTCTGAGAACATTTGACATTTTACATGATGATTCTATTCCATTCGTAGAAAGATTCCAGCAAAAATGAGTTTACACAGGGTGGGAAACTGGAAACTCAAACCAATGTCCTCTCTTGGGAAATACATACAAACATGCATCACCAGCAGGCGTCTGGAAACACAAAGTGTATGTGGAGATGTTCAGATGTGAAGGACATGTCTGCAGGCAACGATCCACGTACGCACACACTTTCTCTGCTTCTCCCTTGTACCAGTTGTACAGTTAACGTATGTGTAACAATTTACATAAATACTGCCTCATGAATAATTAATCTCCTCACAATTACAGCATTACATCCTAGCACCTCATTATGGCATCATAATTATAACGCACTCCTGCCAAACAAATTACCTGCTTGAAGCAAACTAGTTTTGTTTGTTTAAACGTGAGAAGTAAAAGTCTTTACTTTTCTTTATTGTAAGTGCTAAGCAACATTGTTAATTTAGAGAAAATCAGACACAATAAGAATGTCACAGCAGGACCAGCATAACAAGCAAGCGCAGAAAGGACTAGAAGCTTGAATAGCATCCACATAACGGTGTAATGAAAACCGGGGGAAAAAAGGGTTTCTTTAAAGCCTACAACATTAGACAGTATAGGTTCATTAAACTTCAGACTGCAGTATACACACACACAGGTAGGGTTGTGTATCGTTTGAATTTGAAAGATTCTGATTCCGATTCCGATTCCTTGTTTCGATTCCGGTTCCCAACGAATCTCGATTCCGATTCTTTTAAGAGGCAGGGTCAAAAAAATTTAGCTAACCTTGCTAACCAACGGTCTTTCTGAAGGAAATACTCCTTTCTAAAGGGAAATACTCTGCATGTTGCAGAGATTTTGATATTTTTAGAAAAGTGAAACCACACTTTGGACCGCCGACGTAAGCTACTCATGTTCGACTCGCGCGGTTATGCCAACACTTCCGGTAGACGCTTCTTCGTTGGTGTTGTTCAGTGGTTTCTTCTTCTGGTCGGCGGACAGTGAATATCGTAACTAGGAATCGAAATTTTAACTTTTGAACGATTCCGGGAAAAACGAAAAGTTAGTCCCGGTTCCAATCGATACTCGATTCTCGGCACCCAACCCTACACACAGGGTTAGAATTGTTGGATTATTCCAAATAAATAAATTGTGATTCAAAAACAAATGTAAAAAGATTCACAAAAATGTATCATATTCACAAATAAATAGATTAAGATCCACAAACAATGCATTTGCTTTTAACGTCCTGAGTTTATCCTGATGGAAATATAAAGAAGCCTTAAAACTCCAACAATCTTTTGGAAACAGTGTGTTTTCACCAGCTCTGAGTAGCCTAACGTGATTGGTTGTAGCGAGAATATGCTTTGATTGGTCAGATCAATGTGGACGTTATCTAATTGGCTTGATGAAACGGTGGGTGGAGTCCACTTATTTGTGGATTTGTCTGCAAGTCAACGCTAGAAGTGTTTGCAAATGGGGATTTACAAATGCACAAGAAGCAATTTACAAAAGCGTGCAGTGATTTTCAAATGAACAGAAAGTGGTTTACAAATAAATGCCTCAGGCAGAGTTGTGTTCATGACATAATCTCATTTTATTTATTTGTGAAATGTTTACATTTTTTGTAAAACTCTTTACATTTATTTGTGGATCTTAATTAATCTATTTATTTGTGAATTTGATACATTTTTGTGAATCTCTTTACATTTGCTTGTGAATCCCAATCTATTTATTTGGAATAATGCAACAATAAAAAAAGAATGTAGCGTTACAAATAAAAATGTGTTTCTGTTACGTAAACCGGTCAATTTCCCTATAACAAGCACTGCTGCTTTTCAATGAATCAACAGAGACTTATAAAATAGCATTTTCTGGTGACAGATTTTTATACTCTCTGTTTACAAGGGCCATATTTTTTCTTAGATTAGCATACACCATTTCAATTCACGTTCCTGTCCCATAAATATTTCAACACTAAAGTATTCTACAATCCTCTGAGGTTCATTTCATTGTGAAATATTACATTTGTTGAATATCTATAAGTGAACATTAACACTAGATGGGTTTGTTTACATGTTCGCATTCTCATGAATACGTCCTTTCACATTTTGACCTTGTAGACATTCTCCACAATAGGCAGCAATCAGCACAGGAGAAGGTTGATAGACTGGTGAAATAAGTTTAAGAGGTTAGTTTTGTTGCTCAGAGGCACTGTTAAAGCGAGAGAATTCTTAATGAAAACAGGTTTAATAGGGCAGAGGGAAACTCTTCGATTGCATTCCTGTTTAATTTAATGAGCCTTAAGCCAAGCGATTTAGTTCTTTTAATTGCCCTTCTCTCATTGTTAAAAAGATGTATGTGGCCGTCTTCTGCAGCGTAAATTCCTCTGAATAACAGTTTAGTTTTGGTTTCTTCCACCATGGAAGGACTGAACGGTTCTTTCTGTTCCCCTTGAGTTCCACTAAAACAGCACAGCACGGTGAAAATTCAATTTGAAAATAACTTTGGATGTTTAGATTACACAGCTATTTCCATGAAATTCATATTCAGAGAGAAAGAATATAAATAGAGTATCAGTTCTGACTTTTTTTTTTTAATGAAGCAGGTGCTGGTGGGCGGAAACATTGCTGATTTGCTTATTCTACAAACCAATCACTATCTAACTCTAGGTGGCTAATCAAATTTTCGTCTTCGTAAAACTCATCAATTTCAAATTTTCAGCTAAAATCAGACTTAAATAACAGCCTTGCTCAACAAAATAGAGAGCTGCCTTGCTGTCTCCAGTAAAAGGAAAAAAAAACATCCTTTAAGAAAGACACACTATACAGATTCATATACCATACACATAACATTCACATAAAACATAATATTAGTTCAGACTTCAGAGGTATAAATGCATTTCTGTCATGACAACTCTCTCTAAGAGATATTGGTAATGGAAATGAATTTGTTCTTGGCGGAATAGATCTGCTACGCTGCTGCTGAAGAGCAAGTATTGAGATTTGCTACTGCCAATTCATTCACAGGCATTGCTGTGAGCATGTAAGACGTGATGCTCTAGCTGCACATGTAACATGCATGAATTCACCCCCGAAGAAGATCTATACAGGTGGAGCTGGGGAAGGTGAAGGGTTTCTGGATGTGCTCTGCAGACTGCAAAAAGCAACACTACCAGTATTTGAATATTGAGCCGTAGCTCATTGGCCACTGATGTATTAGCAACCAATCAGCTGGTATACCTGAAAGGTCATGTGAAATGCGTTTTCAGTCATGTAGTGTGGACGGAGATTGTTTCTTAAACGCAATGGAAACACCTAGGGCTGTCAAACGATTAATCGCGATTAATCGCATTCAAAATAAAAGTTTGTGTTTACATAATATATTTGGGCGTAGTGTGTATAATTATTTTGTATATATAAATAGACACACATGCATGTACATATTTAAGAAAAACGTGTTCTTAATATATCAAATATTTATATTTATACATAATATTAATTATGTATAAATATATATAAAGTATATACTTTCAGATTTTTCTTAAATATATACATGCATGTGTGTGTATTTATATATACAAAATAATTATACACACTACGCCCACATATATTACGTAAACACAAACTTTTATTTTGAATGCGATTAATCGCGATTAATCGTTTGACAACCCTAGAAACACCAGTAAGTACAAGGATCGTTTTCAAGCACTAGTGTAAGATAGTAGCTCACTAGGTTTTGGAATGGCCACATACATTATTAAAGCTACACTGTGAAATTTTTACCTCCATCTAGCGGTGAAAAGATATATGACCATCCAGTGAATATTAGTTTCTGTTCCTCTCAATTCCGATTTCATTTTAACTCCTACGGTGGCCAATGTAGTCAAAGATTAACATGGCTTCCAGTTCGACCTCATCCATGAGTGTTAACTCAAACGTAAACATGAAAGGCGAAGCTTGAATTAATGGGTATGTCCCTCTTTGGCTAATGTACTTTCAAGATGGAGGGGCAACATGGCGACCGACATTAGAACCCCTTACCCGTATGTATTTTCAATGGCATATTATACACTCATGAGAATACTTTATTACTTGAACGAATACATTAATGAGTATATTT
Organism: Cyprinella venusta; assembly: GCA_038021265.1. Taxonomy (NCBI): domain Eukaryota; kingdom Metazoa; phylum Chordata; class Actinopteri; order Cypriniformes; family Leuciscidae; genus Cyprinella; species Cyprinella venusta. The sequence goes on from CM075874.1 coordinate 27,579,116, forward strand.
TTGAAAGAACTAAGTGTTTTTAGCTAAGAATAAACTAAAAGAGTTACACAGTGTAGCTTTAAAAGTGCTGTACATGTAATTTTTTGACTGTACTAAAGCATAATAAATATTTAGGAAAAAATGTGAAGTTCACATTCTAGTTTCTCAGAAAAACAATGCTACAGCCAACTATACAGCAATTTGAAATGTGCGTTCGATGACAGTCTGTTTTTGTTTTGGTCTGTGTGATCCCGCCAACTGCCAATTTACCCAATAGTATTTCAACACCCCGGGATGCCAGCTGATGAAAAACACAGCATATTGCAACCAAGGAAGCCAGCAAATGAACTGGATCAGAGATCGCAGATTATACCCGAATAAAAAGCCTCGGCATCCATCTAAATAGCTCTATGACAAGAGGCATATTAAAATGCAGATGAATCAACTCAAACTCACTGAGTAAGCCTAATCTCCTTCCATTGTCAATTGCGCTCGCTCATTTTGCGTGTCCAAAAATTGGCAAACCATATGAGCATTTGGGGTGTAATAATACATTGATATGGACCGATGAATCGATTAAACGGCAAACGATACAATGCATCGATGCCACACGTAAAATATCGATATGAGGTACCTTTTTTATTGACAATATAGCCCTGAATCGAATCGCAGAATTTTTGGAGGTATTGGCAAATATCGTATCTCTGGCTGAGAGAATCGATCTTATACTGTACTGATGAACAGTCCGATTTACACCCCTAGTTAGCATCGAGTCTGAGGAGGTGTCGTGGGAAACAGCTCTTTCCAATATTTTGAATTTGTACTGCAAACCATTTCAATTGCTAGCTGTCAATACTACATACTGCACCTTTTACTGTTGCTGAAACAATTTCAGCTTGTAAGCTGACCACACTGAAAAGCATTGACCAGGGTTAAGCTCAATCGAAAATATTTGAAGCATAAGTGTATTGAACGTACTTCAACCTTTTCTTAAGTCGAAATTATTTTCTGTGGTAATTTACCTTAAGCAACAAAGGCTGTTAATTGAGTTCAATTTAAAAGTTCAATGGTAAATTCTATTACTCCGACCAAAGGAAACATGCAAACATGCCTCTTTCACTCCCTGCTCCCTCTCCTCCTCTCTGTAAGATGACCTGTCTGTTTCATATGAGGCTTGCTGCGTTGCAGAGAGTTCTGACAGGCATGCATGTAAATGGGATACACAGATACACAAACCATCTGCATCCTGACAGACCGCAAGCTTATGAATATTAGAGGACAGATGCTTTAAACAACTGTGCGTGCATCTGAATGCACATTGGACATCAAGCTACATGAGTCCATTTCCACCACTTCCAGATAATCATACCTATACTTATTCACCATCACAGCACTCATCATCTTCTCTATAATCATTATCATCATCAGTCACACCAAAATCAGAAATATAGTCGAAACATACATGGTATCCTAAATCCTTTCTATTCTGGGGAAAAAAAAAGACTTGATGCTAGAAAGATGCCACTGTGAACCTGTTATAGACATGTTGTAAAGCCTAGCTTACCTTTGCCATCTGTGCCTGCACGCCACTGGCCTTCAGGGACGCTACAGCTTTCTGCGCCGCTGCCGGACTGTCGAAATCCACAAAGCCATATCCTACAAACACGCATACAGAGTAAGAGTGAGATAAGAGATATTTATACACATTATAAGACACATATTCTTGCCAAAAATGGAAGAATTCTTTATCAGACATTAATCAGACCTTATCGGACACATTTATCAGATTCAAAATGCATGGGTCAAAACAAGACCGCTCTGTTGTTTGTCTTATCATGCTGATCGTGGCGACACAAGAGAGTCTGCATGTTTGAGCACAGCCGCTTGTGTCTGTGTGTGTGTGCTTGGGGAGACAGGAAACGGCCATTTTGTTCAAGGCTCATGCTTGTCAACTATTTCCTCAGTAACAGGACAGAGAAGGATTCAGCCTGACCTCACCCTGTAAAATCTAGCTTAAAGGAAGAGTTCAGCCAAAAATGAACATTCTATTATTAGTCGCATTTACTTATTCCAAATTCATTTCATTTTCTTTGTGGAAGGCAAAAGGTGCATTTTTTTATGCACCATTATATTGTACAATGGAAACTTTTTAAAATATGATAAAAGAAAAGAAAATCCCAGTAACTGAGCAGATTGTGAAATACTCAGACCGGCCCGTCTGGCACCAACAACCATACCACGCTCAAAATTGCTTAAATCACCTTTCTTTCCCATTCTGACATTCAGTTTGGAGTTCAGGAGATTGTCTTGACTAGGACCACAACCCTAAATGCATTGAAGCAACTGCCATGTGATTGGTTGATTAGATAATTGCATTAATGAGAAATTGAACAGGTGTTCCTAATAATCCTTTAGGTGAGTATATATCTATATATGAAGAGTTCAGATGCAAAAGCCTCTAAGTGCCATTTGAAATTTTCTTCTAAAATGATCATTTTTATCAAGCTTGTATATTTAAGTTCAGTAATTTAACTTTGCCATTTAAGTGAAATTACTGAACTTAAATATACAAGCTTGATAAAAATGGTCATTTTAGAAGAAAATTTCAAATTGCATTTAGAGCCTTTTGCATCTGAACTCTTCATATATATATATATATATATATATATATATATATACAGCATGGTTCATGCATGGTTCATGGGAAACCAGCTAACAGCCAGCTTAGACCAGCAAGAAAGCGTTTACCATGTTTTAAAGGGATACTCCACTTTTTTTTGGAAATAGGCTCATTTTACAACTCCCCCAGAGTTAAATAGTTGAGTTTTACCGTTTTCAAATCCATTCAGCCAATTTTCTGATATTTAGAAGAATATCAATCACCAGAGAGTTTCTGGTCTCATTGACTTCCATAGTAGGAAAAAAATATACTATGGAAGTCAATGAGACCAGAAACTGTCTGGTTACTGATATTCTTCTAAATATCAGAAAATCGGCTAAAAGGATTCGAAAACGGTAAAAACTCAACTGTTTAACTCTAAAAATAAGCCTATTTCCAAAAAAAGTGGAATATCCCTTTAAAACTCGGCTACTTTTCCAGTAGGGTCAATTTCGCCACCCAGCTCTTTAACCAAACATTTATTTGGCAGCATGCGAGATAGAAGATCCATGACTTCCTTTACGACATATCATATTAAAAACTGCAGCGCAGAAGGTTCTTAAAGACCCTCGGGACATTTGAGGCACATTTGAGGCAGTGTGTCTTCATTCGGCAGAGGCATTCTCACCATAAGCCTCTCTAAACTCTAAACACACACACTCTCAAAGCCTGACTGACATTCGAAACCACAGATGGCAGAGCACGGAGCTTTGGAGAGCCCGCGAACGGTTCAAGCCAACAGCTCTATATGCCAGACATATGTGTTCATTTACGCACGCACACACACCTTACATATAGAACAACACGCCATCCGCTTTGAAGTCTCCCGGTAAACATGGATATGAGAAGGAGAGGGAGAAAGATCTCTACAGCGGAGAACAGAGCCATCCAGATGTTCCAAAGAATGTAGATGTTTCATAAGCCTAAGAAAACAGAGCGTGTGTGTGAAAAGGGATTTCCAGGAGACTGTTCTTGATCCAGAGAGAGGAACACTTCTGGTTTAAGAGATCGCTGCAAGCATTCCTGAGGTCACTGACCAAGAGAGCTAAACAGCAGCCATCAGGAAGTGGGCTGAGAAAGAGGTTTCAAGTTGAAGAATGCAGGGATCAATTTCTATTAACAATGTGACACCCAGGACCGGAAAAAGGCCTGAAAAGGAGCTTGATAAAGAGGCGAAAAAGATAAAAAAGAGCCTGTTTGTGTACATCATGCAGATGAGGGTTTTGCCTGGAAGTGTTTTCGAAGCTTTATGTAATTAAATCCATAAATACAAATGAGTGGCCCTATTCACTTCCTTTCTTTTATTTTGCCTCTCCGTATATTTCCTTTGGACTGTGAGAAAAAAAAAAAAAGCTGAGCAAAATATCTTCTTCCTCTGCACATAATTCCAATTAGAAAAGGAAAGCGAGGTAGTGAAAGAGGGAGCTTGTTAGCGTGCTGGTGTGTTGTATAACATGCAAATATTTACGCTAACTCAGTTTAATGAGAGGCTCGTGATTGAGTAAAAGAGAAAATCAAACACACCCTCGATGTTGCCCACAACCCCCACCAACGTCATTCGCTTCATCTGTCATTACGGACAAGGGGGGGAAAAAAAACAGCTGTCTGAAACTGAAAATATCTTTTTTTTGCAACTAACAAATTCATAATTACCAAGTCTAGTTGAGTAATTGAAAACACACGAAGTAAACACAAACGGCCAACAACCCATGTAAGAAGAGATTAAAACGTTGCGGAGCTTGATAACTTACGAATGATAAACGGACCGAACAAACTTGATTGTAAACAACTCTCGATGGTTTACTCCATCATATGGGATTAATCTATGGCAGATAGGCCTGTAATTGCAATCATTTAACATATCTTTGAAATGAACACTGCATATCCTGTGCAAAAAAAAAAGAAAGAAAAAGAAAAAAGGACGGCGTAGAAGCAAGCAGAACAAACACGAGTAGATCCAGCAAAGCCGTGAATAAAGCGAATCCATCTTTTTGTTCGTTTCCTGTCTGATATCCTTGGCTCCCATAAGTCCTGGCTGGAAGCCCATCAGGGTGGAGGAGCCTGGCAGAGTAGGAGGGCAGTTAACTCCAGGAAGTGGAAGTCCTCTAAAGCCTGGAGTGGTTTCCTCTGCTTCCCAAACACTCCCTCCCTCCCCTTCCCATGTGGGCATTAATACTCATTTTCGGACATATTAGATGCGCCTTCAGAGAGAAAGCATGGCAAAGAAACGTATACGTACACACAAAACAGGAGAAAGCCAGTTTGGCAGATTGTGTAGGAAGACGGGCTGTTTATTTACAGCACCGGCTGAGTGTTTCCTGAAAAGAGGCTGTCTGCTAAATCATCAATTTCAGCCGGACACTTCCCTCGCCCCGTGGCTATTTTTAAACACCCACGACTAGGCCCGGACTTTTCAAATCAACACAGGAGGAACCCTGTGCTTTTCCTTGCCATGGCTAACCCTGTTAGTCACGCTAACGTCTTATCCGGTTGTAAAGACTTCACCCACAATCACGCTAACACGTTTCCGCCTCTAAGGTTCATCCAGACAATCTCCCGACTAATCTTTCAAAAGCGGTCATTTTATAAGGATTATTGATTATTTTAAGTGAGACTGCGAATGCTCTGTGAGCATAATTCAAGTCGATATTGACTGCGGTACTCACCTTTGCACTGGTTGGTGTTTTTGTCCAGGATTGCCTTTGTTGACACTATTTTTCCATACCTGCAGAGGACAGAGAGAACAACAGGGTCAGCTCAAATGAAAGCACATCAAGTATATTTCAACGTATTACATGAAAGTGGGCAAAACTGTTTTGGACTTTTTGGTCCACTAACAGTGTTTAATCTTAAGATCTTTTCACACTCTTAGAAGTAAAGGTTCTATATAGAACCTTAAAAGGTTCTAAAGCGCTACATATTTGGAACCCCTAAAATGCAATGCATGGGAGCAGTGTTGTAGTCGAAACCACCTCACTCGAGTCCAAGTTGAGACCGAGACCAGAGAGAGTCGAGTCCGAGTCGAGTCCGAGATCAGAGACGGTCGAGTCCGAGTCGAGACCGAGACCAGTGAGGGTTGATTACCTAATTTACTTTTATTTACTTAGAGAAATCCTTTTTTTTTACTGAATTTACTTAGAGTTTAAAAAAATATGATCAGTTTTGGGTAAAAAGGCCACATAGGTGGTGTTAAAAGTAATTTTATTACAATTTGTCATGCGCAGTTGCGCACTAGAAAATCACCAATCACTAGGCGTGTCAATCAATTTAAAGAAATATTTTATTAACATACATTAATAATCATGAAAAATATTTTGAAGTGGACTCGGGAATAAGTCTGAGTCCTAAAAAAAAAAATGTTAGAGTCCGAGTCAATTCCGAGTCCAAATGCACACGAGTCCATGACAAGACCAAGACCATTAAAATATGGTCTCGAGACCGAGTCCGAAACGAGTCCGAGTACTACAACACTGCATGGGAGTGATCACAAAATTCAAGATATGGGGGTTTAAAAATGTAATTAATCAATATCACACAAGGGGTGCCATTTCAGTTTTTATCCTACAAAAATCAGCATGATTAAAATGCGATATTAAGTTACTACAACAGTTTAATAAACAATAATTTAATTACAACTACAAAATATTGCAGAATAATGTAATATATGAATGAATAATAGCCTATAAATAATCTTTGTGCCAAAGGGGTTCTTTCTTGTCATTTGCAGTTGAGTAAAGAACCATGCTACATACACAGTATAGAACCCTTTTTTCTAAGAGTGTACTACTAATTTTCTACTGATTTTAGAATGTTATAAACATTGTCAATATTCAATAACATTTCTTTATTAAGTAGATTTTGGGAACGGTTTTAAAGTGACCTTCATTTAACAAAAAAAAAAGTTAAAATGTGTTAGTTAATAAAAGTCAACCCCTGGGACACACAAGTGCCTGAACTTGATGAAAAACCCAAGTGTAATCTATGCTCCGAACTTAATTAAAAAGTTTGAGCCTAACTCAAAGAGTACTGTATGTTTAATAAGGTGTAGCTTAGCTTCATTAAAAACCTTGACGAAAGGATCTACATCGATACATCAATACATTCCTTAACAGTACACCGTAAACAAGGAGAGGTTGATTTTGGGCGCAGGATGTGAGTTTCAAACCCCAGTGTTTTAATTAAACATTGGAAGCATCACAGAGCACCAATCTACACCACAAAAATCCGCACCCTCGTTTTCACTTTTTCACCTCAGCTCACAGCTCTTGTATTCTTGTAATAATCTTTCTCTTTTTTTCTCCCTCTGCTCCACAAAACCCCTATTCACATAGCGAAATCAGTCTTGTCACGGAACCACGAAAAGTGTCTGCACAACAGATGAATCCCTTTCCCCTCTGCAGTCCCTCTTTTCCCATATCCCTCCCCTACCACCTGCCTTCCATCCACGATGGAGGTAATAAAGTTACTTATCGCTTCCGTCTCCGCCTGAAGACTGATATAGCCATGGCGCTCCTGATGTGACTTTTTTAATTAATATTTAATGTGGCTCCCACCTCCAGGAAAAAAGCGGGAGACTATATTACCCACCTCTATAAGGATGGAGGCGTTTAATAAGGGAAAGATCATTTTACTGTCACCGTGAGAAGCGGCGTCCCATCGAGGCATTGTGTCGCTGATGTCTGGAAAATGGCAGCTAATTCATCTCATAAGCCCACAAACTGCACAGCTTTACAGAAGAAATACAAATAATTAGCATAAGCCGCTGTAGAACTACGAGGTTGATAGCAGAAAAAAAACAATTGCCGTGAATTTATCAACAAAGTTTTCTGCAATTCACACCATAACACAGCGAGTAAGTGTGGGCGGAAAAAACTGATAATCACAACTCTGGGATTGCAGAGACTCATTATAGAAACAATACTGGTTTTGTTTGATTTTTTTTTTTTTCGTCGATATGGTTTGTCAGTAAACAAAGTTGAAACTTGGGGGATGAGAACAACCACATAACAGAGAGTGGAAGACATGAAAATGCAGAGCTCTGCTGGAGAAAGCATGCAGCGGACCAGTGTGAGGGAAACACATGAGAACCATTTGACTCGAACGCTTGATTTGCTGCCATTTCATCTTGCAAAACAAGTGGTTGGACAAACACAGGCGTCTCAGATGAGTGAGTGGGTCGGGGGTGGAGCTGAGAGAGGAATGTAGTCGTCAATAAATATAGCTGGCAACGTTTCCGCAAACCAGTGCCATGCCGCGGTCATGCACACGGATGTCTCACTAACACGAAACTCACGAACAGGAAGGTTTCCTCACAAACATAGGCGTAGATTCATTCTACGACAGACAATAAGGGATGCAGGGGGTGAAATGTCCCCCCATCTTGTTTTGTTTGTTTAGATTGAGAACTACCTAGGTAGGATAAAGAGTTCAAGAGTTCAATAGTCGGAGTCTGTTGTTGAGATTTAGAAGTTACAAAATGAAAGTCTTTGTTGAAACCTCAAAAACTTGAAATGACCCCAGTGCTGTACTTTCTGGTTAACGTAATGTTCTTTCAGATCATTTGTCAGAATGACACAGCTAACATTGCAGCCAAAGGTGGAGGAGCTCACTGTGAGAACATCTGGCAAAGTGTCCTGATCACTCTCGCACTAAACAATGAGCATCAGGGTAGTTTAAAGTTGACGATGAGCATTGATGCTGGCATGTGACGTTACTCTACACAGGCTTAAAGAGAATTGACAATATATGTATTTGCTCAATAATGTAATTGTGGGTGTATTTTGTTCTTTTTTAAATAATGTTTACCACCCCAAATCTTCTATAGTTCTGTCATCAGTTACATACCCTCATGTTATTCTTATTTCAAATGCACAAATGCAACAAGATTTATTTACTTTTAAATCTAATCTTCAAAACTAGTTGAGAGGAAGTAAATTATGACAGAATATTATTTTTGGGTGGGGAACTGTTCCTTTAATGTGGTCTTATAGTCATTAGCTTTCGAAGGTGTACTAGCTTTAATAATTAGCATTGCAAGCATTTCATTACAGTATCCACATATGTAAAATTCATGCTAGCAAATCTCCAGTGTTATAAGTCACACTAATGAAGGGCTGAACCCTTTTTTTAAATGAGTTGCATTTCAAGATTATTTCCGATCAACTGAAAAACTTTCTTCTGACTTTTGATGAAGAACAAGATTCAAGTGTGTTTACTAGCTCAAAGCATTCAGAACCACAAGCATGGAGTTCCCCTCATGGATGCCTGAACTAGAGTGCCAAGAATTTGACCTTACATAGCATCAAGCCTAAGAGCTACAGTGAGAGAAGTCGCATGTTACAATATTAGTAAACAATCTACTTTATGATACAGCAAAAATATACTCATTAACTCAAGGACAAAAATAGCATATTGCATCATGTCCAAGCAATTCCAAACACAACAGAGCTGCAAATCACATAAATCTCATTCATATTATTAACTTTGACTTTTTGTTTTTAGTTTTTGTTCTAATCAGCCATGACTGACAACAGTATATATTGCATATCAAGACACTTTGCCGGTTGTTTGCAATTGGTTGGCCTGGCCACAATGAAATCTCACTGGTCCAAAGTCCTGCTATACAGCTGTGTATTAAAGAAATAACCAATAGACTTTCTATCCCACATTTCTGGTCCTATACTTGCATAATCATAATAAAAATAGCGCTACCCCAAAATGTCTTTCCTTTTTGATGATGTCACAGATTGGGTGTGATTTTGTTGATTTCAGTGAGAGCAGATAAACTACATAGTGCTCAAATGTTGTCAAGTCAGTAAAGCCCCTTTCACACAGCGCGGTGATTCCAGAAAATTGCTATAAAATTGCCAGAGTGCCTTCTGAGTGAACGCAAACATGTTCCAGGATTGACTCCGCCATCGATCCCGGGAGGGGGACCTAGTTACATTGTCGGGATCAGTCCCGGAACTCGCCCTGTGTGAACATAAGCTGTACTAAATACAGCAAGGAATGTGTTGTAGTGATGATGCTGAAGCTGAAATCGTTCGCCAGCTTAAGTGAAACAGAACGTTGCGCTAATTTATGATCGAATCAGAAAAAAAAGCATGAGCGTGGTTTCGCAGAAATCATAGATCATAAGCAAACTTAAAGGAGTAGTTCACTTTTGAAAAATCTTTTGCTGATAATTTACTCACCCCCATGCCATCCAAGATGTCAATGTCATTCTTTCTTCAGTCAAAAAGAAATTAAGGTTTTTGATGAAAACATTCCAGGATTTTTCTCCATATAATGGACTTCAGTGGGAACCAAACGGTTCAAAAAAGGTCCAAAAGACACTTTCAGTACAAACTGCAAACTGTTCAAAGGGCTTTAAACGATTCAAGACGATGAATAAGGGTCTTATCAAAGCGAATTGATTGCTCATTTAACAAATAAATAACAAAGTTTAAGTTTTACAAGCTCAAATGCTCACCTTGCTCTGTTCTGTGATGCATGTTTGTTACTCTCCTGTTCAAACTCGTTCATCAAATCTTTTTTCAAGTCATTTGGTTCATTCAACAAAAGAAACGAACGAATTGACTCGGAAAAAGATTTGTTCATTTTGATGAACGAGTTCGAACAGGAAAGTCACAAACGTGCATCACAGACCAGAGCAAGGCGAGCATTTAAGTTAATAAAACTTAAACTTTGTAATTTATTAATTAAATGAGTGATCGCTTCGCTTGATAAGACCCTTATTCATCGTCTAAAATCGTTTAAAGCCCTTTGAACAGTTTGCAGTTTGTACTGAAAGTGTCTTTTGGACCTTGAACCGTTTGGATGCCCAACGCCCTTACAATAACAGATACTAGAGAGCTTTAATTAGCATGCTGATACCACACACACCAAAACCTCCAGTGAAAGATGGGATATGTGGGATCACAATGTTCTAACTCTGGTGATCTGGACGAAGGAACCTTCTCTCCACATTGACCATGACCAGAGCAGATCAGGTCCAAAAGAGAGGCCCACAAATGACACACACAGGATGACACACATGCCACCACCCTTTCCAACTCAGCACACACTGAACCCTCTGAGTGCTTTAGTCAACCCACAAGCACACGAAATCAAATCAACATGAACACAAGAAACGGTAAACACCACATGAGGTTAACCAAAACGCCTAGAACGACTTTCAATGAAGATAAATATATTTGTAGATCCACACACGCACTTTTGAAAGATCGCGACACGGCTCAACGTGCTGTGACAGCCCAAGCTGGGAGCAGATCCCAGCTGATTTGATCACCGTCAAGACAACACGTCTTGTGTACGAAGCTTTCAGCTGCAGTGTGTGAAGTGCTAATGACAGTTCTCAAAGGGCCGTCACACACTCTGATCTGTGTTTTTATTTTCCCCAGAGCACCGGCAGCCACGGATGCCGGACCGTTTGATGTCTCGTGCCGAGAGATGTGAACCAGCATTCTTTCAACTTCTATCCAGGTGGGTGTGTAGGATCTCTTAATTGGCTACCAATGCAGCTGTCTCGTCTGACACGCCGCTCGACACTTCAGCAGCGCAAGTTACAAGCATCTGATGTTTGTTTGTATACTCGCTTGCACCGTTGGAGTCAAGAAAGAAGCCCTGTGACTTTGCAAAAGGAGAATTCACTTTCCTGAAGTGCCATGGCATTGATTACACAAAGCTTGTTCAAACTTGTTAGAAAGTTCAACAATAAAAAATAAGCCGAGGCATGACTCAATATACATGCAACGCATTCATAATGCAGCATTTCTGCTCACCAGTCTCTCAAAAAACTTAAAATTTTTAGTAAAAAAAAACAAATATATAATATAAATAATATTTAAAAAAATGATCATTTTTGATAATTATTTTGAATGAATATTGTAGGTAATAAATGCAGTAGCAGAAACTGTTAAAAAAGAATTGTCTAAATTGTCTAAGATAAAAAATAACAATATTATATATATATATATTTATATATACAGTATATACACATACCAATATATATATATATATATATATATATATATATATTTATATTAGGGCTGTCAAATGATTAATCGTGATTAATCGCATCCAAAATAAAAGTTTTTGTTTACATAATATATGTGGGTGCACTGTGTATAATTATTTTATATACATAAATACACACACATGCTTGTATATATTTAAGAAATATTTTCATGTATATACTGTATATAGATTTATATATAATTTACATTATATATAAATATAAATATTTTATATATAAATAATTTTTTTTCTTAAATATACTGTACATGAATGTGTATTTATATATAGACAAAATAATTATACACAGTGCACCCACATATATTATGTAAACAAAAACTTTTATTTTGGATGCGATTAATCATGATTAATCATTTGACAGCCCTAATATATATATATATATATATATATATATATATATATATATATATATATATATATACTTTTGTCATCACCTCAAAGGAAGACAGAATAAGAACATTCTTGCATATTATTGCACAGCGAACTAAAAAAAATGTAGCATTAGACAAACACATCTCATATTACATTTTCTTGACCTTCTCTCACCAAGGACAGCAAGTGAGCCAAGACTGCCACGGGTGTCCTATTATTCAGTCAGAGACAAAGCGAGTGACGTGACTAACATTCGGTGAAGTTACCAAATGCGAAGCGCTTCTTTAAATGTGTGTGTGAGCAACCTATTTGCAAGTGTGGCGGTGCAAAGTTAATCTTCGTTAAATAAGTCTTCAAATCACACATGCAATCTGGCAGATTGTACTAGCAAATTAGAATCCTTTATTTGTGTACCTTACATTATGGCCCTTTATTTATTATTAATGGTAAATCTAGGTCTGTGTCCAAAAGGCAACAGGAACCGTGCTTATAGGACAAGGCTTGCATCACTTTTTTTCTTGGTACCAAGGATTGTGAGTGTATCTCTAGTTTGAACAGTCGCGGAGAGTTCAAAAAGATGACTGACGCCTTCCTTGCTGTGCAACGTGATCTCATAAGTATTTATATGTATTTTTACATTAAGTGTGGTTTCTATAAAAGGTACATTTACGTTTCCATAGACACTGAAACGTAGATTATTAATATACTGACAGCACCAAACATTAATTATTTAAGTGCGCACAACATTACAGACGTGCAAATGTGTACAAATTCTTATTCATAAATATTACAATAGTGGTATTAATATTTTGACACTATTGTATTTAACTGTCATATCATATTGTATTTAACTGTCATAACTGTCAACTGGCTATTTTCAGTTGCATTTCTTAACATATCACTTTGTTCTGTGACATTTGCTGCAAATTCTTATTGAAGGATTAGATGATGTTAAACAAGACAACACTTTGAACCCTTAAAATAGCATTTATCATGTAATATTTCTTTTGTTTGCTTTGGGACACAAAAGGTGCAGTATAGTCCTATCTTGTGACTTACAATAGAACCATAAAATACACACGAAAAAGCCCCACATAAATTCACAAAAGTAATACATTTTATTCATGCACTGTAATCCGAATTCCATTCTAAAAGAATCCATTCAATTGAGTGGAACAAACTGAAATTCAAGCTTTGATTCAGTGATCTACTCTCCATTCCGTTCATTGACCGTAAATGTCAAATCCCACACTTGTTATAAATTTTAAAATTGCTGCCTCAAGAGAAGCTTTAGGACACATTTTATGGCAGTGAGGGATATCAGAAACTCATTGAGTCTTGCCTGCTTCAATACAGATTGTGACATGTCATGTTTTGGGTGATGTGCGTTTGAAAAGCGCACTTTCACGAAGTGGATCGGGATCAGATCTTCAGAGATTATTAACTTAAATTCTGCTCTGTACTTCATGCAAAACTATATACTGCCAGAGAGGCATACTGCCAGATTTTGTTGATCACAATTGTCTGTCTGTTATGTTTTTCTTTGTTACTCAACATTTTTTTTTAAAGAAATGGTTATAGAGGAGTGGGATTGGTGTTTTAAATAAATATATTTTAATGCTATATTGTTATTAAAATAGTCATTTTTTACTTTTTCTAAAATGTATCAAATATCAATTATACAAATATATATATGATATGAATGATTCATAAATATGTAATGATGTTTAAGTATTGACCATATTGTATGTTTCAGGATCTATTCAAATTATTATTATTATTATTATTATATTAATACCAACGTATTAACAATGAGACTCTGAAGGCACTAGACAGAACTGATATCAATAAAACAGAGCCAAATCCAGCCCAAATGAACTTTATTCCGGGTGTTTAGGCACCTTTTGCATAAGCTTCCCACTTTCTCTTCCTTTCCCACCTCAGACATATTGACAGGAGCTGTGTGATACAGAGCGAGACGGAGAGATTGAGTTTACAAAGACTTCAAGATGACTCGTGATAGCTAGCAGCTTTTTGGCCCTCATATGCTCTTCTGAACATACCCAGAACAGTTCGCTTCAGAGCTTCAAGAGGAGTCAGACACTCATCTGACCTTGGGTTAGGTCTGTATGCTGGAGACATGTTGCTGCTTTCAGGTTTTTAAAAAAAAGAGCAAAAAAGAGATATAACCACAGATATTGCAGGGAAGTCTCATAAGTGAAACATCACTATAGCCACTTTCCTGCACTAACCTGCACCACGAAAACATAAAACCATTCAAGTTAAAGGGATTAGTTCACCCAAAAATTAAAATTATGTCATTAATTTTCTGTTTATCTTTGGAACACAGTTTAAGACATTTTAGATTTAGTTTGAGAGCTTTCTGTACCTCCATTGAAAATGTACACACGGTATACTGTCCTTGTCCAGAAAGGAAATAAAGACATCATCAAAGTAGTCCATCAGTGGGTTAGAATGTTCTGAAGCATCGAAAATACATTTTGGTCCAAAAATAACGACTATTCAGCATTGTATTCTCAGCATTTGAAACACTTCCACAGGATGCACCAGCAACACGTTCTCCCTCTTTAATCTGTCCGACAGCGAGTTGACACCCTTTACAGTCAGACACACAAACCCGCGTCCTTTTACTCACTCGTTTAATTTGCTCCGGATGATTAATGTTGGTTACAGGGTGAGGGATTGTGCATATTGAGCATAATTGTACTCATTCCCGCAGATTTTGTGCTCACACCCATAAAGACAAGTATATTAGCTACTTAAAATAGTATAATGGGTCCGTGCGTCATATCTTAAAGGGATACTCCACTTTTTTTGGAAATAGGCTCATTTTACCACTCCCCCAGAGTTTTACCATTTTTGAATCCATTCAGCCGATTTTTTTGATATTTAAGAATTTCAGTAACCAGACAGTTTCTGGTCTCATTGACTTCCATAGTATATTTTTTTTTCCTATGGAAGTCAATGAGACCAGAAACTGTCTGGTTGCAGATATTCTTCTAAATATCAAAAAATCGGCTGAATGGATTCGAAAACGGTAAAACTCAACTGTTTAATTCTGGGGGAGTGGTAAAATGAGCCTACTTACAAAAAAGTGGAGTATCCCTTTAAAGCAAGAGCAGCCTAATATACTGCCTGCCAAATAATGAGATAATATTAAAACCTTCTATATGGCAGTTTTTCCCTATGATATCGATGTCAAAAATGTGCAAAAATCATTGTGCAAAAAAGTTAATGTCACACCCTGTCTAGAGAGATCATTGATCAAGCTATTTCGGACACTGTGACAATGTATATTGAGACAAACTGTTTTTGACCTTCCTATTGTAGAAGACCTGCTATACAAAATAAGGACCGTTTAAAATTGCATAATAGGGGCACTTTAAGATGGTACTGGATAAAAGTGACATTTACATATGAGAGCGTACTGGATATAGAGTTGATTCAGGCACCCTCCTTAAAAGCTTTTTGAAACTTAACCTGTTTTGCACTACAGCAACAACATGAATAAAACTGTTAGAAAATATGAATTATGGATCCGTCTCCAAATCATTAGAAATACTAGCCTGCTTTTCACCCTGTGATTAGACATTTCTACAGCGATGAGAAGGAGACATACATCAAACTGTAGTCTAACTATGAAAAAGAAGACGACAGATGTATTGTAAGAAAGCAACACTTTGAAATAAAAACCGTGACCTGTTACTAGCCTTGTCACTGGCTCAGAAATGGTTTGCATGCTCTGGATGCCTGAGTTATTCGAGCCCAGGGGGGGCTCTGCCGACTGAAAATGAGAACCCACCCCAGAGCCTCCCCTAGATATGGCAGGCCTGTACACAAGGGCAATTCCTCCACTGGCTCTGTTAGTCAATCAGGCTGAGAGACAGAGAGCGAGGGAGGGGGTGTGTGGCAGGCTGCCATTTTGGGCAGCAAGCCTTGGATGCTTTTCAGTGAATATAAAATATATAAGATATTATATATAGATAGAGAATTAAACCATGAAACTGCCAAGATACTACTGGAAGCCATATAATAACATTCTGATCTTACTCTCTCTCACACACACACACACACACACACACACACACAGGGAAAAAACACACAAATGAGATCAATTTTATTTCTGTTATTTCTCCTAGACAGCAATGTATAAAAAAATTTGAGTATCTATTGACAAAAATGCATCCATAACTGTTTTCAGTGGCGAAAACATACTTTTTAAAAACTTTTTAGCATTTTCTCTACGGATTTGGAGAGAAAATATGTGGAGTATTGTAAGAAAACCAAATTTGTACTAATTATTTGTAGATTAAAACATAATCAAACTAGCCAAAATATTAATAAACAAAAAACAACGGCTGGGGGATATACAGTATATACACGATTTCTGCATGCTCAGGTTTCATGGATGTGCGAATGGGCAATAAAATTTAAATCTGGGCGCAGACAAACTAGCCAAAATCATACAGGACTTGCGAATCCTAATTTATCCCTTAAAACCTTGCTCCCAGTGTGAGCAAAATTGAGTTGGATTGTATTCACTTTCTCTCTGTAGCATTAGATTACAATCAGAGACATAATGAGGGGTTCTGAAATGCAATTATTTTAAGTGGTATTGTAAAATTCTTTGTCCTGAGGGTTAATTCTCCATGATATCGAATCATGGAAAGGAAAAGTAATGAACTGGCTCACAGACATGACTCTCTGCCCTCTGGTTTCTACCAACACGCAGAATTGCAGATGCATAATGAAAGCACATAAACATGATGACGATGCGTTCACCTAAGGCCATCATTAATAATTCATGATTCATATTCAAGCCTTTTATGAAAACGCCCTGGTACATTTTTCTGGGTTTTTTTTGTCTCAGACTCAGTAAATGTAACACTCCTCCAATTTGACCTTTTCACCTCTTCTAATGCAACATCATTCAAGACGTTAAAATCTGGCTGTTTGTTTATAAATGCGGCAGACATTCTGCATCTGCATCTTGACAAGCCGCCATTCCTCAATTTTATCAGATAATCGAATTAAAAGCAAGCTGAAAACTATATGGGCTCGTTTTCATGGCTGAGGTTTGGGATTTTGCTGAGGCCACGATTTCTCCTTTATAGTCTAACCCCATTGTACCTTCAGCCTCAAAACCCTGCCAATCTTCCATGGGGAATCACACAAGAAGATCTCCGAAATGTCAGCCTGACAGAAGCACTTTTCACTGCCCTTCCCGCCACTGCAGCAGAGCCACTGGAGGACGGAAAAGGGTCACTAACTGCATGTGCGCAAAATGTGTGCGTATGCATGAACCCCAGCTGTAAGCTTTAGATCACGACACTAGGGTGGCAGATATGCATGAATGACATCTAAATCATTGTGGTGTTATGTAAAAGAAAAAATGCAAAGAGTGTTTGTGAACAATCTTTTTTCTGCTGAGCTCCAGAAGTGAGCCCCAAGGCGAACCCTTTTGACCTTTCCAAAATGTTACTGCCCATTTGGCACAGCAGCCGCAGCTAATAAAACTTTCATAATCATGAATTTTTGATTCCAATCCCACTCCAGGCCTTGGGCTAACCTGGACCATGGTAGCCCGAGACCCTGAGAGGGATTGAGAGCTGTTGTGGCTTGAGGTTTCATCATTCTACCCTCTGTGTTTTTGACACCTTAACATTTGGAGCATTATAAGTGGGGCATGCATTTTATTTTATTTTATTTTTTTAATTAAAGTAATGTTTCTCTTCCCCCTAAAAAAAACAAAACAAATCACGGTGAAAAAAGAAAAAGAAAGAAAAAAAAAAAGCATTCCTTGGTCTAAGCATTGCATAGAAACAGTTGACCCCAGATCAATATCTCATGGTCAAATTCGCAGGGGTGAAATTAGGAAATTCAGAAATATTCACAGAAAGTCATGGCGCTGGGGTAAAAAAAACACAGGATTTACATCTGCATGAGTCATCAGAGCAGAAGATTATGCAAGCTGCCCCCTGGTTCTTGTACAGCATTTCATAATGACCTCCCTACACACTAACGATGCTGACTTGCCATCGCCATTTATGGGGCCATATTCTTCTCTGTAACTAAGCACAGTGCTCTTTTTCGTTTTCCTGTGACCTTTTGATCATGCATTTACATGATTGCATGCGCTCTTGTATGTGGGCACCTGTGTCTTTGCGAATATAAATAGGTATGGAGCAACTGCTCATATAGGGACATTCCTGTTCAGACAGGAGAAAGAGGATAGCAGGCAGTGACAGATAGGGTACATTGGGAAAAGACACTTACGGTTGGCAGAGTTTGATGAGGTCCTGGTCTGTGGTCCCTGGCGGAAGGCCCCGGATGTACAGGTTGGTTTTACTAAGCTGCTCCGCCGCACTGTGGCTGCTGCTATTGGTGCTGGGGCTGGGCGGAGCCATGGGAGGAGGGGGCGGGGCATATGACTGCTGCAAGACAGAGAAAGGCAGTTGTTATTAAAATGTATATGATGATTTATATGAGATTACTGTAATATGCACTTTTAAACAAGGTTGCATGATTTAGGAAAAAGTAAATGAAAATCTACCTCTAAATGGACATGTGTAGCAAGATAAGTAGGAGAATGGGAGGGGGATTGGGAAGTAACTACCAATCCCAGTTCAGATTGCTTACATGATGGTCCAATTTAAAGGACAGGCAACATGGAAAGGCAGCCGGGGTCCTTGCAGCATCAGTTAGCTGTTTGGCTAGTAGCGTGTGGGACTGGGTGTCCCGTGATGTACTTTTCCTTGATGGAAGGTAAACCTGTTTTTTTGTTGTATTATTGCAATGGATGTTTTTATCGTGTTGATGCAGTCACTAACTATAGATTTAATAACTCTTTTAGATGAATTAGTGGTTTTTGAATCCAATATGTATTATGTGGGCATGAGGTGGTAATTGTGTTAATAGGGATATTTTACTATGTTTTAGAACTGTCTGCCTGATGGAATAAATTCAGGATCATCATGTATTTGTCTGATTGTGCACCTCAAAGGTAGGGCTATTCATTTTGAGTTTGTTTGTTTGTTTGTTTGTTTGTTTGTGATGTGGATGGGATGGGACTGACACTCATGAAAAATACTCCATTTTTAGAACCGTTTGCCTGATGGAATAAATTCAAGACCATCGTGTATTTGCCCGGTTATGCACCTTAAAGGTATGGTTATTTATTTTTGAGTTTGTTTGTTTGTGATTGGGAGGGGACTGACACTCATGAAAAATACTCTATGTTTGTTATAGGGTGTTGGATGTTGATTGCTAGTCGCTGTTCTCTTATATTGCCTTTTTGTTTGTTTTTTTTGTAAAAAAGCATGAAGTTGACTGCTCCCTGACTTATTGGTGGTAATTAATTTCCTAGCCAGCTTGTTTGTTTATTTTTGTCTGTTGTTTAATGTATTGATTTGTTTCTTTTGCGGCTGGTTAGTGGAATTATCTATTTACATTTCGTTTCTTTCTTTTTTTTTGTTTCTTTCTTTAATTCCTGTATGTAATATCAACTGCTTTCCACCCTTGAGTAAGCTGCCAGGGGGTAGTTTCCCATCATGATTGGATGGTGAACTGGGTGTACAGATTAACAGAGCCCTTATAGGTCTTGTGGTTTGATTTGTGTGGTTGCCAAATTGTGCAGTATCTGGTTGTAATGAAGGGCTTACTGGAGTTTGCTGTGGTTATCACTCTATGCAAGGAAGTGTCCCCTGTATAGGTAGCTCGAGTTGTTTTGCACTCCTAGCCCGACCAATTCAGAAATTGCTGCCCCCATATGCTGAAGCAGTTTATGTTTTAAATAATTTTACAATACTGTTTAATAAAGAAATTTGTATTTTTCTATAATTTATTGTCTTTTGTGTTCATTCTTTTTTTTTGGGAGGCCCTAGCGGGTGTTACAATAAAAATAATTATATTACGTTTCAATTATAAAACATAAATAAAATAATAATAATACAAATAAAATAAGCAATGTATGATATAAAGCTGTTTAATCCTGACTGAGATCCATTACAAAACAATTTTTCATATATTTTCAGGAATCTATTACATTTTTTATTGACGACGATCTCTCTCTCTCTCAGAAGTGTATGTAAAGTGACGTGGCAAATATTTCCGATTTCGCGGAAAGACAGCCTCGTGCTCACACCTGATTGGTCCAAAGAACGCGGCGACGCATAGAGAGCCTAAGTCCCTCCCCTTCCGGTCGACCACCATGGGACCTAACTTCGAAAAAATATTGAATGGTAGTCAATGGCAAGAGACAACAAATATTTTGATCTAGTTTGAATTGTGCCCTGAATTACACATATGATGTTTGTCAATTTAAAAGATACATTTTAAAGTAAAGAAAGTCGCAGTTTGATGTAAAACCGTTGAGGTATAAAACTGTGAAAATACGTAATTACAAAGACTACAAACCCCACAGGCTCACATTTTCTCTCAATGAATAAAGCTAACTTTACTGAGGCTGTCTGTCATTATTTCTACAGTCTTACGTTATAATCGTAACGTTACGCCGTCCTACCTGAGTGTTTTGAACCCGACTGCACGCACACGAGCAGCGGATCTCGTTTCTCTTCAGTTCACAGAGCGATTTTCACATAAAACTAAATGTTACTCTTCTGCTGTATGACAAACTGCGACGTTTTTGACTTTCAGAATTATCTTTTAAATTGACAAACATCATATGTGTAATTCAGGGCACAGTTCAGACGGAATGAAAAGATAAGTTGTCTCTCGCCATTGACCACCATTCATATTTTTTCCGAAATAAGGTCCCATGAGCCGGAAGCGAAGGGGCGGGACTTAGGCTCTCTATTACACCTCCAGTTTCGACGATTCCAGTCTCTGGACTGGATGCCAGTTCATCGTTGTCGTTAGCAACCCAGGTACAGCAGCACATGAGCACAACTACAAAACTGATTGTGCTTATATCCCTCACAGCAGGTTGGTTTAATCCCCGTCCATTTTTAATGTGGCGTCTAAAGCTTTGAACCGTACACAGCGAGCGTTATATTTTCTGACAGACACGTTAGTCAGATATAGAACCGTCACTGTGACAGTTAGATTGTGTCATGAGAGTTATTATGTGTGTGTGTGTGTGTGCGCTTGCCTAGTGATGTCTATGTAATGTACTGTGTGCGCGTCTGGCCCGCGCTTTCGCTGTGTTTGTGATAATCATTGGCTGTCAGTTGTGCTGTACACTGGCAAGTCTCTCCTGCCATTAATCTATTACCTGCACTTCTCCACAGTCTGCAATTTCCTCCAGACAGACAGACAGACAGACAGGCAGGCCTAGCACGGCTATAATAGATTCGCCACTCATATAGTTCACACACACCCTTTGCCTCGAGCTACAGTTATGAATAAACCCATTGAATTCTCAGGAATACAACACACAGAGAGGGAACAGAAGACGACGTTAAAGTGCCATCAAAACATACATGTGTATAGGGAAATAAGTATAAAGCTCGAGTTCATTCTGAAAAAGTAGGGGATTTTATATGAATATGAGAAGGTCAGTGCATTGCATGAACAATAACATACGCACCGACAGTGCTGTAACTACTAACTCAACTTTATGAGCAAGTTTATAGTTAGAACATTGTTTAGTTTATGCAGGGATGTAAAATATATACAATAAAAACATTAAAGTATATCCATATACTGTGCAGCGAGAGGCAGAAAACCCAAAAGGGCTTATTTAAAGCCTAAACAACAATAACAACAACAAAAAATATGAAAATGAAAGAAAAAGCCAAATTACGATAACAAATGTATCAATTCATATTACTGTATCAAGTTTATTACAACATATCAAAACCCCTTAAAATAATGTAATAATGGAACAAGCCTTATGGGGAAAATATTTGAGAATACAAAATAAACATTAAAATTATCTTTTATAATGTATTAAAGAAGTTTTTTTTTGTTTACTAGATGGGATAAACCAACCATTCCATAATTGAAACCCTAAATCTTATCGAGGATTGACCTCTACAAGTAGGAAATTTAGGACGAGTTAAGTGACAGTCAACCTGTAAATTTACTTTAAAATACATAATTGCTTTGGAATATTATTATCTTATAAATGAAAACACAAATTTGATTTTATATATCAATAGTAAGAACCAGAAGTTTCTGAAAAAAAGTAGACCTATGCGATTTGCGTTTGAAGGTTTGATTCATTGAATCGGTTCATCTTGAACAATCCTTTCTCTTGTATGTAGTGATAGTAATTTAGATTCATTTTAAATTAAGAGATTCAAGCAATGATTCGCATGTTGCTGCTCATTACTTTCTTTTTCGACTCAGTCACAAGTGTTGTATTCTATTGTTTATTGTATTTAGTTTTTAATTTTGATGTCACATAGCCTATATTGTGATTTATTATATGGATGCAGTGATAGTCAGCACATACCCTGGCAAAACATTTTTGGCAAAAGTAACTTACAGCATTATTTTGCATAGAAACAATGCTGTACCTTATTTATTTTTTATAACAACTTTTAAACCTAATGTTCCCAAACACTGATGCACACATAACTCTGCTTTACAAGCTGTGTATGCTGTGCCAGAGCTCTACATGAAATCTGGATATAATAAATACACCCAATTCCCAGAAACTATACACTCCATATGCGTGTCTGACATGGCTTCAGGCAGTCATGCACACACGCATGATCTGACTGCACAAAAAGCTTCCTGTGTGAGTGGAAGCTTATCAGACCCTCCCGGCCCGGTTCTCCTCGACAGATCAGGGGCCTGGCCTCCACAACACGACGCCGGGATGGAGACAGACCGAGCGCAAGAGAGCAAAAGCTCGGCTGATCAAAGTGCGCGCCACAGACACCTCTTTCAGCCAATTTGTGCAGCTGTCAGGGGCACGGCGATAGCGCGTCAGGGTGTGTAGTGTGTCAGGAGTCATGATGGGGGAAGCCTTTGAAACGTCAAAGGCGTTCACTTCGCCATCAGACGGGCCGGGATTAGAGGGAAAGGGAGAGATGATGTTGCTTCTACAATGGACTCCAGCAGGAATCACACACATACTCTAGGCGTCTCTATAGCCACACACACTAACAAATCCCATTCAGTTGTACATGCAGCTTTAGCGGAGGCACTTAACTTAACCGTGGAGACCCTGGGAGACAAATTGCCTGATTATAGATGTGCTATTATGCTACACATATGTTGTCTGAAACGCATTAGCACACTTAAAGTTTCCATTTGTGATACGTTGTCAGTTAACATTAATAATAGTTTGTCTTTAGGTTTTGCTTTGGTAAAGAAAAGTGTTTCCAAAGTGGTAAGTGTTTGTACAGCATACATTGTTGTGGTATCTGGTATAGTGATATCAATTATATATATATATATATATTCAGGGTCATTCCCTGTTGACTCAAGTGGTCATAGGCTCAGATTTTCAATTTTATCTTTATTTTTTTCTGAAGAAAGATAGTGATGAAATATTTATTGACTAATCCACTATTTTGGCATTTTTCACATAACTTTTTTTTATATGACATTTTTCACGTAAGATTTGGAACCAAATTACAAGAGGATAAAAATGACTTTAGAAAGAAGGCTATATTTTCTTAGGTGTAGAAGACCTATAAAATGATAACAAATTGAAATAATAGTTATACAATAGGACGTGTCTGAGTCAAATAATAAAATAAAATAAAAAAAACAGGGATGTATCTGTCCCTGAACATCTGCAAGAAAGTTCCACAAGAAGACCACATGTGCCAGAAAACATCAGACCTTGCAGAGCATATGTTAGGCTACATCTGAATCGATCTGAAGAGAAAACGCAAAAGTGGCGTTGGTTGAGTTACTGCTTTTTATTCTGCGTTTAGACGAGCGTTATGGGTGGGAAATCTGCGTGCATACAGTATAGTGTGTGAAATTCGATGTAGTATGCAGTCCAGGCAGCTAGGTGGCAATGTGAAGCACTACCACACAACAACACTAAATCCGCGCGCTTGCGTACAACCTTCACTGTCTAGTAGACTTTTGCGTTTTTATCCTTTTGCCAGGAACGGTGGTTTTACTTTTTTTCAGTTTTTAAGCCCCAAAAATGCCATCGCTTTGTAAAAGAAAGGCACATCTGATGAAATATTTTTACGTTTTCACTTGCGAGCATTCTGTTGTAAACAGGACCTTAGTTTCTCTAGAGCAGTGGTTCTCAAACTTGGAGGGTACCAAGGCCATGTCCACACGGACACGGGTATTTTTATAACCGTGACTTTTTTTACGCAGTTCGGCCGTTCGCCCACATGGAAACGCAGTATCAGGGCACTGAAACCGAACATTTTTGAAAACCCCTGCCAGGGTGAGTATTTCCTGAAACGCCGGTTGCAGTGTTGTCGTGTAGACAGCGAAACCGAGTTTTTGCACCGCTGACGGCTTCTGATTGGCTAACTTGGCTTTACGGTTAGGTTTATATCGCCGCCTGCTGGTGTTGCATGCTCTTGACAATGCTTGATGTCTTGTTTTTGCGTTTTCATGTTGACGGAAGGTTTTTTTTTTTTCAACGCATGAGGGAAAAACTCCTGTTATAAAAATACCTGCGTCCGTGTAGACATGGCCCAACACAGCACGTTTTCTCTGACTCCCTAATCAAACACAGCTGATTCAACTCATCAGCTCATTATCACATGGGTTAATGAGCTGATGAGTTGAATCAGGTGTGTTTGATTAGAGAGACAAAGAAAACGTGCAGTGTTGGTGGTCCTCCAGGACAGGTTTGAGAACCACTGCTCTAGAGGTAGAAGAGTAGCGGCTTGACTCATCCACATATTGACTGAGGGTGATCTTAGGAGTTGGCCATAGAAGTATCTCCATCCAGTCTGAAAAGTGTTTTCCAGGTTAGTTTTCCTATAGGCTAAAGTCTGTTCTGACGCAGTATGTTTTTTTATAACGTCCTATAATGGTAGCCTAATGCTGGTAAATTGGCACCTGTTGAATTTCCTCTTGTTGAAACAAAACACACACACTCACACACACAGAGTGAAACACTCGCTAAGCACCATTATGAATTCCTTTGTGTGCGGCAATGTGAAACAATGGCAAGCCCGCACGCAACTTCTTACAGAAGACTGTATTCTCGTACTCTCGAAATGTTTGACTTTTTTTTTTTGCGGTTCAGGGCTTCCGTACCGTAACCCTTGAAGATAATTCTAAAACCTTTCTTAATTTTTAAGCCCCTAATGGTTCAATCCAATAGAGATTGGGATTCCAATGTGTTTCCATGTCCAAATAGTTATAACTTACTTCAGAAAAAAAAAATATGAACCAGGGACGTTTCAGAAATTTGGTTGATTTGACACGGAATGACCCCATTTAATAATTGTATTTTTGTAATATTTTATACAAGCATGTCAAATTTTATGTGGGATGGACATTTTTGAGTGACGACTCAAACTAATCATTTAAACAATAATTTCTAAATGGACCGTTGGATCAAAGCCATTAAAAACCCAAAAAGCATAATTTGCTATATATTGCCTAGCTAATTGGTGGATGTTGTTTAGCTTTGGTGCATGGGGTCCGCATGAGTCTTAGTTCAGCTTGTGTCATTTGTTTAATTTCCCTCACATCATTTCTAGTCATCTCTATTCTATAGCTCTCAATCAAAGTGGCAAAAAGGCTAAATCCTTCCAGAGAAGTGGAAACCAGTTATTGTCTGCTAATTAAACAATTCCTGGCTTTCTTCTCCTTGTCTTTTGCTCTCTCTTGTTCCTGTCTTCTAGCACTCTAATGACAGTAATCTGTCCATTCAGCCTCCCTCTTCTTCCGCAGCCTGGCTTCTGTAAACGTCTCCTCCTCTCACCCGCCCCACTCCTCTACGACGGATAAATCCCTCCCTCCCGCTTCCCCACCTTCCCTCCGTATCCCAGGGTTGGCCGGTGCGTAGCCGGGCTCTGCTCTTTATTAAAGGCTGAGTGATGTGCACACACATTATCTCCTCGCTGCACGCCCAGATAGCCTTCATTTCCCTAAAGAGTACTCCAGTCACCAAACAATTAGTACTTCCTGGAGAGCCCTCGAAAATGGGTTTCGAATGGCCGCTTCTCCTCTCCTCCAACCCTTCTCCCTCCCTCTGTCTGTCCGCCTGGCTCTCTCTCTCTCTCTTTACCTCATTATTTCTCCTCCGCTGTTCTTCGCAGAGAGAGATTGACCTCTATCAGGTCAGCTTTTTTGCGCTGCCTGCTGAGTATGTGGAGTTAACCCCTGCCTCCACCAACTGTGATTATGCTTAGGCTGTGAAAATGTATGTGTGTGCAGTTCATAGGCATGCATTTAAATTATTCAGTTGATGCATCACTGCATGTGATATCAATCAATGACTTAAAGTTCACAATAAAATAAAATAAAAGCATTACAAAAGTCTACATTAGAAGTCAGGTTTTTAGATATGTACTTGTCATATTTATCTTAGTTTCATGTGGTTTAACAGAAAAACTTGAATTTTTATGAAAATGCGATGACTCCGATATATAGGTAAAAATAATTTCAGGTCAATGTGTCAGGGAAAAGTACTTTTTATGGGGGAGACATGACATGAACAATGTGTACAACATGAACTAGCCATATTAAAATCATTGATTCATTTAAAGTCCCCCTGTAGTCAATAATTGTATCCCCTAAAACACATCTTTGATCACCAAAATTATATATTTAAACACTTTTTTTTTTCCTGTGAAAAAAAAAATTCATCCCTTAAAATAGTTTGACTGCAACTCTTCTCTGGATCTATGAATATGCTTATTAGCCCCGCCTGCACTCACAACAACTCACAAATTCCCTCGGCCAACTTACTGATGTAAACACTGCACAATGGCATCGCACTTTATCGCATCAAACAGCTAATAATGTGTTGCTAATGTTGCACAAACTATGTTCCCGTTCCCCATCTCAGTCTGCCTTCTAACAATCATCAGAAATGCTTTGAACAACTATAGTCCAGTCATTTTAAGCCAAAATGGGGGTCAATCTTGAAAAATTATAATAATAATTAATAAAAGCTGGTTTCTAAAGTACTTCTTCCTGTATTAATGTCCATGGGTAGCCTAAATTGGTTCCATTCAGACCTTAATATTAAATGGTTTACTCTTATATGTCAACAACATTCTACAGAAGAGAGAGAAGGTGTATTCAGGCAATGTAATTTTTGTCTTTTTGAAGAATATAAAGAAAATAGTGTGAAGTCATTGACCCATATGCCATGAATTTTACCACAATTTTTCCTTAAATGTGAAATAAAGGTCTCATAGCTTTTCCATAACAATTAATATTATCTTCCAGACAGCTTTCACAGAACACACACACACATGCACTTGGCCTCGCTCCTGACGGTAGTGATCGATAGTACACGCCATGACCCTGCCGTTGCAGGGACCAGAGCAGGACACGGCGAGCATTGCTCTCCTTTCCTCAACTCTACCCCCGGGGCCCCTTGGGGCGAGGGAAAGAATGCCGGCTATTTAGGGAAAGGGTTTGAGATCTCCTGCATCCGGACAGAGGAGGTCCGAGGAAGCCCCAAAGATTACACTGTGCACTTTGCGCACACACCCAGCACGCATAAACGCATGACTCTATCTGACCCAGAAATATATTACCACATGCATTAGCCCATTAGGCTCTCAAGAAGATCTATATGTTAGAGTTACTGCAGCAAAGGTAGGAGGGAGATTTCTTGTGGAGAGGGAGTGCGAGCTTTAAGCTCTCTGTGCAAGCGGGCATTGAGTGCTCTCTGCCATTAAAGCTCATAGTCGATAGCTTGCTGCATTAGAGCCTCTTTGAATTGCAGAATTTCATATGAAATAAAGGGATGGTCTTCTTCTACAGCTTTCTTTTGTGCTGGAGATACGGAAGGCGATCATTACTGATGAAATGATAAACGTTTTCCTTCGCAGGCTTGACATTGAGCCTGTCATTTGGCTTCTGACTCAAACAAAGTACACTTGCAGGAAGCGAGCTTGTCAATGATCAGTGTCATAAATCATAACGCCAGTGTCAGCCAACATGGGCCTTCTTTTCCCAGTAATCATGCTTGAAATATCTAATTATCCTGTAAAAATTGGATCTTATATTTTTTCTGAACACCTTCCATGAGAAATGCCTGTAGATTGAAGGCAAGCAGTGTCTTCTTTCCTTTTCTTTAGTTTATGGCATTCTCATTAAGATCTCAAAGCATGGTGTGAATGTGTTTGGGTAACTGCAAAAAAAAAAAAAAAAAAGAGCCTAAAAGTTATGTGACGAGAGGCAGTGCCTCTTTAGCAATATTTGGCTGTGAATGGGATAATACTCGTCTCTTAACTTCGCAACTGCTCCACTAATTGGCTTGAATGGGTCAAACTTGTGGAAAAGAAGGACTAATTGACACTTTACTACCTTAGCAAAAGTTGCCATTGGCCATATAGGATCTGTGGGTTTGGATAGTTGGATAACACAATTTTCTGGAGTTTTAAAAAAAAAATTAAATAAAGGATTGTTGCTCTAATAATAGTACCACAAGCTACCCTGATAGTGTTTTGGTTGGTTTTAGCAAGCACTTATGCTGCCGAAATCAAATACTTCCGTACTATATAGCATTAGCATGTGAAAAACAGTACGCCAACAGAGTAGAATGATTAGAAAAAAGTTATAATGACCCACTGCTTTGGGCGACATTGTGAACATTGTGACATTCGAGGGACATTAGTATCCCATGAGGCCACGAGAGAAGATTTATGAATTGAGGTGAAGCGACACAACTGGGTCACATGATAATGACAACAATGCGAATGTAGTTCGTCCAGATTTCATACTACACATTTATATTATATAGACAGACTGATCTCATGAAGTAGCGTGTGTATGACACGCCAATTCGTATTTCCATTTTTGGCGCATAATCGACACGCATAATCGCTTTTCAGCGTGTTTATGAACGCCGTTGACTTAACGTTATTCCTGTATATATAAATATATGACCTACCTCAACCCCGTCCCTAAACCTACCCGTCACTGGGGTTAATGGCATTTATGACTGTTCCCCTACCATCCTAGGGAAAAAAAAGATCGCTCCCCAGATGTAGATCTACATTTCGCTTCGTTTTGCTCGGACATTTGACGGCGTACAGACACGCGGAATCACTCGGACATTAATGGCGTAGATATACACGCGGATAGCTCAAAATGCGTAGCGATAACACGGCACTTGACTCAAAAGTGGCGTGTATGTTTACGCAAAAGTCATGATGTAATGTTATATATAGGATATACTTTACTTTTTAACGGTCGCCAAGTAAGTTCAAATTAACACATAGTACCTACTCAGTACACAATATCTGACGAACCATCAGTTTGTTAAATTAAAGCTGAAGTTTGCCATTTTTTGAATGGTGAGGTACTTTCCTTTTTCAGTTTGATTCCTCTGAAAATTTTTAAAAACTGTCACTCTCAGGTGCTTTAAGAACTTTGTTCTGTTTGTTTTAGCATCCTGAGGCCTGAGTCTGAACCACCCAACACATCAGCACTCTCAAACCTTGAGGATTGTCTGTTTAATGGCAGACAGGGATAGTGTTTGGGGAAACTTGTTTGAGAACGTTAATTATTTTTGAAGATGTGTTGTCTGAGTTCTGAAACAAATTACGTTCGCTTTCCTCCGAGAGACTTTTTGTAGGAAACATGTAGGATGTTTCATGTGTTTGTCTGAAAAACTCCAAAGTGGAATTGGAGTTGGACCACATGCAGACTAAACAGGTACCAGAGCACCAGACTGTATCTTTCGTAATTCTTCCTGTCAGCAGGAATGTGAAGACAAATAAGCTGGCTTTAATTGAAGAAACACTCTGTTCCAGACGCTCAACCACACTCCAGCTTGTTAACGTCAAGCCCACGCACCGTTAATGTCATGAACGAGTTACACAAACATTCACCCAGACAGCACTAACAACATCTTCCTCACCGGCCTCTCTCACGACAGCACAGCAAGCAAAGGTTCACACTCAGTTTGCAATCAAACTCGCGCGCCTACGCAACATATGACAATCCGCGCCTTATTCCACACTGAATTGGCTTACATCTGTGGCTCCTCTGTGATGACACTAAAGGATTATTCACCACAGTTGTTTGACCTCTCGAGTATTTGCGATGCATGAATAATCATTACCACCTCCTTATCATGCAGATATATGCTAATTTCTCCTAGGTATATTCAGAAAGCACCCCATCTCTTTCCTTGCTGAGGTCAAGGTTTAACTAAGTTAGCATGTATGGAAACTACGAATGCTGAGTGGCTCAGGTTTTAATTGTCCTTTTTTTTCCCAAAGGGGCAGAAAACTTCAAATAAAGTTCTCCTGGATTTAAACGCATCCGGAATTTAGGCCAAATTCCGAGTTAATTCGTACACCACATTAGCGGATGTCTCTCTATTTAAATACCCCTTCCTTCGTGACCCGCAAAATCCCAGTCCCCTCAGGGGCAAGCACAGCACATTCAAATACGAGGAAACAATCAGAGTGTGCTTATTTGCATATGAACGGGAGATGGAAGCCTGCAAATCCGCAGCAGTCCATTTTAATCTGAGAATGACTTCCTCTTGTATTGTTACAAAAATCAGTCTGATAGCATTCTCTCTCCTCGTCTCCCAATTTTCCTGCTGAAATTAACATCCGAATGTGCCGGTCGCTTCGAACCAGACCGCTCAGAGAGCCGTGCAGACGGTAGCAGTCCGCCAACCACCGTTGCCCCGGCAACAAAGTGGAGGACATGGTGAGGTCTTATCAATCAATTAGAAACGTCTCTGTTCACTAGAAGCATTGAGCCACTGGGTCATGATTTCTCCACAGTTTGTCAAATTCATTAGGGCCTTTGCCAGACCCATATCGCGGTTAAAAAAAAGTTATTTTGAACATCTGTCACCTCCGTGAGCAGGGGTTTTATAGACTGATCTTCTGCATTTCCTTTATGCTAACTACTAGACCAAGATAATCATACTCCATTTAGGTTGTGTTAAAAAACGTGTTTTTAAATTAGTCAAATTAAAATGTAAAAAGTGTTCCTTTAGGAGAATACAGGATGCACAGAGAAAGAAAATGAGAGGAAGTCAATGACTTTTTTTTTTTCCTGGTCAAGAGTCATACACAATTCATTTAGCTTGAGAAGAGCTCACTTCCTCTGCCTTCATTAAAATTCCTTCATCGGGTTTGCTTTTGCATCAGGGCTTCCAAGAACTCAGGACTAGACCCATTCAAGGGAATTCCTCCTCTCTTTTCTGTATGAGAATCAGCTACTGTTAATTGGCATCACATGAAGGCTGGTTGGGTTTTAGGGGTCACATCCATGTTTCAGTGATTTGATGGCAGGAAGCTAACATCGCTTTATTCAGCACTGACAGTGATGTGGACATGGTGAAGTATCAGACTAAAGGTTCTGCTCCTTGAAACTTTCACAGTGGGATTCATCCAACAGCAAAGATATCAAGAAACTGAGAAAAATGAAAATGTGTGATTCTCTGCGCTGAAAGATTTTTAGGCAACTTTTCAGATTAGAGCTCATACATCTATAAAACTACAAGGTTTTTGCTTATGGTATTGCTGACAATGATGCTCATGTTGAAGCAAATCTGCAATCAATTGAAAATGTTCCAATAAAGAAAATGTGAGAATTTGGTTTTTAATTAAAAAAAAAAAAAACAAGAAATATCATGCAAATACCTTTTTACTTTTGGCAGTGCCATAAGTAGTAATTCTGTAGTGTTCAGTGTAGTTTACAACAGTGTGCTATATACTAGGCCTGTGAAACGATTAATCGCGATTAATACTAATTAAGTTTTTGTTAACATAATGTATGTGGGCGTAGTGTGTATAATTATTTTGTATATATAAATACACACATATGCATGTATATATTTAAGAAAAATGTGTTATTAATATATCAGATATTTATATTTATGTAAAATATTAATTTTATATAAATATATATAAAGTATATACATGCAGATATTTCTTAAATATATACATGCATGTGTCTGTTTTTATATATACAAAACAATTATACACACTTCACTCATATATTATATAAACACAAACTTTTATTTTGGATGCGATTAATCGTTTCACAGCCCTACTATATACTATAACTAATATATATATATATATGTGTGTGTGTGTGTTTATATATATATATATATATATATATATATATATATATATATATATATATATATATATATTAGTTATAGTACACTGTGTGTGTGTATATATATATATATATATATATATATATATATATATATATATATATATTAGTTATGGAACAGACTCGGAAACGGAAATGCAATAACAGGTTCTTTGTTCAGCTGCACAGAGCAAAATGGTTGGAGACAGGCGAGTAATGCAAAGCCTTTGTCTTACAGGTGTAGGAGATCGTGGATGGCTAATCCAAACCGAGCACACACTTCGCTGGATGGAATGGTAGACAACTACACATGCACACTGAGGACCTGGCGACAAGGAGCGATCATACGCTGGAGAAATTTGGAGAGGAATGACATAGAATCATCGCTGGAGTATAATGTTGGCAATAAATCGCAGGAGTCAGGTTGGTAGTCCAAACAATGTCTATAAACGAGACCAGACCCTGAACTGGTGCGAGGTGTGTGCAGCAGTAGCAGAACTGTACTGAAGATGCGGGAGATGCAGTGCAGGTGTGTGTGGTTAGTAATTACGTTTAGGTGAGAACCAGGAAGGATTATGGGGAATCATATATTCTAATAAAATTATTAATATACTGTATATAAAGTTCATTTAAAATGAATGAAATGTGTTTCCTCACAGAATGATATAATTTTGTATCTTTACCTTATGATACTATAATAAGCTATAGCACTTCAAAGATATATAATCAAGTTATGCTCTGCAGTTCTTGGCCTCTGTACCATAACACACACAGATGATAAAGAGGCATACATGCCACGTGTCCTTGTGCCTCCCTCCACATTGAGTCATCAGCTCTGCACTCCATTAATCACACATCATCAAATGTTGTCACATCATGTTAGTAAAGAGAGAGAGAGCGAGAGAGAGAGTGTGTGTGTGTGTGGTCTCCAAATGCGATCTATATGTTGAAAACCTCATACAGCCTTGCGCTTCCACGCTCTTTCGGACGTACATAAATAAATAAATGATAAAAAGGCAGAGATCCATGTCTCAATGTCACCCTCTCTGGGTGTTACAGAAACCTCAGCTAAGCTCGATGCTGACATTGAGATGGAGAGAGATAGCCAGTCCACGGGCAGAGTATTATATTCTCTCAAATGGTCACTGAATACGAGTGACATTGAAGCAGCCATTAATCAATTTTCATACCTAGTCCTTCATCAGTTCACTAAACGCTGGAGCCTGATTTGATCGATAACAGAGGAAGAGGGGAACAAAACAGTCGCTGGCCATGCAGATGATGATCAAGACATGCTCTGCGCTAAGAATGATTTAAAGGCTGTGTCAAATTACCATGAAAGGTTAAAACCATTTTTTCTTTCTTTTATTGAAGCGGATGAGAGATGCTGTAGGCTAGACGGTATACAACCATTTTCTGTGCTGAAATTCGATGCGCTAAATGTACCATGTGAAAGTGTGTTTTTTTGTCTTAGTTTCTTCAACTCCAGCTTAATATGCAAAGAAAAAAAACAATAATTGATTTTATTATAATGCTATATAATAATTGATTATTACTTTGCTTGTTTTATATACATATATAGTATAAATATGCATATTATTTAATACATAGCCAGGAGGGCTTTCTGTGTATGTTCTCCCGGTGTCTGTGGGTTTCGTCTGGGTGCTCCAGTTTCCCCCACAATCCAAAAACATGCAGTATGAAATGGTTAATGATTAATTATGATTAATGGTAAATTATATATATATATATATATATATATATAATGATCATGGCTGATTATGTCTTGTCAGTATCTGAGAAACTTATACTGTGTGTGTAGCTGTGTACAAAATGTCTCTTGTGTTAAATTAGGTCTGTCGAAGTGAAAGTGACAAAAACGCATTGACGGTTAAAAAAAATAGAAACGTTAAAACAGGCAATGTTTGAGCTTATGAATCAGGGATAGTTAAAGTCAGGGTTGCAAGGTCTACGGTTGTAGCACCCCAACCAATAATAGAAAGAGTTTTGTGCCTTGTTACTTCTGATAAGAAAAAAAGTCTCGGCTTTCAAATTTGGTCCGTTTTATCGTGAAATTTAAACAATAAATGATGCTCTTATTATGCTCACCGTTACGCCTCAGTCCAAGCAAGTCTTTTCTTCCACTTTAATTCAAGTTATAGCATGGAAAAATGCATGAACTTTTAGGTATGTTGAACGCACAGTACAATTTACCAAAATATTTAATGTATTCACAATTAGTTTGTGAACAATTAACGTTGTGTCAATTAACGTTACATTTACCTTAGTTTTCCAATGTTAACCGTTTGTTCGTAAAAAAAAGAAAGAAAAAAACACTAGGGAAGAGCTTATTTACCGTTAATTCTATTTGTATGTTTGAATAAATTTGCCATGAATATAAGTGTTTATGAAAACTACAATATGTGCAACTGAGTTATATTCAATCATTTCAGTTTTTATTTGAGTGTAATTATTATTTCTGAAAATAAATAGCAGTTTAATTTAGTTTGGGCTCTGTTGTTGATTTTAAAGTCCCCGTGAAATCAAAATTGAACCTATTTACTTTGTTAGCTCATATTACTAGTCTTGTGGTGAACAATTAATCTGTGCAAGTAAATATATATTAAAAAAAATGTTTTACCTTGGTAATCTTTAATTGAAATCTGAAAAGTTACTTCCGGTCTGGAATGGTTTCTTTTTCTGATGACGTAGGTTTCACAGCTTGGGTGGGGAAACGCTTAACCACTCCCCTCAAACCGTTAGTTTGCTATGAACGAGAGATGGAGAGGAGAAGCGCTAGAGTAAAACCCTGCCCTCTGTTCAATATTCCGTTTCACTTGGAAATACGTCACAGCACTGGAGAAAAATCGTTTGCAACTTCCGGTTTATGGGGACTTTAACCTTGAATATTATGGTATTGTACCAAATGAGAGTTTTTTGGTCTAGTTTAAATGTGTGTGTGTACAAATTTGTATTTTAATGTTGCTTGTATACAAGGCTTATTTTGAATACAAATCATTGCAGAAAGATGCTTTATGCTAATCAGCCAAACCTTGACCCATTTGTTTTGAGCAACCCGTCCAGTCTGACACACATTGGGTTGACCAGTAGCAGTGTTTTTTAAGTCATTATTTTTATATAACTATAATTACATTAATGATATCAGATCTTAAAAAAGGCTGCATTACAGTCAAGTCTCATATACGTGTGCATGTCCTGCGGCTGTGTGGTGTGACGCATGTTGTGTTGCGTGGGTGTGCAGATGCTTTTCGGGAGATCCACAAGGGTGCTGCTGTGTCAGAGCGTGCACTCAAGGACGTGGCTGTGGTCCAGGCGTAGGACGCTAAGATGATCTCTTAGCCCATGTAGAGTCCATGCGTTAAACACATGTGCAACGGATGCATAATATAAAGCCAACAGGAGATATTACGTACGTGGTGGTTATTAGATTGTGGAATACAAATAATTAGCTCTACCTCCACCTTCCTGTCCTTGCCTAATTCGTTGTCATAACTCAAGATAAACTGATTTATATGGCAGCACACATGTCCTGTTTTATGTCTGTAAGATTTTCTAAATAATACATGATCTAATTCACTATAGTATAATTTGCCTAAAAATGTAGATTCTGTCATGATTTACATTTATTTTAAAACACTACTAACCATCATTGTCATTCCAAACTTTCTTTCTTTCTGCATATGGAAAAATAGCACCATAAAAGTGGTCCATGTGATTTCTGAAGTCTTTATATTTTTACTATAACTTTGTGTGAGGAACAAACTGAATAGTAATTTGTTATTCTCTGAATGTCTAGGTCTTCTTGCCACGTTCATGTGATCAGTAGCGATGTACATTGCAAGACTGAATAATTATCAGTCCGATCTTTAAATGCATCAGCTGATCCAGTTCACAGAGCCATTCTTAATGATTCATCCAAGTTCACAAGTTCAACTCTCTTATTCAGTAAAGCGGGTTGCAACAGCCTATTGGAAAAAAAAATATTCACTGAGAACATGACTTAAATTGTGGTTTGTCACAATATTTGTTCAGAAGACTTGGAATACAGTGCACAAGTCGTATAGAGCACTTTTATGAGACATCTTCACAGCTGCAGT
Source organism: Cyprinella venusta (assembly GCA_038021265.1). Taxonomy (NCBI): domain Eukaryota; kingdom Metazoa; phylum Chordata; class Actinopteri; order Cypriniformes; family Leuciscidae; genus Cyprinella; species Cyprinella venusta. Next base: position 27,615,467 of record CM075874.1, read on the forward strand.
CCTTGTTTACTTTCAATATTTTGAACATGGTGGCCAGGAAAGTTATTTTGTGTTCCACTTGAGGGTGAGTAAATAATGACAGATATTTTTTTTAGTGACCTCTTCCTTTACCGCTTGTGTTTTTTCAACCTATGAGCACATTCTGATGTGGGACAGACAGTGTTCTTTCTGTTTTCAATTCTGTGTTGTTTGTCCACCCACTCAATGTAATTATCTCTCGAGATATTTGTGTTTGCCGGACACAATGTGATCATTCACACAAATGATCAGGGTTGAGTCTCGGTGTAATGTCAGTGTGGCTCTCCTGCTTAAAGCATTTGATGGAAAAGTGTGGGGGTGAAGGGAATAGAATGACAAAAAAAGCAAAAATCCAATTATTCGTGCATAATAACAATCGTGCGGTATTCGCGGGCGATTGCCAGCACACAACCCAGCCCTTGCTGTCTCTCCTACTGTCTAAGCGCCAATTATGGTCCAGGCAGCGGACATCCGCTTGAGCCGGGCCTCTTTCCGCTAGACCCATTAGGAGTTGCGCTGAACGTGATAGTGCTGTTTAGTCGAACACTGCACCGTAAGAGCTGGATGCTGCTCTAGTGCACAAACTCGCAGTACACACACATGCATGCTTGCGCTGATCAAGTTACTGAAGTAGATGGCACGCTGTTCCCTTGCAACATCATTAAAGCAAGGGTGGGGATTTTCCTACAGCTCTGCGTGTCTAGCACAATACGGTCGTATCACTGTCCTCTTCTGGAATGCAGCAGTGTTACCTGAGTAAAGCCTGTGTGCGGCGAGGGTGTATAGGCAGGGTGGAGAGAGGGGGAGGGATGCATAAACGATTCAGAGCGGTGATGGAGTGAAAGAAAGAGGGGTAAAACCCCAAAAAGAGAGAGAGAGAGAACGTACATGAGAGGCAGGACTCTGTGAAGTTCTTGTTGTTAATAATTGATTCTTTGAAAAGACTACGCAGTTTAATTGGTGGTTAGGGGTGATCCTGGCACACACGCACCTCTGGGAATCTCTCTGCAGCTGGTTTCCAGTAACGCAGACTCAACGTGAGGGTGAGGTTGAGGGATCGGCACTCCACGAGAGAGAGAGCATTTGAAATTGAAACCTACCTGGAACAACTCGAGCTGTGTCTGCAGTCTGCGAGGAATTCAGTCTTAAGGCCATTGCACACTGAGGCTATGTTTACATGGAAACGATTCTGAAGAGAAAACGCAAAAGTGGCGTTGCGGCATCTTTTTTTATTCTGCGTTTAGACGAGCGTTTTGTGTGGGAATTCCGCGTGCAAACGGTGACGCAAAAGTGTGTGAATTTCAATGTAGTATGCACTTCAGGCGGCTAGGAGTGCATACTACAGCCACACCAAGTGCACGCGCCTGCGTACAAACTTCACAGTCAAGCAGACTTTTGCGTTTACCGTTTACACTGGAACGCGACGGTGGAGCGTTTTTAAGATTTCCACTCTGGAGGGTGGTTTCACTTTTTTGCTTTTTAAGCCTCAAAAACGCCGTCGTCGTGTAAACGAAAGGCACATCCGATAAAATATTTTTTACGTTTTCACCCGCGAGCGTTCTCGTGTAAACAGGGCCTGAGTCCGAAATTCGCGTCCGAAATTTCCGCACGTTAGAAAATAAATACGACCTCGCGTTATGTCAATTAGGGGCCGTTTACACCTGGCCACTTCATGCGTTTTTTGTGATCGCATAGCTATCCGATCGTGAAAAGACCAGGTGTAAATGCCCCCCGAAACACATTCGAGACGGATTTGAATCCGATCGCTCAAACCACTTCAGGAGGTGGTCTGGGCCGCATTCCAGACGAAACTGGACAAGTGTAAATGCATCTGGTTCTTGAAACCACATATGTAAATGTTACTACTCCCAAAAATGCTAAAAAATAAATGCGTGATAGCGTGTTACAGGCTATATGTCATGCTATTTTAGTCAGATATGACTACGCTACTGCGACGCACATCACCTCAGATGAGCAGCTGAACGCCTATCAAGCCAACGTGCTGCATTCTATCGCAAATCAAAGTGAAAGTAAGTCGCAGACGATTAACACTACCATCTTCATTAAAAGTAAAGAAACTAAATGATCTTAGCAGTTCTGTTGCCGCTCTCTCTTATCACCGTCTTTGCCGATTTTGAAATTAGCCGATGATCAATAAAATGCAGCTCATATCTGTTGCTTTCGGTGACGTGCACTTCATTAAATCCGCATATAGCACGGGAGTTGAAGATCGGATTTATATCCGTTTTGGAAAACCACATTTATGTGACCAGGTGTAAATGGAATCGTTTTGATAAATCAGATAGCTATCCGATCTGAGAAAACGCATGAAGTGGCCAGGTGTAAACAGCCCCATACACTTGCACTCTGCCTCGGCAACTTTCGTCTGTCATAAAAAAAATTGAATCGGAATCGATTTTCGGCGTTTTTCGCATCCGTAGCAAGCGGTTTGAATGGTGTTTTGACAATTCAGAGCCATCGAATCACGAATACGAAAGAACGCATATGAAAATTTCGGACTCAGTGTGCAAGGGCCTTAAAGTTCTAGAAAGTACACACCATTCCATATCAGACAGCTTTCATAGTGTTGAGCCTGAACCAGAGAGGCCACAACCCCTCATGATTTGCTTTGATGACTACCGAAGCTCTATTTCATTTTAATAACTTATCATTGAATAATTTGCTGAAAATGGAAACGTAGTCGTTATTTATACACTCTCATGTATTTCCAAACCTGTAGTGGATCCTAGTGACAACACTGCAAAAAAGGTCTTATTCTTAATAGAAGAAACTAATTCCAGTTGAGAGGCAATAATGCATAAGATGTTTCAGCTTGTTTTCCAGGAACATATCTTTGAAGAAGGTATCTTTAGTGTATTTTGTCTTGCTACACTGGCAGGATTTTAAGGTAAAAACAAGTGGAAAAATAAATCTGCCCATTCAGTAAGACTGTAGTATTCGAGCCCTACTATTCTTACTATTCCATTCTTGTTTCTCAAGCAAATGTGTTGTTTATAATGTTAAATAAGAATTTATATTGTTTTAGAGTGATATTCATACTGGAAAACCAATGCAGTTACTTGTGTATATATTCCAAGTCTTCAGTGAAATGTTTTTGAGATAACAATCCATGAATAAGGACATAAATTTAAGTTTCTTCCTCACATAACTTTATGACTTCAGAAGACTTGGAATGTAGATTACAAGCCATATGGGCTATGGTGTTACTGTTGTTGTTGTGTCTTTTTTTGTGAGATTGTGGGGCTTAACAGATGTGGTAATTATGGACTAGTCACAGCATGATGATTCTTCAAACATTCTCCATTTTATGACAACCGCATACAGTTTTGGAACGACGTGAGGTGGGTGCGTTTTTATTTTGAGATGATCTGTTCCTTTAAGACTGGAACATTTTATGTGCTAATTATTCTAATTAAAATTTTGACTGTTACAAAAAGCTGCAGTCCCTGTTCTGTACAGCTTGCCGTCCACGATCTGACCTTCTCCTCATATTGGATTAATTCCTAAGTCAATGTTCTACACAAACCAGTTTCACAATGGAAACAGTGAGGCGTTTGCAACAGACACCCACCGTATATTCAAAGAGGAACACACTCTTGACAAAGTCCAGAGCCAATTTGACCAGATAACATCTGTGGAGACCAGAGGAAGCTTTTCCTTTTGTTCAAAAACCAGAGCTGCCGCCTGTGAGAACTCTCGGCTTTGAACATTCTCTGTCCTATTACGCTAAAACCTGCTCTGGAGACTAGATATGCCTCAGGTAACAGGTTCTTTTCTATAATCAACAGCAGCACCGCATCTTCCATTAGGACCTTTAATAAAATTCTCTGGGAAAAAAAAAATAGTGAGACGATTCTTTGGCAAAGCTGGGATGAAATTGAATCGCTTGGAAAGCTAAAAGGAAGGTGAAAAAAAAGGATTGGCAGTGTGCGCTTACGAGATGACAGAGAATCAACTCAAGTCAAATAATGTGTCTGTGCGGTCTGAAAAGTTTGAAAACTGACTGAGAGCTGTGTGAATTCTGAAGTGTACATGGCTCAGTACACACCTAATTGCTGTGATTTGTGTGCACAGTGTGTGACTGGTGGCTATAAAAGGACGTAATCAATACAGAAGATACCGACATGGCAATACTGTGTGTTTGCATGTCTGTGTGTGTGCTTATCTTTTCATCTCTTCTCTAACTCTCTTGTGCCTTTGTGCTGTTAACCATGATAATCTGTAAATCTGGATTTGCCCATCCTGCTGAATTATGCAAAACCAGCTCAGCTCAGGCGTGAGGACTTTAACTGGGCTGGCAGTGGGAGATAGACAGCTTGTGGCCTTTCTTTTCGGAAAGAGAAGAGATTGTCTGTCTGTCTGTCTATCTATCTATCTATCTATCTATCTATCTATCTATCTATCTATCTATCTATCTATCTATCTATCTATCTATCTATCTATCTATCTATCTATCTATCTATCTTGTGATTTGTTATCACAACATTTTTTCTTTTGTCGAATCAACTTAATTTATTTAGTTCGACAACTTATTATTTTAAGTTTATGATGATTAAATCCCTTCAAATCTCCTTCATTGTATTAACTCACGTTTTCCAGTTCAATCAAATTAATATTTTAAGGCAACCAGGTTACTTAATTTTTTAAGTTAAACCAACAATATTTTTTACAGAGATATCTATCTATCTATCTATCTATCTATCTATCTATCTATCTATCTATCTATCTATCTATCTATCTATCTATCTATCTATCTATCTATCTATCTATCTATCTATCTATCTATCTATCTATCTATCTATCTATCTATCTATCTATCTATCTATCTATCTATCTATCTTGTGATTTGTTGTCACAACATTTTTTCTTTTGTCGAATCAACTTAAAGGTTCTCTAAGCGATGTGGGGCCAAAACATTTTTTGTCGCGTACAGCAAACGTCTCCTCACTATCGGCTAGCTGCCTGTCCCCTAAACACACTGTAAAAAAACGCGGTCTCTGTAGACACCACAGGCTCCACAAACGGCAACAAAAACAATCATGTCTTACCCGGACCACGAAACCTAACAAACAGTGTTCCAGCCAATCACTGGCAAGAAGTATTTGAGGGTGGGTCTGGGGGGTTAGTGCGCGTGCACATGAAGGGGGTGTGTGTGTGAAGGAGAGACAAGCGTCAGAGGGAAGTTTGAAAAATGCCCGACACACGACCAAAGAGACGTCGTTCTGAAGAACAAATTAAAAAGAAGAAGGAGTCGGATAAAGAACGTGCAAAGTTCCGAAAATATTGCGAACGTCAACACCCACGATCGCTTAGAGAACCTTAAATTTTATTCAGTGCGACAACTTATTATTTCAAGTTTCTGATGATTAAATTGCGTTTTCCAGTTCAATCAAATTAATATTTTAAGGCAACCTGGTTATTTAATTTTTTAAGTTAAACCAACAATATTTTTTATCTATCTATCTATCTATCTATCTATCTATCTATCTATCTATCTATCTATCTATCTATCTATCTATCTATCTATCTATCTATCTATCTATCTATCTATCTATCTATCTATCTATCTATCTATCTATCTATCTATCTATCTATCTATCTATCTATCTATCTAAAGTACCATTATTTAGTTCATTGAATATATAACCAGTGTATATTGTAATCATATTTTGTAGCGTTAGTGTATTCCTGGACAACAGTGTTTCAAATTAAATTGTAGTAATAGTTAAAATTCTGTCATCATTTATTCAATCTTTTTTTTAATCTCCAACTAGTTGATCCACTTCGCAAAAGCAGCCTTTATGAATCTATGCATTACAGAGCTAGGATGGATGTCAAGATTGACAATAACCTATAACCTAGCCTTCTGAACACAAAGCTTTCTTCCTCACACACACACAAATCTCCATCAGACCTGTTCATTCTGTGTAATGGCGAAATTGAGCTGCAGTCAGTATTTTTCTGTGACTTCCTCTTGCAGACCATCTTCAGTGCTTGATGGTGTGAGAGTGTTGTCTATTAGGGAGAAGAGGCCAGAAAGTGATCAGGCCCATTAAGCTCTCTCTCTCTCTCTCTGTGTGTGAGAGAGAGAGAGAGAGAGATACGAGATGCGGCTCTTAGACAGTGATGGGCTCATTAGTAAGGCTAGGATGTACTGGATTTGTGCGCGTGTGTGTCTGTGTGCACGTTTGCATTCTAATTATCATTGGGCAGTTAGAGTGACTGTGACCCAATACTCTCTCGACCTCTCATTCTGACCTGCCTGCCGACGTCCGCGAGTTCAATCCGAAACCCCACAAACACACGGTCATTGAGACGCACAAACCCCCACACAAAGGAGAAAGACATCCCTTCATGAATGTCAATATGCACTGTAATTGGCTTCCCTGTTTTCTTTAAACAAATGTTGGTCATTAAGGCGTGAGTGAGATGATTAGTGTGAGGCTGTTGTGCGGTGCACCGATACACACGTCCTCTTATGGAATGTGTCCGCACAGCCATTAGCACGCCGTCTCTGACATGCCCCGTGTCCTCTCTCCTCTCACACCTATTTGTCAAACCGGCCACCATTCCTTGCAGAAATAATGACACCCCAATCAGAGACTGCAACTACAGTAGTGTGTGTCTAACCTTATTTTTTTGAAGTGCAAGATTTATTTATTTTATTCTTGACAGAAAAGGAAGCTGATGGATGTCAGACAGACTGTAGTGGAATATAGATGCAGGCGTCGGAAAGCCGAAAAGACATTTTAAAGTTTAACATCCTCCCCCAAAAGGCCCTTCTGCTTTCTGGATACCGCAGTGCGAGATGAAAGCGCTTGTGCTTCTACAAAAGACTTGTTTTTTTTGTGTGCCTAGCACCACTTTAGCTAAATGCATCTCATCCCGACGACCAGCATTGGGAAATACAATCTCGGTGCAGAGGGGAAAGTCTCGGCCAGCATTTCAAACAAAGGCACGCTAGCACAAAAGGATGAGAAGGGTAAAACCCTGCGACACTGGGCAGTTTAGGCCCTTAGGGGCCCATTGTTTCCGAAAGAGCATTATGAAGAGATACACATGCGCAGAAAAAGCGGTTCACGCACATGCTACAGTTGAGGGTGAGACCTGGCTGAAGCCGAGTGGCGCACACAAAGGAGCTTAATCATTCATAAAACTGGAGAGGCTAATAAAATATGCAGCACATGAATGCGGCGAACAGCAAAGTGCTCCGGTTCTAAACTTTAGAAAAGACACATCGAATCAACGACACATAACTATTGTGTGCACGTATGTACCACCGGGGCTGAAAGGATGAGGTCACATTGTTTGTAACATCTCCAGGGCTGATCTTGTCACGACTGCATCATCTCGTTTCTGTCTTCTGCTTCTCTTTATGCACTTGTCTTGTTCATTCTCTGCCTTTTTGCTGCTTGGCTAATAGGGACTGTGAGCGAGGAGACAGGAAATGACAACGGAGTGAGCCACAGGAAGTAGCAATCACAAATGAGATTTCTAAAACGTCTCCATTGGGTTTTTTTAGCGATGAGATTAAATAGACATCAAATGGAGACTTCCTTCACAGATGTTTTGTCCTGAGAAAAAGACTTCTGGAAGATCTCAGAAATGTCTCAAACTGGATTCAAGCATTCTGAATTGTGCAATCACATGTCAGAGAATTCATTGTATAAACTCAATAATTTCTTAATACGCTCTAATGACTTTTGATACCATTCAAGAGTTTGGTGTCAGTAAGATTTTTTTTTTTCTTAAAAGAAATTAATACTTTTATTCAGCAAGTATGCATTCCATTGACAAAAAGTGACACATAAAGACATTTAAAATGTTACAAAATAATTCTATTTAACATTCTATTTAACAGAAAATCCTGAAAAAAAATGAGCAGTTTCCACTGAATTATTAAGCAGCACAACACAAAATAAATTTGAGTTTGAATAATGGGATAATTTCTCAAGGATCATTTGACACTGAAGACTGGAGTAATGCTGCTGAAAATTCAGCTTGGCCAACATAATTTACGCAAATAAATTAAAATTTTAGTTGTAAAATTATATAATGATAGTAATAAAATTTCAGAATATTACCTTTAATCTGTGCTTTGATCAAATAAAGATCGACTCTCAAAACCACAAAAGTCTTACACTCTAAAAATGCGGGGTTGTTTTAACTCCGCTTTGGGTCAAATATGGACAAACCCAAACGTTGGGTTAAAAATGTAATGAAAAAATTTAACCCAATGGCTGGGTTTGTCCATATTTGACCCAAAGTTGGGTTAAAACAACCCAGCAATTTTTAGAGTGTTCTGTCCCCAAACTTTGAACGGTTTAGTGTATAGAGAATTGTCTCATTTGTTTATTATTTCTCTGAATTTTAGGAGAAACATCTGAGACAAAGTTTAAACTTCTATGGCATATGAGAACTTTACATTTCCAGAGCTATTGAAAAGTGTTAATATTTTTGGCTGCCCTATAATTTGATGTTCCCTTTAATACATTCTGTTGACTATAAGTAATGTTGCAACATTAGAGTGTTAGTAGACTGGCAGGGTTAGGATTAGGGTTAAAATAAGTTGATTTGTAGGCCCCTACTTGCAAAGTTACTCATAGTTAGTAGAATGTATGTTGGGGGAACATAAAAATAAAGTGTTAGCAGACATTAAGCAGACAGTCTTCTAATACTCTAATGAGAGTTAGTTGACGTGGTTGCTAAATTACTTATAGTCAACAGAATATCTTAAGTGGACCATCAAAATAAAGTGTTACCACACTGGTATGGAAATAATATAAGGCTCGAACTTCAGTTGCCCAGAGTGTGTGCGCTAACCCCTAAGCCATGGGTCTGACCTCTCTGTCCTTCTTTCCCTCATTATGTTCCACACAGCAGTTTGAGGGAGCGTTAGAAGCTGCAATCAAGAGTGCTGTTGTGTGACATATAACTCGGCTAATAAGTCCAGGCTTGGTTTCCTCACCACCTAGCACCTCTAGCAGCCAGGCACTGAAGTGAACTGAACCATCAAAGCAGAGGCTCCTGCCTTCAAGCTTACCATGGCTAACAAGCACAGCTGTTCACTGAACCCACCACAGACCAGCTGAGGATATATTAGTCATGTACAAACAAATAGAGTAATCATCACCGTTTTCACAATGGACTTCACCTCTGGTGGACATTTTAATTTTTGAATTTAACAGGGTTGTGCACCATTCAGAATTGATTTGAGAATCCAGTTTGAATTTGAATTGAATAAAAAATATATTGAAATTCAAACAAAGCCTTTGTGTGAAAGCTTAAAGGGTTTATAAGCCTATAACAGATGTATGAATCTGTTTGAAATGCCATACAAGTGTATAATTCATACACTGAAATTTATTATTTTTCTAATAAAAACAAGTTAAAATCTTTGAAACACTGACAAAGGTATTAAAATAATTTTCAAATAATGCATTTTTAATGCTCACTGATTGTTTTGCACTTTAAGTATTTTGGATAGTTCACCCAAAAATTACAATTCTGTCATGGTTTACTTGATATTTTGAAGAATGTCGGTAACCAAACAGTTGATGGGCCCTGTTGACTTCAATAGTATTTAAAAAAAGAAAAAAAAAGAAATAAATACTATGGAAGTCAATGTAGCCCATTAACTGTTTGGTTTCAAAATATTCTTCAAAACATTCTTCACATTCCACATTCTTCAAAATATCTTCTTTTGTTTTCAGCAGAAAAATGAAATTCACATAAGTTTGGAACAATTTAAGGGTGAGTTTTCATTTTTGGCTGAACTATCCCTTTTAGATATTTAACATGCAAAAGTTTATGTAAATTTAACCCGTTTTTTAAATTCAGTTTTCAAAATTCAAGATTATTAAAACAAAAATAGACTTTTTTTGCATTGTATGCAGTCTTTCTTTATATTCCATATATTTACGCTCTTCATATTCCAGAATGCAATAAAATGCGTTTAATTTCTATACATTTAAAATTTAAAATTCTACTTCCGGTAATTCCAGTTTTACTTCCTGTGGGTTATGGCCAATTCAATTCAAATTTCCATTCATCATTCAAAGCACACCGATTCTTAAATTCAAAAATTTGCACAACCCTGGTATACATTAAAGCTGTGATTCACCTTGACATTCAATAGAAAACATATGACCTCAGTGGCCGCATTTAGCATGATGGAAAGTCTGGAGAAAGAGCACGCCACACGTTTGAGCGTCATTACTAGCTCTGTATTTAGCCTTGAGCCCGGGGATATGTTTGGACAAGTCTTTGAGTGTCTGCCGCACAAATTATCCTGATAAAAGCACATGGGGCGAGCAAATTAATTCAACCGAAACCCAACAAAAGCACTGTTTACATAAGCTAATCCCAGACAGCGCGCTAGCCACCATGCCAACCCAGAGCAGCCTCCGCAGGCGTGGGGAAATCTGTATTGAATCATCACCCGGTCCCTGGGCAGTTGCGAGACCCCAAAGTGTCTTTATCCAACTGGGGAAGTGAAGGAAGGAACGAGTCCTTTCAGATGGCATCTTTACGGTCTTCAGTGGTTTGAAATCGGGGCCAAAACAAATGGCCTTCCCCAGAGCGGTCTTTAATGTACCTTTTTGGGGCCTGATTTCAAGCCAGACCGTGGAGAATTGGATACAGTTATGGTGGGTTAGAATCGCTGTTGCTGAATCCTATTATAGGAGGCTCTTTTAACACTCAAAAGGTGTGTGCATAGTCCTTACATGTACTTTTCATGACACGGAGAAGGTTGGAGTGGGAGATGAGTGCGTGGGGGTGGGGTCCGTGGAATGAGGAGCACCTTCTCAAGGATTTATGACACCTTACTTCGCCTACTCTGTCCTTGGTTGCTTTCAGGGGGAAACGCTTTCCAATGAGTCTCTAGATGAAAACGCAGGGGAGGGGTTCGAAGAGGGGATTACGGGAGTGGTTGAAAGGCACTACATCCCTCCTCTGTTTCTTGAAATCGAGTAACAATCATTTGTGACTGAAGTCAAGCTGCACATGCTGTTCCTCTCGACTATCTACTGTATGTGAATTCATAGAAAAAACATTGTTCCTAACCGCTAATTACAACTTGAAGCTCATTAACCACCGGTTTTGTACACACACACACGCATGCGCGACTGCTGACTATGCCGTCATACATCTAGATGATTTATCCATCTATCCACTATCCATTTAACCAAAATCCAAATTCAAACACATCCCTGCTTCCTATGAAACACTATCACTTTACAAATCCACACTGATCTTTAGTTAGTTACAGCTAAACTCTCAACCTCTAACTAAAATCTTGTTCCTTGTTTATCTCCGAGATGCAAAGACACGAAGCCGGCGGTAAAACGTCAATGAGTCCCTGTGTTGCTGCAGCCTTCCACGGCTATGGCTTGTTCCTCCTTGGCCATTTATCCCTGAACACAGGCTTTGTCGAGCACTTATGCCAGTGGCCTAAAAGCAAGCTGTGTGTAAAAAAGAAATGACAGGGCCCTTAAAAGGGGAGAATACATCAGGCTCGGGTTGTTACAAAGTGGTCCTCTATTAAAAATGCAGCATGGCCATTACCTCAGGACCGGTGCCTTTCTCCTCTGGTTCTCTCAAGCCAATAGAAACCAACTAGCTACAGTATAGCTCAGGTCGCCCCATTACAGCCTGGGCCACACATGAGTCCTGGTCATGCATGAATCCTAGAAATGCTTAAAGGTGACAATGGCCAGATGCACAAGAAAAAATACTTTATATATTTATAAAAGTATTGCACCTCGTGATGTAGTATACAAGTCCATTTCTATCCTACAGACTTAAAAAAAAATCAATTTATTTATTTATTTAAAAATCAATTTATCATTTATTTAAATTGGTTCTCCAACCAAAAATGTAATCGTCTTTCAAGGAAATTTTGACAAATATATGACAAATCTGACAATTTTGACAAATCTTTTGTCCATACAATGAAAGTTAATGGGAACCAATGTTGTTTTGGACCTCACTGGTTTTAAATGGATGGACTAAAACATTTGAAGCCATTTCAAAATATTGATGAGTACATGACAGAGTTTTGCCTTTTTGAGTGAACTATGCCTTTAATTAAAATGAGCTGAAACTTATTTGGTTACTTTCAATTCACTTGATTTTGTCAAACTTGGACATTATCCTCAAATAAATAAATAAATATATATATATATATATATATATATATATATATATATATATATATATATTCAATTATATATTATATTGGAACTATACTGTAAATCATTTCTGATGACATTAACCGCCACTTGACAGTGGATTTTAAGTTCCCAGCATGCTTTGCATTAAACTTATTCTTGAGAAGAGCTTTGAGATGCGACTTTTTAAAGGCGCTATAGAAAGTTTGTTATTAAACTGGATCAGAAATGTTAATATCAAGTGATTTTAGAAAAGTTTTGGTCATGTTGGGAGTTTTTGTGGTTAGGCTACTGTTGTGGAGTTGTGAAGGCTGTGGTGTGTGTGTTTTGTCACACAATGAGAAATAGAGAAATAATATTTTACTTTCCTCCCATGTGTTAAATTTAGTAAAAGAAGCTATGTGAACATGCCCTGTGAAGATTGATTTTATTTTCTGAAGCAGTTAAGATTAATTGGATCAATCAGTGATTTTTCCCAGGTGAAGTAAAATCTAATTTAATGTGATCTGCTTGAATTAACATGAATTTGAATCATCAGAACGATTCATTTTCAGTTTAAGTTTAAGCGAGCTATGAAAAAGCTTTTTGCTAATAGTTTGGTGGATAAATATAATGAAATCGAAATATGGACTGTATATTTACATGTCCCATCAGATCAGATTTTACAGTCAGAACTATTTGTTTTATCAATTCTAATACTAATGCTTTAACTCAGCAGCGTGAGTGAGAATAAAAGTTTCTTCTTGCACATTCTTATATTGTTTTTGTGTGGCTGGATGCACATCAGAGTTATTACTCTCTGATGCAAGATGTGAAAATCTAGAACACATTTCACTTTCAGAACGGGCCAGAAAATATTGAAGTACAGCTACAAACAGCTCCTCCGTGCGCTTTGTATTCTTTTCCTTTCATGTTCATGACTAATGTAGAGCGTTTTACCCCTGAAACGAGGACAGTCTTGGGCATAACATTTTATCCACCTATATGGGTATGTTTGCCAAGTATGTTCCTTCCTCTTTTCAGAGTGAACCCCACCCATCTGAACAGATGGCTGGAGAGAATGCCTAGGACACAGTAGGAGAGGCAGAGAGAGGAAAAGGGAGGGAAGGGGAGAGAAAGACAAGGAGGAAACGAGAAGGACATTGATGGACTAAAAATATATTTACTGCATGCATGCTTTCCTAAAGATATTCATGATCATCTGGATGGATGGATGGATGGATGGATGGATGGATGGATGGATGGATGGATGGATGGATGGATGGATGGATGGATGGATGGATGGATGGATGGATGGATGGGACAGATTTTTATATTTTAATAAATATCCCATAATTTTTGTCCATGCATGTTTTAAATAGGAATCCACTGTTCACATTACATTTTAAAACATTAATTACATTTTTAAAGTTGCATGCATTAATTTGATAACCACAATTTTTATAATAAATTTGTATTTCCAAAAAGTAAAAAAAAATTGCAAGTTTTAAATGTTTGCTGTTAAAAGTTTCAGAAATAAAATAAAGCACTATTGTTAAAATGTCAATAAATTATTACATATAAATTTTCATGTTTTATGAATTCAATTGATTAGACAACCTTTTTTGATTAATACAATTTAATTAAACCATAAAAATAGAATTTGGAGGCGGGAATAAAACCGTATTGGGGAAAAATAAAATGGATTTCATAGGGCCCTCTCTGTGGTTTAGATGTGCATTCAGATGCTAACAGCAAAATTACATATGGACAAGCATAATTTAGCACTCTCGCAGATCTGAAATCCTCAACTCGATGGTTACAGGCAAACACTTACAGCAAACATTCTTTCCCGACGGAAGTGTTTACATGTATAATTCACACACGCATACAAAGCCTGTGCTCTTGTAAGTTAATGTCTCCGTGCATGTCGTTATGGCTTGCTTCCAACAAGAAAAGCTCATGCACCCAAAATACTTTAGAGCACATTCAGCACAAACAACCCAATATATATATATATATACTTTTTTTGTGTGTGTGTGGAATTTTTAGAAACAGTATTATAGTCTAACATCACATAATGCTATTATAGATAATGTTATTGTTGTACTCTCAAGGGGAGAACACGGGACAGGGCAAGTGATTCGGAGTCAGGATTTGTCTTCCAACAATATCTGATGGAACAAATAACCGCATTTTAAACAATTACTCGAAATGTTAAGCATATTTTAGGTCTAAATTACTCAATTTGTTGCAGTGAGTCATTTGCGTGTGAAACGGCTGAGTGTGCTTATGGATTTTAATCTATCCTTTCACCTGTTTAATGACAGTGTCGGTAATGAATATGGAAAATCAAATCGTCGTTGATACCTGTAAATTGCTTGTCCATTAACGAGTTTAATTATTCAGATGAAGGTTGTTTGGAGGAGGGGAGATGAGAGCATTTTCACCGTTGTGGTAAAAAATCGGTGCCGCTAGAGGAAAATGATGCATCGGTCTGGTAATTATCCACAAGCGGAGTAAATATCACGACGTAATAATCCTAAATGACATTGAGAGCAGCAGAAATATAATGAGCCACATATATGCATCATTCCCATAATGCAGCGGGAACATTGCTGGCAAGCCACATGTCACCTCACTGCAAGCCAGTTAGTGTGCACTCCCACTGAGAGGAGAGGTTTAAACGGCCGACTGGATGTTATTTCTGCTGTACATAAAGCTGACCCCACAGAGTGTAACCGAACACCACACACACACACACACACACACTTGCTCACATATGCAATCTCATGGCTCTGGATTTGAGTGCTCGCTCTGGCTCTCTTCCTCTTACCCTTCTTTTGAAACATCAATGCACGCACGCACACACACACACACACACACACACACACACCATAAAGCTCTGACTTCTAGCTGCTGATTGAATGGAAGACGGGGCCCCACTGGCCTCTGTTGACACAATGCAGGAGGGAATTACCTCCCTTAAATTCTATTTTATATCCCACTGGTGTATGGCTTCTGTCAAGGATACCTCAGCCCACACACTACTCACGTTTATACACCCACC
The DNA here is from genome assembly GCA_038021265.1 of Cyprinella venusta. NCBI lineage: Eukaryota > Metazoa > Chordata > Actinopteri > Cypriniformes > Leuciscidae > Cyprinella > Cyprinella venusta. Next base: position 27,630,728 of record CM075874.1, read on the forward strand.
CATGTTCTGCTAAAACCTGATAGGGGAAAGGGTGGTGTGATATCGGTACTGTAGACATGCACATTAGGGGAAGATTGTGAGATTTGTGAATCCATTGATTTGGGTTGCATGCTATTTTTGAATTTGAATTTTGATTCAAGTATGACCGTGAAAATGAATAAAATTCTCCTGACTAAAAAAGCTTTAAATGTTGGCTTGACAAAGCCTTGCATGAAACCTTTGGGGTAAGTTTAGAAAGCATTGATGTTTAAAAGTTTACAGGCCTTAGATAGATAGATAGATTCCCTGTTACTTTGTGTTACAACATCTTGCCCCAAGGCGTGATCTTGTTTGCACTAAATTTCTTGTTCAGTGATATCTACGACCCACATCAATTTGGAGCCACATTTAGTTTTCTTTTGAACCTACTTTAATGAAAGTAAGTAATTTACATGTAATTGATACCAGGGTCTTTACATAATTTAACCGAATTACCGATCGTCGACATTAACAGCTTACTGTAGCATCATAATTTCCCCCGCTTAACATTTGCCTCTCTTCGCGCACAGAGCGTTATTGGGGCAGAGAGGGAGAGAGAGCGAGGTTAGATTGTGTGTCAGTTGCCGCTCTTCCCCCTCATGATTGATTTCCCCCGGAGGAATGCCTCCACTCAGAGAGCACGCTAGAATCAAGATTAATAACAGGCCATTTACATCCCCAATCACGCACGCACACACAATCACGCTCACACTGACCCGTGCTCACACGAGGTCTCCATCCTTCACAGGCGAGCCCGAATGTCTGAAATCTGAAACTCTCTCCCAGTGCCAAAAAACCTCCTCCATCTCCTTTAATATTCTACAGATCAATAATTATTCCCAGACCGGCCCATTTGACCATTACCCATGATGCTTCAGTGTATGCCATAGTGCGCTACTTTGGGGAGGATCACCAACATACTTTGCGCAATTCTAAACCTTTTGAATATGCATGCGTTCTCTGTGACGAGCCCTACTTAGCGAGGTGAGTTATTGTTGGAAGGACTTGTGGTTGTGAAAAGAGAGAAGGGCAGAGACATGATGCTCTGGACGAGCCCCCACATCCCTTGGAGACACTCTTGAGAAACTCATTAGACAGCGGATGTGGGTAAGATCCAATTTGACGTGACCTTGAAGGCAGCTACAGGGAGTGGGGAGAATGTGTGTGTGTGTGTGCTTGTGTATTGATGGGTAATACGGTGCCTGTTGCCAGTGTCATGTATAGACTAGTGATGAAGGACATCAATCAAGTTGTTTTCTGCAAGCTCCTCTAAGGTTTTGATGGCTGAGATTGGCCAAGCTCTATACACATTTTTGGAGTGTAACACAGTAGTAAAAGGAGCGAAAGAGAGAGGTCATAAACACTTGCTGATGTAGAGCGACTTGGACACTGTGTCTTTTGGGAACGCTTGCATATTTGGCCAACGTTGAGCCAGCAACTCCTCCAACGGACTTTCCATAAATTTTCTTCCCTCACATTCGTCTTCTGCACTTCATAATTTACTCACCCCAAGTTGATCAGGAAAATGCATCCTCACGCCCTTTGTTCAAACAGCCATTTGTTAAACTCTGATCTAGCTCTCTCTCTCCACTTTCATTCACTCAAACATGTAACGCAAGTGCCAGCCTCTTATGGGGCGCGGCGCATAAAAACATTCATGAATCACAGAGGGAGGCCAAGATCACCAGTGCCCCCGATAGCATCTCGGCACTATCGATCAGCCTGTGGTAATCAATTCTCCACGTCCGGGTGGTGTAGGGGCTTAGAGAGATGGATGCAATTATCCCAGTCCCTCCACCACAGGCTACGCAGCTGAGAGGACAGAATCTCTGGATCGGGAGTTTGTGTGCATGCATTCTTGATAAATGGGCACTCTTGCACCTCCAGAGAGCGGCCCATGTCAAGTGTCGGTCATGTGGTTTGTGTGTCAGAATGATGCGGACGCAAGGAAGTGTGTGAGGCAGTAAATCAGAACATCACAAAACCAGGTAACCAAGGTGCCTTACCTTAGTCTGAAGGTAGTGAGGGTAATAGTAAGTGTACTGGGGGTACATTGGTTGCTGTTCCAAACGTTTGCCCATGTAGCTGGAATCCTTTTGGCTGTGGCTGGAGACAGAGACTCGCGTGTGGGATCCAACACTCAAAAAGCCTCCGCAGCTAGAGGCTAGATCCGCGTGAGGAACGGAGTCAGAGGAAGGATGAAGAGAGAGAATGAGATGATGCGCCGCGCTTCTCCTCTTCACGCGTCTTCGGGAGCCGGGGAGGAGGAGGAGGTGATGGGAGGACAGCGGAGGTACGAGGATGGGATAGCAGAGGAGGTGTGCGCGTAGAAAGAGAGCAGCGGCACAGGAGAGAGGAGAAAAGGAAAGGAGGTGGTGAGGGAAGAGGAGGGGGCACTGTGGCGATCACTTCTCTGGAAAACCGGCTTTTAGTCTCCTGCTCATGCCTTGACTGCCCTCTTTCTATCTATCTCGCTCCTTCTCTCTCACTCACTCTCTCTCTCTCTGACAGTCAGTGCAGCGTCGGTTCCCAGAGGAGCTTGTCAGATATCCCAGTCGCACACTTTGTTCCCGTCTGGCGGATGCACAAAGCGGCAATGTAGACAGTCGTTGGATTCGGATCTCTGCGCGCACAGCTGACGGGACTCAAACCCTCCGCAGGAAAAGGACCAGACGTGAGAACCGCGAGGTTACGAGGCACACAGGAATCGGCACAAACTCCAGACGGGCTGCAGTATCCAAAAACTCCAAGTGCAGCAACACTGTTTTTCCTCTGTGATGTTCTTTTCTTTATTACTCGCCTCCCTCGTCTGCCTGCTTTGTTGCGCGCGCGAGAGTGTGTGTGCGAGAGTGAGTGTGAGTGTGTGTGGCTGTGTGAGAGTGTGTGAGTGTGTGTGTGTGCGCGCTGCCGGCTGCTCCACACTGTGGGGAAGATTGAAGGGATCAGCTCGGGCACTGCCGTGTTCCTCCTCCTCCACAGCCGGGTGGGTTGGGCTAAGGGCTGGCTGCAACCAACCACTCCCAGCCAGGGGAGTGTCTTAACCAGCCTATCTCTGTTTGTCCTCATGGGAGAACTGCCGCCCACTGCACGGCTTCAGGGGGAGGAGACTGTGGACGACACAGCAAGGAGCCGAGGCCCCCTTCTGGTCAACCACAGACTGCACCTCATCTGATCTCCCTTTCCCACAAGCTTTTTTTTCTTCTCTTTTTATCCTCAGAGTGTATTTTTAACTTCACTTTCTCAATAAATAAAACATAAATGACTGTAAGAGGTTTCTTTGCTCTTGTCTGAAACCTGCTGGTAGCTTTGCATTGGCTGATACACTGACATACTGACACACTGGCATTAATACTAGTAAATAAGCACAGTGCAGAAATGGCACAGTGTTCAAATTGCGTTCTTCCATAATCCAGAAGCGCTGGATCCAAGAAGTGAAATGCTGTGTTGGGAAAGAGTGCAGTTTCTTAGCAGATGCTTTTTTTTCCACAACCTCTGCAATAATATTTGTTACAGTAGCCAATTATTTGAAGTAGAAAAATTGGACTGCAATAAAAAAAAAGTAAATGAAAAATCTCTGGCTTCCTATACCCTCTTTATTTGTTTGAGTTTGCACTTTGATCGTTGTTTTGACGTTGTCATATTTTTTACCAGTATTCCCAGTGCTTTTTTAATAGAAGTTCACATGCAGATATGGCTGTTCATAAGAGACAGTTTCAGGGCGTGACAAATTAGCGCTAAAAGAAAATGCAGGCTTTAAGTGTTTGCAGAGTGACGGCAGTAATTATGAGAGCTATTGCAAAGACCCAAAGACTGCAGTAAAGTGAAAGGAATGTGAGACATAATAAACAAAAAAGCGATTGAGAAAGCAACAATACATTTTCATTTGGACAAACTCTCATAGAAGTCTGCAGTGCGGGAGAGAGAGGAAGAGAGAGAGAGGTGTATGAGGCTAGCTCTCTCATCACTATGATTGGAATGCTGAGGCAGAGAGAGAGAGAGAGAGAGAGAGAGAGAGAGAGAGAGAGAGAGAGAGAGAGAGAGAGATGAGAAGCCAGTGGAAGGGGTTTAAATAATTCTACAGCACACCAAGTACATGGCCACTAAAAGTCAAAGCAGTTAACAGCAATAGAAACCCAATATATATATATTTTTGCCAGGACATTCATAGTTGTTTATGACCATTTTCACCCTGTCTCTGATCCTTAGAACTTTGTTGCCTTTAAAAATCTTTGTGAACACTGTTTTATATCGTCCAATATAGTTTTTAACTGAATATCCTAAATATATATATATATTTTAATTATGCATCTTTTTGTGACAGGTTCACATGCAGAAATGTGATGCTCAGACTGAAAGGTCAGAAAGTCAAAACAAGCTGTTTCTGTGGTCATTTTGGTCTGAGGAGGTTTGAGTTCTGAAATTACAGTATGTTTTCATAGTACATCAAACTCTTATCTCAGAGGAACGGGGCAAATTAGATTCCTTATGATTCATTGCTTGATTCTTGAAATCTCTTATTTCTTTGAAAATATACTGTGAAGTATATTTAAGTAAAAGTATTTGAGTATAATTTGTTTTTCATATATTTCAATCATCTTTGTACATTTACAATTCCATACAAATATGGACGTATATTTGAAAAATACTGTTTAATATTATTTTTCTGCTTTTATATTATATAAACATTGTAACAAATATCTATTTTTCTTTTTAGTTCCTTTATATACACGTCACTCATTTTGAAATATGACTATATGGAAAATATTTGATTTTCAACCATGCCTTTTACAAACTTTACAATATGTTGTGTCTTAGAATCAAAAAATCAAATTCCAAGGTCTGTTTTACTTTCATATTGCACTACATAGTTACTGTATATGCATTGTCTGAAGGGTAGTAGATGGTTTTCGAAAAAGTAAAGGAAAATTAATAGTCTTTTTATTTCCTTACTTTGCCTAATGTTTTGGGGCTTTTCTGGAGTGATTGTGCGGGGTTAGCGTGAGTACACGCTCACAGATTGAGTCTGGTGCCATGACTCTGTAATTGTTCTTGCTACGGTCTTCAAAGAACTCTGCAAATGGAGCTGGACACGCTCCCTGCAACTCAGGGGTACCATTCTCAAAAAGCCAAAGAAGAAAAAATGCTCTCATCTGGACTGCTGCACAGCTGGGAAAATAAGAGTCGGCTGTTCTCATTTGTGGGCCGATAGAAAAAACATGGGATAATTGTGTCCCTTGGATGGAAGGAGGGTTTGTAATGCTGTAGTGTCATTCGAACGCCTGCTTAATGCGTAAAAGGAGAACCAGGCCTCTACTGTTTGCTTAAAGTGTTAAGTTTTTGGTTAAGTATTCAGTAATGAACACCAGAGACTGTGACATGGAGAATATCACTATATTGTGGTAGACATATTCTTTTCCAGTAGGTGAATGTACTTGGTAAAATCTACCACTAGTGTGCTATTCCATCACGCCAGTCTCTCGCTAACACATGTTAACACGTGATATACAGTGTGATTGTTTAGATAGCGAGATAACTTATCGATTGGAGGTGGAATCTTTTAAAGCAACCACTTAGCAACACCCTGGCAACCAGCCACAACCTTCCAGCATTTTGGTGCCATGTTTTTTTGCACCACTCATGTTCTTCATACAATGTGGAAATGTAGTTTTGCATGTACCATCCACACTTCAGCACAGCTTCGTTGGCCACTGTCCCGCCACCTGGGGGTTTATCCCAACTGGCTCTGGACCAGCCAATCTGCTGTCTGAGTGGTGCAAGCAAACACCGTTCTTGTCCAGTGACAGTCGGGCTAGATAAGTAACAGCACAGGCTTACCTGAGATAAAAGCTGCAATGCCATCAATCATGAAGTGGGGGAGGGAGGGTGAGAACGAGGGTGTAAGAGACAAAGCATGTGAGAAAACGAACAAGAAACAGATCAAAAATAGAGCACATCGAACATGCATGCATAATCAATTTGCGATCACACCTCACCTCACCAATTTATCACAGCAATCTTTGGCTATGTTAATATTCATTTCTTATCTATGGATCATTGTTTGCAAACAATGGAATGGAAGCAATCTAAAGTTTGGAATCCATATACAATCTGATCATGGAGTGCATGGGTTGTTCGTAGTACCAGGCACATAGGAGTGCATTCCTGAGCTCTTTGGCTTTCAGGCTCTTCTTTGCTGTTAGCGTTTAAAGATCCAGACTAGCTGTTGCAGGGTCAGACTGACCTTGCATGGAAAATCACATCTCAAGAAACACAATTTGATTGATTATGATTGATTGTGTGTGAGAGACATAAATCCAGATTTACTAACTGCTTGCGCCAACCCAAACCATTTTTTTGCAATAAAAAAACTACTGACAGGATTTACTAAAGACATGCAGTGAAATATTTGCGCTGAAACGGTGTGGACACGGTTATTTTTTGCAGCTGATCTTATTGCATATGCATTTGTAGGAGTTTCCCTTCAGACGCAAAATTTTTGGAATGAAAGTATTTAAAAGAATTATGCAAGGTGATTAATAAGGTTTGCGCGAGTCAATTTACTGGTATTTCAAGCATTATTTACTGCCCAAAAAAAACAGACGCTAATTTGCGCTGGCCTTGTGTGTTGGTCATTATGGAAATTATCCAGCAGCATCTGTGTTCTTTAATTTCCGTGTCGTCAGTAGATCACGCACAGAACTTTCCACCTCCATCCGCACTTTTTTGGAATCGCGCTCTAACGCTAATCTGCCCTGTTTAGTAAATCTGGCCCATAGTGAGAATGAAATAATTTTACATTACCATGTTTGTAACATTTATGTTCACATTTCAGGCTAAAAAGATGCCAGATTGCAGAAGATCTGTTATTACGTTTGGAACAGAAAACAAGCGGAAAATATTGTATACTGTATTGGCGCTTTTCCACTACATGGTGCGGTACGGCAAGGTTCGGTACATTACGCTTTGGCGCATTTCCACTGCATGTTATGGTACGACTCACTTGTGCCGCTTTTCCACTGCATGGTACGGTACGGTACAGTACAGCTTGCTTTAAATGGTACCACCTCTGTTGAGGTTCCAAGCGTACCGTACCGATACTAAAATGTGACGCGAACACACTGCAGACCACTGATTGGTCAGTCAGACAGAATCGTCACTTCCAGCGTCATTGTTTCTGCGAGACATCAAACCCGCTAGATTTAAATAGCCAGTAACAGCCACCGCTGTAGCACCTGTTTTAAAACTACTTACATGACTTGCTTGAAGAAAAAAGAAAGAAAGAAAACTAAGAAGGAGTATTGCAGAAAAAAACTAAGATGAAAACTATTGCCGAGGAGAGTATAAACTATAACGGTTAGACTATAAACCCACCCACTTTGAAGCGGTACTAACTGCAGTGGAGAAGCAAACCGAGCTAAACCGAGCCGAGTCGCACCGCACAGTGGAAAAGTGAAGCGAACCAAACCGTACTGAGCCGTACCAGGAGTGGAAAAGTACCATATTACTGCCTAGTGCCTACTAATTTTTTACATTGTTAAACATTTCAAACAGTAGTATGCTACTACATAGCCTCACTACTTTTGTGAATGTGAGTAGTGTCCATTTATCGTATTGGGGAAAAAAATGGTTATTTAGCATTCTAAATACATTTTTTTAATCAAAATTAGAGCTGGGAGTTTTAACATGTTGATGCTCTGTGATTAATGGGAACACATTAAAAAACACATTCAATGGGACATCCCTTTTCAGATTTATAAAGCTATAATATTATTTACCCACTTGCTCTACATGCTCTTATCTAGATGCCTTCTCCAGGCTCTGCGGAGCATGCTTTTTTCTGGGTCGAGAATGGCTGCACATGCCCTATTGGATAGACGCCCTGCGTAGAACACCAGCATACTGTCTGCTTACCTGGTTTAACCTCCTCTAAATGCACATTGCTGGTAAAGTAATTCACTATTAACTGCCGAAACTAGAATTAATTGGTTCAATGCATGCTTAAATAAAAAGTATTTAAGCATGCATTAGTAAAAGTAAAATTCGGCAGTCCAAACAAATCGTAAGATAAGAAATGGATAGCTATTTTAAGAATGGCATACTGCTCTAATTTTTTCTGCATTATATTAGATATGGCAGAAATAATACGCTAGTATGCAATTCTGCACACTGCAGATGTTCAAAATCGCAACTGAAATACCTTCCGGGTCATCCATCATACTGGAAATGAAAGGTCAAATTGAACCCATGCATTGTGGGATACTCATTTTTACAAATGCAGTAAGTCATTCAGGTATTTAGGTTGGTATGCATATACAGTGCAGAGGATACTGTATACTGCAGCAATAATATGAGTAGGATGCATTATTTCCAAACATTACCTGTTGTACCACAGAAGGGTTAAAAGACACTCTTTAGTAAAAATGTTAAAACGATGGATAAATAACACCAGCAATATTTCAACTTCCCCCCCCCCCCAAAGCAGTATTCAAACAGGTGAGACAACACCATATGTTTTTAAATATCAGGGAAGTAGGTGGGCGCGAAACCAACCCACCCATCTCCAAGAAAACGTCCCAGTGTGTTTTATCACTCATGAGCGCCTTGTTAAGTCCCGGGGTAGTTGAGGTTCATTTCACACAGCTTTGTTCCCCGCGCTTCGACGCGAAGCCATAAAGTTTAATAGAGTTCCTCTAATCTCACACAGGGCGACCCACAGCACAGCGGCGCACTTATTAGATCCTCTGCCGGCAAAGAGCGGCCACAGATTCACACCAGACATGTAGCGCAGCAAGAAGCACAATCTTCTGCTCTTCAAATGACTGATTTCATCCTACGTTTCTTTAAGTGTGTCATTTGAGTAACTGCCGGTACTACAGTTAGCTGGGCTGAAGAGGAGGGCGGAATGGGCATTTGTGTATGTGTGTGAATATTGAGTGTGTGAGGATGAATTCGGGTGTATAGAGGCTTTAGAAGACTGGTTAGTGTTAGAGAGAGATGAAAAAGAGCTGGGTGGGGAGAGGCTCAAAATGAACCCAATTTACTTTTCCATTTATTCATCCTCCATGTTGTTCCAAACCTGGATGACTTTCTTTGGTGGAACACAAAAGATGTTTCAACCGTTTTTGTCATTGTTCCAATTGTTCTTGGTCTTACTCTTTTTTTGTGCATGCTATTCCAAAGAAATATATAGTCTATTTGTCTTCATAATTTCCCGCTCTACATTTTTATCTTGTTGAACATCCTGTTTCGCTCAGAAATACATCAAATTGCCAAAGTAAAATGGGTTGCAAATGCCGTTTCACGTTGAAACGGGGGATATTAAACCAGTTCCTGTTTTTCCATTTGGCGTATACCCTGATAAACAAATGATGGAGAGACTTTTCTCAGAAAATCACACCAAGCAGAGATTATGCCTGACAAGTTTACATTAATACGCCGCTTCTCACTGCCGTAGAGCTGGAGGAATGACACTAAAAATACCCGTTCATTTTAATCTCTCCAAAAGCAGCAATGGATAAATTATTATTCTGTTAATAGAGCCGGCATGTTGCACTTTCTGCCATGTTGCATTCATTAAGCTAAAAGCTAACCAAGCTCAATTGATCTGTGTCCGTAATTAGAGAGTCATGGCGGCGTCGTATGAACATTCAACAGATTGGCTCCATTAACCAACCACAAATTAATGAAAGTCGCTGCCTTTTCCAAAAAAACAACAAAAAAAGAGCAAAACAATTTGGCTTTCTGTCTGGAATTCCATCATGAGTGAAATTATTGGCAAGAAAAGATGTGTTTTATGGGTCTCCCTCTCTCTGCCTGTCTCTCAGCAGGTGGAGGTGTCTCTAATGGACGTAGTTGAGACTGGTCTAGCGTGACTGACGCATGAAGCTCTAGTGGAAGGTAATTAATTTCTGTAAACGACTGCCATGTCTGTCAGCTTTTATAAACGAGCGTTTATGTGTTATGGACGATTTAACCAACCCTATTGAGGGGAGCTGACAGAGACGAGTGGAACAGAGACAGCGAGAGAAAGAGAGAGAGAGAGGAATTAGCGCAAACCGCTGACCATGTGATGTGAATAGAGACTCGCACTTGCAGTTTGAAATAAGCTCTCATCACATGATATGGCCACCGTTTAGCTGTCACACAAACGTTATAAATCATCCCGTGAATCTTGCCTACCCCGCGATAGTCGCGCAGTGGTACAACCCGTGCGTGGAAAGTGACATTTGTGAGTTTCTTTTGTGACTTTATATAGCAGACAAGTGGAATGCGAGCCCCGGTCTGCCATAACTCTACTCTCCAATGTTTGCCCGTTGCACAGACGTGCAGGAAACATATCATATAAATGATTAACTTCCCCCAAAGCACTCTGGGACAGTCAAGAAATCATTCTGTGCATAATGCATATATTGAATTTCAGGGAATGTTTTTCTGATTCTGTTTCACCAGTTACTCGGTGGGGTGACACCATTGGGAAGCTACTTTGAAACTGCAGCTTGTCAAACTGCAGGCTACTCAGAATTTAAAGTCAAGCTAGACTTTTGAAAATAAAGTTAGCCACACTACTAGCTACTAAAAAAACTGGCGAATTGAAGCTATTTAATGAGGCAATAGTTTTTTGAAAATTAAAGATTCAATTTATGTTATTAATTAACATTTTTGGCGCTGAAATCTGATTGGCAGAGTGAGCCTCATTCCAAAAGTGCTGCAATAACAGTCCAACAATGCAGAATCCAGGCAGATTGTCTGTTTGTGGGAATTTTACCGGGATTATTTCTACAAATTACATTGTTACTGTTGTAATGTCTGACTGTGTTCCCCCTGTCTTTGTGCTTTTGGTTTCAGTCCTGTTCACAGTGTTCCCGCTCCTCGTTTGTGTTCACCACGCCCCTTTGTTATCTAATTTAGCTTGTTTGGCCTTGTATTAAAGGGTAACTAAACCCCTGGTCAGAGCCTGACTCCACCCACTGGCAATATTTGAAAAATGCTGAAAAAGTGGGCAGACGCCAGCGGAGATAGAGGGGACGAAATAGATGCTAAAACACTCAATCCTGTTTGTTTTCAATACTCGCATTCTAACTCTTGACTCGCTACAGTGGTTTTGACGAAGCAAGCTGGTTTTCATACTGCCGCTCGTACCAAGAGCGTGGTGAGCTGAAACCTGCGTAAGTCACGAAGTGCGGAAAATCCAATAGGAAAATTCAACTGCAGTAGTCACCGTTTAACCTGAAGAGGGAAGGACTAAGACGTTTTTACACCATATATTGTAGAAATAAAACACTTTATAGACAAATGTCAAAGTTTCTTGAATCAATGACTGGTATTAATAAATATCCATTCTTACAGATCTTTAACTAAAAAAAATTGGTTTAGGGTTTAGTTACTCGGCCGTGTGTCCACCAAAGCGTTTTTACCCAGCTTAAAACACCAGACGCTCTGCTGAAGACGGCGTGCTTTGGGCGCTTGAAAGCGTTTTGGCAGTGCAGCGTTTTTTCCGTTGAGATGTTTCGTTGCTATGATACAGTTTACTTGTAACTGATTTCGCAGATAATTTGTTTCATACTAAAGAACAAAATTTCATCCATTTTGTTTGGTTAGCTCTGTTGGTTGATGTCATTGTACAGAAAGAATGTTGTGTCAGTTGGTCAGTGTGGTTTAGTCCCGCCCCTCCTCCACTGTGATTGGACGGCTGGGTAAGAAGTGACAGTGATGAGCGCTGCATTTTATCCAAAGTTGAACATTTTTCAACTCTCGGCGACCAGTAAAAAAAACGCTAGGCTCTCGTCGCTTCAGTGTGAAAAAAATGCTCAACGCCTCGTTACGCTCAGGGATTTAAAAAATGTTGCGCTCCTATTGAAAACAATTGAAAACGTATGCCAGGCACGTGGAAAAACGCTTTGGTGGACACACGGCCTTAGTCCAGTCCTTGTGAGTTCTTGTGTTGTTACTGTCGATGTTGGATGTGCCCTGTGCCCTGCTCCTAAAATGAGTGAGTCCATGTGAAGTTTTCAGTTTATTGAATAAAGTGTCCTGCATGTGGACCCTGCTTTCCCCTTGCTTCAGTCACATTGTGACAGTTACGCCAGTAACTGACAAGTGACTGTCTTTCTGTCATCCATTCAGCCGATTCGCTCAATGACACAATTATTCATGCATGAAAAAGAAATGAACAAGTTCTTGTTTTTGAACAAATGATTCAATGACTCTCTCATAAATGGCTATATTTGCACTTTTTTTGTACCTATTTACTGATTCATTCTGGCATAAAAAGGGTGATTGTATCATTGACTCATTGACCAGCTTTTTCAAAAACACTGATTTATTAAGAAATATCCATACTTCACGTTATAGTGTTTTGATACTAACTTGCAGCATTTAAAATGATTGATTTTAGTAATTATGATTAATTTAGATTAAATAGCATTGTAGTATCAGACTTTAACTAAAACTGTGCTAATGGCAAACTACTAAAAAAATATATTTAATTAAAAAAAAACAGTTTTGTCTGAGCAGTCACATTTGGAGCAAAGAGCTTTTGAAAAGATGTGTGGAATATCAAAGAATGTGTGTTGAAACGCGTGCTTGTGCCCTGAAATTAATGTTTCCTCCTCTGAGCTCCACATCCACTAGGTCGTAATCATCTCCTCTAATGTCATTCCTCACGCCGGGCCCATGCAGAAATAATTACAAAATGGAGGTGCAATTTTCAGACTGCGATACTGAGAAAAGTGGCACATAAGGTCTCGGAAATGAAAACAAGATAGACTGTAGATTCCAACGAGTACCCGTTGCCATTTTCCGGATCCCAAATTGTATTTCTCTGACAAATACAGTTTTTGGTTGCTTAAGATTAACTAAAAAGACTTCAACCGGGGCTGTCGAACAGCAGGCGATAGACACAGAGAGAATTTTCCAAAGCCATCACCACCACCATGTCACCATGAACCATAGAGGTCCAAAGCCTTTTTCTCAGGCCTCTCACCCCTGCTGGAGAGAGAGCTTTGATGAAGGGCTCACACATCAGTTTGTTTTAAGTGGGTGTGTGTTAGGCAGACTCCAGGTCCTGCCTCTGTAGTTGTGCAGACGCCCTGGGTAATCAGGCCTGTGAAATGTGTTTTCACTGCTGATTATAGAGCAGCGGAGTGCACGCGGCCTGCGCACCACTGGAAATGATCTGGTCAGTGAGACAAATTGAGATAAACACTGGATATACTGTATAACAGCTTACTACCAGTGTGAAAAGGGAAGCTTCATTCAGAACATATAAAGCTTGAGAGCTTAAACCACCCCATTACTTATCTGCATTAACCAAACAAAGGATTGTGAGGACATGGAAGGAGGATAAAAAAATGTCTTTCTTTCCAAAAATGAAAATGGCCCTTTGATTCAAGCATATACTGTTCAGTCTATCTTAGAGAGCTGGAGTAAAGGCTAATGGATTCTCTCTTTTTTGTTGCTGCATTAACAATTAAGTACACACACGCTTTCATCATTCAGATTCTTTATCTATGTATTTAACTATTTATTTATTTAAATAGTTTGGGACTGAGTTTAATTTTATAGTCTTCTTTAAAAATAAATATTATAATATTAAAATTAAATTAAACTGAAAATGTAACAAATCTTGAAATATATTAAAATAAATATATGTGTGGTTATATCACTTAAAGATCACTTGAAATACATTATGTTAACTATATATTATTTGTCGCATGCATTAAGTATAATTAATAAGTGCTGATTTAATGCATTTGATTATGAAAATGTGCTATACAGATCAAAGTTTTGGCTTTAAAACAAACAATATGTTCACTAGTTGTAATATCATACATTATATTCATTTGTTAAAGCTGCATTCCATAACTTTTTTTTAGGTTAGAAATTATATTTTTAGGTTAGAAATTATAAGTTTATTATAAAAATAATTTTTTGAGCAAGTACGTAACCAGCCAGTGCTCAAAACAAAGGATAGTTTCCACGGTTTGATGTGATATGATAATCAGTCGTTAAATTTAATCAGCGTGATTTACTGCAATGCTTTTTTTTCCATTAGTTGGTCAGAACAAAAGTGAATGTTACTTGTTCGGATGACATTTTCTGGTGAAAATTCTAAGTAGAATTCTAGTAGAATCTGTGATTCCGACAGTATCCACACCATGCGGTGTCTGACAGCCACACACTCTCCTCAAAACATTGGATTCATCCGCGCTGTGCCATGCCGAGGCACAACCCACATAAAGTTGATAATTCCGTGAATAATTGCAATTGCAGTTTTCGAACAGAGATGGCGACAAAGAGGAAAAAATACGCACTGCAGCTTTAATTAGCATATTGTGAAATTAAAATTAAATCTTTAAGTAATTTAGCTGCTCTAGGAAACATACAAATATTAGAATGTAACTGGAAATCCGTTATCAATTGCATTTCCTAATGTTGTGTTCCTTCGCACAGTTGTTCTATCAGGTGTTATATTAGGAAGATGGCCGTTTAGAGGATTGTCTCCCTGGTAGCAGCTGGAAAAAGCTCTTTGCCGTGATAGTTTCTGTTTTTCCACTTGGCGAGTTTAATGACAGGAGAGTCTCCGGAGTGCAGCAGATCAGGGAACAAGGGAAAGAGCTGCTCCCGTAAAGGATGCCATGAACTTAAACATCCTTGTCCTGCAATAACATTAAATTGTCTGGTTTACATAATCCACAGCTCCTGCTCGAGCACTCTCTGTTCTCTGACTCAGCATGGTTGCGGAGGTGTGTGAAATAGCACCCATCCTGAAAACAATCTTATTGTCAATTTACATGTAAATAATATGCTGATGCTGATCCCTTAAAGGGCACGTCAACGTTATTTTATAGATTCAAATAACCAATGTACCTCGCCTCATTTGTAAGTTAGTAGCTTGCTTTTAGGAAGACGTAACAGCGTTGCTGTTTTATTTTTTTGCGTCTCTCAGAATATATTTTCCAGCAAGAGAGGTTTAAGATTATCATCAGCGCCACCTACCCATGATGCTTTGTTTTGTGGGAATGTGACAGCTCCCCTAGGGACTTTCATGCCATATTAATGGTAAGAAATATGGTGACTTCCACTGTAATTACAAAAGCACTGCAGGCAGACATTGTGTGTCGTAATTCACCCACTTCCCTTCATGTTTGCACTGCAGGGCGGAGAATGGCAGTATCTATTTCATCAATGTCTTAATCCTTATCTTCCTCATTAAACATGTGTCGCACATTGCGGCTGGGCCGGTCCACCGATGAAAACTGAACTTGGGACTAAACTCACCTTGCAATTACCTTTTGTTAAAGGCACAATCTGCGGGTAAAGTGTTACACTATAAACACTATTAAAACAACCCTGTTAAATTTGTTTTAAAAAAAGGTAGTTGTGCTTACCAGGAAATTTACTGTAATAAAATTCGATCAATGTTATTGTCATCATTGATATATAAATATATTATCGTGTGATATTTGACCTATCTTAAACTATCTTAAAGTTAACAATTGAAAATGTTTTCACTGGTTAATACATACCGTACTTCCTTTTTCTGTAAAGATTACTGAGCTTTTTTTTTTGAGTGAGAGCTCTGGGAATTGGAGCGTCAGTGTGAGCGGTTACTGGATGAGTGTTGTCTAAGAGTGCAAGTCCACAGAATTCGCTTTGGATTTGAGGAGAAACCAGTTCTCAAAAGTGATAGAACAAAGTTTCAAGTTGAGATGGAGATGGATGGAAAGTACTTATTCAGCACAAGTTTCATTTTGCCTTACAATATGTAATATCATCTTCCCACACACTCTCTCTTTCCTGTTCCTCTCCAATCTATATATAGACCAATATCCTAACTTTCCAAACTGTTTGGGTAAAGGAATTTTTGGACAAAATATGTCAATTTTGTCATAATTTCTATCATCATTTGCTCCATTAAAATGTTCTCCTGTGTCTCTGCACTAAGAGTAAATGCCAATGACCAAGGAAAAGATTTCTGTAATGTCTTAAATGTCTGTTTCTTGTATAAAGTTGCAATGTCAGCAGACTTTCATTGTATGTTAATATTATTTTTATGTTAACTTTGCTTGACAGATGCTAAATGATATCTCCTTTTGTATTCCACATAATGAGGGTGAGTAAACGATGCCAGAATTTTAATTTTCATCTGAACTATTCCTAACTTATCCATTTTTGCTTTCACTAAACAGTTTTCCTTTTGATGAAGACACTAGCAGCATTGATGTACACAATCAGAGCTGCTTCCGGCCTCATTTCCATCTCAAAACACTGGTGTGACCAAACCTCTGGGGAGAAAACACAGCACTGATGTCTTTCATGTTCCAAGCCCGAGGATTCTCATTTTCTTCTGGATCTGTGATGAGAAGCACGCAGAAGTGTGTAAAGAAGGTTAGGCTGATAGCTTTTTTTTTTCGTGCAGATATGCACTGATCTGTTTACTTCTCTATTTTGTGTCCCAAATGTTTTTAACTCACCAGTAGGTCTCATTTGCTTTGAAGTGACAGGGGTGGGGGCCTCACTGCTCTCGTGTTTAAAATCATCAACCGTATGTTGAAATAATTATTGATTATATTGGCATAATTTTGAGGTGAACCATTGTCATAATTTATTTTCCGTATACATGTTACGACTCTTGTTTTGTGCCCTTGTAAAAATGTAACTTTTGTGAGCTTTGTAAATGCCAGTTCCAGCAGGCTTACATCAGCTCCAAAACACTCTAATTATAGCCATGCCACATAACAAAAATAAAAACAATGCACTTTTAAGTAAATAAGTAACACCAGACTTTTGTAGTTGGTCCAACATTTTTTTTTATTTGTTGAATTTGCTTATGTAAAAAAAAAAAGTCCAGTTTGAATTATTTTAAGTGGGACAGACAGCAGCAGCTATATTTACAACTATCGGTAAATATTGTTCATAATGTACATTGATTATTACGTTGACGCTTACTTTTTCTGGGGAGTGACAGAAACACAGCATTAATAAGTTTTTGTGTTTAATTGTGGAGGGAAAATGGACTGCTCCCATAACGTAGAATGCATTAACAGCAACGACAATATTTGCTGCAATGTTCGGTAAAATTTTAACTTAATAAAATGAAACTGGAGAGATAGTTAATGAGTGAATTAACTATGTTCCTAGGCTACAATCTCTAACATGTATGTTTTTAACATACAATTTATATATTTAAATCACACATAACTTACCCTAACCCATAAACATAATATATTAATTGTGTATGTGTAGAGATACTATATATATAGTATATGTACTACACAAACACACATATATGCATATATACACACATAACTCTAACCCATTTAAATAAACGAATTGTGTGTATGTATAATATATATATGAAGAGTTCAGATACAAAATCCTCTAAATGCCATTTGAAATTTTCTTCTAAAATGACCATTTTTATCAAGCTTGTATATTTAAGTTCAGTAATTTCACTTAAATGACAATTTATAGGTAATCTTCATTGCCATTTAAGTGAAATTACTGAACTTAAATATAAAAGTTTGATAAAAATGATCATTTTAGAAGAAAATTTCAAATGGCATTTAGAGGCTTTTGCATCTGAACTCTTCATATATATATATAAAAAACATTATTATTAATAAGCTAATATACTTATAACAAGCACTAATGTACATTGATACATCTAATGATGCTTTAGATTTTGGCCAAAACAAGGTATTTTAGGAGGCAGCATTTTCAACAGCCTTTACACTCCTCTGATGCTTTAGAATGCTGCCTACGTAGGCAGCTCACTAGTTTTAGAACAAAGCAAATGACTTGCCATGCAGTAGGTAATGAGGCACTATTTTACGCACAGTACTTCCCAGTTGCTAAAAAAAAACAATGTCAACAAAGCATATTTCTGAAGTGACTCACAGTACATCTCATCTAATGTGTATGTTCATCCTTAGTCAGTCTTATAATTTGCAGCCCTCATCAATGCAGTACCAAGGTAGGATTCATTGTGTCATTTTGTGAGCCATCCAATAGCTGTTTTCTGGCTTTAAACTTTTACAGAGAGGATACAAAATTACCATGACACACAATTTAAAGCTTAACATCTAAACTTGACTAAATGGACTAAATGGTAGATGTAAAAAAAAAAAAAACAGAACAAAGATGTGTGTTGGAGTCTTATTATTTCCTATAGGGAAAAATTAGGTAGATTTTTAACAGCTAAAGCACTATTAAACTCGACTAGCTCACAACCATCCTGAAAGCAGAAGAGCTGGTTTTCTGAGAAATGTGAAAAGAGTGATGAACGGATGGAAAGATGTACTGACAGGAGAAGGATGAAGAGATAAAAGGAAATAGAAAGAGATTTAGGTGCACGTCAGGAATGTCAAGCACGATAAATGTCATGGGAGTCTCTGCTGTCCCTCAGAGTCACTCCACAATTGCTCTATCATGGCGCAGGAAACCGTAGTCGCCATTTACATGCTAGTTTAGCTCTGCCAATTCAATCATACCATGATGAACATGAGAATGGAGCCCTGTCAGGATCCATTACTTGAGGGACGGTTGAAATCGGGACGAGTTAAGCGGGGTCCTGGGTTTTGCATCGCAAGTGAGGCTGATACAGTAAGTCTGCGGTTCCTCTGGTCTGGTTGCTCACACAGGAAGAAGTGGACCAGCTGTATAAATCAGAATTCAAAGGAAGGGGGCTGGGGGAGGATGCTGGCAGCCGGACTGAAGAGGGGCCCAAAAAAAGTCCTGCTGTCAAACAGCTCATTCATCAAACGCAGAGAGGGTGGCCTCAACCGGCCTGTCCTTCTCTCCTATGTTGGGGAACACTTTGGCCTGGGCGCGTTTTAGCTGGAGAAGGTGTTAATTAAACTACCCAGAACAGTCTGAATGTGAGAGAGTCGAGCGTAGAAGCAGTGAATCTTGCTGGGCTCCTCTCAAAGCCCCCGCTGTGCATTGGATGTGTGATCCTGGCACTGTGCGATCCTCTCAGCCTAAAGTTGTTTGATGGCCCACACCTGCCACCTCAGCCATGCTGATCTTGGGCACTTGGATCTGTTTATCGTGGCATTAGAGACTTGTTAGTGACTCATAGCTGTACTCACTAAGCACTTTAACTTTTGTTCAAAGACCTTTTATAGTCAATTAAAGAAATCGTTCACCCAAAAAAAATGCTAATTCTCTCATGTCTGGCTTTCCCAGAATGTGAATTTACAATGAAAATAAAATAGGAATGGGGCCAATATTCACTGTCCTGATTCAATGCATCCTTGTTTTCCTTTATGCAGTAATGAGAGGAGTAACTATTTTCAATCAATAGATGAATTTTGGTCACAACAAAAATCCATTGAAAAACAATGAATCTTTCTGTAAATCTGTAAACTTGATTAATCCACAAGTCTCAATGATCTCACTAACTTGAACAGCTCACTGGAAGGGAAAATATCCGTGAATCACAACTTAAATTTAGGATATCTAACAAAGCTATCACGACTTTAAAGGATACTCCACTTTTTTTGGAAATAGGCTCTATTCCCCCAGAGTTAAACAGTCGAGTTTTACCGTTTTCGAATCCATTCAGCCAATTTTCTGACTTTTAGAAGAATATCAGTAACCAGACAGTTTCTGGTCTCATTGACTTCCATAGTATATTTTTTCCTACTATGGAAGTCAATGAGACCAGAAACTGTCTGGTTACTGATATTCTTCTAAAAATCAGAAAATGGTGGCTGAAACGGCTGAATGGAGACTTTTTAACTCTGGGTGAGTTGTAAAATGAGCCTATTTCCAAAAAAAGTGGAGTATCCCTTTAAAACTATAGGCCGACTTTTGTCGACCAATACTGAAAAATCAAACGCCGTCGCCATAACCAAAGACTTTATGTTAAAATCCTGTTGCATGCTGGCTAATGTGTGATGTTGCTTTTATGGTGATTTAATGTCCATTTATTGTACTCTATAAAACTAACAGTACATTCCTAAAATGATAACACAATTTTAATTTTTGGATAAACTAACCCTTTGAGTTTAGATCCAAGAAAAAAAAAATGAAAAGTTTTTTAAACTGAAAAGTGCCAATAACATTGTTGGTGTGTAGGGTCACATTTCTCTTGAAATAAATGAAATCACGTTTTCTGAGTGGCATGCATAAGTGTGGTCATATTGGAGGGTAAAAGTTTGGATTGGATGGTGTATTTTTATGTAAAATGCACATTTTGGAGCCCTGGTATCTGTTACTGATACAACAGGAATGATGAGACCAAAGAAACTGTAGGCTATGGAGGAAATGATCCAAATCACTATGCAAACCTTTCAGGCAAACCTGAAAGCAACATATTAGTCTCCTAATCTAAACAGTGCTTGTAAATGGAGCTCTTTTGTATTGCGATAGAAATTGATATGAAAACATATGACATCAGCATCAAAGCTTCTGATGCAATCCTGAGTAAGAGACATTCTGCGTCTTCTTGTCCACCATGCTCCAAATACACAGATCAAGCTCCTAAAACTGAGACTGCAGATTTGCCCCCACTGCCTTTGTCGAAGTTTTGGGATAAATTTGAACCGACAGCTCCACTGCAGGGATAAATAATGTAACCGCATTTCGGGACATCATTAAGAGTAATGTTTCACTTTCGGTCCCCTAAAATCCCTTTCACACATTTGAATAATAAACGGCTTTGTGGATTAATCTGAAAGTTCAACCTGAAGTCAAACTCGAGCTGCTTCCAGCACGCTCAGATTAAAACCCGAGGCCCGCCGCAGGATGAACGCGCGTCGAGCCCATTTTTCACTCGTTAAGCAGTTCGGCTTCTCCTCTTCCTTCCCGCCACGAACTGGAGAGATTTAAGCGCCGTGCAAAATAAAACACATGATGAATTAGAGGACCACTGTCCTTGTGTGATAGATTAAACTGCAGCGAGGAGCACACGTGTGAGAGCGTGTCCTCCGGTGTCTGCTGCGTCTCTCCTCGTGCTCCGCCGTACCGGCATCAAGCTGACAGATCACCTGTCTGCCGGTGCGCTGGAGGGGTCTCTTCCTGACCGACACAAGGTCGTTCAGTCACTCAGAGAGTTTGGACGGCCTGCCTGCCGCATTAGTCAGCACTTTCCCGCCACTCCCCATTCTCTCTGACTAATTTGGGCTTTATAAATGGAACGAGCTCCGAGCACATTGAGACATAAACATGATCATTACTTTGAAGTATGAGCAGTCAAATGGACAGACCCACATGCTCTATCCGTTGTCAGTGAACTTGCGGAGTTGTCCTCCACGGTTTTAAATGAAGGCTTTTGAACACAAAGACAGTGTTGGAGAGTTAGTGAAATAGCAACTTTATTTATCTAGTGGTCATTGTAGGCTACTGAATCGTTTTGCTTCACTGCTTCACTAATTCAGTGCATCGCTGCAAGGCATTGTTGTTGGTAATTTTCAGTTAGGTCCTGCTGTATCACTAGACTTGACTAGAAAAAAATATGTTATGCATATGTATTTGTTCATGTTTAGTGCTGTCTAGATGAATGGTAGGTTTAAGCTTATACGTTTAAGTAATGTAAAAGTAAGTAAAATACTTTTTTAAAAGTAAAAATGTGTTTATATAAGTTTATATATTAGAGGAGTAGTTCACATGGAGATTTTCTCCATATAATGGACTTCATTGGGAACCAAACGGTTCAAGGTCCAAATGAGAGTTTCAGTGCAGCTTTAAAGGGCTTTAAACAACACCAGACGATGACACCAGTCTAGGACCCTTCGAGTCATGACTCGAAAAAAGATTTGTTCATTTTGATTAGCGAGTTTGAACAGGAGAGTCACGAACGCTCATCACAGAACAGAGCAAGGTGAGCATTTGTGCTTATAAAACTTAAACTTTTTTATTTATTTTTTAAATGACCGATCGTTTTGCTAGGTAAGACCCTTATTCATCGTCTGGTGTTTTTTAAAGCCCTTTGAAACTGCACTGAAACTCTCATTTGGACCTTAAACCGTTTGGTTCCCATTGAAGTCCATTATATGGAGAAAATCCTGGAATGTTTTCATCAAAAACCTTAATTTCTTTTTGACTGAAGAAAGAAAGACATGGATATCTTGGATGACATGGGGGTGAGTGAATTATCAGCACAAGTTTTTTTTTTTTTTAAAAGTGAACTACTCCTTTTATTGATACTCTTTATTACCCAAATGCAACGTAAGACACTTAGACAAAAGCACCTGCCATGTGCATCATGATAGATCATGTTCTGTACGAAAACAGAAAAAAGAATACCAGTATACTAAAAGCTAAATAAATAAAAGCTAAAGGCTATATTCTCAGAAATCGCAAAAATGCTCCATTTATTAGAGTTATTGGTATTGAAATCAGTGATATTGCCCCGATTCCTAATGTTGGCAATTGATCCTTATTGTTTTTTTGTTTGTTTGTTTTTTACAAAGTACTGCTTTTTCCGGAAAATAAAACTGCAATTGTCATGGAAAACATTATAAATCTGTCGTAAAAATACATTTCCATACTTGTTTATTACAAGTGTTAGAGTAAATAGCTTATTAGCAAAATTGGGTTTCACTTTATTTTGATGGTCTATTTAACACATTCTGTTGACTATAAGTAATGTTGCACCTACTAACTCTCATTAGAGTATTAGTAAAATATTAGTAGACTTGTAGGATTATGGTTAGAATAAGTTGATATAGTAGCAAAGTTACTTCTATTCAGTAGATTGTTTGTTGGAGGACCATCTCTGCACAGTCCACTAATACTCTAATGCAAAATCACTAATAGTCAGTAGAATGTAAACTATTGTATAGCCAATTTATGGACTGGACCGTAGACTGTCTGCTGTGACTTATGAGTAGCTTGTAGGAAGCTTCAGTTTCAGAATAACTCCCTATATACCATCATGCAGTAAGAAATGCTCTTCCATGACCTGCAGTGTTTTTAGCAGACACGGTCCTACTGCCAGAAGAGTCAACAGAGCTTCCGCAGGGTAAGGCAACTCCTCTTCCCCTGCTTCCTGTTGGGCTGGCCAATTTCCGGTAACTGTATTTGGACCTAGATTATTCTCTGTTAATGTTGGCAGAGCTTCATACAGTTCTCTCACTACTAAATGTCGGTTAAAGCCATTGGATGAAGTTATTTACAGAGCCATCCACAGCAGATTCTGTATCAAGCCAGACAGGAAGTTTTATCTGTAAAGGAAAGCGAGATGCACTTTTACGCCTCAGAGGGCAGCACGTTTCCACAAAATGTTTTGGGAGGGGGTCGTAAATGTCAGACATTATTATAGAGAGAGCCAAAATTAACTTGGACTGAACAGAAAGGTCCGAGCTAATTCGTATGTTGATCATTTTCCAGTTGTTGACATTATATTTTACAGAACAGAATTGTCACTTGTAAGTTCGGGCTAGTGCTGTGTTGCCAGGGAAAATCATTCTACATTGTTGTAAATTCTGCTGATTTGTCACAAAAATAATGTAGCTGGCTAACATATGAAATTTCGTCAAAATTATTAGAATGGTCTTGTATTTAAAAAAAAATATATATATATATACCATACAAAAATTTGGGGGGGAGGGGGGTTAAGATAAACTTTAAAATTGGCAAAGTCTTAATTCTCTTCACATTGTGTTGCCCTTCACAGTTTATGTCCTACCGCTCTTTTTTCTTCTCTGCTTTGATCTATCTAAATGCAAGCTTTTCAAGGTCTGACCCTACGCTATCTCACGACCAATTCGTACGAATTCGTACGAGTGTTTAAAAAGTGGCTAATTCGTACTAATTCATACAACCTCACTCGTACGAATTCGTACGATTTGTCCAAACCCACGTGATGGGTAGGTTTAGGGGCGGGGTCAGGTGTTGGTCATTCGTACAAATTCATACGAATTGGCCAAATCGTAAAATATGTACGATTTAGCAAAAATCGTACTAATACGTACGAGTGAGGTCGTACGAATTGTTACGAATTAGCCACCTAGTAAAATTCATACGAATTCTCGTGAGATCGGGTTGGGTCTGACCAAAAATGTAGTAGATGTAACATGTGTAACAAGGACACAATAAAATAAACTGTTATCAATATTAGTTCTAACAAATATAAAAAATACATTGCTATAAATAAAAATGTATCATTCTTTTGTGGTGCGGTCACTGAAAAACTGCACCCACTGTAGCAAAAATAAAAATAAAATCGATGTTTTGACATTGAAAAAAGATAGAATAGTCTGAGTCAGGCAGCTCTTTTTTATAGGTATCAAGAGAGCTGCTTCTTCTTGATCAGTTTTATACTAATTGTTGACTTGTTGAAAGTCAATGGTGGATGTAGCATATCTGAGACTGGTTTTACTCCCGTATACCTAAAGAATGTAAAAGCCATTCCAATCCAATTTAATACATGTTATGAATGGAATTCAGACACAGCCTATACATGTGAGCTGAACAATGAAAATCATTACTTGTAAGAGTCGCGTGAATCGTGCATAGAGCACATATTGATTTATTGACTCTGGAGAAAATTGCTGTCATGTACATGTACACCCACAGGGGACTAATGGAGGTTAGTTACAGATCTGACATGCTGGCTGTAAAATGAAGGATGTGATGTCAGGGCTGTATGTGAACCAGGAACTGGGATGTTACAAAGGTCACAATCTTGCCCTGCACTAGAGTAAAATGCCTCCAGAGGTATTGTCTGTGAGATTGGGATTGGTTAAAATGACTATTGTGTGATAGTAGATTTGATTTATCCTTTCATCTTCTTCACTTGTTTTTCTCTCTTCCCCTCACTTTCCCCATCTCTGTATTTTGGTCAGTATTGTGCTTACTCTAAATTCCTGAGGGTGAGTCATCTTTTACTCCGTATTGTCTTCCCGAAAATGGCTTTTTTGGCTCCAATGAAAGCATGAATGTTAGATACCTTACTCACTTCCTGAAGAGCATGCAGCATGAAATGACCGAACTCCAGTGCTAATTTCCCATGAAGCGTTGTGCACAGGCTCACGCCTTGATGCACTTGAGAGCTGGGTTATTGGTGAACAAAAATGAAAACCATAAAAAATGATTTTGTTACTTGAAAGAAAATAAACGTTAGCTCAAAATAAAACGTTTAAAAAGAAAATACACTGTAAAAAAGTCATTTCTATAGGAAAATACTGGCAGATGTGGTTGACAGAATAATTTAGTAAAATTTATTTTACTAAATTATTTTTTTTAATTAATTATTTAAATTTTAATTAATTACTAAATTAAAATCTGTTTTACGAAATTACTCGAGGTGAGCATTTGTGCTTATAAAACTTAAACGTTTTTATTTCTTTTTTAAATGACCGATCGTTTCGCTTGATAAGACCCTTATTCATCGTCTGGTGTCGTTTAATCGTTGACCTTGGACCTTGAACCTTGAACCGTTTGGTTCCCATTGAAGTCCACTATATGGAGAAAATCCTGGAATGTTTTCATCAAAAACCTTAATTTCTTTTCGAATGAAGAAAGAAAGACATGGACATCTTGAATGACATTGGGGTGAGTAAATTATCAGCAAAATTATTTTGTGAACTACTCCTTTAATAGTATTCAGTTTGGTTCCCTATTGGATTTTATACCGGTCTTATTGTCGGACAGGCAAAAATGGTTAAATTGCTTAGGAAAGTAATAAAACAAATTTAATTTATCTTCATAGCACAAATTGTATTGGCCGAATTTTGTGTTGCTATTAATGTTAGTGATGAGACTAGACTATTATTAAACTGTAATATTTCTTGTTATCTGCAGGACATTTAACAAGGTGCTTCATGGTACAAAGAAGGACTCTCTACCAGCACATCTATCTTTGCCAAGGGTCTCTGCACCAATGCCATCCTTGAGGATGGATTTTACTGGCAAAGTCTTTATTCTCTTCACATTGCGTTGCCCTTCACAGTTTATGTCCTTCCGCTCTTTTTTTCTCTGCTTTGATCTATCTAAATGCAAGCTCTTCAAGGTCTGACCAAACTGCTACAATAGTAAGTAAACCCATAAAATTCTGTCTTCTCTCTATATGTTCAACTTAAAAAGCACTAGATTGTGTCATTCAAATTCAGATGTTTCAAAACACTTTTTAAGACTGTCCTAGCTCGCATGTTTTTCTGCCTTGTCATATAGGGAAAAATCAGTCACAAGGTGAGAGTGATGGCCAGAAACACACCAGCGGTGAATCATATGCGCTCTTTAGGACAACGTGGTGGTCAAATGTGATTCAGACTCACATGTTATAGTCTTTTTTTTTCATTTTATAGAATAGATGCCCAGAAAATTCCATTCTTTCCCGAAAGTCCCATTCACTTATTTGGAATGGACGAGTACTATAACCTAATACATTTACATCCCTACTAAAAATAAAAAAACACTAATGTATTTCAAAGAATGTTCTGGAACAAAATCTGAACGGCGCTGCAATCGATTCTTTCCAAATTCCTTCTCTGTGACTTTCGCACTGACTTTTAGAATTAATTTGATCCACTTAAAAGCATTGCCAGCATTTGTCTAGATATCACATTCACTCCCATCATGTTGACAGAGGGTGGAGGCTTTTTTTTTAACCACAGCTGAAAGGCCATGTCTTAGAGATACTGTAATCTCACTATCTAGAGAGAAAAAAATGGGAGGAGACTGGTATATTTTGAGTTCAATCTGCCGAACAAAGTGCTATCTTTGCCACGAGGATCTCCAACCCACTCGGATGAGAGTCAGGTATTTGAGCTATGCAGGGTAAAGGCAAAATAACACTTCTACAGACTCGGTGTAATGAACCAAAACGTCAAAGTAAAGCCACAGGTCAGAGGAAAGTGGAGACTATTAAATGGGAGGCTGTGCGACCGGCAGAGGAGGAGGGCACAGTCTAAAAGGTCACAGTCACCCTGTATTGCAGCTCTTGTCAGTCTCTCTTAAAGACCTGTGCGCCACCCACCAGAATACTTTAATAGGATTTGAGCTAAGAGCACAAAATAACAGACGCCTTAAAGTGATAGTTCACCTCAAAAATTAAATTCCATCTTTCCATCCAAATTTATGTACGCTGTTGTTCCACACCCACAGTCAAGGACAATTTATGAATTTTGCTTATCTGTTCTCTCGCTGCTAAAGTCAAAAATCATGGAAAAGTGCCAAGATAATTATGTAAATACAAGGTAAAGCAACTTAATATAAAAATGCACAACATACTGACATTTAAATATACATTTGATAGTTGTAAACATCTGCAAACAGCTCTTGTCAGTTCACTACTAGAGAACCAAAGTAGTCCGATTTATGAGAGCATATGATTTATTTCAAAATGAACGATTCATTAATTAATCAGATATCGCTACCTCTCATCTTGCAAAGTGAAGCTGAAGAAATAAGAGTGAATATCAAACGGAAAATCTGTTCTTCTCACAGTGCTATCGTATAACATAAGCGTTTGGAGTCTAAGTCAATGGGGGAAATATGGGTTTGGTAGTACCTAAGGGTGAGTGCATAATGAAGGAATTTATATTTTGGGTGAACTACTTATTTTAAAGTCTTAAACAAGGGAGAGAGGGGAGACGTAAAAAGATGGAGAGAAAAAAGGGAGGGGGAAATCAATAACGAACAGCTCCGCAACAAGAACATAATCAGAATGGCAGGCCGATGTATTACTCAGGATTAATATAGGCATTGGTGAGGTCGATTTAATTTACTGGGAAAAGCACGAAAATAAATAAAACATGGAAAACAAATAGAGTCCTCATTCAAATTCATTAGAGGCTTTTGCGAGGTGCCCAACGTAATTCCCCCATTAAAGTACGGGTCCATGACAAGTTCATGTGCTCCTTCAGCATTCTGGACGCTAAGTTTGAGTGGCAGCCCAAATTAGGTTAATAATTGGTGCATGTATTTTATTATTCATTTGTTAAAGAATAAGGTTATTAAAGTAGCGTTTTTTTCTTTCATTACATTATGAAATGGTGGAAAAAAACTAGCGAACACTGCTGCGAGGCCGTTGCTATTACATACTTTTCCAAGCCTGTGTTGGGCAATATTGTTTTTAAAATGTATGTTTCTTAATATTGACTTCTTTTTCATTGATCCATTGTATAAAAGCAATACAACACTAATCACATACTTTCGGGGGCTCCTGCACCAGCTGCACAAGTGCCATGAAGATGAATGGAAACGCTAATGGATAGCTCTTTCCAGGTATTAGACTTACATGAAACTGACTTTACATAAAGGAACTTTGGTAGAGTGACTTGAAATAATGTTTTGAACACATTTACATTTATTCTGAACTTTTATCAACTAGAAAATATAGCTCAGTAAGACCACACACATGTCATATTTCTCTTTTTTTCCCCCACAGATGACTACGATTGATAGCCAGGCACAGGGGCCCATGTACCTTCTACATTTGGAGTTGAAACGCACACCCTGCCACCTCCTGACCGCATTACTCATCCACAGCCAAACAAATAAATCAGAATAATGATAATAGTCAAAATTCAAATCAGGAAACGGTCCGTGAAAGCACCAACGATGACGTACGTGTTTGGCTGTGTTGACGGCAGCGAGCGATTTCCACGACAGTGTTTAAATAGGTGCGGTCTCACTCCTCCTCACAGAGCTCAGTGCCTGGATTACTTCATAATCCACAGCATATTATGGGCCTGGCACTAATTGAAAGATAAATGAGTTTATTTGGGTTAAATCCATCACCATGACATGAACCCAATGGAGAGGGAGGAGAGATGGGAGCGCAAAGGAATACTGAAGACGTTTGACTCGCACCTTTCTATTAGCCAGCTGGATCACAGTAACATCTGAGACGAATATCCGCGGTATCACAAGTGATTAAGGATGTGAGAGGAGGAGGACGATATATCCAAGCCTCATTTTCATGCAGGACATTTACTTGAAGGTACACTATGTTACTTTGTTTGTTAAAAATGAACAAAATTTAAATAATGAGTCAATTCATAGTCAATCTTCCAACATGTGTTTTTGTCTTACACTGATTCAGGGTGAGACATATCAAACAGCTCCTCCCCTTTTTTTAAATAGCCAATAGCATTTTGTTTATATCACAGCTCGGCCAGAGCCGTTGAGCTCGATAAAGCCGCATTTTGCTCCTAACGTTCACACCGGATGCGAATAGCACGTCAAATTCGCGTCTACCATGTCTAGTTTGACGCTTGACCACTTTGTGTTAATTCGCGTGTCAAGAGTGAAACTGATGCACGTAAAAACAAAAGTTTGAAGCGAAATTTACGTGCGTAACGCACGTCAGAATCGAAATCCGTTGGCGGCCATTTTTTTGTGTCGACTGAGCATTCATCGAGAGAGCCACCGAAGAGTGCCCACCGGACTCTTCGGAGGCGAACTGTTTGGTGAGTTTCACCATTTGCTCACTCCAGGAGCTGCATCTGGATGACTGCCGCTAACAGCGGTACTTCTGCCTGTCCCGCGGCCAGTCTGAAGTTTTGAATGCTTATATTTTATAAATGGAAATTTTGTTATTGTTTGGAGCACAATAGCTTATAGATAACAATAAGTCTAACATATTCATACTAAAAGTAAAAAATAAATACATTTTTGATTACATGGGATCAGCACATTTGATTTCTGAATCCATTAAAGTTAATTTTCTCTGCGACAGCCAAAGAGCCGGAGCACAGACGTCAGGGCTGGACACCACACAGTTAGACAGTGTTCACATTTTCCACTTCATACGCTGTCTCTTATTAACAAGTGAAATGTGTGGTGCTTGTTTTACCGCCAATGTGTGTAAGCCTGTGACCAATCAAAACTTCTTCGTGGAAATATGGTGACGCTAAAAGGAACAAAACTCTGGGTTTAAGAGCCATAAGCACATAGAGCACAGCTGAAATCAGTCCCTAAATATAACTGCTGAACTTGTGAACTGCAGAGTCCGATAGAAAGCTTTTGCGGTGACAGAATAACAAAACTGGCATGGCTTTCTCACGCTTTTAAAGACACAGATGGAGCTTTTCTAAGTGGGCCATGTGACTCGTCCTACATCATAAATTCACATGCACAGCATCTGGCTCTACTCCTGCCAAATGCTGAAAACCACAGGTGCATTTTTCTGAGACGAGTGAAATATATCCACGTCTAATAGTCCAGATTGTTTGACACAGCAAGCCCAGGCCAGATTTCTATTCACGTACATCTACTTTCTGGTCAACAGAAATTGAAATTTTCTTGAGAACCAGATCAGCATATTAGAAAGATTTCTGAAGGATCATGTGACACTGATAGCTGATGAAAATTCTGATTGTATTCATGTTTTCAAATCTTATGCGCTGTTTTAAATGCAGAACCCTTCAGAAACATCCCACGTGTTAAGGCAACCCCATCAACCCGCCCACAGCCTCTTAGCCAAAGGAGATAAAAAAGGGGACTTGATTCTTCTCCTCCCCCAGCAACTTATCAACGTTAATTGCAATCAGGGTTTCAAAGTACAGCCTGGCACGCACCATTGTATTTATGTGCGCAGAACCGGAGAAACTTGTGAAAGAATGAACTATACCATTATATCCAATGTCTAAGTGATTTTGAAAAGGCTGCCGCTCTGCAATTTTTCTCAATTAGATGGCTAAGACACCTCTCTCTTCTAGACCAGAGCTGACAATCAACAGGGAACATTTTCATTCCTTTTTTTGTCTTGTTTTCCACTTCTGACATCTCTCAGTTTAACACAGCTTTGGCATACGACACAATAGCACTGTCAAAGACATAAAGAGAGTTTATTTATTGTTTAGTGTGCTTTGAAAGAATGCCTAAGGCTTTTTCAACGGAGCTTTCGCCCACTTTTGAAGTGACAATAAACACAATCAACAGTATATTATCTTCATGAAGTCCTTGAGACGGAGTACTTAAACAGTAAAGTCCTTCACCGGAGGAAGGGCAAAGTATCTGCTGGTTCTTCAAATGCTCACAAAGAGACAAGCTCTGCTCTGGCAATGTTGGACCACTGCGATTTCCAATAAAGTGGATATATTGTGTAGCAGGCAATTATCAAAGTAGGTGGCCAAGGATTTCCTGAGATGCCCTTTTAAAACTGTTTAAAAATGACTGGTAAAAAAACTTAGCCTTGCGCAATTAGATTTGAAAAAAGAAAGTGACCACTTAGCCATGACATTTTTGTTTTTATATATCCCACTGAGTTTTTCTCAACTTTCTAGAGAAATTGATTATATATATATATATATATATATATATATATATATATATATATATATATATATATATATATATACACTCACCTAAAGGATTAGCTGTTGAGCGTGGCAATGTGGCATGGTTGTTGGTGCCAGACGGGCCAGTTCTGCTCAGTTACTGGGATTTTCATGCACAACCATTTCTAGGGTTTACAAAGAATGGTGTGAAAAAGGGAAAAACATACAGTATGCGGCAGTCTTGTGGGTGAAAATGCTTTGTTGATGCTAGAGGTCAGAGGAGAATGGGCCGACTGATTCAAGCTGATAGAAGAGGAACCTTGACTGAAATAACCACTCGTTACAACCGAGGTATGCAGAAAAGCATTTGTGAAGCATTTGTGAAGCCAACACACACAACCTTGAGGCGGATGGGCTACAACAGCAGAAGACAAATAGGAAAAGAGGCTACAATTTGCAAGAGCTCACCAAAGTCACCTGTTCTCCACAGTTGAAGACTGGAGAAATGTTGCCTGGTCTGATGAGTCTCGATTTCTGTTGAGACATTCAGATGGTAAAGTCAGAATGTGGCGTAAACAGAATGAGAACATGGATCCATCATGCCTTGTTGCCACTGTGCAGGCTGGTGGTGGTGGTGTAATGGTGTGGGGATGTTTTCTTGGCACATTTTAGGCCCCTTAGTGCCAATTGGGCATGGTTTAAATGCCATGGCCTACCTGAGCATTGTTTCTGACCACATCCATCCCTTTATGGCCACCATGTACCCATCCTCTGATGGCTACTTCGAGCAGGATAATGCACCATGTCACAAAGCTCGATTCATTTCAAATAGGTTTCTTGAACATGACAATGAGTTCACTAAAATGTACTAAAATGCCCCCCACAGTCACCAGATCTCAACCCAATAGAGCATCTTTTGGATGTGGTGGAACGGGAGCTTCATGCCCTGGATGTGCATCCCACAAATCTCCATCAACTGTAAGATGCTATCCTATCAATATGGGCCAACATTTCTAAATGCTTTCAGCACCTTGAATTTAAGGCAGTTCTGAAGGCGAAAGGGGGTCAAACACAGTATTAGTATGGTGCTCCTAGTAATCCTTTAGCTGAGTGTGTGTATACATACATATATATATATATATATATGGCTCCCTGGAATACTCATACTGATTGGTCACTCGTGGCATTTAGAAGTCAGGCTATTTCCTCAAATTTGGTGATATGCATAACAACACTGTGGATTGCTTCCTTTACATTTTGTCTTACAGATAACGTTTTAAATAGTACTCTGAGCACCTCCCGCACAGTGTCCTATAGGGAAAACCATTGTGTCCTCCAGGTTTCCTCATTTTCTACATTAATTTGCACAACAGCTCTTTCATAATAGATATATGTGCAATGACATGACTGCAAGCTGTGAAGAAAACTTAATGACATAAGTTATGTGAAAATGTAAATTGGATTCCATGCCCATGAGCAGCAGTAATTAATAATTTCATTGAGGATGGCGGAGCTCTAACTTGTTGGCCCCTGCACATCCTTTTTCATAAGAGGCACAGAACAGAAAATAATGTAATGCCGCAGCTGAATGAATAAGTTCGATTTTCCCGAAGGTGGGCGACGTTGATGTTAAAGAAAATGCCCCGTAATTAATGCACAATCGTCAAGGAGCACAAAATGAAATTCTCATTAAGGTTGATTTTCTCACACTTACGCAAGAACCGGAAGGCCACGGAGAAAGAGTGTAAAAGAGAGAGGTTCGCGACAGTGACAAGTCAGGCCACAGGGAAGCACGAGAAAAGTGACGAGGATGAAAAATTGCAGCGGGGTGGAAGACACAACATACTTCGCGAATGTGAAGCAGACGTCTCCCCTAAGTGTAACACAATGAGCAATCAGGAGTAAGTTAATTAAATGGACTCTCCATCTCTCCTTCTTACCTCTGCTTCGCTCCATCATGCAACAGACTCTCCATGGGAAAAGAAAGGGGAGGTTAACAGCTGCCACATTTTTCTCTTCAGATGGGATCTAACGCCAACTTTGAAAAGTCGTTGAGCAACCAGCGTTTTTGAAGCGAAGAGCAGCGAAGATTATGTCACCATCGCCGCAGATGTCACAATCAAAACCTGAATAATACACAATCTCTCGCCTCATAGACCGGCTTCCTGCTCCACTTGCCTTTTCAGCAGCAGCTCTCAGCAATTTTGTTCCGTATGTGTCTGTGTGTGAAAAATGTGTGTGTGAGAGAGAAAGAGAGTGAAAAAGACCCCTGCAGCTGGTCCTCAGAATCCAAACTAATTTGTCCCAATCACAGCTTTGGTCTTGGGAGTCCCCTTCCATTTATCTCTCTACGTTCTCTCCGATCATACCGCCACTTGAAGGATCACTCCCCACTAAAAAATGCTTCACTACAATTCCTGTCTGATTTGCCACCATGTGGTCTATGTCTTCCCCACATTTGTCTTTGAAGTCTTAATTACAGACCACAGCACTCACACGCAAAAACGAAGAGTCTCCCGTAATGCCTTTAAACAGTGTTCGTGTGTGTGTGTAATATTGACACATATCCTCATAACTACCTTAGACCAACCATTACGTTAATTCAATATATTTCAAAAATAGTACGTTTCTGGCTGCTCGTTAATTGTTTTGTCGATGACTTGCCAAGCCTTTTAATATCCCCAAAGAGCCCCAAATCCTTTAAAAATGTATTATATAAATCAGCCATGCATTTCAGAGGTGATGAGTTATTCCCAGGTTTCATTTAAACTGCTCCATGCATTCATGGGTTCCATTTTAAAAGGATGTGGGGTGTCATTCAGCATGAAGTGATGTATTATAAAGCAAAGAGTTTCGTCTGGGTTTCATTTCTCAAAGATATTGTATGGTAATGAACTTTTCGAGAATGCTCCTTCTGCGTACCTGTCAATGTCTGTGTTTGTGTGTGAACGTGTGCTTGAGAATTTAAGCCTTTCAGGTTCTACAATCATTTGCACACATCTGGGTTAAGTCATGACAGCTTTGTGAGGAGATGTGAATGTTACAAACACAAACTGAATGATCTGTATTACCTTCAGCAGACACCCATCGTTCCAAAAATCATAAAATGCTATTTATAGGCAACTATTGTTAACATCACAGTAATGGTAACAGCGGGTTTTCATGTATGTAGTTTCAGGCAACTTGAGTGTTCTGTCTGTTCTTGATTGGAATGTTTATAGCTTTTTAATTGAAAATGTATCATTTTTTAAACAGGAAATGTTTGAAAATACTTTTTTTTCTAGAATAATGCATTAAAATAATTGAACAAAATTCTTTAATTTTCCTAATGTTTTGTATTCTCCCCCTTTTTTCACAGCTACTATAGGCTATCTGGGTCTTTAAAGTCTTACTATTACATAATGTATTGTGTAAATACTGTATATAACCATTCTGTATTCTTATTGATTTATTATCCTGCATGAGTCTGTCTCCTTATGATGAACTTTGCACATGAACTTTAGGCTACTTGACTTTAGAACTACATTGATTTTACATTTCCAAAACAGCCTGCAAGTCTTATTTTCATTTTCTGCAGATACTTATTAGATAATGCTCAGATGGGCTGCAGCTGAGATTTGATCAGAACACATTATTGTACAGCTCTTCATTAAATATTTCTCCTCGACAGATAACAACACATGTCTGGAGTTCTGTTGCACGATGCTGCCAGAAAACGGCACACTACGGGCAGACACAGACCAGCCTTGGCCTCAGGCTCCAGCCCAAAATCTACCTTCTCCTCCTGGCAGACAGCCGCTACCGTTTCCCTCAATAGCAACTCAATCACAAACCTGAAGGTACTGCCAAGACAAGTCCCTGAGACAATTAGCTCATGTCGTAAAATAACACACCACATCATTGTAGTCTGAGAGGCTCGGGATGGGGAAGATTCTGAAGTTTTTTTTTATAATAAGCTCTTCAGTGTTTTAGCTCTGATTCGTAAGCTTCTTTGAAGAAAATCCCAGCCGCTCTGCTTGTTTTGCTTAATTTACCTCATTACTTCGCGCGGCTGATTAGTGAGCCCTTGATTAATGAACTTACTTAATGGTGCTGATGCTTTCCTGGTAATTTATGGAAATATTTATGGGATAACTGGACTCTCTTCGATCACGACATTTACATTTTGCACTTTGTTGTTATGGCAACTCGCTGTAGTTATGATAAGCATAAGTCCCTTTAAAACAAGTCATTTCAATTGGCGGCCATCTTTGAAATGACACTGGGGAATGCAAGTGTAGCTCATATCTCTTTGAATGGGGAAACATCAAATTCTCCAAAACTGTTCACCAAGCTTTTGGTTAAATTTTACCAATGAAATATGACAACAACTCTCTCATAAATGTTTTTGTCTAAACGCTTGAATCATGACAGAAAGGTCGTAAGGACATCATGAAAGTAATCCATGTGACTCCAGTGGTTTAACCTCAATGTTATGAAGCGACGTGAGTGCTTTGTTTGCTTAAAAAACATAAATTATCTTTATTCACAAGAGCACAAAGACACATGCGTGTTCTGTTGACGCAAGGGCAGACGCTGTTGAGTGAATGCGCTTTTGAGATTGACTTTTTATAGCCTTAATAAAGCGGTTAATTAGGCTATGTATTATTTGCACAAAAAAAGCACTAGCGTCGCTTCATAAAATTGATGTTTAACCACTGGAGTCACATGGATTACTTTTATATTCTTTCACTCTCAGAAAAAAAAAAAGTACAAAAGCTGTCACTGCGGCTGTACCTTTTCAAAAGGTACACATTTGTACCCAAAGACTGCATATTGGTACCTTAGTGGTACATATTAGCACCTAAAATGTGCATACTAGCACCTAAAATGTACATATTAGGACCAACAGTACATATAAGCTCCTGAAATGTACATATTAACACTTAATAATTTACATATTAGCACCTAAAATGTACATATTAATACCTAAAATGTACATATCATCACCTTAAATGTACATATTAGCATCTAAAATGTACTTATTAGCACCTGGAATGTACATATTAGCACCTAAGATGTACATATTAGCACCTGAAATGTACATATTAATACCTAAAATGTACATATCAGCACCTAAAATGTACATATTAGCATCTAAAATGTACATATTAGCACCTAGAATGTAAATATTAGCATCTAAAATGTACATATTAGCACCTGGAATGTAAATATTAGCACCTAAAATGTACATATTAGCACCTAAAATGTACATATTAGCACCTAAAATATACGTATAGCGCCTAAAATGTTTTTTAAAATGTATCGCGTCACTTGTTTTGTTTTGAATGGGGAAAAGGGCAATTCTCAATATGGCGGAGGAAGTTCCACCTTCTAAATTAGAGCCAATCGCCGAATGGTAAAGTCATTGTGTCACTGCAGCTGCCCTCAGAAGCTTTTAAACAAACAGACATAGAGCAAAAATATTAAGCAGCACAACTACTTTCAACATTGATAATAATATGAAATGTTTATTGAGCAAATCAGCATATTATTGTGATTTCTGAAGGATCATGTGACACTGAGGACTGGAGTAATGATGCTGAAAATTTCGCTTTACCATCATATAAATAAATTACATTTTAAAATATATTACAATAGAAAATTGTTATTTTAAATTCTAATAATATTTTACAATATTACTGTTTTACTGTATTTTTTGTCAAACAAATGCAGCCTTAGTTAGTGAGCATAAGAGAATTTCAAAAACTTGAAAAAAAAAACAAGATTCAAGGAACAGGTGAGAATGTACAACTGTAAACACCACACACTGTCAGTCTGTTATAATGGTTTGGTATATGGATGGGAAAATCCACTTTCAAGCTTCATTCGATGCCAAGAGTCGGGTGAGACTGATGCGTGTTAACATTCTGATGACAAGGAAAATCAAACAATACTCCAGCAGCCATCTGGGACAAGGCTCTAGTGCTGAAGACATTTAACGTGCCGTATGTTAGAAGTAGCTCTCCGTCTGAGGCTCTTGTGCTGTGTGTGAGATGCGGAGAACAGCACAAGTTAAACACTGTGGGCTGGAGATGGACGAGACTAAACAAGCAGAGCTCTGACATGTGATACATTCTTGAGATTAGCTTTAGGTTTGGCCCCTATGTTGTATCTCTCTCTGGGACCGCATCAGGTAAAATACGTTTCAAGAAGCAACTTGCCTAAAGCCCCTGTCTGTAGTGAATCTCAATACATGGCTTACTATTTCCTACAGTATAATGTATGTTAGCCAAGCATTTTGTTGAGACACTGGAGCGAAAATCCTCCATGTACAATTTTAGACAGGAACATCTGTTCTTAGACTCTACAGCCCTGGGCTAGTAAACATCCACCTCGTATACACCTAGCAATGCCCTAGCAACCAACCAGAAAACATACAAACAACATAGAAATGACCACAATCCCTAGCAACGACCTAGAATATTATAGCAACCACCCAAAATACTTAGCAACAACCTAGAAATGTCTTAACAACCAATCAAAATACCTAGCAATGCCCTAGCAAACCACACAGAATACCTAAAGCTTTAGCAACCACACAGACTACTTAGAAGCAACCTCGAAAAGCCCAAGTAATAACCAGAATCTCTAGCAAAGCCATACCTATGACCTGAAATATCTTTGCAACCACCCAAAATACCTAGCAACAACCTAGAAATGTCTTAACAACCAATCAAAATACCTAGCAATGCCCTAGTAAACCACACAGAATACCTAGAAAGCTTTAGCAACCACACAGAATAGAAACAACCTTGAAATGCCCTAGTAATCACCAGAATCTCTAGCAATGCCATACCAATGACCTAAAATTGCAACTCCCTAGCAATACCCAAGAAACCACCCTTAAAACAACAGCAACCACCTAGCAATGCCCTAGTTACCATCCAGAATCTCTAGCAATGCCATGCCAATGACCTAAAATATCTTCGCAACTGCCCCAAATACCTATTAACTATCTAGAAATGCCCTAACAATCAGTCAAAATACCTAACAACCACAAATAACTGTCCTAGCAACCAACTAGTATAACAACCACCTAGCAAACAACCAGAATACCTAGCAAAAACTTATCAAGCAATTGAAAAACTTAACCACAGAGCAACACTCTAGCGGTCACCTAGAAATGTCCCAGCAATGAGTCTGAATAACTAGAATAACAAATAACAGAATAACAAACTAGCAATGCCCTAGCAACATAGCAACTCCCTAGCAATACCCAAGCAACCACCCTTTATACAATAGCAACCACCTAACAATGCCCTAGTTAACAACCAGAATTCAATCACCCAGAATACCTTAGCAATCACCTAGAAATGTCCCAGAAATGAGTCTTTTATCTAGCAACAAACTAGAAATGCCCTAGCAACGACTCAGAATGCATAGCAACTCCCTAGCAATACCCAAGAAACCACCCTTAATACAGTAGCAACCACTTAGCAATGCCCTAGTTACCAACCAGAATACAATCACCCAGAATACCTAGCAACACCATAACAGCCACCTAGAAATACCCTAGCAACCAACCAGAACACCTAATAATAATCTACCACCCAGAACAGCAACCATAGCAATGCCCTAGTTACCAAACAGAATAACTTAACAGTGACCAATAATATAGCGCCTATCAAAAAACGACCCAGAATCCCTAACAACCCATTTTTGCTCTAGAAATACTAGCCACAAGTGATCAGATCATTAGTTAAAAAGCATTACTGTTGTCCAAACTCATCTTAAACATGTTGTAGGAACAACCTGGGGTAAAGTGTCCTCCTCAAGGGCACAATGGTGATCATTCCCGCATTGAACCCTTTAAGGTTTGATCCCCCAACCTTTCAGTTACCACCTCAGATCATTGACCATTACATCACACCACCCCTTTATGATCTCACGTTTCACTGCATTGGCGGCTCCACGCTGAATGTGTATGAAGCGAGCACTCAGAGAAGCAACTGATCTCAGTTCAGGGTGAATGTGTGTGTCTGTATGGTTGGTTATGCAGTAGGCACAGTGCGGGCTGACTGAACAGCAGACTGGTTATGCAGCAGATTTCAGGTGAGAGAATCAGGGGTGTTGTCAGGTGTGAGCTTCTGCACCCAGCCGAGCACCGGTGCCTAATGACGGCTCTTTTAATGAGCGCTGATACATGATGAATGCGGCCATATGGTCAAACAGCCTGCCGAAATCAAGCACACAATTTTCTTTTAGCATTTAGCAGAGGTAAAGAAGCGATCGCACACAGTGGGTTCGTGAACAGCAGGGATACGATGTGACCTTCATTCACCTTGCGGAGATTCTGCATTTTTTTACATATACAGTTCAAGAAGGTCATGGCCTTTATTTTCGATTACCTGCAAATTAGCAAATGTTATGCAGCCTAATTAGCTTCGTTTCAAGCTGCACTGTTTCAGTGTTTTGTTGCACTGCTGGATCCCTGTGAAAGCCCAGTAGTCAGTATGAAATCTAGGAGATAACAAATGGCTGGCAATCCCATGAGGCAATAGTGAGCTATGGAGATGCATGGCAAAACTTCAGAATATGAGCGTCTGGGAGATTATATTATGAATCTAAAATCCATGATTTTACTGCCTCGGTGCTTCAGAACTTACACCAGTCAAATATTTGGACACACATACTCAATCTTTATTCTATATTTATCTTACTATTTAGGAATAATATTGGAGTCATCAAAATGATAATATAACACAAATGTGAGAATGGGAAGTATGTAATGAACCAAAAATGTAAAATAATTCATAACTATCTTTTTAAGATTACAGCTGGGCATTTTAAGTTTTGTGGATTTTAATCCATGCCTATTGGCTCTGAAGCCATCTATATGCTAATGTTCCTAAAAGATATACATTTTTAGTCTTTCTTGTCTAAGAAATCAGTATCAGAATCAAAAATACCGATGACTCTTGTTACACGACTTTCTGGTAATGAAATCCGCAACTCGCAACTGATTACAAAATGGTAAACATTGTTCATGGCTGTTATGTAACTAAAGCGTATTGGCTATTGACAAAATAGCTGCGTCCAAAATCGCATACTCACAAGTAGATACAGTAAGTGAATAAGTACGTACTTGTTGACCACTAAAAAGTATGTTCTATATGTGTGAATGTAATCCGGACATCCTACATTCGCTATGTTGTCATTATCATGTGACCTACCAGCGTCATGTTGCGATGTTTCACTGTCATTCAGAAATCCTCTCCCGTGGCCTCATGGAATAATAGTAAAGCGTCCATCGCATGCACACTTCAGTCTCACCCGTAAGAAGTAGGTCATCCTGGTACTTTTTGCCTACTCTTTTATGAGTACAGTGAATTCAAACATACTCTTGCCACATATGTTTTTCACCTATACAGTAGGGAAGTATGTGATTTTGGATGCTTTTTGGATTTGGACATTCCAGGATTTTCTCCATATAATGGACTTCATTGGGAACCAAACGGTTCAAGGTCGAAACGAGAGTTTCAGTGCATCTTCAAAGGGCTTTAAATGATACCAGATGATGAATAATGGTCTTATCTAGGACCCTTCGAGTCATGACTCAAAAAAATTCATTCATTTGATGAATGAGTTTGAACAGGAGAGTCACAAACGCTCATCACAGAACAGAGCAAGGCGAGCATTTATGCTTATAAAACCTAAACGTTTTATTTATTTTTTAAATGACTGATGGTTTCGCTAGATAAGACCCTTATTCGTCGTCTGGTATCGTTTAAAGCCCTTTGAAGCTGCACTGAAACTCTCATTTGGACCTTGAACCGTTTGGTTCCCACTGAAGTCCATTATATGGAGAAAATCCTGGAATGTTTTCATCAAAAACCTTAATTTCTTTTCGACTGAAGAAAGAAAGAAGTGGACATCTTGGATGACATGGGGGTGAGTAAATTATCAGCAAACTTTTTTCTAAAAGTGAACTACCCCTTTAACATTAATTATTTATTGATAATTACACAAACCAATGTGTAAATAAAACGTATTTTAAACACTTAAGCATAAGCCTTTAACATTATAAGAAACATAAATTCAGTGAAGTGAGGCCAAACTTTTGATTAGTAGTGTAGATGCAGTAAACAAATCCAGGAGAATCCCATCGGATACTCTTTAACAGTTTGGAGCTAGTGCGGTGTCGTTTAAAGAACGATTTGTTCACTCAGCCGTGAGTGACTGAATCAGCATATCGACAGCACGCACGTCACATGGGTAACGGTTTACCTTTTTCATCCAATTTGTGATTGATTCCTAAATTACCGATCTGATCAAATTACCCAGATAGCTGCGCATGTTTAACGCCACTCTGCTCCGACAAATTGATAACAGAGTAAAGGCAGACAGCGAGGTTGTTGGGAAGAGAGTCTGAGGTCTAATCAGGGCAAAACCTCTCTGTGCTATAATTACACAAATAACCGAGCAGAGTCACTCATATTTCAAATTCACGCTCGCTCGTTTTATTTCTGTACAGCCGCTGAATGCAAATTAAAGTGTGGTATTGCAGTCAGTGCTACATAGGCCTACTCTATATATCATGCATTTCTTTTTCATTAATGATACAAAAAAGAATTTACTATTAAATGACACACAGTGGCCACTACTAGTTCATATACGTGGATAAGTGTGAAGTTTCCCAAATTTAATTACAGATAGCCTAAGTCATATACAGCCAAATTCATAGGTCCTACAATAGTTGTAACAGGTCATTAAAAAAGTTACAACTCACATAAAGTGAACTACTGTGTTTAAGTTTGAGAGATCTAGCAAAAACAACCACTGATACCGATCTGATGCTCTGAGTTACTGATGCTCAAATAGACCTTTCTCACAATAACCCGAAATACGTAATCATTGTTGAAGCGGAGTTCCTGTCAACCGTCAATACATCAGAAAAACATACCCGGGGAAAAGAAAATTGATCAGTCTTCTCAACTTCGAATTTTTTTTTTTTTTAATATTTCCGGAACAATACGGAAGTTGTGAGAAAGGTCCATTACCATCCCCGGTCTCTAATTTATTTTCATGATCTGAGGTAAATTGGCCTATTGTCACTGTCCGTATGTCTATAAAGGTCACGCAAAATTATATTAAAACTCATGTCTGAAATTTTTAACAAGAAATAAAGCACATAATCAGAAGCTGAAGTTATAATTGCCATAGTTTTTATGTAGTTTTTCCAGCTGAGATCATTTCTGAAACAAGATCCCGTTTCTCAGCACATATTACCAGTTGGTTGGGACAAAAACATAGAAAAGATATATTTTTTAAACCGCATGTTGCTGTGTTGCATATGGTTATGACCAATTGTCACAGTGACTACGTTTACACGCAGCCAATAACCAGTTCAAAACCGGGATATTGGCAATAACCCGGTCGCGAACGGCCATGTAAAAACCGGCAAAAACCCGGATATGCTCATATCCCGGATTTTAAAAACCAGGATATTATGCCTGTACTCCTTTTCTAACCTGAATTTTTGGTCATGTTAACGCGTATCGGCATATCCCCATAGTGATTTGTGTTATGCGCATGTTCTAGAGAAACTTCTCGGTGCATACAAAAATCCGTGTGCAGTATACCGGAAGTAAACATGGCGAGACCAGGCGAGACACAGCACAGCATACTTTTGGAGCAGTAACGTTGGTCAGTAACGTTACCAGCATCAAAGCGCAAACAAAGGCGATCGCTATCTGCCCCAAACTATTCATTGTCCGCGTGCTACTGTTGTTGTTGTCTTTGAAGAATCGGAAATGACGCATATTGCGTCTTAAGTTTGTCCGTACGTCTAGACGCTAACCGCATGTCGCTATTTACATCGGGATATTGCAATTCCATGTATACAAGAGAA
The DNA here is from genome assembly GCA_038021265.1 of Cyprinella venusta. Lineage (NCBI taxonomy): Eukaryota > Metazoa > Chordata > Actinopteri > Cypriniformes > Leuciscidae > Cyprinella > Cyprinella venusta. The sequence goes on from CM075874.1 coordinate 27,673,817, forward strand.
ACTCTCTCTGCTCACGCATGTAAACGGGTTATTCCTAATGTTTCAGAAACCCGAATAGTGACCTTAACCCGACCATAACCTGAAAATTGGCTGCATGCACTCTTAGAAGAAATGGTTCTATTTAGAACCAGAAATGGTTCCATCCCCAGCTTCATATGTGGAACTCCAAAATGGTTCTATATAGAACCTTTTTTTTTGGTAAAAGGTTCTATTGGCCAAGTATGGAACCCCAGGGTTCTATATAGAACCCAGAGGAACCCTTTTTTAAGAGTGTATAGAACCTTTTAGGGGTTCCAAATATGTAGCGCAGATAGAACCTTTTAAGGTTCTATATAGAACCTTGTGTAAACATAGTCAGTGTCTCTAAAGGTGCTTTCAAAGCCTGTTGCGTTTTTCTGTGAAATAGGTAAACATGATCCATCCTAAATTACAAACTGTCAATCAATGACATTTAATGCACTCTGATCACACTTACTATAGTATTTGCATTTCTCATAGCAATTCCGCCTTTTCACGCAGCACCGTGACAGAAGCATGTTTCTCAGCCTGTTTTTTCTCCACCCTCACTAAGAGCTCTGTTAAATACCGCACCAAGCATTCAGTTCCGTTAAAACTCCATGTCCTCTCGCATTCGTTAGATTAAACGGCATTTCAATCTGATCTTTGCTATCCCCCATCATCTTATGCCACTCTCAAATCTCCCAGTAATCCTGTTTAGTCAGGCTGTGTGCGTTTCTGTGAAGTGTGTGTGCGCGTTCAGAGATAGAAAGAGGTAGAGGAGGTGCGAGTGAGAGAATCAGAGAGCAAGTGAGAGTGTGTGAGCAAAAGAGAAAGTCATTCAGCTGTATCCGAGGAGCTGGGGCCATATGCTATTCCTTCTCCAGTTTCCCAGCATGCCTGCTCAAGCCCTCGGCGCTTCAGGGAGAGACACTCACTAAGGGGATGTGAACGGAGTCGCATTGTCCTCTTACACCAGATGTTATCACGCTCACTAATTGGCTCAGCAAAAACAAAGCAAGAGGATGGAATGCCTGGCCCACAGGAGCAGTACACAGCCTTTGCGCCCAGAGCACCAATAACAATCATACAGATCTCACTGACAGCCCTCTGAAGCAATTAGCAGTCCAGACATACAACTTCCTCCAGCTCTGCTTGTTACGACGCAACATGTCAGTTTTTTTTCTTTTTTTATCATTCGTGGTGAAGCTGTAATACAAAATAGCATGAATAGTCTTCAAACAGACCTCGAGCGGCTGAACTGAGCTTGGTTTTCAACATGGTGGATTTCCCCACTGTCCTCAGGTTTCTTGTTATTGTAACAATTAAGGTGTTTTCACAGCCATCCTGTGCAGACACAACTGCTAGATCCATTACAGGTTTTACAGTTGAAAAACAGAGAAGTGAAGTGAAGTATGAAACTTCCAACACGTGTACTCATAGTCATGAACAGCATTATTATATATAACGTTTGGAGTACGTAAGATTTGTAATAATTATTTAATTCAGCAAGAATTAAAGCAAATTGGTCAAAAGTGACAGGGGGCAGTTGTGGCCTAAAGTTTAGAGAGTCACTTGTAACCCGAAGGTCGCAGGTTTTATACTCAATACTGGCAGGAAATGACTGATGTGTCCTTGAGCATGACACCTAACCCCCAATCACTCCCCAGGCGCAGCACTGAATGGCTGCCCACTGCTCCTGTCCACGGTTTGCAGTGTGTGAGTTCACTATTTACTACTCCTAATGTGTGGGCTCTTACATGGATGGATTAAATGCAGAGGACAAACTCAAACTATGGATAACCATACATGGCCTTCATGTCACTTCACGTAGCCTTCAATCAGGTCATGGGGTCTATACGACCCCAATTGACTTTTACTTAATAAAAAAAAAGGTTCCCTTCATCTCAGTGGAATAAGATTTTGTGATGCGGTTGTTCTGAAGGTATGTATAAAAAATGTTTACACTTCTGGTCTTCGGGGTCAGTATGACCCCACATTGAAATGAATGGGAAATGTGAAAAAACTGAATATATTATCTTCATGTGTCAAAAAGAAAATCTGGCATAAATCTGAAAATTGAAGAAATGAAGGCCTAGTACTAGAGCATAAATGCAATTGCAATATGCAAGCTAATGGTGCTAATTGATGCTGAAAATTCAGCTTCGATCACAGGAATACATTATATTTTAAAATGTATTCAAATAGACAACAGTTATTTTAAATTGTAATACTATTTCACAGTATTACTGTTGTTTTTACTGGATCTTGTAATAAATAATTAATAATATTTTAATAATGAATATTAATTAATAACATTTTACCTTGGCGAGCATTAGAGAAATTTTACCAACTCCAAAACTCTGAACGATAAGGTGTATTATTTATAGATATTATATATTTTCTATATTATTTGTATTATTTATTTTTAAATATTTTAAATATTTTTAAATTACAACATTTTACGCATAAGGTGCCTGATTAGGGCCTGGTTTCACAGACAGGGCTTAGATTAAGCCAAGATTAGGCCTTATAGATCAGTTAGAACATTTAAGTAGCTTTTATGAACATGCCTTAGAAAAATACATTACTGGTGTTCATCTTGAGACAAAAAAAATGGCACTGTAATATGTAAAGTTGGTTTCAGTTAAAACACCTCAATAATGTAATTTAGTCTGCGACAAGGCCTTGTCTGTAAAACCAGGGGAATGGTAACCAATCACCTCTTAATCATTATTTTAGCAAACTCAAATTCGATCTGGCTCCTCATATTTGGCAGAAATATGACACGTGATGCAATTAAAATGGTTTGCTTTTTATTTCTGAATGTTCTGTTCTCTGGTTCCCTGTCAAGTTCTAGTAGTACTACCCCTCTAAGTGGTAGCAGATGTCTTGTGAGAGTGATCCAGGTCTGGCACCGTTAGCTTGGTGTAAGAACGGTCCAGGTCTATTCAAGGGGGATTCACTTTGATTGAGAATGTGAGAATTTCACAGTGATGTGTAATAACCTTGAACACTGTAAAGAGAAGCAACACTCTGAATGTCCTACATCACTCTTGGTGCTGTTCCACAGCCCGTGAACTTGGCAAACTATTGGTGCAATCCTGCAACAAAACCAAAAGTTATTGAACAAACTGCTTTGCATATAAACATGCTCATCGGTCTTCATACAGCAGACATGGCAAGTGTGCATGCGTTCAATTTATTTTCATTTAAGGTTATCTTTGTGAGGCACATTATGACTCTAGCTCATCCTGGATATTACGCACAAAAATATTTCCATTTCTGCTCAGTTTCACAGTTTTCTACATCTGTAATTAAATTCAAAGTAGTCAAAACACTAAACTCATCAATGCAGGGTGTAATTCTGAGGCATCTAAAGCATTTTCTATTGTATTGTGCTGAAATGTCTTCGCAGAACTATTGTGTAAATCATTAATTAAAACATTTGTATGTAAATTGTCCCATTGAATTTAGGCAAGAATAGTTTTACGTACAATGAACGCAGAAATTGCTTCTGTCATGCTTGTATTTCATGAACAAGTCCCAATAAAACTGGGAAAGAGTAACCGTTTTTAATTACAATTCTAGATAAGAGGCTTTCCTCTCATCTTAACAGTGTTGGAATTACTCCAGGTCAATATTATGCATTAATTTTCTGTTTGGTGGTATAATGAAATCACATTTTAACATTCAAGATAGAGTTCTAAGTATTTTAATTTTAAAGGGTTTGGTTTCACTCTCTTCTCTGTGCTGGGAACTCAACTGGGGCTGTCAGCACAGAAAAGTTGTGTTCTGTCAATCTCATGTCGTTCTATGATAGATTGCCCTTTGCGAATGGAAATACTGTCATGCATGTTAAGCATGGCTGATCTGGCCATGTGACTGAAATCTATACCACATAAACGACTGTATTTCAGAAGGCAAACAAGGGTTTAGTCACTGCTGGTAGAAACTCAGCCAACAGGGAACGTAAAATTGAGTATATTTCGACTCTGCATGCTGCTCTGAATCTAAAGAGACCAGTTTTATGACTTTAAGCAAAAATGTACGTTTTCTGTATCTCCTGGCCACTAGGTGGCACTGTGGCAAAACTGTATATGTACCCATAGGTCATGGTTGTCAAAACACACACCAAAGTTTGGTCAGAATACGCTTAAGCATTTTGACGTGCTCTTCGTTGAATTTGTTTGCGTGTTATTCGAGAACGGTTTGACGAATCAACTTGACTTCGTAAAAATTCGTCGAAGATGATCTGGTTCAATTTTCGTGAAAATCAGCGCAACGGCCTAGGAGGAGCTAAAAAAAAAGAATTAGGTCTTTCGAAAAATTCTAAATGGCTTCAAAATTCTCTGAATTTCAGCTAATATTCTGGCAAAGTTCATCCAGTAACATTAATAGAACGTTTTCTGTTAAAGTTATCGGCCTTTAATAATGTTCTAAAAACATTAGCACAAAAATGTTATTCATATATCGTTCATAGTGCATCGTTCAGTTTTTCTGAAATGTTTTACTTGGACATTTATCTTACATTTTTTAAATGATAGCTACTACTTATTTCAGAATATTCAGAGAACATTCAAAAGTAAAATTCACATAATATTTGAAGATTGATAAAATGGAATTTTCCCTTAAGGTTTGCATTTCCAAGAAAAAAAATAAATTTTTAATTATAAAAAAAAAGAATTTTGAATGTTCAGAGAACATTTCATTACTTAATGCAAGCGTTAAGAAAACATTTTATCCTATGTTAGCCGGATACATCATTCTGCAGGCAAAATACATCTGTTTTAAAACTATTAGATCATAAGTGTTTCATTCAAACCAGATTAATTACATAACTACGCCTGTAGTTAAGATGAGTGGGGAATACTAAACTGACTCGCTTTCTCCAGGTATTATAAAACTTCCAGGCAAACAGATTTACCGGTATAACTATATCTACATGTGACAGAAAAGCACATTCATGACCCTGACTTTACAGACAGACTGCATCCTGTTATGGCACCATCGGCTACTGTCAATCAGCATTACTGGGCAAATATAAGCTGTAATCAACCAATCAAAAGAAAGCAATGCTTAATTCAGGGGAAAACATGGTGTCTGTTGGACCTGAAGGAAAGAGAGAGAAATGAACACCAGGTGCCTCTGCAAACCCACAGTAAATGGACTGTGCAGGAGAAACGAAAAGAAGGAGAGAACGCCTGAAAGAGTGACAGACAGCTGGGTAAACAGAGTGTTTCATGGTTCCTGCTCTCTTTAGTAACGCTAACATTTCCATGATATATCTGTCTGGGTAAAAACAGACACTGATGAAGCTAAATGCAAGAAATAACCATCAACAGCGCATTTGTTAATGCAGTTTATGTGTTGATAGCACTACTTCTGCTTAAAAAAACACGTCGTGACCTGAAATGTGGGTCTAGTACATCTACCATGGTTTATCCGACATGCATACTTGACGGAAAGAATTAGCAGTGCAGATGTTTGAAAAGAACAAACATGATGAAGCAGCTGGGAGTGAGAGGCTGTTCACTCACACTTCAAAGGTTGTGCTGAAGGATGTCATAACACTGCCTCCTGCTGGAAGAATGTGGCATTATCGTTACTGAGCTCACTCAACCTGTCGTTAAAAAAAAAAAAAAAAAAAACCTTTGCCATATGCAGAGAGACGTACCATAAGTGAGCCATTTGTTGTTTTGAGTAAAGACACTGTTTGCCTCTATCAGAATAATGCTTGGATAAGCTAGCTGTTAGCATTTGCTCAGCTGATTCACATGGAAGTAAGTTATTCTGACACCTTTGCTGAATAAAAGTTGTTTTGAGGCCATGCTCAATTGGGTACTTTAATTTCGTTGGGTACTTTCTAAACAGGCGTTAAAAGAGTAATGTTAGGTGCTCTGTAGCCGTTGAGTATTGTGATCCGGACATCTGCCATGTTGACATTATCATTTGACCTATACGCGTTATCACAAGTGTGATAAACCCTTCTAATGTGACCCACAGTTTATCCTATAACGATATAATTTTGTATTAAGAAACCCCCAAATAGTTATCTCTTGAATATTTTGTTAATTTCTTAATTTTATTCCCCAAAAGTTTCTCCTTTAAGTTTTCCTTTTTTCTAATTTACCACATCCCTCAGACTTATATCAACAATTTTTTAATGTATTATGAAGAACTTTAGCGTTGTTATTGTTCTTTTATCATATTATGATGTAAACCAATGAAGTTTGTTTTCTGTTTTGTCATTATGATTGTGTTGAATACAATATGGCATCTTTCCATTATCTTGTATGTAATAATAAGTTTAAATTATACGAGCAACAGGTGCACTTACACACTTCATAACCCAGTAACTCGACAGCACAACCTAGAACACATAGAAAACTGTTGATTTTATACTCGGAATATATATAATTACCTTAGAATGAATTGCATTGTTAGCCCACCCCAAAACTTAAACAAAATAATAATATTAAATGCTGACCAATACTTAATTATATTACTTTTTATAGCCTATACTAGAAATTATATAATTTGATAAAACAAGCTAAATGTAAATTTTTTTTCATGAATGCATTTACATTTATGAAACATCTCAGTGAAACATCTCCATTGTCAGTCAAGCAATGAATTACTGCATACGTTAATTAAATAATTATATTTTATATATTGACAACAATAAGAAACATGAATAAATTAGTAAAAGAACAAATGAAAGTAACCATCACAATAAACAAATGCATATACAAGTCAAGAACACATGTAACAAAGCTTTATTCAAACCACAAGCATGTAGATGTATTTACAGGCGCTGAACCCCACATCCTACTGCCATCTCAACACAGCGGTTCCCGTTCTGTGGATTTATTCTGATTTTTACTGTGCCTTCGTGCCAGAGCTTGTTGCTGTGCTGCGCTTTACAATCTGCAATGAGGGCAGATGGAGCGATATGAGGGTCTCGTAAGGGCAGATGAAGAGATGTAGGGTCTCATCCATGGCACCACTTTCAGGATTCAGCTCTGGGCTCTTCATCCTCAGTGCTCACACCAGTCTGGAGACTTCAGGTCCTACAAAAATGCACAAACATACAAAAGCAGTCATTTTAACAGCACAATGTCATTTGATTTACATATTAAAAATAACAAAAATGACCTTTATATTTGAGTAAAATCCCTAAAACCTTTTTAAAACGAGCTTCAGCATTTTTATATTTATGTGGAGTTTGTGTTGGAGTGTGTGTTGTGCTGGAAGCAGGTCATTTGCTGGTGTTATCAGACTCCACGTCGTTAGCTGCATTCATCAGTGCATGGTTTCAAAATAATTCATTATATATTAATTACATTAATTATTAATTGCTTTGAAACCAATTATTTTTAATAGACGGGCCTATATATTGGTGAGCAATTTTCAGCATCATTACTCCAGTCTCCAATGTCACATGATCCTTCAGAAATCACTCCAATATGCTGATTTGAAGCTCAACAAATCTAACATATCGCTTGAGACTTATAAATATTACAATTCAACTTTATTTGGAGTACTTCGTTATTGCACAATGCACATTTCTTAATATTAAGCCTAAAATGTATTTTAATATCACTATTAGTAGGATAGTAGGGCTATGATCTCTATATAATATCAGTCTTTAAATGCAAGAGATTTTATATTTGCAATAGTACCAGTTTAGCACATTCAAATATACTTAAGTGTATCTTTAGTTGGACCTCAGCACTATTTCCCGATAACTAAAGTGCATTAATACTACACTCTAAAAATGCTGGGTTGTTTTAACCCAACTTTGCGTCAATTATGGACAAACCCAGCCATTGGGTCAAAATTTTTAATTACATTTTAACCCAACGTTTGGGTTTGTCCATATTTGACCCAAAGTTGGGTTAAAACAACCCAGCATTTTTAGAGCGTAAATTTTTTTCCTTCTTTTCACTCGGGTATATACAGAATATATATTAGGCCGCATGCACAGGCTGTCAGATCATGTAAACCAATATCTAAATAGCTATTTAGGCATTGCTTTAGCAAACTGTTTGTTTTGCATTTGCAATATGTCACATTACGGAAGTTGGATTGCGAACAGCAAATACAGAAACAAGCAGAGGTGAAAAGTCAAAGAAAGCACAGTATATTTCTCATAAAAGTGCCTCTTAACCTCTCAAGCATGTTATTTGTTAAGGCGTAGACATTTAATTTCATAAAAATACACAGGCTGATTTCAGATTTATAAGCCAAGCGTGACGGTGACCAGTACCAATGGCAGTCATCTCAGCGGGACGTATATGGAATGAAAGAGGAAGTTGGAAGTAGGGCAGTACATGATTAAAGAAACTGAATATTTTCCCTTCATGTATGTCTCTCTCTCTCTCTCTCTCTCTCTCTCTCTCTCTCTCTCTCTCTCTCTCTCTCTCTCTCTCTCTCTCTCCAGAGATGCATGAGTTGCAGTTGTCACCACCCCCCAACTTCCTCCATTTTAATCAACAGGATCTATTTACAAAGCCGTTGCCTCATGAATAATTCTACAACCTCTTCAGGACAAAACATTGACTTCCTCAATGCTGGAGTTGATATTTTGGTCATGAATCATTTAGAGATCCGTTGTTTGTTGCCAGCGCTTAACTTCATATTTTCCCGGTTATTTCTGAGGCGTTTGTATTTTCCATTCACATCACGATCATCTTCTATGTCCCACATTTGCCAGTCCTCTCAGTTATCAGCAATTCTGTTTTTTATTTATTTTTTTATTTGTATTTTTTTTGCAATCCTTTGCATTCCTACAATACCATAGCTGACTGTAATTGCGTACAGTCATCTTCTGGCACATTATTTATCATATAGAGCCGCATAACAAGAGATAGCATAATAGCTTTGGCCAGCTGACAACCTCCAATACAGTGGCTGCAAATTGTTGATTGTCACATAAATTATTTTCACATTCAAAATGTAAATAGGGGAGGGTGTACAAGGAGAGTAAATTTGATGTCTCGAGTCATTATTATTTTTGTAATTTGTAATAATGAATCTCTGGATTGTTGGGAGTGCAAATGAGCTCTTAATTTAGAGACTAAACATGAACATGCATTTTAATGACATCATTTGCATACATTAAGGCGGTAAATGTGGCATCCTGACATATTGGAGTGCTCAGGATTAATTGCTCGGCTGACCCGCTAAACAGAGCAGTTTAACATAGTGTGTTGTCACTCACTTATCCTTTCCGCCTCTCTTGATTAGTAACTTTTAACCGGTCGGGAGCTTCGTCTGAGTCGTTCTGCGGGGAGATTTTTCTCCAAAACTGCTGCGCTGGCTGCTAGATGACAGTGTAATAGAATTTCTTAAACATAAATAAAGAATACCACATCTGTGTCTCTGCCGAATTGCTGTTTGAGATGCCCAACTAGGCCTAATTAAATACAGTTGTATAATGTTCAGCTTCAATACAACTTAAGCGCCAACTTAAAGCATTGGTGACATGCTGTCGTTTACTACAAGTTTAACTTATATTTTTGTAACAGGACTTGTTAATTGTCTTTTTTTGGGTGAGACTAAAGTATTTTAGGTTTTAAGTTGTGGTTATACCTTTGAAAACAAAAACAAGGAAAGAGATAAATTAATAGACCATTTCAAAAGATGTAAACAACACTGGCCCAGAAGCACTTCCTGTTTCAGTTTTTTAACACTACATAAAAGCTGGGATAAAATACAACCAATAGAACATTTAAAACTGAATCAAAGAGTTAAACAAACATCTTTAAGAAGTTTTCTTTACATGTGAAATAAAGAAAACAGTTACAAACTGAAACAGGAAGTGCTTCTGGACCAGTGTTGTTTACATCTTTTAAAATGGTCTATAGGCATATGGTCAAACAAAGCTATAAAGCTCATCCAGACAATATATGAAAAAAAAATATTCTAAATAGCTTGAAGCTTAGAAATCTGTAATACTGCAGAGAGCCGAATGGAAAATATTGTGAATATTTATACAAAAAGCTGTAAATCTGTCTAAACGATCCCTTTTTTGGTGAGACTGTGTTTGGTGGTCATAAACAAAGCACAAGAACAAGAGGAAATATGGGGATTTTTGAACCATTAAAAAGAAATAATGGTGAAACCAAAGCTATTGAATAAATATAGGTTCTGACAATATCACACAAACAAAATATTCTAAATTGCTTGAAACGTATATTACACAGAGCTGAATAGAATTTCCTAAACTCAGAAATGATATTTCAAGAAGTGTGGGTATTCTTCTGATTTGATTAGAATATAAATTCATAATGACTATGAACTGCGTAAATTTGATTACAGTTCTAGCATTAAATGAAGCAACTGGAACAAAAATTAGCCTATTTTAATTCTTTGTGCAGTGTTTCCTTTGTAGTCACTGCAGGGTGATTTTGACATTCACATCAGGTAATGAAGGACTCTTTTTTAACAAATATTACTATATTTATAAAGACTTCCTTTCTGACAAACTGAGCAGTTATTATGTATTTTTTTCCTCACCGTTGTCACTTGCTCACTGTCGGATGACACTATCTGTAAAACTGCTTTGGAAACATGTTGAGTTTGCTGACTGAATTAAAATATGTCTCTTATTTTCTAATAATGGATACACAAAAGCTATTAACTTAAACTATATTTTTCCATGTAATATCATGTATTTTACAAAATACACAATCATTTCATTTCGAAAACAATTTGTCCCATTAAAGTCATCGTTTTAGACAAAGGGATCAGTATATTGAGGGTTTCTTGACTTAAAAAAACAGAACTCAGAGGACTTGTATGTTGAAATGATGTGACGCTCGTGCTCGTGATGTAATTAGGTCCGCCTTCACGCGCTTTGAAGATGGCAGCCGCCGTAAACACACCGACACCTGAGAGCGGGACAGCAAAGACTGATGAAGGTGGATATGACCAAAAATGTATTTTCTGTAAAATCGTGAAGGGGGAGATGGGAACTGAGCTCCTGCACAATGTAAGTGTGCTGTCAGTGTTTTATCTAAGATAACAAATAAGTGACAGTGAAGATAATAAAGTGTGGTGATGCGATGAGGCTAAAGATCACGATACAAAATGTTTCATGAAGTTAATTTACCGACATGTCTTTAATTCATAAAAGTGTTAATTACTTGCATTTCAACTTTGTCAACAACAAAATCAAAATGTAACAAGGTTACTATAGTGCCATAATTACTAAAGAATAATTTTACCACTAAAATAGCAATGATTAATTTGCACAGCCATCGTCATCAATTATTTATTGTTACTACTAATAAAGAAATTCTGCTTGTTGAAATTAATTTGATAGGGTTTTACAATAATTCAAGTCATGTTTTGTCGTTAATTGGTCACTCAAGCACATTTTAAAACATTGGAAGTTACAAAAGTACCCAAAAAAGACTTTAAACGAGACCCTATCACTATTTATTTAATTATTTGAAAGAAAACCTTTCTATTTTCAGGATGAGACTGTATCCTGTTTCAGAGATATACGCCCTGGAGCTCCTCATCACTATCTGGTTGTGCCAAATAAACATGTGGGCAATTGTAAATCTCTCAGAAAGGAGCATGTGCCATTAGGTAATCAATCAGAAGTAATGAGTCAGTTTTACCATTTACAAGTAGTCACAATTCCCTATTTAGTAACACATACTGCAGCATGCATATTTGACTAAGCAATCATCTGTGTATAATCTATTTTTATGTTTTTTAGTAGAGAAGATGGTGGAGATAGGGAAAGAGATACTTCAGAAGAACAATGTAACTGATTTAAATGATGTTAGGTAATGGATAAAACATCTGATACTTTGCCACATATACTAAAATCAAGTCCTTGTTCGTGTAACATGCCAATTTATTATGCCAACATGTCAATCGTATTTCCAAGGTTTGGCTTCCACTGGCCTCCTTTCTCCTCTGTCACACATCTGCATCTCCATGTTCTCGCACCTGTCAGTCAGATGGGCTTCATGTCACGCTTGGTCTACAGGCTAAACTCATATTGGTTCATCACGGTAAGCAATCAAATTCCCCTTATCCTCCCAGTGCACAAGTAAATTACATCCACTAAAAATAATAATCACATTCCATTGGAGGAAGTTATTGATGCATTAACAGACTAAATGTTTTCTGAGCGTAGCAATTTATTACGCCTGTTGAATGAGACCTTTTGTCTTGTAATTGGAACTAGCAAACTGTATTAAATTAGAATGGACAAGCTACAATGGCAGGGGATGAAACCCTTTTTTGTTTTCGCCGGCACTTGGATTGGCTGAATGGATCTGAGAAATGACTGTCTTACCAGTTCTACCACTTACAACGTTTTCTTTATGTTTTAAATGATAGAATTGCTGATTTACCCTTGCTTTTGAGTATGCAAGTGATCAATGACAAATAGTCAAGTGACATTTATAGCAATACAGATTGTTTCAAAGCAGCTTTACAGAGGAAAATAATGCAACAAAGTTTGTTTCCAGAAGAAAATAGTGTCACAGTCCAGTTCTTTGATGTTTTGTTTTGTTGTAAAAAAGTTATTAGTTTAGTTGGAGAAACTAAGTTATTACTCTGGACTGGAGAAAACTGTGATGTCATCATCCAGCTCAAGTCAGTTCTTGTATAATAGTCTCAATGCAGGCAGATCAATATTTATAAATGTTAATGTTAAATGTTACATTATAAATGTAATGTTAAATTTAAGGTCCCCAACAAGCCAAAAGCCAATGGCAACAAAGGTGAAAAATAAAGCGAAAAATAGGCTTCAAAAGTATATATATATATTCAAAATTGATGTAATGCTTATTTCTGAGCCAGGAACAGTGTGTTGAAACTACTATAAGTTAAATAACATTTCAAAGTGTTTAAATTAATTTTTGACTTTTTTTGTCCAGCTGGTTCAATCAAATATTTGTAAATATATATTCCTAATTATGAGAGAGTGTTGCACGGCCATTCAATAGTATAACTGGGTTTCTAACAATGGAAAACTTAATGCAAATGCGTGGAGTGTTCCTTTAAATGACCTTAATTTCCACAAACAATACAATCTTTGCTGCTCCCTCTTACACAAAGCATCAGTATTTGGGGAAAAAGTCTATTTGTTCTTGAATTGTATATGAGAATATGCTGAATATTGGATTTTTTTTTTCATTTCAATAAAAATAAAATACAAGATGCCAAAATATCAAATAATATTTATTATTTGAATGTACTGAAAATGAATTCGAACCAAATAGGTTTTACAAAACGAAGTGATGCATGTCAAATATTTTAAAAGGAAATACTGCACTTGGACACAAAAATATGCACATCATGTCACTGAACCAAATGCATGGCTGACTCTTGTCTGTTTTCACATTGCAGGCAGACCAGTTACTCCAAAATCTGAACTCTATGAGCTAAGTGTATAGGAAGTGAGAGGAACTCAAAATACAATTGATGTTTGAGATGCCCAGAGCCACATTACACATAACAACAGTCCAAGTCAATCTGTTTGTGATGACGAAAGGCCACAGACAAATGCCTCGGGGTTATAATACTCATTAATGCTACTTTCAGTGTTGGTTATGTCTACCAGACGGGCTAATCAAATTTGCAGCTACAGAATTATAGCTACTTTTGAATTGATTTCAAAAAAGAAAAAAAGCATGCTGAATAGTAATGACATTGATACACTTGATAGAATCATTAATCTTTTACGGTGAATGGTTGGACTTTCATTCTTACTCAAATAAAATGATTTTTAAGGATACTGATTTTTAAGGATGCAGACTTTTTAAAATATGAACGAGCTGAAAATGGCAATTACGCTAAATAATTGGATTTAGCTTTGCCCAAATCCACTGCTGAATGATTTCAGCAAGAGTTTTGTCATTCTGTACTGCATGATTTACCTGTTTATGCCATGACAGATTTTACTGTATAGATATAAGACATGTATGCCTCAGATGTATTTAATTATTAAGTGATGTAAAGTTGTATTTGCACTGTATGATGTAAGCATGTAATCAAAATAAATAATAACCTGCATAATTGTTTTATGCTTTTTTAATATATTTTTTTTTTGTGCTTCAAAATGATCACATGATCGTCACTCTAGATTTATTTTGTATTAAAATTATATTTATGATCATTTCAAAGCAACTCCATACACAAGAGTAGACGTGTATTTTCTAGACAATACTTGTAGCATCCTTTACATCATATTAGAAAATAACATAAAAATAGAAAACTTTTTTCTTTCAATAGTAAACCATTGTGTGCCTTAACACTGTTCATCAAAGTGATGGCAAAAATAAGATTAGGGTTTGAGAGTTATGGCTTCTCAACACTACAATGTTATTAGTTAGTTTGGCCAAAAACTAACCCCTGTTCAAGTAAAACGGATGCCTGTAGTGCAATTTTGGACCGTAATAATGTCTTTTAGGCAGGCACGTGGTGTCCATCCCTTCTGTAAATCACTGTAACAAGGTGATGACAACATCATCATCTCTCCCCTGCCACAGCATCTCCCCTTCAAAGTGCACCAGCGCTTGCTTGCGTGCCCGCAGAAGAACTCCCACCAGTTTATCAGAGATGGTGACGTATCTCTCAAACAGCGTCCCGAACCGCACAGCCGGCCTGCCGTCATCTCTGCTCTCTGCGATCTCCTGAATGACCTGGCAGAGCTCAGTGACCTCTCTGCTGATGTGGGAGTGGGCGTCTTTCCCCCTCTGCTCCGTTTTAGAGCCCTCTAAAGGCCTGCCGTAACCCTCCTGTCCTCGCTGGAACTGCGGGGGAATCACCTTGCCGTTGCTGAAGGGATTGTGTTTCTGATACTCGCAGTGGTCGTTGGACCATTTCTGCCAGTTCTCTGTCAGACCTTTGACAGACACGGTGCAGGTCTCGGCCCTGTCGTCATTACGCTGCGCAGGTGCTTCGTCCGTCGTCTCCATGGTGACCTTTGGCTCACAGGACGGCTCTAGTATTCAGCATGCTTCACTGTTGGCACAACAAAGGCTGTGAGTGAGAAGATTGCATGTCGTACAAGCCTTAAATAACTTAAAGCCTCATGAAGTCTACAAGTAAGACTGACCCAATGTAATCAATACTAGTCTGTGGACTTAAACTAAGCTATATTGTAAAGATAAATATAGTTATAGACTATAAAATAAATACTGATCTCAAAATTTGAGGTAGAACCACACAAGCGTGTGCACTGTCATTTTGGATGATTTTTTTTTTTTTTTTGAAAAAATGTCCAGGATACGGTTATTATTGTTAATTAAATGTAAAAGTATTAAAAACATTTTTGTAAATTGACATCTGAAATAAAACAAAATATAAATATTAGATGAATAACTTCAACAAAACGAAAATTGCAACTAACTGAAACAAGTTTCAGAGTAAGCAACTACTTAATAAAAACTAAAACTGAGATTGAAATAAATGAAACCTAAATAATATATAATGAATACACATAACGAAAAAATATAAAATGAAAACTTAAAATAAAAAAGACAAATGATAAAAAACAGGATAAATATAATAAATTCACATTTTTATGTGACATTTCAAAGATTGATTATCAGTATATGTTCATCAATTAATTTGAACTGTTTAAGGAAATATCTCATGTTCATACTGAAAAAAAATAATTTTAATTTTAATTAAACATAATAGGCCTACTTCCTCAAATTTGGACAATTCTGCAACCTCAATTCGAATTCTATTTAAATCGAGAAAGTGATTTTCTTCTAAATAAGAACTCATGCTCAAACTTCAGAAATATAGACATTAGAGATATTTTTCTCAACTCTATTCTGAAGGTCGCACAGCCCTGCATAAAACGGCACAATATACAATACACATATAACTACAAAAAGACGAATCTACAGCACAGTGAAGAAGATTAATGTCTGCTTAGTTTAACAATTTAATCTATTTTACTAAGATTTATTTGACATCGAAATACATCACATTTTAAGTGTAGGCTGCAATAACACCTTACCGCCCTTGTTTGGCTTCTTGTGAATGGTTGTCATGCTGTAACAGCGATGGAAGTGGATACATTACAAGTTGTGCAGTGGATACTTTTCTGAGAGAGTGATTGACGTGTAAACTAACCAATGAGAGCATGACAATCATGTCACTGTAAGAGATGATGAACCAATGACAGGGAAGATTTCAGCCCCTTAAGAAGTTAATGAGTGTGTAAATAAGATTAAAAGATATTATCAGGTGACACTAAATCGTTTCCATTTTCTAAAAAGACTATACACAAAATAACAAGTGAAAAATGCTTCTGCTTTCAGGAAGAGACCGTTCTGTCGAGCACATAGGCAATTTACCTAATTTTACACATGGGTATGACTTAGGTAAAACAGACATTGAAAAATGCAACTATTTAATCCTTTTAGGAGATTTTTTGCGCAGGCGATTTACGTACGGGCCACGGGGATGCCACATGGGAACGTTTGTTACTGGCATTATATACCTATCGGATGATGTTAAATGTTGCACACAAACATGGCGCTCCACTCTGGTCGGGCGTGCTGCAGACAATATTTACTTCATCTGGCACACGATAACGTCGATTTTAGATTACCGGTACAAACTGTAAACCTTCAATACACTTAGACCTTCGTGTCAAAATGCTTATTTATTGGATTAAGCTGTCAGAGTGTATTTTGAACTAATGAGCTCGTTAATCATACTATTTTTGCACAGCTCAGTTCAGTATTATATAGTTAATTATGTTAATTTGAACTGTGTTTGGTAAACATTCATGAATCGGAATTTGAATTATTTATTTCAGGAAATAAAAGCATTGCTGTCTCTAAGGAACCAGTCATTTAATGCATCAGATACATTCAAAGAAAAGGTAATGCTATAATAGTTTTTTACTTTACATAAGATTTTTGCCTTTTTTTTCCCCTAACAATTCTAACTTTTTCCTCATAAGTCCCCCTTTTGGCAACTAAATGGCTTATCTGAAGATGATATACGGAGTGTTATGTCCAGAACGGTTTGTGGCAAGTAGGTTGTAATATTTTATTATTTAAATTACATTTAAAATGCTTAGGATGTCAAACTATTATACATATTTATCTAATTGCATTTACTCAGCGATACTTATTTACCTTTACATTTTGACCCTATGACCAGTCAGAACTCTGCATATATTTGAATGTAGTCACTGATTGGATTAAGGTCAATGTGTGAATATTGCATGGATGAAAGCATGGGTGGTTTTGTCAATATTATAACAAGGTTTCATTTGTTACTAACAGTTAAATTTAACAAAAGTGGTTAACATTAGTTAAAGGGATAGTTCATCAAAAAATGAAAATTACTACTGAATTTTCTCACACTCAGATTGTTCCAAACATGAATGAATTTCTTCCTTCTACTGAACACAAAAGTACATATTTTGAAGAATGTGGGTTACCAAACAGTTGATGGGTCAAATTGACTTGGGGTCCATCAACTGTTTGGTTACCCATATTCTTTAAAATATCTTCTTTTTTGTTTAGAAGAAATGCATTCAATCTTGTTTGGAACAATGTGAGGGTAGGTAAATGACATATTTTTTTATTTTTTTGTTTTATTTATTTATTAATTTTTTACAACAAAAAGTATAATTCTCATTGTTAGTTTTGTGTTAGCTAACAACGTTATCAAATGAAACTTTACTGTAAAGTGTTACTAAAATAAAATAAGCCCCCTAGTGAAAAAAAAAAATGCAGTGACATTTA
This sequence comes from Cyprinella venusta, assembly GCA_038021265.1. NCBI lineage: Eukaryota > Metazoa > Chordata > Actinopteri > Cypriniformes > Leuciscidae > Cyprinella > Cyprinella venusta. The sequence continues at coordinate 27,691,570 of CM075874.1, forward strand.
TTAAATTGCTGGATTTATGTAAAATTTAATATTGATTTCAATTTCAAGGTCTGCTTTTGAACTTTGGGGTCATGGAAGAACAACAGACGAGTTGAGGAGGTCATTGTTGGCGTATCCAGCAGAAAGCATGGTTTGGTCACGTTTCCCTCACAGTATAGTACAATGTGTCCATGAGATTTACTTTAATAAACTGTCTCTTGTATGAATTCTTCACAGGCTCCATATCTAGAACAGAATTCAACTTACAAGATCAATGTCTACACTTTCAACAAAACGTTAGAGTTCAAGGACAGAATCAGTAAGATTGATGTAAGTATTTTTCATGTTTGTATGCTTTGAATGCCCAAATCTGTGGCATACAACCCACAATTAGTGTTAATTTAGTAACAGCTTCAATAGCCATTTTGAATGTCTTAACTATGTATTTTTGACACAGGCTCTAGACTTCCTGCCGTTTGAAGGGAAGGTCAATCTAAAGGATCCAGAACATATTTTCTGTTTGCTGGAGGATTATGGCTCTGATCCTAATAACATCCCAGCGGATCCTTTCCATTTGTACTTTGGGAGATGGGTGAGCAGCTCTTTCCAGATATGTAATGTTTCATAATGTTTCTTTAGTGAAGTGTGCTAGGCTTCACATTTGACGATTGAATGGATCTGTAAAATGCTTGATTTATGCCCTATACACTAAAGACATAACATACTGTATCAACTCTTAAATGTTAAATTGGTTTTCTCTTCAGATTGCAGATGGTCAGAGAGAATTAATTCGCTCTCACAGTGTGAAGAAGAGACATTTCATCGGGAACACTAGTATGGACGCTGGCCTTTCTTTCATCATGGCCAATCATGCCAAAGTAAAGGCTAATGATTTGGTTTACGATCCCTTTGTTGGAACAGGTGAGGAAAAGTCTGTGCAGATAGCAGGGTTTGGAGTCTATTATGCTCATTCATTTGATCAAAACACACAATCATGCTGTGAAATGTCGTTATAGTTTAAAATAGCTGTTTACTATTTATTTCTGCAAGGGTAAAGCTGCATTTTCAGCATTACTCCAGTCTTCAGTGTCACATGATCCTCTAATATGCTGATTTGGTACAACATTTCTTGTTATTATCAGTGTTGAAAACAAGTTCAAATAAAATTTTATTGTAACTGTAATGACTTTACTGTCACTTAATTTTTTTAATGAATCCTCGCTGTATTGATTTATGAATATTTTAACTTACCATCGCTTGAATTCTATATTAACCAAGACATTAAATGAGTATTTTTCAGAATATTTTTTTAATTTGCTTGTCAATCCTAAAGAGCCTACAGTTAGTGAATTGCATCATTTGGTGGAAGAATTATTTTATCAATTAAGGCAAGGCAAGGCAAGTTTATTTATATAGCACATTTCATACACAATGGCATTTCAAAGTGCTTTACATAGAAGAAATTAAAATAATCAAAAGAAATCAGAATAATTAAGTACTATTTAATTATTTATTGACTTTATATTGAAGGTTCTTTTACTTTTTATACTAGTTGTCAGTGATTGTATAAGTTTCTCATCCAACACATCAGATATCTATATTCTGCAAATGAATCATTTAGGTTTTGCAGATTGTTTGTTTGGCAGGTTGTTAATCAGAAAGTTTGTGAGACTTCATTTCGGGCCAAACTGAAGCAGTTGTTTGTCTTGTTGAAGATGGGAGTGAAATCGCATCTGACAGCTTGTCTGGATGATTGAGGATTTGTGCCATCATAATTCTGTTTCTTATTTGCGCCTAACAGGATCCAGGAGCAGATTTTTATATAATCTTTTGTGATGTCTCACAAGAATTCTCACTTCAATCTCTCAGTTTCTTTTGACTTTGAAAGGACCACTTTCGAGTGTCATTAGTCAAACGAAGGATGGCTGACTTTCTAAACAGCATGGGGCGGCATTTTTCTTTCTCAGGGTTTTTCCTAAAGCGAGGCGCACTGTAAAATTGTAGCGTGCCATGATGTTGCCAGGCTTTATCATAAGTCTATTGTCACCACATGAACTGAGGTCTGCCGGCCAGATGTGCTTATTTAGTTGAAAACTCTCTGGATGGCTGGAAATCCTTATAGGCCATACTCTTTAAAGCGTCAAGCATATATAAAGATCTACAGTCAGATATGTCAGAGACCACTTATTTAATTCTCTCATGATCATTGTGTTCCTCTTTTGTTTTGCAGGTAGTCTTCTGGTAGCGTGTTCACACTTTGGGGCTTATGTATGTGGGACAGACATCGATTATAACACTATTCATGGAATTGGTATGTTTTTTTAAAGCCTTTACTCTATTGTCTCCTGGTAGGTTTAGTCAGTAAGTTTTCTGTGAGTGTGCACCTTTGAGCATTTAAATCTGTTGCAGGAAAAGCCAGCAGGAAGGATCAGAAATGGAGAGGACCAGATGAGAACATCAGAGCAAACCTGCGGCAGTATGGGAATGAGAGTCTCTACGTGGATGTCATGGTGTCCGATGCTTCCAAAGCGGTTTGGAGAAAAAACCCACTGTTTGATGCCATTGTTACAGACCGTATGTTCCTACAAACTGAAGGCCTTGCTTTAAAGGTGAAGAGTGTCATTTTTTTTATGTTAAAATACTATGGTATAGCTAAAAACTAGCTACTCCAAAACACCACTACTAATGTAGCTTAAGCTTGATTTTTAATCACGTACGTTTAGAGGCGTAGAAATGACACACTTCACCATTAAGTCACATTTGTTTTGTTTTTTATTTGTTGTTTTGAAGCTTCAAGTATTTTCCGTTTCCCTTATGCAGCTCCATATGGTATTCGTGAGTCCACAAGGAGAACGGGATCTAATAAAGATATCATCAAACCTCCTGAGGATTTGTAAGCATATCACCTTTATCCACCTGCATTTTTAATAGAACCACTTGAAACACTCTTTAGATGTGAGCCAATCATCACATAAGCCTACTGCCTCACTGCTAGCTCAACAAATAGTACAAGACTATACAATTACACTACCATTCAAAAGTTTGGGGTCGGTAAGATTTTTTTTTAAATTTTTTGAGTTTCATTTATTCAATTAAAAAAATACATTGAATGTAATTTATTCCTGTGATGGCAAAGCTAAGTTTTCTGCATCATTACTCCAGTCTTTAGTGTCACATAATCCTTCAGCTGATTTGCTGCTCATAAATATTTATGGCCATTGCACTAATGCTTTTTTTTCTTTAGTTAGTACAATGTTTAAAAACAGTATTTATTTGACATAGAAATCTTTTGAAACACATTTGATTGATGCATTAAAAAAACACTTTTCAATGGTAATTAGAACATTTTGTATGTCAGTTATTTAGAGCACATACTAATTACTAATATTAATATTGATTTGATTATCAATGGAAAATGATCAGTAATGTTGAGTTCAATGTAAGGATGTTTCCGTGTATTGGAATCTAGTTCTTACATTGTTTCAAATGCATGTGATTTTGGAGTGAAACACAAAAGGCAATGTACAAAACACACTTTTCCGTTCATTGAATTCACATAAGAACTGTACATTTTTCAAAAAGGACACAACAGACCAAATTTTAAATTGAAGTTTTTAAGACTTCACATAGTAAGTGATGTGTGATTGGTGACTGAGAAGTTCTTTGAGACTGGTCAAAAATAGTGTACAAATACCACAAACATAAAAGTAGGTGCTTGTGTTCTTTTCGAAGCTTGAAACTTCGAAGCTTTTTTTTTTTTTTTTTGCATGAAAAAGAGCGACGAGCACATTAGTTTTCTGTTCCATGGAAGAAACAATTTTGGAACAACTTGACTGCAAGTAAATGAAGGACTTTCTACTTTTTGGTGAACTATCACTCATGGGTTTCTTCTATTGATTATATATTTTTGTTTCATATCCCAATGCAGCTCTGGAGAGAATCACGTCCCTGTTTCAATGGCTTATCATCTGAGTGATATCTTTGCCGACCTCTTGAATTTTGCAGCCCACCACTTGGTTTTAGGTGGACGTCTCGTCTACTGGCTACCAATCTACAGACCAGAGTAAGTAAATCTAATCAGGGTGAATAGTCACATGCACTTTCTACATCAGATATAGCATATGTGTAGTGACTCAGTCACTAGGGGGCTATCTTGTACCTTGTAACTGTACCACAAAGCATATCAGTCTCTCAAGCCCCCTGTTTCAGTGGAGGGTGTTAAACCTGCTCAGGCTTGTTGACCTGCGGTCAGCCCAACAGTGGAGCAGGTGTGAAGCCGTGGGGTGTTTTCCACTGACCACAAACAGCAGTGTCCACAGATCATGCTATACACTGATTACAGGGCCCGGGAAGAGTAGTGACTCAACTTCACCTGCATCTCACTTGTAGACAGATTTTACATCATGTAGTTACGGGATTCACTCCCTCAGGATTGCTGATGGCAACAATCATGAATTTAGCTTGCGTCACCTGTGCCGATAAAATCATGTATCACACAATTATTTTTATTTATGTTTTCAATCATTTCAAAGTGTGTCTGGCACAATGTTAACAACATAATTGTTTGATTCACACTGCCATTCAAAAATGTTGGATTAGTAATTAAAATTTATATATATATATATATATATATATATATATATAAATTTTATATATATAAATTACTTATATATATAAATTATATATATATATATATATATATATATATATATATATATATATATATATATATATACTGTATATATATATATCCTTTATTTTTATTCACCAAGGATGTGTTAAATTGTTTAAAAGTGGCAGTAAGGGCATTTATAATGTTACTGTTGCAAAATATTTTATTTAAGATGAATAAATGTTTTTGCTGTTCTGAAAATATGTAGCAGCACAACAGTTTTCAACACTGATAATGATGATAAATGTTTCTTGAGCAGCAAATCAGCATATTAGAATGATTTCTGAAGGATCATGTGACACTGAAGACTGGAGTAATGATGCTGAAAATTCAGCTTTGGAAAAAAATATATTAAAATAGAAAGTAATATTTCACAATAGTACTGTATTTTTGATCTAATAAATCCATCCTTGGTGAGGACAAGAGACTAACAGGAAAAATCTGAATACAGACACGACGATAGTGTCAGAACTGAACTCTAGCATGTCTGGCTGACGGTTCAGAACATGATAAATGACAGAAAGGATTTAATAGAGAGCAATCAGTAACATCCACCACAAGGAGGCGCTGGCGTCGTGACTGATCTTCAGATCTGGCCTTACTATAGCAACACTTGTGTTTATAAATTTGGTGTCAGAGGAGCGGATGACTGCCGCTGGAATCTGGGGCTTCGATGTTGATTACCCTTGTAACAGTTTGAAGTGGAAACAGCCCTCTGTATCCGATTCATCCACTTCGTCCTGTGGAGAAAGTTCACAATCCATCCCCAGACCATATGAAAACACATCTGCCATAGTAAATGTCAAGATTTCTGGTGACGCAACAGTTCGGTCGTAACAAACAAAGTTAAAGGAGGGATGATAGAGTAACATCCTAATGTATTTTGAACGGTTTCCACAGTGATGGTGAAAAGTGAGTCTTTTGCTTCAAATGACACATCTTTGACCTTTATTTTAATTGTTTTGTTACCCCTGCATATTGTTGCAAACAGAAGAATAATCTCTTTTACAGGACATGGACGTCACGAAGAGAAAGCAGAGATGAGTGTAATCCACATGGGACGTTAGTCAGTCATTAGTACCCCATAATGCACTAGTCTGTTCTGACTCATTGCCCTATATTCAGAAATGTGATTCTGTCAGGTGATTTCTGTGGACAGAGTTCTCCAGAGGGCCCTTTACTGGAAAGCTGACATTTGTTAGACATTTCTCCAAGGTGACAGGAGTAGCTCCGTGTAAACAGTACGATGGAGAATATGTATGCTTTGTATGGCTCCTTGTTTTGCTTTGTCAGGTCCGTTGAAAAGAGGGCACATAATTTATGATTTGTTTGAAACGGAGCTAACTGCGTGTGCGCAATGGTTTGTGGATCAGTGGCTTTGTGTGGATGAGGTTCAGCTACAGCTAGCAGCCCTCGGAATGATTTTTTTTCATTGATTTCAGGCACTGGTCATATTTATGTAATCGTCTAAAAAAATGAAGGGAGTCGGTGCGTGCGAACGTGTCTGTCAGTGCGTGAATGTTAACAGCCCACCAGCTCAACTCCCTGCTGAGTTAATGTCCCTACTAACTGTCTTCAAAGCCTCTTGGAACAATGAATAGTTTGGATGTTCTCAGTGTTTTGCATAGTTGCAGCATGGCTCCAGATTGTGAAAAAAAATTGTTAGAAATGCATGTGGCAACAATCTAGTCACCATTTGCGATTTATATGTTGTTTCGTCGGTTATTATTTCTTTAATTCGGCCTTTAAAGCGCACACCGGTTTTTCTTGCTCAGCAACATTTCAACATGCGTTCACACATAACAAACAATATACACTTCAGTTTTACTGTAAAAAACAAACACTAGCATCCTAAATCTCCGAATCGAGGGTAAAAGCTCAAAGTCTTGAGACTTTCATGGCTTTACTAAAACATCTAGTTTTGTAGATTTGTTCTAAACCAATCAGACAGAGACCAAGTAATTTAGTCGTAATATTTCGCACTGTGCGATTTTGGTCATCTGAGACAAATTTAGCAAATACTAAAAGAATCCTCTGATCCTTAGCTAAAATCTGAAGTCTTTCCTCATTAGTTTTTCATGTTCACCAACAGCCTCAGACAAAATTCTGGCAGTGTCTGAAGATTTGGCTCACTGTCCTGCGGTTTGACTTCTCCTACGACCGTCAAATTGTCTTTGTTTTTCAAGACAAGCCAAAACCAAAATTAACGTTAGAGATGTCTTTGTGGCCACCATTTCAATCCCGCGTATGCAGCTCACATCACCGAACGTGTCGTTGATTGATAACGTTAAAACTCTGAACAAGTTTTCTTGCGTGCGTCCGTTTTTAACGTTGTACGGTCTGACATTAATGAGACTGTGATGGCTCACAGCGATGATCGTGTTCGTACAGTCTGACAAGCAACAATCGCAAAGGACTATTATAAATCCCTCAGTGTGCACCCAGCTTTAAGTTAACTTTTATGTTCCACTGTGACATTTCCAAACCAGAAAGTGATGCAAATGGTCAAAACACTTTCAATTAAGTAGTTGTAAAACATTTTAGCATTGAGACGCTTACATTAAGTGACACCAACTTTCCTAAGGAAATATAGTCAGTCATTCATAAAAAATGTGGACACTGCTTTGAATTTGCTCAGTCGTTAAGTAGCTTCATGTAAATTTGTCACTTGCAAGTACAAATACAAGGGGTAAAAGTGAAAGTTAGTGAAGTTTTGTCTGTAACCCAACAAAGTGGTTGCAATTTTGTCGCTTTGTTTACGTTGTTGTTTTTTCACAATGTACACAGACAGATATTGTGATTGCTATAGCAAGATTTCAAATGTGAGCCTTAAATGTAAATGTATATTCATTGCATCGCTTTTGTGTTTATTTTGGTAACAGTCAAATTTGTTTGGCTTCCGAAGTGAGTAGGGAATGTAAAAAAAAAAAAAAACGTCAGCCACTCATTTAAAGGGGCCGTGAACTAGCTTTTTAAATTTTATTATATTGTTGTCTGAGGTCAACCTGTGGCGTTCACTTGTTTTTTGTGTTCAAAAACATCAAAATGAATAAGTAATAGGCTATTTTGTACCCTAGTTTTGAGCCCAGCTCAGAAATGCTCGGTTTTTATGGGCCTCTCGCACTGAAGACTTGGAAGTAAACGCCCACTGCTGTGAGTGGATAACAGTTTTGCATATTATAATGAGTTTCAACTCACTCGTCGGTGCACGTGGGGGAAATTGTTTTGAAAAAGTCCAATGTTGTAAAATGGCAACCGGAATGATTCGCCCATACATGTTCGACCCAGAGTCCTTGTGTTGCACCATTCCTGTCGGATCCGATATAGACGGCACAGCACCGTTCTTTACTCTTAATCGGTCTGCAAATCCAGTCTTGTTTACAAAACAATCCTCAGAGAAATTAAGCGAAAAAACGGACAGTGTTTTACCTCATCAGCTGGAACGTCATTTAAAATAAAGTTTATCCATGCAGTCCTATTGGAATCCAGAGGAAGCTTATGCAGCGACTGTCTTCTTCCACAACCAGGCGCTGCACAATATTTTGTATTGCTCGGTAGCTCGATCCAGTTTGTCATCACGAGGTAGGCCTATGTTATTTAGCCATGCGTGTAATGCGCGAATCGGTGGGCGGGGCTAAACCGGCCGTGTTGAAGTAGGCGTTGATCTTCTTCTCATAGTTCCCCACTTTAAAAACGAGTCGTTTGCTGAGCCTGGTGTCAATAAAAGCTTTTATTGGACTAACAAGGACGTTTTCAGTTCTGAAACTTACAGGATATTCTTACATGATGACCTCTTAGATGTCAAAAGCTCAAGGAGAATTTGATTTCTCAGTTCATCACCCCTTTAATTGATCATTGCTATGCAGTCCATGTGATACAAGTGAGCAGTGGTGCAATTTTGAAAATAGCAGTTGATTGTTGTGACATCCCCTACCACTATCAAGGTGTTTCATTTGATAAGTGGGCAGCTGGCTGATCTACAAACTGTACTGTTGTCTGCAGGTACTGTGAGGAGATGGTGCCTCTTCACCCTTGTTTGACTCTCATCAGCAACTGCGAACAAACTCTGTCCAGCCACACGTCTCGAAGACTCATCACCATGGAGAAGACCAAGGAGCCTGAGGTATGAGAGGCTTTTTTGGGTGAAGACCCCTTGCTCTTAAGATGAGCTTGATTTATGCAAACTGTCGGCATGTGCTCCTGAATATGTTTAATACGGTTACGTCTTTTATGGCGCCGCATTGAGTGCTCTGAAAATAACCTGCCATCTGGCTGTGATTGACTCGCTGTTTTTAAGCTGCTTTAATGACTTAATCACACATTGTATGGAAAATAATCCATCTTTGGATTTGACAGCCACTTTACTTCAAAACCCCAAATTGTTCCCATAAAAGCTTTCCTGAAACACACTCACAAAATATCTACGCAGACTGACATGTGTCTCCTCTGACTTACAGTATGCTCCAAACCTGGAACGAATATGTTACCTAGAGATGTATTGTCCTTGTCTTTCTCCTGAAAAAAAAAATACTATCAAACGAGTCTCTTCTGTGAAAAACTGGCCCTTTTCCCAAAGCTCAAGTATGTGATCTGGCATCAGAACTCTCAGTACGATTATGAAGATCTCCGCCAAACTTCTTATATCCAGCAGTAGCTGAAAAAACATATGAATACTCTCCTCTGCTTGTTGTTTATGTGTGTTTATCCTAATATCCTTGATTGGCTGTGTTGGACTGTTCCCACAATGCTCTTCACGTGGGTTCTGTTGCTTTTTTTTGAAACAGAAGGAACATGTCTTGTTGCATTATGGGATAAATATTACCCAGTGAAGCTTATTTTTAGAACAGAAAACAAAACTTTCAGGAGCTTAGCAGATCTAGCATTAGTCTAGTGCTGTCAAACAACTCTGAGTCCAGATGAGGCCCTGTTCCTGCCTTGTGTCATTCTCTTTCTCTCTGTTTCCATCTCTTACTCTGTTGGTTCTCTTTACATTTTGCATTTTGGCACACATGATCTGTGTCCTCATCTCCCCTTGTAAAGTATCTTCATCAAAGATCTGTTTGTTTTCCTGGTTAAAAGGATAGTTCACCTAAAAAGTTCACTACTCAGTATGTGTGTATATATATATATATATATATATAGTGAACCTAAAAAGTTCACTACTCAAACTTAAACTGCAATTTTGACTCTTCAAAAAGTTCATAAAAAGATCGTAAAACTAATTCTTATGAATTGCACGGTTCAGTCCAAATTATCTGAAGAGACTCGATCGCTTTATGTGATGAACAGATTGAATTTAGACATTTATAATAATATTATAATAATAATAATAATTTAAATTCTTTAAAAAAAGTTTATGTTTGCATTAGTCAGAAGATTTTATTGTTCTCTTTTTGCTGCTAAGAAATGAAAGTGGGATAAATGTGTATAATTGTCATGAAAATAATGCTAAAAGAAGTCTTAATTTTCTTATTTTTCTATGATATATATATATATATATATATATATATATATATATATATATATACAGTGTATATATATATATATATATATATATATATATACTGTATATATATATAGACCATTTTGCAAGATGTAAACAACACTGGTCCAGAACCACTTCCTGTTTCAGTTTTTTAACACTACATAAAAGCTAGGATAAAATACAACCAACAGAACATATAAAACTTAATCAAAAAGTTTTTTTTACATGTGAAATAAAGAAAACAGTTACAAACTGAAGCAGGAAGTGGTTCTGGACCAGTGTTGTTTACATCTTGCAAAATGGTCTATATATATATATATATATATATACTGTATATACAGTGTATATATATATATATATATGAAGAGTTCAGATGCAAAAGCCTCTAAATGCCATTTGAAATTTTCTTCTAAAATGACCATTTTTATCAAGCTTGTATATTTAAGTTCAGTAATTTCACTTAAATGACAATTATTAGGTCATCTTCATTGGCATTTAAGTGAAATTACTGAACTTAAATATACAAGCTTGATAAAAATGGTCATTTTAGAAGAAAATTTCAAATGGCATTTAGAGGCTTTTGCATCTGAACTCTTCATATATTAATATTTATATTTGGATGTATATATATATTTATGTGTGTGTGTGTATTATATAAATATATTTACCTAATATATTTAAATATATATTTTTCTATTTGTGGAGTGAAATGGGACTTTGATATTTGAGTGTTTGCATGAGATTCTCTGTGCTTCTTTTCTTCATTTGTTCATCCCGTAATTCTGATTGACATTACAACCCACTTAGGCCGCTACAGACACTAGGGTCTGTTCCTGTGGGCTTGTGTGGTCTGTCTTGCGCAAGTTGTGTTGTAAACTAAGGGCTCGGCGCGTGTGACCCGAACTGAGTCCTCGCTGACTGGCAGAAGGGAGTGTGTTGCAGAAGGTGCCGTTGATGGTTTGCAGGCCCAGATCTGGAGTCATCACTTTGAGCTCAGTCTTTCTGCCACCTCGTTAGCCTGCGCGCAGTGTGCTTCCCTCCAGCAGGTTCTGCTTAAGATCCTGGCCTCCACTCGGAGCAGGAAAATCTGAGGAACTTAACACTCTGCTGTCTGTCATTAGGCACTTGACTGAGCTTGTGAAGGGAAAACTTAAAAGTGCGCTGGACTAAGCCAAACATTTATGCCTGTTTCTGCCATCTTTCTTTAAGCGGGCCTTTTGTTTTTAATGTACAGTAACTGTCAAAAGCTTAGTTTTTTAATATTTTTCAAAGAAGTGCTCACCAAGGCTGCATTTCTTTAATCAGAAATAGTGTAAAACAGTAATATTATTTTAGTTTAAAATAATTTTCGATTTTAATACATTTAGATGTACTGCATTCCTGTGAATTTTCAGCATCATTATTCCAGCCTTCAGTGTCACATGATCCTTCAGAACTCATTCTCATATGCTGATTTGCTGCTCAAGAGACATTTATTATTCAAAATAGGTGTGGTTTTTAGTTCTCGAATGATGCAAATAAAACAAGTTTATATTAATTTTTATTTTTAAAAAGAATTATTTTTAAAAAAAATTTAAAAAGAAATTAAGCTTTTTGATGAAAACATTCCAGGATTTTCTTCCTATAATGGACTTTAATGGGAACCAAACAGTTCAAGGTCCAAATGAGAGTTTCAGTGCAGCTTCAAAGGGCTTTAAACGACACCAGACAATTAATAGGGGTATTATCTATGACCCTTCGAGTCATGACTCGAAAAAAGATTTGTTCATTTTGATGAACGAGTTCGAACAGGAGAGTCACGAACGCGCATCACAGAACAGAGCAAGGCAGCATTTGTGCTTATAAAACAAACTTTTTATTTATTATTGAATTGACCGATCGTTTCGCTAGATAACACCCTTATTCATCGTCTGGTGTCGTTTAAAGCCCTTTGAAGCTGCACTGAAACTCATTTGGACCTTGAACCGTTTGGTTCCCATTGAAGTCCATTATATGGAGAAAATCCTGGAACGTTTTCAGCAAAAACCTTAATTTCTTTTCGACTGAAGAAAGAAAGTCATCTTGGATGACATGAGGGTGAGTAAATTATCGGCAAATGTTTTTTTAAAAAGTAAACTACTCCTTTAAACAATTTAACTAACAAAAAAACATCGCACACCTGCAGATAATGGATGTGTAGGAAAAAAACAACCAAAAAAGATCGGTCGACAATCTGCAAACGAGTAACTCCCGCACACTATCAGAACTTCCATTTAAAAAATTTATTAGCAACATTTCAGTCTCATGACCTTCATCAGGCGTACACAAATCTTCAAACTCATCACATTTAAATCCAAGCACATGACTACTAAACATGGCTACACCTGTAACCACTTCGACTAATTGTGGGCACATAATTACCATAAAAAACATGCATACAATTACAACAATCATTGAAAACAACAAAAAAGAAGACTGAAAAAAAGAAATACAATGCTTCGTCATTCATTCTTCTATTGTTTCAACGGTTTAAAATACTTTCTTGCAGGATTCGGACAAACAAGTGCACCTTGCTGACCCTCGCTTCACCTCATACCTGGGTCACAACTCTTTCAGAGAGAAATACTTCAGTGGTCTCACAAAGAAGAACGGAAAGGACAGCAAAGCCACCCCAAGAAATGAAGACTAAAACATGGGGAAAAAAGGTTTTAAATTGTATTTTGTTTTGATACTTTTTAATAGTCTTTTTTTATAACTTAATTGTTACATGTAAATATGTTGTTTCAATAAAATAACTTGTCAGTTTACTTCTTTTTATCTTTCTCCTCTCTAAAGCGAGCCCTGCAGACGAGATTGAATTAGTTGCAGCATTAGCAATGTGTTGAAGATAAATTGGCGACAGGGATTAGCGTAATACCTGTTTCTCCGAGTGCTTGCGAAGTGGGAAGATGTAGGGGTGTAATGTAATGTGCCTACTGGACGTTTGCAGAGGAAGATGGAGCGCTGCGCCTGCTATTTAAACTCCCTTAAGAGTTTATACCAGGTCAGGTTGACATCTGACTAATGAATCTGTCTTAGACTTAAACGCACCTCAAAGAGAGCTGCCTAGTTCAACATAATTAAGATCTCGTATGAAAATAAAGAGAGATCTTAGGCAGAGATTTAAAGGGATACTCCACTTTTTTGTAAATAGGCTCATTTTACAACTCCCCCAGAGTTAAACAGTTGAGTTTTACCATTTTCGAATCCATTCAGCCGATTTTCTGATTTTTAGTAGAATATCAGTAACCAGACAGTTTCTGGTCTCATTGACTATCATAGTATATTTTTTTTCCTACTATGGAAGTCAATGAGACCAGAAACTCTCTGGTTACTTATATTCTTGTAAATATCAGAAAATTGGCTTAATGGATTCGAAAATGGTAAAACTCAACTGTTTAACTCAGAGGGAGTTGTAAAATGAGCCTATTTCCAAAAAAAAGTGGAGTATCCCTTTAACATGTGATGTCATAAACTGCACGAGATGCATGTTTTTATTATGATAGAGCTGTGAGCTGTCAATGCCATGTTCATTTTGCATTACTAAACCCGGAGTCTGATCCCAAACATTGTAAAATAGTGATATTGTGTTTTGGCACAATTCCTATTTCTAGTTTTTGTCTTTTTTCCGCATTCAGGCATTCTTTAGAGTAAGCAGAAATGAAATGGATCAAGGAGATAAGCATCCTTCCATTCCTCAACTCTCCCCTGTAGAGGATTGATGAATTGAAAAGCATCTGAACTGTCTTTATAGCCTTCAAATATTCTAGGCCGAAGCCCAATTTCCATTACAAGATAAGCTGTCATTCGTTTTGTTTTTGCATAAAAGGGTTATAAATGAAAAACTGTTAACAAATCAATTAGTGGACAAGTTGTAGAGGAGTTGCTTTCATGTCGTTGCCCATTGTTCCTCAGTGTTCATTAGTTAAATGATATTTAAATTCATCAAAAAAAAAGAGATTTGTATGGAAACATGTCACGTTTTAGTTTAGCCATTTCTGTAAACATATCTATTATTTTTAGATTAAATTTAAGGAACATCACAAGTGACATTCACATTTTATTTGAAATTGAATTTTAAGGTCCCATGATGTTAGTGAATGCATTAATTACATTTGTTACAATTAAAGTACATTGTTAGTTTATGTTAGCTCCAAGCCATTAAATCATATTAACAGATATACAACCTTGGATTTTAATAACGTTTTAGTAAATGTGAAATTATGATTAACAAATGCTAAGATTTTTGGATTAATCTATCCAAAACCACTAACCAAAGTTATATTTTTTGTTGACTTGTCTACTTGCATTATCCCAAATGTTTCCAACATTGTTTAAATCCAGAGGAATCAGCTTTTTTAACCAGTGTAATGGTCATTGACGTCAGCATCCTCAATTTCCTTAAAATTGAATAATGTGAATTTTAGTGACCAAACATAACTGTAACAAAGTTCAAATTCAGGGGAGTAGGTGGTGGTGAACGTTAAACGTAACTACGTAGCTACGCCTTGAGTAAGCGACCTCTAGTGGCGAAACCGCATACAGTGCCTTTCTTAGTGTAAGAGTTCTGCCACTGCCAGGGCTGGATGTTTTCAGTTATAAGTGCTTAAAAATATCTAAATTGACTCTAACATCCAACATTTCCCTTTTGTTTTCATATGAGCAGTGCAGTTTAAATGGGCAGCCCACAAACAGCTAATAAAACTAATAACCAGCAAAAACAAACCTCACGGGTTCTCACCAGCGCAGAGCCTTAAGAGATCTTTGAGTCAGTTTTATTAGGTTCATATGGCAGCAAAACAAATATTCTGCTCGTTCACCCACACGAACACAAAGCAAAATGTCATAGGTTTTAGCATATGGTTTGCATGCGCCCATGTCCTTTTTCATCGACACTTTTTGTTTTGTGTGATATCTGTATCAACCTGCAAAACAGAAAGTGAAGGACATCATTGTCTGCTCATTTTGTGTGATTCGTCTTTTTCCAGGTTCCCTGTGATGATACACTCTAAAAACAATGGTGCTAAATAGCACTAAAAGTGGTTCATTGGCTTGTAATCATAGGGGAACCACTTTAATAACACTTATATTTGTGATATGGTGCTATGTAGAACCATAAGAGGTGCCATCGAGCATGTTAACCACCCCAGAGAACCACTGAAGAACCAAACTGGGCTTAGTGGTACTATATAGCACCATGACCACCGCAAAGAACCCCCGAAGAACCTTTTTTTTAGAGTGTACTCAAGGCCCACATCACTCCCATTTCCCCTTTACCTCCTCCGGCCTACACAAACAAACCCTTCAGAGAAACAGATGAATCTAAGCTTGTTGTGTTCATTAATTTCTCTGGATCTCGGCCATTTTGTGTCCCTTGAATGTTTACTCACAAACTCTGGTGTTAGGAGTTTGTTTTTCTGGCTCTATGATTCCTTACGTTTTCAGCTGTGTCTTGTTAAAGGCACACCATGCAAGAATTACCTATAACAGCTTCAAAGTCATTTTGGTGGTAAACAAACTCACAGTAGGGCGAATCATCCTGGTAGTAAAGCTTAGCTAGGAGCGCCCCCGACAAATCTTGCGAGAATCACGACATATCATGGAAGAAGAAAGCTGTTGAAAAGCTGTGACAATGAGCGCTTTAATCAGGATCATCTAAATGCTGGATTTTTAAAAGTCTGTGTTGTTCATGACATAGACTCTTTAAAATACATCTAAGAGTTTTACACACGGTCTGTTATTGTAGGGACATCAATGTAAGATTTGCACGCCGCAAATTTGATGCGGAACAAAACAAACTGTGATTGGTTGCTTTACATGACATGCTTTGTCTCACATAGCCAGCCTGAAGGTCTGGCTATGTGAGACTAAAGCTAATTAATATTCACGAGCAACACCTATGTTGAACTAGTAACAGCTAATCAGTATTTACAGCCAGATGTTGTAGGAACGAACTTCTAAAAATTAAGGTTATTTATTGGCATCTAGGTCCGTGACGAACCTTTAACATACATGGAAACTTTCCATTCCTGAAAGTTTTTTGTTGTGAGAAAAGGTTGTTTTATATTGCAAACCTCCCTTTTAGAGACTTTTTTTAAGAGTGTCATACAAACCTTGACCTATTGATTCTAACTATGGTTGTTTTGACTTTAAAAGCTAAGAGGAGCCTCTGCGAATGATAGCAATGGTCAATGACTCTTAAACTTTTTATATATTTCCATAAATACATGACAAAAAAATTCTGTTTTGACCGCGAGGAAGGCTCTACTCATTCTAGCCACTTAAATTATCATCTCACTTCCTCCCACTGGACATTCCACCACTGTCCCGACCTTTTCTCACTTCAGTGGAGTGGTTAGGATGCAATAAACCCACTTTGATTATGACTCGCATCTTGAGAAAACCCAGATGAGTCTAGAACGCACGCCATGCTTTGAAAAAGTGGAAATTGAGAGTCACTGACCGGCCTGTCACAGAATCTCGTCCTTTATCGCGTCCGTTTCCTTGTGACCTGGCGTGACCTACAACTTACATAAGTCTTGTATTCTAATTTCGTTAAATACAAAAAACTTGCTTTCATCCCGACGGTCAAACTGCATTCTAGAATTATGACACCATCCACTCTCTGAAAAAAAGGTACAAAAGCTGTTACGGGGGCTGTACCTTTTCAAAAGGGAAACTTGTCCATTTTTGGTGCTAATATGTACATTTCAGGTGCTAATATGCACATTTTAGGTATTAATATGTACATTGTAGGTGCTAATATGTACATTTTTAAGAGTTAATATGTACATTTCAGGAGCTAATATGTCTATTTTACTGTAGGTCCTAATATGTACATTTTAGGTGCTAATATGTACATTTTATATGCTAATATATACATTTTAGGTATTAATATGTACATTGTAGGTGGGTGCTAATATGTACATTTTTAAGTGTTAATATGTAAATTTCAGGAGCTAATATGTCTATTTTACTGTAGGTCCTAATATGTACATTTTAGGTGCTAATATGTAGCCTACCACTAAGGTACCAATATGCAGCCTTTGGGTACAAAAGTGTACCTTTTGAAAAGGTACAGCCCCAGTGACAGCTTTTGTACCTTTTTTTCTGAGAGTGTATGGTTGTTGCTCTTTCCAGTCCAATAGGCATAAACAAGTCTCATCAGTTTCAACAGGGGAAGAAAGCAGAGGTTCAATATTGGAAATTTTGGGGGAATTCTCTTCGTTACTGTGTATATACAGTATATGTATAAAAAAATGACCTACCCCAGGCTTTTGGACATAGTTTATTTATACATAATAAAAAATTTAAAAAAAAATGTAAATTTGATAAGCCAATTGATAGATAAGCAAATGTCATATTAAATAACATTTTAATCAATAATTATTTACTGAGAAAATCCCAAATGAACACTCTGTGCACTGCCAGGATAATCATGTATTTAAGAATTCATTTTCCCCCCTCTGGGTCATTAGGTTTGTATTTCTGTGATCTGCTTAAGTGCACACAGGGAGGATGTGATTGCAGCGTGAGGGTGTGTAATTGGGGGTGTCGAGCCGCCAACACCAGGCTCTCACGTCTGACTTGCGCCGTGGAATGTGCAGTACATGTGGGTCTGCGTTAGCCGAAGCCAGGAAATACGCAAGAGACTGAATTTTTGCTTTCTCCCCCATGATTCCTCAAAGACCATCACCCCTATCGAGGCAGACAAATTTGCGCAGGTAAACATGGCCCTTGGAGGCTCACCTTGGCTGTGGCAGCATCACACCTGTCTATGGCCCACAGGTGAAGGAGCCAAATGGGCCTGTTGGATAACAGCCTCAGGCTCCTGAAAACCCTAGCCAGGAAAGTGCCTGTCGTGTGTGAACCCTGTGGTTTTATGGTTGTTGTGTACTGGATACACAAAAACAGATGCATGATTTTAGATCCGAAGAACATCAGTAAAAGTAGAGTTTTAATGCAGCCTGGGATCTTGGGGGATGTAGTGTACATCCACACAGAGCACTCTCAAAAATAAAGTTCTTTTTTGGTATCTTTTCCAGCGTCGGGCCGAATCTGTTGTTTTAATGTTTTCACTTGACCCAGGTACAGCACGGCACAATCACAAACCGTTCTTGGCTGAATCTTGCTGGTAGAATGCATGTCAGGATTGGTCACTTGATTGTTACCTGGCTACCAGTTTCTCCTCCATATCTCCTCCTTTAAAATGTAGCATTCTGTGCAGAAATCAAATGCGTCCGATATATTTTCGGGTCTGTGCCGACTCGTGTATTTAATACGCTCTGTTCTATCGAGTCTTTCGAATGCTTATATTTTCTAAATGCGGTTCTTGTCATTGTTTTGGAGCACACTAGCTTATTGATAGCTTTGATTTCATGGGGACTTTAAGACGCGTTTGCTGAAAGTTTTTTTTGGGAACCCAAATGGTTCACTGTAAAAAATGATCGTAGTTTTAACAGTAAAATACTGTAAAAATGCTACAGTGAAAAATTGTTAATTGGTTAACAGAAAGTTTCCTTACTATATACGGTAAATAACTGTGATATAAATAATGGTACATTTAATGTAGTTTTACTGTAAAATACTGTTAAATTTACAGTTTTTGGAAGTGAAAAAGAAGTCATTGTATAATTTACAGTGAAAATATGTAAATTGACATTCCCACAGTTCCCTGCGTGACACTTCACATTTAATGTGTTTTAACTGTTTCTTCATAATTTTCTTAGTTTTTTTCTAAGTGAGTAAAGTGCATTAAAGAGAGCAAAGAAGAACATACATATAGTGAAAAAAATGTCTCATTTGTTTGCTAAGACTTGCTGTCAATCAAAACACTTGAATAGCTTTCAAAATTTGATGCTACAGATTTCATAAACCTTGATGAATCCTGCAATTAGTTTTTTCTGAGATCTTGAGAGCTTAAACACAATTTTGTATCCCAGATTGAAAACTCCAGCCAACGAGATTATTGTAATTTTAATGTTAATATTGTGTCAAAGGCTCAAAAAGGGTGGATGAATTTCAGAAAGTTATTTGTAAATATTTTATCTTTTGATTAACATACTTGAAACAGTTGACAGTTGTGTATTTTAATTGTGGTTGTTTTAGTTTAATTGTTGATAATGTTGCCGTGAGGCTTTTTTTTTTTCTTGCTCTGCAGCTGCAAATGAACCACAAAGCGGTACAGCTTGGTCACCAGTTGAGACAAAATTACACTCAGAACTGTTTCTCCCATGGGGGCTATTTGATTTGGAAATGATTCATGGTTTTTGCATGCGGGTTATTGCCAAAATATGGAACTGGTTGCATCAATGAATGTGTGATAGGTTTCTTTCATGACTTAATAAATAGTATTCTGTATTGATATTGAAATGGTTTGTGTATTTCAGCGTAAATTCAGTTATGGGTTTGATGTGCAATTTCCATGTTTGTTACCAAGATTTCTAGACCGTGATGAGTTTATTTTGATTGTTCAAAGAAATATACATGATACAGCATTTAGACCATCAAGAAACCATTAATCAATGTGCATTTATCATAAGTTTTTCCATGTGTCATTCATATCCACAGGAAAACCGACTTGTTTACATCCAATGGGGTCGAAAAGTCTGGAACCACATTGTAAATCCACACCAGATCTTTTAAAGGTAGGCAAAAACATGTCAGAACTCATATTTTTATTGTCTCCAGGTAAACAGGAGGAAAATAAATGAAACGGGAACATTTAAAAATGCTATAAAGTATAGCATGTGGCTTAACTTGGCAAGGCGCGTGTTGCTTGGTTGCTAACACCATAGTGATGGAAAGATGAACCTAATTTTTCTGGGTGTGCTGTTCACACTCATGCAGAGTTATGCCATCAGGGGACAACATCATAGGCTTTTCCATTCTGTTTCCTTTTGAAAGTTATTGAACCTCAGCTTTATTGAATTTGGCTTCCTGTATGCACTTCATTTCCTCATCTGTGGAGATCCAACAGGTCCAAGTTTCCATTTTCTAAACAATTATTTTATAGGGGTTTTTACACCCTTGGTACTGAATCCACAGGTCTTAAATGGTTTCAAAATTCCACCTTGTTGGAAGAAACGTCGAATTATTAGAGGTTTGGTGAATAAATGAACAGTTGAGCCAAAATTCTGCCATTATTACAGCCCCTAATCACTATGATCAACTATGAAATCCATAATTTTAAACTGAAAAATAACAACATGCTTGGAATGACGAGGGTAAATATTCTTTAATTTAAATTTGATTCAAATTCCTTAAATCTCTGCGAGAGAGAATTATTAAGAGAGACAAATCTCCAGTCTAGGTTGTAAAAATAATCAGAAGTTTTGACATCATAAGCAGTAAAGTCTTAAGTGGTACCTGTAAATCATAGTGGCTCGCTCTTTCAACAGTTTCCTTGGCTTATGAAGAAAGAAGAAATTCACCAAGGCGAATAATGGCATATTATTTCTCAGCACCTCTGACGATGCAGTTAAACATCAGTGCACGGCGTAATTATTTAAGCCGCAGTTAGCTCAAGGTTTTTGAAAGCTGAAGAATAAAAGAGCCCTCACCTGATTTAGAGAGTGCTGATCTGCCTTTATGACACACTTAGCACCTCATCAGACTTCCCCAGATGCAGCTGTAAAGATCTAGAGACTCGCCCGCAACACTTGGAACAGCGCTGATATTTACACAACAGATCACAGCCTGCTGTTCCCCACATCACACCCTACCGCAGTGGTAGGAGAGTCAAAGTTGACATGTCACGTTCTTATGTTACTTCTAGTCATTATTAATTTTATTCAAGTTTTTTCTTTTTCTACTTCTGTTAAAGTCTCACATTTTGTAAGCTAGATGTGTTCGATTCATTAAAAAGAACCAATGCATTAGAGTCATTCTTTATGGAAAATGCATCCGAATGCCTAATCATGCTGCCTTCGGAGGATGCTTTCCAAGTTAGGAAGACATCAAGGCACGTCTCAAATCCATTGTTAGCTTCACTTCCTGTCTTGATATGATCGATTTCTGAAGGCAGCATAGATGTGTCCTTCTATATGCCTTGAGTTTACCAAGGCTACAACATGTTCCTGGATCTTTTTTGAACCTGAACCAATCCAAGCAACCAATCAGATTAGAGGGACAAGTTTACAGTCTATGTCAAATAGGCTTACAACCAGGGTTAGCTTCTTCTACATCAGTGTTATTCATCTATCATTTCCCTCTGGTTTTATAGATATGTAATAGGGTTATGTTTAGGGGTAGGTCAACATTTTCAGATGGGAGTGTTGATCCGGGAGCATGTCTTACTTGGCAAAATCTCGAGGATTATCCTTTGACTCTGTTACGTCCTCTGTTACCCCTTTTCCCCCAAAGCATTTTGAGAGCCGGTTCGGAGCCAGTGCCTGCGCGCAAACCAGTTCTTTGTTTCGACAGCCAAAGAAACGGTTCTCGGCCAGGAAAACTGGTTCCAAAGTGGCACCAACTCTTTACTGGACTAGGACTTTTACCACGTCATGCTTACATCGGGGGCTGGGGCGGGTTTAGATGTGTTCTAAACATCTTTTCTAACCATTGCAAAGCCAGGAGAAACATTTGCAGAAACACAGTGGAGTCCGTCTTTGTAATTGTTATGCTTGAAGTTGGCGCAAGCTTTTCTATTTTTTTTTTAAACATTGTAAGCAAAGAAGAAAACAGCCACAATATAGAACAATTAAATGGAAAGAAAAAAAGACACAAGACAGGGATACATAACCAAACAGAAAATATTGTGTATCAAAAGAAAAAATTAAAAGACTTACATATTTCAATTGTTTTTAAAGCCTTCTTGGTACACGAGTTAGAGATAATCCCAAAGTAATCTTGTACTTGCAAGCGTTTCTAGCTAAGACGTATGGCGACGTACACAGTGACGTAACAATGTCGTTCCCTGGGCGCTCTAGTCAGTGGAAACACAAACAGGTTCTAGGGTTCGCAAGTTGAACAAACTCTGAAACCAACTTTGAACCAGCACCAGTTCTTTTTTTTGGTGGAAAAGGGATACCAAACATCCTTCCATTCTGTTACGGTTAAAGGGTTAGTTCATCCAAAAATTTTAATTCTGTCATTAGTACTCAACCTCATGTCTTTCCAAACTTATATACGTTCATCTACGAGGAAGAGTCGAGCCGAGGCGGAAGCAGTCGAACCGAGCCGAGTCGAGTCGAGCTGGTGCTAGTAATGGAAAACTTTCTACTTTCTAGTGAGAACTTAGTATCGTAGTATTGTATTTGCTTCTCACCAAAGCTGTCTCTTTTTTTATTCATTAAACCATTACGCTGCCTCAGAGTTTTTAATTTTGTGAGGTAACTTGGTGTGGAAACACTTGGTCCTGCAAAGTCATTACCTGATAAGGCAGTGCAAGGTAACCGGTCAGCTGACGAAGCTTGTGAAAACACTGGTTCCTCAGTATGATTGACTTAGAAGAACCAGTTCACAAGAGTCATTGCCGGAGAACCGGTATCAAACTGAACGTTATTCAGCTCTGGAATTTGTTTCTAGCCCTAGTGAGCATGCTGTTGTAAAAGAAAAAAGAAAAAGTCTGGTGCTTCCAATTTATCAGCAATACTTAATGTCCGAAGAGCAACAGAATGGCTGATATGGGCAGGAAAATATGATTACCCAGTAATAAGAAGCAGGTGCTGTGTCTGGTTAGTAATAAACCCTTCCCCTTGATCCTGTTAACAAGACTGAAATATGAACAAATGAATTAGCCTTGAATGCAGTTGCAAATACCCACAACTATGTAATGTTGGAACACATAACTGAATCTCCAAGCAATGCACTGGACAGTATGTTTCGTGATGTTGAAATCCCTGTAGATCACGCATTATTAAAAGGTCAAGAATGCGGTCATACGTTATCTAAGGATCAAACGCAATGTGTTGAATACTGAATGATGTCAGGAGCTTGAAAGCATGGCAGTAAATCTGCATCATTTTCATCACCTACTTCAGATGACGTCCATGCATGAGACCATTAAAGCTCTTGAAAATATGTGATTATTTATTGATGTCAGTGAGTCATACTTGAAAACTTAGGCACTAAACATTAGCAGCTCCAAGCATTATTTCCCATTTCTCTTCTTGGTCTTTGTTTCCAGCTTTGAATGTGCCCTGACAGATTTTCAGCTTGTTAGCATCTCCGAGCTCCGGTCTGAACTTCAGAGTGCTGGACGAGCTTTGGCCTACTGGCCGGAGAATAAAGAAAAGTGGCAATTAGACATTATACTAGTCCACAAAACGTCAAAGGTATGAAATCTGACATTTTTAACAGCAATGCCTGTTCAGTATGAAAGCGAATGAGGGATTCACTGTGTTTTCATTAAGATTTCGTTTCTGCTGAAATGGAATTAGACGCAACAGAAATATGCTTTAAGGGAATCTTGATGCAGCACAGGAATATTGCTGTCATCAATGTGTACTTACATTTACGAGTCATTAAATCATGTTTAATTTGGACTTCTCTGTGTATGGTTTTTCAGGCGGACCCAGGGTGAACCCCATAAAACTCCGTTGACTGACAGACAAGAATGTTTCGACATAAAAATATCAAAATTGAACAGACTCTGAAAACAAAGACACCTGCATCTTGGATACCCTTGAGGTAAGCTGAAACAGATCAAAATTTAATTTCAAAGTGAACTATCCCTTTAAGTAGCCAATCTGCTATGTAAACAACGTAAATTGTATTATTTTATTTTGCATTATTGTCAATGTACAGACGACGGAGCCCTTAAATGGACATGGTGTTGGAAAAAATCTGAGATGGGAGGGGGGAAAAAATATTTGTAATGCTTTTGCATTCCCCTGAGAAACCTTGTGTTCGCTCGCAAACTTTTTGCATTCCCCAAGAAAGTTTGTGTTCGTTCACAAAACCTTTCCGTTCCACACTTGTAAGAGCCCTCCAAAATGTCTATACAGTGAAATCTAATTTATAAATTGCAATAAATATTAAATGTTGTTTGTAAAAAAAAAAAAAAAAGAGTATGGCTACTTTTGAAATATGCTATTCGCAGCCAGATGGTGTAGTTACAGCAAAATAGCAAGATAGACAGATGAAGCCATTCTAACCTTTGCCCAACGGTTTCAGACAATAAATTTTGTGATGTGACATTTGTTTGTGTGCCATGAAAATGCATTACCACCCTGAATGAGCTCATCTTCAGCACTTCGAAGCATCTGAATCCAGTTGTCACAGCTAAATTGAATGATCCCATCATATCCTAATATATGCCAATCACTCAGAAGAGGAGTGAGCCCTCTGGAAGAGCCCCATTGTTTGAGTTGACAGAGTACAGTTAAGAGCTCATCCTTTGAGTTGCAGCTGTTGGCCCGAGCGGTCGGGAGCGAGACTACGGACTGCAGGTATGTGGAGGTGAGCAATGACAGGCTTTTTAAGCCTCCTCTTTGATGTCCTGCCCCCCCTGGGAGCTAAAAGGGTAATGTGAGAAGTCAGGGAGCACAATGACTCTCTCACCTGCACCCTTTGAAGATCCAAGCATGCCTAGGACATCTCCATCAGAGGATCCACAGACGTTTATGGGCCCTTTTTCTTTCTTTCTTTCTTGTTTTGAGTGCACTAGTCAAACTACTCCCGAAGCCTTTGTGGCCGTGTGTTTCTCAGCACTCTGGTTACAGCGGCTCTTGTTCGTCGGGATGAGACCCGGTGTCAACCTGTTCCATGGCCCAATCAGCATCAATCGTTCAGCCTCTGTATGTCAGTGAACCTTGAGGGTCACCTCCTGCACTGACCAATTCTCACGACTTACCTCTACGACTGTGACCTGCCCTTTTATCTATAAAATACTGTTGCTTCTCAAAATTTGCCTTAGGTAACCTATAGATTTGCAGCTGTTGCATTTGATGCAAGCTCCAGTTTGCCATACTTCCTGGACAGAAGTAACAGTGACGGACCACGAAATTGACAAAGTCCAAGTTAAAGCTGAGGTTTCCTGCACCACTTCATAAAAGGACAAATGTTGGTTATGATACGGCCGCAGAGAAAACTGCTGGGAAAAAAAACATTCTAAATCCCAGACTGATCGCATGAAATGGCGTATGTATGACAAGCCAATTCGTATTTCCATTTTTGGCGTGCTATCAACACACATAAACGCTTTTCAGCGTGTTTATGAACGCCTTTGACTTAACGTTACATTACTGTATATATAAATATATGACCTACCTCAACCCCGTCCCTAAACCTACCCGTCACTGGGGTTAATATGATTTATGAGTGTTCCCATCCTAGGAAAAAAATATCGCTCCCCAGATGTAGATCTACATTTTGTTTTGTTTCGCTCGAACATTTAACGGCGTGCACATAACACGCGGAATCACTCAGATCTTTAACGGCGTAGACATACACGCGGATAGCTCAAAATGCGTTTAGATAACACGCCACTTGACTTGAAAGTGGCGTGTATGTTTACGCAAAAGTCATGATGTAATGTTGTAAATCCAATTCATTTTAATTGGCATGTTTTATTAACAGTTAGTAGCATGTTATGTGCTTGATAGGGTGTTCTTTTTAGCATGTTGTGGTTTCTAGCATGTAGCTTGGAGGTTGCTAAGGCTTTCTGAGTGGCTGCTAGGGAGTTGTAGGAATGTTACTAGTGGCGCTTTTCACACTGCGTGGTACGACTCAGCTCGGCACGGCTCGGTTCGCTCTAGCTCGGTTGCTTTTCCACTGCAGTTAGTACCGCTTTAAAGTGGGTGGGATTATAGACTGATCGATAACAGCGGTGGCTGTTACTGGCTATTTAAATCTAGCGGGTTTGGTTTCCCGTGTCGATGTCTATTGGTCGCAAATACAATGACTGGTACTGACGATTCTGTCTGACCAATCAGTGATCTGCAGTGTTTCACGTCACGGTACGGTACGCTTGGAACCTCAACAGACCAGGTACCATTTAAAAAAACCGTACAGTACCATGCAGTGAAAAAGCGCCATATGGGTGTTACTAGCTGTGTCCCAATTCAGAGACTGCATCCTTCAAAGGCCGCGAAGGTCCAAGCATTGTTAAAAAACGCCTTCCAATGGAGTCTTCGAAGGATGCCTCTCTGAAATGGAACGCAGCTTATGTCGTTTTAATGTCGTTTGGGTAGTAGTTGTTAGGGTGTTGCTATGGGGTTCCGAATAATAAACTTTCATATTAAGCAAAACAAAGCCATAACCAGAGTTCAGTTGATTTACACAGGCAATGATTTTTCTTTTTTGTACATTTCCTTATTCTTATTCAGTCTTATATATATGCAGGGCTTGGTGACATGAATACATTTTAATGTTTTAATTTGTAATAGAATTTGGGAAAAGAAAAATCTTCACTGATCAGACAGGCACCTCTAGCCCTGACATGGCCACAGGAGGGAGTCGGAGGGTCAAGAACATTTTCCAGCTTAGTTATTTTAAACGGGTCTGTCTCTAAAAATTGCTGTACTTACGGATACTCTTGTAGGATGCTCTAAAGCCAAACCAGAGGAGCCAGTGTGAATCAAAGCAACTATAGCCAATGGCAAAGGTTCATGTGCAGACAGGTGAAAAAGATACTTCTGTAGGTCAGCACAAGGTCGTCAAGCAGAAGACAGATAAGTGACTCTGCATGAGGTAATACCGCATCAACCACACACACCTATTTGGCTTGGCAAAGGGAGCTCTTTGTTAGTGCAGCGAAGTGCTGATGGCTTCTGTCCCCCTCTGGTAGGGTCACAGGGGCCTTTTTCTGAAACAGAATAGGCCATGCACCTGACAAAGATCCAGCATCATCAAATATTGATCTATATTTACACACTACCAGTCAGGTTTGGGCTTGACTGAATTCGTTGTATATGATTTTAAAACCTTTTAATTTTTTTCATGATTGCTTGAAAGTAGATTTGTAGACTTAAATGGTACCTATGTATTTCTTTTCTAGGTGAGTTGAAGTGTACATGTGAACTTCAATGCTGTTCAATATACTGCATATATAGGCCTAACAGATTTTTTAAAAAATTATTTATTCAATTCAAATTTAAAAGTAATTTGAATTTAAGCTACAGAAATCCCTTATAATCCCATTTTATTATTCAAATTTTAAATTGATTTTATTTCTTATATAATTTATTTATATTTAATTGTAATTAAATTTTTAACTACAGAATTCCCTTATAATTCCATTTTGTTGTTTATTATTAAATATGTGTATGCATTTTATTTTTATATGATTTATTGATATTTAAATGTTATTCATTTTTTTAAAACGACATAATTCCCTTATCATTCCATTTTGTTATGTAAAAGTTTGATTGACTTTACTGTTATTCTAAAATGTGGAAAATAGAATGAGTAGGTGTACAAGCTTCTGACTGTATATTTATGTTAGATGCTGAAGCTAGACATGAACTATTCAGTAATAGAAATGCAATTGCATGCATGCATATTATTTAGGAGGAGAATGGAGTAACGCGTCACCCACTAAAACTGAAAAGTGATAACATTTTATTGTTTCTCTTTGCAGTTTTGTGTCACTCTCCGAGTCCTATCCTATTTCCATCTGGAATTAATGACCACATGAATCTGGTCTCTCTGTTACTCATCACCCATAATTCCCTGCTATGACCTCTATGACCCTCACCTCCTCTTGTGTCTGTCCTCTTCTCCTCCTCATCCTCTCTTTTCCAACAGCATTCACCTCTGAATGACTCGAGGCTCTGGCAGGGTGACAGCCCCTGTCTGTCTCTCCCGGACCAGCCTGAACCAACACCAGCCTAATCCCCGGGATCACCTTTCCCCCATGGGGACACAAGTGTGGATCAGTGGGACAGAGCTCCAGGAATCTCCTCATTTAATTTGGGTACAGAACCACACAGCGCCATACATGAAACATCTTTATTAGAACAGATGTCATGTTTTGAGCCCCATTTAATGAAAGTTGGAACAGGCACGTTATGGTACTCAGGTGTGTCCTTAAAGGAGAACTCCGGTCAATTTCCGATTTCATTTTAACTCCTACGGTGGCCAGTGTAGTCCAAGATTAACATGGCTTCCAGTTCGACCTCGTCCATGAGTGTTAACTCAAACGTAAACGTGAAAGGCGAAGCTTGAATTAACGGGTATGTCCCTCTTTGGCTAATGTACTTTCAAGATTGGGGGGCAACATGGCGACCGACATTAGAACCCCTTACCTGTATGTATTTTCAATGGCATAATATACACTCACAAGAATACTTTATTACTTGAACGAAGTAAATATACATTAATGAGCACATATATTTTTGAAAGAACTAAGTGTTTTTAGCTAAGAAAAAACCAAAAGAGTTACACAGTGTAGCTTTAAGCATTCATTTGAAAGTTTTTTTTTGTAACAATGTAAAACTTAAAACTTTTGAGCAAATAAATGCATTATGACGGTGATGTATTTAACAATCTAATGAGGTAAAGCAAACAAGACTTAAAATCTTATGCAGTTTAATTTTATTTTGTCATAAGATGTCGATATTTTTAATGCAAATATAAATTTAGTCATTTCTTTTATTTGCAGTGTAAATCACGTCGAGTGTCCATCTGAGCTCATATTCAGATTATTTTGTCGGTCTTGCAAAACATATTAAATTTACAGTATCACATTAAAGTGAAATATAATGTACCTACCAGTCCAGGATAATTGCATGACACGTCAAGGAAGAAAAAATACAGAAAATGATTTATGCCCATCAGCATTGCTAATCCTTTTTGCTAGGTAGGATGAAAGCATAAAAGGTTCAAAGACGGAAATAATTCGTTTCAGACGAGTTTGACAAAAACTGCTTGATTTGTAGTGCGGGGGTGTTTCTTGCGTGGTTTCTGAAATAATTTAGTTCTCCATATCTGACAGAGGCTCATCCAGATATAGCACTCGCACCAGAGTGGAGTGGTGTCAGAATCAGTAGCTCTCTAACCATGAAAAACTACTTGCATCTGCTTAATTTCACTTCCCTTGTGGCAAGTCAGAGAATGAATTACCGAGAGGGAGGATTTATTAGCCGTGCTGATTTAAACCCATGGGTGATCGCTCTGTTTTGCGTCTGTTGGACTGTGAGAAGCATACATAGGGGAAGAAAAGCACAAGGCGAACACTAAACTTCTGGTGTCCTATGGTCGGTAAAGATAAGATCCAGCACAATGGAAACATTTCGGATGAGGAAATACCCTAAGACACCAGTAAAGGAGAGAGGGTGGGGGGGACTCCAGTCATGAGAGGCATCTTAGCTCTGTACACTCATATGTTCACAGGCTGAGGTCAGTGAACCTGGGAGTAAAACAAACCGTTAAGCTAACAGAGGGCGCCATGCATCACTGCACATGCATTCTTGTCAGTGGGAGATCTCATGGCTCACAGAACCAGACTGGTGGATGCGTTTTCTTTTTTTTTTTTTTTTTACAACTAGGTTTACCAAAGTCAAGGAGACTGCAAAGATTTGCACATTATCCTGGTTGGAGATTGTGATGTGTCTTTGCCAACATAGTCTCATAACATATGGTAACACTTTATTTCAATAGTCCACTTTAGACATTCTACTAGTACTAAGTAACTTTACAACTGCATGTCAACTACCAATCATTAGTGTATTTGAGACTGTCTACTTAATATCTGCTAACACTTTATTTTGATGCTCTCCAACAGATTACTGACTATAAGTAACATTGCAAGTACTGTACATGACTACCCACTAATCCTAACCCTATCCTAACAGTTTACTCTGAAAGTTAGTTTGCATGTAGTTGCAAAGTTAATTATAGTATAGAATTTCTAAAGTGAACTATCGAAATAAATTGTAACAACATATTTAAAAGCAAAAAACAGCAGGATGTGATTACTTGCAAATACTCCTCAAATAGTTGGTTGATTTATTTTTTGATTACTGAAAGGAGTAGTTCGCTTTTTAAAAAACTTTTGCTGATGATTTACTCACCCCAATGTCATCCAAGATGTCCACCTCTTTCTTTCTTCAGTTGAAAAGAAATTAAGGTTTTTAATGAAATCATTCCAGGTTTTTCTCCATATAATGAACTTCAATGGGAACCAAATGGTTCAAGATTTCATCAAAAACCTTAATTTCTTTTCGACTGAAGAAAGAAAGACATGGACATCTTGGATGACATGGGGGTGAGTAAATTATCAGCAAAAGCTTTTTTTTTTTAAGTGAACTACTCCTTGAAGTACGGAAAATAACTGAATCGACCATTTCTAGATTGAATGCTCTTCTGTATGTGTGTTTGTCTGTGTAAGGGTGTGTGCTCCCACCCTCTGCCCCCTCACCCTGGTGCCCTGTGGTTAATTGGATTCAGACAGGGCTTGTTGGTGGGAGGGAAGAGTGTGGCTGCATTGTTATCTGAGGGTCTCAGTGCAGCATCGGCCTGATAACATAAGCTTTGCACTCCCTGAGCACTGCCCCCTCAGCACAGAGAGACACAAGACTCCAGAGCATGGCACAGCCGACCAGATACACACACATTCTACATTTAAGAGTTTGAGGTTGTGTTTTTGAAAGACTTTTATGCTTATAAAGGCTGCATTTATTTGTTTTCTATTTCAATATATTTTAAAATGTAATTTATTCCTTGATGAGAAAGCTGAATTTTCAGCATCATTACTCCGGTCTTCAATGATCCTTCACAAATCACTCTAATTTGCGGATTTAATGCTCAAGAAACATGCTTTATTATAATCCATTTTGAAAACACGATTCTTTGACGAATAGAAGGTTAAAAGAAAAAAGCGTTTTTATTTTTACTTTTGATCAATTTAATGCAATTTAATGCTGAAAGTATACATTTCCTACAAAAAAACAAAGACCTCACTGACCCCAAAGTTTTGAACAGTGAACCAAAAATGTGTATATATAACTGTATATATGAATATAAACAGAAATATAAATATAGGGTCGTATTTAACATAATAGCTCTATGGTTAATTTGCAACCTTTTACAACACAGCAGAAGAAAGTCATATGGGTTTAGAACAAAATTAGGGTAAATGAATGAAAGCAGCATTTATTACAACAAAACGCATGTATCTTGAGTAACTTCAGTAACCCACCCAGTTCATTCATTGATTAATTTGAACCGATTCATTAAAAAGAACCATATGAAAAAAAAGTGATCAATTATGGTCACATAGCCTTATTCACATGTCAATGTAAATCAATTGGGTATTTTTTTTAGTCCAAGTGCTCATGATCTTTTCCTGGACTCCTGAGTTCAGGGAGGACCAGAGAAGGGAGAACAATGAGCAAATGTGTATTTGTGGATGTTTGTGGGTGTTCATTGCACAGGGGTGGTAACTCAAGTTTAGACAGTTTTATATAGTTGAGTACACTCTGAAAAGGTGCCGTAAATCAATTTTATTTGCTGTTTGCTCTGATCACACCTCTCTTGACCTTTGACCTCCTCTGCTTGACAGATATTGTGCGGCTTTGGGTTTGCTTGAGCATTTATGCCTGTTTATGTTTTGTCAAATGCATTTAACTTTCTCCCTGCACAGCATTTTAGGGGGGTAAATGCAATATAGTCAGAATTAAAAGAGTGGTTCATGCAATTTTTCACTCCTTTTGTACTTCCAGGAAGAGAGAATATAATACAGGATTGGGTGCGCAAATAAGGACAGACTAGAAAGTAATAGCCTGTATTGACTGGTTGAGGCCTAGCACTGTATGTTGAAACATTTATACGGTGGTGGGAGCTTGATGTTCTGATAAGACAGTAAGCTAGTTGGAATATCCACTGTGTCTCTGACTCCTAGGAATGTCATCAGATAACACACCATATGAAGTGAGACAGGAGTGTAAATCACTATAAGGATACACAGCGAAGAAGGAGAGAGAAAAGGAATGAGTTAAAAGGGACGGATGAAAGGTCAGTAGAAGTGTAGATGTGGGAAAACCACTGCAAACACTGCTTTTCTCTTGCATGTCTGACTTGAATTCCCACTCAGACAGCACAAGACCGTATTGATCTGTTCAATTAGGGGAACTTTTAGTCTCTCTTAAAAAATATTTAAATTGTAAAGTTCTGATAAATCAGGAATGTTCTATGTTCCACTAGATACCAAAATCCATTTTGTAATCCATTTGAAACGATTGAAGAATCCCTGATATACATTGCCTGCATTCTTGAACATAACTGCTGCTTCATTCCCATAACAAATGGTCCAGTCTCCTATAGTCTCTTTGTTTTTCTTCAATGGGTTTGCTGTGTTTTGCGGCCCGTTTAATCCATAATCTTGTTGTTATTTGTCACGGTAAATGCAGGGAGTTCCAGTGTCCCCCGTTCACACGACTTCAGTCTGGCATGTCGTCATGCACTGTACCACAGTGGACATAAACATAAAGGGGGAATGCAAAGCCCCCACTCACTCACTCTTACTCTCAAAATCTCACTTCCACAAGTGGTTGCATTTCAAAAGGCCTCTCAGACAAAACTCTCGTGAACTCTTTAGATTGAAGCCTTCAAATGCTGGTTATAAGCTCCGACTTGATCATTTAGTTATTTTAATGGCATAACGGAGAAGTAGGAGACAGACATAGACCAGGCAGGAAGTATCAAAGGAGCAACATGACATCATGCTGCAGTTTCAGAGTGATCAGTCAGGTGATTGGCTAAAAATGCACATGAAACTTTACTTTTAGAAAAAAAAAACTGTTGAAAACACATTCACCCACAGCTTTATTATCAGATGCATAATGCATTTCACCTGCAGGTTCATAATTTAAACAAAGACAGGAAGCCAGTGAAAAAATGTTGAGTTATGAAACTCCTTCTGACCTTTTTTCTTCTCCAGGGAGAAGATTCATGCTGAATCAACACCACTGGTCTCAGAACAGAAGAGATATTGTCCACATGGAGAGCACACTAACATGTGAGTGCCTTTCCAGTAGTAGAATGAAGGGATTGAGCAATCAGAATGAAGGATCTCTGGAAGCTGTATAATAAGTTATTCGTCTCATTACAGAGCAAGTGTATGAAAAAGATGATTTTCTTCGTTTTTTTGCCCTTATGTTTAGTCTGTACACCAAAATGTGGCCACTTGTCTGGCCACATTTATTTGATCCAAAATACAGTAAAAAAAAGTCATTTGTGAAATATTATTTAATATATTTAAAATAATATAAATATTATTTAATTATAAAATATTATTTAATATATAAAATATATAATATATATTATTTTAATCTATTTAAGTTAAATGTATTCCTGTGATGGGAAAGCTGAATTTTCAGCATCATTACTCCAGTCTTCAGTGTCACATGATCCTTCAGAATCATTCTTGCTGCTCAAGAAACATTTCTTATTATTATCAACGTGGAAAGATGCTGTTGAAAACAATATGTCCTTGCTAAAAAAATAATCTTTAGATCTTTTATAATGTGAGTTGCAGAACATATTTTCCAAGCAGATGACATTATTCTTATGGAAATAACTGCCCTTCACTTTTACCCGGAATACGAGTTTATACCCAGAGTCTTCCCTTTGAAGTTTTACTTCCAGAATTCCAGAGTTCATGACTGATCCATGACTGACTGATCATACTTGCAAAAAAAAAAAAAAGATTCTGAAAATACCTTTACAGACCTCCTGAGGAGAAAATGCCATAAACGCAGTTTCTGCCCAAGGAACATACACCCATGATCTAATACAGCTAGGAATCAAAGACTCCCATGATGCAGTGGGAAATGTATTAGCCGATACTTCGATTTTCCATGGTTGCACCTTCAGAGGTATCTCCTCCGGTGCCACAGTTAAACATGCCAACATGTGATTAATCATATGGAATGAGTTTCAGTTGCCCACAACCTACTGTCAAGGTTATTAATGCCTTCATCTTCCATGAGGAGGATGTTCCTTTCATGTCTTAGGACAAGACACATGTTTTAAATAGAAATACTTTAAAGTGTTTAAGATATTAGATGTTTAAATCAAGCAATGTGCATACTAATGAAATGTATAGCTTGAATGTGCTGTACGTTGTTTTGGATAAAAGTGTTTACCAAGAGAGATGAGTATGCATTTCAACAAAATATTGAATGATTGATATATTAAACATGGCACAATGATAACATATTGAAATCCTTATTTTGCACCTGTTCACAAATCCGTATGTGGAGCATATTTACCTAGCTGGAGCTGAGAAAACCCTTAACACATTTCTCCTGTGAATGTGTGTGACATACTGCAGCATTTAAGCACCTGTTTTAAGTAGCTAGCAAATCAATGCTGGAGGTCCATATCCGATTGGTCCCTTATCTACAATGTTGATGCACAATTGTTTGGATCTATGACATCCATTTCAGTAAAAAAGCTTTAGATGTTAGATATTATAGTGTTTAAATGCATGTTCAGAATAGTATCTGTGCAGATATGTTATCTTAAGGTGATATCTGTTGAACACCTGTTTTAAAAAGATTGTTCTTTATCAAAGTCTTACAACAAAGTACTTAAAAGCTGTCTGAAGATTTATAATCCATTTACTCTGGTTTAAATTACATATTGTGGCAAAACTTCAAACATTGGATTCATTTTTTTTGAGCACCTGGTTGCTACATTTATCAGCTATGATATTTCATGGCCCCCATTACTTCTTCTTTTGACCTGCTTTATGTTAATACTGAACAGAGCGCAAAACAAATGAACCTTCTTAGGTAGTATTTCAGTGGGTTCCTATCACTGACTGAGGAGCTGATAAATTAGATGTACATTGGGACAATGTTTGGACAAGGTAATTCACTTGTTCTAATATACGGCCCCTTCTTAGACCCCTTGATCTATCTGTCCACTTTGCTTGATTTACCAAAACGGTGATATCCACAGAATAATCCACATAATATTATAAATCTGTGGCTTCTTAAGTGGTTGGGAGTGATTACGGCACACATCTAAAACTGAAGTATTTCACCAGTGACAGTCTGCGTTTGTGTAAGCATTATGTCTGTCAGCCTTTGAAACATGTGTCTGCGGTCCATACTCTCACATAACAAAGGCTGCAGTGTGGAGGAGGAAACTGAATGAAAGCTCATCACCTCCGTAACTGCTGCTTTCTGTGAATGAGACTCGGCTCCACATGATGAATGTAGAAAATGGGATGGTTGGGACTGGTAGAATAAAATATGGAAATGGTGGTTGAGTGTGAGTGTGATAAAGCTTCATTTCCAAGAGTTGCCACGGCAGTGGTCTAGAGTAAATGATACATGAAGCATTGGCGGTGACTGCCAGCACATTCCATCAAAACGGGAAGTGGAAAAATCTGTTTAGATGCTGATTAGATGCTATGTCTAAAGAGCATTGTTTATGGTGCATAATAGAATATAGAAATATACCAAAATGGATCTGTTTATGTTTATATGTATAATGTTGTAGACAGGTTTTAAGTTTTTTTTGCTCTTTTTGGTGGCCACAATTTTGACCGATACCATGGGGGAAACTGCCATTTAGATTTTTTTATGTTATCGCATAATTTGGCAGCAGATATGCACTCTCAGAAAAAAAGGAACAAAAGCTGTCACTGGGGCTGTTCTTTTTCAAAAGGTAAACTTTTGTCCCGTTTAGGTGCTAATAGGTCCATTTTAGGTGCTGCTATGTACATTTTAGGTGCTAAGATGTACATTTTAGGTGCTAAAATGTCCATTTTAGGTGCTAATATGTACATTTAAGGTGCTAAGATGTACATTTTAGGTGCTAATATGTCCATTTTAGGTGCTAATAGGTCCATTTTAGGTGCTAATATGTACATTTAAGGTGCTAAGATGTACATTTTAGGTGCTAATATGTCCATTTTAGGTGCTAATATGTCCATTTTAGGTGCTAATATGTACATTTCAGGTGTGCTGATATGTACATTTAAGGTGCTAATGTCCATTTAAGGTGCTAATATGTACATTTAAGGTGCTAAGATTTACATTTTGGGTGCTAATATGTCCATTTCAGGTGCTGATATGTACATTTCAGGTGTTCATATGTACATTTTAGCTGCTAATATGTACCAGTAAGGTACCAATATGCAGCTGTACTGTATGGTATACTGTTTGGTGTACTGTATTTTCCTCCTTTTGAAAAATAGTTTCAAGGTTGACGATATGTCTCTATTTAGCCATTGTGAACCAATGCCAATAATTTAATATATATACTTCTCATTCTCAGAGTGTTTTAAGTACTTGGGAACAATTTTTTTTCTTGTATCAAAATATGCCAAGTATTAAGATATTTTGATTTAGTTCTAGGTGAAAGTACTTGTGCACTTATCCATGTAATTACGAGAACCCTCCAGCTGAAAATATCTGATAGTGTATGAAAATGTCTCGATCCAAAAGATTCTTGCAATCTGTAAATGAAACCCACATGAAATACCAGAACAAGAACTACCACTAATCAGTCTTTTGAAGTGTTGCTCCACTCCTTGTTTTTCCTGTAGAAAACTCCCACGCTTACAAATTATGTTGTTTTAGTGGCATTCTGAGGTTAGAGTAAAATTAAAAATATATACACATGCAATAAACATTTAAAAATAAGTTTTCAATTACAGAAACCACATTGTTTCTTAAAAGCTCAGTTGTTTTGTCTCACAATTTATCAGTTAGGAAAGATCTAAAGCATAGATAAATGAATCAGAAATGCAGATATGTTTTAAAAACATTTTTGCCACATTAAAGGGGAGCAATGGCTGTGGTGTCACATTTGTATTACAAACCTGTAGTGAGAATGGGGGAAAAAAATGAGTGGGTCGAGCTGATACATTTTATTAGTGAATAAGATGAATAAACCCTGGGGCTATTCTCTTTCATTTTCAACTCAGCCAAATGCCAAAGCCCAGAGCAATTAATAGAAAAACCATAAAAAAAAATTGCCATTAAAATGAACTCAAAGTTCTGGCAAAGTTTCAGCTCCATCTTATATATTAATTTATTTTAAATTCAACAAATGCTTTGCAGCTGTTTTACATTCTTTGAGCTCAGGGGACAAAAAAAAGTAGCCAACACCTAAAAAGGAAAGAAAATAAAAGTCTGATCTACAAATGCTTTTTTTTCTTGTTAAATGTTTGTTTTATTCTCCTGCATTGTATTGTATTTCATTTTGTTAATTTCTTGGCAGGCTATTATTTTATTTATAACCATTACTGGCATTTTTTTCTGTCATTGTTTTGGTTTAAGCTATAGCAATAAAGTATTTAACAATTATTTGAGTATAAATGTTCACAATTACACTCTTGTTACAAATTAAATAGCTATAATAACTTACCTACTTTGGAAATTAAAAAAATATCTCCTTAACAAAAAGGTTACTTTTGCAAAACAATACTCACTCTACACTTGTGTAAAATCATTAGACAAAAATCAGAATCATATGAACAAAATACAAAGTGTCTGACTTTTATACATACACGAATCACGATACAATTTCTCTCTCAGGTTCATGTAAACAGTATACACGCACAAAGCACGTGCTGGCGAGAGCGACCATTGAGCTTATACTACGTCATCAACAAGAGCCGGTAGTGAAACGCGCGGTATTTTGAATACAACGAAACACAAACAGACGCTAGCTTTACTTTCGATCTTCAAATCCGTAAATTAACGCCTTAAAGCTGCCAAAAGATGTCAAAGAAAGCACCGAGGGCAGCGCTGAAGCTCCATATGAAGAAGAATGCGAATATACGGATAGGAAAAAACACGGACTTGATGGTGAGTTGATGAAAATGAAACTCACCAGTTTCCTCCGTACTACAAATGCGCGTCACATTCACTTGAAGACATACTTTCAGATTAATCAAATGAGTCATTTAAATGCTAAATATCGTGTACTGGTCTGTAGTTTTTGTGTAACTTAGTCTGAATATAGTCTGTTTCGTATGTAGGATACGTCATATTTATTTGTTTGTATGTTCATGTCGTCTTGGTCTGTGTTTCAAAATGAAGCTGCCTAGTGAGTAGGCAGTAATCTAGTAAGCTTCATTTTAGAAGCTTGGAACGTTTCAAACGCCCTAATTTAGCCCAGAAATCCTGTCTAGGTAGGGAGCCCCGTTGGTTTTAAGAAACAGATAACGTTAGGTTGTCATTAAGCTGGTATTTTTGAGCAGTGCATAATACAATTAACGTTTAAACGGTAAAACCATTTTTCTTTTAGATTTTTTTTTCTGTCGAGTGTTATGTTTCGTCCTTTATGTTGTCTTTTTGCAGACCTCATTATGGCAAAGATCCTAAAGTAGCGTTTTCCAAAGTAGTGATTTTCATATTGAAGTGGATTTTAAATATTTAAAGCAACAGTAGTCATTTTCGTAATTCATTTTATTGCTCATTTCACATTATTATCAGAAAGCACTGATCTCTTCCATCCAGCCACATACAGATCATAATTTCACAGTCAAAATAGGCTACTTTTCTCTTTAAGCAGATAATATGTTATTAACCCCTTAGTTTAATGATTTTTGTTTGTTTTTTAGTTTTTAATGATTTTTGTTTGGTTTTTATGTAGTACTACTACTAATATTTTTGCTAGTTTTTATTATTTTAATTCTAATAATATAATAATTTTATGATTATTATTATGTGGAGTGGGTCTGGTAAATGATGCCAGCCATATTCTCACATTGTCTCCATGAGCTCCATATGTCAGAGCATGTGCACTAACTGCAAGACCATGGCTCCAACAGTAATGACTTGTTTGCCACCAGTGTACATTTCTTGCCCATCTTGTCACTTAGCGAAAGATCTAATTCTAGGATCAGGAAACCACAAATGGGCAGACAAGCCATTAAAACCAAACCACCATGTTGTGACTTTTGAAGCTATTTTTTTTAATGAACTTGGCCCCAGATGTTTACATTTGTTTAACGTTTTATATCCGAACAGCACTGATGAAACCTATTTGTTTTTATGCATCATCACGTGAAGTTACTGTAATTGTTGTTACATGCAATACATGTATAGCAATGTCGCATGCCGCCTCTTTGATTGCTTGATACTGACCACTTCATAGCGCATGATGATTAAAAGGAACTTCTATTTTCAAAAGGGGAGTCTGGTGGTTTAGGTTGATTGAGGTTTGCCTCTCGGCAAGTTTGCCTAGTGTTTTTCGTGGGAATAGGGGAATTGCTTATCCGTTGTTTTTAAGTTGAGAGGCACTGTACATGGTTGATTGTACTGTGTGTGTGTGTGTGTAGGATGTCCGTGCACTAACAGGGTCCTAATTAAAGG
Source organism: Cyprinella venusta (assembly GCA_038021265.1). Classification (NCBI taxonomy): domain Eukaryota; kingdom Metazoa; phylum Chordata; class Actinopteri; order Cypriniformes; family Leuciscidae; genus Cyprinella; species Cyprinella venusta. Next base: position 27,730,952 of record CM075874.1, read on the forward strand.
TCCATTGCAGCTGGTCTCACTTTATGGAGACTGGAGGTGGGGATGTTAAAGCCGCCTGAAAGGTGCTCTGCTTTACAGGGGTCTAATCCAGCCATTAAACTAAAAGGGAAAATTCAGGAAAAAATGAAAGAAAGGCTCTCTTTTTTACCATCCTATGAATATGTACCGGTTTGATCTGGTTTCCTGTGCTTTTAATGACAAAATACCTAATAAGGCCCTTCACATTTTGCCATCTACTATTGTTGGTCAAGCTATGATTGTGTTTTTGGCTTCCTGATGAAGCCGTTAGTCTTGGTTTTCTGATTGTAGACACACAAATGACTTTTACAAACAAGTTAATTTAATGAATCACACAAAAAGACTTACAAACTAGACAGTGTCCAAAATTGCATACTGGGTAATTACTTGTTTTGAATAAGTAATTACTTCACTACTTCTAAAAAAATAGGCCTATGTTCTAATATGAATGTTATAATCCTGTGGCCTCATGGGATTGTAAAGTGTCCATCGTATGTGATTTCCAGAATCTCGCTGGAAATCATCTAGGTCATCCAAGTACTTTTTGCTAATACTCTTACTGTACTGTAAAATTCAGACGTCATACACTGTTTTTCTACTATATAGTAGGAAAGTATGTGATGATTTCAGATAAAGCCTTTTAATTTTTGTCTGAATCCGCCAGTGTATGAACTTGTGTATGAATCGTTCAAGTGTTTACTTAAAATCTTATAGGCTATATAATATATTCTAAGTCTTGTGAAGTCATTTAATAGCTTGGTGTGTTCCTGAGGAACAGACTGAAATTGAAGTCATATGCAAAATAATCATTCTGTAGAAAACAGAATAATGTTTTGCAGGTATTTATATCATTTAGAGGCAATTTTAGGCCTTAGTTAACTTAAATAAGCTGTTAGGGTAGATGTCAAAATGTCAAATTAGAAACAGAGGTGTTTACACCCACTGATTTGAACTGTAAAACAATAACAGGAATACGGTTTCACTTTCCTCAGAAACTCCAGATCCAGATTTCCAGGGCCATGACAATCACCTTGATGGCTTTTTCCTTATTATTCTGTGCCCTATCAAATGTGCTTAGACTTATGTTTCCTGTCTCTTGCATCAGATCTTAGTGCAAAGCACTGAACCAGCTTGTGAGATTTTCCCAGACATACTATTTCATCTCTCCTGTTTATAAGTGCGTCCTGCCGGGTGGAGCTGTGGCTTAGACAACACTTTGTTCCTCCTGCCGAACTGAGATAATGTTACATTTGATGGTTGATTGAACACAAAAAATAATCAGCTGCATCTGTAAGTCTCCCTAAAGAGGGGAACATAGAAATATTAGTTACATAGAACATAGAATGTGATTGGTTACAAACTACATGAACCAATGAAATAACCAATCATAACGATAATATTCTCTTCTCAATATCCGCTACACGTTCTGCAAGGATGCTGTGAAAGTGTCTGTTTTCTTTTTCCAGACCACCCCCCATTTTGTAGACCCACTTTTGCTCCCCGACAGCAACGATTCCTCCCTGGTGTTGAGGATCACGAGGAAGTGGAGAAAATCAAGGGTTTGTTTTGGAGGCCCAGGCCAAGAGCTCCTGGTGTTTTTACACCAAGTCATTAGATGTTGTGCCTGGTTTGTGTCTGTACTGTAAATGATGTGTTCCTGAGAGTGAATGAGCTGAAGTTTTTGTTTGCAGGTTATTCAGAAGTGTTTATTTAAGAGCTGGTAATGCAAATATTAGTTCGTTCAATCTGGTCATGTGAGTATTTCAAATTTTTGCTCCGCAATTTTTCATCTCACACCATGTAACATACAGACTTCATTCAAAATGTTTTCACTTTAGGCGTTTTTGAAACTTTTTATGAAATGTGAAAATTTTGTATTGTTGTTACAATTTGTTATCAATTTTTATCACTATAGGGTGGTTGTGTACACACAGTGCCAACACACATTTATGTCCAAACACCATGCAAATTTTGTATAATAGGTCCCCTTTAACACCATTTGTTTGATGTCGTGCCATTGAAGCAAAGAAATTTCCTTCAGTAAATCCAGATTTATCTTGTTCTTATACGGTTTTGTTTTGACAAGAAGATGACATTTTTTTTGGATAGATCACATTTGGATAGTGTGACTTCTGCTCTGCACACTGATTTTCTCTGCACTCCTTTGCTCTCGGTGAGGATTCCATGTGCTTTCCCTGTCTGCGCGAGTCAGTAGAAACGGCCTCCGCTGTAATCAGTTCAGCCCGGTCGTTATGTTTTGGCAAAGCCTCTGGCACAGGGGAAACCAGGGCTTCTCAGTTTCCTTCTCGAAAACACTCTCAAGACCAGCTGTTGTAGAAGTATTCAGACGCCCCAGAGATGACCCACAATTATGAAAATTAGGTATTAATAGATTTAAATTACATCCAAATGGCTGTCGTGTAGATGCACAAGGAGTGCTGCCTTTTTTCAGCTGAAATCATTAAGAAAACTAGCTGGATATGGTTCAGAGCGGACTGGTCACTGGATACGTTTGTGTGTGCGTGTTTTTGAGACGGCGCGAAAGTGCGGGAGATGATATGCAGAACTTTCTCTGTTTGTAGCAGTACTCTGACCACAGTGTAGGAAATTGGTTTCTAATTGTTATTATGAATAACTTTATATTATTTTGTTATTATAAAGCTCCTTACCCAGTATACACAATCAGTTTATGAAAACTAAGCTGTAAAAACAGGCCAGAAATCATCAATATAATGTTTGGAGTCAGTACAGTAGCAAAAACAGTCAGTTGAATTTTTGGAGAGTCGAATGCATAATATATATTATTGGCAGATATTGGATATTTATTAATGACATTGAATGTTTAATGGCCTGTTTTAATATATGACTTTTGCCTTTAGTCACCAACATGACATTTAACAAGTTGTGTTGTCTAAATTCACATTAAAACAATACTTTACGTTTAATTGTGTTTTATTGTGCTTTTTAAAATAAAGTAGTTAAAATTGATAATACCAGCCATTTGTTTGTTACCGGTCATAAAATGAAAATTGTTATCGACTTTTAGAAGAGATTATGTTGTCATGCAAAGGAAATTAAATGCTAAACAATATGACCATTTGAAGACTGGACACAGTGACATTTGGGAGATTGTAATGGAAAATTGTGGTGTACACTCAAAAGCAGGACCATGTGATCTTATTATGTATACAGTGAATATTTATTATATACATGGCTTCTACAGTATGTGATTCATAACCACCAATAACGTTTTAATGATGGCAAATAAACCTTGCAAGGCACACATGTACATTGATACAATGAAGACAACATTGTATATAAATTACTCTATACAACAGTATGATCCAAAGAAATAAACACAAAGAAATATAATTTCACTCCGTGAGAACAGGTGACGTTGAACTAGATTCACAGAGTGAAATTTGTGTTTATTTCTTTGGATCATATATAGAGAGTAATTTATGTTGACATGTTAGCACATGCAAGTAGTGCTGATTTTAAATATGTAAACCAAATTTGAGCTCAAGGCTGATCTGAAATCAATCCACAAGTGCAGACCTCCTTTCGGCATCTCGTGACAAGATGCGCTAAGACAGATGAAGTGCTGAAAATGAAACAATTTCCTGGTCTAATCCGACAAGGTTGCACAAGGGCCCTTGTCTTTGGGGAGGGCTGGAAGATTTATCTTGCTTGGACACCCTCCTTCTCCTGTTAGACCTGCCTAGCAGTTCCTGTAACATAATCCTCCTTTACTGTGGTACTTATCTGTGGATCCATGCACAGGTATAGGGAAAGCTGCTGCATACTACACCTAGCGGAACAACAGTATGATATTCACTCGAGTCGCTCAAAACATCAAACGGTCCTCTTGACTCCAAGCATTTGGCCTTTTGTGTGGCAAGACACTTAGAGCCTCTTGAAATGATTACATGCTTGTCCATCATTCAAGTATTGTGGTTCTTTTATTTAGCTCTAGCTTAGTTTTAGAAGTGTTTTTGGTTAAAGGAAACTGATATGTTTTCTGCTTTTGCATGTTTATCTTAAGATATAAAGGCCATTTGTGCAATAATTTGCAATTCTGAAGCATTATTTCATACATCTTGACAAATTAAAACATTATTTAATTAACTATTAATTTCCAATTAACAATTGTAATCTGTGTATTCCATTCACATGCTGTGGTCCCTGAGAAAGACACTTAGGTTATGTTTAAACGACACATTTTCAACTGAAAACGGAAAACTATTTATGATTTTTGGCCATTCGTTTACACGACAATGGCGTTTTGGGGGCTTGAAAACTTTTAAAAACAGGTTTCCAAGTTTTTGAAAACGATGCCGATGCCTTTGCCTTCTCCATGTAATCAACAAAAACGTGAATTTGTGAAAAAAAATACCGACAGTCAAAGCGCTGTTTCGTCACGAAAGTCCAGACTCGTAGGAAGGCCGCGAGTGCTTTGGAGGCCATTTGGGAACAGGGCCTTAGTGTACTGTAATTCACTTTACATGAGTGTCAGCTAAATAACAAATTAATTTACTAGTAATTGCTCTTTCCCTTGTGTCCACAGGCCCAGCTCAACCTCCTGGTTGTCCTGCATCGTCTAGCAGAGGAGTCCAAGGTGAAGGCCTTTGAGGAGAAATCAGCAACTATCAAAGTTCACCACGTCAGAGCTGTTGCAAAGGTATTCAGTACCACCATAATAATTTAGCTAATTAATGCCCTATAAACTGCATTAGCTTTTTGTAGCTGGTACCATATGGACAGATATTTTGTTTTGATTTATACATTTAAATTATAGATTTTATTTTAATATGAATTATTATTATATCATTTAATTTTTGTTGTATTTGTCATTTTTTCATTGTTGAATGCAAGGCATGATTGAGGTGTTTTTTTAGGTCAATTGTTTTTTTTTATATACATATACTGTATCTTTAAGATCTAGTGAACGTGTTCTTATGTACAAAATATGCTACTTAGATTGAGGACTATCTGCAAATTGTTCTTGAACCTTTGTTCTGTGATTGTAGATCTCCTATGTAAACATTTAGTTAGTGACTTTTATATCTGGTCTCTGCGCAGTTGAACTATCAGACAAAGTGTACTTCCAATTTCCCTCCTTTATTCTTCAATTGATTTATTTTAGCCTGAGGTCCAACAATATGTTGAGGCAGTGATGTTCTCTAACAAGAACAGTGGGTATCTAAGACTGGCTGGGTTAGGTTTCCAATGCATATTAATTTAATCAGGCTGCATTGTTAGCAGATGTCACCCGTGGCCGTCCTATCGATCTTCCCAACAGTATGTGTTACAGCAATAAATTTGGTCATTAGTGAACTGCCAAGAGATACATTATGTGAATAGCAGCTTATCTCCAGGTCTAGTCTGTGAGTTACCACTGCAGACTGTTAGTGAGACTGGATGAGCTCACATCAGCGCTCACAAATGGGAAGAAATTGGCAGCTGTGCGCACCCCTGTGCTGATTACGATAGATTCAAATATGACTTTAAACACTATGCTGGAGTGCATGGAATTTAGTTTTAAACAAAATCAGTATAAAATAGCAGAAAAACACTCTCTCACTCACTGGTCCAATTACATGTAAAAAAAATGAGAAGAATTTATATTTTCCATAAAGAATTCAGGTCTAATTTTGGGACCATTCTGATTTTGTTCACTGACATATTGTTTTGACCTTTAGATGTTCTTAATGACATTCACACTAAAGTGATTAAACAGTTTTTTTTACTCAATTTTCAGGAATGAAAGCATGTGTTTGATCGTGAATGCAATCCATGCTTTGGCAGAGTTGATGTGTTGATTGCTTTTAGATTTAGTTTAGATATAGTGTTTTACTATAGATTAGGCCCAGCTGAATCTCCTGTAATTTTTATTTATTTATTCATCTGTTGTTTTGAAGTTCAGGCATTTCATGACCTGAAAAAATGAATCAAGGCAGCAAATGAACTTGCTCGTATTGCAGCCGGAATTCGGCTACATCATCTAGCAACCGCCCCTTTGATGGATATTTTTTTTCTCCAGCGCTATAGATTTGAACAGGGCACCACATCAAATGAATCACAATAACACTGAACAGAGATCCGGCCAATTTTGAGTCATCGTGCTGCGTTTATTTTCACGAGGGAAGGCAGCTTATTTGATTAAGATGTAATTGTGTGCAGAGTGCTCCTTGTACAGATGCACTTGAACAGCAGGGGCATGAAAAATGCTGTGCTTGTTCCAAATCAAGACGAAGTCATGATGGCCTGTCACAACTAAACATGTTAGGAATTACACGCTTTGCAGAGTTCAGGCGGAGACCGGTTCAGCATGGCCGCCTTTGAAAACAGGTGTGTAATGTAGAGCTCTGCCATGGAAAGTGGGAATTTGAGGAAAAAATTGGGCGTGACTTAGAAACTGGGTGGCGATATAGGCTATTAGTAGTTTCTCTAAATCAGGGGTTAGCAACTCTCTGCACATGAAGTGCATTTTTAGTAGTTTAGAAGTAAATCTATTGAAAACATTAACACAATTACATCTATTTCAGTTCATCATATATCTTAAAATACATATATACGTATTTATATATTTAATATTAAGGGTATATAATATTTGATCTACGTTTGATTTAGATATACGTATGCATTTTCCAGAGAGCAAAACACTGAACAGATTCTATGAGATGACAAACAAAGGGTTGTGATGCCGAAGTTTGTTGAATATTGCAGTTTCATCACCCTTTGATAGTGTTTTGCTTCCCATTCACCTCATAGCAAGAATTAGATTGACATGCAGGAGCAAAGGTCCTTTTTAAAATGTGTAAATAAAATAAATAAACAGGCTATTTATCACGTGACCATGATTCCCCCTCTGGTGCCGACCCCTGCGCTAAGTAATTATATTTCTTCTCTTTGTTACAGAAACTGTTAAAGAGCACACGTGGATAACTGGAGCTCCCCACCACAACCCTTTGTTTGTTCTACAGTATTGACCCTGTGACCTTAAATTTACTTAAAGACTTTAGTATGTATGATCCATGGTATGAAGCACACTACAAATTTGGGACTGGCAAAGATGAAAATTTTATTTCTATTATTTCCTTACGACTTTTTATGTGTACGGTGGAGTTTATGTTCCCTTAAGTTGGGTCCGTTATTAGGCTGTGATCCATGATCATTTTTTCTTCATGACTGTTGGACATTTGCTTTTTAAGATTTGTGTGAACCATGAATGATAGACCATATCTAGTCCAGATATCTAAAGTTACACATGTGTCCCTCATCTCTTTGGATCATAGTATGACTTAATATCTGTTAATAAACAATTTTTACCGATTAACTGGGGTAGCACATGGTTGAGTAACCGTGCACTGTTTCTTTCCTCGCTCTGTATTGCAATAAGATATCTGGCTCTCGGCCACTGACAACAATTGGGACCATTATCAGTGGCGGCTCACGAAAGCAGGTTTTTAGCAGGAAAGTTTGCTTGGATGATATTTCGCTCTCTTGTGTTGACTCAGTATCAAATGGACATCTTGTAATTTTCATTTAAAATTTATTCGCTACTATCTAACTGACCTTTAAGAAAAAGCTTCTAAATCTCATGAAAACAGTCAAGAACATGTCCTTTTTTAGTGTTTCTGACATGTTCAAAAGTTTAGGGTCGATACGATTTTTTTAAATGTTTTTGAAAGAAGTCACTTGCTCACCAAGAATATTTATTTGATCAAAAAATCCATAAAAACAGTAATATTGTTTCTATTTAAATGCCTTAAATGTAATTTATTCTTCAGTGTCACATGATCTTTCAGAAATTATTCTTATTTACTGATTTGGCAATCAAGAATTTAGTTTTTTATTATTATCAATGTTGTAAATGGTGCTGCTTAATATTTTTTTTTTGTGGAAACCTTGAAACTTTTTCAGGATTATTTAAATAATAGAAAGTAAAAAACAAAACAAAAAATCTTTTGTACAATGTATCTCTAATTTTGCTTTTGATCAATTAATTTGAAGTCCTTGCTGAGTAAAAGTATTATTTTCATTTACAAAACATTTTTTTTTACTGACCCCAGAATTTTGAACAGTAGTGTATGTAGTTTCTATATAACTTTTGTCTTCAGGTGTCGGCCAATTCTGTGCTTGCATTTGCTCAGTGCTTCTTGCTCCATGTTGTGTGGGACCAAAGAGCCTGACCTGACCCCAGGACCACAGGAAAGTAAATGTTTGGGTCTCACTTTTTCGGGTGTATCCCACCAAAGATCACGTGACCTGGGAGTCATCCTCCTCTAATCCTTCTGTCAGAATTAATTGGGCTGCCAGGGATTGATCAGTGTAGTGTTTGTTCTGTCTGCCCGCCTTCGAGTTTTGAGAAGAGTTGCCTGTAGATAACAGTCTAGAATGTTCTCCAGACATCTGAATCCACCTCTCTTATCTTCATCTTTCAAGTATGTCATATTCATCCTGTTCACCCTCACCCATCTACATCCTCAGGGGAATTTTCGACTTTCTAAGAATTTATGAACGTAAAGTAGGGTTATATATATACATTGTCTCAACTTTGGTCGTAATGAAGAGTTGTGACTCGTTTATATCCCTTTTTACTCTGACAGGGTGCCGGTGTCAGAGCTTAGGTGCTAAAATTTACCCTTTCAGTCGACAAAAATCTACTCCAGCCACTTCATTTTTACTCCAGTAAATTAAAATCGGTCTTTTATATAAATAACTTCCCACTGTTATATAAATGTGTTTGTTACATCAATGTTTGCCAGAGTCTATCAAAGAAATACCTTTCTTTCAGAATTTCCACGTCTTCCTTAAAAGGGAACTTAACTCTATTGATGTGTCTTTGCGAACTCCTAAGGTTTTTGTGACTCATGCAGCGCTGAGCTAATGGAACTTCCTGCCATTGCGATGGGGTTTGGTGATGGTCCTCATGGGGAGATGGTCCTTCTGCTTTCCCAGCCCAAACCAGCTTCAGGAGCCAAACACTCCCTATCCCTTCTTTGAAGTAGCGTAATAGTGATGCCATAGAAGCCGACCCTCTGTGGCAATGCGATTTGTGGTAGAGGTTCCTCATCCCCACCTGGTTACGTGACCCAGCCTGCACTGACCCTTGGTGTTAAATGATTTAAAAAGGCTCCAGGCCCTCTGATGTCATGCAAGGTGTTCATGTGCCATACATGGGTTATTCTTTTTACTTAACCGTGGATTGCAAAGCACTTCGCTTTTAATTACTGAGCTAGAAACAGACCTTTACTTTGCCAAATTATGTGCCGTGATGCATTGGAAAGATGTTCACTAGTGATAGTTTTTTTCAATGCATTATAAATATGACAATCTTGATGATACTCATTGGAGCCACTGCAAACCTTTCACTTCAAGTTACTTTAGATAAGCTTTTATAATCTTTTGGTGTACCAGCTAAAATATGAACTTGCAAAGAATGAATCAAAACAAGCAGATTAGACCCTATGATCCAGCTTTTAGTAAATCTGTTTCTGCAGGTCATGGGCAGTATTGAAACGTATCTCCCACGCTTTGTTTCATTACGCCACAGAAGTCATTACATTTAAATGGCTTTGCGTTTGTTTGTTTGTGTTACACATGCTCTGATGCAAGGCACCCAGCCTGGAGCACTCTCAACACATATGTATTTGCACAGCTGGATATTTACAGATGCTGTTCCAGGTGAAGGAGTTTAACACCATTCCTTACTTCACTAGTTAACCAGCTGGCTCACGGCCCACCTCTTTGTCTCTGAGCTGTGGTATATAGCTCTTTTACTCTTTCATGCCTCTAGGGCCACTCAGATCTGCCTCTTGTCTAAATGCACATGACTGGTTTGCTTCTAATCTCACTTTTCTTGGGTCTTGGTTGTTTTACTTGTCCAGAATCCCACTCTCACAATTCCCGGGACCAACTTGAAGCATGTAGATTTAATTTTATAACCTAATGAAAACGCTGAAGAATTGAAATTGGACATTGTGTTTGGAGCAAGCTTGTGGCTTGACTGCAGCCAGTGACTTTTGTGAAAAAAAGAGAAGCTTGTTTTTTTCCTCCTTCAAATAATTGCATATACCCGCAGAGACTTTTGATTTTACAATATTCTTCATCAACATTTCCTGATGACTTTGCATTGATAAGAGAAGACAAACAATGAAGATCATTTCAGTGCATAAAAATATACGAGTTCAAAACTTTTTATGTCAGGAAATGGTAAGGATTTGCATAAATATTGCCTATTTTGCCTAAATATTGCCTAACCCCATTTTGAAATCAAGCTCAATGTTTCCATCCAAGTTAAAAATATCAAGTTATAAAGTAATATATTGGAATATCGGAAAAAAATATTTGCGAATAAAACAGAATATCCATTTCTTTTTGATGAAAGCCTTTGGTTCTGACATTTTAAGAATGACCAGATTAATGTTTTATTTTTATTTAATTTTTTTTGTAATTTATCATTTTCATTTATGCCTTTTGGCAGATGCTTTTTTCTTCTCATTTTTCAGTTCAAGAATTGAACCCTTGATTTTAGTGTTGCATGCACCAAGCTCATGACTTGAGGCAAAGTCCCATATCTTTTTTTCAATGCATATCTGGGAATTTATTCAGTAAATCTGTTTATATCACAGTTTATATGCACGTTTTCGAATGAAACACATTTCATCCCTGTGTTTCAATCCAGCATTTCAATTCAGTATCTTAAAATTCACATTAAAATGTGGCTATTGAGACCAGGGCTCCTTTGAGCAGGTACTTATTTTGAATAAGTAATAACTTTGTGTAGTATTAATGTAGTCTGGACATACTACATTCGCCATGTTGTCATTATCATGTGACCCATACCATCGCTTCACATTCATTGATTAATACTCTCATGTGGCCTCGTAGGATAGGAAAGGGCCTATTGTATTCACACTTAAGAATCTCGCCGGAAGAAGTAGGTCATCTGGGTACTTTCTGCCTACTCTTTTTTTTTTTGAGTACTATGAATTTGGACATACTACTTTTGTCACATACTTTTTCACCTGCTATATAGTATGGAAGTATGCGATTGCAGATGCAGCCCAGGCCTTTATGTGAATTTATCCCTCTAGTCTAAAGCACAGATGCAGAATGGCCCTTGATTTCAGAAAATGGTTTTGTTTCACTTTAAGAGGCCTGTATGTGTTAGGTGAGGGGAAATCAATCACAGCTAAAGCTCTAGATCCTTCTGGCGTGTAGCTTAATGTTTAGATGGGTAATGGGATTACCCATATAACTGTCTACACACTGGGTTGAAACCAAAACCATATCAGTAACAGATTTTAACCTTTTTTTTTCTTGATTCATCCTCTTTTCCTTTGTCTTAGGCAAGATGCCAGTTATAATTTAACTACAGTACATAAACAGTCGATATTGCAGGATCTCCTTGATCCACATGGAAAGTTTGTTTTAGTCTCTAAACCAGCTGTTTTTATTCCTGGATGGTTGATTCCAGTGCAAAACAATTCAGTATGCCAGAGATAAATAACAACTGTTTACTCTGGTTTTACCCCAGGCAGAGAGGTGGTGATGTAAGCAGAGCTGGTAAATTCTTTGGACCTCATTCTCTAATAACAGGGATTTTAATATTAACATGATCTACAGAGAGAATTAGAACCTGCACGATTCAGGTGCATTTGATTACAGGCAGTTCCAGATCTTCATTAGAGTTATTGGAGGTGGAGAACATTTGGAAGGGCCCGTGTGTCCCTGCTCCTCTTTCATCTAGCTCCCAACCCAATCTTTGCGGATGATCTAATTAAGCCCTCTGTACCTGAGCTGAACTGTATTACTGCTATTATTACAATTGGTAATCAATAATAATTTAATATCAAGATGCATTAGGGCTTGCAAATGTTTTTGTGTGTGTGTGTGCATTACCCTTGCAGAAATTTCAGCCATGATGTTTTCCATAAATTTTCTCGTATGCCAAGCAAAAATTGTAAGTTAACAACACACCTTTCCTTAAAATTCTGTACAATTCGAGTCATTCTTGTCCGTAGCACACACACACGCACATGTTTTAGCAGCAGTTTCGTTTTAATAAAACTTTTGTAAAGTACAGCTCAGTAATTTGGTGGCATGCCTAAAAGAGACACTTGTAAACAGTCAATGTAACTCGTTGTACTTCTCAAAGCATTTTGGGTTCGGTGTAAATGTTGGTTATGTTATTGTATCATATGCTCTTGTAAGAAATCCCAGATGGTGCATCATTAAGAAAGCCAAACATCTGCTCACTGGCACATTGTGACAGATCTGCAGTAGATTGGTGTAATGCACGAATTGACTTTTGCACAAAAAAAACCCCACACACACTCTTTTCAATTCTTGAGCTCATTCCCACACTCTTTCCCTGTCACATGATTCCTGCTGCTTCTTTGCTTTGAAACATCTGTTGACAAGGGAGGAGTGTGTTGAATGGCCGAAATACTCCAATTCGCCTGATATTTGACTTCAAACAACACGCCGAAGGTCCAGGCGATGGGAGAAGACCTTCTAGAAGTTTTCACATGGCTCAACCCAATCAGTTAAGATGATTAGATAATATAATTACGCAGATGCACACGGAACCATGTTCCTTGGTTGTTGCGCTTGGTCGTTTGCCTTTGATGAAATATGTAGTTCTCAGATAATTGAACAAAAATAGCATTTCCACAACTGGTTCATGTTTTAATGAGTAACCCCTATTGAGCAAATAGTTTTTACAGGTCAGATACATTGCGGATCCGAGGTGTGAGAAGTTACGCATGGTTAGTAATCTGCAATGTTTCTACCCTAATGTTATACCCCATTTAAGTGTTGGCCTTATCTCAACAAAGTTCCTCTGTTTGCAGTGCAACACCTGTGTCTCGTCCACTTCTTGAACGTGCTCCAGCATAAAATTGTTCTCTTTATCTTGGTGCGCAGTCAAGGACATTGTGAAAGTGAGATGGCAACATTGCTGATGTTTTTAAACTCAAACCGCTCTCTCTCTCAAAAGTGTGCAGGAGGGAATCATATGAACGAGCGATTCCAAAAGAAACGGACCTGTCACTGATACAAGCCAATCAAAACTGAAGGTCACCATGATATATAATGATCCCAGCAGCATGAAGACAATCACATACAAATTCCAGGTAATGTTTTCTAACGGGAGTCATTTTTGTTTGGCGTGAAAGCCAGCAGGTTTGTGTTTGAGCAGATGGGGGAGAATTGGCCGCGTTTCCCAAGGGACGAAATCTACGCCCGCCCCGTGTTTATCTTTCAGCTTTATTGGATGTTGATGTTGGCCCAGTGAGAGAACCTCTTGTTTAAGGCTATTTTTAAGGGGTGAGCAGAAGGGGGTAGTTCTTGGACTTGAGTCGCTGCAGACCATTGTGCCGTCTCACAAAATTCGGTACAGAGGTAAACCTGGTAATCCTCCATGAAAAATACCATGGACTAGTTTCAATCACCACCATCCAGTGTTGGACAGTACTGCCCTACAGCAGTATTCTCTGTCCTATACACTATGATTTTCTGGTCGGTAGATCTTTATCAGTTATTTATTTATTCCTCCATTGATGTATTTTAAAATAGCCAGATGCGTTTGTTTCTTCAAAGCTCCTTTAAAGATCATCCAGAGCCCAAAGTCTAGTGAAACTGGCAGACGATATGAAGTAAAGCTTAACCTTTGTCCTCTATAGTGTTATGGGTGTCCCACCAGCTCTTCACAATATTTAAGTAACCATAGAAACCAATCCAAGAAACACTTTTTGAGGCTAAATATTATTTTTGCTGCGCTGGCTGTCCAGTGAGTGGATGACATCACGCGATGTGTGTAAAACACTGGATGAGGGCACTGCGCACCTGAGCGGAGTTTATAGATGACTCATGGGAAAACAAACCCTAGGCCCAATTGCCCCTGACTGAGACTGGCGGTCTCTGCTACACTAACTGTTTAACGCAGGGCAAGTTGGATACTGACCTGCTAATCTGAGGTGCTTCACCAACACTGTTAGCATAGTGTGTGAACTGGTTGTTATGTTTTATCTTAGAAGTTGTATTGTTGAAGGCTATTTTGAAACTAGTTTTGCATACAATGGAAAATTCAGTTGTTATTTCACAAATCATCAGATGCTTTATTTCCTAAGCATGCTTTGTTTCTTTTTTGAACACATTTTCCAGAGTTGAGAAATATTTCACTGCGATATCTCTGCATCAAGGAAACATTCTGAAGTTTTTGGCTGCACTTCACTAGTAATGAGGACTTATCACTATTTCATGGTTTCCTATGCAATTATGCTGTTATTTTGCATTAAACAGGCCAACATCACAATCCGACCTGTTCGAGTTTTGTTCTTATTCCAGGCACAAGGGTTTCTCTGAGGTTTTTGAACAGCAATTACTTAAGTTGGATGGTTTGGTGATAAGATGAAATAATTTTTGACAGATGTATAGTGATTTACAAAACATTTCCTGTTCAGTTTTTCTACAAGGAGTGCTGTAGAAGCTAAAAAGTCAACCATACTTTTCAACCAGTCAACCAGTTTTCTATTTAATAATTAAAGCATTAGATGCATTTTATTGGTATATTTCTTTGCATGCTTTTCCTTGAGTAAGTTAAGTTAGTGTTTTGTTCATAAAATATAATACGTTTTTCCAGTAATAAGTGCAAGAGAGGCAAAAATAAAGATGTTTGAACCATCCAATATTTCTCTTCAATAAATTCTTATTTTACAATTTGGCGATTTGTTGGCGATATCTTTTGTGAGCTTTTCTTAGAGTTAATATTGCCATTTCTTAAATAGGATACTTTATTGAGTAAATCCTTGACAGATATTCCAAGGTACATTTCCAGTGTTGTTTTATGTAAAAACTGTGTATCGGCTTAAAGCTACAATATGTAATTTCTTTCACCGCTAGGGGTCGCTAACCTCTTACAATAACAAAGACGTAGGTTGTGACACATTAGTGGAATCATGGAACTTGTCGTCATGGCGAAGGCTCTAATAATGTTTATGGATGAGTGAAAACATTGATGTTTTTAACATGACTGTGGTATAAAGCAGGGCTCGATTGCTAATGAGAGACAGATATCAGCGCCACACGCAAGTCCCCCGAATATAAAGGAATGAGAACATTTCAATCTACCGAACTACCGGCAAGTGCTGAATTACTCACAAAGGTCAGTTTATTAGATGAATGAAACTTGTGAGGTAATGCAGTGCTGTTTCACTTGGTCTACAGTACACTATCACACCAAAATGCGTTTGAGTGTGTTGAAAGTTGTAATGTTAATCTATGCGTTAGTTTGTCTGTATGAAACTAGCAGTAAGCTAGATCAACATTAGAACGACATACTAATAATATTCCAGCATTTCATCATGTTGAACTGTATATATATATATATATATATATATATATATTAAAAAAATAGTTTTAGTTTATGTACATCTGCTCACCTGTCTAATAAAGTACATGCAAGAGCGGCGTCTCTGTCAAGTCGAAGTTTGTCACGGACATGGAGCTCTCGACATCTCGAAAACGCCACGCTGATATTGATTCTCTTTTTGTCCCAAAGTCTGCTTGCCATGGTCCGTAATGTTTGAACGAAACAACAAAAGCGTGAACGTGCCGCTAGACGTAACACAGTTGTCTATGTCTATCGCCATGGTTACTATGGCAGTACGAGCGCAAACCAGAGATATCGCGGATATTACGTCATTGACAGGCGACAAGTTAACATGGACAAGCCAGTATTTAAAATTGGAATTTCTCTGAAATTGTGAATATTTGGGAACTTTTGGGATAGTGTAAGTACACAACGGCAGGAAATATATCACACTTTGGAAGTGATTTTTGGATATTTTATTACAAAAATCGTACATATTGCAGCTTTAAATGATTCTCTGCGATTGTTTTTAGATTTTAGCATGTTCATTTGGAGAGTTTGTGAAGTTTGAGCAACAGAGTGTTTCCATTGCGCTCTACAATCCCTTGAGCACTCATGGTAACGCACTGGCCAGAACCTGTTCAGCTACGCCTCAGTGTTAGCATGACTGCCAAGCAAAACATAGAGGTGTATTTGGTTTCAGAAGAGCAGAAAAAAGCTCCAAGTTGGGAAATGTGGCATTGGCTTGGTCTTAGTTTTGCTTAGTCTGCAGAATAACATGCTTTGTTGAAGAGACATGGACTGTACTCCGTGTCTCTTTCAGAACTTGTTCTGAAGACCTTGGCGCACCAAACTATGATGAATGTGCTTTTGATTGGAGCACTAATGGCTGCATTCAGAGATGTGTTCGGGACCGTTGACCTCTCTTTTGAAGAACTGGTCTATTGGCTATAATGTCAGCAGGTATTTTCCTAATGGCATTAGGTTTTAGCAAACTTTGACAGACCTTAATCTCCATATCTCCCATTGTGATATTTATTAGCTGAATTGTGAGAAGTCTGTGTGACCCTATTGTACGAAGTACAAAGACTAATGGTGAAATATATTTAATGCCGCTTCTCCAAGCCATCCAAGGCCTTTCATCACTGCTTCCTGACACTTAAATCCTGTAAAGAGCCCATTTTTTTTGGGGGGGGGGGGGGATCACTTTTGGCAGGACATTGTTTATATGTGCTCTGCCCCTCTTCACTCTGTCGTCATAATTTATGGCTTTTGTCCACTCTCCACAGCCATACACGCTTTAAGACTTTGACCGGTTGGGTTGATGGCCGGTTTGAAGTAAGTGTGGGCTCATCTCCTCTAGCGATGCCATGCGGCAGCAGAGAGCAATGTGATGATGAACAGCCGTTATCAGTAGATGCCATCTCTGCCTCTGTCAACGGGGCCTTGCTTGGTCAGGGAGAGACTGAATGCACCGTGGCTCCTTTTCAAAGCATGTGCCAGACGTTCCCCTCTCTTTATGCTACATTTATTACTCCACTTAGATGATATCCTGTATAATTGTCCTTTTTATAAGGTAATGAGGTCATATGGCAGTGACTCAGAAACCACTATACTTTGGAATATGGAATGTGTTGAAAAGCACACTTCACCTCTAATGAAAACATTTTTGCAAATGTTCCTCCCTTTCACCCCACTCCCCAGCAAAGAGCCAGGGTGTGTGTAAACAGCCGTCAGTTGTTCGTTTGGCTCGTGGACTGAATAAATATTTAAGGAGGGGCGGTAGAATATGCTGAAGAATATTACATTACATAAAATCTTATTAGAAATATGGTGGGATGCTATCAAGGGAGAATTTTTTTTCTTTTTTCGTGCCATTGACCTTGGAGACCCTTTCAAAAATGTTTTTCTAAAGTGTAGGAGATTCGCCTAAATGATTCTAAATAATTTGTAATTCCATGTACACATACATTACTGTTCAAGCGTTAGAGTGAAGTCTTATGCTTATCAAGACTGCGTTTATTTGATTACAAATGCAGTTAAACGTAATCGTGATATATAAAATGACATTTTAAAATAACTGTTTCTGTTTTATATCTTTTAAAATTTACAATACAATTTATTCCTGTAATGGCAAATCTGAAGTTTCAGCATCATTACTCCAGTCTTCAGTGTCACATGATCCTTTAGAATTAATTCTAATATGCTGATTCGGTGCTCAAGAAACATTCTTATTATTAATAATGTTGAAAACAGTTGTGCTGCTTAATATTTACAGTGTGAAAATCATGAACCATTTTTTCAGGATTCTTTGATGAATAGAAAGTCCAAAAGAACAGCATTTATTTGAAATATACATTTTTGTAACATGTCCGTTTTGTTCAATTTAATGGATCCTTTCCTAATAAAAGTATATTAATTTCTTAAACATTCTTGCTGACCCCAAACTTTTGAACGGTAGTTTAGATTTCATTTCAAATGAAGAAGGAGGTGTAGATAGGAGACCACACATCACCAATGAGTGACAAAAGCCTCTCTGGAAATCTGTCCTCGCAGTGCAGGTTCCAGACCATTAAAGACCAGACTCTCACTGAGGTATGTGAATGCATCACTTTTTTGCCTGGTGGTGCAGACCCTGTTAGAGAAGGAGAAGAATCATGCTGAGGGGTCAATGGCGTTTTTAGGACGTTTATCAATATTTAATGAGTTAGACAATTGGATTTTGAGATGCCCTGAAGGTAAATTCCCAGACTTTAATGAGCAAAACCTTATGTATTGCCCAGATATCAAGCTATGCTCATTGCTTGGAGCTGCATGTTTGTGTAGAGTCTGTCAAACTTGTTTTTATATGTGATTTTAGTATTTCTCAAAATATTTCCATATAATGACTGCCTTCTTGGGCTTGACTGCTTTCTTGCCTTTAGTCTCTTTCAACTATAAGCTTCAAACCAAAACCAGTTGTAAGAAGTTTTTCTACACTGTATTCTTTTCCAGAAAGTTCGCTTTGGCAAGCTGTTTCAAACTCCCAAAATGAACACCAAGCTCACTTCTTTTTTTTTGCCTGATTTGTTATTCGATTTAGACAAAACGTCAAATGCGATGCAAAATGTTAATGCGATTGCCACTACTGGGACTGAAGTAAATTATAGTTGTGAAATGTGGTTGTCAAAACACACTCAGAAGAGGACAACCGTATTTAGCACTCTTTTTTAACACTTTTAGCACTCTCCAGTTCTCAGACTGTTCAATGGAAAGTTTTGCGCATCAACACCCTTGATTTAGCTGTTGTAGTTTTTTAGGGAGAATACTGAGACTAGTAATATCCGGAGGTCTTCTTATTAAGTTGCTGCTTGTACACTCTTCTCTTGAAGAGACCGGAGCCTCCTGGAATATAAGGAAGCTCTGGTAAGCAGGACAGATTCTTAGAGTAATACATTTTAAAACCCTCAAATGCATCCCCGATAGAGTTGACCACAGTCTCGACAGGCAGCCTGAGCGCTCTCCACCACCACTTAACACGTACAGGATAGTTCAGCATTCATTTAAATAAGATTTCTAAGTATAAACTTATTGATTTGTTTATTTTATGACCTAAGAAACAGAGAAAATTGAGATTGTAGCAGTTGAGTTATTATAAGAGTTTTTTGTTTTAGTTTCTTCAGGTTCCTGGGTGTCATGCACTAGTTGTTTCTATTACATTCTCATAGTTCAAACAGTGAAACAAGACTTTAGCAACATCAAGGATTCACTTTGGATAAAAGCAGATGCAGATGCATACGTTAAATTCTTTTTTTTTTTTTTGAAAATGTCCCACAACTATCCCTAACAATGCTGTCTACACTGCAAGCAAAGTAATGTTTAAAGGAGTCATGACATGGATTTTTTTTCTATTATTATTTTAGTATATTCCTTGAGGTTCACTTATAATATTAAAAAAAATTCCACAGAAAAACAATTGTTTTCAACCTTCGTTCTGACCCTCTGTCTTAAATGATCAGTTTTTAAGGAGCTGCTAAAGATTGCCAGCAAACAGCCACAGCTACGACTATATCAACATCCACTCGCTATTGTGCGAGAGTAAATGGCTTGAAAACATTATCCGAATAAAAACTTAGTGTGTGATGCAGCACAGTCCAATACAGTTGTTTCATTAACAAAAAAAAAGATTCTTAAACTCTCCATTATACTGTGCCTTGTGAACAAAACAAAATGCTCTCAACAAACATGATCCTCCAATAAGATCTAGGACGGTATTTAAAATAAACCATCCACTTGTGTCCTGATACTGGGATCCTTGTGAAGAAGCCTGTAAAGAGCCACAAACGAGCGGTTCAAACTGGACAAAGTGAAAGTTCTTTCACTTTCACTGTTGTCGACAAACTCAAGCGCGTTGAAACTGAACACACATGCTCTATCCAGTGTAGACAGCATCAGTGATTTACAATGGTTCTATTTCCTTTTGATGAGGCACTCACAGACAGTGTAAGCAAATGTCCGCCAAAGTTTAAAGACTCTTTATCTTGAAATCATTTAAATATTTGCAATTAGGTTTTTGGTATATTTTTAATATTGAAATATTTAATAGTAATTTAATTATATTAAATAAAAAATCAAGTATTGAATTAGTTTGTATAATTGATTCCTTTTAACATAAGTTGTGGTGTCCAGATTATATTGACACATGCATGCAAAGTGCATAGCGTAATTATTCCCTTTTGGAATAAAGCATATTTTTAACATGGTACTTTAAAAAGTAATGTTCCTCGTCATTGTTTGCACTTGCTCATTCATGTTTTGAACTCAGGTTGTTCTCAGTTTTTGCCATCACTTCCTCCATTACCATCATACGAAATGCCTGTCATTCTTTGAAAGCAGGAAAGTAGGATGTGACCCTGCTTCTATGCACATTTTTTTTTTTTGTCAAGTGTGTTGTATTATCTCTTGAAGAAGTGAGTTAAACGAGGCCTCGTCGCGTTGTATCTGAAGCTCTGCAGGAAGTCCCAGCATCACCCTGAGCGGGTTAAGCGCCTGGGAACCACCGGGGAGAGTGTAATTAACTTTAGTTGGTGCCCTGCTTTGCTGAACCATGACCTCACTCGGCCCACCCCCGGTGAGTGGCATGTTAGAGCAACATTAGCAGTAATGAGCTTTTATTTGGCAGGTCTGTCTGTGGCAGGTTGCCTCCCAAGGCTCACACTCCGATACCGAGGGAAAATGAAGGCTCGAGAAATGATGCTAGTGGGAGGATGGAATGCACTTTTAGAAACAACGGAGGCGAAGCACAGGAGGTTCTGCGGTTGTGTGTATGTGTGCGTTTTCATGGGCTCCTATAGGGGCCACCCTGGACGTTTTTAACCGAACGAAGGTATTCACATAACGTTTAAATCATCTCAGTGTGACTTAACCTGCAGATGTAGAGAAACCGAGGAGCATGGGAACAATCGGTAGGCAGAGGGAATTCTGCAAGTGTCATTATCCGAGAAAGGGCCTAAAAATATGACTGAAGGCTGAATCCGAAATTACATACTTCTTTATGATGCGATCTGGAAAAACCCACCACATGGTATTTGACATACAGGTTTTGCGATCATATTAAAGCTGTGTCCAAGCCCTTTCCAAATCTGTTTTATTTCTTTTATAGTTTGTCTGCAAAACAAAAGTTATGGTTATCTGAAGTCGGCTGATCGCTGTGATTTTCAGAAACGGAATTTTGAGAAAAAGAGGTTTAATTAACTTTCACGTCCTGCTAGCTTTTTTATATCACATATTTTAGAAATCATCATAGATTATGTATCATTCGAAAGCTTACAAACTCAAAATTCATCCTGTGAAAACCGTTTTGAAATTGGACGATTGAGAGGCGAGCAAGGTCTTTTAAACGAACAGCTTCAGACTTTGTTGTTCTCTTGTGCTCCGCATCACACCACACGATAACGCTGGATAAAAATAAATAAAAGAAAAACTTGCGTGCCGTTGTAGTTTACACAGGACTGGTGTGACCTTTATTCTGTTATGTGGTTTATTTTGATAGGTGAAACTGTCTTTGTAGTTTTAAGAGAAGGAGAACTAAATGGCTGCTTTTTTTTTTTTTTTTGTACCTCCGCTCTGCGCGTGTTCTTAAAGAGAAAGACACGTCTTTTCAGCTTGCCACTATAAATCGCTGTTTTTCTGCACTAATCTAGTGAATTTTCCCCAAGATATATTCAGAGATGATAAACAAGATGTTATAGAATAATAATTTGTTGAAAACCCAAATTTGACAATAAACTGACATTCAATCTATTTTTAGACTTTACTGAAAATGGACAAGCGCGACATCTGACGGGTTTTCCCATATCGCATCACATATACACTCTTAAATAAAGGTTCTTGTTGTTTCCATGAAGAACCTTTAACATCCATTGAACCCTTTCAATGCACAAATGTTCTTTATACTAGAAAAAGTTGCTTTTAGATATAAAATGTTCTTTGGAGAACCCAGAATGATGGTTCTAAGACATCTCTGCAACCCCCTTTTGGAACCTTTATTTTTAAGATTTAAGATTCTAGTACAGTGTTTCCCAACCCTGTTCCTGGAGGTACCCCAACACTGCACATTTTCCAACTCTTCCTATTTAATCACTTGAATCAACTCATCAGCTCGTTGGTAGAGACTCCAAGACCAGAAGTATATGGGTCAAATAAGGGAGACCCCCAAAATATGCACTGTTGGTGTACCTCCAGGAGCGGGGTTGGGAAACACTGGTCTAGTAGGCAAAAAATATTTCTGAAAACTAAAGTCACATGTCCAAATTCACAGAGATGTTGGCAAAAAGTACCTGTAGAGCATTTGTTGAATGGCAGTGAAGCAGTGCAACTGATGCTGGCAGGTCATAGTATATGTCTGGATTACATTCATACTACAAACATACTATAGAGGTAATTAAATATTCTAAAGAAGCAAGTACGCAAAGACTATTCGATTTTGGATGCAGCCATAATTTAATTTTTTTATGAGAAACCAAGTGCAGTGAGGGGGCTGTGGTGTGGGAAGTGTGATTAGCTTGGTCGTCAGAGGAATAAAGCAAGCAAGTGCAGGAATCTTGACCTGCGGGTTCGGTCCTCGCTGCCTGCCGGGCCAGGAGAAAGAGGCTCTCCACAGAGGCGGCCTGGAATCCAAGTCCAGCCGCCCTCCCTTTCATTACTCTAGTGCTCCCGCTGTGGAGTTAGTGGGCATCAGCAGCTCAGTCTCCCCCTTCTCTTCATCTACACCTATAGATGAGGTCCCGGTCCTGAAGGTGGAGACCTCCTGCTCCTCTAGTCCCCCGTGTCCTCTTATTGTTGGGAAGGGAAGGGGGGTGAGTATCCACCCTCTTGAACACACAAAGAGGGAAATGAAAGTTGTTTCCAGCATGTCTGAGGTCTAGGTGGAAGGCTTTAGCGGCCTCCTCTCAGGGGCCTGCTTACTGAGATGAAGCACAGCAGGCTTGTGGGAAATCACCTTTTTTTGTGTGTCTTAAAGCTTTTCTTCTGTGATACCTCAGCTTCTTGTTGCGTAGGCTCACAATGGTTCACATGAAGTCTGATGGAGGTATCATAGCATGTAAAAGCATGAAACTCAATATGAACAATATGTTTTTTGGATGTCTTAGACCATCCGTTGCTGCACTGCGGTTTGTAATTGGTTACCTTAGAAATGTGGCTTAATGTGATTTACAAAAGGAATAGCATTCCTCTGCATCAGTCACAATCAGATTTTAAGGTTAGACATTGCGAAAGATGGGGTAATGCAATCCTTTCTTTATTGCAACATTATCATTATTTGTGAGATTAATTCCGTCTGAACAGGTGTGAGGTTAAATTATCTAATATGTCAATGGATAATAATAAGCTGTAGTGTAAACAAATTATCATAATTTTTACATTAAAATTCTGTACAAACCTGTTACATGGTTAACAATAAATTAGCATACTCTATTCAGTGAAAACGGATAATCTAATGGCACATTTTCTGTAGTTTTACTGTAAAATATTGTTAAATGTATTTAAATGTTTTTGGAAGTGTAAAAAAAATTCTCACATTTGAGAAATAACTATTTCTTCATAGTGTTTTCTAATAAGTTATGTATACTTTAGTGCTTTGTGTTACATTTTATGAATAAAATAATACATTTTACTAAAAAAAATAACTTCCTCAGAAACTTATTGACCCTAAAGTTTGGAATTTAGTTTGGAAACTACCTACAAAAATACATTCAACAGAATATTTTCTTTAATAGTGCTGTATTCAAATAAATCTACACTCTAAAAAATGCTGGGTTGTTTCAACCCAAATTTGGGTCAAATATGGACAAACCTAAATGTTGGGTTACAAATCTAATTTAAAGTTTTAACCCAACTTCAACTTTCACTTTCAACTGTAAATTTTTTAATTGCATTTTAACCCAACATTTGGGTTTGTCCATATTTGACCCAACATTTGCGTTGAAACAACCCAGCATTTAGATTGTATATTGGTAAAAATTACATCTTAAATTGATCATATTCTGCAAATATCAGATCATACCTAGGATAAATTCTTGCCCTAGATAGAGGATTATTTCCCCCCATTACCTAGGCACTATGGACCTTTTTTATATAATATATTGAATTATGTATCCGTGTTGGCCAAACATTTTTGTATACGAGTATGTTCCTGGCCTTAAGAATGCTGGTTAAGCCACTAAGCACAGCCTACAGCCTATCAATCTATTCCCTGATTTGGCCGATAGTATTTATATTATAGGATTATTATAGGATTATAGTTAGGAATAGAGTTTTGGCCTAATATTGTCTTCTAGGAAATTGAAGAATGTGTTTTCTGGACCATCTAGGAACATGTCCTTCATGGCTCAATCACATTATGCATTCACTTTGCATTACTTATTTATGCAGTTTCCATCATTTTGACAGACATGTCAATACATCTTGTAAATGTTTTCTTAGGTGACAAACACCTCAGAGGTTATGAGGATCTAAATGCGCATAATGACGTGGGAATTACAACGTAAACATGGTTTATGAGGACATTTCCTGTGCTCTCGTAAACCAAATGGCTTAAAATACATACCGAACTATTTGCTTGTTTTAATTTTTTTTTTTCATTAAAAATATGCCAAAAGTTTTGTGTGATGGGTAGGGTTAGGGTTAATGTAAGTATATAGAATAAAAAACATTACGCCTATGGAGAGTCCCCGTAAACCACATATTTAAGAATGTTTGTGTGTGCGCAGTTTTGTGTCCATAAGAAAAGCACTTCCTCTCTAATTCAGGTTGAAATCATCAGTGGTAAAACCTAACAGACCCAGGAGGGAAGTCTGGAGCCTGTGAGAAGATGTACGATTCCCTTCTTGCTTTCCTCCTCCCCTCTGGATCTATAAATATATATATATATTTATATATATTTGTGTGTGTGTGTGTGTGTGTGTGTTGTGTTGGTATACGCCTACTGTGGATGAGTATTCCAAAAGGCTTTGACTGAGAGCGACTGGGGAGAGGAGATTATTGTTTGTGGCACTTTTCAGTACTCCAGAGCTGCCCCTCCAGAGAAGAACCATAAAAAAGCACTTCCCATCTAATTGGGGACGATATCACTCCCTTAGTGGTACAAACAAACAGACTGGGGAAGGAGGTCTGGAGCCTGTGAGATGAAGCACTAATGCCTTCTGTTTCTTCTTGTG
This sequence comes from Cyprinella venusta, assembly GCA_038021265.1. Taxonomy (NCBI): domain Eukaryota; kingdom Metazoa; phylum Chordata; class Actinopteri; order Cypriniformes; family Leuciscidae; genus Cyprinella; species Cyprinella venusta. Next base: position 27,756,050 of record CM075874.1, read on the forward strand.
AGTGTGAATGGGAGACTGGGGCTAGTTGTCACACTTTTCACACCAGTCAGTATTTGTACATTTATTTTTGAAAGTTATTTTCTGTATTGATATCTTAAAGTCTTAGTTACAGGATGTTATTGTAATCCACAAGAAGAAAAGCATATTGGAGGGGCATGTTGTCACATTTATTAAATGGCTTATTACTGGCTTTTCGGTAAAATCAATATAAAGTGACAACGTTTATGAAACAGAAGAAATATAGATAAATATTAAACCATTGTTTTGTCCAAAAAATTATAGGAACTAATAATATGATGCCCTGCTCTGATCAAAATTACCTGGCCAGGCCAAAAATGTGTGTGGATCACAAAACCAGTCACAAGTAGCACGAGTATATTTAGGGCAATAGCCAACAATACATTGTATGGGTCAAAATGATTGTTTTTTCCTTTTATGCCAAAAATCATTAGGATATTAAGTAAATCATGTTCCATGAAGATATTTAGTAAATATCCAGCTGTAAATATATAAAACATTTATTTTTGTGAATGAATGCAGCACAATCGCTAACATACTGTCAATGGACAACTTTAAAGGCGATTTTCAGTAGTTGTATCTCGGCCAAATATTGTTCTATCCTAACAAACCATAAATCAATGGAAAGCTTATTTATTCAGCTTGCATGTGATGTATAACTCTCAGTTTTAGAAAAAATATTACCCATGTGACTGGTTTTGTGTTCCAGGGTCACATATATATTTTAGTGTGTGTCTGTGTATGTCTATATATGTACTGAAATATTAGTTTGAAAGACAGAATTCATATCATAATTTACAAAACCATGGGGAAAACACACATTTGTGTCGTCATACTTTTGAAGGGGAAAAAAAACCCTGTGTAGTCACTGAAATACACATTTTTGGGGATGTTTTTTTTTTTTAAATAAATCTCTTATGCCCACCAATTTTGTAAATTATCCCTGTGATGCGAAGCTGAATCATCCAGTGTCACAGGATCCTTCAGAAATAATTATAATATGCTGATTTGGTGCTCAAACAAAGTGACTTTTATTGTCATTAATATTAATTAAAAAAACCATTTATTTAAAATAGAAAACTTTTGTAACCGTATAAATACATTTACTGTCTGTTTTGATTAATTTAAACAAAGCATCCTCGATAAATAAAAGTATTATTATTATTATTTAACTTTCTGTAGTGTAGACCCTGTTGACGTCCTCATGTGACAACTAGCCCCAGTCTTCTCTATAAGCAGCACCTGGTCTTTCTCTTTCCCGCTTCCACTCTGACGCTGTGTGTGTAGCTTTAGATAATTGTTCCTCAGCTTTTCTATCAGTACACAATGGGACTAGTCTAAAGAATAATGAGCTTCTTATTCTAAGTGCATATAAAGACCAAATATGCTTTTAACAGGGTAATGATTCAAATGTGTTTTGTCAATGTTAGCTCAGCTTCATTTCTCATTTGCTCACTGATGTCAACTCGTAAAACATCTCAACACCTCATCAGAACTGCTCAGGCTGCATATAATACGCCATATTTCTTCTGCTGACGATGTCGACGATGGTCTGTTGGGGGTTTGCAGGTCATAAGTATAAGTGTCAAGCAGAGTTCAATAATTAAACCTATTGTAATACTTAAAACATCTGCACACGTCGCATGTGGAATCCTCATCGGCCGTCTTGTCTTACGCGCTCATCTTTATTTCCACTAAATATATCAATGTTTGACTCTGGTCTTTGGTTATTGAGAGCTGAAATTGCGGTTCCATTCTTGATGATGTCTCACCCCGGGAATTTTTGGGATTGAAATAACAGCAAACACCTGGACTGAATTTGCTCTACCTGAAAGCAGCCCATCAAAGTCTATTTAATGCTTCATAAACGTTACTTATTGCACAATGTTTATATCAATATGAGGTCCGGGGGCCTCCAGAGCTGAAACCGGAGGAGACGGTTACCACAGCCTGAGTGGCCCATTAGCTTAATGGCTGTCTAAAGTTTCACTCAGGATGTATTGCTGTTATGGCTGAGAGCTTTGCGTTTCCCTTTTTTACGGCTCCCTCGGATTCTCAACGCCCAAGAACGGGGAAAAGGAGAAGAACAAAACAAATAGGAAGGGAATGTGACACTTGTGCAGTATTGCTGGACTCTGTGCTGGAGTGTGGGTCGACTCGGCTTGTTAATAGGCTTGACAGAGACTCAGGGTCTGATTTTAAGTGACTGTCCTGTTCAGTGTTCGTTGCACTGAAAACTGCACTGACCTCAGGTCAGACCTTTGACCTCGCTCTCCAGCTGGTGAATGGAGAACAGGGTGTGAGGTGTTCCCTATTTAATCCAGATTCCCACTTGCTCAGGCGGTGATGGAATGCCACAATCAACAAGTATGCAAGCATGCAGCTCTTAATTAAACCTCAATTTTGTTTCATCTAGTTGGAATAAATTCAGTTTGAAACTTTTTTTGTTTGGCTTTTTTTTTTTTTTTTGTATTTGGTGTCAACAGTATTTCGGGCCATTTTTATTTTGGGGCCAATAAAATAATATTTATTTGGGCCAATAAAATAATATTAATAAAAAAAAACATTTTTAATTTAATTTATATATATATATATATTGCCAGGTAAAAGCTATTATTTTCACATATCTAGAAAAACATGCATGAGTATCAGAAGGTAAGTTGAAAGATACAGCACAACCATATCATCTCTCATGTAATCACTCAATCAGTGTTTCAACCGTGGAAAGATGTCAATAAAACAGTTTGTACACTGTAAAAAAAATATTTTTATGATTAGTTAAAAAATTTGTTAAATCAACTTAAATAATTTATTTAGTTCAGATAACATATCATTTTGAGTTACTGATGATTAAATCAACAGATTTTTTTTCCATAAGGAATACCAAATTATGGGTATCGGCATTGGCCGAAATTTCATATTAGTGCGTATGATTATAATATGTTTAATATATTACAAATATTGTATATATGTGTGTATGTGTGTGTATATATGTGTGTGTGTGTGTATATATATATATATAATAAGGACTTCAAAGACACAATTAGCATTATGTTGAGATTATCTACTCTGTTATTATATTGACTTATTGAGAAGAGCTGTTGTGGTCATACTGACTTATTCTGCTTAGCCATGACTGAGTTAGTCATACTATAATTGTCACGGACTTGATTTATTGCTCGATAGTGCTGTCTTCCTCTAAAACACAAATACAGTTGCAGCTGGGAAATGACACACTGCGTCAGTGGAGTAGCTCTTTCCAGTAAGAGAAATTTCAACTTCAATTTTATTAGAACTGACAGAAATGTTTCTGAGTCATTTGGGCAAAAAATTGCATGTTATTCTTTTGTCTTGACCTTACACACTAGTTGTCCATCTTGCTAAGCAGGGCCAGAAATGTACTGTAGGTGTCCAATCATCTAATGCTACTTTTTAAATGTCGTAGTAACTAGAACATTTACTTTTTGTGTGTATTTTCTGATTGCGTTTTAATTACAGCTAAATGGGGTGGAATATTTTGCACTGATCATGTCGTCTTTTAAGTTATGTAACATCCTTGGTTGTGATGCTTGTAAATGTGTTGTTCTTCAATTACAGGCACATTGGTTTGCTGGGGTTGATTTTCATTAAAGCTAACAGATTTTTTCAGGTTTCTTTTGATTTTTTTTAAACATGCATTTATTATGTATTTTTTCTACTTTTCAAATACCTTTTGTTTATAGTTTTTGCTTTGTCCTTGTTGTTCAGTCTTAAAATATGAAAGTCCATTATAAAATAAACTATATACAACTTATGTGAAATTGGCTTGATCTATCAATTGTTTCAAACAACACAACTATCCCTCATTTGTGGTGTCATTTCAACCACACCAAACAATTCTGGCCCTAAAATAGTTTTATCAAAAGTTATTTTTTTTTTTGTGCACTTCGTTACTAAAGACAAATGTATATGTGTTAAATTTTTTGTATTACTGGGGACAAAAAGTGCCCATAGTTGAAGAAACACCAAATTACGAGTTCCCGCTCATTTACACTTCACATTTACACTAAACAACTTCATATTTAGTCATTACTGTAGCTCATTATTTTGAGATTTACAAGAACTCAGAAAGAAAAGCGTTTGAGAAAATGAGGAAATGTTCTCATTTTTATTGCTTGCTGAAAGTAGTCTTTGTCCTTTTTTAATTCATGAAATTCTTATAAACACATTACCCACAAACAATCTTGGCACGGCGGCGGAAAAGCCGTTACGGCCCAGCGAGTCTTTTCATGCTCAATAGCAACGGCTTGAGTTTTATTTCGGCTCCCGCTGAGAAAGCCAGCGTGCTCACTCGCTCCTATACAGAGATGGTGTGATTGCTTCGTCTCGATGTAGAATGGAGTGAACGGACGTAAGGTCTTGCTGGATTTGGAGCTGTTATCTTTCCTTCTTACCGCTGTAAGGAAGCTATTCTCCATCACCCCGGTACTCTTGACCCTGCTTGACCCGGTCTGCCCACAGACCTCTTCGACAGGCTATTTCCACTTGGTACAAGGGGCTGAGCGAGCTTGCCTTGGGACGGAAGCATCAAGCTTTCCCCTCTTGTCTATGTAAGGCCCTCTCACACTCACATTTTCTCACCCCCACGACTGTATGTTTATGGGTTTCACAGACCATGGTGTGAGATTCAGCCAAACGCATCAGCCCCTTTGGGGTCACTACGCTTTTGACCTCACTAGGAATTATTTGAATGATTTCATAGATTTTACAGGAGCGATGTCCCCTCTCCTCGGTGTCAGAGAAGGTTTCTCTATATTTACGCAAGTCATTTTTTGATAAAGAATTAGTCTTTAGAGGGAAACACTGATCATGCCATCTGCAGCGTGCACGTGGGCTATTTGTAATTTGAATGTCATGGCTTTCAGCATTTGATTATTGACTCTCATAATAAAGGTCGTGCCTGTTATGTTTACAGTTTTTCGCAAAAACAGCTGCAGACAGGCAAAGATGGATGTGACCTGATGAATTTCGGATCACATATTTACAGTGAGCTTGATGACATATTGACTGTGCTTTGGGTACTTGTTGAGTTGTTGTGGAAGAGAGGGAGATGCTTCATGTCAAGCCCTGATGTATGCGTGGCGCGGGATAAATTGTATCCCGAACTCACTTTTCCACTTTGTCGTCTGTGATTAACATGCAGTTCACACGCACCCCTAAACAAGCAACCATTTTTCAGCCCGCCGTTGTCCGTCACACTGTCTCCTTGCAGCGACAGCCACTCACCCCGGCGTCTTCTCGACACGTCCGGGGCTCAGAGGTCATATTAGTGTGGTGAAGAGAGAGTGAGAAGTCACATTGTTGAAGAATACTTGTGATAGTGGTGTTTTTTAGGATCATGGGGGAGGGGGGATTATGTCTGCTGAACAGTCAACAGGCTCATGGGAAGTCATTATTAATCAGTTCTTCTCTCTTCTCACATACCAGCTGATTTCTGTTAGAGCGAGTCACTGATTGATTGAACGCATTGGTGGTTAATCTGTCTACAGATGCATTTAGCTTCAAAAATGAACTGTTTATGTCCTATGCATTTTTCAAAGGTTTTTTGACTTGTGTGATGTTGAATAATAGTGTTTTCTAGAAGGAAGACCTTCGTTAAATGTAAGAAATAAAGTTGCATTTTTAGATATATATTCACAATTACAAGATATTAATGCACAGTTGTAAGATATAAAGGCACGTTTTGAGATGCAAAGGCAAATTAGGAGAAATATATTTGCAGCTGTAAATTTAAATTTGCGATTTAAAGTCAAAATAGTGAGGGGTGGTAGAAACAATTTTTAATTTTGCTTTTTAGCTTTTCTACTATAGTTTTTAGAGTGCATGCAAATTAGCTGGACCAGCTTTGATGCATGCTTTAGTCAAAGAAACAGTTTCTGAAGCCATGTAGTGATATTTTACTATGATTTGACACACTATACAAACGTTTTCGTGTTGGTATTTATGTTTGTGAAAGCAGCCTCCTATGCTTTGCAGCTTTTGTTTGATCAAAAATATAATATATTATATACAGTAAAAAAAAAAATTCTTTTGAATGTGTCTTAAAATGTACTCTATTCCTGTGATAGCAAAACTGTTTTTTAGCATTTTAGTCTTCAGAGTCACATGATCATTCAGAAATCATTCTAATAGGCTGTTTTGGTGCTCAAGATATAGTTCTTCTTATTTTCAATTCGCCCTTATTATTTTGTGGAAACCATTATATATATATTTTTCTGGATTCTTTGATGAATACAAAGTTTAAAAGAATAGCATTTATTTGAATTTATTTATTTATTTTGACCCAACTTTAACTTTTAACTGTACATTTTTGAATTGCATTTTAACCTAACATTTGAGTTTGTCCATATTTGACCCAAATTTGGGTTGAAACAACCCAGCATTTTTTAGAGTGTTTGTTTGTAGAATGGGGGCTAGGTAGAAGCCAAGGTGGTGGTATTTGGGAAATCTGTTTGGAAACAATCAGTATTTTTGCAATTCCATTTCTTACCGCTAATGATTCAGAAACTGCATATGCTTCACCTCTAAGGTGTGAACCTGGAAATGCAGTGCAGTATTAAAGGGGAAACATTCTTATCTTTGCCTGATTAAGACCCCGGGCCCCTGACCTTACTCGCCACCTACATAACGCACAGAAACTTCCCAACATCTGCAGCACAGAAGACGTAGAGACAGATGGGGGAGGAGGACTTCTGAAGGTTTTCTCACGCTCTCTGTGGGTTTTAAGTGTGAAAGCATATTTACAGTAGAGGGATTGTGTGGAGCATGTGTTGCCATTATCACCGATAACCCCCGTGGTCACTGCCATGGACGGAGCCCCTGTGTGGGCGCTTGACGGACCCTGCACATGCTCAGGATGAGAGAGTACTCAATACATCACCCTAAAGATGCAACTGATCGATTGATGAACTCTGAGAGATGCAAATTGTTGCTTTTATTTGTCTTTTGTGCCCTGCTTAGATGACATCATCTGACACACTGCTCCATTTCTGCTCTAAAACTAAGACGAGATTGAAGCAGTCCTCCAGATATGTTGTTTTCACGCCAAACGGGAGAATTTATTGCCCGTTTTAGGGTCGGTAACAGTTTACTGAGGAGAACGGAGCTGAGCTTCATTGTCCGCCGTCATCTGGTCAGGAAGGCTCCTGGGAGCTGATAAATGGAGAAATTCTATAGTGAGGCAGTCCAGGGTAAAAAAGACTGACCGTAGGTTTCTCTCCATTACTCATCCTTTTATTTATTTATTTGTTCAGGGAATAAAGTGCTAAATTTATGACTTGTGCTGGCTCCATAATCAGAAGAGGAATTTGCAAGGCAGTAAAACGTTTCATTGTTCCAGTTGCCTCTCTCGCACACTATAATCTAAAATGAAACCAGCGTTCTTCTGTAAAAGAGGTTGATTGTGGACTTATCGACAGCTTAATTTGGTTCTTCTAATGAAAATGTGGAGAAAACTTTAAGTTGCAGAACACGTGTAGGAGGGCGTTAAATCATTTTAATATGTTGATTTGGTGCTCAAGAAACGTTTACCAATGTTTAAAACTAATATACGAATAATATTTTGCTGAAATTGTGATAGATTTTTTTTTCAGGATTCTTTGATTAGGAACAGAATTTATTTGAGATATATATATATATATATATATATATATATATATATATATATATATTTGAAACAATGTAAAGGTCTTTACTTTCACTTTTGTTCAATTTAATGTGTCCTTGACCTTGACCTTTCTAAATAAAGGTATTTATTTAAATAAAAAAATGAACCCCAAACTTTGAATAGTGTAGCTCATTGTAACCCAGGTTTTTGTTTTTCTAATAAGAAACAATGGACCAGATGAAATTCATTTTTGTGGCAATCAACATTATTCCCAGAATTCTGTGGAGTTGTCTTGACTTCTTCTGAATACAGAATGTTCTTTTAAAGCTTCAAATTTCCGAGTTACGCATTATGTATACTTGAACAGATTACTGTAACTCGATTAGAACTATGCAAGTAAACACACCGAATGTTTCGGAAGATCTTTGACCTTCTGATTGGAAGATAGTTCAACATCAGTTAGAAGAACACCAGCTGGAGGTGACCTTATTTTCCTGAGAACACAGTGACGCATTGATTCTGAGGCGGCCGCAGTCGCTCGCAACCTGCTATCTTGCCTCTCAAACTTTTGAGGTTTTGAGACATCTGTCTCTGTGTTCTTTGACTTGTATATTGTGCTTTCACTTTATTTATTTTCGAGTAATTATTTCCAAGTCCTGAAGCAGACTGATTTGGCACTTGCATGTAATTTGTGATGTAGCTTTTCAGCCCCTTCTAGTTTCCTGTTAACATGCATTGACAGCATCTCAGCCGCCACGGCACAAGATGGATGGGGGAGTCCGCTTGTGACAACTTAAACATGTTACTTTTGAATGTCTGTTTATTTGAATTCTTGAGAGTTGTGATCACATTTAAGTAATACTCTTAGATTCACACTATAGTGGAGCAAGTACTGCGGAAAACCGAGAAACCACTGCGAAATGAAATGTTTTATGTAGAACATTGGTTTATTTAAGTCAGACCTTTAACTGTGGGTGTAATATGGCACTTTTATTTATTTTTATTGTGTGAGTAGTACTAACTGATGAATTTGCACTTTAAATGACAGAACATTGTGTTTTACATTCTCCTTGTACAATTACCACTCATTATTATAAGCCTGTTACAGAGTGAATTAGTTTTACTCTTGGCTGTCATATATGTCTGTATTCTTTTATTCTGCATGCATTTACTTTATTTTTGTCTGTAATTGGCGAGATAACTGTTTGTGCTCTCCATTACGACTGAATCATCCCTAACTTTGGGAAAAAGAAAAAAAAAATCAGTGGAAGTCTGGGCAAAGCATTGGGCTGGAGTAGCCTAAATGTACTTTAAATCGTATTAAACATTGCAAGATGTAACATGAGACCATCGTGTTCAAAGTTTTGCAGTACAATTTTCTCGTGCCATGATCATGCAACTTTGAACCCTGCTTGCACAATAATGCAGATAGACACCAGAAAGGAATTACTCTGGTAACGCAAAACATTAATATGCATGGAATTGTAGTCTCACCACTGCCATTTTACAGGTCCAATAACACATTTCAGAACGTGAGATGTGCTTTTAAAAATACAAGTTTCACATTTCTGATTTTAAATCCCCTGCAATGCCTTTCCCCATAGACTTTCATTGTAAGTCTAATATTACAAACATGGTTTTTATTTGTATTCACAAACTGAGGCAACTAAAAATTATTTTTCTGTGGCATATTCGATTTGAGAACTGCATCAAACTATTTTCTACAACCCTTTTAAAAAACACACACTTTCAGAATTCCTGACCACTTGTTTCTGGGCAAACATGGCATACTTATTTCAAATAAAAAGTATATGTAGGTCAGGTGGGAGAAAGACCACCTGTCTGTTATTATTCCACCTGGTCCATAATTTAATAAGGCCTAAGCCAAATGGATGAGCTTCAATAATGCAGGTATTTACTTTCCCCTCTGCAAGGGGAAAAGCTGGATTTAAAAACTGGATTGTGCCAGTGGTGGAATGGTGTATCCGTGACTAAATCTGTAACACAGACTGTGTCCCCCATGCAACAGTCTGATCATTTGGACGGTAAATGCAAAGAGAAAATTATCCCACTTAGGGGTGTAAATCAGGGCCTTCATGACGATTCGATACGATTCCGATTTCTTAAGCCAACGATTCGATTATTTTTGATACTTCAAAATTCCCCACGATACGATTCGATACGATTCGATACGATTAATACTCGATATTTTTACATGATATCTATTAAGTTTCAAATAAATCAACAAAAAAATTATATTTTGCCTTTTATTGATAATACAGAAACAGTTTTATATTCACAGTGTGCATGTTGTGCTCAAAGCACTGCAAATAGAACAGCAAATGTAACAGTTACTGCATCTACAGTTACAATAAAGTGCCATCAGATAAATTGTAATTAGAACAAAATAATTAAGTCTAATGCTTACAGTGCAGGTCTATATGGCCAATTTGCCTATTCACTGTTAAAACAAACAAAGACTGACCTCTATAGCCTAAATTTCAAATACATCAACCCTGCAATTATTTATAAGTGATTATAAGTGTTTTGATCTTACCGATTCCATTTACACCTGGCCACATAAATGTGTTTTAGCAAAATGGATATAAATCCGATCTTCAACTCCCGCGTTATATGCAGATTTAATGGATTGCACGCCACCAAAAGCAACATTTATGATCTGCATTTGATTGATCATCAGCTAATTTCAAAATCAAAGACAGCAAAAAGAGAGAGTGGCAACAGCCCTGGTAAGAGATCATTTCGTTTCTTTACTTGAAGATGATTGTGTGTTACGCGTCTGTGACTTACTTTCACTTTTATTTGCGATGTTTGCACGTCTTGATAAATAGACGCTCATCTGCGATGATGCGTGTCGCAGTAGCGCCGTCATATCTGAGTCTGACTATAACATATATAGCCTGTAAACGCTCTCACTCGTTTATTTTTTAGCATTTTTGGAAGGAGTAAAATATATGTGGTTTCAACAACCAGATTGCGTTTACACCTAAAGATCCGAACACAATGCGAGCCAGACTACCTCCAGATGTGGTCAGGCAGATCACAACGTATTTACACCTTGCATCAACATGCGTTTTTTTTTATTATTATCCGGATAACTTATCTGGTTACAGATCGCATTTTAATACCTGGAGTAAATGGGGTCCCAGTTTCAGCGCGCTGTGACGGTTCCATTGTTCTTTAAAGTCAGACTCAACAATGTGTGTGTGAACCCCGTGAACGTGAAGCGTATACCGTGTGTGAATCACAACAATAATGAGGGTAGCGCCACCCGTAGCTTAGCAGTAGGTTGCACGCACACGTCGGAGCAGATGCTGAAAATAAACAGGCGGTAAAATAAACGCATTAATCGATTCTCTTGCGAACGCATCGATGCATTGAATCGTCGTCTGTATAATCGATGCATCGATGCAAATCGATTAATTTTTACACCCCTAATCCCACTGTATTAGAACATCTGTGTAATTGTGTGTATAATGTTAATTTGTTACATTTATATAGCACTCTTCTGGGTACACAGAAGGGGGAATCTCTTGAACCACCACCAATGTGCAGCATTCACCTGGATGATGAGACGGCAGCCATATTGTATCAGAACGCCCACTGCACACCAGCTTATTAATGGAGAGGAGACAGTGATGAAGCCAATCAGTATATGGGGATGATTAGGAGGCAAAGGCCAAGGGGCAAATTTGGCTGGGATGCCGGGGTTACACCCCAACTCTTTTTCGAAGTACATCCTGGGATTTTTAATGACCACAGAGAGTCAAGACCTCGGTTTAATGTCTCATCTGAAAGACAGATTATGGATTACGGTTGAATGTCCAGTGGATTTTGTCCAGTTTGTAGAATGCAGATTCAACATGCTAAACGTGCACCGATTCAGCTCTGCTCAGATTATGTTTGATGATGTTTTCTGCAGTCAATCATTCCATGATACATCAAACACGGTTTGAACATGTTTTGACAGTGAAAGAAAGGAATTTGAGCTATTTTCATTGAAATACTTTCCCTACTGTAACATTCAAATCCAATATGCCACCTTCATCAAGGGTTATTGTGTGACACATTGAACGGTAGGTAGTTTATTACTACCAAATGTGGTACTGTAAAGTCCTTGAGGTGGCTGTGGCTGTTCTTGCTCTTAAACACTGCCATCAGAAGGAAGGAAAGAGGCAGTTTGTTTGCAAGCTTTTGTCTGTAAACCCAGGTTTTGTACGATCACGTCGCAGATCAAGACCCCATTCAGGGATGGACACAGCTTTGTATTTAGTATTGGCCAACCAAGTTGATTTTGTCACTGTAAGCAAGACAGAATGGGAAAAACATAAAGTGTGCCCAGTCCTAATGCCCTTGGCATCTAGTCCAGGAAGACTTGAGTAAGCATGCCCAGGGTTCTGTCCCCATTTCCACACCACTATAGACTGATTGTATCTGGTTGCATTTCACAGAGCTTGTCGTTTGCATTGCAATATTCCTTTTCTTCTTTCTTGTTTCCTGTGCATTTGTGTTATGCAAACTGGCAGCGTATGCGAAGAGGGTATTTTCCACTCAGACCTCCCTTTGACGTCTAAACTCCCAGATCTGACCACTTGGAAAAGGGTTCTCGCAGATTCCAAGCAGGCACTGCGGAGCACAAAGCATGTGCTAAACAGCCCGAGTTGCTGTGTAAAAATTCCTCGTGTAATGTCAACAAACCCCCGCATAACAAGATCTCACCTCGCCGACGTTATCACATCGGCTGATTTGCTTATACTTGTGAGGAGAAATGACAGTATGCTTGTGTAATTTTGCTGGCAGAACAGAACGAGCATGTTTAAAAATTCCACTTATTAATGCGTAAACGAAAAGCCCCGAATAACGTCAGCATTACATATGTTAAAGCATATTTCAAATCCCTTCACTTGGGATTTGGAAATGACACCACTGGGGCGCATTACAGGTTAATATGGGAAAGTGAGGTTGGTTATAAATGGTGAATATTATTCCCAAGAGCCTTAATGGCTCTTAAGACCTTTCCTCATGACCCTGCTCGGAGAGAAAAACAAACCTTGAGCGTTTCCCAACTTCATTCCGACCCCACATCCAGCCCCCTACACAAACACCAGACATATGCTTTCTCCCTCACACTTCCATGAATCTTTGAACCTGTTGTATATTCAAATAATAGATCTAAATCTCCATTATTTGTATAAAAATGCTTAAATTATGATTGATTATGCACTTTTTTTTCAATTTTGTGGAATCAGTTACACTCCTACTCCTCTTCCAGCTCATTTTCCATGACTTAATAAGCCAAGCGTACACTGCAAGACCTGTCAGGCTTTCATTTTTTTAACTATTTTGCGACAAAAAACTCCAGATTGAAGCCAACTTGCAGCATGTGCCCATCACATATTCTCTTGCTGCAACAGTTGATAAAGAATGAATTTAAAGACCATAAATATAGTTGAATAGGATTTTCTCTTTTAATTAAGGGTTATTCAAAGTTTTCGATGCTAGTGACTCAAATTCCTAAAATACAACGACTGCTATTTTCATGTATGACCCATTAACTATGTGTGAAAATATTACTAACATGTTATTTCCTAAATTAGAGGAATTAAATAATTCAATCTTTAGAAATCAAAATTGAACTAATATTATCAAGAATTTTTTTAATGATTTTGCTAAACTTGTTTATTGCCTTTAATATATTTTTGTGTTTATATATTGCAATTGAATGATTCAATCTTTAGAAATCAGTAGTAATCAAATAGTTATTATTTTCATTATTATTATTATTCTGTTAAATATTCAACTTTGCACATTCTACTAAAGTAACTTTGCAACATGTCAAATTATCCTACTAACCTAAACCTTACTAATACTTTAATGAGAATTAGTTGACATGTAGATGCAAAGTTACTTATAGTCAGTTGAATGTCTAAAGTGGACAATCAAAATAGTGTTACCTAATTCTAGTTAGCTCAAGTTATCATGTTCACTTTGACATTTTAACATTTGTGTTTAATTCAAATTCCTCATGCCCTGTTTACTCATCACACACAACACACTGTGGGTCAAATCTTGTAAATTACATGTCACAATCATTCGCGCAGATGTGGCTTCTGTCTGTTACTGATTTCCCTATCTGTTTCTCTTTTTCCTTTCTTTGTTTACAGTGACACATAAAGCGTCATCAGGGTGATTACATCTGACAGCACTCCAATACACACACACACCGGCCAGCCAATCACACGGACACAAAAACATATCATCTCATTCATCTTTATGCCATGCAGCACACATTTCGATTATACAAAGAGGAAAAGAATACTGTTTTAGTTTCTCGCCGCTGACAGCTTTCATAAATAGTATCAGGTCTACCCTCAGTCTAAGCAAAGCGTTGCAAACATGAGACCGTTTGATCAATTTCAAACAGACTGTTTGAAAATCGACTCTGTAACATTTGTTTCTATAAACATTGGTGCATTTAGGTTATAAATCTTAATCCGCACGTGGGCGGTTGTACCGCACAAGACACTCGTGTCTAAACACCTTTGTCTCAGCTTCTGAAATATAGTTCAGGAAGTTTGAGTAAATAGTCCTGTCTCTCTAAGTACATGACGGTGAATGGTGCTGCGAATGTAAAACAACAACAGCAACAACTTATTAAAGGGATAGTTCAAAATTCTGTCATTAATTACTCACCCTCATGCTGTTTAAACCCCGTAAGACTTTCGTTCATCTTCGGAACACAAATGACGATTTTTTTGATGAAATCTGAGAGCTCTCTGTCCCTTAACTGGCAGTTAAGGGCCGTACACACCAAGACGAATATCAGCGCACATTATTCGCCAGCGTTTTTCAACGCGTTTTTTGTGTTCACACCCAATCGATTTTCGCTGACGATGATGCGAGTGAACAAGCAAATTCATTCCCTGACATTAGATGGCGCCAATTTGCTCTGCAATACCACTCCATAACGGTTCTCTTTTATCAAGATGTTTGTATTTGTAGTCGCAGTCGCGTTTGTCACATAGTTCTTTATGTTGTAACACCAACGAGACCAGCAGCTCTACATTCATCTTGCCTTGCATTTTCCTTCTCTTATTTCTTCCTGGCTGTGTAGACGGCGACGCTACTTGGTGTACATCTTTTCCGTTCCGTATGTGTCTCGGCAAGACTGTTTTGTGTTTGAGAGCCCCCAAGTTGTGTTTTACTGTAACTTCAGAAGCTCCAAACACGTGAGCAAAAGCGCCAATCTCATTGGTCGGATAGTTTTTGACGCGGCACGTCAAACTAAAAAAAAAAACGAACCTGAGGCGTTTTTTTTTTTTTTTTAAATGACGCTTTTACGCATGGCTTTTTACGCGTCAGTGTGCACACTCACATTGGCACCCTTTGTTTAGTCACGAGGCGTTAAACATTGGCGAATATCGCGGTGTGAACAGGCCTTTACGCAACTACCAATTTGATTCTTCAAAACGTTCATAAAGAGATCGTAAAACTGTCCATATGAATTGGGAGGTTTAGAAACATTTTATTCACTCAAGCATTTCCGCTTAATGTGCGAGAACCAATGAGGTTAATTTTCCGTGTGTTAAGTGGCACATTTGAGCTTTTGCATGAACCAATGAGGTTTGTTCTCGTGCGTCAAGCAGGTTCTGTTGAGCCTCTGTTCATGTTCACTGATTATTTTTACGATCTCTTTTTGAAACGTTAAAGTGGTGGTTGCATAGCTGTCAATTGAAGTACAGAAAGCTCTCAGATTTCATCAAAAAATATAATTCGTGTTCTGAAGATGAATGGAAGTCTCAGGGTTTGGAACGACATGAGTAAATAATGACAGAATTTTCATTTTTGGGTGAACTATCCCTTTAAGCTTTTTTTTCTCGAGCCTTGAGCTGTAGCCATATGGTGTATGATCAGCCTTGTTTGACCAATAGTATTACAAGTGCGATCACTAGGCCATACAGGCGTGGGAAGACTTAGTAGTTGGTCTATCACACATTCCTTCCCCCGCCTACCTGTATTAGATGACCTCCTAAACAACTCCAATTACCCGGCCACTGACAGACGGACAGATGAGACACTGCTCCGGGGGTCTGCAGACGTCTGAACGAAAGAAACGCGTGAGGGAAGAGAAGGAATGAGGGAATGATTGAGAGAGCAGAGCTCAGACAGCGGAGGGAAGCACTGATTGACATAAGATAAATCTCTCAGCGGTTAGGATCTCTGCTAGACCATTAGCAAAGTCATCATCACGCATTGTTTTTCACCCTGTATGTGTCCCCCAAATGTGTCCTGTCCATTTCTGGAGTTTCCCCAAGTGCTATTAATTGTCAACTTGTTCAGCGTAGTTACAAAATACACAGTTAATCTCGTAGCCAGGCACCACGATGTTTACCACAATGAGTTTTAGTCTTGGTGGAAACAGCTTAGAGGAGCAGTCATTAATAATATTAAACGGTTTCTCATACACTATATGGGGATGTTTTATGAACATGTTTGCCAAATCTTAATTTTACACTATATAATGACATTGGGTAGTGTGCTTCTATCTTTGTGGCAAGTTATTGGAGTTATTGCTTTTCTGTACTAGTATATGACAATATGGCACACAGGACTCTGGGTAACAATATTGATTTTCATGATTTTTAAATGTATTTGTGAAGATCTGCCCATTCTGCAAATGTCATTGAATTCTGCTGCACTGACTTGGCTGCATAGTTTGGCCACGTAAGAAATCAGGTTTTTACCTTAGTTGGAAATGTGAGTTTGTAGTTTGTTTTGATTGTGATGCATGTGATTATAAGACATTATATGACAATACATTAAATGGCAAAAGAAAAGGATTTATTTTGAGGTGAGTTACGCAACGTGTCCAGTGTAGTCCGATTTATGAACAAATCAGTACTCTTATCAGACAGTTCTTTTTTCACTGTAAAAAATGCTGGGGTGTTTTGACCCAAATTTGGGTCAAAAATGGAAAAACCCAATGGCTGTTTTTTTCCATATTTGGAAACAAGCCTCTATGTTCACCAAGACTGCATGTATTTGACTTAAAAATACAGTACAAATGTAATATTGTGAAATAATTGTAATTTAAAATAACAGTTTTGACATATTTTTTAATGTTACAAAAATGTATATTTTAAATAAATTCTATAAAAAAAAAACATTTCGCTACGTATTGAACTATTAAAGGGATGGTTCGAAAAATAAAAATTGTCAATAATTTGTCACGCTCAAGTTGTTCCAAACTTGAATGAGTTTCTTTCTTCGGTTGAACACAGAGATATTTTGAAGAATGTTGGTTATAAAACAGTTGATCCATTGACTTTCATTTTAGGAATAATTTCCAATACTAGCGAAGTAAATGGCTACCTGTTATCAACAATATATTTAAAATATATTTGTTTGTGTTCAACAGAAGAAAGAAACTTGTATAGGTTTGGAAAAACCTGAGGGTGAGTAAGTTATGAAAATTTGACAATTTTTTATAACTATCATCTCATATGAATCAAGAGCTTTTGAATCAGAAGTCTGTATCGATACCTAATCCTAGTGCACAAAATGAGGTCCATAAAAAAATGATTGACTTAGACGTGAAAGAACTAGAATGGTATGCACAAAGCGTTGAGGTTGAAACCTAGAATTTCTTGGGTTTAAGTCATATTAAATTGAGCACCAACTGCTGTCGAAGGATCAGGAAGTGAAGCTTCAACTGAAGATTAATTTTTCTATGAATGCATTACTTCTGTTTTCATATTTCCAGCAAAATGGCTTGGTGGAATTTATTTCTCTCTGTGAAGACCCGTTTGTAACTGGAGAAAATTGCAGGGTGCAAAATCATATCCCCATTGATCAATAGCACATGGTGGTTTTAGTATCAGTTTCCTGGGATGTAGAGGAAGCATTTGTACAAGGTCAGATGTTGCTCTCAGTGTACTGACACATGCAAAGACAACTCACTTGGGTTAGCAGTCATCCACACTGGCAAGTATATTGGTTGGAGGTCTGTATTAGTGTTGACTGATTCCTTTTATTCCATGTCTGCCTAAAATATTGAATAAATAACCCTCTTTTTAACATGACTGATGCTCAAATTGTCGACCACCCCTGCTGGATAATGCTGCCCTTCAGCCTGAATTTAATAGAATGTACATATCTATATTTTTTAACCTGAGCTTTGTGAGGTATGTGTAGATAAATGGACAGACTAACTGTATGGAACCAGTCGTTTTGTTCTGCTTAATGTATTCAGCTTGTTGGTCTTGTTTAAAATGTTCTTAAGTTGAATCAGGTTCCATTTTGTTTTTAACCTGTAACTTTGATCATTGAACAAGCTTTGTTGATAACACTTTAGCCTATTTGATTAGATCTCAAATGGCTGATCATATCAATGAAGATTCTGCAAACGTTGCAGCTGCATCATTATATGAAAGGTTAGTTTATAACTTTTTGTCTTATGTTGTAAATAGGTTTCTGGGGTTATGTGTTGGGTGAACTTGTAATGGCGATATCAATGAAAGCACACATTTAGCTAACCAGCAGCAAAGGAACACACCTGAACATATCTTGGGATTTAATTTATTCCATAAGCTTACGTTTTACTATTATTTTTGAAAAATTGGCCCCTGGTTACACGACCCTTTTTCCTGTTTATTTTGTCCAAAAAGCGAAAGAGGTCTTTGTCAGACAGCCCTTCGAGAAGTTCAACAATCAAAGAGCCTTCTCATTGGAAACAGATGACACTTCTTCTGGCTCGCACCACAGCTTTGGAAAAAGAGACGGGGTTGAATGACCTCTTAGATGCCAGTGCAATTTCGTTCAAAACCAACTTCTGAAATTGTTTGCATATTCATATGATTCAGCGCTGTGGTTTGTGTTTGTAGTAGAGTATGAACTATATGACAGCAGTTGAGTGAGACTGTTGAGTTTATGTGGTCACTGTGGTATTTTGAAGTTTATCAAACATACCAGTTTGGTAAATCTTTGGAGTTCCAACTAAATGATGTGTTCACAGAGACATTGAACAGTGCTAAATGATTTTAAAGCTGCTCTGCCACTGGTGGGCCACTAAGCTGCAGGCAATGTTGACTAACACTGTAATTCTAACGCTGATGTTGAGGCAAATCAGTATTCGCTTATGTGATACTGCCAGACCTTCATATAATACTGTACTCCAAACTATTAAGTTTAAAAAAAAAAATTGTTGAACGTATTTGCTTTCTTTGGCCATGTCACACCATTAAAACGTTGAGATTGAGTGAGTTCACATTTGAAATTGTATATAAGTAACATTAATTTCATTTTAATCTTGACTAAAATATTTTACAGGAGACAGATCACATGAGCTCCAATGACTTCACTCTTTTTGATTCATCTTAAACAGGTTAATTTATACAAAATACCATAATTACAAAGCATAGAGCTATAGGGACTCAAACTGGTGAATCAAATTTAAATGAATTGTTCCGAACCAACTGATTCACTAGAATGAATCAGACTTCCCAAATTTACATTAGAGTGATGAGTGTTTTGGACAAACCGATTCACTATATGAATCAGACTTTCCAATGCTACATATGAGATGGAGGACTGTTTAAGATGAACTGATTCACTAGAATGAATCATACTTTCCAATGCTACATATGAGAGGGAGGACTGTTTAAGTTGAACTGATTCACTGGAATGAATCAGACTTTCCAAATTTACATTAGAGTGGCGAGCGTTTAGGACAAACCGATTCCCTAAATGAATCAGACTTTCCAATGCCACATATGAGAGGTAGGACTGTTTAAGATGAACTGATTCACTAGAATGAATCATAATTTCCAATGCTAAGTATGAGATTGAGGAGGACTGTTTAAGATGAACTGATTCACTAGAATGAATCATACTTTCCAATGCTACATATGAGAGGGAGGACTGTTTAAGATGAACTGATTCACTAGAATGAATCATACTTTCCAATGCTACATATGAGAGGGAGGACCGTTTAAGCTGAACTGATTCTCTTAAATGAATTAGACTTTCCAATGTTGCAAATGAGATGGAGGACAATTTAAGGTGAACTGATTCACTGAAATGAATCAAACATTCCAATGCTACATATGAGTGGGAGGGGCTTTTTGCTAGAATGAAACGAGCCTTTCTTACTCTGCATACTCACATGTTAAAAACAGCGATATAGCATAATTTGTGCTACTCCACATCTTGTTGGATTAAAAAGCTATTTACTGGAAAAGCTACAATATTCAGAAAATAGGTCTTGTACACTGTATACTTAATTTTGGTTACACTCAAATCTGAATCTTTTCGAAACCTATAAGAGAGACGTGACCGGGTGGAATATTACACCCATGCCCGCAGTTTACCCAGCTGCTTTGCATGTTTAAAACAAACTCAACATCTGCTTTTACTTCATGTTTTACTCTTAGAAAGGAGGGTGGAGGGTTGAGTGAATGGACTGACTGAATACAACACTGCTGCTGGTTTCTTCTGGATCATATGAGCAGGATATTAGACAGGGATTTGGACATTCTAGAGTTAGCTTAATTTGTGACTGGAAAAATCGGTCTATGTGATGCCTGCCGTCGCACAGCAGGAATTTATTTAGCTTTAAGACCCCAGTCGTCAGAAATAAATTGTTGTTTTCCCCCTCTCTTTTCCTTTCTAAGTCATGTCTGGTGACAGTCACCTGCTGTGATGTGGTTCTCTCTCTCACCATAGTTTGACCTTTATCCGGACTGCTCCTGTGTTCACCAGCAGGCCAGGAAAAGATGAATGATCTGTTATTCAACAAACCCGGCTCTGCTCTCCTCCAAACTAATTACGCACTTACCCACAGAAAACAAACAAACACACCGCTGAACTTCACTCGACTCTATTGACGGTTCCTCCTCTTTTCTCAAAGTGAAGCGCCTCAGAATGTGTCCCAATAAACTTTCCACCTCTCCTTAGTTCGGTGGGGTCTGTCCAGCTTCGTGACCCAGCTGTTTGGTGCTGCTCCACGCATTAATTACGAGAACTGACATTTAGTGCACCCCTAAAAATAACCGCAATCACGCACTGGTGACGGTGATTAGGAAGTGTTGATGCCCTGCTTGACGGGTAGCAAAGAAACGTCCCTCTGTTTCCTCTAGCAGCGTAGCCATGGCAGCGCAGTGACCCTGTCCCGCAGGTGTGGATGGGTGTTTGTTTTGAAAGCACTTAGTGCTCAGTTGCCCCTCAACTCTACGTCTCACTACACCTCTGTGGAATTTCTGGCATTCTGCGCTCTTGCAGCATCATGTTTTTTTATTATTGGGGGGGGTTCTCACATTTTATTACCATCCCAGCATCTCAAAACTAAACAAAACACTTAAAGTACAAATATGTGATAGAGTGTCCAAAACAAGATGCTCTTTGTTGTGCAATTAGAGTGAGATCCCGAATCCAGGCATGTCAGGCATGGCCGCCGCTAAGCAGTGCGCAGTGTACGCAAAGAAACGCAAGTAGCATGCAGTTTGCGGTTGGCTGCTTCTGATGGAGATAACCTTCATAATCTGGCACTGGCATGCTGATGAGATGTGCTCTGTGCCTGTAGGTGTTGACTAAGGTGGACCCAGCTGTGAATCAGTGCTGCAGTGAGCAGAATGCTTAGGAGACGAAGCACCTCGCAGTTTAGCTCTGCGTAACTATGCTTTTAAGAGATTTTTCGTTTTGGGCAAATAATACGTCCTGTTTATAGGTGCTTTCTGTTTCTTGGTTTTAGATGTATCTTTGCACAGTAGAAGGACTAGGGATATTTTGATTTGTTAGTTTTACAACTACATTTTTAGTTTATTTAGGCACGTTTTTATTTATAAAAACTAATGTATGTGATCTAAATTAATTTAAATGACTTTCAGCATCATTACTTTTACTTACATTTTCGGTGTCACATGATCCTTCAGAAATCATTCTAATATGTGGATTTGCTCTGGAAACAATTCTTATCGTTATCAATTTTGAAAGAAGTTGTGCTGCTTAATATTATTTAAGATAATTTGGTATGATAATTGTTTTCTCCGTATTAGAAAGTTCAAAAGCTGTCTTTTAGAGGAGCATTTCACCCATTTAAACATTAATCTTTATTGAAAGTGGATCATATATGTAGTCGAAATGTAAAATAATTTCTTAATTTGGTGCCCTCTTGACCGAGAAAAGACAGAAAATACCTGAAGGGGGCATTTTTATGTAAGGCAACAATAAGCAGGAATTAAAACACTTAACAAATCATTATTTCTCCCATCTCGGTGGAAAATAAGGGAATAAACCATGACCATTCAAAAATATGACTGGGTTTCTAAAGACACAAAGCTTAATGCAAATGGCTGAAGTGTCCCTTTAACGTACCTGTCAAAAGTTTGAAAACTTACAATTTTATGTTTTGTCTTATGAAAGAAGTCTCTTATGCTCACCAAGGCTGCATTTATTTAATCAATAAAAAGCAGTAAAAACCGTACAGTTGTGAAATTATTACAATTTAAAATAACTCTTTTCTATTTGAATACGTTATAAAATGTCATTTATTCCTTATTCCTTATTTATTCAGCATCACTCCAGTCTTCAGTGTCACATGATCTTTCAGAAATCATTGTAATATGCTGATTTGGTACTCAAGAAACATTTCTTCTTATTATTATTGTCATCAGTTGTGCTTCTTAACATTTTGTGGAAATGGCGATAATTTTCTCAGGATTCTTTGATAAATGTAAAGTTCAATGAACAGCATTTAAAGTATCATTGTTCTGACTACTATCGTGAAATACGATTGACAATTAGCATACAATTTGGATTGGCGGTCTGGTTCTCTTCTGGGCAAGAACTCCCTGTGCATCCATACAGCCTTGCATAACAATGCATACTCACCTAACTGACACTTTTGACCATCCGTCTAAATTTAAAGCACATGGCAACCTTTAGCATCAATTAGATGACGCTCATCCTAGGGCGGAGCTGGGGATGGAGGAGGGTAATAGGCTCTATGCACAACTGCACTACTTCCTGAACTTCAGCCAGCTCCTTGTTTCCTGTCTATCATTATTGGACAATTTGATTAATTCAGGTGTGCTTGACCTCAGTAGTCACGGCAACAATAATCAAACACACCTGAATTAATCAATGTGTCCAATAATGACAGACAGGAAACAAGAAGCTGGCTGAAGTTCAGGAAGTAGTGGAGCTGTGCATAGAGCCTAAACACGAAAGCTGCTGATAATACTGAAGGAGTTTATATAAAATGATAGGCATCGTATTCCTATAGGTAGACGTGGATCAGCTGAGAATCAGCTGATGCAAGCTTGACTAACGTGACCTGCCAGAACTGATGCTAAGCTTGATTTTCCACAAAAAAATGTTAAGCAGCAAAAACTGTTTTCTATTGATAGTAATAATAATAATAATAATAATAATAATAATAAATGTTTCTTGAGCACCAAATTAGAATGATTTCTGATGGATAATGTGACACTGAAGACTGGAGTAATGATCTATTCTTACTATTCATTATAGAAAACAATCATTTTACGGTAAAATAGTTTTTGCTGTGTTTTTTCATCCAGCAGGTGAGCAGAAGTGACTTCTTTCAAAAACATTAAAAAAACGGTAATATTTCCTAACTTTTGACAGTTACTCAGGCATCTGTAATGAACAAAACTAATAATATCTTTTTAAAAAAATCATACTGACCCCAAGAATGATTATTTATTTCATTGATTGTGTTTTCTTTTATCAGCCAGTGTGCTGTCATTATGAAGAAGATCCAGAGTTCTTACGTCATTGGGTTTGTTTACAGATATTTCCTTCTCTGGTTCAAGCTTCATCACTTTGCAGCTGTTTTTTTTTTTTTTAAATAATACACTCAACATCGGGGTTTGTTTCATATGCTGATTAACTTGTTATTGTCTAGTGTGTGAGGTAGTGGATGAGAAATGAGATTACGCTTGTTTAGCTCATAGGTTGGACTCTCTCGAATGTCCTGTAAGTCTAGGACGCTTTGCTTTCATCATGCAGCCTAATGAGAATGCAGCAGCAGTCGAAACCACCATCATAATACTAAAAGCACATGCCAATACATGCGTCCAGGTCCAAATATCTTTGACGTGTCCTAATGGTGTGCTTAGAGACAACCAGAGTTAGGAAAATGAAATGATACCATACAAATCAAAAAGATTAAAGGATATAAACAAGACTTGCGTGCACATCTGAGATCTGTTTGCAATTTCAGTGACGATGAATGAAATAAAAGTTTCAGTACCTGAATTTTTAGTGCTGAATCAAAAAACAATACATCATGTTGTGTGTCGAACGCATGTGCGTGTGATGGGGTTGAGCTTAAGGTAATTCGTTTTTAGTGTTGCATGCTAGTAGACCTCGGTCTAGAGCGCATGGCTCGAGGGCCTGATGATACTTCCTGACCAAATGTTTAATTTCTCCCCGTTCAACCACATGCACGTTCAAAAGGCTTTGGATGTATTTTATGAAACTTTGTAAACAAGTTTATCACATGAACCCTTAAAGGAAATTTCCACCCTTAGACACTTTAAGACTGATAAACAGGACAGCCCAGCACAATGTCTTTGTTTTGAAGGTTTGAGCTGTAGTCATTTATTTGTTTGTTTTTGTTTATTCCTCTTTCGAAGTATAGTGTTTTGTCAATAAGCCCATCCAATTATGAACAGCTTCATGTGGAAACAAGAAAAGGAAACATCTAACTGACGCTTTTGACAATCCGTCAACATCCGACGCACATGGCACCCTTTAGCGTCAATATGAGACGGTCCTCCTAGTGGTCTAACCCTACCCCAGACTTTAGCGCCAGGTAGATTACCCGCGTAATATAACTGGCGCTCAAGGTTGCCATGTGCGTCGGATTTAGACGCATGGTCAAAAGTGTCAGTTAGATGACGCCCTAGGATGAGAATGCGCTGTATAAGATGACGTTGAGATGATCTAGTTACTATAATGATAACAGTAAATTATGCATAATTACAAGTAACTAACCTTAAACCAAACTATAATTCTATCACTGTGAAAAATATTTTCATGATTTTTAATCACAACATTTTTTCTTTTGTCAAATCAACTTAGAATTTATGTAGTTCAGATAACATAATATTTTGAGTTTCTGGTGATTAAATTCATCTCCTTCATTGTATTAACTCAATTTTTTTTTCCATTTCAGTGAACTTAAAATTTTAAGGCAACCAGGTTACTTATTTTTAAGTTAAACCAACAATATTTTTTTACAGTGTTAAATATATGTGGTTAATTAATATTACTCAGTCTTTAAGTGCAATGTAACTATGTCACCTTAATATAAAGTGTAACCAAATTCAATCTGCAAATTTGTGATATTGCCAATTATAACCTGGAACAGTTTTTTTATATCACATAATCAACTACTTATTTCCCATGAATTTTGTATGCTGTTGCTTTCTGCTGCTTCTTTCTGTGTAAAAAAAGGATCAATAAGTTATGAAAACATGTTTTTACATTGCTTTAACTCATCAAAATAAGTTAAGAAATTTTCAACTATTTATAAGTTATACAATATTCAACTCAATTTTCAACTCAACGTCAGTTTAATATAATTTAAGTTTAAATGACTCAAGCATCCAAGTTGATTGTACTTACAAATTTAAGGCAGCAACTTTTTTTTACAGTGATGTAAATAAGCAGCATGGGTTTGAGATATGTAGATTGTGTAATTTATTATTTTAGTTTAGTTTTTAATGTTTTTATTACACTATTGAATACTTGGGTTAGATACTACAACCTGCCAGCTGTTCGAAGTAAATCTAGCCAGCCATATATTGTGGTGTTTGTTTGACACGATACCTTTGATTTGATAAGATAATGAGACTTTTGTATTTTGTTTTCCTATGCCTGATTATATGGTTGATTGCGTTGTATTATATGTCTTTGGGTCATGACCTACCATTTGAGAACCACTGATATACAGATAAACACACTCCTTGGTTAAACAGCTGAAAAAAAGTTCACTCATTGGTGGTGTTTACTGCTCACCAAAGCAGTGAAACCACTTGTGTTTGCTTGAGTCATAATACCATGGAAAAAGCTGGCCCAAAATTGAAAATCGTAGTCATTTGCAGTAACACGTCACCATGAGAAGTGTTTATAAAAGTGAAAAAATATTGCAATTACCATAGCAATAATTCTTAAAGAGACCGCTGGGTATATGTTAAAGTAAACACAATAGAGTTGCATTTTCACTTTAACTGAAGTCATATGTGTGCTGCATTTCATTTGGGATTTTTCTGACGTTATGTATGAAAGGCCTATCAAATGACACGCTAAAAATCCATGGAATCTAAAAAGCCATTGAGAGAATTGAGATTAAACCACTGCACATAACATCTTAAACGTTCCCTGCGCAAAGATATCATATGACTTTTTGTTCGACTTTGTCCTTTTTTGAGCTTTACAGTCTGTGTTCACTGTAAAAAGAAAAATAATGGCTTTGTTGGAAGAAATTGATTCATAGGAACATCCTTTGTCAAGCAGAGTGTTTCCATTTGGACCTGCAAGGAGACACATGACCATCACAAAGCCCTTTCAATCTAATCTGACATTTAAACAAATATATAAAACCTTTCCTAATTGAGTCATAGTCCTTTGTGTGCACTTAATTCAAACTGAAAGTGTATACTATTTGTAATTTTTCTCCTAAAACAAATCTGTTTTGACAGAACAGTGACTTGATTGGAAACTTCTGTAAGGTCGGCATCCCGTCAATATTGCGCAACATCTGTCTGCAACCATTCAAATCAAATGTCTAGTCGTGTTCATTTGTATTTACTAAATTCTCATGTCTGCCGCATTAGTAAGAGTTTGATGAGGTGTATGGTAAGAACTAAGAAGGCAGGATGACTACTGTTCAGTTTGCGCCATGGCTCTAAATGATATCTGTCATCGGTTTAACCCATCCGGGTCTCGATTGTTTTCTCGCTGTGAGAGCGTGCGACGGGCAGTGGGCACTCGAGGAAGTGGTTTTCCATCACTGCACATGAAGGTTAATGCATTTAAGGCCCTACATGTGTCTGTGATTGTGGTTTGACTGGGGAGAAGGTTTTGTTCATTGATGAACAGCTACTCATGTGCTCAACAAAGGTCAGCTGAGGAGAAAAGCTCTGGAAAAATTAAACTAAAGCATGTTTTGGCCAATGCATATATTTTAAAAATGTATTTTTCACCATTGACTTATATGATCTATCATGTATCACCATGTATAGGCACAACGTTATAAAACATCTCTTCCATGTTCACCTGTTTTTATTTTTTATTGTGCATCTTTTTCTGACTTTACCTTGACTTTTTATGTCAGTTGCTTGGGTTCTGTTTTTGTCAAATTGAAAATAACACTGAAATATCCGTTCCAAAACCCTCCTCTAAATTGTGAATTAAAACAGCAAATAATTGTGGCTATGTCATGTAATATTTTACTTTCAGTAAGGTTACTTGTTTGAAGTCCTATATTGTGCACTATGTTCCATTCACTATGTAGAAAATAGTAATTGTGTGAACAAGTATCATTTTAGCTGAAGCTTCAGCATCTATTTATAATGTAGGGGAGAGGACTCATTAGATTCTAGAGAGCATTTGATTGGACAAAAAATCTGATGAGAAGCTGAAATGCAGAGAGATGTCAGTAGAATCATTGATCCATGTTGGCGGACGCGAGAGACTGTCAGTTTATCATACAACCGTCTTCATTTTCACATTATCATTCTAATATTCTTATTTGATGCTGAAGAAATATTTCTTATTATCAAAGTTGGTAATGGTTGTGCCGCTTAATAATTTTGTGGAAACCATTTTTAAAGAAAAAATTGAATTCTTTGATATAATTGATATCATTATAAATTAATTTAATCATTATAAATGAAACAAGCTAGTGTGTGTGCTGTATAAAACACATCTTAAACCATGGAAATACGGGCAATCTGAAAAGAGTGGTGCACACTATATAAATATTATTAGCCTGGTTCAAGAATATTAAAAGATGTAATGTTCACCAAGTACTGAAAAATCCAATAAGATGCTTGCTTTATTATGACTATAGCTTATCGGTTGTACGTTTATTTATTTGCGGTCATTTTTTCAGTTGTCTACGTGTTTTTTTTAATCTTTTAAGTTTTGAGGTCAAGTAAAACAAAGTTCAAAATGACTGAAATAAAATAATTATTTCCCAAATAGTGAGACAGGTGGTCAAAATGCCTCTGCTTTAAACTTTTGGTGGATTACGCGGTAGAGAACACCAGGCATCAAAGGCTGTGGACAGCAGAAAATCTCCATGATTGCAGTTAAAGCTTTGGAAAACTGACGCAGGGAAACCGTTAGAAGCTTGAAGTGGTCCAAGAAAAACCATTAAACATGTGGCAATTAAAAAAACAGTATAAATCTAGTATATTTTTCTAAGTGTGAACAGCAGTCCATCCTGCTGGCATTGGCTGGCAACGTCCAGCTGAATTTCCAGAATGAAGAAGAAGCTTTAAAAATCCCTTTCCAACATGCCACTAAAGGCTTTTCCCTGTCTAAAACCCCTGAATGAAATATTTAGATGGAACCGATATCACTTGTGTGAATGCAGCAGAACGGGAGTAATGGGGGGGGGGGGGGGGTCTTCTTTTAGATGCTGCCAAACTGGAGTTTTTTAACAGTGCCAACTGCCAAGGGCATTCGTCTTGAGAGGTTTAATAAAATCCATAAATTGTGTGTGTGGAATGTCTGGGATTGTGTGACGGACAGCCGACAGTATTACCGAGCAAATGAGAAGCAGTCAGTGAGCAGCTCCGACATGCTCAGAGGCAGAGCAGGGGTCACGACTCACACACTCATTAATATTACACTGATCTCAGGTCAGGTTTCAATCTGCCGGGCCAGTTCTCTCGTTTACACAGACGTCAGCGCGTGTTGGGGCCACAGGACACATGACAGCGTGGTGATGGACAGCTCTGTTGTGCAACGGTTAACTAAACAGTGCATTTCACAAAATACCGCAGAAAGTGCGAGGAAGAAGTCAGCCCCTTTGATAAAAGAGGAATTTGCTCGCAAAAATTGAGGCATTATCTTATTTCTTGTTAACAAGATAAATTATCTCATTAACGCTTCCTTTTTCCTGAGATGCACGTCTTGGCAAAGACAATGTTTAAATAAGTTTATTTTTTGCATGTCTTGGCGACGACAATGTTTAAATGAGTTTATTTTTGACGTGTCTTTTGAAGAACTCCTTTCTCATTTCGTTTTTGATTGAAAGTCTTAAAATAGATGCCTCCCAAAAGGAATCCTCCTTACAACCACCAAGGTCAGAATCCAGTTTACTTCTCATAAGAAATTGTAAGTATTCATATGCATGCATTTCGGTATGTTTGCATAGACGCTGACACATGCATTTTAAACATGTTGACAGCATCTGAAATGTAAGTCTATTTTAGATTGATAGAAAATTTAATCCACTGAATTAAGTGGTTGGTTTTAATATTTAATTTACGAGATTAATAAAATGTGTTCAATTCCGTCACATTTATTTATATTTGACATTAGAACAGCCATAAAATGATCAGATATTTGATATATTCTATTTGTGCATTATATTCACAAGTCAAATGATATACGATTCTCCCCTTCTGAAACACTGAGTACCTTTTTTGAGGAGGTGGTTTGACCTGGATGTTGAGTCTGAAGGTCAAGGTCACCCACAAGAACATCTCAACATATCTCATATCTCCAATATATAACATTACTTGCATTTAACCTGGGATCTTTATTACATTATACAGTATTAGATTACTGTATGTAAATTTTTTTTAAAGGCTGCATTACCTACAATAGATACCTACTATGACAAAATAGCTATTTGGCTGTATATTTTAATAATAATTGTAAGCCGTTGACCGAACTAGTTACATTTTGATGATTACGTCTTACGAAAAAGTTATTAAAAATAACACGCAGTGGTTAATCGTGCACAATAAGGCTCTGAATTAGAAAAGTAAATAGATTTGCTCATTAACTTTAAGTTGTATAAAAGCGTTTACCAAACGAATAAATGTTATGTGAATAAATCTAACAGTGCTCATAGGAAAAAGAGACCGAATCTAAATTCACTACCTTCAAGTCCTGGCAGAAAGGCTTTATTAGCCCACCCAGCACCTGTACTTCAGTATGCCAAGTTGGTAATCAAACCTTACTCAGCATTCGGCGCCACATGTGAGGTGCCCATCCAAAGAATGACCTAAGACTGATGGAGTCACACTGTGCGCTAAAACACACAAACACTCTGATTGGGCGTCTCCGGTAGAGAGGGTGCGATGAGAGAACTCGAGCTGTGGGAGACGTTTTTGCAGCTCGTTAAACGCTCTTTAATCACGTCGCGCAGCATGCCAGCGCTTAAGCCCTTTTTCTCTCCGTCAATCGCGAGATGCTTGATAAATGTGTTTAATAACTTCAGGAAACGAGAGCACTTACGCTAACCATCAATCTAGCCGGGGGTTTAAAAGAAGAGGCTGGGATTTCAAATTCTGGAGATTTGACTTCAATTCCTTTTCCAGATATGTATTGGTCGATGTAATGTGTGTACCAGTGTGTGTTTGTGCCTGGGGAAGGGGTGTTTTTAGCACAAGACAGACTCACGTATCTGAGTTCAAATGACTTGTTTGTGTCCTTCAAGGGCAAATATTGAGAGTCCTGAGAACGCTTTGCCTCCTTTTTGGCCTATCACAGTTTAAGCAAGAAAAGTGTCATGATTGAGAGTTGTTGTCATGGTTGAACACTGTTCATAATTGTAACCATGATGATTCTTTGTTTTTTTTCCTCAATTTTACAAGTTGAAATCTCTGTGCTTTGGGCAATAAAACTTTTAAAGGAATTCCTTCCTTGAATGTATTCAATGTGCACTTGTTGTCTACTTCAAAATTTGAAAAGATGATGCAATATTAAAGGGTTAGCTCACCCAAAAATTAAAATTTTCTCAGTAATTACTCACCCACATGTTGTTCCAACCCCGTCCAAGACTTTCATTCATCTTCGGAACACAAATTAAGACATTTTCTGCTGAAATCTGAGAGCTGTCTGACTCCTTTATAGGCCGGGTAATTGCATCGGCCGGCCCACAAAAGTTAGTAAAAACATCATTAAAATAGTCTGTGACTACAGTGGCTCAACCTTAAGTTTATCAAGCGACGAGAACGACGAGAATACTTTTTGTGTGCAAATAAATAAATAAATAAATAATGACTTTATTCAACTATTTATTTTATTCCATGTGGGCCTCTGACGTGATTTCACGAGAGCGCCACGACGAGAACTGAGAAGATGCCGCAGATGGGTCTCGATTTCATTTTTAAAATGGTTCGAGAAAACGTAAAAGTGCCTAACCAATGGTGCAAAATCAATAGCTTATCTTTCACACTTTCCCATTAAATGATCATGAGCGCCATCTTCTCAGTTCTCGCGCATGCGTCGTGGCGCTCTCGTGAACTCGCGTCAGAGGCCCACACGGAAGAAAATTAAACTTAGAATACAAGTCAGTTTTCACACACTCATTCATTTGTAGATATTTATTCCTCTTCATCACTGCTCTCAGAGACGCAGGTTAATGGTCAAATTTGTTGGCTTTTTGTTGAAATATGGCACACAAGTCATGTGAACTGTATGAACAGTAATTTTATAGAAAACAGTTGCGTGAAGATTTTTCCAACAGTGTTTGGAATGACATGAGTGAATAATGACAATTTTTCAGTAAACTGTTCCATGCAATACAATTTCTTTCGCTTTTTTGCTTTCAAAAGAAGAGTGCGGCTTCAGTTTGGGTTCAGATGAGGCATATGTTTGTTAGTTTGTCTTGCTGTGTGTACAAAACAGCACAACTTTGAACCCTTATGTTTTCAGCGCTCTACCCACCCAGCAGCCTCAGGCGATGTGAGGAACTCTCAAATGTGGATGGACCTTTCCTCGAACCTTGAGCTGTGGGGTGTTAAAGTGTGAAATGGTGCGAACAGCAGGGCTTCTATGGGGCCAACTGCTTTCAAACGGTCCATTGTGATGTCTGAGACATTCATACCCAGGTTTCTTAAATTAAAGGGATAGTTCACTTTGAAATTGATTTTTGATGTTTTAGCTTACCTCAAGGGCATCCAAGGGCATCCGTTTCAAAAAACGATCAGATGAAGGTATCTCAGGAGACAGGAAGTGATGCTAACATTGAAGCGCACGTCCTAAAAAGTGAAGCCAAAACATTTTGATCACTCCCTAGTGGCTGGCTGCAGCATATGTCATAAACCCTGCCCCATCTCCATGTAATCGAATTGGACATGAGCTAAGCTAAAATGTCCAATTACACTTCAAATATTTTTTTTGAAGACTGTTTGTCATTTTAAGTAGTTCTCATCAACCGACACATGTTCAAGTGTTTGTTTTTCCCTAAAAGTTGGGTTTTATTTAGTTATGTGATGCTGTAAAAACGGGGTGTAATGTCATGACTGACAGTTGTGTTTGCGATCGAGTCTACGGGAGAGTATGGGTGGGACCTTGATACCATGCGAGTTTAGTGATGGTATCTCATACACATCTAAGATTATTTAGTATGTTGTGCCATCAAATTGTACGATTTAACTTTGTCAATATTTCAATTAAATGGCAATGTTTGTGTAGTACAAAGTCAAGAGTTTGTAAAACTGGGGAAAAATACGTTTTCCTAAAATTGTTTTTGGCTGTACAGTGATTCAATAACCTTAAAGAACCTGCTGAAAGGGGCCCCAGTCTTTCTTCACCTGCATTAGGGGCCACACCCCCAGATCTGGGCTATCATTGTGAACCAGCATCCATTAGAGTGAGGGTCGGATTAACCCCTCTAAAGCATGCATGCTGCAGTCATAAACCTCTTCCCTTTATGCTGTTTACTCTAACAATATCCAGCGGTGTGCACATGTGGGTGTTTAGTGCATTATAAAACCTACAGAATGCCGCCCTCTTATTCCAGATCTGTTTCAGAGTAAATCATCCGAGTATTTGTCAGGTCTCGCATTAAACAGCATGTTGCTCCCTAACATCCCCCTCGGTTTCTCAGTGCCAAAAAACGACGACTGTTCTTTACTGCAGGAAGCGTGGAGGAAACCAGGCTTCATTTATGGCCACCTTACACACTAGTTCCAAGAAACAGCATTACGCCGTCCTCATGTTTACGACCAGCAGCATGAAATGAAAGCTTGTGGAGCTTGATGGAAGTTGAGCTTAAATGCAGCAATTACTATAGAAATCGAGGCATTCTGAAGTGAGCTAAAGAGGGGGATGACGAACAAACACCTGCTTGCAATTTTGCAAACTGAGACTCTAGAGTCTGGTCTTGGTTGGCGTGTGCACTCTGCATCATTTTTCAGATAAGTTTGATTTAGATCCAGTACAAGTCTAAGCAGGGATGTATACTTGACACATGGCCAGTGGATCAGAGAGACTGGCCACATGAAATTAAAAATTCAATTATACTCTGAGGCTGTTTTTTTTTTTTTCTTTCCTAAAATCTCTCTGATGGAGCTGACCCATATGGGCTTTGTTTCTGGGACAGGACATTGAGCGCTGCGTGATCTCTTTGCAGAGGAGGATGAGATGAATGCTTTAAGAACGTGATCTCCGCTTGGGAAATTGCATTTAGTCATTTTGTACATTCTTTCCTTACCCTTGTCAGCTTTTCACAAATGAATATACTGAAGAATATCCAGCGATGAAATTTGAAGCATTTGTGTCGCATTGTGACATTCAAAACTGGGAAAGAAAAAACTAATCTGAAACACTAAAACAGCTATTTACTGCAAAATACATGGCTTGTATTAAGTGAAAAAGTACATTAATATCAATAAACAATATACTAAATAATAATAGTACACAATGTAATAAATAAACGATTTCATATATATATATATAGCATTAACGGAAAAAAATTATTAATTAAAAATATTTTAAAAATATATTAAATCTAAATAAATATAAAATGCATGGCGTTTAACTGAAGTACATTGTTTAAATATAAATAAACAAGATAATAAATGTAAACAAATTAATATGCATTGCTGTATACAAAATACATTGCATGTATAACTGAATAAAGTAAATTGTTTGAATATTAACATAAATAATCAATATATTAAATGTAAATAAATTGATAAATACATTGTTTCATAGAAAAAAAATACATAGCATGCATGTAATTAAATAAATATTTAAATAGAAATAAATGTACTATTAATCATCTTTAATCTAAATTCATTAATACATGCATTATTTAATATAACATGGCACTTAACTTTAAAAGTTAATTGTTTAAATATCAAATAAATGTCATTTTAATAAAAAGTTTAAAATATTATATATACAGTCAAACCAAAAATTATTCAGATAATTATTGATTTTTTATTAGTGGGTGCAGGACACTAGTTCATTTATGTAAGTGAGGATAGCAAGGTGTCTGAATAATTTTTGGTTTGATGTATGTATACAGTATATATAAAATGTGCGTCTTGAAAAAGTAACTTACCTCATCTGTGAAATGTTCTTCATTCATTGTTTTTGACACGAGTCTGTATGACGCATGCAGTTCTTGGTTCAATGAGTCCATTTGCACTATTGCTCGCTTGTAGTTGACTGCAAGAGATTTAGTTGGGTTACTTTGATTTTATTGTGTTTTCTCAATTCATTTGGATTTCTGCTACACAAGGCATTTGAGGTCACTGTTTAATCGAATGTTAAGAAAACCCATTTCCAATGTTTGGAACCAGCGTCCAAAACTAAATTAAGTTTAAGCAATACTTGTCTTTGAGTCTGTAATTGGTTTAAACTGCAATAAGGAAAAAACAGAGTAAACAATGCATGCTGTGTGTGACTCATGCATTCTCAGACGCTTCCTTAGCTGGCTGGTGAGAGCCGTGCACTCTCCAAAGATGTATTGAACTTCATGCCTTTGAGCAAGCATTTTGGTCTCCTTATCTTGACCTATACCGTTCGGGACTGATTTCCTGAGTGCAACCACACGCATTTTGTTGCTGCTTATTAGTTTGGCATGTGTGAGAGTCTTTCTCCCATGCACTGTACCTGCTTTGAATTTGATGCAGATATCCATTTACCAAACCGCACAGACCCCTGTACTCCCGCTCCGCTGTCAGGAGCTGATTCAGTCCCTGAATCAGAGGAACATCTCTCTCTCTCCCATCGGTTTTTCTCCCTTTGAATTTTCCCAAAGACGGGACTGGTTTTGTGGAACACTTGCGTTAGGAGTCATTCCAAATGTTGGTGGTCCTGCGTGTGAGACGTGATGTTGGCCTTCCCAATCATCTTTCACGTAGAGAAATAAAGCTCGAAGAGTTTATGTTAGGTCATAATATCAGTGGGCAACTGGAATGAATCTATTGCTAGTCAAGACATTTACATTTTAAATATGAAAAGTATGAGTTGTTGCTGAGGCATTCATTCAAAGTTTTAGTAAAAAATATTTGTGATTTTTTTTGTCTTTTTTACATTTCGGTTTGTTTATATTATTTTCTCTTTATAATAATACTAAACATGTTATTTGTACATGAAAAATATGTATCATTTGTTTATCATAAATATAATTACAAACATGGATGGATGGATGGATGGATGGATGGATGGATGGATGGATGGATGGATGGATGGATGGATGGATGGATGGATGGATGGATGGATGGATGGATGGATGGATGGATGGATGGATGGATGGATGGATATATGTATAGATGTATGGATATATGTATGGATTGATGGATGGATGGATGGATATATGTATGGATGGATGGATGGATATATGTATAGATGGATGGATATATGTATAGATGTATATATAGATGGATGGATATATGTATAGATGGATGGATATATGTATGTATGGATGGATGGATATATGTATAGATGGATGGATATATGTATAAATGGATGGATGGATATATATGTATGTATGTATGGATGGATGGATGGATATATGTACAGTATAGATGGATGGATATATGTATAGATGGATGGATGAATGGATGGATGGATGGATGGATGGATGGATGGATGGATGGATGGATGGATATATGTATGGATGGATGGATGGATGGATGGATGGATGGATGGATGGATATATGTATAGATGGATGGATATATGTATAGATGGATGGATATATGTATAGATGGATGGATATATGTATAAATGGATGGATGGATATATGTATGTATGTATGGATGGATGGATGGATGGATATATGTACAGTATAGATGGATGGATATATGTATAGATGGATGGATATATGGATGGATGGATGGATATATGTATGTATGGATAGATGGATGGATGGATATATGTATAGATGGATGGATATATGTATAAATGGATGGATGGATATATGTATGTATGGATGGATGGATGGATATACGTATGTACAGTATAGATGGATGGATATATGTATAGATGGATGGATGGATAGATATATGTATAGATGAATGGATATATGTGTGGATGGATGGATGGATGGATGGATGGATGGATGGATGGATGGATGGATGGATGGATGGATGGATATATGGATGGATGGATGGATGGATGGATGGATGGATGGATGGATGGATGGATGGATGGATGGATGGATGGATGGATGGATGGATGGATATATGTATAGATGGATGGTCGGATGGATATATGTATAGATGGATGGATATATGTATAGATGGATGTATGTATGGATGGATGGATGGATGGATGGATATATGTATAGATGGATGGATGGATGGATGGATGGATAGATGAGCGATGCAGGGGGAGTGCCAGGTCAGAGACTGGCACGACCGACACGCTGGGTGAGTGTACTGTGTGTGTTTGGGCTGCGGGAGAGGAGGTGAGGCGGTTCTGTGTGCTCTCGCTGCGATAAGAGGGATGGAACAGTGACTCTGATTGTGTACCTAAAGCCCCGAGGCTGGATGAGGAGCCGTGCAGGAATGCACGCAGCCGTCACAAGTTTGAAAACAAACACTTTTTGGACGTGGTCCTCTCTTTCACACCCAGATTGTCTCTTTCTGGAGAGCTGGAAAGGTGTTATTTTGACCCTGTTTGCCTTGCTTTCTTTGATCGTCACCACTTTCCCTGTGTTTCCACCCACACTTAAAGAAATGTTTGGTAAGGATAAATGGTATTGAGCTTTTCTATTTGAAATTCAAGTGTGTGTGTGTGTGTGTGTGTATGTGTGTGTTTAAAATTCCTTAAATTAGTAACATGAAAATGTTATATAAAATTGTCTTTAATATACAATTTGTACATTTTGTAATTGTGAATCTTTTTCTTGCTAACCTCTCAAAATTTTGTCAGATATATGTATTAAACAAGAAACTGAATTTTGTAAAGGGTAAGAAAATAAACTTAACTGATAAATTCTCTGAAAACAAGCCTACATAAGCAATAGCTTCACTTATCATGCAAATACATCTTTGTTTTAAGGATGTTTTTACGGGAAAACAAGAAAAAAAATGATGAAGAAAAATATTCTTTCGCGTAAAATAAACAGGTTGTGATTTATCTCAC
Source organism: Cyprinella venusta (assembly GCA_038021265.1). Classification (NCBI taxonomy): domain Eukaryota; kingdom Metazoa; phylum Chordata; class Actinopteri; order Cypriniformes; family Leuciscidae; genus Cyprinella; species Cyprinella venusta. The sequence continues at coordinate 27,793,333 of CM075874.1, forward strand.
CTGGAAAGTTCTCGGCATCGGGGGATGATGCCTAAACACACACACGCCAGAAACAAACAGAGATTTATGAGTTCTTATCAATCACAGAACTTAACATTGAACATGTCTCTGAAGCTGTCTGAGTAAATCTTTGACATATAAGCTCGACTTCTCCTGTGAGAACAGATTTTACTGCCCAGATCAGATGAAAGATTTCCTTTCAACACACAGCAGAAATAAACAGATCCAGAGAGATACTGACACTATAATGTAAGTTCTCTTTTCTGTTTTGCTGCTTTGTCCTTTTGAGGCCCCGTCAGACATCTAAACATTTGAGGAAGTGCATGTACTTCTCAGCCTGTATAGTGGGTGTTCTTATCACTCTGCTATATAGATAGTTGATTCTGACAGATTTCTTACAGCTGAAAAAATGTGAACAAAGAAACATGAATGTTTAAGATTCTGCAGTATTTCTAGGTAACATAAAATAAGCTGATTTGTGACATTGACTTCATGTTCATGCTCAAGTTCTGCTATATCATTAAAGCAAAGGTTGAACAAATTTACATGTTTTAACTCAAATAGTTGTTTTGATCATTTCTAATGCAACCTTTCATCAAATTTGAAGCATTTTCACTCATGGTCTCAGACATTTAAATCCCACTTTTCAGTGAGGTTCTGATCAACCTGCTGAGATTTATGTTGATAACTGCTTTTATTTGTAGCAAAAAATTTAGAGAGGTAAAATCAGATGAGTATATGTAATTTTCTAATGTCATGATATACAAATGTAAATTTTTAAATTGCTGATCCCACTGTAAAAAAAATATTTTCATGATTTGTAATCATTTTTTCTTTTGTCAAATCAACTTAAATAATTTATGTGGTTCAGATAACATAATATTTTGAGTTTCTGATGATTAAATCAATCTCCTTCTTTGTATTAACTCAATTTTTCCTTTTCAATGAACTTAAAATTTTAAGGCAACCAGGTTACTTCATTTTTTAAGATAAACCAACAATATTTTTCTACAGTGCAGTTGTTGGGTCTGTATAGATTTGATTTTCCTTGCAGGGATTGTGTGAGATAGAAAGATAAGTGTGTAGTATAGGGTGAAAATCACGGCCTATGGCTATCAGCTCAGCCAATCAGAGCCCTCTATGTGGCCCAGTGAAAGTATGGGAAATAGGGGAATATGGGTAGATGTAAAAATCCTTATCTGTGACCACAGCAATGCACTGATTCAGGCCAACCACGTTAACTACAACCAATTACATCTCTGGTCTGTTAAGTACAGCAGAAGGAATACTTTCTCCATCCATGGTTTCCATCAGTGGTGATTATTTAAACTTTATTGTATAATCAGTGGTGATAATTGATTAATATTGTTTGTTTTTGACAATTTTGGAATTATCCAGACCCAAACAACATTAGGTTGGTACACTATGGTCGCAAAAGATTTTTGGATCTGTTGCAACTTTGCTGAAGATGTTTAGAGAAGAAAGGCAAAAGAGCGTGGTGGGGTAAAGAAGGTGTAAAGTTTGATGGGGGCTTCATAATCTGCTTTGCACTCATGCGGATGAAGGAATGGCCCCACAGACTCACATCAAACCCATATACACAAAGAAATGCCTGCACCACCTCTTGCCCGATAAAGTCCCATGGGTCAGAGCATTTAAGAGCAAATATGACTAATGCTATCTATCAAAATAGCATATATAAAGCCATAAAACAGTAATATTGTGAAATATTATTACAATTTTAAATAATGCTATTCTAGGTCAATATGTTGTAAAATGTCATTTATTCATGTGATGTCAAAGCTGAATTTTCAGCATCATTACTCCATTCAGTGTCACATAATCCTTCAGAAATCATTCTAATATGCTGGTTTTCTGCTCAAGAAATAAATCTTATTATTATCAATGTTGAGAACAGTTGTGCTGCTTAAAATTTTGTGGAAACCGTAATACCTTTTTTTATTCTTTGATGAATAGTAAGTTCAAAAGAACAACATTTATTAAAAAACTTTTGCAATATAATGCATACAAAGTTCTGTCATGAAACACTGGATGATGCAGGCTGATAGGTCTGTTTTGCAATCGCATTCTTTATCGGGCACAGCTGATTGGTTCTTGCTTTATCAGTAGCCAATGAGTTCGCTTTTCAACCTTCAAATAGCAGTTGCAGTGTGCCTTCAGAAACCCTCCACCTTCCCAAGCTCCACCTGTATAGATCTAAGTATTTGTTGCATTGTGTGTTCAAGCTACATCCATCTTTGTTTTGACAGATGTTTGTCAGAGAGATTTGACATCTCTCTCTCTCTATCTGTATGTAGTCTGACTGACGCTTCTCCATTGCCCGAGGAGGTTCTCTATCTGATGTGCCAGCCGGCATGTAATTGCTGTTCATTCAAGGTAAAAGTTTGGAAGTCTCTCCGGAAATTGGCTAAAAGCGGGGTGCTGGTGGCGTCCACGCTCTGATACAGCTTGTCTGCACTCACCTTGCCAAGAGCAAAGGCACATTTGACCTTCAAAAGCATCATAACATTTCATAAATGTACAATTATTAGGGCTGTCAAACGATTAATCGCGATTAATCGCATCCAAAATAAAAGTTTGTGTCTACATAATATATGTGGCTGCACTGTGTATAATTATTTTGTATTTATATAAATAAACACACATGCATGTATATTTAAGAAAAAAATATTATTTATATGTAAAATATTTATATTTATATATAATATAAATTATATAAAAATCTATATACAGTATGTCCATGAAAATATTTCTTAAATATATACAAGCATGTGTGTGTATTTATATCTATAAAATAATTATACACAGTGCACCCACATATATTATGTAAACACAAACTTTTATTTTGGATGCGATTAATCGTTTGACAGCCCTAATAATTATATAGTTTATAAGAGTCTGTGTGCCTGACGCCATTTGATAGCTTTGTTTGAGAAGCGCATGGAAATCTAAGTTGTTATTTAATGATAATCCTGTAGATGACGTTTATGATTGTTATTCTTTAATGTAGTCCTGATGTTGTGTCTGAATTTAATTTCCTTAAACTGACCCTATTTTTCTATTGTAAAGATTCCTAATTTTGTTTTGGAGGTTAATTTGCATCCAAGGTCAAAAAGCACTTTAGTTTTCTCATAATATGCATTGCACCACGTCACCTCATTTCTCACCAAGTCTGAAAACGGTTTGTTCGAAAATTCAGTCTCTCTAAACCCCACCCTTTTCGCAAGCCTTCTCTGCTCTGATTGGTCAGATTGCCCAGTCTGTTGTGATTGGTCTACTGTCAGAAACACCTTATTACCATATCTGAATTTGAAAGGTCTGGAGGCTTCCTCAGTGCTTGATACACAATCATGTCTTCTCGACATGTCCACAACATGAACTGAACTCTTTTAGGCCTCAGCTGTTTGAATTTTGTTTTTAGGGTCAAAGTAGACATTGTTCTTGGGCAGCCAATGAAAACCAAAGGCTGGCATTATGCAAATGTGTTGCATTGATATGTAGGTATGTAACAGGAAGTGAGAATTGCTGATTTTTTTTTTTCTTTTATGAGAATGTCTTTTTATCGTGCACTTTGATCTTTAAAACTTTGCCAATTTTTTTTACATTCACAAACAGCTATTACATACTGCATGAAAGTTAATATTCGAAAAACCACAATAGGGGCATGTTTAAAGTAGAAGAACGGTTAAAAAAACGCTGAGGAACCAGAATCATTCAATTCTTTAATATTCTCATCAAAAGCTGATAAAACTATATTGTCATATTTTACCTTGATACCTCAAAATTCATCTTAAGTTGCTTCTGTGCCCAGAACAGGTCTTAATGGTTGATGTTGATGAATGCCTGTAAGGGATACGCTGCAGGTAGGATATGGTTACAGGTTGCACTAGTGAAGGGGAGGACAGATAAAAAGCCACATGGGCCAGGCAGGATGTTTGTGTTCCAATGAGGCATGACCCTGGGATACTGGGCCAGGGCCTGGCCTTTGAACACAGAGCAGGGAAAAGCAGCTGATCCCTATTTGTCCCCTTTTGATTTCTCCTTCATTATCCATTCCATCCACTTCTCTGGTTCCCTTGCTTTTCACCCTCTCCTCACTCTGCATCTTTCACTTTCTCAACCTCTCTCTCTCTCTCTATCATCTTTCTCTGGGGAACAGTGCATTTTCTCTCTGCGCCGAACAAATGTCATCACCAGAGCTTCCGACTGATGACAGTTCTCAATGGGAGCTCTGATACAGCATTGTGCGGGGTGTTGGTGAGCGCTAACAAAGAGAATGTGTGTGTTTGTGGTCGTTCAGTAGGGCTTTAGTGTTTGTTGATTTGTTTTCACTCTAATATTCTTCAAACAGTGTATGAAAGCTGCCATAAGGGCAAACTGAAGCACATGCAAATGTAAGGGAATTCAACATTTCTAAAATAAATACGGTAACTTTAAAATCATTTAATTAAATACATGCATTCTATATCAATCTTTCTTGGAAGGTTTTACTGATGCAGGAAACAGTATTAATAGTACAGGCCATGTCTTCATATCTAGGGAGTTTAGTGTTTTGTGTGTGTTTTTGCATTGTGAAACACAGGGCAGGAGAGAATCGGTATTTTATTCCATCGCTGTAAAAGCTCTCGTGTTGTTGTAGTTGTAACCGTTGACATTTATATTTACAGGCCTGCTTTTTACAACTCAGAACGAGCGACCGCGGCAGGAAGAGGACGTCTGGGAGGAGCGAATCATGGATGGATAGACTAATATTCCAGTTGGGGCTTTGTGTGCACAGTAAAAGTGCAGAGAGAGAGGACTTTAGTCAAGGGTTTGGACGAGCGGCGTGCCAGATCGCTGTTAAGGCTGTGTTTTTCCGTTCTCACGAAACACCTCGCAGCTCTCATAAATCTCTTTCTCCTCACAGCCGTATTAAAATCTAGTAGATTAAATAGTTGGAGGATGATTAATTTATTGATGCTAAAAAGTATAAATAAGTCTTTATGGCCAGTCAGGCTTTTATCTGCAGTGTCCTGAGTTCCAAGCACTCGTCAGGATAAGGGATGGAAAAACAGATCGTCTAACCAAATAAGGAACGGCTTTCATATTAAGGCTATAGGTGATGTCTGAACTATTGTTGGTAAAATTGAAATGAGTAAACCAGAAACAAGAGAAGTCTGGCAAGCACGGTTCATTTGTGTCCTTGATAAAACGAGAGAACCACCTGCACTATAAACTTGGAGTCTTTGTCCAAAATAACAGTAAGAATCGGCATGATTATGTTGTCCTGGCTCTTATTTGTCAACCAATATGACATTGATCTTCATACCAAGGAGGTATATATATATATATATAAAATATCCAGTGAGAGCTATCCATTATAATTTCTATTCATCTTGAGGGTAGTGATATATCCCAAAACAAAAAAATAGCTGGCTAACATATATTTGAAAGATATGCTAATACGTAGAGTGTAAGTCAGAAGGTTTAAACATTCCAGGCTTTTCTCCATATAATGGACTTCATTGGGAACCAAACAGTTCAAGGTCCAAATAAGAGTTTCAGTGCAGCTTAAACGACATCAGACGATGAATAAGGGTCTTATCTAGCGAAACGATTGGTCATTTCAAAAATAAATAATAAAGTTTAAGTTTTATAAGCACAAATGCTCACCTTGCTCTGTTCTGTGATGAGCGTTCGTGACTCTCCTGTTCAAACTCGTTCATCAAAATGAACAAATTTTTTTTCAAGTCATGACTTGAAGGCTCCTTGATAAGACCCTTATTCATCGTCTGGTGTTGTTTAAAGCCCTTTGAAGCTGCACTGAAACTCTCAATTTGGACCTTGAACCGTTTGGTTCCCAATGAAGTCCATTATATGGAGAAAATCCTGGAATGTTTTTATCAAAAACCTTAATTTCTTTTCAACTGAAGAAAGAAAGACGTGGACATCTTGGATGACATGGGGGTGAGTAAATTATCAGCTAAAGGTTTTTTTTAAAGTGAACTACTCCTTTAACCACAAACTATTGATCAGAAAATTAGAAAAAGTAAAGCAAATGCACTACTTAAAAAGCCATTGCTGTCTCAGAAAAATATCAAAGGCAGAATGTTGAAAGTTTTTTGGCGGAATGTGGGAAGTTGTGTGTGGAGTGATGAATCACAATGAAACACGAGTTACATGTGACGCTCCACAGTCCTGTCTTCGAAAATCGGCTGAAAGAAATATATGCATCTTGACCACAGTGAAGCATGGAGGAAGAGTTGTCATTGTGTGGGGAGCCTTTTTAGCTTCTGCATTGATGTGCTACTTCTCTATGAAAAGTCATTTAATGCTTTGAATATTGCAGAATGGCTTGCTTCCAATTGAAAAGTTGATATCTAAAGAGGAATAATCAGATGTTATTTTTAAATAAGTCAATGCTCCTTCCCAATTTGCAAAGACAACCTAGTGGCTTGAGAACAAATCCATCAGGCTCGTGTTTTGGCCTGGTCAGAGTCCAAGTTTAAACCCTATAGTGAATATAGTTGGTCTCATATTAAACTCAAATGAACTTGGAAAACTTCACATGAACTGTTTGAAGCCAACATTGAGTGAAACAGCGCTACTCGATCTTTCTTTTCTCGGTGTAATTTGGTGGATAGGTCTCCCCCACAGAGAAATGTATTTCTCTCTCTCCCTTTTTCGCACATTCTTTCTTTTCCACCTGTTGGCCATTACAAAATTCCAGTAAGTTTAAATATAAGACAAACATGAGTCATCTATATTGGAAATTGCTCATCTCCGGATCGTGCTTAAAGAGTGCCCCTTCTTCCCGATTATGCTGTTAGATCATCAGAGCTGGTTTCTCTCCAGCAGATTCTGTAGAGCAAGATCTGCACTTTGAGAAAATGCTCACAAGAATGATTTTAGGCATACCTTAATATTTTCTACTGTTTTGCAGAAGAAAGTCAAACAGATTTTAAACGCATTTATAGCAAATTATGACAGATTTTCATTTTGAGGTGATATATCCCTACAATATCACCTTGCATAGGAATATGCAAGGTTAAAAAGTGTGTACTTTTTCCAATTTCTTTTTTCTGACAGTATATATACATGGATCCATCATGCCTTGTTACCACTTTGCAGGCTGGTGGTGTAAGTAATGGTGTGGGGGATGTTTTCTTGGCACACTTTAGGCCGCTTAGTGCCAATTGGGTGTCTTTTAAATGCCATGGCCTATATTAGCATTGTTTCTGACCATGTCTATCCCTTTATGGCCACCATGTACCCATCCTCTGATGGCTACTTTCAGCAGGATAATGCACCATGTCACAAAGCTCGAATCATTTCAAATTGGTTTGTTGAACATGACAATGAGTTCACTGCACTAGAATGGCCCCCACAGTCACCAGATCTCAGCCCAATAAAGCATATTTGGGATGTGGTGGAACGGGAGCTTTGTGCCCTGGATGTGCATCCCACAATTTGCAAGCAACAACTGCAAACTTGAGATGACAAAAGATGCTATCAATATAGATCAAGATTTCTAAAGAAGGGTTTCAGCCCCTTGTTGAATCAATGACACGTAGAATTTTATATATACTGTATATAAAGTCTCAATATGCTGAGATAAAACAACATGCGGCACATAAAATTAACTTAAATGTTACTGTTTAAAGGGACCAAAAAAGATTTACTCATCATTAAGCATTTTTGTTGTTCTTTGCTCTATATTACAATTCGTATCATGTCCCAGATCCATATCTACTGGATTGGCATCGTGTAACTCATTAGAGCTACTGCTGAGGTGCTGTTGAGCGACCACCAGCATAATTAGCACAGGGTTTGTTTTATGAAGGGGCTATTATCACTCGCCATAAACAGCCAAAAGTCGCCATTCTCCACCCCAGCACTCAGGCAGGGGCTTTTTTATTGGTCTCTTGTACCTGACACACGGCACACATGTGTTTCCTTTTGCCATCACAATCGATCAGCATCTCGTCACTTCAGTCGGTCCAAGCGAGGCCAGTCTTGTGGCCATTAGTTTCCACCAATTTTGGTCTTAATTATTCGGTAGGTTTTGATAATAAAAACACATTCCTTGAATCACACTGTTTTATAGGTCTTTGGTATAGTTTTATATGATGGGCTTTTAAGAATGTAATTAGCGCCACTGAGTTTTAACAAGTTTGACCACTTTTATTTTTCTTTCAAATTATGAAATGCAAAGATCTTGTAACTTAATGGCCAAATGTCCCGACTTAATTTAAAACAGGCATCTTTAGGGTCCAGCATTGTTTGAGGACAACTATAGATTTACATTTTATTTAGTTTAAGGTGCTAATGATGTACATTTGAACAGCTAAATATTAATAGTGTGAATAACAACATGTTAACATATATTGTGTTGTTCAATGTTCAAATTGAATTTATGTCTACCATGCTATTCAGTTAAACTTCTTAGTTATGTAATTTCTTTATGGTCTTTCTAACAAGGTGCTTCAGGCTACAATTAGTTGCATGGTTTTGTGAAATACCTTGACTAAAGCGGGTTTATAATGTGGCGATGGAGGGTTTAAGATGTTATTGACCCAAAACTGACCCAGTCAAAACCATAGCAGTGCAACTTACCCTAATTAGCATGCTTTCACTGGGCATCCAGGGCTGATCTTGAAGAAGTGAGTAACTGGGAGAGAAAGCAAAAGGAAAAATAGAAAAAAAAATCTCAATGGCTCAACAGGCACAAATGCACCTTCCTCTGTAATGGGCAAGGGGCTCGTTTTATGGACATTTTTGGACACAATTTCCACTCAATCATGCGGTATTATTAAAGGTGGTTCTGCCACAACACATTCAAAGAGGGGAAATTAGTCTGTTTTTCATTGCACAAGTTTCCATTGCAAACACCAAATGGAAAGGGAGGTTTTTGTTTTTCTGAGTAAAGTTCATGTTCCATTGTTTTTCAGGGTGATGATGTCTTTAACATTTTAAGGCTGTAAGAATGTTTTTTCTTCTTTCACAGACTTCTTTTAAGGAATAGTTCAATCTCCAAAAAAAATATGTTCTTTGTTCTCTGCACATTCATGAGAGTACTATAGAAGAGATGCAATGTTCAATTCATGAATCGTTCTTTTGAGTTGAATCTCAATGAATCAGTTGATCCGGTTCACAAACCCAGTCTGAGTGAGTGAGTGATTCAGAATGAATCCTTTTGTGCTTCACAGATAAAAGAAAGTCACATGCATCTGGAACAACATAGGGGTGAATAGATGATGACAGAGTTTTAATTTTCCGATAAACTATCCCTTTAATTTTCGGGACAGTGTCCTCAGGGGTTGGGTTTTTTTTTGTTTTTTGTCCTCCATGACCTTTTCTTAAGTTCTGTCCTCTGTAGACTTCTGTGTTTAAGTATCCTGTCAGTTTTCTTGGTGCTAGAATGATTCCCAGTAAAATAAAGTAAGCTTAATAGCACCAAAGAGAGTCATTCCACAGTTTGAATTTCATGCTTAAAAAGTGGAAAATATAAAACTTCTGGCTAAGGAACGCCACAACTGCGCATACACACAACATCAGCATTGTGTCTGTGTGCATTTAAGCTGTTTCTTTTTAGACAGTATATCAACATATTCCATCTTAACCATTTTGTTACATAATTAAAATAAAACTGAATTTGGCTTAATTTTATTGGCTGATGCATCCAGCAAAAATGTATGTACCATCAACCAGAAAGAAGATAAAAAAAAAAAACTTAAAGGGATAGTTCAGCCAAAAACGAAACTTCTTGAAATAATTTAAATAAAACTGAACTGAAATAAAATAAGTTGATGTTGAAGTACTAAATTACTAAAACTTAAAAATAAATAAATGCTACATAGAAATATTTAAGAAAAACACTAGAACTAAAAATGACAAAATCACATAAAATTAATAAAACCTGGAATAAACTGAAAATATAAGATAATTTCCAATATTAAATAATTAATGAATTAATAAATGCTATAGTATAATTAGTATAATAAAACTGCACCAAAAAACACTTTTTTAAAATAACTTGTTTTGAAGAACTAAATAATTTTGTTTTTAAGAAAGAAAGTCATGTAAGGTAAATAATGAAAGGTTTTTCATTTTTGGGTGAACTAACCCTATATCTACAGCTGAGGTATTTTTTTTTTTTTAAAGCTTCAGTAGTTTTGTCAGAATTATATGTATAATGGCAAATGGATTTCAAAGCTGAGGCTGAATTACTGTCGAACGTCTGTGTTGAGCTGGTGGATAAGTTTTGACTTATTGTCTCCCTTCACTTGTGTGCTGTCTGATTCTTTAACTCCTTTTTAAACTCAGTGGATGTCAGCTGTGCCTCCAGGTGTCCCTGCTCTCTCTCACTCCGTCTCATTAAGAGCCTGTAAAGAAGTTGGGGGGTGGCATCATAAAATCCACACTATAATGAGTGTTTAAGTGCAAACAAACAAACGCGAGAGAGCTCAAGGGCAGCTGAAACGCAACACCCGTAGTGGCCTGGCAGAAAAACTGCAGACGTTCACACTCCAGGGTGACCGTTCCCCAATCCTCCCTGACATGTCCAGGGCAGAGAGTGATTACTGTGGGACAATAGGGCAGCCTGGGACAGACAGACCACCTGTCAGGAGGTGGGGAGGAACCTTAATCAAAATGAAAGAATCTAACGGCGTCATGCTGATTAATATAAACCACCAGACCCTTTACAGACAGCCGATCCCCTCGCTTGGAAAGGCCCAGGTTGGCTCACGGGTTGCTCAGCAACAGTGAGACTGAATGAAGTGTTGGAAAAGCTCTAGAGCGCCGTTGGTTGGACTCCTCTGTACCGAGCAGCTGTCTCGCCACAGGAATTCAGCAGCCTGCAAATCCCGCTCAAGTCTGCGTATGTTGTAGGCTTTGCTCGGTCTGTTGTCTCAGATTAGATCGATTTCGAAGAGCTTTCGCACTTTTATTAGGTACATGTGTTTCATGTGGCAGCGGTCAGCCCTAAAGAAGCAGTGCAACACACACCATTCTATGAGAAAGACTCTTTGTTTATTTGGATTTTAGGCAATTCTGGCACAGTTAAAATGTCTGAGAACCAAGGTTGTGGAAAATTCAGGCTCCTTTTCGATTCGTAAGTGTAAAATTGGATTGTCCACACTTCTAAGGAAGGAACCTGAATTGGAATTGGAATGACAATATGGAAAAAAAAGTATTGAATTGAAGTATTACAAAACAAAATCTTGTATTGGTATTAAAAGTTATTACTTTATATATATGTGTGTGTGTATTCTCACCTAAATGGTTATGAGGAACACTTAATACTGTGTTTGACCCCCTTTCGCCTTCAGAACTGCCTTAATTCTACGTGGCATTGATTCAACAAGGTGCTGAAAGCATTTAGAAATGTTGGCCCATATTGATAGGATAGCATCTTGCGGTTGATGGAGATTTGTGGGACGCACATCCAGGGCACGAAGCTCCCGTTCCACCACATCCCAAAGATGCTCTATTGGGTTGAGATCTGGTGACTGTCGGGGCCATCTTAGTACAGTGAACTCATTGTCATGTTCAATAAACCAATTTGAAATGATTCGAGCTTTGTGACATGGTGCATTATCCTGCTGGACGTAGCCATCATAGGATGGGTACATGGTGGCCATAAAGGGATGGATATGGCCAGAAACAATGCTCAGGTAGGCCGTGGCATTTAAACAATGCCCATTGATTGGCAAGGGGACTAAAGTGTGCCAAGAAAACATCCCCCACACCATTAGACCACCACCATGTTGCAATTTTTTATTGGGAGAGTGCAACGGGGATGCTAACTGCAGGAATGTCCAGCAGAGCAGTTGCCTGTGAATTGAATGTTCATTTCTTTACCATAAGCAGTCTCCAAAGGCGTTTCAGAGAATTTGGCAGTACATCCAACCGGCCGCACAACCACAGACCACGTGTAACCACACCAGCATCTTCACCTCCGAGATCGTCTGAGACCAGCCACCCAGACATCTGCTACAACAATCGGTTTGCATAACCACAGAATTTCTGCACAAACTGTCAGAAACCGTCTCAGGAAAGCTCATGAGCATGTCGTCCTCATCGGGGTCTCGACCTGACTGCAGTTCGTCGTCCGTAACCAACAAGTTCGTAACCGACTTGAGTGGGCAAATTCGCATCCAATGGCATCTGGCACTTTGGAGAGGAGTTCTCTTCATGGATAAATCCCAGTTTTCACTGTACTGGGTACATGCCAGACTGCGTACATGGCGTTGTGTGGGTGAGCGGTCTGCTGATGTCGACGTTGTGGACCGGTGGGGTTATGGTATGGGCAGGCGTATGTTATGGACAACGAACATAGGTGCTTTTTATTGATGGCATTTTGAATGCACAAAGATACTGTGACGAGATCCTGAGGCCCATTGATGTGCCATTCATCCACGACCATCACCTCATGTTGCAGCATGATAATGCACGGCCCCATGTTGCAAGGATCTGTACACAATTCCTGGAAGCTGAACTACCCTGTGTTTATGTTTTGCTTGTGCAGCTGACAGACCCAAACCCTTATTGTTTGCTTGCCCTTAGAACATGGCTGAATCTTCATCCTCTCCTCTCCTTCCTGCTTCAGTACCACTAACTTGTGCACTGCTGTTTTAATCCCAGAGTATTTCATGATGCAACCGCCAATAGGTCATCTCTGTACAATAGCACATCACACCATTCCCCGCACTGGGATCTCTCATCTGTGAGGTTTATGGGTGGAGAATGTGATGGGATCAGGATGGATGAGAGTGCATGGAGCCATGTGGTCCACTCTGTAATGCCTCTTGCAACAAGCTCCTGTAATAAAAATATCCTGTGTCTGGTCTTGTTAAATACTCCAGTGTCAGGATTAGACGCAGTTAGCATCCACTGCAGCCATTTACGCTGACTATTTCCATGTGTGATATTGCAGGCCTCACACATTTTCAGTTACCTTTGCTCCTTGTCGGCGTGGTGCACCTGCCCGGCTTCATTTCAGGCTGCTGACGGCTTCTCTCATCGGCCGTCACATAGAGTGACCAAATGACCTCACCTCCTCTTCCCCGCTCCCCGTTAGAGCTTGTCGCTGGGACTAATTTATCAAAGGAGTAGGGGGCACAAAGAGGGGCTTTATTCTGTCCCCCCTTCCCATATGAAGATCAACTCCCTTGGAATGTTAACCCCCCACATCGACAACCACAGACTAAACCATGTTTTATCCCTTACAGCAGAATTTACTAAAGACTACTCATTAATGAATAATCAAGAACAAAAAAACGGCAGTTAAATCCCTCTAATCTGAAAAGCGACCACCCTCTTCCGTGGTACTGGGCACGAACAACTGCACTTTACTAGAAGGAGTCCTCCAAAAGTTATGGCATTTTCCCCCTCTGCACCCATTGTGATTGATGGAGCAGCCACAACAGAGGAAACATTGGTCCACCTCATATTCTTATAAACATCAACATGCTGGTTAAGAAAAGCAGGCCTCCCCGTCCCACTGCCAGACGTGTAAATAAGATTCCCTGTGGGAGAAGAGGGAACCACAGCGCTGTGCAGCGCTCTCACGTAGCCTATATACACCAGTAATCACCACCATTGTTTATGCTCCACGGCGCACAAAAAAAAATGCAAGGATTTGTCTTTATGTGGCCATTGCATGCATAACAACTGAAAAAGTCAGACGTGCTAAAACAAAAGTTATTTGCATGTACGCAGTCTGTGCTCAGCAATGTGGCTCCTATTGCACTGACCCCCTCTAGAGGATCACAATGGAAATTCCTCTATTATCGCAACCATATGGCCTGTTAATATTACTAAGAGGCTTTTGAATTTGGTGAATTTTGAATTAATATCTGAAAAATATGAAACCTGAGAAAATTATATACTATAATTTATTATAAATTCAAGTTTTTAAAAAGGCTTAACTTAATAATAATGAATGAGCGATGAATTAGTTGATTAATTTATTGGTTAATGTATTGGATAAATGTGTTATCTATCTATCTATCTATCTATCTATCTATCTATCTATCTATCTATCTATCTATCTATCTATCTATCTATCTATCTATCTATCTATCTATCTATCTATCTATCTATCTATCTGTCTGTCTGTCTGTCTGTCTGTCTGTCTGTCTGTCTGTCTGTCTGTCTGTCTGTCTGTCTGGTTTTCCATTCAAACTCTCGAGTTTTGGAAAACGTGATAGCTATAATGAAAAAAGCGAGTGTTGGTAGCCCGTGGGGTGTCTGACGTGGGTTGCTCGCCCTCTAAATAAACTTTGGAGTTCAGAGGGGGGAAAGAGACTGCAGAGAGCTGAAGTCATCAGTTACCAGACGAGCATACGAGCTGGGAGCAGGCGAGAGAAAGGGAGAGATAGTGAATTGCTCAACCGTTAAACTGTGAGCTATAGAGATTGAGCAGAGAAGAGCGAGTAAGTTTTTTTTTCTTTATTTACCAATCAAGCGCCAAAGTCACTGAAAGTTTCTCGAGATGCTGTGATGAGGATGACGCGAGGACCTCCTACATGCCAGGCTCAATAAATAAAGTAACCTTCACACCTGGACGTGTCGTGCTGGATCACAGAGGGGAATACACACAGTCATTAAGGAAGACCATCCAAATTGATCACCATGCCAATTTAATTTGATTCCCTTCTCCCTATTTTGCTTGCACTGCGCTGGATGGAGAACTAACACTTTCATTGTTTCCATGGAATGAGTGGCTCTCTCTTTGGATATCTCACAGTGGCACATATGTGGATTGCCTCCAATATGTTACTGCCGAATCGGCCCAGGTGCATATGGGCCATTGAAAATTCTGGTTCTCTTGCGCGTGAGCAGAGCTGGGGCTTCTTCCCGATTTAGGAATAACTCATTGAGTTTCGCACAGATCAGAGTGCGCTAAGGGACATTGAAATTGACAAGACAAGCATCATTCCCCTGATTACTATGCAATTACAACTGATCTCCATTGTTTTGATCTTGCATTGTATGGAATACACAAACTGTCAGCATCAAGGCTCCAGGCACCGGCTACACAAACGTAAGTTTTGCGCGCTGCTCATCTGATGCTTTGCGCACACCTGCACCGTGACTTGTGGGCTACTGGTTGTTTCTGTGAATCGCTTTTTTGGTGGTCATGATGTTTTAAAACTTTTTTCTCATTTTAAGAGACTTATAAAGTAAAATTATTGTTTATAAGTTTTTTTTTTAAGTGGCTTATGGAAGAATATTGAATCAGGTGATGGTGACTTATTAAGATAGGCTTAAGGTTTACATGAGAATAGAACATTTTATTTACTTTATGTCTTGGCAAGAAAGACGAGCCATTGCAATAAATAAACAAAAATAATGTAAAACTCAAAATCTAAAAAGAAAACTGAATCGACATCTAAATTTGTGGTTCGGCATATGACAAAACTAAAGCAGTTCAATATTTCTTACCAGCTGGAAGAACTGCATGTGATCGAGTTATTGTTATCAAAGTAGATATGCTATTTTTGTTTTTATGACCTATATCACTGTTTTCTTCGTTCATATTTTGTGACAAACAGCCTGGGTTGCCAAATGTGCTGTTTCCCGCAAAATGGGCTAACTACTTTTAAATTGTGGGATGATTTTTTTTTTCTGTGGTGTGAGGGTTACATTGAAAGAGTTAACCACCCAACAACAGGAAAAAAGTATTCAAATGTTTATGTATTTATTTACTTTTAGATACGCAGACCATCTGTGGTCAAGAACCAATACAGTGAATGTAGCCCAGTGAAATTGTGTTTTAGAGCTAAGATTGGCTAACACAAAAATAAACGATGGTTGACCTTACTCAGAGATGATATAGCTAGCCTACGTTATGCTGTTTACTGTGTTCAATAGTCCTAGGCTATATATGTCATGGGAGTATTTTTACAAGTATGACTTGGTAGCTAGCCTACATTGTTCAAGCAATCCTCTTAATGCAAACAACTTAATGCTTTATACAAGTTGAAAATGCATTACATTGATAATAAAATGGGTGGAATAGGCTACATTGGTTTGTTTTAGGGGGGTTGGTCAAAGCCTATTGGTGATTAGGCTGGTTTTGGGATAGTACAAAGACCTGGCAACCCTGCAAACAGGGTAGCCGGTTGCTTGAGATGAGCCCGTGAAACTGCGCCTGTCATTAAAGAGTGAATTGTTTCTCGTGGTTTCGTTTTGATGGCTTAATTTTATGGAGATTTTATATAGGTTTCGTTTCACCACAGTGAGTTTTGCAGTGGAAAAAACGGCTACTTAATCTTCTATTGGGAAATATTTCGCCGATGAAGCAAACTCGAGCTAGAAGATGCGCAAGTCCCGACAGATGTTTTATTTTTATTAGATACTTGTGTGGTTTTATTCGGACACATAACTCGGACAGACCGCTGGTTTTATAATGTGTTTTATAATCATGTATTAGGCTATATTGCATGTCTTAAGTTACCTTTCATTGGCGAGTTTGTAAAGTTTTGTAAGGGTTTGTAAAGTTTGCTTTACTCTCTCGTTCTGTCGAGCGAGATTGTATTTGTTCATCATTATTATTCTTTCGGTGTGCACTAGCTGTTCGTCTAGTATCTGGCTATCTATGGCCAGTCCAGTTTCTTGGTCGCTCTCTAGCGGCCTCTGCATTACGTTGAAAACCCTTGGTCCCTCGTGCGCTTGGTCTGTTTCACGCATTTATTGACTGTTGCTGCTCACCGATACGCAGACACCTCAGTAAGTTCAGTATTGACAGAAGCACAGTTTACATTTTTCCCCAGTTTGCAACAATGTTGAATACATCCTTGAAAAACAGATGTTTAAATTTAGTTGTTGGTTACACGTTTTGTGGCCCGAACTTGTTGGTTACAATTTAGTTGTTGCTTCCGAACCTCACTTAGGCCAAGGTCTGCACAGGGCCATTGGGGCATCTTCCTTGTTGAGCACATAAAATACCTGCTGGTACACGTTTTATAATTTATTGCACACATTGTAATAGCTTTAGTTGAGGGTAACATAAGGAATTCCCCATTTCGTTCAAAATGTCATTTTAATCAGAAACATCAAGTCAAGTAACCAAATACTAAGGATTGTGGGGGACCAAGTGTAATTATAGACCATTTCAAAAGATGTAAACAACACTGGTCCAGAAGCACTTCCTGTTTCAGTTTGTAACTGTTTTCTTTATTTCAAATGTAAAGAAAACTTCTTAAATAATATGTTTGTTTAACTTTTTGATTCAGTTTTAAATGTTCTGTTGGTTGTATTTTATCCCAGCTTTTATGTAGTGTTAAAAAACTGAAACAGGAAGTGCTTCTGGACCAGTGTTGTTTACATCTTTTGAAATGGTCTATATGAATATTTTTGTTACATAGGAGAAAGAAACACAAATTTGGAAAATAAGCAATGCATCCATGATAGGACAGTATGATTATATTATTTTTTATTTCAATAAGCAAAGTAATGTGCAAATATGTTTTAAAAGGCTAGATTAGTTTGATTGTATATAAACATATGTTCCAAATTAGTTGTAACAAAGCCAATTAGAGCAATAGCTTTTGGTATCAAGGAGCCACAAAAATGCCATTGTGGTTATGTGGCACTCACTGGGTTATTTCAAGTCTGATAGAACAAAATAATATTATGGAATTCAAAATACAAAACCCTTAGCCATATTTTCTGTTTAAAACTGAGATGGTGCCAGAATTGTGGACTGTGGACAGTGGCCAGGACATTGTCTTCAGCATACTAAGTAGTGCTCTCATGTGGCATATGAGAAAAATATGCATCTAATCTGACGTTGACAGCTAGTTGAGCGCACAGCTGTCATTTTGAATTTAAAGAGAAAACAATTTTGGGTTATCCTTAAAAAACAGAATTGTTTTGCTCATTTCAGCATATTTTTGATCAATTCATAGACGATTCAAAATCTGCTAATATTGGAACAACAGTTTTAAAAAGGTTTAAATAAAATAGTTTTTGTTATAAGAGACGATAAAACAACTTTGCGCATCAAAACTAGGCTATTCCTTTCCTGGTAAAAAAAAAAAAATTAACTTGGTTTTCAAAAGTCAACGAATTTGCTACAGCTGAATTGTCAAGTCAAACATGTCGGTCTCAGAGTAACATGAAATATTTAAACCACAAAATAAACTTCATACCATAAAATAAGTATAATGAACAATGCAAAACGCATTTTGAACGTCTACAGCACTTTTTATATTTACCTACAAATCAAACATATTTTGCACGTTATCATATCTGTCAAAAACGTGGATGTCGTTTGGAATAGAACTAAAATGTTGACACATGGGCATCAATCTCTTCACTGGATAGGCTACTTGCCGGCTAAGATATAAATAATTATTACCGATCCATCTGCTTTCAAATCCACATTATTTGAATATCACTAGTCATGACATCAATGTCTGTCAAACATAACGTGATATCATGGCTTTCCGACAAGAGGGAGAATATGACGGTCTGAATAAGTGGCTTCAACTGTCAGAGATGAAAACGTAGGCTACGTAATGCATGACACACGTGGGTGTAAATTTGTTCTTCACTCACTTAAATTGAATCACCATGTTCAGGGAACTGGGTGAAATACTTCACACTGCATGTTAAAGAGAATAAACGCCAATACAATTGAAAGCTTCACCGAGTTAGTAAACATCGTCCAATATGTGTAGGATGATTTTCTTGATTTGAATACTTAATTTCATATTCTTGACCAATATTTTTTTCATAATTTTGGCAATATATGAACTTTTAAAAGAGTGAGCCTGCCCTGAGATGAGTCCCTGTAGGTTGTCGCTGACTCTCATAATGCTGTAATATAGGCTATTTTAAACTTGACAGATGATTTTTATAAAATGTAGCCTACTTTGATCACTATTTTCTCAGTTGTTTCAAAGATTAAGGCAATTATCAAAGTTTATTAAAATATAGTTTCATTTTCCGGGTTATTTTTACATGATTTGTTACATTTAATTACCCCTTAGCAGATTTTGACTCATCAAAATATTATACGAGTGATGTTATTTATAGATACAGGTGTGCAGGGTGAAGGATCTTTTTATGTATGGTCAAATCTTTGCTGTTTAACACTTTGACTGTGAAGTGTGTCAAACATGATGACCGCTGTCCTCTTGATCTTGAATGCATCAGCCATCATCAGAGGCTGCTAATTAAGAGACTTTGAAATGCCTGTGATGGACAGAAACCTGGGTGAATGACCAAGACTAATTTATCAGTTCACAGCGAGTGACCAAACGGTCGCCTGACCTCAAACACTTCCTGTGTTCTGTGTGTCCGTTTCTGTGTCTCCGTGTTGACAAGTACGCCACAAGGCTTTGATTTGCATGTAAAATGGACACCTTTATAATGCCAAGTATTTGTAACATCTTATACTTATAACATCAGAATGTCTTTGCTGCATGAGACTGCTTTGCATTTGCAAGAGTGTTTTTATTTGTGGTAAACCTGCACGAATACACTTTTGTCTAAGTGTACGAGGTCACAGAGGACATAAAAGATGAGGTCACCATTTAAGTCCCACACAGCTTTGTCAATGACAATATGTGGTAACTAATTTCCTTGTGAAAAAAAGTCATGGCTGTGTTTTTTCAGTAAATGATCTCTGCTTGTGTGGGGCCCCCCCAATGTTGTAAATATCCCAGGAAATTAATTCTGTCGGCTTGCCTCACCGACTCACACCACAAGTCTTTGGGCAATAAGCAAATGCTTTTGGTTTAATGTCGATGTCTTACATTTTGTTATTTAATTAGGTTTTAACTCTGCCGCTTTACCGATAGATTCTGGGAATGCTTGCTCTTGTGGTCGTTGAGTTTGAACCGTGGCGAAGCGATTTCGAACGTTCGGATTTCAGGAGTGCTCTTATGCAAGCCGACCCAGGGGCTGTGGCAGTGCAAGGGCAGGCAGAATTCCTCTGTGTAAATGGTTCTGTGAATTAGAGAGCTTTGGCAGGAACACATTTGGGCAAATGGACAGCAGTTGTAAAGATTGCTTAGATATGTCAAACAGAATATCCTTGATCTATGGCAATCTGGCGGCCAAGACTGAACTCTGAAAATCAGGGGAGGGAGAAAAAAGGATAAGAAAATGATGCCCGAGCCCGAGTTCAGTGGTATCTATCTATCTATCTATCTATCTATCTATCTATCTATCTATCTATCTATCTATCTATCTATCTATCTATCTATCTGTCTGTCTGTCTGTCTGTCTGTCTGTCTGTCTGTCTGTCTGTCTGTCTGTCTGTCTGTCTGTCTGTCTGTCTGTCTGTCTGTCTGTCTGTCTGTCTGTCCGTCCGTCCGTCCGTCCGTCCGTCCGTCCGTCCGTCCGTCCGTCCGTCCGTCCGTCCGTCCGTCCGTCCGTCCGTCCGTCCGTCCGTCCGTCCGTCCGTCCACATTTAATGTCATGATGCTATAATGTTATAATGCTAATTCAAATAAATGTTATTTTGAACAAAAACTATCAGTTTCCACAAAAAAATGTAACCAGTGGAACGGTGTCAACATTGATAATAATAAGAAATGTTACTTGAGCAGCAAATCAGCATTTTAGAATGATTTGTGAAGGATCATGTAACACTGAAGACTGGAGTAATGATGTTGAAAATTCAGCTTTGGCAACAGGAATAAATGATATTTTCAGTTAGAAAAGAGTTATTTTAAATTGTAATAATATTTCATAATATTACTGATTTTACTGTATATTAAAAATAAATTAGTCTGTGACAGTGATGTTAGGATCCTCCATTTCCTGTACTTTAACTGCTGCCTTATTGTTTAGATTTACTGATGCCTGTAGAAATCCTCATGTAACATTCTTTCAAGCCGTATCATTTCAAATTACATAAGTGAAACTAGAAGCAGAAGCTTTTTTTTTGGCTTCTCTGAAGTTGAGCTAGGCCAATCTTCCCTTTGCCCCTAACTCACCCTCATCCAGATGCTGAGACAGGGTCAGTCCTTTCTAAAATGCAGAGCCTTTAACCATCTGAGACTGGCCTTTGAGAGACACCTGGAACCGATTGAATTTAATCAGAGATGCTCTCTGAAGCACCTTCCATTTTTTTATTTTACCTTGCCGAATTCAACGAGGTACTGTACTTTACAGTTCGACGCGATTAGATCAGTGAACGTCTGTTCTTCTCACAGTAACTGTGAACTCAATCACTTTTGACTTCTTCAGTTCCCGAGCCAAAACAATGAGGCCATAGTGCATAAACATTATTCACAATCCCTTGAGCAAAAAGCTGAAGAAAATGTTCTCTTAATCCCCTTGAACACAGTCAGGAGGACTATTTCTCAGAAATACCATCTCTTTTTGTTTCAGAGTTCTTCTGTCCAGAAGGTTGTCAGGTCAGCTCTATAATTTAAAAGCAGATCTTATCTTAAGGGATTTGTGAGTGAGAGTCTTTTTATAATATGTCACTAGGACATTAAAAAACCTCTTTGTCATGCATTTGTGGTGGGGCGCTTCAGCACGTATCGACAGCTGGAGGTCTCCGGTGGAGACGAGTCGATTCTGTCTGGGGTTTTGTCACAGTGTGGCTGCTCTGTTTGCTCGCTTATGAACACAAAGGCTACTGTGCTGCCGTTTGCGTGCAAACCCCGGTATGCAACGTGTCTCTGTTGATTAGTTTCTCTACCGGGAGAATCCACAGATGACTGTGCTTCCTGTCGTGTTTATTATTACACTACATTATGGTCACTGTTGTAGCTTTAATTGATGGCTCTGTTCTTTCCTCAGACAACCTGGAACCATTTAGTTGTACCCACCATTACTGTTTGCTCTTATAAATGTTGAGAATAAATGCCAAGTATGTTTTGTTGTAACTAGGTGTTGACAGGAAAAAAAGAAAGAAATTGGATTCCTACATATTTTAACTCTGAAACTGTTTACTGAAGTGTCATTTTTCTCCATGTAAATTTCACACTTTTTTAGAGGAAGTGGACAGAAGGGGGGCTGGGTTGCATTATAAATGTCTTTCCTGTCACGTTTGATCAATTTAATGCATCATTGTTAAATAAAAATATTATCTTCTTTAAAAAACAAATGTGTTGGCCACATCACAAACTTTTAAACAATATGCCATGGCATCCTTGAAATTAACACCAAATGTGAGTGCATTTCATGGCGTGGCACAAAGTCACTCACTAGACACTTTGGCGCGTTGAATTTTGGTAACACTTTATTTTGATAGTCCACTTTAGACATTTTACAAACTATAAGTAACTTTTCAACTACATGTCAACTAACTCTCATTAGAGTATTAATAGACTGTCTGCTTAATATCTGCTAACACTTTATTTTGTTGGTCCCCTAACATACATTCAACTGATTATTAGTGGCGACTACAAGTAAACTTATTCTCCTAACCCAAAGCCTAACACCTAACCATAACCTAACAGTCTACTGACAGTCTACTATAGTATACTAATTCTCTAATGAGAGTTAGTTGACATGTAGTTGAAAAGTTACTTATAATTTATAGACCGTCTAAAGTGACTATCGAAATAAAGTGTAACCTGAATTTTATATAGAACATACATTTCTAAATTGTATAGTCTTCTTAAAAGGCATCTGAAATAAACTAAGTGCAATGTAGAGTTGTCAAAAATATTGCTTTTTCGATACATATCGATCCTGAAATATCTGAAACACGTATGATATTCATTTTCAGCTTAATTGATACACGATAGATGATGCAGCTTGGCTAATAATTATTTCACTTGTTTTGTTTGCTCTTTGCTCCGAGGAATATTGTTGTTTACAGTGAATATTGTGCATAATTTTACTCATTCGTGCGGATTTTGAGCTCAAAGTGTGCACACATAAAGCTGCCTCTCAGTACAAAATTGAGTTATTTTTTGATGCAAGTATTCACATAATCAGTCCGTTATGTTTTAAGTGAACGTAAACAGTTGAGAAAGAGAGACGCATGTGTAGCAGTATAATGGATCCGTGCATTCACGTGTCTTAAAGTGACAGCAGCTAAATTATGAGACATTAAAAATATCTATCTGGCCATTTTCCCTATGGTATCAATGTCAATGAAAATACTGAGTGTCTAATAACTTTGGTAAACCACTAGCCACAGTGGCTGGTGAGCAGAAAAGTGTCTAGCCAGGGCATTGAATGTGAACTGATGTAACACGCTACTAAGAGCTTCAAACAAAACTGTAAATAACTTTCAAAGATATGATCCCACTATAGTCTTGCAAACTATGGAAGTAACACAGTGATTATTTAGTCCTCAAAAGTGTCTATTGAATCAGTGACTTTATTTACAGGGAGATGGATAAAAAAATCCTGTGTGCCCTTTACTCTTGATAAAAGCAGCCAATCAGGTTAGAAATAGCCAGAATGAGAAAACAGAGAGTGACCGAGAGTTGGTTGTGCAACAAAGTTTAACTTTATGGAAATGAGCAGTGATGATGCAGGAACTACTGTTTGATAAGAGAAAACAGACAAACAAAATATACATTACATACAGTAAGACAATAAATATGTTACATTTGATCTAAATATGCTATGTTTTAGAATAATATCATTTTTTGCATCTGCCCACATCCAGATCTTTGCTTTATTTTGTGATGGCAAGCTGACTCCCTCACAAGTAATATTCTAGCTTAAAAAAATCCAAACACTTGCAAATGAAAGAAAAGGCCTAGACTTACACCAGTGGTTTCACTCTCTAGAAAATACATACATTATGTATATCCATTACACTTCTCACATCGTTACATTTTCATACATCATTTTGAGCACACATGTTATTTGATCCTAATGCAAAAATGATGTTTCTATCACAGAGGGTTCAGGGGTGAGCACCCAGGGATGCCAGGGAGGCTGTCAGACCTGCTCCGTTTACAATGGCTGTCTGACGTGCAAACCCAAGCTTTTTATTCACCTGGAGAGGGACGGGATGAGGCAGTTCGGAGTGTGCCTGGCCTCCTGCCCCAATGGTTTCTACGGCACCCGTTCCCCCGACAGGAACGACTGCATAAGTAAGACGCATATTTCACCTCAGCTTCTCCTTGAAATATTTACATTACAGACGGCTTTGTCTTAGTTGAGTCGGTGTAATGAAACCATGGGCTTTGATATGCATGCAACAGCATTCTCTTCTCAGTTCATGTGGTAATGAGTGCATAACCTGTCTTCCAGAGTGTGGGTCAGAGTGCGACTCGTGCTTTAACAGGAACTTCTGCCTGCGCTGCAGAGCGGGATCCTACTTGCACAAGGGCAAGTGCATGGAGAGCTGTCCAGATGGGCTGGTGCCCAGCGATACCAAGAAAGAGTGTGTCCCTGGTGAGTGCTCAATTTAGTGCCACAGATATATAATAGACCAGTTTTTTGCTTCCTTTTTCTGGCCACCAGTGTTGTGTAAGCTACTTTGAAACTTTCCAAACTACAAGCTTATCATAATTTGTTGTAGTAAATCTACACTACACTACAAACAAATGGAAACCTCTATCTCTAAAAACGCTACTTTCAGGAAATTGAGAAAATAATTAAACAAAATGTTGTCAAAGTTGCTATTGTGGCTTTAAAATGGCCAGAGACTTGCTTGTGCCATTATATTGTTAACATTTTACCAAAATCAAGCTCAAATGGAGTTATGATGTCTTTAATCAGCACATTTCTGAGAATTTCAGAGGTGTTTTGTCTGTAATTAGAACGGCTGCATTCGAGGCAGTAATGTTTTCGTAAACTTAAACTCGCAATGTGGGTGCTCACTTTTTACTGTCATTTGGCCAAAATCTCATATTATTACGTAAAGACACAAAGTGCTACTCAGGGACTATTTAATGGATCAACAAATTCTAGACTAAGACACTCTTTTCTGCTCATCAAATTCATAAAACTTAAAGAAAATGTTGTACTTATTCAAACAACCAGTTCTTTATTTACCATTGCATTGCAAACAAGCAGACCTGGTCCAAAATGTGTAAGGCACTTCATTCACGGTAGAGGCGGGGTGGAGTTATGAGGTTTGAGTGACAGTTTGAGGAAAGATTTGTAAATGACAAAATATGGAGATATGAGGTTTCTGCCCGACAGCGATAATATTTAATAGAGGAACAGATTCGCTGAAATTAATTAGACTTTCCACTGCTACATTTAAAGGGACACTCCACTTTTTTTTGGAAATAGGCTCATTTTACAACTCCCCCAGTGTTAAACAGTCGGGTTTTACCGTTTTCGAATCAATTCAGCCGATTTTCTGATATTTGGAAGAATATCAGTAACCAGACAGTTTCTGGTTGAACTTCCATAGTATATTTTTTTCCTACTATGGAAGTCAATGAGACCAGAAACTGTCTGGTTACTGATATTCTTCTAAATGTCAGAAAATCGGCTGAATTGATTCGAAAACGGTAAAAATCGACTGTTTAACTCTGGGGGAGTTGTAAAATGAGCCCATTTCCAAAAAAAGTGGAGTATCTCTTTAAGACCGAGGGCCGTCTAAAATCAGCCATGTGGAGTTTAGATGCACAACATTACTTGTAGTTTCTTAAAAACTACATGTCATGAAATTAAAAAAAAAATGGTGTAGAAACGTTTTCTCAGAAATTTCGAGCAAATTTCACAAATAATTACAAAGAAATAAATGTTGTCCAGTTAGTATGGTTACTACATTCAGTTAGGTTCTCCCCAATAATTCTAGTTAATTTAACTGTGTGTGATGGTTTACAGCATGTCCTGTGGACTGTGACTCCTGTCAGAACAGTGACACGTGTACGAGGTGTGTGCCGGGACACTACCTCCTGCATGGGCAATGTCATCACATCTGCCCAGACAAGTTTGAGCCCAATGACTCAATGGAGTGCATCCCAACAGGTCAGTCTCTGACATACTGCACATCTGCTGTCAAAACCCCTGCAGTGCTGTATGTGTGTGTTATCTGACTTGTTAACTGTGTTTTAGTGCACTGCGAAGTGGGCGAATGGAGTGAGTGGAGCCCCTGTTCGCGCTTGGGAAAAACCTGCGGCTTCAAATGGGGTGAAGAAACAAGGACCAGAAAGGTCCTACAGAATCCCTCTCCAATGGGGAGCCCGTGCCCACAGACTTCTGAAAAGAGGGAGTGCTTTGTCAAAAGAAGAAGATGTAAGTGGCCAGTATAATTATTGATAAATAGGCCCAATCGTCCCTGAAAACTGTAAGTCTGATCACTTAGAAAAGTAAAAAGCTGCTTCCTTTGATGTATCATCCATGTTTGTTGAACTATGCGGGATGAGTGTAATATTAAGAACAAACCCTTAAACCTATGTATAAGAAGTAATAATAGCGATGCTTGACTTAGCGAATGGAATTGCTAGTAGGCTGTTATCCATTTTCCACATCTACGAAAAACATTGACTCTACTCATTTTATTATCATATAAATGTTTGTTTTGTATCGTCTGGATTACAATTATAAATGTACGAGCCAGAAATATTTCCCAACCGATGCAAAACAAATACATGGAGCAGATTCAAAGATCTGTAAGCTTAACCATATTTGGCCAGTTATGTTTTGAATGTTTATTTGTGCAGTGGTATTTGTGGGGCATTGCTGCTTTATGACAGACAGCAGGCCAACTCGATCGCTCTCCACCTCATAAACAGTCAGGGCCTCAGTGCAGAGAGAGGGAAGAGAGGAAAATATAGGAGATTTAAATGAGAACTTCTCTGACTCCAAAGAACAATGATATCGCTTGATCATGCACAGAAAAACACAAAAACGCATCACAATTAAAGGCCGGCTCATACCTAGGATGATAGCTGTAATTATAACAATAAATATCAGTTCTAAAATGGTTCTAAATATAAAATAAAAATGATAAAAATGACAGCCAATCAGAATCCACCTGTATTTAAAGCACTAGATGACATAACTGCAGTGTTTGCTTAGAATAAAAATAAACGATAACGTCTGCTGCCGTGGACACTAATTTAGTTATTAATATAGTTAAATGTAATACTGCATATTGTATGCAGTATATATGCAATTAGCAAAAAAAACATTGTTTTTAGTATAATAAATTCAGTATAATTAACATAAAATAGTATAATTAATAACTAACAGAACTGTTAAATTATCAGGTCACTCCAAATCAGTCACTTATGAAGTTTCTTTTTATGCAGGAACAGAGCTGCCATCTCATCTTAGAAGTGTGTTCTCTCTTTCATCACAACCTTTTGCTTGTGCACAGAAAGACTTTTCGTTCCATGCTAAATCAAAGGAGTCAGTGCAGTGTTGATCCGCCGGGGGCCACAGCTGAGGGGTGCGTTTCAGGCTCGGTTATCGACCTCGCCCCCGCTTGTGATTACCCAGCTGCCCCAACTCCTAGAACATCAACTGCGCGCTAATTATCTGCCGGGGTTCTGTCCTGTCCGTGTTTATGTTCCACATACACCAGCAGGGTCAGTGGTCCGACCCCCGCCAGCTCAAAGTAATCCCAAGCCGCCCTCTGACACTGATACATCCTCCTTGTCCGCCCCCCGCTCCTGATACACACACACATGCAACTGCTTTACTTGTTGTTGCCACAGCCAAATTCATTCTTCTCCCGTTACTTGTCATTTGTTTTTCTTTCTTGTTCTCCCTCTGACTAATCCTGACCTTTTTCTTACACAGCTTGTCCAAACGCAACCCCTGTCCTTTCCCTTTTGGACTTTCTTAAAAACTCAACTCCTGGTGTCAACATGTGCTCTTTAGGTTTTTAATATTGAGATAGAGAGAGGGATGGATGGATGGATGGATGGATGGATGGATGGATGGATGGATGGATGGATGGATGGATGGATGGATGGACGGACGGATGGACGGATGGATGGACGGATGGATGGACGGATGGATGGATGGACCCACAAAAATATTGATAGATAATTATCAAAACAATAGAAGTCTATGGAAAATCACTAGATAGATAGATAGATAGATAGATAGATAGATAGATAGATAGATAGATAGATAGATAGATAGATAGATAGATAGATAGATAGATAGATAGATAGATAGATAGATAGATAGATAGATAGATAGATAGATAGATAGATCAACATGTGCTCTTTTTAGGTTTTTAATATTGATATAGAGACAGACTGACTGACTGACCGACTGACATGGATGGATGGATGGATGGATGGATGGATGGATGGATGGATGGATGGATAGATGGATGGATGGATGGACCCACAATATTATTATAATTATCATAACAATAGAAGTCTATGGAAAATCACTAGAAATATACAAAAACAAACTTGTGTGTGATATAACAATGTTAGTTTTATTTTGAATATAAGTACAGAATCTGGAATCCCACCATTGTTGTTTTGAGCTTGTGTGTGTGTGTGTATCTCAATCGTCCACTGAACTCTGTATGTAGCCCTGCACGCCTCTGCCCTCCACACTAGTACCAACTTCCCTAAGGGAGAGCAGCTATACTGGGCCTTCAAAGCCCGGGCATTCCTCCTGTGGGACGAGCCAGAGCCCTTAATCCCTGCCTGGCTCCTGCCAAAAGCCCCCGGACGACAGCATGCCTCCCTCCACCCCACCCCCAGGGTTCATTAATGAAAATGTGCCCTACTGCACCCGACATCATATCCTATTTCAACCACCTCTACCGCTGTGCCCTTAACAGCAGCAGACTGGGATGATTTGGGTTGTCAGGGTTGATTTTAGAGCGTTTCACACTTTCACTCTTCCATCTGTCCTGACACACTTTTCACCCTCACATCTCCCTCCTCCTTTAAGATCTCCTTCTTTTTTCCCCTCTCAATCTCTCTTTCAAGAATACTGTATAATCAGAGCCAGATGACTCCTCATGTCACCTATGTTGAAACATCTAGATAGACACAACTATGAGACTAACTTGTTCCAAAGCTTAGCTTGCAACATATCCTACAGGAGGATGGAACTGCAATCCATTGATTCATCCAGAAATGATGAATAGACCCATTATCAGATGAATAGACCTATTTTCAGCTGTTGATAGAGCACCTGTAAACTTATGCTCAGATTCAACTTTAAATGGAAGCCCTTTGCCATCCAAGAGTTAAACAAAACTTTTAGAAAACACTTCATTTCTCATGATATTGCACTTTATTCTACCTTTCAAAAGTTTGGGGTCAGTAAGCAGTAAGATGTAATACTTTTATTCAGCTAGGATGCATTAAATTGATCAAAAGTGACAATACAGACATTTATGATGTTACAAAAGATCCAAAAAATATTAAGCAGAACAACTGTTTACAACATTGATTGAGCTCAGCATATTAGAATTAAGGATCATGTGACACTGAAAACTGAAGCAAATCTTACTTTTAATTCTTATTATCTCCTTTTTTACATTTTAAATTCACTTGTTTTTTTCTAAGGCAGAAACTGTCTTCTAAAACTAAAGGAGTATCCCAAAAGAAGAATTCACAAAATAATCTATTTTTCAATTGTTTCTCCTATAGCAATGAGATTAAATAGAGAACAAATGGAGACTTTTCCAGTGGATCTTTCCTGTTTTTTCAGATGGGGCTCCTGAGAAAAAGACTTAGTATTCTCACATGGATCTCCAATTTTCTGATTTCTCATCAAATTCCTTCAAAACCAGCATCTTCTATGCTACCCATTTTGATTTTATGACACTATATTTCATGCTGTATGACATAAATGGTCTTATTCGTGTCAAAATTGATACGTAAATCTAACATAACTTCATTAGGTCTCTTGCATGAGCTTTGAACAAGCAACCTCTGAACCATGACATTTTCCTCTGGGATTTCCTCTGCTACTGCAGTGGAGACCAGACGCTCAAGAACATGCTGAGGAAATCACTCGTATTCATTTCGTCGCTTGACAGTTTACTGAAAAACTTGACAGCCTTCCATCTCTGAAAGAGTGGCAGTAAACATCTCCATAATAATTGCCACAGCGCTCTGGTCAAGTTGCGCCTTGGTTTATGGGAAAGGCAGAGGATTACGCCTAATCCACTGATCTCCAAATCGTCACGACAAAGACAACAGTGTGCGTGAAGGGGGACATCCTGTGTTTAAAGAGGCTGTCTCTTTAGTGAGGGGAGGTGACGACAGCGAGTGAAATGTGTGTGCGCGCGCGTGTAAGATTTGATCTGTCAGACACCGTACATGAGTCAGCCCATTCAGAATGCACAGTGCAATCACAACATCCTCGAGCCCACGAGAGGTCGAAGAGGGGGATTTCACTTCATCCTCCTGAACTACTTTCAGTCACAAAACAAGAGCCGTCAGTGGCCCCCTATCATACCCCAGGAATGTGTGGGTCAGTGTGGGTTGCAGTGGGCAGGGAGTCCGGAGAGAGTCCGGCTGATTAATAGAGCCTGCTTTGGGGGGTGGGGGGAGCAGAAGCGGGGGAGAGGTGGCTGTCCACCTCAGCACTTTTCCAATCCTCATCTGTGCCCCACCGATAAGCCTCTGACAATAATGGAAATTGGCTAGCCGTGAGCGTTGAGCAACTGCGAGATAAAGTAATATTAACAGAATTTGTATTTTAAGTCTTTCTATTTTTGATGCGCTAATCGGTTGTTAGCTTATTCTGCTGTCAAACATTCAGCTGGGCGGCTTCACCGTGGTTGCGCATCTTGACAGTTTTATTCCAAAGAGACGTACTGTTCGCTAATTGCAGGAATCATGTTCCTGGAAGAAACTGGACTGGTTGCTCAAGAGCATAATGATGATACTCTCTGACTCTGTAATTAATGGGACGCCGCCTGTCTTTTTGCATTTCCAGTGTCTAATTAATCCGAAATTAAAAAAAGGTTATATAATTCACTCACCCTCATGTTGTTCTGAAACCATATGCTGTTATTTGTTGTTTAAGGTAGGGTAGGCAATTTCGGAGAGGCTAGCAATAGAAAGCTAACTTTGAAATTATAAGACCTTGCGTTAACGCAGCATAAGCTCATTGTTTTGGTTGAGGAGAAACTGTAAATGGTGGCTGTTGTTTTTTTGCGGTGCTCGGTAACTGTCTACAACTCTGCATAGTCTCAAGAAACACATTGGCGATGCAAGCAGCGTGCGCGGAGGTATGGAAATACATTTGTTGACAGGCAGGTAGGACATCCTATTATTACATTCGGACCGAATGAAATGATTGGACGAACGTTTCTTGGTCCTAAGACTTCCACAGAAGACATATAATTTTTTTTTTATATATATTTAGACCGCTTCTATTATTGATTGATATCAGAATGTGAAGAGCGTTTCCCAACCGGTATGACCAAAAGTGTTTGTGAAAAACAGTTCTGACTCTACCTGAAAAATCGTTGATATCTTCACTTCTCTGTACAACAATGTTCATCGTGACCAAATTGGTCCAAAAAGAGCCAAAAAAAAAAAACACACAAAAAGAAGCACCTTAAATTATATTCCATGCAACATTTGCATTGTATTCTTTTTGAAGGAATAAGCTATGTGAGAAATTGACTGAATACGTTCATATTCCCATAAACACTCACCACTAGGATGTCATTTTCATTCTTAATATTATTTATATACCATTTTAGTATTTATCAATATTTAGAATTTTATTTTAGTTCAACCTTTATTTCAATTTTAGTTTTAAAGTTCACTAAAAAAAACCTCTACCCCTTTAAAATACTGATCAACCATTCTTTGACAGTGTTATAGAAAGACAAATGAAATGGAAAAAGTTGTTGTACAAGACTGTCATCTTGTGGTAGACCAGACGCAACCAATCGCACAAGCCACCAGATGGTTCTGCTGTTTCACAACTTCATAAATGGGTCTTCAACCTGGATTCCATCAAACTCTTAATAATCTATGAAAAATACTTTTATAGAAGTGATGATTGCTGAAGGGATGTCTCCCAACCAAAACAGCCCGAAATGAAGAACAATGGTCATCTTAGGTTGATGAGTAATTCCATCTGGAGAGGGAGAGAGATGAGGGATGATGGGAAAATCACTAAAGCCTGATTAATAGAATGATAGAATGATTCAACATGCCTGTATGGGAAATAAATCAGCTCGGATGCCGGCCAAACTCTGACTGGTCATATTGTGTGTGTGTGTGCTCTTTTTCTGGTTACAATACTTTCTCTTATTCCAGATTAATGAGCAAAAACATTGCGAGTCATTTTTCCGTGAAGTGTAAACATTGTGGTGATTAAAAACTTTGCGATTGTTACTTTTGAACACACACCAAACTGTAAGTTTAAAAGTGTAACACATTATTTTAATAGATTGCTAAATAGAATTTCAATTTATTTATGTGATGGCAAAGCTGAATTTTCAGCATCATTACTCTTGTCTTCAGTGTCACGTGATCCTTCAGAAATCATCCTAATATGCTGATTTGGGGCTCAAGAAACATGTTAAAAACAGCTGTTATTTAGTGGAAACCATTTTTTCCCAGGATTTTTTGATGGATGTTTAAAATAACAGCATTTTATTAAATTGAAATCTTTTCTAATGTTGTAAATGTCTTATACTGTCAACTTTGATGCATCCTTGCTGAATTAGTATTAATTTCTTCATCAGCTCATGTTGTTTTTCTATGAAGAGTTGTTCTATTACTTCTCTAAGTGATCAGATTTTCACCTGGCAGATGATAAAATGGGCAAACAGACAGATTCATACTGTTTTAATGTTCAAAAAATAGCTCACACTTTCACCAATTGTCCTTGCAGGTAAGCCAGCGAAAGGCCAGCGGCGGGGAGAGAAGAAAAAACGCTTCAACCTGCAGGAGAAAGACAACGTCGAGGCCCGTCGAGAAAGGAAGAGAGAACGAGAGAAGGAGACGATCGACCGAGAGGACTCGGAAAGCCGGAACAAAACAGAGCACCGTCGCAGGAGGGACCAGAGCAGGGACGCTGGAACAGTATAGAGAGATGCTGCTCCTCGCTGCTCCTCCGCTGCTGCTCTTCTTTCCCCTATCAGTCCGTGTCACCCCCTCACTCTCTTAACCCCTCGCCGAGGGGGTGTTGCTGCTACCTGTATAATTTAAACGTATACTGTATATGCACATGAGAGAGGGGACGCTCGTCATCCACACCGTTGCAGACAGTCAGGACGCCCCTCGAACTTCTCCTCCAGAGGGCACCCTTCACCCCCGTGGCCCCAGTCTGGTGCTGGATTGAGGCTGAACTGTGTAGCGTGGGGCTGGGCATTTCCGATGATCCGTGGAATGGTTTTTAAAGGGGGTCCAGGTACAGCACTGTATCATGGTTTGAATGTAGGTTTTTGAGACATTAGAGTTGTTGTATAAACGTCTGTATTTTTTTTTATTTTTGGGGGGACTGAGTAAATTAAAAATAAGCATGCTTACTGCCACCGCGGACAGTGCCTGCCGCCAGAGGCTGAGACTGCATGCTGATTGGTGTAAATGGCTAATGAACTGTCTTTCTTCATACTGGATGAGCAACAACACTCTCGCCGCAACGTTGTAACTTCAGTTTTCTCCGAACAAAGTGTTGATTTGCCTGTCTGTATAAACAGGATCTGAGCTTTCCATTGAAGCCATCTGACCAGAAATCAAAAGCACCTGTATGTCAAATAAACAATACTGAGTTTGTATTCGTTTGTAATTTATTTATTGTCTCAACAAGCATAAATATACATCAAACACAACAGTAGCTTGGCTATAAATGTTTGGTGATGTATAACACCATATAAAGATTCAAATATTTGGTTTATTCCTCGTGTATTATTTATCCACATTTCAATTTCTCTGTGATTGATAGATAGATAGATAGATAGATAGATAGATAGATAGATAGATAGATAGATAGATAGATAGATAGATCTATCTAATCAAAATTATGATTTATGTTTATGCTGTTAACATAAAAAATATACACTGCTTCCAATAGGATTTGCTACTTTAACAATAACAAGCCTTTAAGGAATAATGTTCAAGAAGTTTTTAAGAATTCCAATTGAAGGCTATACATAAATTCTAAACTAAAACATACACAGACACACGCACACACATGTAATTACGGGAGAAATTGATACTTTTAACGAAAATGTCTTTTATACAATTTTGTATCATATATTTCTGTTCATAGCTATATGGCTTTAATGTATCCTTCCCTAGTTGCTTTATTTAGAAGGTTAAATTTTTGTTTAATTAATTTAATACCAATAAAAACTGTTTTTTTTGTTTGTTTGTTTTTTTTTTGTCATTTTCGCGAAGTTTGGGGTGAAATGTTGTGTTAACAACTCCACGTCCACTCCAGTAGGCGGCGGTGACGATTATAGAGAGATAGATATTAAATACAGCAAAGCTGAAGTTAAAAATAAAATTAATGAAAAATGTCAGTTTCTTTGGGACAATGAACAGACTGGGAGATACTTGTATAGAATTCAAGGTAAAGTGGGAAAGAGCAGAAATACATACAGGAAAAGGCAAGAAGAAGATGTGGTGTCTAGAATGAGATAGGACATAGAACGTTATTTATAATGAATAAGCATGTTGATGGAAAATGTGAATAATGTAATAGTCAAGAGACAGTAGAACGTGTAATTATGAATTGTCTTAAATACCATCAAGCTAGGCAAAGATCGATATCACAACTAGGTGAGAATGGGATTACCCTAAACTTATAGGAAATATTGCAAAGAGGGTCTGGTGAAATTTGTTTTTATTTTTTGTTTTATTTTTTAAAGATAACTGGGTTAGTTAAAAGAATTTAAAAAGTGTAGTCAGACCTTGCAGAGTATGAGTTTGACCAATTGATCCTCCCAGATGGTGGCGGTAATGCACCAAAAAGCTGGTTGCCAACCGCCATATAAAGAGAAAAAGAAGATCGCCGTAGTGTTTTCACCATGGTTTTCACACGCAAGACAGCGGTCTAGTAAACACGAATTTTTCAATCTGTGAGCTTTCGTATTACGGAGATAAACATAGAAATGTCTTTACTCTTAAACATTTATCTCGCTTAATATATCGGTAGTTAAAGTTTATGTTGTGTCTAAAACTGTTGTGGGCGTCTTATCATTGAGATGGCGGTGTGTAACTTTTTTATTAACGCGCTGTGACTTTTATGATATAACTTCACAGCCTCCGATTTTAAATTCTTCGTCGTCGTCGTCGTCAGTTTTAATCATAAAGAGCAGGAGCTTAAACAGTCATGTCAGTGACAGGTAACGTTAAGTTAGATTCGCCAGATGAGAACGATGTTTTCCCCCATCAGTCCACTGGTCTGAGTGAAAGGACTCTGACACCAGAAGAGATCGAGAAACTCACAAGTGACCGGGTCTTAGTCTCAGACTTCAAGCAGCAGAAACTCGAAACGGATGCTCAGAAAAACTGGGACTTATTTTATAAAAGAAACACGACGAACTTTTTCAAAGACAGACACTGGACCACCAGAGAGTTTGATGAACTGAAAAACTGCAGAGAGGTAAATGATTTTGCACGCATTTGTTGTACATGTTTAAGTTCGTATGGATGAGTGTAACGTTTGCTCTATTCTTCCAGTCTCAAGGACAGAAGCTGGTGTTGTTGGAGGCTGGCTGTGGGGTTGGAAACTGTATTTTCCCCCTTCTGGAAGAGGATCTCAGTATCTTCATCTATGCCTGTGACTTCTCTCCACGAGCTGTTGAGTTTGTGAAGGTAAAAGTGATGGAAATGTGTTTCCTTTCAATGTAAAAAATCAGTTCACCCCAAAATGTAAAAATTATCCCATAATTTACTCAGCCTTAAAGGGATACTCCACTTTTTTTGGAAATAGGGTCATTTTACAACTCCCTCAGAGTTAAGCAGTTGAGTTTTACCGTTTTCGAATGTATTCAGCTGATTTTCTGATATTTAAAAGAATGTCAGTAACCAGACAGTTTCTGGTCTCATTGATTTTCATAGTATATATTTTTTTCCTACTATGGAAGTCAATGAGACTAGACACTGTCTGGTTACTGATATTCTTTTAAATATCAGAAAATAAACAGAATGGATTTAAAAACAGTAAAACTCAACTGTTTAACTAGGTGACTTTTTTTTTGGTGACATTTTTTTTCAGCCAAATACAATTCTGAGGTAATGTTAAAAAATATCC
Source organism: Cyprinella venusta (assembly GCA_038021265.1). Lineage (NCBI taxonomy): Eukaryota > Metazoa > Chordata > Actinopteri > Cypriniformes > Leuciscidae > Cyprinella > Cyprinella venusta. The sequence continues at coordinate 27,829,402 of CM075874.1, forward strand.
TGGCTCTTTCAAGCTTTATAATGGGAGTGAATGGTACCTTGATATTTAAAGCACACACACACACACACACAAAAAAAACGCACTCACCCATCTTAAAAATGCTCCACACGGCTCCAGGGGGTTAATAAAGTCCTTCTGAAATGAAGTAATGTGTTTTTCCATATGTATAATTTTATAAACTATAGTTCCTGGCGGAAGAGTGATATCTGACCCGATGCATGACATATTGGCAAACTCAGAAGCGCAGAGGATAGAATAAAACAAAACACCAGTCATGTTCTCACATTTGAACCCTCAATGTCTGAAACGGTAATTTGTAAAGAGAAATGTCAGAGAATTTGCATATTTAGCTTGAGTTTGTTGCCCAACCCTATTTGTTTGAACCGCGAGAGATGTCTACTCTCACCTTAGCTTACACTGCTCCTACATCCTATGTCATATGTCAAAACTAGATTCTCTCATGAACACGTAAATTACCAGAAGTTTTTAAAGTTATAATTATGAATATTTTTCTTACAAAAACAGAAGGCCTTTGTTAACCCCATGGAGTCGTATGGATTACTTTTATTATTGAAGGATGCATTTTTTTTTATTTTTTTTTTACTAAGGTACTATCCACTCCCATTATACAGCTTTGAAGAGGATATTATTAATATAACTCTGATTACTTTTTATTTGGCTGAAAAAGAAAGTCATATACACCAAGGATGGTTTGAATGTGACTTATTGGATAATTTTCATTTTTGGGTGAACTCTCTAAAACCACATCTGGTCAAACTTTTTCCTGCCGTTTAATGTTACACATTCATACGCTAGTTGTATATTGTATGTAGTCTGTCTTTATTTATAATTTTTTATTATTATTGCAGCAAAATGCTTTGTATTGCACTGAGCGATGCCTTGCGTTTCAGTGTGACCTCACTAAGGATGATCTTCAGGCCACCATACAAGTGGAAACAGTAGATGTAGCCACATTGATATTTGTTCTGTCTGCAATTCATCCTGAAAAGATGCAGAAAGTCCTAGAACAAATTTTTAAGGTACTGGTGTGGTCAATCTGTGGTTTAAGGTATCACAGTGCATCAACTTTTTTATTTAAAACAATTAAACTTGACTGATGGTGATTTTGCATAACTCAGTTTCTTTGCCTTCTGAAGTAATTTCTCCTTCCTAAACAAACTTTCAGGTATTAAGACCAGGAGGTATTGTCCTCTTCAGGGACTATGGACTGTACGATCATGCCATGTTGAGGTTTAAGTCTGGCAATAAACTGGGCAAGAATTTCTATGTAAGACAGGATGGGACCCGTTCCTTTTTCTTTTCAAGAGGTCAGTGTAAACTGCTTGTTTTTGATCATCTGTCTTACTGCATTGAAGTTAATGTATCGTTTCTTTTTTCTTTCATTTGTTCTTCTTATAGAGTACTTAGCTGGTTTGTTCCAACAGGCAGGATTTGAGACTCTTGTGAACGAGTATGTGCTGAGAGAAACTGTGAATAAAAAAGAGGGTCTGTGTGTTCCCCGGGTGTTCCTGCAGAGTAAATTTTGCAAACCTGTTACCTCAGAATGACCAGCATAAATAAGCCACATTTTTGTACATTTTTCCCCCCCAGTCTTGTGCAGTAATTTATTAACTTTCTGACGCAAATGTTTTTGACTATCTCAATAATGAAATAAAATCAGCAGACTTTTCAGTTATTTGGAATTCTTAATTTCAGACTAGCGTATTGTCACTTCACTTTTATTTATATAGTGTTTTATGCAAAACGGATAGTTTCAAAGCAGCTTCACAGTAATAAACAGGAAAATAACCATATCAGTGATGCAAACAGAGTTAAATTTAGCTGTAAAGAAAAGAAAATAGTGTCATTGTTCTGATGAGGTCAGTTTGGTGTTGGTTCTCTTAAGGGGGTGGGGGGGGGAGTGATTGCGATTTCACTTTTTTGATTTTAAATAGTGTGTAATTTTGCTGTTGGTACATGAGCAGAATCTGCATATTTGCAGCGCTGAAAGTTTAGTGTAATAGTCCATGAGCCCAGGCCACAATTTTCACTAATCGGTCTCGGGCTCTGGCTGGAAGGTCTCGGGCTCAGGCTGGAAGGTCTCGGGCTCAGGCTGGAAGGTCTCGGGCTCAGGCTGGAAGGTCTCGGGCTCAGGCTGGAAGGTCTCGGGCTCAGGCTGGAAGGTCTCGGGCTCAGGCTGGAAGGTCTCGGGCTCAGGCTGGAAGGTCTCGGGCTCAGGCTGGAAGGTCTCGGGCTCAGGCTGGAAGGTCTCGGGCTCAGGCTGGAAGGTCTCGGGCTCAGGCTGGAAGGTCTCGGGCTCAGGCTGGAAGGTCTCGGGCTCAGGCTGGAAGGTCTCGGGCTCAGGCTGGAAGGTCTCGGGCTCAGGCTGGAAGGTCTCGGGCTCAGGCTGGATGGCTCAGGCTGGATGGCTCAGGCTGGATGTCTCGGGCTGGAAGGTCTCGGGCTGGAAGGTCTCGGGCTCAGGCTGGATGGAACCAGCGATGAGGAGGGTTCAGGCTCGGCGGGTTCAGGCTTCACCAACGGTGAAGGCTGACCCACTAAACCACAACACATGGTCCAGGTAACCGACGAGGGTTCCTGGAAACACTGCTGCTGAGGCTTGCTGGTACAGCTGATTGTCCAGGCCCAGCCAAAAGACAGTCTTGGATATATCATCTGACCAGCTTACCCCAGCAGAGAGTTCCAGGAATAGAGACAAATGCTCCAATTCAATTACTTTACTGAAGACTCAAACCAGGTACAGGTATACGAAGACGAGTAGGAACACTCACAAACTCAGAGTAACATTTAACAACGACCGACAAAGACTGACTGAATGAGGGAGAACTAAATACAAGCAGGAATCAAGCATAATGAGGTGAAAACAGGTGATACAGATGAACAAGGATGAACAGGAGGCTGATGAGGGAGTGAGTTCAGGTGTGGCGACAAGAGGATCCTGGGAAGTGTAATACTGATGACAAGACAGACGGTGCAGACGGACTGTGACAATTAGATTGCTTGTAGAACAAAAATGGTCTGAGTAATCTTGTTTTGAAAAATCTAATTAATATAAAACAAAGTTGCAATAATCTGTACTTTCGCTCAATTTCTCACAGCTGAGTCATAGTTGAATAAGTCGAGAAGTGCCTGTAGCCTCCAAGGATAACATATAGCAAAATAAACTGCAAGACTCACCTTTTCAGATAAACATACTAGCTTATCTGTACAACAAGGTATGGAGGAGTAATATGAAACTTGCACCAGTCATGTTGCATAATATTATTTCATATACAGCACATACATATTTTTTTCAAATTGCTAGATCATGGATTGCCCCTCCATCATGGTTCTGAGATCACCAGATTACAGACAGTCTTGTCTATCCACATCTAAAAAGATCCCCCCTTAACATCAATATCTTTTGAGATAGACTTACACATATACAATTTAGTAGATGCAAAAAATTAGTTTTCTTTAACATGAATGCTAATATAATACGTATACCACATACATGTCAAATTATGGCAGATCTGGATAGCCCTGACTGTCCTGAAAAAATAAACATATAGCATGTATGGTTACCTCTTATAATAGACTTCATTCAAACTTGTGGGGCAGATACTGTAGGACGACAATGGCAATAATAATGATTGTCCCAAAATATTAGAAAAGCTACTCATTTGAAAAGGTTATCATGTTTCAAAGTACTTATATGGACTCTACAAACAATCTGGTACCAAAGAGATTTTGCCACCTTTGGTGGTACCAAATTCTTGCTTGGCCCATGGACTATTAGCAGAGATATCGTCTTTTAAAAATCAGCAAGTATATTGCCTACAAAAACGACTCGATTGGGACTACAGCTGGGTTTTAGACGTCACTAAACCGTACATTTGTTAGGACTTGTGTTTGGAATTGTCTTGTTCAGTTCTCATCCAATAGTGTCAGTACAGTCAGATTAATGGTATTGCTGAATATTATGTGTATATCAGGGGCGTAGTTTTGATTTTGAAATTGGTGGGTATGAGGACATCATATAAATATATTTACATTTTGCTAGAAATTATTGCTAGAAATAAATCAGTGTCACTGGATATTGGTAGGGACATGTAGCAAAAATAGGCTGAAACCACTGAAAATTGGAAACCGCTGATCCATGTTTTCCGCCTAAATGTCCGTCTGATCAAAAATGTGGCTGATCCATTTGTTACAAGTCCTAACACAATCTAATCAAGTCCTAACAATTCCTAACATAGTCGTAACAAGTCCTAACAGTTCCTAACATAAGTCCTAACAGTTCCTAACACAAGTCCTAACAGTTCCTAACATAAGTCCTAACAGTTCCTAACACAAGCCCTAACAGTTCCTAACACAAGTCCTAACAGTTCCTAACACAAGTCCTAACAATTCCTAACACAAGTCCTAACAATTCTTGAATTGCGTCATAACAGTTTCCGAGCCATAGACTGTTCCGAACCGCACTCAACGGTTGGCTGGACGGGGCAAAACAGTCATTGGCCAAAACATAGACACGTGACTATGGTCACAGAGCACGCCGGTCTCCGGCGGGAGACACGTGAGACGGTTTTGTTTTTTGATGAAGGAAAGTATAATTTAATCGATCTATAACGTGAAAGAGCAGCAAGTACGACACGATTTTGTATTTTGATTCAGGTGAGTACAGTTTATTTCACATATAACGTGAAAGAGAAGCAGTACGTTCGTTGTTGTAACACTTTTATTGAGTTCGGAGGCCATGGATATACAGTGATATAACGTTAAATCGAGGTGGCTATTATAATCGCAAAGCGTAGAGAATAAATGATGATAATAATAACTATGATGAGTAATATGAATATGAATGTTAATATACATACTGTTTGTATTAATAGGCTGTATAAATAAAACCGTAATAAAAAGCCTAATAACTTTACTTCGGTAACGTTAACTAATAAAATGTTATTATTTTATTCATTTTAATTTAGTGTCACGTTATCATATTATTCATTCTATTTGACCGTTAAAAATGTCTTTTTAACATGATACAATTTAAAAATATACGTAATTTGACAACCATCCATGTATTATATAATTCATAAATCATCCAAGTGTCAAATCCCTTTTCTAAATAAAAATTGTTGTTATTATTAAGCAGATAAATCCTAATATACTTATTTTCATTTGCATATATGTCCGTCTGATCAAAACCGTGGCTGACCTCGTTTCGTCGTCGAGTTGTCGTGGCCGAGTGGTTAAGGCGATGGACTAGAAATCCATTGGGGTCTCCCCGCGCAGGTTCGAATCCTGCCGACAACGGTTCGTTTTCCGTTTTAAAACTTACACTAACCAGCGTTGAGCATGGTTCATGTGACAAACCAAGGGTCAAGTCCACATTGAGGTCATGTTAAATGCACAATATGTAATTTTCACCGCAACAAAAACAAATGCTTTTTCAAAACAAAAGCGTATCTTGATAACTGCGTGATTGAGCATGCATGTGAGTTTCCGTCTCCACCTCAATCGACGGAAAGGAATCCAACGTACTCGGGAACAAATCATGTTCATGGATGAGCTAAAGTATTTAAGTTTTATTAACGTAACTGTGGTATATAAAGCCGGGCGGCCGACAGCCGTGGGACACAGACAGTAAAAAAAATACTAGTGTTGTATCTGAGACATGCATAAGGGGATAGTTCACTCAGATAATTTAGTTCACTAACCCTCCAAGTTCCAAAGTCTTTCGTTCATCTTGGGAACACAAATGAAGATATTTTTGATGAAATCTGGGGAATTTCTGTCCCTCCATTTGACAGCTACACAATTGACACTTTGATGCTTCAAAAGTTTATAAAGAGATTGTTAAAGTAATTCAAATGAATTTGAGCGGTTTATTCCAAATTTTCTGAAGAGACTCGATCACTTGATTAGCAGATTACGTTTCGGCTTATATTCACATACAAAAAAAACCACATACAAAACGATCGTGTTCCATAGATGGACGACTTGAAGGTGAGTAAAATTACGTAGTTATAGGTTAACTTTAAAGGTTCGCTCACCCCAAAAAGAAAATGAATAGCAAACATATGGGTACATCATTTTACCAGGAGAGGGCAGCATTGATCTATGTATCCCACAGCGACCGTGTTCCGAAGATGAATGACTTGAAAGCAAATAAAATCACCTAGTTATAGCTTTACTTTTGGTCAGTTCACCCCAAAAAGACAATTTTATTTATTTTAATGACAGAGTTTTCTTTTTTGGGATGAACGAACATTTTAAGTTAACCTATGCAAAAATATCAGGATTGGACATCATTTCACAAGGAGGGGGCAGCATTGATCTATGTATGCCGCCTGCTCTCTGTATTAGATGAGGCATCTTTAGAATGCCTTCTATGTATCTTTATGCATCAGCATATGAGTTAAGAGTTAATGTTTTGTTGAAGTCATCATGTGAGTAGATTTTTAATTTTGAACAGCGTTCAACAACGCAAAATGCCACATTTGTATGCCACGTACAAGAAAAGACGCTGGAATAATTTGGTATATTTCTAAATCTCAGTAGAGGGTTCATCTGATTTGTAACAAAGTGACCGTCCGTTTTCACGAGAGGAAATGTGAGTTGTCGTGGCCGAGTGGTTAAGGCGATGGACTAGAAATCCATTGGGGTCTCCCCGCGCAGGTTCGAATCCTGCCGACAACGGTCCGTTTTTATTTTTACACCAATCAGCAAGTCGGAAACGTCATATCCTCCTGGAGAGCACGTGAATGGGATATGTTTACAGGACATATGATTTTGTGAAAATATAACCAGTGAAGTTTTTCTGAGAGGATAACCATACGTTTCTATGGTAACGAACCACAGTTCCCCACCGAATAATCATGGCGGATGATTTGGACGATTTACTTGATGAAGTCGAATCAAAGTTTTGTTGTAGCACCTCGGCGTCCAAACAGTCAACTTATGTTTCAAAACAAACGGACCAAAATTGTGTGAATCCCAAGGACAAGAAACAGTCAAGGTGGTAAGCTAGCGGGATTAGCACCCGAGCTAACGTAGCTAAAATTCATCCAAATAAAGTATAGTTCAAAGTGTTTGGCCATATACAGTATAGCCAAACACTTTTAATACGTTGCAGATGTATGGTTTTTTATCTTAACAATCGGACTAAAATGCTAAAAACAAACGTTTGCTAGGTGGCTAACAAAACAACATCTGATCTATGCATTCTTAACATCGTCGCAAACATCTAAACAAAACCAGATTCTTCCAAGTCATATTTGTAACAATTTGTTGTTGTTTTTTCCCCATGTTTTCCAGAAAACAAGGCGGTAAAAGAGCTGAGCACGAGAATGATGATATTGACGCTATACTGCAGGAAATTCTGGATGATGATTATCAGCCCATCAGATTCAGCACACATGATGTAGTGAACAAAGCAATACTTTTATTTTTTCAAGTAACACTGGATAGCATTAATATTGCTAGTTGTTGTTGACAGTGCACATTCATCATTTGAAAACAATCTCTTATGATCTGAACAGGAATCCATTTCAGGAAAGACATCCACAAGTGATTCCTTTTCTCAGACTATGTCCATGAAGTAAGTTTTTGCTTTCAGGCGCATTTAGAAGTTATACAAGAGAAATTGGGCATTTTAAAAGTGAAACAACTAGATTCAAGTTACAAAAATTATTAACTCCTGTCACTTTTCCCTCAAACAGATGTTGCCCTGTGTTTCTTGGTGGAAGCTCTATAATCCATGGTATTGGAACCAGCGTCTCTCAAAGGTGGCACATTAATTAAATTACACCAAGTAATTCAGTCTTGACAGATTTAATTAGATGTTCAAATGTATTCTAACTTTAGTCTGTTACAAAAACTCTTGTTTTTGAAGGGCCTGCAACCGATTAAGATGTACCTCTTGTGACTTCAGCGTACTCATGTTTGACGATCACGAGTGGGACTCATCCTGCAACTATTTATTTTTCAGGTAAGGTATCTGCAAACATGTCAGAAGGGAACATAATTTCATCAGGGGGCAGCATTGATCCATGTAGCCCACTGTAGCAGATGAGGCATTCGTATTAGTGTGCCTCACTTAGCCCTCGTTCTTGTCAGTTAATGATGCCTTTGTTGACACCCTCTTGCAGATTAGCTTCATGAAATGTTTGGACGGGCTGATAAAGAAATACTTTTCAACAAGCGTTTAACAATGCAACGCACCACCTTTTTTGTGCAAACCCTGTTTTCCGCCGGACACGTCATTTCCTTATTATCTTCAGCACAGTCTTGCAGCGCCTCTCAGCTTTAGCATCAAACAGACAGTGAATCATTCGCACCATGTCTTTTATGTAGTTATCTTCCATATTTAGGCCACGATGCACTTTGCTGCGTGCTCAGACACAGTCAAGCTCTAAGGGCCTTTCTGTTTTAATGATCTACTTTTTCGAGATGTTCAAGCGTGTATATTTAATTAGGAGAGCATGTGGATGGAATTAGTCAATGAATCTTTAAAAACTTTAACTTCAGGCTTCCCCTTTCAAACAGGTAAAATAAGAGCTTGTCAAGAGATCACTTTTTCAGGATCGTTGCTTTATTTTAAATTTCCAGGTATTTAAGAATCCTAGCCAAGGTCATATTTCTCTTCAAAACTGAATTACAATTACGCAGAAAATGAGATGGAGATGTGCTTTATTGTTTTGGGAAAGCTTTTAATCTAGTTTATTATTCATTAACTACTATTAGCATGCCGTTAACAGATTTATCTCCCCCAAAAGTGTAAACACTGCGCCTCCCAGAAACCATTAAAACATGAAATTAGTCCGCTCACATCTGTCAATCCCTATTCAGTTCAACCAATAGTGTGAGTTTGGGGCATGGCTACTTGTAGCTTTCGTATGCTATTTAACATCGTCTTTATTGAACTATATGGAGAGAGACCGCATCACTCGTGCATGCACTTGTTTATCTAACCACAGGCAGAGCCGGTGTGGGAACATGGCTGGCCTTGCACAGGAAAAGACATTCAGCTTTGGTTACAGAAGTGCAAGCTAAAATTCGCTGCATTTGAACTTTCAAAGATTATACAGGTCATGAACACTTCAAAACAGAACATGGTCAACATGTATGACACAAATTAACTATGTACAAAACCAGGGTTTTTTTAACCGAACAGATCTAGGATTCCAACTGCCCCTTCCTTGAATATTATATTGGGGAAATTCCCAATAAATTCTGCCCATCCCTGAAATGTTTTTGGTTTGGCTTTATTAATTCTCGTTGTAGTGCATTCTAACATTGCAAAATTTTTGAGATCTATGAGCCACATTTTAATCGCCGGAAATGGATATGCTTCATTTTTGTTATTCTCTTAGGTGCCACTAGTGTCACAGAAAAGCTTCCATTTTTTGTGCAATAAATAATAATAATAATAAAAATATTTTGGTTTTAATTACGTTTTTATATATAATATTGCTTTGAGTTTTCATTACGTTAATGTGACCTGGACAAAAAGTTTAGGGTAAAGTCGAGTGACTTTCCAGATTTTTTGCTCTTATTCAAAACAGCCAAGTCCCAATTAGGGTTGGGTATCGAGTATTGATTGGAACCGGAACTAACTTCGTTTTTCCCGGAATCGTTCGAAAGTTAAAATTTCGATTCCTAGCTTCGATATTCACAGTCCGCCGACCAGAAGAAGAAGCCGCTGAACAACACCAATGAAGAAGCGTCTACCGGAAGTGTTGGCATAACCGCGCGAGTCGAACATGAGTAGCTTACGTCGCCGGTCCAAAGTGTGGCTTCACTTTTCTAAAAATTACAAAATCTCGGCAAAATGCAAAATTTGTGACAAAATGAGTATTTCAGTATATCAGAAAGACCATTGGTTAGCAAGGTTTGCTAAACTTTTTTGACCCTGCCTCTTAAAAGAATCGAGAATCGTTGGGAACCGGAATCGAAACAAGGAATCGGAATCAGAATCGTTCAAATTCAAACGATACACAACCCTAGTCCCAATTTGAAGCGATGAAGCAGATGCAAGATATTAGTTCTTTACATTTAAAATAAATTTCCAAAGATACATTTCCAAAGATAAGCTGAAATGTGTAACTGAGCGCTCTTGGTTGAAATTTGAGATTTGTGAACTACAACTACACAAAACTATATTGAAATCCTCACATAGATGCTAATCTCTTACCTTTCTTTAGGAACAACATGCCAGATTATAACAAACTAAAAGCCAAACTGAGGAGGAGAAAGGGTGTGCGTGCTTATGCCTGCCAGTGTAGCTGGCACTCGGCCCTGTCCCTCTCAGACCTGAGGGAGCAACAGCAGCTGAAGTGGGTTTGTGGCAAACACAAAGCAGGAACTTGAGTATGCAACAGCTATAATGTAATCTCATAATGTAAACCCTCTGTAATCTCATCTGTGTCCCCCAGCAAGTATTGAGTGCTCCCCTCCTCAATAAAGAGAATGCAGGCCATTTTCAAAAAAAAAAAAAAATTATATATTGTGCAATTTGCAGGGCTGGACAGCAAAGAATTATCTTCGGTTTTCTTCTTTGAGTGTAGTTTTTTTTCTTCTTTGAGTGTAGTTTTTTTGTGTGAAGTAATTGTGAGTCTTTACTACATTATCCTACACTATATTATAGACTTTTTTTAAGGACATAATGTGTTTAAATATTGTAAATACACATGCGACATTTTTAGACATTTTGACAATTAACAAATAATAGGATGCTTGATCATGGTTTAGAATGTTTATTGTAATATAGATGAGCAATGCGGATTTGTTTTTCTCTTCTTTCGGTATAGTAAGAAACACTAGGTATTGCAAGGGCCCATTTGCGTTACATTCCACGGTTTTCAGGGATGTGTTGTGAATCATCTGTCCAAAATATTAAATGCAAATCATTGTCCACAGAATAAAGAGAATAAAAAATAAAAATAATGTGCGCTTTTCTACATTTTTTCATACCTTATCTGCTGAGAAAAATCTCTAGCACTTATGCTGATTTCACCAGTTTTCAATTTCAGCGTAGTCACCATCTGAAGATGCAGCAGAATTGTCCTCCTTCTCTTTTAAAGATGGTACATTCACATACGATGCCTCTGATGTTGTACTACTATTATCTGTTTCTGAGATGAATTTAAAAAAAAAAGTCAGTGCCAGTGTGTTTTTTTTTACCTTCAAATTGATCCTGCTTTCTTTAAGGTTCAAGGTTGCTGTACAAAAGTCCCAGGTTCAAAAGAGCTATGTGATTTCAGAAAGGAAGCTCTCCGTGCAAAGAAATATTGTCACATGGTTAAGTACAAGAGGTACCTTGACTGAGGTTTGTAGTTACATGCTGTTCGTCATAACTGTCAGTACTTTCTGTCATCTGTGCAATGGGGGGATTCTGAAAAGATATCTCAGGAAATGATGGGCTTTCCTCACCTTCCAAAAACAAGAGAGACCAATTGTAGTAACTATTTTTGACTATCAAGCATTCAGACCCTGTGTTCATTACAATGGACATCACATGTAAGCCCCCTTTTTTATCTTCTGAAGCATTTCACTGAGTTTAAAGCCTGCAGTCCATGAGATTGGACGTTTGTCATCCAATCAAATGTCAGTAAAGCTCTGCATGTAGTAATTATATAAAAAAGAAACTCTACATTGAAGAGAAGCATGGCAGCACTTCACTCCAAACACAGGTGCTACGTGGGATCTCAATATCTCAGCTCAGGAAGGGTCTAGAGACTCCATTTTTGCATCCAGGTCTAAGTCTCATGGCCCTTTATCAGAATCCAGAGTTTTGAGAAAATTGGAGAACCTCAAAATTTCGCCCCCCGAAAAAAAACGAAAGGGGTTACACTGTCGTTTTTTTTGGGGGGGCGAAATTTTGAGTTTCTCCAATCTTCTCAAAACTCTGGATTCTAATAGAAGGCCATGAGACTTAGACCTGGGTGCAAAAATGGAGTCTCTAAACCCTTCCTGAGCTGAGATATGGAGAGCCCACGTAGCACCCACTATTTTTATAATGGCATAAATGCTACGTGGGCTCTCCATATCTCAGCTCAGGAAGGGTCTAGAGACTCCATTTTTGCATTTTTGCGAAGTACAATGTTTGATAAAGATGGGTTTCATTAGTCTTTATGTTCGTGCAATTTTACTGTATCATTTGCGAAATAATATTTTAATATTAGACAACTTTTGTTCTTTTTCAGTATACAGTCTGTAACAATATGTTTCTAAAATCAAATGCTTATAATAAAGTGTGATGATCTGCTGCTGGTCCTGAATAAGTGTTGATGATAGTCTATGGATCTTCACTATTATCAGAGCAAATGAAAAGTCTTTTTGTTTCATGTCAATAGATCATATTTTCACCTCATTAATTATGATCTGTTGTCCTATGTTACCAATAAAATTGCAAGCATATTCATCTAGCTAATATAACTCTGTATTTTCAGCTTCAGAATCATGAATTCTTTTTATTCTGGTGTTTGTGGTCCTGTGCATTGGTTTTCCAGCACCAAGTCCAAACCGTTTCATTTCCATTCCCATTGTAATCCCAAATTTAGCATTTTAATCGACAGTAATTTCTTTGTTAACCTTTTACCATGTCTTGTAGTATCGCAATATCGCGAGTTCAGTATTATGATATCAAATCCTAACATGAGGGTATCGTTACACCCCTAGCCCAAAAGCTACTTAAATGTCCTAATTGAACAAAGGCCTATTCCTGGCTTAATCCAAACCCTGTCTGTGAAATCCGACCTTTGAGGTTAATGTACTTAAAAGTTACTTCACTTGATAGAAAAGGTGGGCATAAACATTTAAAATGTGTAAATTAGTAAAACAAACTCAGTAAGTGTTTTCTTATTGATTTTGTCAGATCTCCTCCTCCAGTTAAGCTCCTCCTCCTCCAGTGAAGCTCCTCCCACTGCAGTTCACCAATAAACGCTGGAATATTCCCCTCAGCTACAAGTGAAGACGAGCATCAAACCATCAAGGAAGAGCTGAAATCTGCAAACACAGAGTTTATTGAAGGACACTGAGAACATGAGATCCAGAATGAAACACACTGAAGAACAAAGAGGTTGGTGTCAATTCTGATTCTTTATTAAAGGCACAGTATGTAAGTTTCGCCACTAGAAGTCGATAATTCTAAACAAAGGCATAGCTTGATGATACAAATCGATGGGACTTAGGCAGAAATCATGTTAACGAGCTAATGTATTGAAGTTTTATTAACATTACGGACCGAGATGCCGAGGCCGCTGAAGCAATTGCTAATCAGAGACACCTGCGCGACACATTGGGCCTCACGTTCCATTGAGAGCAGCGGAGCATTTATCATGAGCAAAAGTGGAGTTATTGTTCGGCTTAAGCAAAATGTGGGTTTCTATTATACTCCAGCGGCTAAGCACAGCTAAAGCCTTTAATATCCATTTATGAAGATATTCATTTCATATTCAGCGAAATTCATGAGGTAGAAAATGTTATTATAGACCCCATGAAAGCCAAAATGAGCCAATTGAGAAAGTTTGCATGTGCCTTCTGTGAGCACCGTCTCTCCAACCAAACGCCAAAAGTATTTTTTTCCAAACGTAAGTCCACTGTTTTCATGACCATTGTCTTTTCACACAAAATGACTTGATTATCAGAAAAGCTGATTAGCAAAGCCCAACTTATTTTCATACCTGTAGGTCATTTTCTTTGTTCTGAAGCTTTGTTCGGATTTAATTTTTCACTTGTTCGGTTTGCTTCCACGAGGCAACATTTCAAAGCGTACCGAAATGTGTTTATGCAAGCCATGTGTATAAAACGATCCTCTTATTGGCCAGAGTTCAACTAAAGAGTTTTTTGAGGTAGTTTTTTTTCTTGCATTAGTGAGTATTTCACTAATCTGAAAAATGACGCCTACCCAGAAGTGCGAAAAAACTGCAATACATCGAAAATCCGCTAGAGGCCGGTCCCAAAAGGGAGCAAATATCCATAGACCTCACATTAAAATGTCTGTTTTCACAGCATAAATTCATGTGTTTACAGTTTGACTTTTATTGTATTTTTGGATAGGTTCCCAGTGCCTGACAACTGTGAGGTGGGTGAATTTTTTTTTTCTAACTCGTTAGTTTAGATCATATTTAGATATAAATGACAAATAAGGGCGGTTAACTTTGATTGACAGCTGAGAACGGGCTGGAATTCGACGTCTTGGCCATGATCTGACACGACACATCATACCACCTCTGTATCCTTTCTGAACATTTGTGTTTCTGATCAGTTGTATTTTGTATTTCTCAATGTTTTATAATATGGCGCATTTAGAACCCTGTTCTAGACCACAGAACCCTGTGCCGTTTGAAGATCCAGTCGTGTCTGACCACTGAATATGCTGGAGTTTGTTTTTGGAGGAGCGAGGAGGATTTTTCTTGAAACCCTCTCAAACAACATGTGGGGATGTAGGGGTTATTTGATAATTTTTTTAGGCTTTCTGACCCTAAGACCCAACTAATCTTTGCAATTCTCTATCTGGGATTCTTCGAAGAGTCTTTGGTTACTCAAACTTTCATGTTCACCGTCCATTAAGAAGACACACATCCTCTTCCTGGCAGAATCATGACATCTTTAGTTGATTATAACTTCTTAATTATTTCCCTGATGGTCAAAATGGGAATTTTCAATTCTTTAGCTATTTTCTTACATACACTTTCAATTTTGTGATGGTCAACAATCTTTTATTGATTGTGATGGATGATTCAGGGAATTCCGCCTTTGTGCTTCCTCATATTTAAATACCAAACTCTAGTTCGTTTTCCATTGCCTGACCACAGTTTTCAAAACTCTACACACTTATCCCATGACTGTAACAGCAACACTGTGGATTTACAGCACTTTCTTCAAATGCTAACACACTGCTGTCAAAGCTGTTATCCACACATTCAAAACAGAATAAATTTCAGCCTTGTGCCTTTCACACACTGCTGATTCTCAAACAATTTTAGCTGAAAGTCTGAAAATATGTGGCTTAATGCTTGAGAGAGGCAGGGTTACAGTATTACAATATGTACTTTTATTTTCAACCTTTTTTTCTCATTACTGTAATTCTGTAAATTACTATAGTCTATTGAATCAAACTGCTAATTTTCAATTGTTATGTTCTAAAAATGTAAATAAAACAAATGAAAGAATGTCACTCTTTTCTTTGAAGAAAATCTCATTTTGTATGAAGTCACTGAAATTGTTGAAACTGGAAAGATGAAAAGTTAGTGTTTTCTGTATTTGTGTTTGATGCTAGTGTTTTTCCTCTCAGTGTGTTCTAAGTGATAATGTGTGTTATCTCAGGTTGTGCATAGTGTTTTGAGCCGTGTGTTAAGAGTTGTGCTCAGGTGACTGTTGGTAGTGCAGACTGTAGTTAGAGTTTTGCACATTTAGCTCAGTTGTGCTCACTGTCGTTTAGCAATCGAAAAAAAAACCTGTAATACTGGTAGGTAGGCAAGACAAGGCAAGTTTATTTATACAGCACATTTCATACACAATGGCAATTCAAAGTGATTAACATGGAAGAAATTAAAATAATCAAAAGAAATCTGAATAATTAAAACAGTTTAGAATAAATTAGAAAAAATATGAAATAATGAAAAATGAAAATAATGATAAAAATTATAGCTGATTTGATCCTAATGATCTGAGTGATCCAGGTAGGTTTGAATAAGCATCAAAAAATGATTTGTGTACTACCAACATTTCCATTAGTTTTCAAAGTTCCTTCTAGGTTGTTTTTATTTTGCAGCTCTCCACAACAACAGGTTTACATTTACCCAATGTCAAAAGCACTATTTTACTCATACTGCACATCACTTCATTTCTCAAAGAGTCTGAAAACATTTGGACCCTCCCAAAAGGGATGAACATTATAGTAATAATTAGTAATTGAGTGGGCTATACAGATTTGTGTCGTGATAATTCAGTGAGTCTCGTTGGTCTGTCACTCCTCATCAATGTCAGAATATTTGAGATGACCTTCTTTATGTTCACAAAAGCATGCAAGTTGTTGAGTTTCCAGCATGTCGTGTGATGCTTTCTCTGGTGTGTGTGTGTGATCGCTCTTGGAAAAATGGGTTGCAATCTGAAACATCACCAATAGAGTGACTATATGTAAAAACTATATGTAAAAATACATATATCTCCTTTAAATGTACTTTTTTAAAGTGCCATTTCTTTTATGCAACTTAATAAAGCCGCTACAATCCGAGTAACTAAAGTCTAAACATGAGGAAAACTCAAGAAGAAAACATTTGCTGTGATTCCTCTTCTATGGAGCTGATCGGTCCTGAATAAATAAATCCTGAAACGTCTTTATACACAATAAACAGCTGTTTATTTGAAATTCTTCAACATTAGCAACCAATTTAACAAGGGTTTTTTTCATTCAAAGTGACTTCATTCTTGCTGAGTCACTCTCTAAACATAAATGTCTTGCTCAAGGGCCCAATAGTGAAGGTTAGCAAATCAGGTTTGTAAGGTGGTTTTCATTCCACAGCTCTGTCTCATTTATTTAACACACCTCATTCAGATCATCAACTAATAAGACAACAATGAGTTGCTGTTGTAGATTTGCACAATTAACCGTTAAAAGATAGCGATCCCGACACAGTCTTATTCCTAAACGACAACAATTTGGTTATGTCTATAGTATTGGAATAAAAGTTTATAGTTTGGATATAAACATTGATGTCTACGGTTGTGATCAAAATTGAGTAAGTAGCCTTTTGAAAGTCAATTAACACTTTAAATTAAGATTATATTGATTACATCGTTACTGTATTTGTTATTAAGTCAAAACATTCGTTCAAAAACACAGACTACACTTGTTTCATTACTGGGTGATTCAATATGTCATAAAATTCAATTTAAAGCAGCAGTCCGCAGCTTTTTTGGGTTAAAAATTATCCAAAATAAATTTTTGTACAAGGTCGGACAGATTCGGCTTGAAGCCGTTCATCCTCGGATGCAGCAGTCTAGGTTTTGACATAAATTCAGATATCAATGTAATGTAAACAAATAATAACAACAATTATTATCGATTTTCAAATATTGCCAATATTTTTGCCTATATATAATTTCATGTCATTTTATTATTAATTTTTGAAACAATCAAGTCCTGGTGTCCACTACAGAGGTCATAGTATAACATGAATAAAATATCTTTTTTTTTCATTTGTTTCTTATGCACTTAACAATGTGATTACATGAAGAAGAAAAGAAACTTTTGGGAGGGAAAAAAACGTTCTGGGCCTCAGGATGATATAAAGTTCAAAAGTCTGGGGTCAATAAGATTTACACTCATCTAAAGGATTATTAGGAACACCTGATCAATTTCTCATTAATGCAATTTTCTAATCAACCAATCACATGGCAGTTGCTTCAATGCATTTAGGGATGTGGTCCTGGTCAAGACAATCTCCTGAACTCCAAACTGAATGTCAGAATGGGAAAGAAAGGGGATTTAAGCAATTTTGAGCATGGCATGGTTGTTGGTGTCTGAGCATTTCACAATCTGCTCAGTTACTGGGATTTTCACTCACAACCGTTTCTAGGGTTTACAAAGAATGGAGTGAAAAGGGAAAAACATCCAGTATGCAATGGCAGTCCTGTGGGCCAAAATGCCTTGTTGATGTTAGAGGTCAGAGGAGAACGGGCCGAGAGATTCAAGCTGATAGAAAAGCAACTTTGACTGAAATAACCACTCGTTACAACCGAGGTAAGCAGCAAAGACACAACACACACAACCTTGAGGCGGATGGGCTACAACAGCAGAAGACCCCACCGGGTACCACTCATCTCCACTACAAATAGGAAAAAGAGGCCACAATTTGCAAGTGCTCACCAAAATTAGACAGTTGAAGACTGGAAAAATGTTGCCTGAACATTTCTACATAACATAAATATCTTCATATCTCAGCTGTGGAAGGGTCTAGAGCCTCCATTTTTGCATTCAGGTCAAAGTCTCGTGGCCCTCTATCAGAATCCAGAGTTTTGAGAAGATTGGGGAAACTCAATTTTTCGCCCAAAAAAAAAACCGTAAGGGGTAACACTGTCGTGTGTTTTTTTCTGGTCGAAATTTTGAGTTTCCATATCTCAGCTCTGGAAGGGTCTAGAGCCTCCATTTTTGCACTCAGGTCTAAGTCTCATGGCCCTCTATCAGAATCCAGAGTTTTGAGAAGATTGGGGATACTTAATTTTTCGCCCCCCCAAAAAACGTAAGGGGTAACACTGTCGTTTTTTTTTTTTTTTTTTTTTTCTGGACGAAATTTTGAGTTTCCATATCTCAGCTCTGGAAGGGTCTAGAGCCTCCATTTTTGCACTCAGGTCTAAGTGTCATTGCCCTCTATCAGAATCCACAGTTTTGAGAAGATTGGGGAAACTTAATTTTTCGCCCCCAATAAAAAACGTAAGGGGTAACACTGTCGGTTTTTTTTCTGGTCGAAATTTTGAGTTTCCATATCTCAGCTCTGAAAGGGTCTAGAGCCTCCATTTTTGCACTCAGGTCTAAGTGTCATGGCCGTCTATCAGAATCCAGAGTTTTGAGAAGATTGGGGAAACTTAATTTTTCGCCCAAAAAAACGTAAGGGGTAAAACTGTCGTTTTTTTTCTGGTTGAAATTTTGAGTTTCCATATCTCAGCTCTGGAAGGGTCTAGAGCCTCCATTTTTGCACTCAGGTCTAAGTCTCATGGCCCTCTATCAGAATCCAGAGTTTTGAGAAGATTGGGGAAACTTAATTTTTCACCCAAATAAAAAAACCGTAAGGGGTAACACTGTCGTTTTTTTTTTTCTGGTCGAAATTTTGAGTTTCCATATCTCAGCTCTGGAACGGTCCAGAGCCTCCATTTTTGCACTCAGGTCTAAGTCTTTTTTTTGTGATGTTGTTTGGAATGATGCAATTCATTTTATAATAACTATATGTAAACTGCTTGTAAAGACTTTATAGAACAGTCTTTTATGTAAAACAGCTTTCTATATGAAACGATATGTAAACGGCTTCTAAAGACTTTATAGAACAGTCTTTTATGTAAAACAGCTTTCTATATGAATCGATATGTAAACTGCTTCTAAAGACTTTATAGAACAGTCTTTTATGTAAAACAGCTT
This sequence comes from Cyprinella venusta, assembly GCA_038021265.1. Taxonomy (NCBI): domain Eukaryota; kingdom Metazoa; phylum Chordata; class Actinopteri; order Cypriniformes; family Leuciscidae; genus Cyprinella; species Cyprinella venusta. The sequence goes on from CM075874.1 coordinate 27,848,546, forward strand.
TTATATGAAACCATATGTAAAAGACTTTATAGATAGTCTTCTGTTATACAGTTTTTATATGTAAACTGTTTATAATAAATAAACAGAAACATATTGTAACAAATGTTTATTGGTTTTATAAGAAAGACACAGAAACATATTGTAACAAGAATGCTTTATTAATGGAATGTAACCAGTATTATGCATTTAAGTAGTAAAAGAAAAAATGTATTACCTTAATATTGTGTTCCAGACTACAAGGCGAAGGATGCTGAGAAACCGTGTGAGGAGAAGGAAGATCAAGTTAAAGAAGGCCGAGATTGTTGAAGGGACTGAAAGAGTTAAATATGGATCTAGGTCTAGGATTGGACAGATTGTGCATATGACTTGAAAGCGGTGTGACATGTAAATGTATTATAAAAAGTAAAATGAAATGTATGAGGTTAGACTCTGGAAACTGGACCAGACTATCCATTGTTTGATGATCCAAGTCTGACACCTGCTGGTGTAACTTCTGAACTGCATTTATTTAACTAATTTTGTTAACCTGTTTGAAAGAAAAACTTTGGAAAACTTTATACAATAAAAATACAAATAATAGATAAAAAAAGTTTGCCTGCAAAGAGTCACTGCTTGCAGTAAAGAACTTAGCCACGGAGGGGTCTTTCTACTGGGGAGTGAGTATGAATTTGTGTTCTTATTATCTATTGTAGAATTCAACCATCTTTACCTTACCGGAGAATAAACAAAATAAGGTAGAAGGTGAATGATTTATAACGATGGAACTAGGATAGATCTAACACCATAAAACAGCGTAGAAATTTTGAGTTTCTCGGATCTTCTTGAAACTCTGGTTTCTGATATAGGGCCATGGGACTTAGACCTGTGTGCCAAAAAGGAGGCTCTAGACCCTTCCAGATCTGAGATATTGAGATCCCACGTAGCATTTATGCCCTTATAAATAAATCAGTATCTCAGGTCTGGAAGGGTCTAGAGCCTCCATTTTTGTGCACTGGTCGAAGTCTCGTGGCCCTCTGTCAGAATCCAGAGTTTCAAGAAGATCGGAGGGGGTCAAAATTTCGGCCAAAAAAAAAAAAAAAAAAATGACAGTGTTACCCCTTATGTTTTTTTTTTCAGGTCCAAATTTTGACCTTCGATATCTCGGCTCTGGAAGGGTCTAGAGCCTCCATTTTTGCGCGCTTGTCGAAGTCTCGTGGCCCTCTGTCAGAATCCAGAGCTTCAAGAAGATCGGAGGGGGTCAAAATTTCGGCCAAAAACGACAGTGTTACCCCTTATGTTTTTTTTTCAGGTCAAAACTTTGACATCCGATATCTCGGCTCTGGAAGGGTCTAGAGCCTCCATTTTTGCGCGCTGGTCAAAGTCTCGTGGCCCTCTGTCAGAATCCAGAGTTTCAAGAAGATCGGAGGGGGTCAAAATTTCGGCCAAAAACGACAGTGTTACCCCTTATGTTTTTTTTTCAGGTCAAAACTTTGACATCCGATATCTCGGCTCTGGAAGGGTCTAGAGCCTCCATTTTTGCGTGCTGGTCAAAGTCTCGTGGCCCTCTGTCGGAATCCAGAGTTTCAAGAAGATCGGAGGGGGTCAAAATTTCGGCCAAAAACGACAGTGTTACCCCTTATGTTTTTTTTTCAGGTCAAAACTTTGACATCCGATATCTCGGCTCTGGAAGGGTCTAGAGCCTCCATTTTTGCGCGCTGGTCGAAGTCTCGTGGCCCTCTGTCAGAATCCAGAGTTTCAAGAAGATCGGAGGGGGTCAAAATTTCGGCCAAAAACAACAGTGTTACCCCTTATGTTTTTTTTTCAGGTCAAAACTTTGACATCCGATATCTCGGCTCTGGAAGGGTCTAGAGCCTCCATTTTTGCGCGCTGGTCGAAGTCTCGTGGCCCTCTGTCAGAATCCAGAGTTTCAAGAAGATCGGAGGGGGTCAAAATTTCGTCCAAAAACGACAGTGTTACCCCTTATGTTTTTTTTTCAGGTCAAAACTTTGACATCCGATATCTCGGCTCTGGAAGGGTCTAGAGCCTCCATTTTTGCGCGCTGGTCGAAGTCTCGTGGCCCTCTGTCAGAATCCAGAGTTTCAAGAAGATCGGAGGGGGTCAAAATTTCGGCCAAAAACGACAGTGTTACCCCTTATGTTTTTTTTCAGGTCAAAACTTTGACATCCGATATCTCGGCTCTGGAAGGGTCTAGAGCCTCCATTTTTGCGTGCTGGTCAAAGTCTCGTGGCCCTCTGTCGGAATCCAGAGTTTCAAGAAGATCGGAGGGGGTCAAAATTTCGGCCAAAAACGACAGTGTTACCCCTTATGTTTTTTTTTCAGGTCAAAACTTTGACATCCGATATCTCGGCTCTGGAAGGGTCTAGAGCCTCCATTTTTGCGCGCTGGTCGAAGTCTCGTGGCCCTCTGTCAGAATCCAGAGTTTCAAGAAGATCGGAGGGGGTCAAAATTTCGGCCAAAAAAAAAAATTACAGTGTTACCCCTTATGTTTTTTTTTCAGGTCCAAATTTTGACCTTCGATATCTCGGCTCTGGAAGGGTCTAGAGCCTCCATTTTTGCGCGCTGGTCGAAGTCTCGTGGCCCTCTATCAGAATCCAGAGTTTTGAGAAGATTGGGGAAAAAAAATTTTCGCCCCCCCCAAAAAAAAACATAAGGGGTAACACTGTTGTTTTTTTTTCTGTTCAAAATTTTGAGTTTCGATATCTCAGCTCTGGGAGGGTCTAGAGCCTCAATTTTTGCACTCAGGTCCAAGTCTCGTGGCCCTCTATCAGAATCCAGAGTTTTGAGAAGATTGGGGAAAAAAAAAAATTTGCCCCCCAAAAAAACATAAGGGGTAACACTGTCGTTTTTTTTTTCTGGTCGAAATTTTAAGTTTCCATATCTCAGCTCTGGAACGGTCCAGAGCCTCCATTTTTGCACTCAGGTCTAAGTCTTTTTTTGTGATGTTGTTTGGAATGATGCAATTCATTTTATAATAACTATATGTAAACTGCTTGTAAAGACTTTATAGAACAGTCTTTTATGTAAAACAGCTTTCTATATGAATCGATATGTAAACTGCTTCTAAAGACTTTATAGAACAGTCTTTTATGTAAAACAGCTTTTATATGAAACCATATGTAAAAGACTTTATAGATAGTCTTCTGTTATACAGTTTTTATATGTAAACTGTTTATAATAAATACACAGAAACATATTGTAACAAATGTTTATTTGTTTTATAAGAAAGACACAGAAACATATTGTAACAAGAATGCTTTATTAATGGAATGTAACCAGTATTATGCATGTAAGTAGTAAAAGAAAAAATGTAGTCTCATGGCCCTCTATCAGAATCTAGAGTTTTGAGAAGATTGGGGAAAAAAATTTTTCGCCCCCCCCCCCCCCCCCCCCCCCCCCCCCCCCCCAAAAAACATAAGGGGTAACACTGTCGGTTTTTTTTTCTGGTCAAAATTTTGAGTTTCGATATCTCAGCTCTGGAAGGGTCTAGAGCCTCCATTTTTGCAAAAAAAAAAAAAAAAAAATGACAGTGTTACCCCTTATGTTTTTTTTCAGGTCCAAATTTTGACCTTCGATATCTCGGCTCTGGAAGGGTCTAGAGCCTCCATTTTTGCGCACTGGTCGAAGCTTTGTGGCCCTCTGTCAGAATCCAGAGTTTCAAGAAGATCGGAGAGGGTCAAAAAATCGGCCCCAAAAAAATATGACAGTGTTACCCCTTATGTTTTTTTTTCAGGTCCAAATTTTGACCTTCGATATCTCGGCTCTGGAAGGGTCTAGAGCCTCCATTTTTGCGCGCTGGTCGAAGTCTCGTGGCCCTCTGTCAGAATCCAGAGTTTCAAGAAGATCGGAGGGGGTCAAAATTTCGGCCAAAAAAAAAATATGACAGTGTTACCCCTTATGTTTTTTTTTTCAGGTCCAAATTTTGACCTTCGATATCTCGGCTCTGGAAGGGTCTAGAGCCTCCATTTTTGCGCGCTGGTCGAAGTCTCGTGGCCCTCTGTCAGAATCCAGAGTTTCAAGAAGATCGGAGGGGGTCAAAATTTCAGCCAAAAAAAAAAATGACAGTGTTACCCCTTATGTTTTTTTTTCAGGTCCAAATTTTGACCTTCGATATCTCGGCTCTGGAAGGGTCTAGAGCCTCCATTTTTGCGCGCTGGTCGAAGTCTCGTGGCCCTCTGTCAGAATCCAGAGCTTCAAGAAGATCGGAGGGGGTCAAAATTTCAGCCAAAAACGACAGTGTTACCCCTTATGTTTTTTTTTTCAAGTCAAAACTTTGGCATCCGATATCTCGGCTCTGGAAGGGTCTAGAGCCTCCATTTTTGCGCGCTGGTCGAAGTCTTGTGGCCCTCTGTCAGAATCCAGAGTTTCAAGAAGATCGGAGGGGGTCAAAATTTCGGCCAAAAACGACAGTGTTACCCCTTATGTTTTTTTTTCAGGTCAAAACTTTGACATCCGATATCTCGGCTCTGGAAGGGTCTAGAGCCTCCATTTTTGCGCGCTGGTCGAAGTCTCGTGGCCCTCTGTCAGAATCCAGAGCTTCAAGAAGATCGGAGGGGGTCAAAATTTCAGCCAAAAACGACAGTGTTACCCCTTATGTTTTTTTTTTTTCAGGTCAAAACTTTGACATCCGATATCTCGGCTCTGGAAGGGTCTAGAGCCTCCATTTTTGCGCGCTGGTCAAAGTCTCGTGGCCCTCTGTCAGAATCCAGAGTTTCAAGAAGATCGGAGGGGGTCAAAATTTCGGCCAAAAACGACAGTGTTACCCCTTATGTTTTTTTTTCAGGTCAAAACTTTGACATCCGATATCTCGCTCTGGAAGGGTCTAGAGCCTCCATTTTTGCGCGCTTGTCGAAGTCTCGTGGCCCTCTGTCAGAATCCAGAGTTTCAAGAAGATCGGAGGGGGTCAAAATTTCGGCCAAAAACGACAGTGTTACCCCTTATGTTTTTTTTTTCAGGTCAAAACTTTGGCATCCGATATCTCGGCTCTGGAAGGGTCTAGAGCCTCCATTTTTGCGCGCTGGTCGAAGTCTCGTGGCCCTCTGTCAGAATCCAGAGTTTCAAGAAGATCGGAGGGGGTCAAAATTTCGGCCAAAAACGACAGTGTTACCCCTTATGTTTTTTTTTCAGGTCAAAACTTTGACATCCGATATCTCGGCACTGGAAGGGTCTAGAGCCTCCATTTTTGCGCGCTGGTCGAAGTCTCGTGGCCCTCTGTCAGAATCCAGAGTTTCAAGAAGATCGGAGGGGGTCAAAATTTCGGCCAAAAACGACAGTGTTACCCCTTATGTTTTTTTTCAGGTCAAAACTTTGACATCCGATATCTCGGCTCTGGAAGGGTCTAGAGCCTCCATTTTTGCGCGCTGGTCAAAGTCTCGTGGCCCTCTGTCAGAATCCTGAGTTTCAAGAAGATCGGAGGGGGTCAAAATTTCGGCCAAAAACGACAGTGTTACCCCTTATGTTTTTTTTTTCAGGTCAAAACTTTGACATCCGATATCTCGGCTCTGGAAGGGTCTAGAGCCTCCATTTTTGCGCGCTGGTCGAAGTCTCGTGGCCCTCTGTCAGAATCCAGAGTTTCAAGAAGATCGGAGGGGGTCAAAATTTCGGCCAAAAACGACAGTGTTACCCCTTATGTTTTTTTTTCAGGTCAAAACTTTGACATCCGATATCTCGGCTCTGGAAGGGTCTAGAGCCTCCATTTTTGCGCGCTGGTCAAAGTCTCGTGGCCCTCTGTCAGAATCCTGAGTTTCAAGAAGATCGGAGGGGGTCAAAATTTCGGCCAAAAACGACAGTGTTACCCCTTATGTTTTTTTTTTCAGGTCAAAACTTTGACATCCGATATCTCGGCTCTGGAAGGGTCTAGAGCCTCCATTTTTGCGCGCTGGTCGAAGTCTCGTGGCCCTCTGTCAGAATCCAGAGTTTCAAGAAGATCGGAGGGGGTCAAAATTTCGGCCAAAAACGACAGTGTTACCCCTTATGTTTTTTTTTTCAGGTCAAAACTTTGACATCCGATATCTCGGCTCTGGAAGGGTCTAGAGCCTCCATTTTTGCGCGCTTGTCGAAGTCTCGTGGCCCTCTGTCAGAATCCAGAGTTTCAAGAAGATCGGAGGGGGTCAAAATTTCGGCCAAAAACGACAGTGTTACCCCTTATGTTTTTTTTTTTCAGGTCAAAACTTTGGCATCCGATATCTCGGCTCTGGAAGGGTCTAGAGCCTCCATTTTTGCGCGCTGGTCGAAGTCTCGTGGCCCTCTGTCAGAATCCAGAGTTTCAAGAAGATCGGAGGGGGTCAAAATTTCGGCCAAAAACGACAGTGTTACCCCTTATGTTTTTTTTTTCAGGTCAAAACTTTGACATCCGATATCTCGGCTCTGGAAGGGTCTAGAGCCTCCATTTTTGCGCGCTGGTCGAAGTCTCGTGGCCCTCTGTCAGAATCCAGAGTTTCAAGAAGATCGGAGGGGGTCAAAATTTCGGCCAAAAACGACAGTGTTACCCCTTATGTTTTTTTTTCAGGTCAAAACTTTGACATCCGATATCTCGGCTCTGGAAGGGTCTAGAGCCTCCATTTTTGCGCGCTGGTCAAAGTCTCGTGGCCCTCTGTCAGAATCCAGAGTTTCAAGAAGATCGGAGGGGGTCAAAATTTCGGCCAAAAACGACAGTGTTACCCCTTATGTTTTTTTTTTCAGGTCAAAACTTTGACATCCGATATCTCGGCTCTGGAAGGGTCTAGAGCCTCCATTTTGCGCGCTGGTCAAAGTCTCGTGGCCCTCTGTCAGAATCCAGAGTTTCAAGAAGATCGGAGGGGGTCAAAATTTCGGCCAAAAACGACAGTGTTACCCCTTATGTTTTTTTTTCAGGTCAAAACTTTGACATCCGATATCTCGGCTCTGGAAGGGTCTAGAGCCTCCATTTTTGCGCGCTGGTCGAAGTCTCGTGGCCCTCTGTCAGAATCCAGAGCTTCAAGAAGATCGGAGGGGGTCAAAATTTCGGCCAAAAACGACAGTGTTACCCCTTATGTTTTTTTTTTCAGATCAAAACTTTGACATCCGATATCTCGGCTCTGGAAGGGTCTAGAGCCTCCATTTTTGCGCGCTTGTCGAAGTCTCGTGGCCCTCTGTCAGAATCCAGAGTTTCAAGAAGATCGGAGGGGGTCAAAATTTCGGCCAAAAACGACAGTGTTACCCCTTATGTTTTTTTTTTCAGGTCAAAACTTTGACATCCGATATCTCGGCTCTGGAAGGGTCTAGAGCCTCCATTTTTGCGCGCTGGTCGAAGTCTCGTGGCCCTCTGTCAGAATCCAGAGTTTCAAGAAGATCGGAGGGGGTCAAAATTTCGGCCAAAAACGACAGTGTTACCCCTTATGTTTTTTTTCAGGTCAAAACTTTGACATCCGATATCTCGGCTCTGGAAGGGTCTAGAGCCTCCATTTTTGCGTGCTGGTCAAAGTCTCGTGGCCCTCTGTCAGAATCCAGAGTTTCAAGAAGATCGGAGGGGGTCAAAATTTCGGCCAAAAACGACAGTGTTACCCCTTATGTTTTTTTTTCAGGTCAAAACTTTGACATCCGATATCTCGGCTCTGGAAGGGTCTAGAGCCTCCATTTTTGCGCGCTGGTCGAAGTCTCGTGGCCCTCTGTCAGAATCCAGAGTTTCAAGAAGATCGGAGGGGGTCAAAATTTCGGCCAAAAAAAAAAATTTACAGTGTTACCCCTTATGTTTTTTTTTCAGGTCCAAATTTTGACCTTCGATATCTCGGCTCTGGAAGGGTCTAGAGCCTCCATTTTTGCGCGCTGGTCGAAGTCTCGTGGCCCTCTATCAGAATCCAGAGTTTTGAGAAGATTGGGGAAAAAAATTTTTCGCCCCCCCCAAAAAAAAACATAAGGGGTAACACTGTTGTTTTTTTTTTTCTGTTCAAAATTTTGAGTTTCGATATCTCAGCTCTGGGAGGGTCTAGAGCCTCAATTTTTGCACTCAGGTCCAAGTCTCGTGGCCCTCTATCAGAATCCAGAGTTTTGAGAAGATTGGGGAAAAAAAAAATTTGCCCCCCAAAAAAACATAAGGGGTAACACTGTCGTTTTTTTTTTTCTGGTCGAAATTTTAAGTTTCCATATCTCAGCTCTGGAACGGTCCAGAGCCTCCATTTTTGCACTCAGGTCTAAGTCTTTTTTTGTGATGTTGTTTGGAATGATGCAATTCATTTTATAATAACTATATGTAAACTGCTTGTAAAGACTTTATAGAACAGTCTTTTATGTAAAACAGCTTTCTATATGAATCGATATGTAAACTGCTTCTAAAGACTTTATAGAACAGTCTTTTATGTAAAACAGCTTTTATATGAAACCATATGTAAAAGACTTTATAGATAGTCTTCTGTTATACAGTTTTTATATGTAAACTGTTTATAATAAATACACAGAAACATATTGTAACAAATGTTTATTTGTTTTATAAGAAAGACACAGAAACATATTGTAACAAGAATGCTTTATTAATGGAATGTAACCAGTATTATGCATGTAAGTAGTAAAAGAAAAAAATGTAGTCTCATGGCCCTCTATCAGAATCTAGAGTTTTGAGAAGATTGGGGAAAAATTTTTTTCGCCTCCCCCCCCCCAAAAAACATAAGGGGTAACACTGTCGTTTTTTTTTTTCAGGTCAAAATTTTGAGTTTCGATATCTCAGCTCTGGAAGGGTCTAGAGCCTCCATTTTTGCAAAAAAAAAAAAAAAAATGACAGTGTTACCCCTTATGTTTTTTTTTCAGGTCCAAATTTTGACCTTCGATATCTCGGCTCTGGAAGGGTCTAGAGCCTCCATTTTTGCGCGCTGGTCGAAGCCTTGTGGCCCTCTGTCAGAATCCAGAGTTTCAAGAAGATCGGAGGGGGTCAAAATTTCGGCCCAAAAAAAAAATGACAGTGTTACCCCTTATGTTTTTTTTTTCAGGTCCAAATTTTGACCTTCGATATCTCGGCTCTGGAAGGGTCTAGAGCCTCCATTTTTGCGCGCTGGTCGAAGTCTCGTGGCCCTCTGTCAGAATCCAGAGTTTCAAGAAGATCGGAGGGGGTCAAAATTTCAGCCAAAAAAAAAAAAATGACAGTGTTACCCCTTATGTTTTTTTTTTCAGGTCAAAACTTTGACATCCGATATCTCGGCACTGGAAGGGTCTAGAGCCTCCATTTTTGCGCGCTGGTCGAAGTCTCGTGGCCCTCTGTCAGAATCCAGAGTTTCAAGAAGATAGGAGGGGGTCAAAATTTCGGCCAAAAACGACAGTGTTACCCCTTATGTTTTTTTTTTCAGGTCAAAACTTTGACATCCGATATCTCGGCTCTGGAAGGGTCTAGAGCCTCCATTTTTGCGCGCTGGTCAAAGTCTCGTGGCCCTCTGTCAGAATCCTGAGTTTCAAGAAGATCGGAGGGGGTCAAAATTTCGGCCAAAAACGACAGTGTTACCCCTTATGTTTTTTTTTCAGGTCAAAACTTTGACATCCGATATCTCGGCTCTGGAAGGGTCTAGAGCCTTCATTTTTGCGCGCTGGTCGAAGTCTCGTGGCCCTCTGTCAGAATCCAGAGTTTCAAGAAGATCGGAGGGGGTCAAAATTTCGGCCAAAAACGACAGTGTTACCCCTTATGTTTTTTTTTCAGGTCAAAACTTTGACATCCGATATCTCGGCTCTGGAAGGGTCTAGAGCCTCCATTTTTGCGCGCTTGTCGAAGTCTCGTGGCCCTCTGTCAGAATCCAGAGTTTCAAGAAGATCGGAGGGGGTCAAAATTTCGGCCAAAAACGACAGTGTTACCCCTTATGTTTTTTTTTCAGGTCAAAACTTTGACATCCGATATCTCGGCTCTGGAAGGGTCTAGAGCCTCCATTTTTGCGCGCTGGTCGAAGTCTCGTGGCCCTCTGTCAGAATCCAGAGTTTCAAGAAGATCGGAGGGGGTCAAAATTTCGGCCAAAAACGACAGTGTTACCCCTTATGTTTTTTTTTCAGGTCAAAACTTTGACATCCGATATCTCGGCTCTGGAAGGGTCTAGAGCCTCCATTTTTGCGCGCTGGTCAAAGTCTCGTGGCCCTCTGTCAGAATCCTGAGTTTCAAGAAGATCGGAGGGGGTCAAAATTTCGGCCAAAAACGACAGTGTTACCCCTTATGTTTTTTTTTCAGGTCAAAACTTTGACATCCGATATCTCGGCTCTGGAAGGGTCTAGAGCCTCCATTTTTGCGCGCTGGTCGAAGTCTCGTGGCCCTCTGTCAGAATCCAGAGTTTCAAGAAGATCGGAGGGGGTCAAAATTTCGGCCAAAAACGACAGTGTTACCCCTTATGTTTTTTTTTCAGGTCAAAACTTTGACATCCGATATCTCGGCTCTGGAAGGGTCTAGAGCCTCCATTTTTGCGCGCTGGTCGAAGTCTCGTGGCCCTCTGTCAGAATCCAGAGTTTCAAGAAGATCGGAGGGGGTCAAAATTTCGGCCAAAAACGACAGTGTTACCCCTTATGTTTTTTTTTCAGGTCAAAACTTTGACATCCGATATCTCGGCTCTGGAAGGGTCTAGAGCCTCCATTTTTGCGCGCTTGTCGAAGTCTCGTGGCCCTCTGTCAGAATCCAGAGTTTCAAGAAAATCGGAGGGGGTCAAAATTTCGGCCAAAAACGACAGTGTTACCCCTTATGTTTTTTTTTTTTCAGGTCAAAACTTTGGCATCCGATATCTCGGCTCTGGAAGGGTCTAGAGCCTCCATTTTTGCGCGCTGGTCGAAGTCTCGTGGCCCTCTGTCAGAATCCAGAGTTTCAAGAAGATCGGAGGGGGTCAAAATTTCGGCCAAAAACGAAAGTGTTACCCCTTATGTTTTTTTTTCAGGTCAAAACTTTGACATCCGATATCTCGGCTCTGGAAGGGTCTAGAGCCTCCATTTTTGCGCGCTGGTCGAAGTCTCGTGGCCCTCTGTCAGAATCCAGAGTTTCAAGAAGATCGGAGGGGGTCAAAATTTCGGCCAAAAACGACAGTGTTACCCCTTATGTTTTTTTTCAGGTCAAAACTTTGACATCCGATATCTCGGCTCTGGAAGGGTCTAGAGCCTCCATTTTTGCGCGCTTGTCGAAGTCTCGTGGCCCTCTGTCAGAATCCAGAGTTTCAAGAAGATCGGAGGGGGTCAAAATTTCGGCCAAAAACGACAGTGTTACCCCTTATGTTTTTTTTTCAGGTCAAAACTTTGGCATCCGATATCTCGGCTCTGGAAGGGTCTAGAGCCTCCATTTTTGCGCGCTGGTCGAAGTCTCGTGGCCCTCTGTCAGAATCCAGAGTTTCAAGAAGATCGGAGGGGGTCAAAATTTCGGCCAAAAACGACAGTGTTACCCCTTATGTTTTTTTTCAGGTCAAAACTTTGACATCCGATATCTCGGCTCTGGAAGGGTCTAGAGCCTCCATTTTTGCGCGCTGGTCGAAGTCTCGTGGCCCTCTGTCAGAATCCAGAGTTTCAAGAAGATCGGAGGGGGTCAAAATTTCGGCCAAAAACGACAGTGTTACCCCTTATGTTTTTTTTTCAGGTCAAAACTTTGACATCCGATATCTCGGCTCTGGAAGGGTCTAGAGCCTCCATTTTTGCGCGCTGGTCAAAGTCTCGTGGCCCTCTGTCAGAATCCTGAGTTTCAAGAAGATCGGAGGGGGTCAAAATTTCGGCCAAAAACGACAGTGTTACCCCTTATGTTTTTTTTTTCAGGTCAAAACTTTGACATCCGATATCTCGGCTCTGGAAGGGTCTAGAGCCTCCATTTTTGCGCGCTGGTCGAAGTCTCGTGGCCCTCTGTCAGAATCCAGAGTTTCAAGAAGATCGGAGGGGGTCAAAATTTCGGCCAAAAACGACAGTGTTACCCCTTATGTTTTTTTTTTTCAGGTCAAAACTTTGACATCCGATATCTCGGCTCTGGAAGGGTCTAGAGCCTCCATTTTTGCGCGCTTGTCGAAGTCTCGTGGCCCTCTGTCAGAATCCAGAGTTTCAAGAAGATCGGAGGGGGTCAAAATTTCGGCCAAAAACGACAGTGTTACCCCTTATGTTTTTTTTTCAGGTCAAAACTTTGACATCCGATATCTCGGCTCTGGAAGGGTCTAGAGCCTCCATTTTTGCGCGCTTGTCGAAGTCTTGTGGCCCTCTGTCAGAATCCAGAGTTTCAAGAAGATCGGAGGGGGTCAAAATTTCGGCCAAAAACGACAGTGTTACCCCTTATGTTTTTTTTTCAGGTCAAAACTTTGGCATCCGATATCTCGGCTCTGGAAGGGTCTAGAGCCTCCATTTTTGCGCGCTGGTCGAAGTCTTGTGGCCCTCTGTCAGAATCCAGAGTTTCAAGAAGATCGGAGGGGGTCAAAATTTCAGCCAAAAACGACAGTGTTACCCCTTATGTTTTTTTTCAGGTCAAAACTTTGACATCCGATATCTCGGCTCTGGAAGGGTCTAGAGCCTCCATTTTTGCGCGCTGGTCGAAGTCTCGTGGCCCTCTGTCAGAATCCAGAGTTTCAAGAAGATCGGAGGGGGTCAAAATTTCGGCCAAAAACGACAGTGTTACCCCTTATGTTTTTTTTTCAGGTCAAAACTTTGACATCCGATATCTCGGCTCTGGAAGGGTCTAGAGCCTCCATTTTTGCGCGCTTGTCGAAGTCTCGTGGCCCTCTGTCAGAATCCAGAGTTTCAAGAAGATCGGAGGGGGTCAAAATTTCGGCCAAAAACGACAGTGTTACCCCTTATGTTTTTTTTTTCAGGTCAAAACTTTGGCATCCGATATCTCGGCTCTGGAAGGGTCTAGAGCCTCCATTTTTGCGCGCTGGTCGAAGTCTCGTGGCCCTCTGTCAGAATCCAGAGTTTCAAGAAGATCGGAGGGGGTCAAAATTTCGGCCAAAAACGACAGTGTTACCCCTTATGTTTTTTTTTCAGGTCAAAACTTTGACATCCGATATCTCGGCTCTGGAAGGGTCTAGAGCCTCCATTTTTGCGCGCTGGTCGAAGTCTCGTGGCCCTCTGTCAGAATCCTGAGTTTCAAGAAGATCGGAGGGGGTCAAAATTTCGGCCAAAAACGACAGTGTTACCCCTTATGTTTTTTTTTTTCAGGTCAAAACTTTGACATCCGATATCTCGGCTCTGGAAGGGTCTAGAGCCTCCATTTTTGCGCGCTGGTCGAAGTCTCGTGGCCCTCTGTCAGAATCCAGAGTTTCAAGAAGATCGGAGGGGGTCAAAATTTCGGCCAAAAACGACAGTGTTACCCCTTATGTTTTTTTTTCAGGTCAAAACTTTGACATCCGATATCTCGGCTCTGGAAGGGTCTAGAGCCTCCATTTTTGCGCGCTTGTCGAAGTCTCGTGGCCCTCTGTCAGAATCCAGAGTTCAAGAAGATCGGAGGGGGTCAAAATTTCGGCCAAAAACGACAGTGTTACCCCTTATGTTTTTTTTTCAGGTCAAAACTTTGACATCCGATATCTCGGCTCTGGAAGGGTCTAGAGCCTCCATTTTTGCGCGCTGGTCGAAGTCTCGTGGCCCTCTGTCAGAATCCTGAGTTTCAAGAAGATCGGAGGGGGTCAAAATTTCGGCCAAAAACGACAGTGTTACCCCTTATGTTTTTTTTTTTCAGGTCAAAACTTTGACATCCGATATCTCGGCTCTGGAAGGGTCTAGAGCCTCCATTTTTGCGCGCTGGTCAAAGTCTCGTGGCCCTCTGTCAGAATCCAGAGTTTCAAGAAGATCGGAGGGGGTCAAAATTTCGGCCAAAAACGACAGTGTTACCCCTTATGTTTTTTTTTCAGGTCAAAACTTTGACATCCGATATCTCGGCTCTGGAAGGGTCTAGAGCCTCCATTTTTGCGCGCTTGTCGAAGTCTCGTGGCCCTCTGTCAGAATCCAGAGTTTCAAGAAGATCGGAGGGGGTCAAAATTTCGGCCAAAAACGACAGTGTTACCCCTTATGTTTTTTTTTTCAGGTCAAAACTTTGGCATCCGATATCTCGGCTCTGGAAGGGTCTAGAGCCTCCATTTTTGCGCGCTTGTCGAAGTCTTGTGGCCCTCTGTCAGAATCCAGAGTTTCAAGAAGATCGGAGGGGGTCAAAATTTCGGCCAAAAACGACAGTGTTACCCCTTATGTTTTTTTTTTTCAGGTCAAAACTTTGGCATCCGATATCTCGGCTCTGGAAGGGTCTAGAGCCTCCATTTTTGCGCGCTGGTCGAAGTCTCGTGGCCCTCTGTCAGAATCCAGAGTTTCAAGAAGATCGGAGGGGGTCAAAATTTCGGCCAAAAACGACAGTGTTACCCCTTATGTTTTTTTTTTCAGGTCAAAACTTTGACATTCGATATCTCGGCTCTGGAAGGGTCTAGAGCCTCCATTTTTGCGCGCTGGTCGAAGTCTCGTGGCCCTCTGTCAGAATCCAGAGTTTCAAGAAGATCGGAGGGGGTCAAAATTTCGGCCAAAAACGACAGTGTTACCCCTTATGTTTTTTTTTCAGGTCAAAACTTTGACATCCGATATCTCGGCTCTGGAAGGGTCTAGAGCCTCCATTTTTGCGCGCTGGTCAAAGTCTCGTGGCCCTCTGTCAGAATCCAGAGTTTCAAGAAGATCGGAGGGGGTCAAAATTTCGGCCAAAAACGACAGTGTTACCCCTTATGTTTTTTTTTTCAGGTCAAAACTTTGACATCCGATATCTCGGCTCTGGAAGGGTCTAGAGCCTCCATTTTTGCGCGCTGGTCGAAGTCTCGTGGCCCTCTGTCAGAATCCAGAGCTTCAAGAAGATCGGAGGGGGTCAAAATTTCGGCCAAAAACGACAGTGTTACCCCTTATGTTTTTTTTTCAGGTCAAAACTTTGACATCCGATATCTCGGCTCTGGAAGGGTCTAGAGCCTCCATTTTTGCGCGCTTGTCGAAGTCTCGTGGCCCTCTGTCAGAATCCAGAGTTTCAAGAAGATCGGAGGGGGTCAAAATTTCGGCCAAAAACGACAGTGTTACCCCTTATGTTTTTTTTTTCAGGTCAAAACTTTGGCATCCGATATCTCGGCTCTGAAAGGGTCTAGAGCCTCCATTTTTTCGCGCTGGTCGAAGTCTTGTGGCCCTCTGTCAGAATCCAGAGTTTCAAGAAGATCGGAGGGGGTCAAAATTTCGGCCAAAAACGACAGTGTTACCCCTTATGTTTTTTTTTCAGGTCAAAACTTTGACATCCGATATCTCGGCTCTGGAAGGGTCTAGAGCCTCCATTTTTGCGCGCTGGTCGAAGTCTCGTGGCCCTCTGTCAGAATCCAGAGTTTCAAGAAGATCGGAGGGGGTCAAAATTTCGGCCAAAAACGACAGTGTTACCCCTTATGTTTTTTTTTCAGGTCAAAACTTTGACATCCGATATCTCGGCTCTGGAAGGGTCTAGAGCCTCCATTTTTGCGCGCTTGTCGAAGTCTCGTGGCCCTCTGTCAGAATCCAGAGTTTCAAGAAGATCGGAGGGGGTCAAAATTTCGGCCAAAAACGACAGTGTTACCCCTTATGTTTTTTTTTTCAGGTCAAAACTTTGGCATCCGATATCTCGGCTCTGGAAGGGTCTAGAGCCTCCATTTTTGCGCGCTGGTCGAAGTCTCGTGGCCCTCTGTCAGAATCCAGAGTTTCAAGAAGATCGGAGGGGGTCAAAATTTCGGCCAAAAACGACAGTGTTACCCCTTATGTTTTTTTTTCAGGTCAAAACTTTGACATCCGATATCTCGGCTCTGGAAGGGTCTAGAGCCTCCATTTTTGCGCGCTGGTCGAAGTCTCGTGGCCCTCTGTCAGAATCCTGAGTTTCAAGAAGATCGGAGGGGGTCAAAATTTCGGCCAAAAACGACAGTGTTACCCCTTATGTTTTTTTTTCAGGTCAAAACTTTGACATCCGATATCTCGGCTCTGGAAGGGTCTAGAGCCTCCATTTTTGCGCGCTGGTCGAAGTCTCGTGGCCCTCTGTCAGAATCCAGAGTTTCAAGAAGATCGGAGGGGGTCAAAATTTCGGCCAAAAACGACAGTGTTACCCCTTATGTTTTTTTTTCAGGTCAAAACTTTGACATCCGATATCTCGGCTCTGGAAGGGTCTAGAGCCTCCATTTTTGCGCGCTTGTCGAAGTCTCGTGGCCCTCTGTCAGAATCCAGAGTTTCAAGAAGATCGGAGGGGGTCAAAATTTCGGCCAAAAACGACAGTGTTACCCCTTATGTTTTTTTTTTTCAGGTCAAAACTTTGGCATCCGATATCTCGGCTCTGGAAGGGTCTAGAGCCTCCATTTTTGCGCGCTGGTCGAAGTCTCGTGGCCCTCTGTCAGAATCCAGAGTTTCAAGAAGATCGGAGGGGGTCAAAATTTCGGCCAAAAACGACAGTGTTACCCCTTATGTTTTTTTTCAGGTCAAAACTTTGACATCCGATATCTCGGCTCTGGAAGGGTCTAGAGCCTCCATTTTTGCGCGCTGGTCGAAGTCTCGTGGCCCTCTGTCAGAATCCAGAGTTTCAAGAAGATCGGAGGGGGTCAAAATTTCGGCCAAAAACGACAGTGTTACCCCTTATGTTTTTTTTTTCAGGTCAAAACTTTGACATCCGATATCTCGGCTCTGGAAGGGTCTAGAGCCTCCATTTTTGCGCGCTGGTCAAAGTCTCGTGGCCCTCTGTCAGAATCCTGAGTTTCAAGAAGATCGGAGGGGGTCAAAATTTCGGCCAAAAACGACAGTGTTACCCCTTATGTTTTTTTTTTTCAGGTCAAAACTTTGACATCCGATATCTCGGCTCTGGAAGGGTCTAGAGCCTCCATTTTTGCGCGCTGGTCGAAGTCTCGTGGCCCTCTGTCAGAATCCAGAGTTTCAAGAAGATCGGAGGGGGTCAAAATTTCGGCCAAAAACGACAGTGTTACCCCTTATGTTTTTTTTTTCAGGTCAAAACTTTGGCATCCGATATCTCGGCTCTGGAAGGGTCTAGAGCCTCCATTTTTGCGCGCTGGTCGAAGTCTTGTGGCCCTCTGTCAGAATCCAGAGTTTCAAGAAGATCGGAGGGGGTCAAAATTTCGGCCAAAAACGACAGTGTTACCCCTTATGTTTTTTTTTCAGGTCAAAACTTTGACATCCGATATCTCGGCTCTGGAAGGGTCTAGAGCCTCCATTTTTGCGCGCTGGTCGAAGTCTCGTGGCCCTCTGTCAGAATCCAGAGTTTCAAGAAGATCGGAGGGGGTCAAAATTTCGGCCAAAAACGACAGTGTTACCCCTTATGTTTTTTTTTTCAGGTCAAAACTTTGACATCCGATATCTCGGCTCTGGAAGGGTCTAGAGCCTCCATTTTTGCGCGCTTGTCGAAGTCTCGTGGCCCTCTGTCAGAATCCAGAGTTTCAAGAAGATCGGAGGGGGTCAAAATTTCGGCCAAAAACGACAGTGTTACCCCTTATGTTTTTTTTTTCAGGTCAAAACTTTGGCATCCGATATCTCGGCTCTGGAAGGGTCTAGAGCCTCCATTTTTGCGCGCTGGTCGAAGTCTCGTGGCCCTCTGTCAGAATCGAGAGTTTCAAGAAGATCGGAGGGGGTCAAAATTTCGGCCAAAAACGACAGTGTTACCCCTTATGTTTTTTTTTTCAGGTCAAAACTTTGACATCCGATATCTCGGCTCTGGAAGGGTCTAGAGCCTCCATTTTTGCGCGCTGGTCGAAGTCTCGTGGCCCTCTGTCAGAATCCTGAGTTTCAAGAAGATCGGAGGGGGTCAAAATTTCGGCCAAAAACGACAGTGTTACCCCTTATGTTTTTTTTTCAGGTCAAAACTTTGACATCCGATATCTCGGCTCTGGAAGGGTCTAGAGCCTCCATTTTTGCGCGCTGGTCGAAGTCTCGTGGCCCTCTGTCAGAATCCAGAGTTTCAAGAAGATCGGAGGGGGTCAAAATTTCGGCCAAAAACGACAGTGTTACCCCTTATGTTTTTTTTCAGGTCAAAACTTTGACATCCGATATCTCGGCTCTGGAAGGGTCTAGAGCCTCCATTTTTGCGCGCTTGTCGAAGTCTCGTGGCCCTCTGTCAGAATCCAGAGTTTCAAGAAGATCGGAGGGGGTCAAAATTTCGGCCAAAAACGACAGTGTTACCCCTTATGTTTTTTTTTCAGGTCAAAACTTTGGCATCCGATATCTCGGCTCTGGAAGGGTCTAGAGCCTCCATTTTTGCGGGCTGGTCGAAGTCTCGTGGCCCTCTGTCAGAATCCAGAGTTTCAAGAAGATCGGAGGGGGTCAAAATTTCGGCCAAAAACGACAGTGTTACCCCTTATGTTTTTTTTCAGGTCAAAACTTTGACATCCGATATCTCGGCTCTGGAAGGGTCTAGAGCCTCCATTTTTGCGCGCTGGTCGAAGTCTCGTGGCCCTCTGTCAGAATCCAGAGTTTCAAGAAGATCGGAGGGGGTCAAAATTTCGGCCAAAAACGACAGTGTTACCCCTTATGTTTTTTTTTCAGGTCAAAACTTTGACATCCGATATCTCGGCTCTGGAAGGGTCTAGAGCCTCCATTTTTGCGCGCTGGTCAAAGTCTCGTGGCCCTCTGTCAGAATCCTGAGTTTCAAGAAGATCGGAGGGGGTCAAAATTTCGGCCAAAAACGACAGTGTTACCCCTTATGTTTTTTTTTTCAGGTCAAAACTTTGACATCCGATATCTCGGCTCTGGAAGGGTCTAGAGCCTCCATTTTTGCGCGCTGGTCGAAGTCTCGTGGCCCTCTGTCAGAATCCAGAGTTTCGAGAAGATCGGAGGGGGTCAAAATTTCGGCCAAAAACGACAGTGTTACCCCTTATGTTTTTTTTTTTCAGGTCAAAACTTTGACATCCGATATCTCGGCTCTGGAAGGGTCTAGAGCCTCCATTTTTGCGCGCTTGTCGAAGTCTCGTGGCCCTCTGTCAGAATCCAGAGTTTCAAGAAGATCGGAGGGGGTCAAAATTTCGGCCAAAAACGACAGTGTTACCCCTTATGTTTTTTTTTTCAGGTCAAAACTTTGACATCCGATATCTCGGCTCTGGAAGGGTCTAGAGCCTCCATTTTTGCGCGCTTGTCGAAGTCTCGTGGCCCTCTGTCAGAATCCAGAGTTTCAAGAAGATCGGAGGGGGTCAAAATTTCGGCCAAAAACGACAGTGTTACCCCTTATGTTTTTTTTTTCAGGTCAAAACTTTGGCATCCGATATCTCGGCTCTGGAAGGGTCTAGAGCCTCCATTTTTGCGCGCTGGTCGAAGTCTTGTGGCCCTCTGTCAGAATCCAGAGTTTCAAGAAGATCGGAGGGGGTCAAAATTTCAGCCAAAAACGACAGTGTTACCCCTTATGTTTTTTTTTCAGGTCAAAACTTTGACATCCGATATCTCGGCTCTGGAAGGGTCTAGAGCCTCCATTTTTGCGCGCTGGTCGAAGTCTCGTGGCCCTCTGTCAGAATCCAGAGTTTCAAGAAGATCGGAGGGGGTCAAAATTTCGGCCAAAAACGACAGTGTTACCCCTTATGTTTTTTTTTCAGGTCAAAACTTTGACATCCGATATCTCGGCTCTGGAAGGGTCTAGAGCCTCCATTTTTGCGCGCTTGTCGAAGTCTCGTGGCCCTCTGTCAGAATCCAGAGTTTCAAGAAGATCGGAGGGGGTCAAAATTTCGGCCAAAAACGACAGTGTTACCCCTTATGTTTTTTTTTTCAGGTCAAAACTTTGGCATCCGATATCTCGGCTCTGGAAGGGTCTAGAGCCTCCATTTTTGCGCGCTGGTCGAAGTCTCGTGGCCCTCTGTCAGAATCCAGAGTTTCAAGAAGATCGGAGGGGGTCAAAATTTCGGCCAAAAACGACAGTGTTACCCCTTATGTTTTTTTTTCAGGTCAAAACTTTGACATCCGATATCTCGGCTCTGGAAGGGTCTAGAGCCTCCATTTTTGCGCGCTGGTCGAAGTCTCGTGGCCCTCTGTCAGAATCCTGAGTTTCAAGAAGATCGGAGGGGGTCAAAATTTCGGCCAAAAACGACAGTGTTACCCCTTATGTTTTTTTTTCAGGTCAAAACTTTGACATCCGATATCTCGGCTCTGGAAGGGTCTAGAGCCTCCATTTTTGCGCGCTGGTCGAAGTCTCGTGGCCCTCTGTCAGAATCCAGAGTTTCAAGAAGATCGGAGGGGGTCAAAATTTCGGCCAAAAACGACAGTGTTACCCCTTATGTTTTTTTTTCAGGTCAAAACTTTGACATCCGATATCTCGGCTCTGGAAGGGTCTAGAGCCTCCATTTTTGCGCGCTTGTCGAAGTCTCGTGGCCCTCTGTCAGAATCCAGAGTTTCAAGAAGATCGGAGGGGGTCAAAATTTCGGCCAAAAACGACAGTGTTACCCCTTATGTTTTTTTTTTCAGGTCAAAACTTTGGCATCCGATATCTCGGCTCTGGAAGAGTCTAGAGCCTCCATTTTTGCGCGCTGGTCGAAGTCTCGTGGCCCTCTGTCAGAATCCAGAGTTTCAAGAAGATCGGAGGGGGTCAAAATTTCGGCCAAAAACGACAGTGTTACCCCTTATGTTTTTTTTTCAGGTCAAAACTTTGACATCCGATATCTCGGCACTGGAAGGGTCTAGAGCCTCCATTTTTGCGCGCTGGTCGAAGTCTCGTGGCCCTCTGTCAGAATCCAGAGTTTCAAGAAGATCGGAGGGGGTCAAAATTTCGGCCAAAAACGACAGTGTTACCCCTTATGTTTTTTTTTCAGGTCAAAACTTTGACATCCGATATCTCGGCTCTGGAAGGGTCTAGAGCCTCCATTTTTGCGCGCTGGTCAAAGTCTCGTGGCCCTCTGTCAGAATCCTGAGTTTCAAGAAGATCGGAGGGGGTCAAAATTTCGGCCAAAAACGACAGTGTTACCCCTTATGTTTTTTTTTTCAGGTCAAAACTTTGACATCCGATATCTCGGCTCTGGAAGGGTCTAGAGCCTCCATTTTTGCGCGCTGGTCGAAGTCTCGTGGCCCTCTGTCAGAATCCAGAGTTTCAAGAAGATCGGAGGGGGTCAAAATTTCGGCCAAAAACGACAGTGTTACCCCTTATGTTTTTTTTTTCAGGTCAAAACTTTGACATCCGATATCTCGGCTCTGGAAGGGTCTAGAGCCTCCATTTTTGCGCGCTTGTCGAAGTCTCGTGGCCCTCTGTCAGAATCCAGAGTTTCAAGAAGATCGGAGGGGGTCAAAATTTCGGCCAAAAACGACAGTGTTACCCCTTATGTTTTTTTTTTCAGGTCAAAACTTTGGCATCCGATATCTCGGCTCTGGAAGGGTCTACAGCCTCCATTTTTGCGCGCTGGTCGAAGTCTCGTGGCCCTCTGTCAGAATCCAGAGTTTCAAGAAGATCGGAGGGGGTCAAAATTTCGGCCAAAAACGACAGTGTTACCCCTTATGTTTTTTTTTTCAGGTCAAAACTTTGACATCCGATATCTCGGCTCTGGAAGGGTCTAGAGCCTCCATTTTTGCGCGCTGGTCGAAGTCTCGTGGCCCTCTGTCAGAATCCAGAGTTTCAAGAAGATCGGAGGGGGTCAAAATTTCGGCCAAAAACGACAGTGTTACCCCTTATGTTTTTTTTCAGGTCAAAACTTTGACATCCGATATCTCGGCTTGGAAGGGTCTAGAGCCTCCATTTTTGCGCGCTTGTCGAAGTCTCGTGGCCCTCTGTCAGAATCCAGAGTTTCAAGAAGATCGGAGGGGGTCAAAATTTCGGCCAAAAACGACAGTGTTACCCCTTATGTTTTTTTTTCAGGTCAAAACTTTGGCATCCGATATCTCGGCTCTGGAAGGGTCTAGAGCCTCCATTTTTGCGGGCTGGTCGAAGTCTCGTGGCCCTCTGTCAGAATCCAGAGTTTCAAGAAGATCGGAGGGGGTCAAAATTTCGGCCAAAAACGACAGTGTTACCCCTTATGTTTTTTTTCAGGTCAAAACTTTGACATCCGATATCTCGGCTCTGGAAGGGTCTAGAGCCTCCATTTTTGCGCGCTGGTCGAAGTCTCGTGGCCCTCTGTCAGAATCCAGAGTTTCAAGAAGATCGGAGGGGGTCAAAATTTCGGCCAAAAACGACAGTGTTACCCCTTATGTTTTTTTTTCAGGTCAAAACTTTGACATCCGATATCTCGGCTCTGGAAGGGTCTAGAGCCTCCATTTTTGCGCGCTGGTCAAAGTCTCGTGGCCCTCTGTCAGAATCCTGAGTTTCAAGAAGATCGGAGGGGGTCAAAATTTCGGCCAAAAACGACAGTGTTACCCCTTATGTTTTTTTTTTCAGGTCAAAACTTTGACATCCGATATCTCGGCTCTGGAAGGGTCTAGAGCCTCCATTTTTGCGCGCTGGTCGAAGTCTCGTGGCCCTCTGTCAGAATCCAGAGTTTCGAGAAGATCGGAGGGGGTCAAAATTTCGGCCAAAAACGACAGTGTTACCCCTTATGTTTTTTTTTTTCAGGTCAAAACTTTGACATCCGATATCTCGGCTCTGGAAGGGTCTAGAGCCTCCATTTTTGCGCGCTTGTCGAAGTCTCGTGGCCCTCTGTCAGAATCCAGAGTTTCAAGAAGATCGGAGGGGGTCAAAATTTCGGCCAAAAACGACAGTGTTACCCCTTATGTTTTTTTTTTCAGGTCAAAACTTTGACATCCGATATCTCGGCTCTGGAAGGGTCTAGAGCCTCCATTTTTGCGCGCTTGTCGAAGTCTCGTGGCCCTCTGTCAGAATCCAGAGTTTCAAGAAGATCGGAGGGGGTCAAAATTTCGGCCAAAAACGACAGTGTTACCCCTTATGTTTTTTTTTTCAGGTCAAAACTTTGGCATCCGATATCTCGGCTCTGGAAGGGTCTAGAGCCTCCATTTTTGCGCGCTGGTCGAAGTCTTGTGGCCCTCTGTCAGAATCCAGAGTTTCAAGAAGATCGGAGGGGGTCAAAATTTCAGCCAAAAACGACAGTGTTACCCCTTATGTTTTTTTTTTCAGGTCAAAACTTTGACATCCGATATCTCGGCTCTGGAAGGGTCTAGAGCCTCCATTTTTGCGCGCTGGTCGAAGTCTCGTGGCCCTCTGTCAGAATCCAGAGTTTCAAGAAGATCGGAGGGGGTCAAAATTTCGGCCAAAAACGACAGTGTTACCCCTTATGTTTTTTTTTCAGGTCAAAACTTTGACATCCGATATCTCGGCTCTGGAAGGGTCTAGAGCCTCCATTTTTGCGCGCTTGTCGAAGTCTCGTGGCCCTCTGTCAGAATCCAGAGTTTCAAGAAGATCGGAGGGGGTCAAAATTTCGGCCAAAAACGACAGTGTTACCCCTTATGTTTTTTTTTTCAGGTCAAAACTTTGGCATCCGATATCTCGGCTCTGGAAGGGTCTAGAGCCTCCATTTTTGCGCGCTGGTCGAAGTCTCGTGGCCCTCTGTCAGAATCCAGAGTTTCAAGAAGATCGGAGGGGGTCAAAATTTCGGCCAAAAACGACAGTGTTACCCCTTATGTTTTTTTTTCAGGTCAAAACTTTGACATCCGATATCTCGGCTCTGGAAGGGTCTAGAGCCTCCATTTTTGCGCGCTGGTCGAAGTCTCGTGGCCCTCTGTCAGAATCCTGAGTTTCAAGAAGATCGGAGGGGGTCAAAATTTCGGCCAAAAACGACAGTGTTACCCCTTATGTTTTTTTTTCAGGTCAAAACTTTGACATCCGATATCTCGGCTCTGGAAGGGTCTAGAGCCTCCATTTTTGCGCGCTGGTCGAAGTCTCGTGGCCCTCTGTCAGAATCCAGAGTTTCAAGAAGATCGGAGGGGGTCAAAATTTCGGCCAAAAACGACAGTGTTACCCCTTATGTTTTTTTTTCAGGTCAAAACTTTGACATCCGATATCTCGGCTCTGGAAGGGTCTAGAGCCTCCATTTTTGCGCGCTTGTCGAAGTCTCGTGGCCCTCTGTCAGAATCCAGAGTTTCAAGAAGATCGGAGGGGGTCAAAATTTCGGCCAAAAACGACAGTGTTACCCCTTATGTTTTTTTTTCAGGTCAAAACTTTGGCATCCGATATCTCGGCTCTGGAAGAGTCTAGAGCCTCCATTTTTGCGCGCTGGTCGAAGTCTCGTGGCCCTCTGTCAGAATCCAGAGTTTCAAGAAGATCGGAGGGGGTCAAAATTTCGGCCAAAAACGACAGTGTTACCCCTTATGTTTTTTTTTCAGGTCAAAACTTTGACATCCGATATCTCGGCACTGGAAGGGTCTAGAGCCTCCATTTTTGCGCGCTGGTCGAAGTCTCGTGGCCCTCTGTCAGAATCCAGAGTTTCAAGAAGATCGGAGGGGGTCAAAATTTCGGCCAAAAACGACAGTGTTACCCCTTATGTTTTTTTTTCAGGTCAAAACTTTGACATCCGATATCTCGGCTCTGGAAGGGTCTAGAGCCTCCATTTTTGCGCGCTGGTCAAAGTCTCGTGGCCCTCTGTCAGAATCCTGAGTTTCAAGAAGATCGGAGGGGGTCAAAATTTCGGCCAAAAACGACAGTGTTACCCCTTATGTTTTTTTTTTCAGGTCAAAACTTTGACATCCGATATCTCGGCTCTGGAAGGGTCTAGAGCCTCCATTTTTGCGCGCTGGTCGAAGTCTCGTGGCCCTCTGTCAGAATAGAGAGTTTCAAGAAGATCGGAGGGGGTCAAAATTTCGGCCAAAAACGACAGTGTTACCCCTTTTGTTTTTTTTTTCAGGTCAAAACTTTGACATCCGATATCTCGGCTCTGGAAGGGTCTAGAGCCTCCATTTTTGCGCGCTTGTCGAAGTCTCGTGGCCCTCTGTCAGAATCCAGAGTTTCAAGAAGATCGGAGGGGGTCAAAATTTCGGCCAAAAACGACAGTGTTACCCCTTATGTTTTTTTTTTCAGGTCAAAACTTTGGCATCCGATATCTCGGCTCTGGAAGGGTCTACAGCCTCCATTTTTGCGCGCTGGTCGAAGTCTCGTGGCCCTCTGTCAGAATCCAGAGTTTCAAGAAGATCGGAGGGGGTCAAAATTTCGGCCAAAAACGACAGTGTTACCCCTTATGTTTTTTTTTCAGGTCAAAACTTTGACATCCGATATCTCGGCTCTGGAAGGGTCTAGAGCCTCCATTTTTGCGCGCTGGTCGAAGTCTCGTGGCCCTCTGTCAGAATCCAGAGTTTCAAGAAGATCGGAGGGGGTCAAAATTTCGGCCAAAAACGACAGTGTTACCCCTTATGTTTTTTTTTCAGGTCAAAACTTTGACATCCGATATCTCGGCTCTGGAAGGGTCTAGAGCCTCCATTTTTGCGCGCTGGTCAAAGTCTCGTGGCCCTCTGTCAGAATCCAGAGTTTCAAGAAGATCGGAGGGGGTCAAAATTTCGGCCAAAAACGACAGTGTTACCCCTTATGTTTTTTTTTTCAGGTCAAAACTTTGACATCCGATATCTCGGCTCTGGAAGGGTCTAGAGCCTCCATTTTTGCGCGCTGGTCAAAGTCTCGTGGCCCTCTGTCAGAATCCAGAGTTTCAAGAAGATCGGAGGGGGTCAAAATTTCGGCCAAAAACGACAGTGTTACCCCTTATGTTTTTTTTTCAGGTCAAAACTTTGACATCCGATATCTCGGCTCTGGAAGGGTCTAGAGCCTCCATTTTTGCGCGCTTGTCGAAGTCTCGTGGCCCTCTGTCAGAATCCAGAGTTTCAAGAAGATCGGAGGGGGTCAAAATTTCGGCCAAAAACGACAGTGTTACCCCTTATGTTTTTTTTTTCAGGTCAAAACTTTGGCATCCGATATCTCGGCTCTGGAAGGGTCTAGAGCCTCCATTTTTGCGCGCTGGTCGAAGTCTTGTGGCCCTCTGTCAGAATCCAGAGTTTCAAGAAGATCGGAGGGGGTCAAAATTTCGGCCAAAAACGACAGTGTTACCCCTTATGTTTTTTTTTCAGGTCAAAACTTTGACATCCGATATCTCGGCTCTGGAAGGGTCTAGAGCCTCCATTTTTGCGCGCTGGTCGAAGTCTCGTGGCCCTCTGTCAGAATCCAGAGTTTCAAGAAGATCGGAGGGGGTCAAAATTTCGGCCAAAAACGACAGTGTTACCCCTTATGTTTTTTTTCAGGTCAAAACTTTGACATCCGATATCTCGGCTCTGGAAGGGTCTAGAGCCTCCATTTTTGCGTGCTGGTCAAAGTCTCGTGGCCCTCTGTCAGAATCCAGAGTTTCAAGAAGATCGGAGGGGGTCAAAATTTCGGCCAAAAACGACAGTGTTACCCCTTATGTTTTTTTTTTCAGGTCAAAACTTTGACATCCGATATCTCGGCTCTGGAAGGGTCTAGAGCCTCCATTTTTGCGCGCTGGTCGAAGTCTCGTGGCCCTCTGTCAGAATCCAGAGTTTCAAGAAGATCGGAGGGGGTCAAAATTTCGGCCAAAAAAAAAAAATTACAGTGTTACCCCTTATGTTTTTTTTTTCAGGTCCAAATTTTGACCTTCGATATCTCGGCTCTGGAAGGGTCTAGAGCCTCCATTTTTGCGCGCTGGTCGAAGTCTCGTGGCCCTCTATCAGAATCCAGAGTTTTGAGAAGATTGGGGAAAAAATTTTTTCGCCCCCCAAAAAAAAAAACATAAGGGGTAACACTGTTGTTTTTTTTTTCTGTTCAAAATTTTGAGTTTCGATATCTCAGCTCTGGGAGGGTCTAGAGCCTCAATTTTTGCACTCAGGTCCAAGTCTCGTGGCCCTCTATCAGAATCCAGAGTTTTGAGAAGATTGGGGAAAAATAAAAATTTGCCCCCCAAAAAAACATAAGGGGTAACACTGTCGTTTTTTTTTTTCTGGTCGAAATTTTAAGTTTCCATATCTCAGCTCTGGAACGGTCCAGAGCCTCCATTTTTGCACTCAGGTCTAAGTCTTTTTTTGTGATGTTGTTTGGAATGATGCAATTCATTTTATAATAACTATATGTAAACTGCTTGTAAAGACTTTATAGAACAGTCTTTTATGTAAAACAGCTTTCTATATGAATCGATATGTAAACTGCTTCTAAAGACTTTATAGAACAGTCTTTTATGTAAAACAGCTTTTATATGAAACCATATGTAAAAGACTTTATAGATAGTCTTCTGTTATACAGTTTTTATATGTAAACTGTTTATAATAAATACACAGAAACATATTGTAACAAATGTTTATTTGTTTTATAAGAAAGACACAGAAACATATTGTAACAAGAATGCTTTATTAATGGAATGTAACCAGTATTATGCATGTAAGTAGTAAAAGAAAAAATGTAGTCTCATGGCCCTCTATCAGAATCTAGAGTTTTGAGAAGATTGGGGAAAAATTTTTTTCGCCTCCCCCCCCCCAAAAAACATAAGGGGTAACACTGTCGTTTTTTTTTTCTGGTCAAAATTTTGAGTTTCGATATCTCAGCTCTGGAAGGGTCTAGAGCCTCCATTTTTGCAAAAAAAAAAAAAATGACAGTGTTACCCCTTATGTTTTTTTTTCAGGTCCAAATTTTGACCTTCGATATCTCGGCTCTGGAAGGGTCTAGAGCCTCCATTTTTGCGCGATGGTCGAAGTCTCGTGGCCCTCTGTCAGAATCCAGAGTTTCAAGAAGATCGGAGGGGGTCAAAATTTCGGCCAAAAACGACAGTGTTACCCCTTATGTTTTTTTTTCAGGTCAAAACTTTGACATCCGATATCTCGGCTCTGGAAGGGTCTAGAGCCTCCATTTTTGCGCGCTGGTCGAAGTCTCGTGGCCCTCTGTCAGAATCCTGAGTTTCAAGAAGATCGGAGGGGGTCAAAATTTCGGCCAAAAACGACAGTGTTACCCCTTATGTTTTTTTTTCAGGTCAAAACTTTGACATCCGATATCTCGGCTCTGGAAGGGTCTAGAGCCTCCATTTTTGCGCGCTGGTCGAAGTCTCGTGGCCCTCTGTCAGAATCCAGAGTTTCAAGAAGATCGGAGGGGGTCAAAATTTCGGCCAAAAACGACAGTGTTACCCCTTATGTTTTTTTTTCAGGTCAAAACTTTGACATCCGATATCTCGGCTCTGGAAGGGTCTAGAGCCTCCATTTTTGCGCGCTTGTCGAAGTCTCGTGGCCCTCTGTCAGAATCCAGAGTTTCAAGAAGATCGGAGGGGGTCAAAATTTCGGCCAAAAACGACAGTGTTACCCCTTATGTTTTTTTTTTCAGGTCAAAACTTTGGCATCCGATATCTCGGCTCTGGAAGGGTCTAGAGCCTCCATTTTTGCGCGCTGGTCGAAGTCTCGTGGCCCTCTGTCAGAATCCAGAGTTTCAAGAAGATCGGAGGGGGTCAAAATTTCGGCCAAAAACGACAGTGTTACCCCTTATGTTTTTTTTTCAGGTCAAAACTTTGACATCCGATATCTCGGCTCTGGAAGGGTCTAGAGCCTCCATTTTTGCACGCTGGTCAAAGTCTCGTGGCCCTCTGTCAGAATCCTGAGTTTCAAGAAGATCGGAGGGGGTCAAAATTTCGGCCAAAAACGACAGTGTTACCCCTTATGTTTTTTTTTTCAGGTCAAAACTTTGACATCCGATATCTCGGCTCTGGAAGGGTCTAGAGCCTCCATTTTTGCGCGCTTGTCGAAGTCTCGTGGCCCTCTGTCAGAATCCAGAGTTTCAAGAAGATCGGAGGGGGTCAAAATTTCGGCCAAAAACGACAGTGTTACCCCTTATGTTTTTTTTTCAGGTCAAAACTTTGGCATCCGATATCTCGGCTCTGGAAGGGTCTAGAGCCTCCATTTTTGCGGGCTGGTCGAAGTCTCGTGGCCCTCTGTCAGAATCCAGAGTTTCAAGAAGATCGGAGGGGGTCAAAATTTCGGCCAAAAACGACAGTGTTACCCCTTATGTTTTTTTTCAGGTCAAAACTTTGACATCCGATATCTCGGCTCTGGAAGGGTCTAGAGCCTCCATTTTTGCGCGCTGGTCGAAGTCTCGTGGCCCTCTGTCAGAATCCAGAGTTTCAAGAAGATCGGAGGGGGTCAAAATTTCGGCCAAAAACGACAGTGTTACCCCTTATGTTTTTTTTTCAGGTCAAAACTTTGACATCCGATATCTCGGCTCTGGAAGGGTCTAGAGCCTCCATTTTTGCGCGCTGGTCAAAGTCTCGTGGCCCTCTGTCAGAATCCTGAGTTTCAAGAAGATCGGAGGGGGTCAAAATTTCGGCCAAAAACGACAGTGTTACCCCTTATGTTTTTTTTTTCAGGTCAAAACTTTGACATCCGATATCTCGGCTCTGGAAGGGTCTAGAGCCTCCATTTTTGCGCGCTGGTCGAAGTCTCGTGGCCCTCTGTCAGAATCCAGAGTTTCGAGAAGATCGGAGGGGGTCAAAATTTCGGCCAAAAACGACAGTGTTACCCCTTATGTTTTTTTTTTTTCAGGTCAAAACTTTGACATCCGATATCTCGGCTCTGGAAGGGTCTAGAGCCTCCATTTTTGCGCGCTTGTCGAAGTCTCGTGGCCCTCTGTCAGAATCCAGAGTTTCAAGAAGATCGGAGGGGGTCAAAATTTCGGCCAAAAACGACAGTGTTACCCCTTATGTTTTTTTTTTCAGGTCAAAACTTTGACATCCGATATCTCGGCTCTGGAAGGGTCTAGAGCCTCCATTTTTGCGCGCTTGTCGAAGTCTCGTGGCCCTCTGTCAGAATCCAGAGTTTCAAGAAGATCGGAGGGGGTCAAAATTTCGGCCAAAAACGACAGTGTTACCCCTTATGTTTTTTTTTTCAGGTCAAAACTTTGGCATCCGATATCTCGGCTCTGGAAGGGTCTAGAGCCTCCATTTTTGCGCGCTGGTCGAAGTCTTGTGGCCCTCTGTCAGAATCCAGAGTTTCAAGAAGATCGGAGGGGGTCAAAATTTCAGCCAAAAACGACAGTGTTACCCCTTATGTTTTTTTTTCAGGTCAAAACTTTGACATCCGATATCTCGGCTCTGGAAGGGTCTAGAGCCTCCATTTTTGCGCGCTGGTCGAAGTCTCGTGGCCCTCTGTCAGAATCCAGAGTTTCAAGAAGATCGGAGGGGGTCAAAATTTCGGCCAAAAACGACAGTGTTACCCCTTATGTTTTTTTTTCAGGTCAAAACTTTGACATCCGATATCTCGGCTCTGGAAGGGTCTAGAGCCTCCATTTTTGCGCGCTTGTCGAAGTCTCGTGGCCCTCTGTCAGAATCCAGAGTTTCAAGAAGATCGGAGGGGGTCAAAATTTCGGCCAAAAACGACAGTGTTACCCCTTATGTTTTTTTTTTCAGGTCAAAACTTTGGCATCCGATATCTCGGCTCTGGAAGGGTCTAGAGCCTCCATTTTTGCGCGCTGGTCGAAGTCTCGTGGCCCTCTGTCAGAATCCAGAGTTTCAAGAAGATCGGAGGGGGTCAAAATTTCGGCCAAAAACGACAGTGTTACCCCTTATGTTTTTTTTTCAGGTCAAAACTTTGACATCCGATATCTCGGCTCTGGAAGGGTCTAGAGCCTCCATTTTTGCGCGCTGGTCGAAGTCTCGTGGCCCTCTGTCAGAATCCTGAGTTTCAAGAAGATCGGAGGGGGTCAAAATTTCGGCCAAAAAAAAAAAATGACAGTGTTACCCCTTATGTTTTTTTTTCAGGTCAAAACTTTGACATCCGATATCTCGGCACTGGAAGGGTCTAGAGCCTCCATTTTTGCGCGCTTGTCGAAGTCTCGTGGCCCTCTGTCAGAATCCAGAGTTTCAAGAAGATCGGAGGGGGTCAAAATTTCGGCCAAAAACGACAGTGTTACCCCTTATGTTTTTTTTTTCAGGTCAAAACTTTGACATCCGATATCTCGGCTCTGGAAGGGTCTAGAGCCTCCATTTTTGCGCGCTGGTCAAAGTCTCCTGGCCCTCTGTCAGAATCCTGAGTTTCAAGAAGATCGGAGGGGGTCAAAATTTCGGCCAAAAACGACAGTGTTACCCCTTATGTTTTTTTTTTCAGGTCAAAACTTTGACATCCGATATCTCGGCTCTGGAAGGGTCTAGAGCCTCCATTTTTGCGCGCTGGTCGAAGTCTCGTGGCCCTCTGTCAGAATCCAGAGTTTCAAGAAGATCGGAGGGGGTCAAAATTTCGGCCAAAAACGACAGTGTTACCCCTTATGTTTTTTTTTTCAGGTCAAAACTTTGACATCCGATATCTCGGCTCTGGAAGGGTCTAGAGCCTCCATTTTTGCGCGCTTGTCGAAGTCTCGTGGCCCTCTGTCACAATCCAGAGTTTCAAGAAGATCGGAGGGGGTCAAAATTTCGGCCAAAAACGACAGTGTTACCCCTTATGTTTTTTTTTTCAGGTCAAAACTTTGACATCCGATATCTCGGCTCTGGAAGGGTCTAGAGCCTCCATTTTTGCGCGCTTGTCGAAGTCTCGTGGCCCTCTGTCAGAATCCAGAGTTTCAAGAAGATCGGAGGGGGTCAAAATTTCGGCCAAAAACGACAGTGTTACCCCTTATGTTTTTTTTTTTCAGGTCAAAACTTTGGCATCCGATATCTCGGTTCTGGAAGGGTCTACAGCCTCCATTTTTGCGCGCTGGTCGAAGTCTCGTGGCCCTCTGTCAGAATCCAGAGTTTCAAGAAGATCGGAGGGGGTCAAAATTTCGGCCAAAAACGACAGTGTTACCCCTTATGTTTTTTTTTCAGGTCAAAACTTTGACATTCGATATCTCGGCTCTGGAAGGGTCTAGAGCCTCCATTTTTGCGCGCTGGTCAAAGTCTCGTGGCCCTCTGTCAGAATCCAGAGTTTCAAGAAGATCGGAGGGGGTCAAAATTTCGGCCAAAAACGACAGTGTTACCCCTTATGTTTTTTTTTTCAGGTCAAAACTTTGACATCCGATATCTCGGCTCTGGAAGGGTCTAGAGCCTCCATTTTTGCGCGCTGGTCGAAGTCTTGTGGCCCTCTGTCAGAATCCAGAGCTTCAAGAAGATCGGAGGGGGTCAAAATTTCGGCCAAAAACGACAGTGTTACCCCTTATGTTTTTTTTTCAGGTCAAAACTTTGACATCCGATATCTCGGCTCTGGAAGGGTCTAGAGCCTCCATTTTTGCGCGCTTGTCGAAGTCTCGTGGCCCTCTGTCAGAATCCAGAGTTTCAAGAAGATCGGAGGGGGTCAAAATTTCGGCCAAAAACGACAGTGTTACCCCTTATGTTTTTTTTTCAGGTCAAAACTTTGGCATCCGATATCTCGGCTCTGGAAGGGTCTAGAGCCTCCATTTTTGCGCGCTGGTCGAAGTCTTGTGGCCCTCTGTCAGAATCCAGAGTTTCAAGAAGATCGGAGGGGGTCAAAATTTCGGCCAAAAACGACAGTGTTACCCCTTATGTTTTTTTTTCAGGTCAAAACTTTGACATCCGATATCTCGGCTCTGGAAGGGTCTAGAGCCTCCATTTTTGCGCGCTTGTCGAAGTCTCGTGGCCCTCTGTCAGAATCCAGAGTTTCAAGAAGATCGGAGGGGGTCAAAATTTCGGCCAAAAACGACAGTGTTACCCCTTATGTTTTTTTTTTCAGGTCAAAACTTTGGCATCCGATATCTCGGCTCTGGAAGGGTCTAGAGCCTCCATTTTTGCGCGCTGGTCGAAGTCTCGTGGCCCTCTGTCAGAATCCAGAGTTTCAAGAAGATCGGAGGGGGTCAAAATTTCGGCCAAAAACGACAGTGTTACCCCTTATGTTTTTTTTTTCAGGTCAAAACTTTGGCATCCGATATCTCGGCTCTGGAAGGGTCTAGAGCCTCCATTTTTGCGCGCTGGTCGAAGTCTCGTGGCCCTCTGTCAGAATCCAGAGTTTCAAGAAGATCGGAGGGGGTCAAAATTTCGGCCAAAAACGACAGTGTTACCCCTTATGTTTTTTTTTCAGGTCAAAACTTTGACATCCGATATCTCGGCTCTGGAAGGGTCTAGAGCCTCCATTTTTGCGCGCTGGTCAAAGTCTCGTGGCCCTCTGTCAGAATCCAGAGTTTCAAGAAGATCGGAGGGGGTCAAAATTTCGGCCAAAAACGACAGTGTTACCCCTTATGTTTTTTTTTCAGGTCAAAACTTTGACATCCGATATCTCGGCTCTGGAAGGGTCTAGAGCCTCCATTTTTGCGCGCTGGTCAAAGTCTCGTGGCCCTCTGTCAGAATCCAGAGTTTCAAGAAGATCGGAGGGGGTCAAAATTTCGGCCAAAAACGACAGTGTTACCCCTTATGTTTTTTTTTTCAGGTCAAAACTTTGACATCCGATATCTCGGCTCTGGAAGGGTCTAGAGCCTCCATTTTTGCGCGCTGGTCGAAGTCACGTGGCCCTCTGTCAGAATCCAGAGTTTCAAGAAGATCGGAGGGGGTCAAAATTTCGGCCAAAAACGACAGTGTTACCCCTTATGTTTTTTTTTTCAGGTCAAAACTTTGACATCCGATATCTCAGCTCTGGAAGGGTCTAGAGCCTCCATTTTTGCGCGCTGGTCGAAGTCTCGTGGCCCTCTGTAAGAATCCAGAGTTTCAAGAAGATCGGAGGGGGTCAAAATTTCGGCCAAAAACGACAGTGTTACCCCTTATGTTTTTTTTTTCAGGTCAAAACTTTGACATCCGATATCTCGGCTCTGGAAGGGTCTAGAGCCTCCATTTTTGCGCGCTGGTCGAAGTCTCGTGGCCCTCTGTCAGAATCCAGAGTTTCAAGAAGATCGGAGGGGGTCAAAATTTCGGCCAAAAACGACAGTGTTACCCCTTATGTTTTTTTTTCAGGTCAAAACTTTGACATCCGATATCTCGGCTCTGGAAGGGTCTAGAGCCTCCATTTTTGCGCGCTGGTCAAAGTCTCGTGGCCCTCTGTCAGAATCCAGAGTTTCAAGAAGATCGGAGGGGGTCAAAATTTCGGCCAAAAACGACAGTGTTACCCCTTATGTTTTTTTTTTCAGGTCAAAACTTTGACATCCGATATCTCGGCTCTGGAAGGGTCTAGAGCCTCCATTTTTGCGCGCTGGTCGAAGTCTCGTGGCCCTCTGTCAGAATCCAGAGCTTCAAGAAGATCGGAGGGGGTCAAAATTTCGGCCAAAAACGACAGTGTTACCCCTTATGTTTTTTTTTCAGGTCAAAACTTTGACATCCGATATCTCAGCTCTGGAAGGGTCTAGAGCCTCCATTTTTGCGCGCTTGTCGAAGTCTCGTGGCCCTCTGTCAGAATCCAGAGTTTCAAGAAGATCGGAGGGGGTCAAAATTTCGGCCAAAAACGACAGTGTTACCCCTTATGTTTTTTTTTCAGGTCAAAACTTTGGCATCCGATATCTCGGCTCTGGAAGGGTCTAGAGCCTCCATTTTTGCGCGCTGGTCGAAGTCTTGTGGCCCTCTGTCAGAATCCAGAGTTTCAAGAAGATCGGAGGGGGTCAAAATTTCGGCCAAAAACGACAGTGTTACCCCTTATGTTTTTTTTTCAGGTCAAAACTTTGACATCCGATATCTCGGCTCTGGAAGGGTCTAGAGCCTCCATTTTTGCGCGCTGGTCGAAGTCTCGTGGCCCTCTGTCAGAATCCAGAGTTTCAAGAAGATCGGAGGGGGTCAAAATTTCGGCCAAAAACGACAGTGTTACCCCTTATGTTTTTTTTTCAGGTCAAAACTTTGACATCCGATATCTCGGCTCTGGAAGGGTCTAGAGCCTCCATTTTTGCGCGCTTGTCGAAGTCTCGTGGCCCTCTGTCAGAATCCAGAGTTTCAAGAAGATCGGAGGGGGTCAAAATTTCGGCCAAAAACGACAGTGTTACCCCTTATGTTTTTTTTTTCAGGTCAAAACTTTGGCATCCGATATCTCGGCTCTGGAAGGGTCTAGAGCCTCCATTTTTGCGCGCTGGTCGAAGTCTCGTGGCCCTCTGTCAGAATCCAGAGTTTCAAGAAGATCGGAGGGGGTCAAAATTTCGGCCAAAAACGACAGTGTTACCCCTTATGTTTTTTTTTTCAGGTCAAAACTTTGACATCCGATATCTCGGCTCTGGAAGGGTCTAGAGCCTCCATTTTTGCGCGCTGGTCGAAGTCTCGTGGCCCTCTGTCAGAATCCTGAGTTTCAAGAAGATCGGAGGGGGTCAAAATTTCGGCCAAAAACGACAGTGTTACCCCTTATGTTTTTTTTTCAGGTCAAAACTTTGACATCCGATATCTCGGCTCTGGAAGGGTCTAGAGCCTCCATTTTTGCGCGCTGGTCGAAGTCTCGTGGCCCTCTGTCAGAATCCAGAGTTTCAAGAAGATCGGAGGGGGTCAAAATTTCGGCCAAAAACGACAGTGTTACCCCTTATGTTTTTTTTTTCAGGTCAAAACTTTGGCATCCGATATCTCGGCTCTGGAAGGGTCTAGAGCCTCCATTTTTGCGCGCTGGTCGAAGTCTCGTGGCCCTCTGTCAGAATCCAGAGTTTCAAGAAGATCGGAGGGGGTCAAAATTTCGGCCAAAAATGACAGTGTTACCCCTTATGTTTTTTTTTCAGGTCAAAACTTTGACATCCGATATCTCGGCTCTGGAAGGGTCTAGAGCCTCCATTTTTGCGCGCTGGTCGAAGTCTCGTGGCCCTCTGTCAGAATCCAGAGTTTCAAGAAGATCGGAGGGGGTCAAAATTTCGGCCAAAAACGACAGTGTTACCCCTTATGTTTTTTTTTCAGGTCAAAACTTTGACATCCGATATCTCGGCTCTGGAAGGGTCTAGAGCCTCCATTTTTGCACGCTGGTCAAAGTCTCGTGGCCCTCTGTCAGAATCCTGAGTTTCAAGAAGATCGGAGGGGGTCAAAATTTCGGCCAAAAACGACAGTGTTACCCCTTATGTTTTTTTTTTCAGGTCAAAACTTTGACATCCGATATCTCGGCTCTGGAAGGGTCTAGAGCCTCCATTTTTGCGCGCTGGTCGAAGTCTCGTGGCCCTCTGTCAGAATCCAGAGTTTCAAGAAGATCGGAGGGGGTCAAAATTTCGGCCAAAAACGACAGTGTTACCCCTTATGTTTTTTTTTTCAGGTCAAAACTTTGGCATCCGATATCTCGGCTCTGGAAGGGTCTAGAGCCTCCATTTTTGCGCGGTGGTCGAAGTCTTGTGGCCCTCTGTCAGAATCCAGAGTTTCAAGAAGATCGGAGGGGGTCAAAATTTCGGCCAAAAACGACAGTGTTACCCCTTATGTTTTTTTTCAGGTCAAAACTTTGACACCCGATATCTCGGCTCTGGAAGGGTCTAGAGCCTCCATTTTTGCGCGCTGGTCGAAGTCTCGTGGCCCTCTGTCAGAATCCAGAGTTTCAAGAAGATCGGAGGGGGTCATTCAAAATTTCGGCCAAAAACGACAGTGTTACCCCTTATGTTTTTTTTTCAGGTCAAAACTTTGACATCGATATCTCGGCTCTGGAAGGGTCTAGAGCCTCCATTTTTGCGCGCTAGTCAAAGTCTCGTGGCCCTCTGTCAGAATTCTGAGTTTCAAGAAGATCGGAGGGGGTCAAAATTTCGGCCAAAAACGACAGTGTTACCCTTATGTTTTTTTTTTCAGGTCAAAACTTTGACATCCGATATCTCGGCTCTGGAAGGGTCTAGAGCCTCCATTTTTGCGCGCTGGTCGAAGTCTCGTGGCCCTCTGTCAGAATCCAGAGTTTCAAGAAGATCGAGGGGGTCAAAATTTCGGCCAAAAACGACAGTGTTACCCTTATGTTTTTTTTTTTCAGGTCAAAACGTTGACATCCGATATCTCGGCTCTGGAAGGGTCTAGAGCCTCCATTTTTGCGCGCTTGTCGAAGTCTCGTGGCCCTCTGTCAGAATCCAGAGTTTCAAGAAGATCGGAGGGGGTCAAAATTTCGGCCAAAAACGACAGTGTTACCCCTTATGTTTTTTTTTCAGGTCAAAACTTTGGCATCCGATATCTCGGCTCTGGAAGGGTCTAGAGCCTCCATTTTTGCGCGCTGGTCGAAGTCTCGTGGCCCTCTGTCAGAATCCAGAGTTTCAAGAAGATCGGAGGGGGTCAAAATTTCGGCCAAAAACGACAGTGTTACCCCTTATGTTTTTTTTTTCAGGTCAAAATTTGACATCCGATATCTCGGCTCTGGAAGGGTCTAGAGCCTCCATTTTTGCGCGCTGGTCGAAGTCTCGTGGCCCTCTGTCAGAATCCAGAGTTTCAAGAAGATCGGAGGGGGTCAAAATTTCGGCCAAAAACGACAGTGTTACCCCTTATGTTTTTTTTTCAGGTCAAAACTTTGACATCCGATATCTCGGCTCTGGAAGGGTCTAGAGCCTCCATTTTTGCGCGCTGGTCAAAGTCTCGTGACCCTCTGTCAGAATCCAGAGTTTCAAGAAGATCGGAGGGGGTCAAAATTTCGGCCAAAAACGACAGTGTTACCCCTTATGTTTTTTTTTCAGGTCAAAACTTTGACATCCGATATCTCGGCTCTGGAAGGGTCTAGAGCCTCCATTTTTGCGCGCTGGTCAAAGTCTCGTGGCCCTCTGTCAGAATCCAGAGTTTCAAGAAGATCGGAGGGGGTCAAAATTTCGGCCAAAAACGACAGTGTTACCCCTTATGTTTTTTTTTCAGGTCAAAACTTTGACATCCGATATCTCGGCTCTGGAAGGGTCTAGAGCCTCCATTTTTGCGCGCTGGTCGAAGTCACGTGGCCCTCTGTCAGAATCCAGAGTTTCAAGAAGATCGGAGGGGGTCAAAATTTTCGGCCAAAACGACAGTGTTACCCCTTATGTTTTTTTTCAGGTCAAAACTTTGACATCCGATATCTCAGCTCTGGAAGGGTCTAGAGCCTCCATTTTTGCGCGCTGGTCGAAGTCTCGTGGCCCTCTGTCAGAATCCAGAGTTTCAAGAAGATCGGAGGGGGTCAAAATTTCAGCCAAAAAAAAAAATGACAGTGTTACTCCTTATGTTTTTTTTTCAGGTCAAAACTTTGACATCCGATATCTCGGCACTGGAAGGGTCTAGAGCCTCCATTTTTGCGCGCTGGTCGAAGTCTCGTGGCCCTCTGTCAGAATCCAGAGTTTCAAGAAGATAGGAGGGGGTCAAAATTTCGGCCAAAAACGACAGTGTTACCCCTTATGTTTTTTTTTTCAGGTCAAAACTTTGACATCCGATATCTCGGCTCTGGAAGGGTCTAGAGCCTCCATTTTTGCGCGCTGGTCAAAGTCTCGTGGCCCTCTGTCAGAATCCTGAGTTTCAAGAAGATCGGAGGGGGTCAAAATTTCGGCCAAAAACGACAGTGTTACCCCTTATGTTTTTTTTTTCAGGTCAAAACTTTGACATCCGATATCTCGGCTCTGGAAGGGTCTAGAGCCTCCATTTTTGCGCGCTGGTCGAAGTCTCGTGGCCCTCTGTCAGAATCCAGAGTTTCAAGAAGATCGGAGGGGGTCAAAATTTCGGCCAAAAACGACAGTGTTACCCCTTATGTTTTTTTTTTTCAGGTCAAAACTTTGACATCCGATATCTCGGCTCTGGAAGGGTCTAGAGCCTCCATTTTTGCGCGCTTGTCGAAGTCTCGTGGCCCTCTGTCAGAATCCAGAGTTTCAAGAAGATCGGAGGGGGTCAAAATTTCGGCCAAAAACGACAGTGTTACCCCTTATGTTTTTTTTTTTCAGGTCAAAACTTTGGCATCCGATATCTCGGTTCTGGAAGGGTCTACAGCCTCCATTTTTGCGCGCTGGTCGAAGTCTCGTGGCCCTCTGTCAGAATCCAGAGTTTCAAGAAGATCGGAGGGGGTCAAAATTTCGGCCAAAAACGACAGTGTTACCCCTTATGTTTTTTTTTCAGGTCAAAACTTTGACATTCGATATCTCGGCTCTGGAAGGGTCTAGAGCCTCCATTTTTGCGCGCTGGTCGAAGTCTCGTGGCCCTCTGTCAGAATCCAGAGTTTCAAGAAGATCGGAGGGGGTCAAAATTTCGGCCAAAAACGACAGTGTTACCCCTTATGTTTTTTTTTCAGGTCAAAACTTTGACATCCGATATCTCGGCTCTGGAAGGGTCTAGAGCCTCCATTTTTGCGCGCTGGTCAAAGTCTCGTGGCCCTCTGTCAGAATCCAGAGTTTCAAGAAGATCGGAGGGGGTCAAAATTTCGGCCAAAAACGACAGTGTTACCCCTTATGTTTTTTTTTTCAGGTCAAAACTTTGACATCCGATATCTCGGCTCTGGAAGGGTCTAGAGCCTCCATTTTTGCGCGCTGGTCGAAGTCTTGTGGCCCTCTGTCAGAATCCAGAGCTTCAAGAAGATCGGAGGGGGTCAAAATTTCGGCCAAAAACGACAGTGTTACCCCTTATGTTTTTTTTTCAGGTCAAAACTTTGACATCCGATATCTCGGCTCTGGAAGGGTCTAGAGCCTCCATTTTTGCGCGCTTGTCGAAGTCTCGTGGCCCTCTGTCAGAATCCAGAGTTTCAAGAAGATCGGAGGGGGTCAAAATTTCGGCCAAAAACGACAGTGTTACCCCTTATGTTTTTTTTTCAGGTCAAAACTTTGGCATCC
The DNA here is from genome assembly GCA_038021265.1 of Cyprinella venusta. Lineage (NCBI taxonomy): Eukaryota > Metazoa > Chordata > Actinopteri > Cypriniformes > Leuciscidae > Cyprinella > Cyprinella venusta. Next base: position 27,887,874 of record CM075874.1, read on the forward strand.
GATATCTCGGCTCTGGAAGGGTCTAGAGCCTCCATTTTTGCGCGCTGGTCGAAGTCTTGTGGCCCTCTGTCAGAATCCAGAGTTTCAAGAAGATCGGAGGGGGTCAAAATTTCGGCCAAAAACGACAGTGTTACCCCTTATGTTTTTTTTTCAGGTCAAAACTTTGACATCCGATATCTCGGCTCTGGAAGGGTCTAGAGCCTCCATTTTTGCGCGCTTGTCGAAGTCTCGTGGCCCTCTGTCAGAATCCAGAGTTTCAAGAAGATCGGAGGGGGTCAAAATTTCGGCCAAAAACGACAGTGTTACCCCTTATGTTTTTTTTTTCAGGTCAAAACTTTGGCATCCGATATCTCGGCTCTGGAAGGGTCTAGAGCCTCCATTTTTGCGCGCTGGTCGAAGTCTCGTGGCCCTCTGTCAGAATCCAGAGTTTCAAGAAGATCGGAGGGGGTCAAAATTTCGGCCAAAAACGACAGTGTTACCCCTTATGTTTTTTTTTTCAGGTCAAAACTTTGGCATCCGATATCTCGGCTCTGGAAGGGTCTAGAGCCTCCATTTTTGCGCGCTGGTCGAAGTCTCGTGGCCCTCTGTCAGAATCCAGAGTTTCAAGAAGATCGGAGGGGGTCAAAATTTCGGCCAAAAACGACAGTGTTACCCCTTATGTTTTTTTTTCAGGTCAAAACTTTGACATCCGATATCTCGGCTCTGGAAGGGTCTAGAGCCTCCATTTTTGCGCGCTGGTCAAAGTCTCGTGGCCCTCTGTCAGAATCCAGAGTTTCAAGAAGATCGGAGGGGGTCAAAATTTCGGCCAAAAACGACAGTGTTACCCCTTATGTTTTTTTTTCAGGTCAAAACTTTGACATCCGATATCTCGGCTCTGGAAGGGTCTAGAGCCTCCATTTTTGCGCGCTGGTCAAAGTCTCGTGGCCCTCTGTCAGAATCCAGAGTTTCAAGAAGATCGGAGGGGGTCAAAATTTCGGCCAAAAACGACAGTGTTACCCCTTATGTTTTTTTTTTCAGGTCAAAACTTTGACATCCGATATCTCGGCTCTGGAAGGGTCTAGAGCCTCCATTTTTGCGCGCTGGTCGAAGTCACGTGGCCCTCTGTCAGAATCCAGAGTTTCAAGAAGATCGGAGGGGGTCAAAATTTCGGCCAAAAACGACAGTGTTACCCCTTATGTTTTTTTTTCAGGTCAAAACTTTGACATCCGATATCTCAGCTCTGGAAGGGTCTAGAGCCTCCATTTTTGCGCGCTGGTCGAAGTCTCGTGGCCCTCTGTAAGAATCCAGAGTTTCAAGAAGATCGGAGGGGGTCAAAATTTCGGCCAAAAACGACAGTGTTACCCCTTATGTTTTTTTTTTCAGGTCAAAACTTTGACATCCGATATCTCGGCTCTGGAAGGGTCTAGAGCCTCCATTTTTGCGCGCTGGTCGAAGTCTCGTGGCCCTCTGTCAGAATCCAGAGTTTCAAGAAGATCGGAGGGGGTCAAAATTTCGGCCAAAAACGACAGTGTTACCCCTTATGTTTTTTTTTCAGGTCAAAACTTTGACATCCGATATCTCGGCTCTGGAAGGGTCTAGAGCCTCCATTTTTGCGCGCTGGTCAAAGTCTCGTGGCCCTCTGTCAGAATCCAGAGTTTCAAGAAGATCGGAGGGGGTCAAAATTTCGGCCAAAAACGACAGTGTTACCCCTTATGTTTTTTTTTTCAGGTCAAAACTTTGACATCCGATATCTCGGCTCTGGAAGGGTCTAGAGCCTCCATTTTTGCGCGCTGGTCGAAGTCTCGTGGCCCTCTGTCAGAATCCAGAGCTTCAAGAAGATCGGAGGGGGTCAAAATTTCGGCCAAAAACGACAGTGTTACCCCTTATGTTTTTTTTTCAGGTCAAAACTTTGACATCCGATATCTCGGCTCTGGAAGGGTCTAGAGCCTCCATTTTTGCGCGCTTGTCGAAGTCTCGTGGCCCTCTGTCAGAATCCAGAGTTTCAAGAAGATCGGAGGGGGTCAAAATTTCGGCCAAAAACGACAGTGTTACCCCTTATGTTTTTTTTTTCAGGTCAAAACTTTGGCATCCGATATCTCGGCTCTGGAAGGGTCTAGAGCCTCCATTTTTGCGCGCTGGTCGAAGTCTTGTGGCCCTCTGTCAGAATCCAGAGTTTCAAGAAGATCGGAGGGGGTCAAAATTTCGGCCAAAAACGACAGTGTTACCCCTTATGTTTTTTTTTCAGGTCAAAACTTTGACATCCGATATCTCGGCTCTGGAAGGGTCTAGAGCCTCCATTTTTGCGCGCTGGTCGAAGTCTCGTGGCCCTCTGTCAGAATCCAGAGTTTCAAGAAGATCGGAGGGGGTCAAAATTTCGGCCAAAAACGACAGTGTTACCCCTTATGTTTTTTTTTCAGGTCAAAACTTTGACATCCGATATCTCGGCTCTGGAAGGGTCTAGAGCCTCCATTTTTGCGCGCTTGTCGAAGTCTCGTGGCCCTCTGTCAGAATCCAGAGTTTCAAGAAGATCGGAGGGGGTCAAAATTTCGGCCAAAAACGACAGTGTTACCCCTTATGTTTTTTTTTTCAGGTCAAAACTTTGGCATCCGATATCTCGGCTCTGGAAGGGTCTAGAGCCTCCATTTTTGCGCGCTGGTCGAAGTCTCGTGGCCCTCTGTCAGAATCCAGAGTTTCAAGAAGATCGGAGGGGGTCAAAATTTCGGCCAAAAACGACAGTGTTACCCCTTATGTTTTTTTTTTCAGGTCAAAACTTTGACATCCGATATCTCGGCTCTGGAAGGGTCTAGAGCCTCCATTTTTGCGCGCTGGTCGAAGTCTCGTGGCCCTCTGTCAGAATCCTGAGTTTCAAGAAGATCGGAGGGGGTCAAAATTTCGGCCAAAAACGACAGTGTTACCCCTTATGTTTTTTTTTTCAGGTCAAAACTTTGACATCCGATATCTCGGCTCTGGAAGGGTCTAGAGCCTCCATTTTTGCGCGCTGGTCGAAGTCTCGTGGCCCTCTGTCAGAATCCAGAGTTTCAAGAAGATCGGAGGGGGTCAAAATTTCGGCCAAAAACGACAGTGTTACCCCTTATGTTTTTTTTTCAGGTCAAAACTTTGACATCCGATATCTCGGCTCTGGAAGGGTCTAGAGCCTCCATTTTTGCGCGCTTGTCGAAGTCTCGTGGCCCTCTGTCAGAATCCAGAGTTTCAAGAAGATCGGAGGGGGTCAAAATTTCGGCCAAAAACGACAGTGTTACCCCTTATGTTTTTTTTTTCAGGTCAAAACTTTGGCATCCGATATCTCGGCTCTGGAAGGGTCTAGAGCCTCCATTTTTGCGCGCTGGTCGAAGTCTCGTGGCCCTCTGTCAGAATCCAGAGTTTCAAGAAGATCGGAGGGGGTCAAAATTTCGGCCAAAAATGACAGTGTTACCCCTTATGTTTTTTTTTCAGGTCAAAACTTTGACATCCGATATCTCGGCTCTGGAAGGGTCTAGAGCCTCCATTTTTGCGCGCTGGTCGAAGTCTCGTGGCCCTCTGTCAGAATCCAGAGTTTCAAGAAGATCGGAGGGGGTCAAAATTTCGGCCAAAAACGACAGTGTTACCCCTTATGTTTTTTTTTCAGGTCAAAACTTTGACATCCGATATCTCGGCTCTGGAAGGGTCTAGAGCCTCCATTTTTGCACGCTGGTCAAAGTCTCGTGGCCCTCTGTCAGAATCCTGAGTTTCAAGAAGATCGGAGGGGGTCAAAATTTCGGCCAAAAACGACAGTGTTACCCCTTATGTTTTTTTTTTCAGGTCAAAACTTTGACATCCGATATCTCGGCTCTGGAAGGGTCTAGAGCCTCCATTTTTGCGCGCTGGTCGAAGTCTCGTGGCCCTCTGTCAGAATCCAGAGTTTCAAGAAGATCGGAGGGGGTCAAAATTTCGGCCAAAAACGACAGTGTTACCCCTTATGTTTTTTTTTTCAGGTCAAAACTTTGGCATCCGATATCTCGGCTCTGGAAGGGTCTAGAGCCTCCATTTTTGCGCGCTGGTCGAAGTCTTGTGGCCCTCTGTCAGAATCCAGAGTTTCAAGAAGATCGGAGGGGGTCAAAATTTCGGCCAAAAACGACAGTGTTACCCCTTATGTTTTTTTTCAGGTCAAAACTTTGACACCCGATATCTCGGCTCTGGAAGGGTCTAGAGCCTCCATTTTTGCGCGCTGGTCGAAGTCTCGTGGCCCTCTGTCAGAATCCAGAGTTTCAAGAAGATCGGAGGGGGTCAAAATTTCGGCCAAAAACGACAGTGTTACCCCTTATGTTTTTTTTTCAGGTCAAAACTTTGACATCCGATATCTCGGCTCTGGAAGGGTCTAGAGCCTCCATTTTTGCGCGCTGGTCAAAGTCTCGTGGCCCTCTGTCAGAATTCTGAGTTTCAAGAAGATCGGAGGGGGTCAAAATTTCGGCCAAAAACGACAGTGTTACCCCTTATGTTTTTTTTTTCAGGTCAAAACTTTGACATCCGATATCTCGGCTCTGGAAGGGTCTAGAGCCTCCATTTTTGCGCGCTGGTCGAAGTCTCGTGGCCCTCTGTCAGAATCCAGAGTTTCAAGAAGATCGGAGGGGGTCAAAATTTCGGCCAAAAACGACAGTGTTACCCCTTATGTTTTTTTTTTTCAGGTCAAAACGTTGACATCCGATATCTCGGCTCTGGAAGGGTCTAGAGCCTCCATTTTTGCGCGCTTGTCGAAGTCTCGTGGCCCTCTGTCAGAATCCAGAGTTTCAAGAAGATCGGAGGGGGTCAAAATTTCGGCCAAAAACGACAGTGTTACCCCTTATGTTTTTTTTTTCAGGTCAAAACTTTGGCATCCGATATCTCGGCTCTGGAAGGGTCTAGAGCCTCCATTTTTGCGCGCTGGTCGAAGTCTCGTGGCCCTCTGTCAGAATCCAGAGTTTCAAGAAGATCGGAGGGGGTCAAAATTTCGGCCAAAAACGACAGTGTTACCCCTTATGTTTTTTTTTTCAGGTCAAAATTTGACATCCGATATCTCGGCTCTGGAAGGGTCTAGAGCTTCCATTTTTGCGCGCTGGTCGAAGTCTCGTGGCCCTCTGTCAGAATCCAGAGTTTCAAGAAGATCGGAGGGGGTCAAAATTTCGGCCAAAAACGACAGTGTTACCCCTTATGTTTTTTTTTCAGGTCAAAACTTTGACATCCGATATCTCGGCTCTGGAAGGGTCTAGAGCCTCCATTTTTGCGCGCTGGTCAAAGTCTCGTGACCCTCTGTCAGAATCCAGAGTTTCAAGAAGATCGGAGGGGGTCAAAATTTCGGCCAAAAACGACAGTGTTACCCCTTATGTTTTTTTTTCAGGTCAAAACTTTGACATCTGATATCTCGGCTCTGGAAGGGTCTAGAGCCTCCATTTTTGCGCGCTGGTCAAAGTCTCGTGGCCCTCTGTCAGAATCCAGAGTTTCAAGAAGATCGGAGGGGGTCAAAATTTCGGCCAAAAACGACAGTGTTACCCCTTATGTTTTTTTTTCAGGTCAAAACTTTGACATCCGATATCTCGGCTCTGGAAGGGTCTAGAGCCTCCATTTTTGCGCGCTGGTCGAAGTCACGTGGCCCTCTGTCAGAATCCAGAGTTTCAAGAAGATCGGAGGGGGTCAAAATTTCGGCCAAAAACGACAGTGTTACCCCTTATGTTTTTTTTCAGGTCAAAACTTTGACATCCGATATCTCAGCTCTGGAAGGGTCTAGAGCCTCCATTTTTGCGCGCTGGTCGAAGTCTCGTGGCCCTCTGTCAGAATCCAGAGTTTCAAGAAGATCGGAGGGGGTCAAAATTTCAGCCAAAAAAAAAAAATGACAGTGTTACCCCTTATGTTTTTTTTTCAGGTCAAAACTTTGACATCCGATATCTCGGCACTGGAAGGGTCTAGAGCCTCCATTTTTGCGCGCTGGTCGAAGTCTCGTGGCCCTCTGTCAGAATCCAGAGTTTCAAGAAGATAGGAGGGGGTCAAAATTTCGGCCAAAAACGACAGTGTTACCCCTTATGTTTTTTTTTTCAGGTCAAAACTTTGACATCCGATATCTCGGCTCTGGAAGGGTCTAGAGCCTCCATTTTTGCGCGCTGGTCAAAGTCTCGTGGCCCTCTGTCAGAATCCTGAGTTTCAAGAAGATCGGAGGGGGTCAAAATTTCGGCCAAAAACGACAGTGTTACCCCTTATGTTTTTTTTTTCAGGTCAAAACTTTGACATCCGATATCTCGGCTCTGGAAGGGTCTAGAGCCTCCATTTTTGCGCGCTGGTCGAAGTCTCGTGGCCCTCTGTCAGAATCCAGAGTTTCAAGAAGATCGGAGGGGGTCAAAATTTCGGCCAAAAACGACAGTGTTACCCCTTATGTTTTTTTTTTCAGGTCAAAACTTTGACATCCGATATCTCGGCTCTGGAAGGGTCTAGAGCCTCCATTTTTGCGCGCTTGTCGAAGTCTCGTGGCCCTCTGTCAGAATCCAGAGTTTCAAGAAGATCGGAGGGGGTCAAAATTTCGGCCAAAAACGACAGTGTTACCCCTTATGTTTTTTTTTTTCAGGTCAAAACTTTGGCATCCGATATCTCGGTTCTGGAAGGGTCTACAGCCTCCATTTTTGCGCGCTGGTCGAAGTCTCGTGGCCCTCTGTCAGAATCCAGAGTTTCAAGAAGATCGGAGGGGGTAAAAATTTCGGCCAAAAAAAAAAAATGACAGTGTTACCCCTTATGTTTTTTTTTCAGGTCCAAATTTTGACCTTCGATATCTCGGCTCTGGAAGGGTCTAGAGCCTCCATTTTTGTGCGCTGGTCGAAGTCTCGTGGCCCTCTGTCAGAATCCAGAATTTCAAGAAGATCGGAGGGGGTCAAAATTTCGGCCAAAAAAAAAATGACAGTGTTACCCCTTATGTTTTTTTTTTCAGGTCCAAATTTTGACCTTCGATATCTCGGCTCTGGAAGGGTCTAGAGCCTCCATTTTTGCGCGCTGGTCGAAGTCTCGTGGCCCTCTGTCAGAATCCAGAGTTTCAAGAAGATCGGAGGGGGTCAAAATTTCGGCCAAAAAAAAAAATGACAGTGTTACCCCTTATGTTTTTTTTTCAGGTCCAAATTTTGACCTTCGATATCTCGGCTCTGGAAGGGTCTAGAGCCTCCATTTTTGCGCGCTGGTCGAAGTCTCGTGGCCCTCTGTCAGAATCCAGAGTTTCAAGAAGATCGGAGGGGGTCAAAATTTCGGCCAAAAAAAAAATGACAGTGTTACCCCTTATGTTTTTTTTTCAGGTCCAAATTTTGACCTTCGATATCTCGGCTCTGGAAGGGTCTAGAGCCTCCATTTTTGCGCGCTGGTCGAAGTCTCGTGGCCCTCTGTCAGAATCCAGAATTTCAAGAAGATCGGAGGGGGTCAAAATTTCGGCCAAAAAAAAAAATGACAGTGTTACCCCTTATGTTTTTTTTTCAGGTCCAAATTTTGACCTTCGATATCTCGGCTCTGGTACGGTCTAGAGCCTCCATTTTTGCGCGCTGGTCGAAGTCTCGTGGCCCTCTGTCAGAATCCAGAATTTCAAGAAGATCGGAGGGGGTCAAAATTTCGGCCAAAAAAAAAAAAATGACAGTGTTACCCCTTATGTTTTTTTTTCAGGTCCAAATTTTGACCTTCAATATCTCGGCTCTGGAAGGGTCTAGAGCCTCCATTTTTGCGCGCTGGTCGAAGTCTCGTGGCCCTCTGTCAGAATCCAGAATTTCAAGAAGATCGGAGGGGGTCAAAATTTCGGCCAAAAAAAAAAATGACAGTGTTACCCCTTATGTTTTTTTTTCAGGTCCAAATTTTGACCTTCGATATCTCGGCTCTGGAAGGGTCTAGAGCCTCCATTTTTGCGCGCTGGTCGAAGTCTCGTGGCCCTCTGTCAGAATCCAGAATTTCAAGAAGATCGGAGGGGGTCAAAATTTCGGCCAAAAAAAAAAATGACAGTGTTACCCCTTATGTTTTTTTTTCAGGTCCAAATTTTGACCTTCAATATCTCGGCTCTGGAAGGGTCTAGAGCCTCCATTTTTGCACGCTGGTCGAAGTCTCGTGGCCCTCTGTCAGAATCCAGAGTTTCAAGAAGATCGGAGGGGGTAAAAATTTCGGCCAAAAAAAAAAAATGACAGTGTTACCCCTTATGTTTTTTTTTCAGGTCCAAATTTTGACCTTCGATATCTCGGCTCTGGAAGGGTCTAGAGCCTCCATTTTTGTGCGCTGGTCGAAGTCTCGTGGCCCTCTGTCAGAATCCAGAATTTCAAGAAGATCGGAGGGGGTCAAAATTTCGGCCAAAAAAAAAATGACAGTGTTACCCCTTATGTTTTTTTTTTCAGGTCCAAATTTTGACCTTCGATATCTCGGCTCTGGAAGGGTCTAGAGCCTCCATTTTTGCGCGCTGGTCGAAGTCTCGTGGCCCTCTGTCAGAATCCAGAGTTTCAAGAAGATCGGAGGAGGTCAAAATTTCGGCCAAAAAAAAAATGACAGTGTTACCCCTTATGTTTTTTTTTTAGGTCCAAATTTTGACCTTCGATATCTCGGCTCTGGAAGGGTCTAGAGCCTCCATTTTTGCGCGCTGGTCGAAGTCTCGTGGCCCTCTGTCAGAATCCAGAGTTTCAAGAAGATCGGAGGGGGTCAAAATTTCGGCCAAAAAAAAAATGACAGTGTTACCCCTTATGTTTTTTTTTTCAGGTCCAAATTTTGACCTTCGATATCTCGGCTCTGGAAGGGTCTAGAGCCTCCATTTTTGCGCGCTGGTCGAAGTCTCGTGGCCCTCTGTCAGAATCCAGAATTTCAAGAAGATCGGAGGGGTCAAAATTTCGGCCAAAAAAAAAAAAATGACAGTGTTACCCCTTATGTTTTTTTTTTCAGGTCCAAATTTTGACCTTCAATATCTCGGCTCTGGAAGGGTCTAGAGCCTCCATTTTTGCACGCTGGTCGAAGTCTCGTGGCCCTCTGTCAGAATCCAGAGTTTCAAGAAGATCGGAGGGGGTCAAAATTTCGGCCAAAAAAAAAAAATGACAGTGTTACCCCTTATGTATTTTTTTCAGGTCCAAATTTTGACCTTCGATATCTCGGCTCTGGAAGGGTCTAGAGCCTCCATTTTTGCGCGCTGGTCGAAGTCTCGTGGCCCTCTGTCAGAATCCAGAATTTCAAGAAGATCGGAGGGGGTCAAAATTTCGGCCAAAAAAAAAAAATGACAGTGTTACCCCTTATGTTTTTTTTTTCAGGTCCAAATTTTGACCTTCGATATCTCGGCTCTGGAAGGGTCTAGAGCCTCCATTTTTGCGCGCTGGTCGAAGTCTCGTGGCCCTCTGTCAGAATCCAGAATTTCAAGAAGATCGGAAGGGGTAAAAATTTCGGCCAAAAAAAAAAAATGACAGTGTTACCCCTTATGTTTTTTTTTTCAGGTCCAAATTTTGACCTTCGATATCTCGGCTCTGGAAGGGTCTAGAGCCTCCATTTTTGCGCGCTGGTCGAAGTCTCGTGGCCCTCTGTCAGAATCCAGAATTTCATGTAGATCGGAGGGGGTCAAAATTTCGGCCAAAAAAAAAAACGACAGTGTTACCCCTTATGTTTTTTTTTCAGGTCCAAATTTTGACCTTCGATATCTCGGCTCTGGAAGGGTCTAGAGCCTCCATTTTTGCACGCTGGTCGAAGTCTCGTGGCCCTCTGTCAGAATCCAGAGTTTCAAGAAGATCGGAGGGGGTCAAAATTTCGGCCAAAAAAAAAAATGACAGTGTTACCCCTTATGTTTTTTTTTTCATGTCCAAATTTTGACCTTCGATATCTTGGCTCTGGAAGGGTCTAGAGCCTCCATTTTTGCGCGCTGGTCGAAGTCTCGTGGCCCTCTGTCAGAATTCAGAATTTCAAGAAGATCGGAGGGGGTCAAAATTTCGGCCAAAAAAAAAAAATGACAGTGTTACCCCTTATGTTTTTTTTTCAGGTCCAAATTTTGACCTTCGATATCTCGGCTCTGGAAGGGTCTAGAGCCTCCATTTTTGCGCGCTGGTCGAAGTCTCGTGGCCCTCTGTCAGAATCCAGAATTTCAAGAAGATCGGAGGGGGTAAAAATTTCGGCCAAAAAAAAAAATGACAGTGTTACCCCTTATGTTTTTTTTCCAGGTCCAAATTTTGACCTTCGATATCTCGGCTCTGGAAGGGTCTAGAGCCTCCATTTTTGCGCGCTGGTCGAAGTCTCGTGGCCCTCTGTCAGAATCCAGAATTTCAAGAAGATCGGAGGGGGTCAAAATTTCGGCCAAAAAAAAAAATGACAGTGTTACCCCTTATGTTTTTTTTTCAGGTCCAAATTTTGACCTTCGATATCTCGGCTCTGGAAGGGTCTAGAGCCTCCATTTTTGCGCGCTGGTCGAAGTCTCGTGGCCCTCTGTCAGAATCCAGAATTTCAAGAAGATCGGAGGGGGTCAAAATTTCGGCCAAAAAAAAAAAATGACAGTGTTACCCTTTATGTTTTTTTTTCAGGTCCAAATTTTGACCTTCAATATCTCGGCTCTGGAAGGGTCTAGAGCCTCCATTTTTGCACGCTGGTCGAAGTCTCGTGGCCCTCTGTCAGAATCCAGAGTTTCAAGAAGATCGGAGGGGGTAAAAATTTCGGCCAAAAAAAAAAAATGACAGTGTTACCCCTTATGTTTTTTTTTCAGGTCCAAATTTTGACCTTCGATATCTCGGCTCTGGAAGGGTCTAGAGCCTCCATTTTTGTGCGCTGGTCGAAGTCTCGTGGCCCTCTGTCAGAATCCAGAATTTCAAGAAGATCGGAGGGGGTCAAAATTTCGGCCAAAAAAAAAATGACAGTGTTACCCCTTATGTTTTTTTTTTCAGGTCCAAATTTTGACCTTCGATATCTCGGCTCTGGAAGGGTCTAGAGCCTCCATTTTTGCGTGCTGGTCGAAGTCTCGTGGCCCTCTGTCAGAATCCAGAGTTTCAAGAAGATCGGAGGGGGTCAAAATTTCGGCCAAAAAAAAAAATGACAGTGTTACCCCTTATGTTTTTTTTTTCAGGTCCAAATTTTGACCTTCGATATCTCGGCTCTGGAAGGGTCTAGAGCCTCCATTTTTGCGCGCTGGTCGAAGTCTCGTGGCCCTCTGTCAGAATCCAGAATTTCAAGAAGATCGGAGGGGGTCAAAATTTCGGCCAAAAAAAAAAAAAATGACAGTGTTACCCCTTATGTTTTTTTTTCAGGTCCAAATTTTGACCTTCGATATCTCGGCTCTGGAAGGGTCTAGAGCCTCCATTTTTGCGCGCTGGTCGAAGTCTCGTGGCCCTCTGTCAGAATCCAGAATTTCAAGAAGATCAGAGGGGGTCAAAATTTCAGCCAAAAAAAAAAATGACAGTGTTACCCCTTATGTTTTTTTTTCAGGTCCAAATTTTGACCTTCGATATCTCGGCTCTGGAAGGGTCTAGAGCCTCCATTTTTGCACGCTGGTCGAAGTCTCGTGGCCCTCTGTCAGAATCCAGAGTTTCAAGAAGATCGGAGGGGGTCAAAATTTCGGCCAATAAAAAATGACAGTGTTACCCCTTATGTTTTTTTTTCAGGTCCAAATTTTGACCTTCGATATCTCGGCTCTAGAAGGGTCTAGAGCCTCCATTTTTGCGCGCTGGTCGAAGTCTCGTGGCCCTCTGTCAGAATCCAGAATTTCAAGAAGATCGGAGGGGGTCAAAATTTCGGCCAAAAAAAAAAATGACAGTGTTACCCCTTATGTTTTTTTTTTTCAGGTCCAAATTTTGACCTTCAATATCTCGGCTCTGGAAGGGTCTAGAGCCTCCATTTTTGCACGCTGGTCGAAGTCTCGTGGCCCTCTGTCAGAATCCAGAGTTTCAAGAAGATCGGAGGGGGTCAAAATTTCGGCCAAAAAAAAAATGACAGTGTTACCCCTTATGTTTTTTTTTCAGGTCCAAATTTTGACCTTCGATATCTCGGCTCTGGAAGGGTCTAGAGCCTCCATTTTTGCGCGCTGGTCGAAGTCTCGTGGCCCTCTGTCAGAATCCAAAATTTCAAGAAGATCGGAGGGGGTCAAAATTTCGGCCAAAAAAAAAAATGACAGTGTTACCCCTTATGTTTTTTTTTCAGGTCCAAATTTTGACCTTCGATATCTCGGCTCTGGAAGGGTCTAGAGCCTCCATTTTTGCGCGCTGGTCGAAGTCTCGTGGCCCTCTGTCAGAATCCAGAGTTTCAAGAAGATCGGAGGGGGTCAAAATTTCGGCCAAAAAAAAAAATGACAGTGTTACCCCTTATGTTTTTTTTTCAGGTCCAAATTTTGACCTTCGATATCTCGGCTCTGGAAGGGTCTAGAGCCTCCATTTTTGCGCGCTGGTCGAAGTCTCGTGGCCCTCTGTCAGAATCCAGAATTTCAAGAAGATCGGAGGGGGTCAAAATTTCGGCCAAAAAAAAAAACTGACAGTGTTACCCCTTATGTTTTTTTTTTCAGGTCCAAATTTTGACCTTCGATATCTCGGCTCTGGAAGGGTCTAGAGCCTCCATTTTTGCGCGCTGGTCGAAGTCTCGTGGCCCTCTGTCAGAATCCAGAATTTCAAGTAGATCGGAGGGGGTCAAAATTTCGGCCAAAAAAAAAATGACAGTGTTACCCCTTATGTTTTTTTTTCAGGTCCAAATTTTGACCTTCGATATCTCGGCTCTGGAAGGGTCTAGAGCCTCCATTTTTGCACGCTGGTCGAAGTCTCGTGGCCCTCTGTCAGAATCCAGAGTTTCAAGAAGATCGGAGGGGGTCAAAATTTCGGCCAAAAAAAAATGACAGTGTTACCCCTTATGTTTTTTTTTTCATGTCCAAATTTTGACCTTCGATATCTTGGCTCTGGAAGGGTCTAGAGCCTCCATTTTTGCACGCTGGTCGAAGTCTCGTGGCCCTCTGTCAGAATCCAGAGTTTCAAGAAGATCGGAGGGGGTCAAAATTTCGGCCAAAAAAAAATGACAGTGTTACCCCTTATGTTTTTTTTTCAGGTCCAAATTTTGACCTTCGATATCTCGGCTCTGGAAGGGTCTAGAGCCTCCATTTTTGCGCGCTGGTCGAAGTCTCGTGGCCCTCTGTCAGAATCCAGAATTTCAAGAAGATCGGAGGGGGTCAAAATTTCGGCCAAAAAAAAAAAATGACAGTGTTACCCCTTATGTTTTTTTTTCAGGTCCAAATTTTGACCTTCGATATCTCGGCTCTGGAAGGGTCTAGAGCCTCCATTTTTGCGCGCTGGTCGAAGTCTCGTGGCCCTCTGTCAGAATCCAGAGTTTCAAGAAGATCGGAGGGGGTCAAAATTTCGGCCAAAAAAAAAAATGACAGTGTTACCCCTTATGTTTTTTTTTCAGGTCCAAATTTTGACCTTCGATATCTCGGCTCTGGAAGGGTCTAGAGCCTCCATTTTTGCGCGCTGGTCGAAGTCTCGTGGCCCTCTGTCAGAATCCAGAATTTCAAGAAGATCGGAAGGGGTAAAAATTTCGGCCAAAAAAAAAAAATGACAGTGTTACCCCTTATGTTTTTTTTTTCAGGTCCAAATTTTGACCTTCGATATCTCGGCTCTGGAAGGGTCTAGAGCCTCCATTTTTGCGCGCTGGTCGAAGTCTCGTGGCCCTCTGTCAGAATCCAGAATTTCATGTAGATCGGAGGGGGTCAAAATTTCGGCCAAAAAAAAAAACGACAGTGTTACCCCTTATGTTTTTTTTTCAGGTCCAAATTTTGACCTTCGATATCTCGGCTCTGGAAGGGTCTAGAGCCTCCATTTTTGCACGCTGGTCGAAGTCTCGTGGCCCTCTGTCAGAATCCAGAGTTTCAAGAAGATCGGAGGGGGTCAAAATTTCGGCCAAAAAAAAAATGACAGTGTTACCCCTTATGTTTTTTTTTTCATGTCCAAATTTTGACCTTCGATATCTTGGCTCTGGAAGGGTCTAGAGCCTCCATTTTTGCGCGCTGGTCGAAGTCTCGTGGCCCTCTGTCAGAATTCAGAATTTCAAGAAGATCGGAGGGGGTCAAAATTTCGGCCCAAAAAAAAAAATGACAGTGTTACCCCTTATGTTTTTTTTTCAGGTCCAAATTTTGACCTTCGATATCTCGGCTCTGGAAGGGTCTAGAGCCTCCATTTTTGCGCGCTGGTCGAAGTCTCGTGGCCCTCTGTCAGAATCCAGAATTTCAAGAAGATCGGAGGGGGTAAAAATTTCGGCCAAAAAAAAAAATGACAGTGTTACCCCTTATGTTTTTTTTTCAGGTCCAAATTTTGACCTTCGATATCTCGGCTCTGGAAGGGTCTAGAGCCTCCATTTTTGCGCGCTGGTCGAAGTCTCGTGGCCCTCTGTCAGAATCCAGAATTTCAAGAAGATCGGAGGGGGTCAAAATTTCGGCCAAAAAAAAAAAATGACAGTGTTACCCCTTATGTTTTTTTTTCAGGTCCAAATTTTGACCTTCGATATCTCGGCTCTGGAAGGGTCTAGAGCCTCCATTTTTGCGCGCTGGTCGAAGTCTCGTGGCCCTCTGTCAGAATCCAGAATTTCAAGAAGATCGGAGGGGGTCAAAATTTCGGCCAAAAAAAAAAATGACAGTGTTACCCCTTATGTTTTTTTTTCAGGTCCAAATTTTGACCTTCAATATCTCGGCTCTGGAAGGGTCTAGAGCCTCCATTTTTGCACGCTGGTCGAAGTCTCGTGGCCCTCTGTCAGAATCCAGAGTTTCAAGAAGATCGGAGGGGGTAAAAATTTCGGCCAAAAAAAAAATGACAGTGTTACCCCTTATGTTTTTTTTTCAGGTCCAAATTTTGACCTTCGATATCTCGGCTCTGGAAGGGTCAAGAGCCTCCATTTTTGTGCGCTGGTCGAAGTCTCGTGGCCCTCTGTCAGAATCCAGAATTTCAAGAAGATCGGAGGGGGTCAAAATTTCGGCCAAAAAAAAAAAAATGACAGTGTTACCCCTTATGTTTTTTTTTTCAGGTCCAAATTTTGACCTTCGATATCTCGGCTCTGGAAGGGTCTAGAGCCTCCATTTTTGCGCGCTGGTCGAAGTCTCGTGGCCCTCTGTCAGAATCCAGAGTTTCAAGAAGATCGGAGGGGGTCAAAATTTCGGCCAAAAAAAAAAATGACAGTGTTACCCCTTATGTTTTTTTTTCAGGTCCAAATTTTGACCTTCGATATCTCGGCTCTGGAAGGGTCTAGAGCCTCCATTTTTGCGCGCTGGTCGAAGTCTCGTGGCCCTCTGTCAGAATCCAGAGTTTCAAGAAGATCGGAGGGGGTCAAAATTTCGGCCAAAAAAAAAAAAAATGACAGTGTTACCCCTTATGTTTTTTTTTCAGGTCCAAATTTTGACCTTCGATATCTCGGCTCTGGAAGGGTCTAGAGCCTCCATTTTTGCGCGCTGGTCGAAGTCTCGTGGCCCTCTGTCAGAATCCAGAATTTCAAGAAGATCAGAGGGGGTCAAAATTTCAGCCAAAAAAAAAAATGACAGTGTTACCCCTTATGTTTTTTTTTCAGGTCCAAATTTTGACCTTCGATATCTCGGCTCTGGAAGGGTCTAGAGCCTCCATTTTTGCACGCTGGTCGAAGTCTCGTGGCCCTCTGTCAGAATCCAGAGTTTCAAGAAGATCGGAGGGGGTCAAAATTTCGGCCAAAAAAAAATGACAGTGTTACCCCTTATGTTTTTTTTTCAGGTCCAAATTTTGACCTTCGATATCTCGGCTCTAGAAGGGTCTAGAGCCTCCATTTTTGCGCGCTGGTCGAAGTCTCGTGGCCCTCTGTCAGAATCCAGAATTTCAAGAAGATCGGAGGGGGTCAAAATTTCGGCCAAAAAAAAAAAAATGACAGTGTTACCCCTTATGTTTTTTTTTTCAGGTCCAAATTTTGACCTTCAATATCTCGGCTCTGGAAGGGTCTAGAGCCTCCATTTTTGCACGCTGGTCGAAGTCTCGTGGCCCTCTGTCAGAATCCAGAGTTTCAAGAAGATCGGAGGGGGTCAAAATTTCGGCCAAAAAAAAAAATGACAGTGTTACCCCTTATGTTTTTTTTTCAGGTCCAAATTTTGACCTTCGATATCTCGGCTCTGGAAGGGTCTAGAGCCTCCATTTTTGCGCGCTGGTCGAAGTCTCGTGGCCCTCTGTCAGAATCCAGAATTTCAAGAAGATCGGAGGGGGTCAAAATTTCGGCCAAAAAAAAAAAAATGACAGTTTTACCCCTTATGTTTTTTTTTCAGGTCCAAATTTTGACCTTCGATATCTCGGCTCTGGAAGGGTCTAGAGCCTCCATTTTTGCGCGCTGGTCGAAGTCTCGTGGCCCTCTGTCAGAATCCAGAGTTTCAAGAAGATCGGAGGGGGTCAAAATTTCGGCCAAAAAAAAAAATGACAGTGTTACCCCTTATGTTTTTTTTTCAGGTCCAAATTTTGACCTTCGATATCTCGGCTCTGGAAGGGTCTAGAGCCTCCATTTTTGCGCGCTGGTCGAAGTCTCGTGGCCCTCTGTCAGAATCCAGAATTTCAAGAAGATCGGAGGGGGTCAAAATTTCGGCCAAAAAAAAAAAATGACAGTGTTACCCCTTATGTTTTTTTTTTCAGGTCCAAATTTTGACCTTCGATATCTCGGCTCTGGAAGGGTCTAGAGCCTCCATTTTTGCGCGCTGGTCGAAGTCTCGTGGCCCTCTGTCAGAATCCAGAATTTCAAGTAGATCGGAGGGGGTCAAAATTTCGGCCAAAAAAAAAAACGACATTGTTACCCCTTATGTTTTTTTTTCAGGTCCAAATTTTGACCTTCGATATCTCGGCTCTGGAAGGGTCTAGAGCCTCCATTTTTGCACGCTGGTCGAAGTCTCGTGGCCCTCTGTCAGAATCCAGAGTTTCAAGAAGATCGGAGGGGGTCAAAATTTCGGCCAAAAAAAAAATGACAGTGTTACCCCTTATGTTTTTTTTTTCATGTCCAAATTTTGACCTTCGATATCTTGGCTCTGGAAGGGTCTAGAGCCTCCATTTTTGCGCGCTGGTCGAAGTCTCGTGGCCCTCTGTCAGAATTCAGAATTTCAAGAAGATCGGAGGGGGTCAAAATTTCGGCCAAAAAAAAAAATGACAGTGTTACCCCTTATGTTTTTTTTTCAGGTCCAAATTTTGACCTTCGATATCTCGGCTCTGGAAGGGTCTAGAGCCTCCATTTTTGCGCGCTGGTCGAAGTCTCGTGGCCCTCTGTCAGAATCCAGAATTTCAAGAAGATCGGAGGGGGTAAAAATTTCGGCCAAAAAAAAAAATGACAGTGTTACCCCTTATGTTTTTTTTTTCAGGTCCAAATTTTGACCTTCGATATCTCGGCTCTGGAAGGGTCTAGAGCCTCCATTTTTGCGCGCTGGTCGAAGTCTCGTGGCCCTCTGTCAGAATCCAGAATTTCAAGAAGATCGGAGGGGGTCAAAATTTCGGCCAAAAAAAAAAATGACAGTGTTACCCCTTATGTTTTTTTTTCAGGTCCAAATTTTGACCTTCGATATCTCGGCTCTGGAAGGGTCTAGAGCCTCCATTTTTGCGCGCTGGTCGAAGTCTCGTGGCCCTCTGTCAGAATCCAGAATTTCAAGAAGATCGGAGGGGGTCAAAATTTCGGCCAAAAAAAAAATGACAGTGTTACCCCTTATGTTTTTTTTTCAGGTCCAAATTTTGACCTTCAATATCTCGGCTCTGGAAGGGTCTAGAGCCTCCATTTTTGCACGCTGGTCGAAGTCTCGTGGCCCTCTGTCAGAATCCAGAGTTTCAAGAAGATCGGAGGGGGTAAAAATTTCGGCCAAAAAAAAAAAATGACAGTGTTACCCCTTATGTTTTTTTTTCAGGTCCAAATTTTGACCTTCGATATCTCGGCTCTGGAAGGGTCTAGAGCCTCCATTTTTGTGCGCTGGTCGAAGTCTCGTGGCCCTCTGTCAGAATCCAGAATTTCAAGAAGATCGGAGGGGGTCAAAATTTCGGCCAAAAAAAAAATGACAGTGTTACCCCTTATGTTTTTTTTTTCAGGTCCAAATTTTGACCTTCGATATCTCGGCTCTGGAAGGGTCTAGAGCCTCAATTTTTGCACGCTGGTCGAAGTCTCGTGACCCTCTGTCAGAATCCAGAGTTTCAAGAAGATCGGAGGGGGTCAAAATTTCGGCCAAAAAAAAAATGACAGTGTTACCCCTTATGTTTTTTTTTTCAGGTCCAAATTTTGACCTTCGATATCTCGGCTCTGGAAGGGTCTAGAGCCTCCATTTTTGCGCGCTGGTCGAAGTCTTGTGGCCCTCTGTCAGAATCCAGAATTTCAAGAAGATCGGAGGGGGTCAAAATTTCGGCCAAAAAAAATGACAGTGTTACCCCTTATGTTTTTTTTTTTTCAGGTCCAAATTTTGACCTTCGATATCTCGGCTCTGGAAGGGTCTAGAGTCTCCATTTTTGCGCGCTGGTCGAAGTCTCGTGGCCCTCTGTCAGAATTCAGAATTTCAAGAAGATCGGAGGGGGTCAAAATTTCGGCCAAAAAAAAAAATGACAGTGTTACCCCTTATGTTTTTTTTTCAGGTCCAAATTTTGACCTTCGATATCTCGGCTCTGGAAGGGTCTAGAGCCTCCATTTTTGCGCGCTGGTCGAAGTCTCGTGGCCCTCTGTCAGAATCCAGAATTTCAAGAAGATCGGAGGGGGTAAAAATTTCGGCCAAAAAAAAAAATGACAGTGTTACCCCTTATGTTTTTTTTTTCAGGTCCAAATTTTGACCTTCGATATCTCGGCTCTGGAAGGGTCTAGAGCCTCCATTTTTGCGCGCTGGTCGAAGTCTCGTGGCCCTCTGTCAGAATCCAGAATTTCAAGAAGATCGGAGGGGGTCAAAATTTCGGCCAAAAAAAAAAATGACAGTGTTACCCCTTATGTTTTTTTTTCAGGTCCAAATTTTGACCTTCGATATCTCGGCTCTGGAAGGGTCTAGAGCCTCCATTTTTGCGCGCTGGTCGAAGTCTCGTGGCCCTCTGTCAGAATCCAGAATTTCAAGAAGATCGGAGGGGGTCAAAATTTCGGCCAAAAAAAAAATGACAGTGTTACCCCTTATGTTTTTTTTTCAGGTCCAAATTTTGACCTTCAATATCTCGGCTCTGGAAGGGTCTAGAGCCTCCATTTTTGCACGCTGGTCGAAGTCTCGTGGCCCTCTGTCAGAATCCAGAGTTTCAAGAAGATCGGAGGGGGTAAAAATTTCGGCCAAAAAAAAAAAATGACAGTGTTACCCCTTATGTTTTTTTTTCAGGTCCAAATTTTGACCTTCGATATCTCGGCTCTGGAAGGGTCTAGAGCCTCCATTTTTGTGCGCTGGTCGAAGTCTCGTGGCCCTCTGTCAGAATCCAGAATTTCAAGAAGATCGGAGGGGGTCAAAATTTCGGCCAAAAAAAAAATGACAGTGTTACCCCTTATGTTTTTTTTTTCAGGTCCAAATTTTGACCTTCGATATCTCGGCTCTGGAAGGGTCTAGAGCCTCAATTTTTGCACGCTGGTCGAAGTCTCGTGGCCCTCTGTCAGAATCCAGAGTTTCAAGAAGATCGGAGGGGGTCAAAATTTCGGCCAAAAAAAAAATGACAGTGTTACCCCTTATGTTTTTTTTTTCAGGTCCAAATTTTGACCTTCGATATCTCGGCTCTGGAAGGGTCTAGAGCCTCCATTTTTGCGCGCTGGTCGAAGTCTTGTGGCCCTCTGTCAGAATCCAGAATTTCAAGAAGATCGGAGGGGGTCAAAATTTCGGCCAAAAAAAATGACAGTGTTACCCCTTATGTTTTTTTTTTTTCAGGTCCAAATTTTGACCTTCGATATCTCGGCTCTGGAAGGGTCTAGAGTCTCCATTTTTGCGCGCTGGTCGAAGTCTCGTGGCCCTCTGTCAGAATCCAGAGTTTCAAGAAGATCGGAGGGGGTCAAAATTTCGGCCAAAAAAAAAAAATGACAGTGTTACCCCTTATGTTTTTTTTTTTTCAGGTCCAAATTTTGACCTTCAATATCTCGGCTCTGGAAGGGTCTAGAGCCTCCATTTTTGCACGCTGGTCGAAGTCTCGTGGCCCTCTGTCAGAATCCAGAGTTTCAAGAAGATCGGAGGGGGTCAAAATTTCGGCCCAAAAAAAAAATGACAGTGTTACCCCTTATGTTTTTTTTTCAGGTCCAAATTTTGACCTTCGATATCTCGGCTCTGGAAGGGTCTAGAGCCTCCATTTTTGCGCGCTGGTCGAAGTCTCGTGGCCCTCTGTCAGAATTCAGAGTTTCAAGAAGATCGGAGGGGGTCAAAATTTCGGCCAAAAAAAAAATGACAGTGTTACCCCTTATGTTTTTTTTTTCAGGTCCAAATTTTGACCTTCGATATCTCGGCTCTGGAAGGGTCTAGAGCCTCCATTTTTGCGCGCTGGTCGAAGTCTCGTGGCCCTCTGTCAGAATCCAGAATTTCAAGAAGATCGGAGGGGGTCAAAATTTCGGCCAAAAAAAAAAAATGACAGTGTTACCCCTTATGTTTTTTTTTCAGGTCCAAATTTTGACCTTCGATATCTCGGCTCTGGAAGGGTCTAGAGCCTCCATTTTTGCGCGCTGGTCGAAGTCTCGTGGCCCTCTGTCAGAATCCAGAATTTCAAGATGATCAGAGGGGGTCAAAATTTCAGCCAAAAAAAAAAATGACAGTGTTTCCCCTTATGTTTTTTTTTCAGGTCCAAATTTTGACCTTCGATATCTCGGCTCTGGAAGGGTCTAGAGCCTCCATTTTTGCGCGCTGGTCGAAGTCTCGTGGCCCTCTGTCAGAATCCCGAGTTTCAAGAAGATCGGAGGGGGTCAAAATTTCGGCCAAAAAAAAAAATGACAGTGTTACCCCTTATGTTTTTTTTTCGGGTCCAAAATTTGACCTTCGATATCTCGGCTCTGGAAGGGTCTAGAGCCTCCATTTTTGCGCGCTGGTCTAAGTCTCGTGGCCCTCTGTCAGAATCCAGAGTTTCAAGAAGATCGGAGGGGGTCAAAATTTCGGCCAAAAAAAAATGACAGTGTTACCCCTTATGTTTTTTTTTCGGGTCCAAATTTTGACCTTCGATATCTCGGCTCTGGAAGGGTCTAGAGCCTCCATTTTTGCGCGCTGGTCGAAGTCTCGTGGCCCTCTGTCAGAATCCAGAGTTTCAAGAAGATCGGAGGGGGTCAAAATTTCGGCCAAAAAAAAAAAACAACAGTGTTACCCCTTATGTTTTTTTTTTTCGGGTCCAAATTTTGACCTTCGATATCTCGGCTCTGGAAGGGTCTAGAGGCTCCATTTTTGCGCGCTGGTCGAAGTCTCGTGGCCCTCTGTCAGAATCCAGAGTTTCAAGAAGATCGGAGGCGGGTCAAAATTTCGGCCAAAAAAAAATGACAGTGTTACCCCTTATGTTTTTTTTTTCGGGTCCAAATTTTGACCTTCGATATCTCTGCGCTGGAAGGGTCTAGAGGCTCCATTTTTGCGCGCTGGTCGAAGTCTCGTGGCCCTCTGTCAGAATCCAGAGTTTCAAGAAGATCGGAGGGGGTCAAAATTTCGGCCAAAAAAAAATGACAGTGTTACCCCTTATGTTTTTTTTTTCAGGTCCAAATTTTGACCTTCTATATTTTGGCTCTGGAAGGGTCTAGAGCCTCCATTTAGAGCCTCTAAACCCTTCCTGAGCTGAGATATTGAGATCCCACGTAGCACCCACTATTTTTATAATGGCATAAATGCTACATGGGATCTCAATATCTCAGCTCAGGAAGGGTCTAGAGACTCCATTTTTGCACCCAGGTCTAGGTCTCATGGCCCTCTATCAGAATACAGAGTTTTGAGAAGATTGGAAAAACTCAAACTTTCGCCCCCCGAAAAAAAACGACAGTGTAACCCCTTTCTTTTTTTCAGGGGGTGAAATTTTGAGGTTCTCCAATCTTCTCAAAAGTCTGGATTCTGATAGAGGGCCATGAGACTTAGACCTGGGTGCAAAAATGGAGTCTCTAAACCCTTCCTGAGCTGAGATATGGAGATACCACATAGCACCCACTATTTTTATAATGGCATAAATGCTACATGGGATCTCAATATCTCAGCTCAGGAAGGGTCTAGAGACTCCATCTTTGCACCCAGGTCTAAGTCTCATGGCCCTCTATCAGAATCCAGAGTTTTGAGAAGATTGGAGAAACTCAAAATTTCACCCCCCCAAAAAAAGACGACAGTGTAACCCCTTTCATTTTTTTTCGGGGGTCGAAATTTTGAGGTTCTCCAATCTTCTCAAAACTCTGGATTCTGATAGAGGGCCATGAGACTTAGACCTGGGTCCAAAAATGGAGTCTCTAAACCCTTCCTGAGCTGAGATATTGAGATCCCACGTAGCACCCACTATTTTTATAACGGCATAAATGCTACGTGGGATCTCAATATCTCAGCTTGTTTAAGTTCAAGCCCCAAACTATTCGAAAGTTTAACCCCACATACAGACACACAAAAACTTATCCTAGTTGTTCTAACCACTGGTATTACAAAGTTCCCGTAACTCCTCAAACTATACGACTGCTCACTCTGCGTAAATAACTTTTGTATGTTAACAGGTAAAAGGTTGTGAAATGCTTTAAAAAAAAATTTTGCTATATTCATTTTAACTAGGTCCTTTTTTAGGTATTTTTAATAATTTAGATTTAAGAAAAAGTGGATTTGTATTTTCAAGATAATCAGCCTTGTGTATAATACGTATAGCCTTTTTTTGTAGAATAAATAGTGATTGAATTAAGTTGTTATAGTTATTTCCCCATACTTCAACACAGTAAGTTAAGTACGGTAAAATTAAGGAGCAAATTCAAGATACGTAGTGCATTCTCATCAAGTACCTGTTTGGCGTTATTTATTATCGAAAGGCTTTTGGAGACTTTCTTTTTTATGTGCCTGATGTGAGTTTTCCAAGTTAGTTTGTTGTCGATTATAACTCCTAAAAATTTTATTTCAGAGACTTATTCGATTTGTATCCCGTCTATCTCAATCATCTTATCCATTTTTTCCTTATAATTACCAAATAAAATGGCTTTAGTTTTATCTAAGTTTAAAGACAATTTATTACAGTCCATCCATTCTTTAATATTCCTTAATTCCGTGTTTACAACATTAATTACCTTATCATAATTGTCATCACAATAGAAAATGTTGGTATCATCTGCAAACAAAACTAACTTGAGTAATTTAGAAACATTAAATATATCATTGATGTACAATTTGAATAGTTTGGGGCCCAATACTGACCCTTGGGGGACACCACAGGAAATTACACGACAGATCAGAAGAGGACTCACCCATTTGCACATATTGCATTCTATCACTTAAAAAGCTTTTTACCCAATTGCCCGCTACCCCTCGTATCCCATACCTTTCCAGTTTCTTAAATAATATTGCATGATTAATACTATCGAAGGCTTTCTTCAAATCAATGAAAATTCCAATGGTAATTTTTTTATTATCTAATGCATTTGATAATCCTTCTGTGGCATCAATTATAGCCATAGATGTAGATCTCTTGCTTCTAAATCCATATTGACTTTCATTTATCAGGTTATATTTTTCAACAATTTTTTCTAAACGAGCATTAAATATCTTTTCTAGAATTTTTGAAAATTGGGGAAGCAATGAAATTGGTCTATAATTGGTAAAATTATGTTTATTTCCATTTTTGAATAGTGGAATAACTTTAGCAATTTTCATTTTCTTGGGAACACAACCATTTTGAAGTGACAGATTACAGATGTGCGTTAATGGTGCTTTGATGTTATTTATAACTTTTTTTAGTAATGCCATATTGATGGAATAACAGTCCATCGAGTATTTATTTTTAGACTTTTGAACAATATCCATTACTTCTTCCTCACTAACTGCCGAAAGGAAAATGGTGTTTGAATTTTTCTCAATTTTATCAATATTGTGTTCTATTTGTTCATCTGGGATACTTGATGCCAAGTCACGGCCGATGTTTACAAAAAATCATTAAAGCTATTAGGTACCCTGTTCTTAGTATGATATTCACCATGTGCATCAACAAAATATTCTGGATAAGTCGTTTTTTTTAAACCTTTTTTGATAATGCTATTTAATACATCCCAAGTTCCTTTTATATTAGTTTTATTATCGATCAATAATTTCTTATAATAATATTTCTTGGCTATTCTTAATACATCCGTTAACTTATTCTTATACAACTTATATCTATTCTCAGCTTCTTTAGTTTTCGATTTAATGAATACTTTATAGAGATTATTTTTCTTTTTGCATGCATTTTGTAGACCTTTAGTCATCCAGGGACATTTAACATATTTATTGCATTTACTGTAAACTGAAACAGGGCAATACTTGTCGTATGAATATGTGAATATTTCTAAAAAGATATTATAAGCTTTGTCTGTGTCGGTCTCTCCATAAACAGAACTCCAGTCTTGTACTCTCAGATCATCGTTAAATGAAATGATTTCATTTTCCTACATTACAGATTTCTTTTGTTTTAGAGACATTACAGTCATATATGACAAAAACAGGTAAATGATCCGTAATATCAAAAATAAACAACCCATTAATTATATTGTTTGTCAAGTTGTTAGTGAAGATATTGTCAATTAAGGTTGCACTATGTGCTGTAATTCTACTTGGTCTAGTTATTGATGAAAATAAAGACATGGAGTACATTCTTTCAATGAATTCATCGATCAATTTATGTTTATTTGGATTTAAGAGATCAATGTTAAAGTCTCCACAAATAAATAAGGGCTTATTAACTTTTGAAAACATGTTCTCCATTTCTTCATTAAAAGTATCAATACTAGACCTAGGTGTTCTATAAACACAACTTATAATGATGTTTTTTTTTTCTTCTTACCATTATTGTTTTCTATTGTTATACATTCCATTAAATTATCACATACAAATGACATATTGGTTAGAAGTGAATACTTTATATTTTTGTGCACATATAGTGCAACCCCACCTCCAGTTTTATTTTGTCTATTCACGTAATACAGATCATATTCATCCATTTCAAAATCAATTCCTTTCTCTTGATTGAACCAGGTTTCAGAAATCGCTATCACGCTAAAGGGAAACACAAAACTTTGAAGATATTCACGTATTGCATTAAAATTAGTATACAAACTTCTGCTATTGAAATGAATAATAGTCAATTTATCTTCAGTGAAGCAATTGTTGTTGTACTCTTCATTTGTATAGTAGTTACAATTGTTGTTAATAGAAAGGAAATTACTATCAGGATCAATATCAGTCTCTGCATCATGCGTATTGTACTCAGTATATTCCATTCCACATAAATCCAACTGACGAAGATGTTCAATTCTCTGTAATAAGTCTGTCTCAACGTAATTGTCCTTTTGACCACCAGTATGTGGCTCAGTACTCATTGTGATAATATAAGTCAGATATTACCTTAGATGTTTCCAGATGACTGATATGCATTCTGATCATTGATACTTGTCCAACTCCTCCATGTTTTTTACTATGACAATTTTCGCCTCCTCTGGAGACCCATTTAACTTGATGAAGATTTTTCCGTTTGTTACCCATGTGTGCTGAATTTTTTTCATGTTTCCTGAGGTATCTTGCTTTTCTCGCTATGTCTGCATTCTTTTTTTGTCAAGTGTTCATTTATATAAACATTCGTTCCTTTGAGTTTGCGGCCTTGTTTTAACAGGGCCTTCTTGTTTCTCCTGTTGACAAATCTCAAGATGACTGCTGGTCTATCGTTGTTGATCCTTCTCGGTAAAGGGTGGCAAGCTTCAATGCCATCCAAGTCCAGCTCAACTCCTTTGCTCTGGAGAAAGGCTGCCACTTGTTGCTCCACTGAGCGCACTTCCCTCTCCCCCGGCTCATCCCCGCTGTCCGCGGCTACCCCGGGCGCGTACGAGCGTGGTTTGATAGAGATACCAGTGATGAGCACGTCGTTCCTCCGGGAGTACTGCTCCAGGTCGTCAACCCTCCGTTTGAGCTCCGCGATCCTTTTATCCTTCTCAAGGTTTTGGAGGCGCAGCTGTTTAACCTCCTCTAATAATTCCAGAGGGCGGCTCTGCTGCGTCTTCACTGTACTCATCTCGTCCGTTAGGAAGTCGAGCGATTTTTTAATATCGTCGACTTCCTCTGTCTGCACGTTCTTTTTTGGGCCCATTCCGTTGACGCGCCACCACCCGTGACAGTCTATTTAATTCCAATCTCATCACGCTCACAAAACCAACTTAATTTGAAGTTAAATCGATTTTTCTCCTCTCACACTTCACAAACATCACTCACAGCGAGCATCAGCGGCCATCTCAGCTCAGGAAGGGTCTAGAGACTCCATTTTTGCACCCAGGTCTAAGTCTCATGGCGCTCTATCAGAATCCAGAGTTTTGAGAAGATTGGAGAAACTCAAAATTACGCCCCTCGAAAAAAAACGACAGAGTAACCCCTTTAGTTTTTTTTCGGGGGGCGAAATTTTGAGTTTCTTTTATTTGCTTGTGGTCTTAGATGTTTATTATGATGGTTCATTCATACCGTAACTGAGACAGGCGTTTTCTTCAATCTCTATGTTCTGGTAGCACTCTTCTGATGAAGTACTGTCTGAATCATTCTCATCTGTAAAGCACAGAAGAATTTAAATGCTTCCTTATAAAAATTCACGGTTGCCAATATTGTTGTATTTTAAAAACAAAACGGTACCTTGTTTGTGGGCACGAGGAACATGACAGCCGCTGTAACCAGCAGTGTTTCCTGTCACCTGAGTGCTGTGGGGTGTCTGTAGTGACTTCTCAAGAAGTGATGGGCTTTCCTCGTCTTCTGCAGAAGACAGATCCCAGAGGTTTTTAGCTGACAGAATGAATCCTTAGAATGCTTATTGACAATACCCATCCAACTTCATTTTAAAGGAAGAGTTCATTTCAAAATGAAAATTGTTTCATCATTTACTCACCCTCAAGTTGTTTCAAACCTGTATGAATATCTTTATTCTGCTGAACACAAAAGAAGATATTTCGAAGAATGTCGATAACCAAACAGTTGATGGACCCCGTTGACTTCCATAGTATTTGTTTCCTAATATGGAAGTTAATGGGATCTTTCAGGTCTGGTTACCAACATTCTTCAAAATATTTTTCTTTGTGTTCCGCAGAAGAAGTGAAATTCATACAGGTTTGAAAAACTTGAGGGAGAGAAAATTCTGAATTTTTTTTTGGGTGGAGTATCCCTTTAAATTGCTTTATATGAGCCTACCACAGTGCAGATTCTTGTCCATATACGTCTCTGTGTTTTGATAGCACTCGAATGAAGATGTACTGTCAGAATCATTCACATCTACAGCTGAAGACGAAGAGAATTCATCAATCTGATATGGATTTCCCAACTAAAAGATACTGTTTACCCTTAAAGGTGAGAGAAATATTTAAAATCAGAGCTTTACCTTGACTGTCAGTGTCTGCTAATAACACAGTGTCACCATAAGACAGGGGTGCATACTGTGAATTTTCTTGCATCGATGCCACGTCCTCACCTTCATGAGGGGAGAAAAAGATATTAGAAATATTAGTAAACACCTTACGCATGATCCCTCTGGATTAAATGACTCAAATTGACCTGACGTATGATTTATTTTTGCATACGTGACATGAAATTGTTGTCTGTGTCAGCATCTGTGTTTTGATAGAACTCTCCAGATGATGTACTGCTTGAATCATTCACATCTACTAGAGACAAAACAGGGTTCATAAATTTGAAATGTATTTCCCTACTAAAAAATAGAACTCCTCAGCGGGGAAATATCTGAAATCGGAGGCTACAATCAGCTTTACCGTTACACTCATAAGACAGGTGTGTCAATGGTGACTTTTCATGAAGTGACGGTGTTTCCGCACCTTAATAAAGAAAAAACGTTTGATTGTTAGTATTTTATGAATATTCACAGTAATAAAAATACTCATTCTATTTAATTATTATTATGACACATACATCTAGTCATGTTCTCTCTGGATTAATCAAATGAAGGTGCATCAAAATATCAAATGAACCCGAAATATGATTTATTTGTGCATACGTGACTTAAGAATGTTGTACTCTTCGGTTTGAGTATTTTGATAGAACTCTCTAGAAGATGTACTGCTTGAATCATTCACATCTACTGCTGTGTATAGAGCAAAAATAAAATGATACTTTTCTAAATCCAAAACTCTGGATTCTGATAGAGGGCCATGAGACTTAGACCTGGGTGCAAAATGGAGCCTCTAGACCCTTCCTGAGCTGAGATATTGAGATCCCACGTAGCATTTATGCCATTATAAAAATAGTGGATGCTACGCGGGATCTCAATATCTCAGCTCAGGAAGGGTCTAGAGACTCCATTTTTGCACCCAGGTCTAAGTCTCATGGCGCTCTATCAGAATCCAGAGTTTTGAGAAGATTGGAGAAACTCAAAATTTCGCCCCTCGAAAAAAAACGACAGTGTAACCCCTTTCGGTTTTTTTCGGGGGGCGAAATTTTGAGTTTCTTTTATTTGCTTGTGGTCTTAGATGCTTATTATGATGGTTCATTCATACCGTAACTGAGACAGGCGTTTTCTTCAATCTCTATGTTCTGGTAGCACTCTTCTGATGAAGTACTGTCTGAATCATTCTCATCTGCAAAGCACAGAAGAATTTAAATGCTTCCTTATAAAAATTCACGGTTGCCAATATTGTTGTATTTTTAAAACAAAACGGTACCTTGACTGTGGGCACGAGGAACATGACAGCCGCTGTAACCAGCAGTGTTTCCTGTCATCTGAATGCTGTGGGGTGTCTGTAGTGACTTCTCAAGAAGTGATGGGCTTTCCTCGTCTTCTGCAGAAGACAGATCCCAGAGGTTTTTAGCTGACAGAATGAATCGTCAGAATGCTTATTGACAATACCCATCCAACTTCATTTTAAAGGAAGAGTTCATTTCAAAATGAAAATTGTTTCATCATTTACTCACCCTCAAGTTGTTTCAAACCTGTATGAATATCTTTCTTCTGCTGAACACAAAAGAAGATATTTAGAAGAATGTCGATAACCAAACAGTGGATGGACCCCGTTGACTTCCATAGTATTTGTTTCCTAATATGGAAGTTAATGGGATCTTTCAGGTCTGGTTACCAACATTCTTCAAAATATTTTTCTTTGTGTTCCGCAGAAGAAGTGAAACTCATACAGGTTTGAAAAAACTTGAGGGTGAGAAAATTCTGAATTTTTTTTTGGGTGGAGTATCCCTTTAAATTGCTTTATATGAGCCTACCACAGTGCAGATTCTTGTCCATATACGTCTCTGTGTTTTGATAGCACACGAATGAAGATGTACTGTCAGAATCACTCACATCTACAGCTGAAGACAAAGAGAATTCATCAATCTGATATGTATTTCCCAACTACAAGATACTGTTTACCCTTAAAGGCGAGAGAAATATTTAAAATCAGAGCTTTACCTTGACTGTCAGTGTCTGCTAATAACACAGTGTCACCATAAGACAGGGGTGCATACTGTGAATTTTCTTGCATCGATGCCACGTCCTCACCTTCATGAGGGGGGAAAAAGTAGAAATATTAGTAAACACCTTACGCATGATCCCTCTGGATTAAATGACTCAAATTGACCTGACGTATGATTTATTTTTGCATACGTGACATGAAATTGTTGTCTGTGTCGGCATCTGTGTTTTGATAGAACTCTCCAGATGATGTACTGCTTGAATCATTCACATCTACTAGAGACAAAACAGGGTTCATAAATTTGAAATGTATTTCCCTACTAAAAAATAGAACTCCTCAGCGGGGAAATATCTGAAATCGGAGGCTTCAATCAGCTTTACCGTTACACTCATAAGACAGGTGTGTCAGTGGTGACTTTTCATGAAGTGACGGTGTTTCCGCACCTTAATAAAGAAAAAACGTTTGATTGTTAGTATTTTATGAATATTCACAGTAATAAAAATACTCATTCTATTTAATTATTATTATGACGCATAAATCTAGTCATGTTCTCTCTGGATTAATCAAATGAAGGTGCATCAAACTATCAAATGAACCAGAAATATGATTTATTTGTGCATACGTGACTTAAGAATGTTGTCCTCTTCGGTTTGGGTATTTTCATAGAACTCTCCAGAAGATGTACTGCTTGAATCATTCACATCTACTGCTGTGTATAAAGCAAAAATAAAATGATACTTTTCTAAATGTGTATTTCTTACTAAAAGCTGTATAAAAATGGTCACATTAGACCTTGACTTTGGGTGTCAGACAGGGACACCAAAAAACGGTGGTGTCACTAGGGGTTTATCACCTTCAAAACAAAGAAACTATAAAATAGTTTGCTTTTTGGTTGGAGTAAAATATCTCATGAATCCAATTGATTTATTTGTTTATACCTGACTTGACGGCGTCCATGTTGATTTCCACGTTGTGTGCATATCTTTCTCCACGCCATGAACTCTCTACGTCATTCATATCTCCTGCAAGACAGTGAAGAATTCATACATATCAAATGTGGTTCTGCAAGAGGAAACTCCTGAACCCGTATACAGTATATTTTCTGTCACATGGCCTTCTGCCATACATCTAAATGTAAAGATAAAAATACCCTGATAAAACATCAGATCCTACATTTTAATATTCATATCCAAATAGGCTCAGCTGATGTTTTTTTTTTTTTTTTTTTTTGAGAGAGAGAGAGAGAGAAATTCTCAGACTCCACTGCTTTAGTTCTGAGGGCCCAATATACTAATATACATAATCTATATAATATAATCTTTGACGACAATTTAGGATTTTTTTTCTTTAACAAAGTACTACTGGCCAGACAAAAAAATTACTGTTAATACAAAAAAAGTATTACCTCTGCTGGGACTGGAATATTGAGGCTAGACGACTTGGAACTTAAATTGAAAACCCATCCCAATATAGAAAGCCTGTTGATGGCACTTTTGTACATCTGCTCTTACAACAAAACATACTTTGACTTGTCATTGACTTGGGAGATGTCAGAAGCTGGAGCTGAAGTGCTCAGCAGTTGCACTGATAGAGGTTTAGTTTAATGTGAACTACAGTACAGAGGGAAAAAAAATTCTTTTTTTTTTTTTTTACATGTAAAAATGGCTTATGCCAGTACTATCTGTGGACTGATTCTCTGTTGCAACTTTTCTTGATGTGTGTCATTTTAAATAAGGACTTATTATATGTTGGTGGTCATTTGCAGTAGAAATGTCTGTAAAAAGCGGCATACTTGGTGAGTTGTTTAGATGCAGTCTTTGGGGTCGAATGCTGTTCTGATGTTCATAGTCTGAATCAGTGTCAGAGTTGTGAGTGGGTTGATTAAATCTCTTGTCGAATTTACGGCCATAGTTTGAGCTCATTCTCGGGCCAAGACTTTCTGAGGAATGAAAAACAGAAAGTGCACATTTACGACAAATTTAAAGTTTGACCATTTCAGACATTACAAAACATTTCATATTTATGTTAATTACAATCTTATATATATAAATCATTATAGATCTAATGTGATTTAATTTCCCATATTTTGTGAAATAAAATTTAAAAATCATAAAATATGGGTTGGGCTGGGTATTGATGAAAAATTTCACGCTTCAATTTCGATTGACAAACTTGTGATTTAATTTAATTCCGATTTAAGTTGATTTTGATTAATTTACATATCATGTACAGAATATGGCAAATTTTCTCAAGGGAAAAAAATATCTCAAATGCTGTAAACTAATCAAAGAACCCTATTAGTTGGTACAATACTACACCTTTAAAGATTAAAATTGACTGATTAATATCAAAAAAGCAGTCTGTCATGCCACATTAAAGCGCACCAAATCTGTATTTATTGATTGAATATCATAATAAAATTGTAAATGAGAATCGATTAAAATCGACAGATCGATATGTAGGGAACTAAATAGTAAAAAAAAACAGTTATGAGGATTTAGAAATAAAATATAATGCAATACAAACCGTACTGCTCCCCCCTGACAGCCGAGACAATTTGTGTGTTATAGACTCCTATCTGTACATTGGACTGGTCCTCCAGGCTTCTGTGGGAATTACTGTGATCTTCATGCATCACACATGCTGTTGGCAAACAGGATGAAAAAGAATAACTTAAACTTCCCCATGCAGCACTAAGCCTCAGTCTTAAGCTTTTCTTTTGCTGTAGTAATTAATGTCAAAAGAAATAGTTCACAAAAGTTTTGACTGCATATTCTATGAAAAAGCATTTCCTGATATTTGGATGGAATGCACTAAATGCACACAGAAATTGGCCAAGAAATGAGTGAGTCAATTTGAAGTTTAAAACAATACACATTTTTTTAAAAACTAAAGTGATGCACTACTACTCAGAGATGTTCTTGGAGTTCTATTTAATATAATAAATCTATTTAATTTACTTCTAAGCAAACTTGTCTTTTATTTCCTTTCCAATACCACTTTGATATTTTGTCATCTAAAGCAACAAATAATTTAGTAATGAGCGCTTTTGAATATAAAAAGTGATTATAATGTACTTGCCCTTTGCCCTTTTGAAATGCACACAGACAGCAGCATTAATAATAATAAACATAAGTAAAACAATAGATAAGACGATGGAGGCAATCGCTGCTGCTGAAACTCCACTGCTGCGCTCTGTTACTGCCACTGTGGTTGACAAAAAATGAACAGAGAATGTTTTATTGACAGAAATCATACAGACCTTTTTTTCATGAATTTTCTCTTTTGAAAAAGAAGAAACTGAAGCATCACCTGCCACCAGTGTTGTTAACTCGGTTGTGCTGCCTGTGGGTGTGATCTCAACACTTTCTGTATGGAAGACATTTAATCCACTGGATACATCAAAGGAATACAAGACTTGTCACTCAGGATTTCACAACAAAACACGAACAAGCTGAAGCTTATATATGTGTGCTTTGACATTTCAGAAATACTGTTGTAAGCCTGCTCTACTTTTAACCAATTTTCAGACCAACTGATGTGGAAATTATGTCCATCCACCCTCAAAAGTTAAATATGACCTACAAATGAGACTAAGAGCTGAAACAAATTATGTTAATGTCACATACTACAACCTCAAATACACACAGGAAATGCAACATTTGGCTCAAAAAGCTAGTTTCTGCATCTCAATTCACATACTATCCATCCTAAATAGTCCAAAATCGTGGTGTGTTAAAAAGAGTACTCCAAAGATACCTGGATGGTCTACTTTTTCCAGTTAAAATTCAAAGTGCAGATCCATGCACACTCTAATGGCTCATATTGCCCACAACCCATTGTGCATTAGACGAGGATTCGTTTAGAACTACAAACACGAATAAAAAAAGTGTTAAAATCTACAAATGTGGCGAATGTGCAAGTTCGACGGTTCAGTAGAGAGATTTAGATAAAAGATTTGAGCGATTGATACTCATTATCTAGCCTAGTGAAAAACTATTTACTTATTGTTGTCCACCATATATTTAATCTACAATAGCATCTTTTAAATGCATCATTATGCAAACACATGAGGAGAGTTCTCCACATGAAAGACACATGCCTGGCAGATCAACATGCTCTCCAAAATGGTGGGAAATTAAATTAAACGTGACGAATTTTAACTCTGACAAGATGATTGAAAAGGCAGTTTAAAGGGTGACAGGATGCCTGTACCCAACAGAGCTGTCAGTTTTCAAATAATTATTATGAGTAAGTAGTATGTCTATATACTTTTAGGCCATAGTATAAGTAGGTGAATTGGGAAGCAGTGAATGTCTATCAATTGTCAACATAAAGATGAAATTGCACCTTTTAACTTTCCTACCGCACAATTCATCCGTGCATGTTATTCCAAATAAAATCTAATCTTTAATCTTGATATAATAACTTGCTTTCCTTTCATTTGACATCATTCAGGCCTTTTGGACAGCTTGGATAATGTTAAACAATTGCCAACTGCCTATTATAATACTGTTTAAACAAATTACCATTCTGCTACAGTATATCCACGCTTTACCACCCAATCAATTCCCACCCAACACATTTTCTAATTGAAACTCCTGTTTAACTCCGAAATATGCCACACTACGGAAGTAAAATGGGTTGCAAACTTGAATTCCCCTTGACTTATTATACAATATTCTTTCTTTGTGTAGAAAAGAGTGGTGTTTTATGTTAAGAAGCACTTGCCCATTAAGTGTACATGTGTATAGTACCTGAACACACAATGCCAGCGTCTTCCTTATGTCCACAATAGTTTCCAGTGTTGTCGATGGGGTCGCACTCCCATAAGTCGCTCTCTGTACCGTTGCATTTCATTTTGCTGATGTGGATGACTCCACTGCCGGCCCCAAAATGGGCCGTTCTTATAGCACTGCCACATCTCAGCCGAGCACATATTACTTGTCCACTTGTTATGTTAAAATTCTCGTTACACACCGTTCCCCATTGACCAAAATGCGACAGCTCCACCCGTCCTGCACATCGATCACGTCCTCCGATCAATCTGACAGCCTCTGGAGGACAGATCAAATCTCAATTAAAGCATTGAGACAAAAGTAGAGCACTTATCAAAAAATCTCAGATGACTCACCGCAAATTACTTCAGTTGCATTTGTGCAGTCGCCTTCTGCGGCTGTAGTGCAATTGTGCAGTTTTGAGTCTTTCAAGGTGCAGTTTGCAAGACAAGTGCCATTGTGCACCGTTGCAGTCGTGCCGATCTCAAAACTGTGGCCGCAACCAACAAGTTCACAGATTTGGAGAGCAAGCTCTTTCTTTTCCTCAGCATCCAGAAGATTGAGGGTCACATGGACTGTAGTGTTCTGGTGAGGCGCCTTGAGCACACCAGAGCAGCCTTTGGACAGACTTAGTGTGGAGAGCTCAACTAGTTCAGAAGGAGAAAAGGGACATAATTAATTTACTAAATTATATGAGAATGGTAGATGATTCACATTTCTATCTTCACAGCATGCTGGGTTGAGTCAGAAACTTTTCCAGCATCGCATCCTGGCATTGATCTTATCTGAGCGTTAATTCTGCTCTCAGTGTGTATTTCTAGCACTAGACTTTTATTTAGATCCAAACAGCAAAGTGAATATGTAAACCGTGGGGCATTGTTTTGTGTTGCAAAACGTTGTAGCAGTACACTGCAACACAGCCACATCCCGTGAGTCACTTCCTGTGGAAATGTCATATTGTAGCATGGAGGACACTGGGGAAAGAACTTTTTTTTTAGAAAGTTTATGACATTGCCTCAAAAGTGTGGTTTGAGCATATTAAGTTCTCCTGATTTATGACTACAGGATGCAGATTGTGTCTGTGTATTCTGTTCTGGAATTATGATTCATTCTGAAGGTCTTTCTTTAGGGTGAGTTTTCAATGGGGTCAGAGGTCACTGGTCTGATGTTGCACTGTTGGTGGTGAAATACAGTCAGTTTGTTTTTGTTTTTTAAATTTTATTCAGAAAAACATTTTAAATTGATTTCGATTTAAACTTTAAACATCTATTTCAAAGGAATGTCGTTCTTTCTATTCGTCTAAGAATCCTTAGAAATTTTAAAAAAAAATTTATCAAGGTTTCCACAAACTGATTTCATGGTTATTAATACATGTAAGAATGACTGAAGGATCATGTGAAACTGAAGACTAGAGTTATTTGCCAACAGAGGAATAAATTACATTTTAAAATATATTAAAATAGAAAATATTATCTTAAATTGAAATAAGATTTTTTTACAGCATTACATGTGTTTTTGATCAAATAAATGCAGTCTTGGTCAGCATAAAACAAATTTCAACAAAACAAAATCTTACAGACCCACTCTAGGCAGTTGATGCAGAATCATATATATCCCACACTTTCCACAAATAGGGAACAAAATAAGTTCTGACACTCAAAAAAAGTTTACCAAAAGGTCGATGACAGGAGGTGCCGAAATCTGTCGAAAATGTTAATCATCAACGCTTAGGAGGTCATATTAAAAATGATATGAGTGGCTTTTTATTTTCTGGTAATTTTCTCCAATTTGCAACCCTTTTAACAATTTGTGGTGTGAAAAATAGTTGTGAGTGGAATAATACTGTCTAAAGTAATACTGAAGTAACGAGGTCACGGCTTTGAACACGGCTCAACGAATCGAGCGTTTTATAAGACTACTTAAACCATTATTTATTTAAACATTAAATAACCATCAAAATGTGTAAAATAAATAATAAATGATATCACTTAATAGGGACTTGCCAGTTTGGAAGCAAATTAATAAAGTAAATAACATAATCATAAAGTAAATAAAATTACACTTTCAAGAAGATAATTTATATTTTAATAAAATCTCATTTTTTGCAATAATTTGAATAACAGGGTTCATATTGAATACCATAAACAAAGCAAAATTTTTACAAATTGGGAAAATGGAATATTTACTTGTCTTCTGAAACCACTTAGTAATTGTATAATTTTAACGGAGTGTCAATAGAATATAAATTCAACAACAGATTGTCAAAATGACAACATTATTATGTTTAATTGTTGGATACAGTCGAGAGACAAGGGTCTTCCAATTACATTTTCTGTGGGAATCCAGCTTCTCTTTGCCTTCTTCATGTCTGATGTCTGTGTGATTGTGTAGGGCATTTACTTGCACATATTAAACAGTGCTTAATGATTTTAAAATGAATTCTACGGTGCAAAAAAAATGAAGCGGCTGTCTGCGGGGTGGTAGATTGCACTCAGCTTTCTTGCTGATCTCTTTTCTCTGTTCTGTTTGATGATAGCAGATGGGCCTCAGCAGGCCTACCCCAAACACTGTTCTCATGCATATTGTTCATCAACATCTTGATTAACTGCTTGATTCCTCTGTGGCCCACTTTTAAATAAGATCATCATGAGATTGCTGCTAACTGCACCCACTGATAACACTGAGCTAGACAAGATATTTCCAAAGGAAAGGCACAAGTTTTCTTAAGAGTCGAGGAAATCATTCAACTTACTCTGTATGTCAGAATGATCAGCATGCTTTGCCACACTCTTGGTAGAAAGGTCATCTGTACCATTGAGCCCTGAAAATGACAAGATGAACATCATGCTGAGAACATAATCCTTGAAGCCAGAGGGCAAAAACAGCCGATAAAATGCAAAAGTAGAACAGAGCGCTCCAATCTAACATCTTCAAATATGCTGTAATTATTCACGGTCTACAAAGACAATATTCATCAAAGACAACAGCAATGAGA
Source organism: Cyprinella venusta (assembly GCA_038021265.1). Taxonomy (NCBI): domain Eukaryota; kingdom Metazoa; phylum Chordata; class Actinopteri; order Cypriniformes; family Leuciscidae; genus Cyprinella; species Cyprinella venusta. The sequence continues at coordinate 27,925,062 of CM075874.1, forward strand.
CACTGCTGAACAAGACGCATTAAAAGAGCTCAGCTCAACATAAAACCAACAAAATGATGTTCTGCAAAACTTCAGTTATGTTTGTGTTGGGTTACAAAGTTGTCTACAAAGTTCATATCGCATTTGAAGATTTTGACTTGGTGGGAAAATAAATAAATATAGGCCTACAATGTAAACACGATAGATATTTGACAGTTTTACACAATATGAAAAAGTAATAAACTTAATAATAAAGTTAAGTTACTGTAGAGATTAATAACTATAGGACTAATTCTCGAAACCCTGCTGTGTTAAAACAGACTACATAAAATGGCTGCTGATCAGGTATTTCAACAGCGCTTGGTTGTATTTCAACACATTAGTTTCTCCATTTGTCGCACATAAACGGCAGAAACTCGGAGCTGATGCTCGTCTTGGTCATTATACTCAAAAAAGTCACAGAATAAAATTGATTTAAAAAAATGGATTTGTGAACCTATTTAAATGTTCTCAGGGAATCTTAGAATACACATTTCTGTTAAAAAAAATGTCCATAAGCCCGCTTTTGGCACTTTGCGCTTTTCTCACAAAATCAAATAAATGTAAAAAGTTTAGGTTTATAATTAATAATTTAATATGATTTAGGAGACTATTTGTTGTATTACAAAATAAGAGACTTTAATTATTACATAAACAAATAAAAAAATACATTTGTGAGAATGTTGTGAGATTATTTGCAAACTTTTTCTCAGATTAACAGTTATTTTATATTGACCAATCGTATTCATCAAAACACAATTTTTATTATGATGTACTATGTCTGTCCTGATCCGATCTGCGCTATGCATTCTTTGTAGCAAAACACTGAAGAAAAATATAACATTTGTCTTATTCTACTATTGAAACACTTTTCTATAAATGCAAGGCATTGTAAAGTGTCTCCTCACCATGTTAATAACATCTGCAGCTTGTTGGACACAAAAACTAAAACGGAATATGAAGGAAAATTCAGCGATATGATTTTTTTTATTTTATTTTTAGCCATCTTATGCATTTGACTTAAAAATGAAATGAAGTCACCTTTCTTCATTCAATCTCCTGTGAAGTTTAACTTATTTATTCACCAATGTGTCACAGTACAACTGAAGTGCATAAACCAATCTCTGGTTGCACTTTGTGCAAACAGCTCTTTGGAAAAGCGTTGTAATGAGCCGAGGCATCGATGTACTTTCTTTTGTCAAAAAAAGCCTTCAGATTGCATTGTGCTGCATTAGTTAGACTGAACTTTGTTTTAACCACAAAGCATGTCTTACAAAAAAAAGTCTTTTGATTGAAAGTGCATTTGATTTTCCATCTATGATAGTGATTGTCTCTCAAGAGCTATTGTGCAACAGCCTTTGAGAATTGTACAACCTCTCTACTCAACTATCATCAACTTTTTAAACGAAATATTAGAATATGTTAAAAAAAATGTTCGAATATAGGATATAATATCGCTGTTGAACACAATTTCTTCAGATGAAAGACCCAGTCTGCCTACACAACCACACATCAGAACCATTTTACCTTGAGAAAAGGACAAAGCCTGGAGAACAACACACAGCAGCAGAAGCGGCATCTCTCAGTCAGTCAGCCTAACAGTCAAAGATTTGTGTTCGTCCCGTAACTCTCCGTTACTCTGAATGATGCTCGTGACCCTGCACCTTCAGACTTTGGTGTCTGTGCAGTTGCTGCATGTGGTTTCCACTACGGGGCGAATTTGAGCATCATGCCTCAAACATGCAGTCACTACCACAAACACACACCCTATTTTGCCACCGTCACAGGTCAAGTGCACATGTTTGCAGTGTTAAACCTATAAACTACTAACCTACTTAAAAAATAAACCTACCTATAAACCTACTTCACATTTCATTGCTTTAAGTTTTTTTCCCTTTAATTTTCCTATAGTTCATTTGTAGACTAGCATTGAGTTTCTTTGAGTATTTAAACAACAGGCTCAAGCTAGGAAGAATCGATTAAGCGTTCATCATGAAGCCCAATTATATGAAAGTCATCAATTCATCACTGGTCTGGCATGCAGTTAATGAACTGAAAGGGACAATGAATAGCTGTATGTTGAATTGTCTGTTATTATTGTCAAGCCTAAATTGCAAACAGTGTTGGCGTCTAAGACTTCAAAGCAGGCCCTCCTGCACTTGTGTTCACTGTCCTAGACTTCAAGCAAGATGTCCATTAATTTATCTTATTGGATTTCTACTGCATTACAGAGAAACCGGTGTCTGGTCATGGCCCAAAAATGTTTTTTTTCTCTCTGATATACGAGAGCAAAAAATAGCTCAAAGCAAATAATAAAATTCATAGAACAAAATAAACAAGCTTTTAGAATGGAGGAGAAAAGGTTTCCCATTCCTTTTGCTGTTGACATCAAAGGCCATGTGTCCAATCATAAGATTTTTTGATGTAAATTCATGTCATTTGGTCCAAGCCAGCCAAATTAGGCAGATGTCAATATGGACAGGTAGCATGACATACCTTCATCTTTAAAAAGCAGGGATGAAATTGCACAATGTAAAAAGAAAATATGTCCTAGACTGAAAACCTATACCAAAATGTATTTAAAATATATTTATTTCATACTAAGTATGCTACAAATCCATTAATTTATTTACTGACATATCGCTTGAGACTTACTAATATAAATACTATATTTCAACTTTTTTGAAGTACTTCTTTATTGCACAATGCATGTGCATGTATTGATATTAAGCCTAAAAAATGTGTTTTAATATCACTATTAGTATAATATGATCTCTGTATAACATCATCAGTCTTTAAATGCGAGATATTTTAAGTGTACCTCAAGTATTCAATAGTTTTACTTTAGCTCAATCAAATATTATAACAATTATAATTATAAAATAATTTATCAATTTACATCTTTGGACTTTGGCACTATTTCTGGGTATAAAGTGCATCAGGTGCAAAATAAGTTTTATAAGCAGACTTTAAAAAACAACTCTGGCGCAAAATTAACCTTTGGTCTAACACATTGGTATCCAGTCGACCGTTCTCTGGGATTTGTTGTCATGATAATTGAATGTAAAGAGTTTAATCTCTAAAAACTGTTATAAAGCTAGTATATGGGGGCATAGAATAAGTAAAAAGAAATCACTAGTTAATACCACTAACAAGGCTCAAAATAGCCCCACACTAACACAGTAGAATAATGATGAGGGTCCCTATATGCAAACTGAAGCATTGTGAACTTTGTGAGTGTACAGACAGTTTAATATTAAGAAGATACTTTACAAAGACAATACACTTCGTGAAAAGAGGTAGGAGCCATTTTGGAAAACAGCCTCGACCAGTCGAACAATGAACGCCGTGCTAAGTTAGCTGAACTTGAAATCTCATATGAAAGCAACCCCTTTTTCCCTTGTAGTTAGTCACGCATATATTTTAATAAACAGATATATTTCATACATTTGAATGGAATTTCACAAACGTAATTCCAATCGACCAGCTCACTTAGCACGGCGTTCGTGGTTCGAGTGGTCGAGAGCGAGACTGTTTTCCAAGATGGCTCCTGCCTGTATACCCAAAGTGTATTGTCTTTATAAAGTCTTCTTATTAAACTGTCTGTACACTTACAAAGTTCTCAATGCTTCAGTTCACATGTTGCTCATTATGCTACTATTTTGAGTTCGGTGCTCAGACTCACTCCCATCTAGATTAAAGATGGATCTCTCTAGTCAAGCATTCAAATAAATGCATGACATAACTTGAAATTTTATGAACAGCAGCTACGCTAATTTTTTTCTATGCTTTTCTGTTTCTACCTCGGGATGCTGTTTCGCGAATTGAAAAGATGTGAAAAGCGCTATGGAATTAAAATGTGAAAATTTAATTGAATATAATTTCTGGCTGCTATGCCGGAAAACTGTAGCAAACGTTCTATATGAAATGAGAATAAGAATAACTTTACCTTTCTTTCATGTAGACTTTAAGTGTGGTGATCTTACCAGATTTTTGGGGATTACTCAAACTGAAAATTTTTGGGAACTTTTGGGGATTACTCAAACTGAGACTACAGAAACATTGCAGATCTAATGCAGCTTTGAGTGTTTCTACCCACAGAATGAACTGAGCATTATAGGATGGAGTGGCTTAGAGGTTAAAGACCTGGGAGATGCATTTCTCAAAAGCATCATGAGCATAGAGACCATTGTACGATTAGGTTTTTGATGTTTTTGTGAAATGCAGCCCTGGGCTGGTTACTGTAAGCTTGCACGTTTGACCCCACAAAAGATGAACCTCTAAGGATTGTACCTTATGGGCGACTTGATGTGAAGTCATGAAAACAAATCTCATTCAAGAAGGAACCTGGGCCAATCACAAGTGACTCTTTTTACTAGTGGTAACACCGAAAAACCAACCAGCCTGACAACCACCAACAACACCATGTCATTGTGGCAGCAACTTTTGGATGGTCAAGCACAACTCTTTTTTTCCTTTTTCTTGGTAAAATGTAAACACTGTAAAAATGTAAAAGTTCCTCTGGTATACTCTTTAACAGCATAGCTGCATATTAAGCATAACCACAAGAGGGAAGCTCAAATGTTATATGATTTTCTTGAAGAACCGCTGAGATGTGAAAAATATCCACCATTAATTATCTATCACCTTTAATTTTGTGTATATATTTCAACACCCGTTTTATGCTGGTATGTGATTTCAGGTTGACTACGGTAGCCAGCCGAGTAAAAAATATTTCCGTCTCCACAGTACAAATGCACTGAGAATGAGATCTCTCTCTGTTCTCTGCTAATAGAAGACAAAACAAGGTATGTTTTTCTCAGCATTATGGCCATCTCAGGAAACCTTCATGCTAACAGTACATAGTCCTAAAGCAAAGCTGTTCAAGGACAACAACACTTAAGTCACTGTCCTCTCTGTCTTTGTACAAATGGTGCAATCAGGTTTTCCCCTTGCCAGGTTGTGCTTTCATATTTAAAGGGGAAATTTACAGTCAGCCAGTCATTAATCTGTTATCGTGTCAAATGTTACCACTCTTAGTTTTCCTCAAACTATAAATCTGTAGGCAGTTTGCTGTTATCAGGCTAACTAGTTATCTAACATTTTTATATAATGCAACATATACATTATACTATTCAAAAAGCTAGGGCCCTGTAACATTTTTTCATGATTATGAAAATAAGTATTTTAGGCTCACCAAGGCTGCATTTATGTAATCGAAAAAGAAGTAAAAACAGAAATATTGTAAAATATTATTAATATCAATGTAAGATAACAATTTTCTTATATATATATATATATATATATTTGTTATTATTATTATTTTTTCCTGTGATGGCAAAGCTGAAAATCTGGGTAGGATTAGGGGTGTGGTTAGAGATTAGGGGCGGGGTTAGGGAATAGGGGTGGGGTTAGCGATTGGGGTTGGAAATGGGTAGGATTAGCGGTATGGTTAGGGATTAGGGGTGGGATTAGGGATCGGGGGTGGAGATAGGTAGGATTAGGGGTGGGGTTAGAGATGGGTAGGTTTAGGTCTATGTAAGGTGGGAAGAGTTGGATCTGGATCTCGTGTTCTGCAGTGAGGACCATCTCATTCAACTGCAGTTGGTAGCTACCCATTTAGAGCCACAAGATGGCATCATTGAGCTTTTCTAACATGTTTTAGCCTGAAAGGATATAAAAGTATTGCTATGTTGCCATGGCCAATGTTCAGATATCCAGTTTAACGCACAATGGCATAACTGACCAATAAAAAGGTTTACCCAGAGACCTGTGTTTAAGTGTTACCTTAAGTGGACACACTTAACGACTGTAATGGTAATGCCAATTATGAATGTAATTTGATACTTACGACTGATCATGCCCAGTTATGGTGCGTTCACGTGCTATGGACAGAAAATATTATATTTTCCACTTGTGAACTGGTATGACCAGTGTGTTGCGTTCAAGTGCTTTTGTTGTCGTAAAGTGGTAAAAAAACGGAGAGCCATGTCAACAGGCATAACAAAAAAACACATCTTTAATAATTCATCTCTACAGATGAAGCAAACTACATGTTTAGTGCATATCAGAGATGACAGGCCTTGTCTCATTTTCCAACAGACATCCTCAATAAATCCACTTTTGTCTACTGAAATTTCTTGGAAATATATTTTTGCAGTGTTCTTATATTGCTAGTTTAGACCCGACTCTGAAATAGGAGTTAATTCCTACAGAAAAGTTCATAGAACTAAAATAGTTTCTACGATGTGAACGTGCCAAAATTCAGGTTCTTCTGCCAATAGTTCGAGGAACTATGAAAAGGTTAAGTGCCACTAAGTGTCCTAGAACTATCCGGTGCGAAAGCTCCTAATATCTGGGAGCGTCCCTCTTTAATTAATTCTGATAAAACAAACATATTCACATGCTGCACATCACACCAAGAAAATGTTTTGTGTGGCCAATTATTCACAAGAGTTGATCTGGTTTTAATGAAATCCTCCAGTTCCGAAAAAAAAAACTTTCTATCCATCAAAGACCAATGGCAGTGACTGTATTTTTTTTAATCCAATACACCTACAGCTCAGGTCATCCAGGTGACATTTCATTATTAAGCATAGACTATCATTATTTTTTCAGATCCCCTCACAGAACAAGCAAATTCATAATAATCCATTAAGACTCGTATTATGCTATTCAGTGAGGAGTTCTCTCGCCTCAATTAAGCCATCTAATGCCCGGTTCAATCACATCTCTCTTCACAGGCAACCGCTATAGTCCTGGAACAATTATTTCCTGAGATCCGAGAGAGTCAGGAAACACACCTTGACCCTTATTATTACTAGATTTGATATTTCTATGAAATACCCCGAAGCTCCGGTAGAGTTGGTTATGTGGCTGGTTCAAGCTAGAGTTTTGTGTACATGCAAGTGTCTGTGAAACAGACAGCTGTTTATAAGCTAGTAAACAAATAATATCTAAATAAAGGTGAGATCAAAAAGTAAAATATCTATTGGGGAAAAAAGGATATGATCTGACACCCTAGTATTATACAAATGTAGCTAAAATAAAGTTTCTGAAAACAAAAAATAAAAAACTGAAGACAGTCTTTGCCTGAGCATTGTCAAATAAATCTGTATTTTAAATATGATCTGTGTTTACTGTGCTATATATTTACAGTACAGATGAGTCAGATCTAATGGTGAAATATATTAATCAACCAGCTTATTAATTATTAAAATTCTAAATGTAAAAAAACAAAACACAAACACTGTATAATTAGCCATGGTCCTGTGGGAAATATTTTTGTGTCATTTAAACTGTCCATTCTGTCACAATTGGTCCTAGTTCTCCTATGAAGTTATGACAACAAGCAAACTGTCCAAGTGAATTGGCCTCTACATACTTTATTGTCATGGTGATGTTTGTCCTTTCATGGTGTGCCCACGGCTAATGCAAAAGCTTTATTCTTAATAAACATGACAATTGGCATATTGGTCACAGTAATTAAAACAGGACACAGTGTGAACATCAAAGTCTCTTGATATTCCTCAAGCATTCCTCCAACCCTGAGATCGCAGAGAGCAGACTACCACAATGCATTCATTAAAAATTAATAATTTAATAAATTATTCGTATAGGGAGAAGGACCCTGGCCATTATTTGAGGGATGAGACGTCAAACCTTTTTTCCCATTTCACTAAACGATGTCTAAAGCTAGCAGGTTTTCCAGATATTGGCAACTCATTGTTTACTGACAATTAGCAAAAATAAACAAAACAAACCAACAAAAAAAACACGAAACCAGACTGTGCAATGCTTCTGCTCAATGTAAAAAATAAGCATCAAATAAAGCTACTAGTCCCTCCAATTGAAAATATATAAAGTCCCACATCATCCTCCCAATCATAACATATACCACCAAAATAAACAGCCTATAGGTAGGCCTAAGTACACTAACTTACAGACACTGATATCAACCAAGACTGTAGCGCTTTCGAGAAAATATTGTTTTTATACAGCATAAACAATAAGTTATTTAACAACTTACGTTTTAGACGCTATATTGTCCATTTATTCCAAACGAAGCCACAATATCACTTCCGTCTCCGAGCAAAACAAAGCAGGTTCACCATTCATGAATGAATCAAGAGTGAATGAAGAATCGGTTGAGGAAATGATTCAAAACTCACTGTGACACGTCACGTGTTTTTGTTCTTAAACGAATCAGGGTTGTGTTTCCCAAAAGCATTGTTAGCCAACTTATGATCGCAATTTCCATAAACTCTATTGGTAACGATGGAACTTGCGACAATAGTTGGCTTTTTCTGTAAAATACGAATATTGTACAAATAGTAAGGATACTAGTTCCGGTTCTGACTCTTCCTGCAGGTTAAACCAGTATGCCAGTAGGTGGTGACAACAAGTGAATAGCCTACTGAGAACACGAAGTTTGTTAAAGGATTAGTTCTCCGTTTAAAAAAAAACTGCTGCTGATAATTTACTCACCCCTATCCAAGATATCCCTGTCTTTCTTTCTTCAGTGGAAAAGAAATTAAGGTTTTTGATGAAAACATTGCAGGATTTTTCAATGGACAGTTTCAAGGCCAAAATGACAGTTTCAGTACAGCTTGAAAGGGCTTTAAACGACACCAGACGATTAATAAGGGTCTTATCTAGCTAAACGATTGGTAATTTAAAAAAATAAATAAAAAAGTATTAGTTTTTAAGTTTATAGGCACACATTCTCACCTAGCTCTGTTCTGTGATGCACGTTCCTGACTGTCCTGTTCAAACTTGTCCATCAAAATGAACAAATCTTTTATTAAGTTCATTTTGTTTGTTGAATAAACGAAATGACTCGAAAAAAGATTCATTCATTTTGATGAACGAGTTCGAACAGGAGAGTCACGAATGTGCAAAACATCAAAAAAGTGGCATATGATGTGCAAATAAATTATGTTGGACAATTTCTAAGATCTATATCTATCCTATAGGTGAGCTCTATCAAAGGCCGAAGGAATAGAACTGTGTGTTTCTGAATGGTCAGATTGAACAACTTTCTGTTCTCTAGAACTTCCCTTCACATCATACACTCATGCTCAGACTCACAATCATCACCATCAGACAAGAACATTGCACTGTCTTTTTTCTCTTTGCTATAGGCCCTATTGATCTTTTATTTGTAGTTTACTTCAGCATCTTGATTACTGCTGACCACTGATCATTCTATCAGTGGTGCTGCCAACTGCCACGGTCTTTGAGGTTGTTAACCATTGCATCATGGTTCTGCAAAAAATGTATCAGCAAAGTTAGCAAGAGATTTTAATTCACTATGCTCAACAGCATTGGGAATGAATCTCAAAAAGGTCATATCATAACATCAGAACTGGCATGTGCTAAGGCACAGCAATTAAAAATTAAAACTGAATGACCTAGTTAGAAGGAAAATCAATTTGGCACCAGTGTCAGAAAAAGCTATGTTGTAGATCTGTCAAATGCATAGAAATTACACTTTTGACTCCCTTGTGTTTTTATGTAGCTATTCAGCAAAGTCATGGTTTGAGAAAAAGCTTTCTTTATTAAATACTGGAAGCAATAATTACAACCAAACTAGAAAGAAGCACAACAGACCTCCTTTCACAATAATTTAATTAACTTTCTTTTCGGATTTTGTTGTAAATGTGTTCAATTTAGGCTGTAATTAATGTTTTATTCCTCCTGGTGTCTCAAGGAGATGAAGATTAATTGTACAACAGTAATTGTGTGCTGTTTTTTCAAGGGCACTTGATGTCAACTTGGCAATTTCTAAGTCCCACTTCCAGATTTCACTAGGCTAATGCTATTTACTTGTTCAGTAAATCTTTCATGTACGACGCATGTAGCTATCGTCACAGCCGTCTGAAATAAAACACACTGTACAAAAGAAAAAACACTGTACAAAGAACAAAGAAAAAAACTGTACAAAGAAAACAGGAACAAAATATCCAGGTAAAAGTGTAACTGACAATGTACTGAATGAAACAAAGCTTAAATAGACAGACTAAACCAATCAACAAAACGGATAGTGTGAAGATTAATCAAACAATGAAAACATGGCACTTCGGTTTTGCCATCACATGAATAAATGACTAATATAAAACATTTGAAACGGCATTTTAACATGAAATGTTTCACAATATTATTGTATTTGCTGTATTTTTATTGATCAAATAAATGCAGCCTTGGTGAGCATAAGACAAAATAAAAAAATAAATAAAAAAAAAACGTCTGCACAGCAAAAAAAGGTGACTAAATAATTTGGACTTTTTAAATCTAAAAAAACACTATCAATACTTGCAAAAAAGTATTAAAAATATTTATTAGCAAAGTTTCGGTCTCATGACCATCACCAGGGGCCGGTTTCACAAAGATGACTTTGACTAGGCTTAGATATAGCAGGATAAGTTCAGGTGAAGTTCAAAATGAAGTTATCAGATAAGTTCAGGTCTCAAAATGAACAGGTTCTGTCGTTGTTCTGACTGTTTCAGAGCATTGATCAGATGCCCTATCTTCTTGGATAGGCTCACGTCCCCAATTGCAAAGAGATTTGGAAAACAAATTCATGTGGGATAGAGCTGAACAATGTCCAAAAACATGTACCAAAGAAGATTCAGTACCTCTTCAGGTTCATTTTAATGACAACCTGCAAACAGATAAAACATAACTTACGCAGGGCGGATTATGATAATAACCTCATACTCTGTACAGATCAAATATGGGATATTCAACACAGATTTCATTAGGTTCATGATAAGAGCTTTTATGGTGTCTGAACAATGAACCAGAACATCACAGGCAGCAAAGTGCAGCTGAATAAGAGCAGAAAGAGTATCCATCCATTAGCGACTTTTATTATAAAAACCTTGAGACTAGAGTTTTAAAGAGATCAGAAGTAAAAAAGTAAAGAAACACAGAATGAAAACCTCAGAGTTCTGTTTATCTTCCAAGGCTTCAAAGTGATGTTAGACCACAGACTAGGACATAGGTTATGTGGGACACATAGTAATTATTTTCTCTCAAATGGCCAGGCTGTTCGCTGCACTTCGGCATCTGCTGAAAGCTTTCGCACGTTCAGTGAGAGTTGTGCACTTTATTGTAAAGTAAGTTGCTGAAGAAAGAACGCCTCTAAGAGGATGATTGTGTGTAAAGGTAAATGTGCAGTGCACTTGTAATGAAATTTCAGAGCATCCAGTTTATGGGTATTTTCACACAGCTTTCGGGTAACTAAACAAGGGCTATGAGTGTGAAATTGGTATACTTTGAGGTTTCAGCTGGTAAATTCTGAGGGGATAAAAGTCTTACTTCTGAAAGAACAGATTCAGATACACAGAGATGTAACCCGCTTTAGCAAGGCTTTTTAATTAGAATATCATAAGAAATGCCTTTAAGAGTAAAAATTAATGCAGTTTTCATATGTGATATCTCTGGAAGCTTTATGGTGTTTCCACCACTGAATAAAAAAAATAAAATTGCGACTTTTTATCTCACAACTGTGAGATCAGAATTGTGAGAAATAAAAGTCGCAATTACGAGAAATAAAGTCGCAATTGCGAGAAATAAAGTCGCAAATCTGAGAAATAAAATCACAATTCTGAGAAATAGTAAAGTCGCAATTCTGAGAAAAAATGAAAATCGAGACTTTTTATCTCACAATTCGGACTTTTTCTCAATTGTGAGTTTACATCTCGCAATTCTGACTTTATAACACATAATTGCAAGTTTATATCATGCATTTCTGACTTTATAACATGCAATTGCGACTTCATATCTCACAATTCTGACTTAATATCTCGCAATTCTGACTTTATATCTCGCAATTCTGACTTTATATCTCATAATTGCGTGATATAAAGTCGCAGTTACAGTTTTTATTTTTCATTACGTGGCGTAAACAAGCTTGCATGGATATCGATACAATGTCTTGATCAGATTTGAGGGACAAGTTTACAGCTTGTCAAGTTTAGGTTTACAACCAGGGTTATATGCTTGTACGTCAGTGTTATCCATCTATCATTTCCCCCTGATTTTAGGAATAATTTAGGGGTAGGGTTTAGGATAAAATCTTCGGACAGGAATGTTGCTCCAGGATCGTTGACCCAGGAACCCATGTTGACCAAGGAACACATCTAACTCGGCAATGGATGGATACACATGCCTGATGATGATGATGGATGATCTATTTTTTTTTTCTTTTGGATGCTGAAGTTTATGTTAAATGTTAAACATGTCAAAGTTGTTGTTTATATCCTGTAGAATACATTTTCTTTCTAAAGATAAAAGATTCTACAATTTCCAAACATTCCAATATGATTTTTGGGCTCCTATTAATTTCTATAATGAATTATAACAGGGAAAGAGTTTTTTCTTGAAGATACCAACTGAACTGTTTGTGCAAGTGTACAGTAACATGAATATCCCCCAGTTGCTCTGTGTAGCCTATGGAGGGTGTGTGTTAATGTTGTAACCACTTATTAGGTGTTATCTCACAGCTTTTAGACGGAGAGAGAGATTTTTCCACCCACCACCTGGCATCGCTCGAGCTGATGTGAAGTACATCCTTTGCACTCTTTCAGAAACGCACACAATTATACCAGTCACGCACTCATCTTCCGCCTGCCACATTACAGCACATTCCTGACCTACTAATTACTGCACACGTCTATTCTTCTAGCTATTAGTTCTTAACGTTGACATGGATTTGGTGAACTGACAAGTGCTGCGAAAACCTTTTGTCAACATCTTATCCAATCAGTTTGATTTGGACTCTTAGAGGGGATTAATCATTTAACCCTGTCTAAGGCAGACATTGTCTTTACAAAATAAATTACCATGCATTATGCAAGTTTGAACAGTACAACATGACAAAACGACAGGATGAGTAATGTTAAGATCTGTTGTTTTTTTTTTAAACCACACACGTGTCCTTCAAATTCAAGGACCACACAATAAATGCTTTATTCATTGGTTCAAAGTATTTGGGGTATAAATCAGAAAGGAAATCTAGGTGCATAAATGTGAAGGCAAAGTCAGACGCATGAGAATCACGGCAATAAAACACTTCTCAAACCTTAGATATCTGTAAATACCTTTTCTCTTACACAAGACGTGTTGCCTATGATAAGATGGCATTCATCAAGCCGAAGCTGTGGAGCTTTTTTTCCCACTGATTCCTTCTGCAGAATCTAAATAAAGCCACACACCATGGCTCTGCCACGTTGTCACAGTCAATCACATTTCCTTGAGGAAAAGCAATTTCCAAACCATTATCCACAGGTTTCAGTGGATTCCACTATAGATGAAAGTTAATTGCTTTAAAATTGTGTTTGTTCGTTCATTCATTCAAAATATCGCAATTTTGTTTTGGGAAACAGAATAACGTGAGTGATTATTGTGGTGGAACGGTGACTGAGAGAACATTGTATATTAAGATTGTTTTGATTACTGCATTGAATATGGATATTGTTTATAACGTGGTTCAATTCAAATACTTCAACATTAAGTAGGCTATATGTTTATTTTTAAGGTTTTGCATTAATAAAGTAAAATGGAATACGTGGAAATAACAAATCACCGTATCACAGTAGAATAGACTGTTTAGCTATCAACTCAGAAACCATCCAGTCCACCCTAGCAACCATCTAGCAATGGTAACTATGCTATGGCAAGCTGCCACAACACATTAATATCACATATGTCAAAGTGATTTCACCAAGAACAACATGTTCCTGGATCAACATTTTTCCAATAAACCAATCAAATTTGAGGGACAAGTGTACAATTTAAATGTCAAGTTCAACCAGGGTTAGGAGCTTTTACATCAGAGTTATTCATCATTTTCCTCTGATTTTCGGGATAACTTATGTTTAGGGGTAGAGATAGGGTTGCTTATGACTTAGAGGAATAGTTCACTTTTGAAAAAACTTTTGCTAATAATTCACTCACCCCCATGTCATCCAAGATGTCAATGTCTTTCTTTCTTCAGTCGAAAAGAAATTAAGGTTTTTGATGAAAACGTTCCAGGATTTTTCTCCATATAATGTACTTTAACGGGAACCAAACGGTTCAAGGTCCAAAAGACAGTTTCAGTGCAAACTGTTCAAAGGGCTTTAAACAATTCTAGACGACGAATAAGGGTCTAATCAAGCAAAATGATCACTCACTTAAAAAAACAAAAACAAAGTTTTATAAGCTCAAATGCTCGCCTTGCTCTGTTCTGAGATGCACGTTTGTGACTCTCCTGTTCGAACTCGTTTATCAAAATGAACTAATCTTTTCCCGAGTCAATTCATTCATTTTGTTCATTGAATGAACCAAATGACTCGAAAAAATATTCGTTCATTTTGATGAACGAGTTCAAACAGGAGAGTCACAAACGTGCATCAAACAGAGCAGGGCAAGCGTTTTGTTTTGTTTTTTTAAATGAGCGATCGTTTCGCTTGATAAGACCCTTATTCGTCGTCTGGAATCGTTTAAAGCCCTTTGAATAGTTTGGAGTTTGTACTGAAAGTGTCTTTAGGACCTTGAACCGTTTGGTTCCCATTAAAGTGCATTATATGGAGAAAAATCCTGGAATGTTTTAATCAAAACCTTAATTTCTTTTCGACTGAAGAAAGACAATTTTCAGACAAAGATCAACAAAATATGTCACTTGGCAAAATCACGGTGACCCCATCAACACCATGGTAAACAATGACTATTTGCATTGTTGGTGAGTTTACCAGATTCAAGCATGTTTTTTTCTTCAGAAAATGTGTAAATCTGTTGTAAAAATTGCCTCAACATTTCTAGATAATTTGACATTTTCACACCCAATTAACATTATTCTTGTGCTGTATACTGGTGACCTTCAATATAAGCTGTGAATGAAAAAGAAATAGTAAAGCTAAAAATGTAAATGGTTGTTTCAAGGCTGTGTATTGTTATTTTCTGAGGAACATAAAAGAAGACATTTAGGAAAAATTATTACACTGCTTTTGACATATAATGGTTCACAGTGCTGTCAAGCTCCAAAAAGGACCAAAAATCTACTATAAAAGCACAATCAAAGCTTGAAAATGAAGCCTTTTGTGCAGTGTTGTTGGGGGTCGTGTGTTACACAAAGCAAAGTAATATCAGAAAGCCCAGCCAGCTCTTAATTGTCCGGTCACAGAGCAGACTATTGCATAATGATGGGTGTTAAGGAACGGAGAAAGATCTTCCTCTTACTCTCATGCATTATGCTATTAGACACAAAGGGCAAAAGCACATCCAGCATTTTTAAAAGATGAACACAGAGAGATGAAAGCCTCATATCCTGATCATTATGGTTAAAGGAACAGTAAAGAACAGATGTTGCATTAATTTCACCCCAAAATGAAAATTCTGCCATTACTCGCCATTCTAAACCCGTAAGACTTTCATTAATTTCCGGAACACAAATGTAGATATTTCTGATAAAATCTGAGAGCTTTCTGTCCCTCCACTGACAGAGATCGTAAAACTAATCCATAGAATTGAGTGGTTTTGGCCAAATTTTCTGAAGAGACCTATTGCTTAATTTACATGATTAGCCGCTTTAATTTAGTATTATATTCGCATATTCATCAAATGACACATCAAATCAGTAAACAAAAGCTCAAGCATGTTCGAATGCCGTGTGAGAACCAATGAGGTTCATGCGTTACGGAGCACGTTTGAGCTTTGTTTACGTTCGCTGATCAACGTTTATACGTGTATAAAAGCCGAAATGAATCTGTTTATCACATAAAATGATCGAGTCTCTTCAGAAAATTTGTACTAACTTGCTCAATTCATATGGATTAGTTTTACAATCTCTTTATGTATTTTTAAAGCATTAAAATTGTAGTTCCGTAATTGTCCATGAGGGACAGAAAACTCTCAGATTTCCTTAAAAAATATCTTCATGTGTTTCGAAGATGAACGAAAGTCTTACGGGTTTGAAACTACTTGGGGTTTAAATAATGCCAGAATTTTCATTTTTGGGTGAACTAACATTTTAAAATGCACGCATCTACATCTGAACTGGGCAGTCACTACCAAGTCACACGTTCAAGTAGCCCAATTATGGTGGTAAACTACAATAGGCTAAGCCTTGTTCCGTCATTCCAGAGGATAAGCATACATCCAATGAGCAAAATTTGGAAGTTATTTATATGACTTGGTCTTTACTTACTACTTTTGGACGTGCAGAAACTCAGATTACATGCAGAGCCTTTATATTTTTCTGTGCAATTGCTGGTAGAAACTGCCATTAGTATTTTACATCAGCAGAAGTAACATTTTCCTAACCAGACTATTGTTGTATCTTTTTCTGTTTAAAACCGACAGAATAAAGCTTAAAAAATATCGACAAAGTCAAAGTTTGTTCCAAATAATTCCAAATAAGAGTACACAATTTTTTGATGCCAGCAGGGGTCGCACTTTAGCTATCATTATGACACACACTGTAAAACTATCATGGTGAATCTTATACATTCTGCTAGTTTCTTCATTCCATCCACACCTACAAACTGACAGAACTCAACCTCATCGAAATGCATCTGATACCAGAAGTGCATTCTGTCAAACTTAATAACTGATGCTTGATAATACAGGTGTATCGACAACACCAACAACAAAATGAATTTGATTTTTCAGTTCAAGATTAAAATTCAAACTTGAACGGCATTATACACTGCATGATTTTTTTAAAAAAAGATTTTTGCTGTAATTTCTAATTTGAAAACTGCGTAAATTGTATATAGCAGGCCTATATTTTAATCAATGCATTCAATCCTTAAAGTGAGTTCATAAAAAAACACCATTCTGATCAGTTAAAATCCGTATCATCTTCTTCTGCGATTGACTATATTTTATTATAATATTTTTGTTTTCTTGGCTTGACTGTACAGTAAACTGTTCGTGTAAAGGTATAGTTGCCCCAAAAGAAAAAAAAATATGTTATCATTTGCATATCGCTCCTCCAAACATAATCATACCGTTTCGTTAACAATTTACTACATTGTATGGATAAAAAGGGGACATTTTATTTAATGGCGAACTATTCCTTTGAGATAATCTCGATGTAGAGAAAGTTACAAAGAATCGTTTAAATTAACTGCACTTAATTAACCAACTTCTTTTATTCACAAAAACTAAGCACTTGCATTTTCTTTTGTTCGCTTTATCTCTCCAAAATGGCACTTTCTCTGAGACTAAGGCAGAACATTTGAATCACCGTGAATAAAAGGCAAAGGGCGAATGATTTATGAGAGAACACCACATGACTGCACTGCAGAGTATAAACAGACTTCAGTCTCCACCCTACACTCATGATAACTACACGATAGTTCACCTAAATATAAAAAATATTTATCATTTATCAAAAGATTACATTTTGAAGAATGTCAGAAACCAAACAATTGATGGGCCCCATTGACTTCCATAGTATTCTTTCCCCATACATGAAAGTCAGGGGCCTGTTTGGTTACCCATATTCTTCAAAATATCTTTTGCGCTTAGCAGAAGAAAGAAATTCAAACAGGTTTGGAACAACTTGAGGGTAAAAAAAAGTATTAATTTTCATTTTTGGGTGAACTAACCCTTGAATAATGCTTTAAAATGTACAACACCAGCCAGGTCTGCATATCTTTATTTCTGGAGTCTTAAACGCTTGTAATATGGTCAACTTTAGTGTTAGCACAGGAAACCAGAGATTATTATGGTCAGTTGGTCATTGATTTCCACTTTCCAAAAATTCAAAGGTCATAGCATGTAAAATCCTTGAACTTGTTTTAACTCTAGCTTTCCACACACTGATAACGGTTTGAACTATGAAGATTTGTCTCGTCGCAACATGCACGTGATATATAATCGCTTATATCAGCAGCATAATCCCCATGTGCAGAGCAGAAGGGTTCAACATCTGCAGCTGACAACCCTGTGAGACACAAAGAGCTCCAACAGGTTATCATACACTAAAATGATCTGCAGTGAAACCTGTTATAAGTATAGACACACCCAAATATTCTTCATGGTCTGGTGGTCAGGGTTAATTAAGATATCCCACAAATCCCACGGCAATTCTGGGATTAAGTGTATCCTCTATTAAAAATCCAGACGGTCAATTCGATGAAGGTATTGAGTGGCAAATGACCGAATATTGCTGACAGTCAGATCACAGCACTCTTGATTTAACAACCTCTTTCCTTGCTTGTCAAATCAGCTACATGGAAATGTGTGATTTTTGCGTTTCAGACTTCAGTGGTTTGTTTCAAAAGAGTGCCATTAACACAGTCACAGTATTTAATACTCATTATTCTAAATAAACAGCTAGATTTTAGGAAACATTTGTGCATTATAGGCCAAATGTTGAAGAAAAATTGATGATCAAACATAAAACAAGAAACCATGTCAAATAAGGAATTAAATCACATTAACTCCAGTGACAAGCAATGTTGTAATCCTCTTTTACCATATTACCTTGTGACATCACGTGGCACAGATTACCGTAAAAAGGTTCACACAAATAGACTGTATGTCTGTAACAGACCGATTATCCATCACACTGACCAGGCCCTGTTTAGACAGCCAGCTAAAATTAGATTTTTTTTTTTTTTTTTTTTGCATATCCAGATTTTATGCAGATGGGTTTTTGAATGTCTGACCAAAAAAAAAAATGATTTTTTTTTTTTTCAAATCTGTTTCCAACCACATATGGAGTTGTTTTGAAATGCGATTCCAATCCATTTTTTAGATGAGTCTCCGTCTGGACGCTCTGGCTGATCAAATCGGATTTCAAACTGTCTTTTGCGTCACATACCAACTTCACAACTGGTGACAAGAAATGTCGAAAGTGTTCATACAGTGTTGTATAGTACAAATAGTATGTCCAAATATTTCAGCATTTGTAATGGAGAAGTTCTGCAATCGCAACTCGACAGGGCACTAATTTGGAGAGCTAAATACGTCACCATGCAGGCTGGCTATGTCCGGACACAAATCATATTTGATCATACTTGCTATTAATAGTGGACAGTCTGC
Source organism: Cyprinella venusta (assembly GCA_038021265.1). Taxonomy (NCBI): domain Eukaryota; kingdom Metazoa; phylum Chordata; class Actinopteri; order Cypriniformes; family Leuciscidae; genus Cyprinella; species Cyprinella venusta. The sequence continues at coordinate 27,944,121 of CM075874.1, forward strand.
CTGAAAAGATCAGATTTGAGAAAAAAAATGTCTGAATGTAGATAAGAGTTCAGTTCGATTGTGATCCCAACTTCTGGTGACATGCAAGCCTTGTTCAACTGTCAGCCCACGTTTTTTTGTACTTATTCGATTGGAATCAGATCATATTTATCAAGTGTGAACAGCAAAAAAAAAAAAAAAAGATACATTTCTTCTTCTATATATATATATATCTTCATGTTTCCACTGCTCCATAAAACAATCCAGTACCAATGCTGGATATGACCATCTAACAGTGTGAACGTAGTCTAATTCGCTCTAGAACGGTCATTTGGATTTGGCCAGTATTACATAAGACAAGGCACAAGAGTTTAAGCAATGCATATATTTCCTCAAAATTAGTATCTAATAATGATGACATGACCAAATTACATTCAGTTTTCAGCCCTTTCAGAGTTTTAAATGGGAATTAAAAATGCAAAAATGTACAAGAAAACAAAAAATCCCAAAAATCCATTCAAGAACAGAGAATTGTAAATGTTCAAGAAATTGGAAAATGTAAATGCCAATCCTGTTTATACTCAGATGCTTTGCTCAAATGATTAAGATCTTGTATCTGCAGGCCATTCGTAATCCCGCCCACATCTTACACAGGCTCCACCCCTCTCTTGTGGTTTACAGAGAGAGTAAAGTGCTGGTAGCTGATCCAGAGGTGTTCAGGAAATGCACACATGAACCACACTGAAACGCTACGAAAAAGAAAAAACAGCTGCAAACCCAAGTAAGAGTAAATATATATCCAAAAAAAAAAACTGTACAAAGTTTACAACATGGAAAAACAAAACAATTATCTCAGGATATTACAACTGAAGCGGAATATTACAACATAAGTAGAATTAAAACAAAGAAACCATCTCAGGTTAAAACAATTCATTAAATCCGACATTATGCCATATATAGCTTCTACTGTTATGTTCCAGAAGCAAGATTAGATTCTAAGTCAATCACTGTAAACCTATTTCTAAATCTCAAATAAGACACACAAATGTGTAAAAAAAGCAAAACAAAAAAGTTTCACTCAAGTGTATCTCATTGCATATAAACTAGACGGTCTGAGCGGACTGTTTAGCCAGAGTTAGTTTCCCTTTTCAATGTCAGTTTTGATATTCTGACAAAGGTGATCAAGTATTCAGACTGAGACAGTCAAGAAGTTCAGCCGATTCTCTCACAAGCTTGACTTGTGAAAGAGGAAAAATCACTTATCGTTGATGAAATATCCTACTGCAATGAGTCCAACACCACCCTACCACTGTATAAAACACCACTTTGGAAAGATGTTAGTCCAGTTTTTGTGTTGAACAGCCAATTTAAAAAAAAAAAAAAAAGGTGGCTGTCACTTCCTCATAATGCTTTCGATTCCCGTTCAAAATCTGTAGGATTTACCGTCATGGCCTTACATATGACCTTGCTAACATAAAGACCTCAATTAGAAAGGGCTTGGAGAGCCCGTCCTTTGCCTTAGTGAAGAGCGATCCCTGCGAGCTGCATGTTAGCGTGTATATTTCTATAGAGTTTAAGTCAGGGCAGGAGAGTGGAGTACAGATGCAAGATACTAGATGCATGGGTCTAAAAGCTATTTGAACCTCAGATAACAATGATTTGGACTGAGCTCAACTGAAACCGACGTTCTAGTTGATCGTAACTAGTCATAAGGTCACTGAATGTTTCCCTGTGTGCCTCTAAACAGGATACATCACGTGGTGTGGTATCAAAAGGCGGCAGGTGTCTGAAAGTAAAAAAAACATTGACCCAAGTCAAACTGTATTCTAATTTTCTCACTTCCAGGATCTACTTCCTGAGGATAAATAAGGCACCGAGGCGGCGACGACCTTGTCAGATGATGAATGATGCAACACGACAGCGTTATCTACACATTTACAAGCTTAGTAGCATCTATCTGATTTGTCATTTGCAATGAAACTAAGTGAGAAACAGAAGACTTTCACCCAAACACACTTTCCTGGTTTGTTAGTGGTTAGTTGTTCAAAGCATTAAAGCAGCTCCTCGTTTAAAACCTAGTTCATAGTTTCACCTGAGGGAATGCATGTCTAGTAACAGCCCGCAATCACATTACCCAGCATTCTCTGTTCCACGGGATAGCAGCATAGTAGCAGAGAGAATAAAGTAGCAAAAGGGTAGAAACGGGTTCAAATAAACTTGATGAAAGAGCACCATTTCCAAGAAATACATCTATGTGAAAAATGGCCTATAGAGCGAAATGAATGTGAAAGTAGAGCGAGCAGGCAAGTAGTGTTCATGAATACGCAGGAACTTTTCCCATCAAACCTTTTGATCATATGCGCAGGGTTTTTATTCGTTTTGGGTAAGTGTTATTGCCACAGGAACCTTTGCAATCCCTGAATGAAAATTAGCGCGACTAAAATACCAAGATATGATCTGTAAATTGTCAGTATTCCTAAAAGTGACCCTTAGTCACTGCTGTCGTCTTCATCGTCGTCGTCCGACATCCCGTTGTTGCTGGAATACTCCAAACCTTGCCGGCTGTCCGAGTGGGAGGCGCCCGTGGAGAGCTGCTTGTAACAGAACTCGCACACGCGCACTGGTTTGGACGACTGACTGGGCAGAAGGAACTTTTTCTCCGAACAGGGGCCGCACACGACGAAGCCGCACTTCCGGCAGTGGTGGCGGCGGTTGACGGGGGTGAACTTCATCTTCTGGCAGCGCATGCACACGGTCGCTTCCGAGTCGGGCACCCAGACCGCTGCGTGCTCGCCGGTGGGAGATTTCCCGCTTTTTTCCAGCAGGTCCGAAACACACTTGCTGATGTGGCTCATCCACTCGGACTTCTCTGTCGCTGTCGCGGCATAGACGGCGAAGGATTTGGTGGGCGTTTTAATGAGCCAGCCGTTGCGTAGTTCGCCCTCGTCATCCACAGTGTCTATGGTGACGCTCTCCAGAGGGATGATGTGCTGCTTGTTGTATTTCTTCTTCAGGATGACGATGTTGCCGTACACCAGGATGTCGTTGAAGAGGAAGAACTGCCGGGCTTTGGGCTTTTTGCGGCACAGCTTTGTGAGAACGCCCTCCCCGATGAGCACTCGGCCTGGGATGGCCAGCGGTTGACCTGCAGTGCCGAAGCATGCTTCCACAAACCCGATGCGCTTCGAGTTGGCCTCACTGTTTGCCAAGCGGTCCACCATCTTTCAGACGCCTGGGAAAGAGAAATAGAAAAATAAAGGGTTATAATAGGAGCAGAAACAGAAAGTCATTATAATGACTCTTACCATGACAGTATCAGCAAACATAAGAGATAATACCAAGTAACACTTCTGGTTAATCATATCTTAACCAATGCTTTGTGGCTTTTAAATAATTCCCTGAAACGTCTCACTTCTGAGATATGAAATCAGCAACTTGTTTAAATGCAAAAGCTTTTTTAGATCCAAAACTCTGACACCACTAGTTAAAATGTCAATATTCCTTTTCTTTATTAAGTGCTTCCAAAAAAACATCAGCATATTTTAACAGAGTCAGGCTGCCAAGGGTTGTGAGAGATTCCCTATGTGGTTTAATGCAGTTGTTAAAGATAAGAAAATTTCATTAAAATATATGAAAATATCAAATAAAATCAATTACTATCGATAATTAAAATAATCGACAACTAATTTGATTATCAATTAAAAGATATAAAGGTAAAAAGATATAAATACTGTTCGTTTTCTCACAAAAAACACTTGTTTTGTCTCTTAGGACATCAATGTGTACTTACATTTACGAGTCATTAAATAATGTCTAATTATGACTGCTCTTTGAGGTGGACCTCCTGCATCACCCTATCCCTTTAATCGCATCAACGCACTCTGTGCTCTGAAACTATCAGCCATATTCATAATTCAGTCAGGTTCAAATAAGAAGGAAGCGGATATTAAACAACTTTAATCGTAAAATAAACAACAAAATGAAAGGAGCAGCAGAGGCTAGGGGTGTGAAATTATATTGTGCTACAATATACTAAATGCAACAATACTTATCATGGATATAGTGACAATATGTATCTTGGATAGTCCCCCCCCCCCCAAAATAAAAATTACTGTGCGAGAAAAAATTCTGGTATTCAGAGTTTTAGTGCAAGTACTACATTAAACTACTATATATAATATTGGTGATGTATAATAATGCAATGTGGGAATATTAGCAATGTGGGAACACTCTTGCCATAACAACAACATTGAAACACAGGAAACTAAAGCACAAATAATTTACAACAGTTTTCTCCTAATAATGTTGCGGCAGATTGGCGATGCGCATCTTGCACTTAACTGTATTTTCATGATCAAAATGATTCCAGGCATCACTGTGCAATTTCAAATCCACAGTTTTACTTTATTTTGCCAGTTTGCTACTAACCAATCAGAAAAAAATTTAATATTACTCGTGCACATCCCCAGTTGTAGCCCTAGTCTCTTACATCATCACAAGAAAGACAAGTCTGTTCAAAGGAGATGTGTGTTCCCAGAACAGTACATCATTGTGGACTTTTGTTGTTGGAATAGCCTTCAATCTGCAGATTTTTTGATGGACAGAATGGGTCAATATGTATAAATGACAATCTTTTACAATAAAATGGTAAATATAAAATTAACTCAAACAGATTACCAAAATAGTTTCTTATTTTTTGCAGTTCTAATAGTAATCCTCCAATAAATCGAAACAAACTCTAACAATATCTTTTTGGTTAACCTTATTACAGAGTATCCTTTAACAGCGCAAGAGAGAAACAGATCTACATGAGCCATTCAAGGTAGGACAACAGGATCCGATCATTCTCACATTACATCCTGTCTGTCCGCCTCTTCAGTCGCATCTGTGCTGGCCTAAGAAACGAACTGCACCAGTTTTAAAAAAACAACAACATGATGTGCCAGCAAATGACAAACACCTCATAAGCTAGTAAGCTACTGGTTCACTTAATAAGCAGGTGCTAAAATCAAGTCAGTGTGTAATACTGTACAGTCACCCTTGTTTATTCACTCGCCTTTGGACGTAAACAAATTACATAATCCAAAGCTTCTTCAGATGCCAGAGCAGATCATGACAATCCCGCTCTGGTTTAGTGTTATGCAAAAGAAAGATACCAATCACATCTTTGGTTTTACATCATTTCTTCTGTTTTTTTTTATTCATAAATTATCAAACCGGGTTTTGCCATCACACTGCCTGGGTTTCCAAGATACAGGGTATTTGAAAATGGAGAATCTGAGGTCTGTATGGGGGTCATTGTAAAGCTTGGTGAGCTCATAAATCACATGAGATTTTCATAAAATCAGTTAAACGCTGGGGGATTAAGGGACCAGAAAATAGTACTGGCCTGGGCATATTTCCATTATGCCATGGATGAGGTAAACCCCAGTTTTCGTTCTGTTATGACTATCATATTGTACTCTGATAATAAGGCACACAAAATGAGCCTCAACCAAGAGAGGAACACCATGACATTTAATACATCCTACACATTGACCTCAACGTTGAAAAACCAAGCATGCCCATGTACAACTTCACACTTCATGCACAAACCACATATTAATCTAATGCAATCATCTCCCTGAGCAGGAAACATCACCATACAACTAACCTTCCCCATCTATTTTTTACAAGTGATAGACCAAATACTTTATTTTGGTTGTTGTTGTTTTTAGGTTACGTACATTGGCTGAAAACTGACTTGGCAAATAGATTAGACAGCATCTTGATTTGCCCTGTTTTGGTGAATTTTAAGAAAATATTATTATAAGAAGTGTTTTAAAGTATAATCCATTCAAAAATGAAAGTTGCACGGCATCATTTATTCACCCTCATGTTTAAAACCTGTATTACTTCTTTCCTCTGCAGTACACAAAATGATGACACGCATGATTTTTTTGTCCATACAATGAATGTTAAGGAGGTCAAAAACAACTTAAGACCCCAGTGACTTCAAACACAAGGACAAAAATATTCTACAAAACAGAAGAAAGTCATGCAGATTTGGGGCAACATGAAGTGATTAAATTATGACAGGTTGAACTATCCCTTTAATGTCAGCAAATTACATCATATTAGACAATATCTCACCGAATATCGCCCCAAAAGGACATGGCACTACAACAGAATGCATAGATCTTAAGACACTTTTAAAGGTTAGACTATTTTTAACACAAGTGTCAAAAAACTGCCCAAGACATGACGCAACAGCCAAGGATGATTAACCTAAAAGACGCAACAGTTCCAACTTCCAAGAAGGTTATACTGCAACTCCCAAATTGATTAGTCAGTTGTAGAACAACTTATTGTGCCCTTTACTTCCACAGGACACACAATGGTTGTCCAACAAACAGTTATGGGTTAGCGATATTAAACCAGAAAGGAAAAGACAAAAATGTGTCACACCATCTTTAACACGGACACTCAGAGGAGCTCAGCATGAATTGTGAAGTAACGTGATGTGGAGTCGAGAAGCTCTGTGTGCCTGAAACTCAGTGAAAGGACACCGCTGCCTCCTACACAACAGCACTTTCCTGACTCACTTCCTCATTCAAATGAAAATGAAAACTACTGCCAAGTTACTACACAGATGCCAAGCTGTGGGCAATACTACATGTTTAGAATAGCCAAATATATTGCAGTTACAACCACTTTAATTTCAACAGCAAGAACAAGTGATACTTTGAGCATTATAAGCTTTGTGTTTTACATGTGTCTGCAGTATTATAAACACACTAACCTATCAAAAGTCAGTAAATATTGTACTACAATGCCATAGACAAGTACACAAATACAACAACATTCTAGACAGAATTAGAGACCACGTATCATAATTATTTTTTTTTTATTTTATAACCTGGATCAATGACAATTGTAGACCTTGTAGACAAAACCTAAAACTAAAATGTCTGTTCTCTTTCACTTGTGAAAAAGTAGTTTCTATGTTTTGTAATTACCCTCATGTTTTTCCAAACACGTGACTTACTTTTTTCTACAAAGAACCAAAGACATTTTTGGTCCATACACTACACACAACTTTGAACTCCATTGACATTCATGGTCTGGACAATATTCCATACGCAAAAAACAAAACAAAAAACGTGTCGTGCAGCAAACACCCACTCTTTTCAGAGGCTTCCCTAAACCAGCGTCTGGTGTAAAACCGAGAAGCACAAAGCGTCTTATTAGCTGCCTTGTAAAAGGTTTGCTCTCGTGTTGCTGAGTGACATAAAGGTCAATGATGAACACTTAGCAACTCTTAGCAATGGCACATTAAGCAGCTAAAGCTTCTTTCTTTCACGCATTTGCAAGCGACACCCTCTTGCCAGTGAATGAGAACCTCAAGCAGATAAACTCATCATCCACATACAAAGAAATAATACCAAATCAGGAATGAGAATTACAGTGTAAAGCCTAATTTTACCTGAAATCAGCCTCAGAAAAAAAGCAACAAATTCATACTCCACGACACATTCCAATGTGAAATCCTCAGATGAACATCACAACAGATGTGCAAGACACTACACGCTCCAAGTACGGTTTGTTTAAAACATTTTTATACCCAATACTCTATTTAACAAAGTAAAATAGTGGCGTGAGAGACCCAGGTTCGAATCCACTGTGAGACACCAATGTGTCCCTGAGCAAGACACTTAAACCCCTAGTTGTTCCAGACCTCTGTGCGACCTCTGACATACATAGCAATTATAAGTCGCTTATAAAAGCGTCAACTAAATTAATAAATGTAAATGTAAAATTTAATGTCAGTCAGATGGTCTCCTGTTTGAGTGGGCAGTTCTTGGTCAGAACAAGCTGTTATACTATTATTAACACTAAATTTGAATGTATTGCAATTTTTGCATAGATCAATTAATACAAACATGCTTGAAAGTGCATTTTCAGGGCAGGCCTCGATATACTCGCAGCTAAACTCGACCACTTGGAGCAATGATAGATTGAAGAGCGCACCAATTTGTTCTTCAATTTTGCTTTAAGTATATCAGAGAATTTAATCACTGCTGTAGCCTCTCAAAGCACAAAAGACAAACAGACATATTTAGTCTGCTTCACTAGATTCACTCAAACGCTTATTTCCATTGCTGAAGCATATGAGTCTGTCGAATAAGTCCCTGACCGAATTTGCTTAGATGTCCTGCTGGCAATGATTAAGTGAATCTGATCTGGTAGAGAAGCCTGGAAGGCTTACTCTGGACATGCAGGCTGTGTAGAGAGATGTCATCCTAATTCTGCCAGCCTTCATGACAAAGGCTGATGGATGGGTGCCTGTCTCCATAATTAGACTCTCTGCTATGACTCACTAAAGCATTAGCCACAGCATCTATTTCACTAAGTTCACAAACCCAGCAAAAAGCTCATTTATCATTCAACAGGCAGGAACCAAGGAGAATGTCTATCACGCAATGTCCAATCAAATATATGTGCAATATATAAAATTATAAATAATCTTTACTGACCCTGTGTTACTAACAATTTAATGGGTCCTTGCTGATGTCATGTTAGTTATGATAATTGTTACACAAATATAGTGTTTTTCACACAGTCGCCTTGCAGTACATCAGCTGCAATGTGGAAAAGCGCATCTTGGCACTTTCAGACTTTTGTATGCGAGATCAGAGACAGCTGCAAGTCGGAGAAGAGCAGCAGGTTCGGACCAGACCTCTTTCTTTCTCTGCAGAACGCTAATTTTGCAGGTCTAACAGCCAGCACCTAGCCCTCCAGAAGCCAAGCAACTTGATAGTCCATCTGCCAGAGGAAAGCAGAGGTTGTCAATCACACAAATCAACTGGAAAAACAAAGCACAATGGTCTCTGAGGCTGCATTTACACTGCAGGTCTTGATGCTCAAATCCGATTTTCTGACCATATCCGATTTTGACAACCAGCCTACATCATCTTTTAAAAGTGACCCGTATCCAATTTTTGCATTTCAACTATACACTGCTGAAACTACCTAATGTAGACGTTCTGACCCGGAAAAGGGAACGAAATGCAATTGATGCAGATACAAATAAAATTATGCACTATTTTGCTTTACATAATATTTTGAAAAGTCATCCAAAAAGTCAGCAAAACATTGGTCTCGTACGGCAAAGAAAAAGAGGAGAGCCCTTGTTGGCACTGTAGCCACGAGCGCTTAAAACCGTGCCTCCCCATATCTCGTGAAATGTCTTCAAATGGATTTATTTCAGTAACAACCCCGCATTTTTGCCAGCACTCTTCGCCTCAAACACTCAAAAGACATGAAACCTCCACATTGCTCCACTGTGTATCCATCGTCCTCCATCACGTCTATATTAAGTCATGTCTAGGGATGCACGATATATCGGCCACATTATCGGTATCGGCCAATATATCATCATTTTTAATGTTATCGGTCCAACAGCCGATATCTAAAAGCTGATAAATAATGTATTATATCCTTCAGCTGAGGCACTTTAGATGCGCACTGTTCAACATGATGCTTTTAAATTGCTTGAAATACGCTTGAAATCACTTTAAAAAAAGAAAATCCAGTTAAAGTGCAAAATGTGCAGCGCAAGCCTGTCATATCGGCTACGCAACATTAAAATAAGAACATCATAATTGTGTGAGTATCTTGGCTTTTAATGAGGAAACTTTTTTTATAATCAGGCTCTCACAAATTTTCTAAAAATGTGGATTTAGATTCATCAGCCAATATATCGGTTATCAAATTTTAAATATGAGAATTATCAGTTATCAGTATCGGCCAAAATTGTCACATCGGTGCATCCCTAGTCATGTCATTTCAGCTGGTGGTGTCCATCTGAGTTGACGTCACTTTTTTAATGACGTACGACTCGCATTTGCAAGGGAATATACGATTTGTTCGCTTACATGGCACACACAAATGCACATAACCGATTTATATGCGATTTATTACCACATATGAGTGAGGCCTGAATCCGATCTGAGAAAATCGGAATCCTTGCATTTGGGTCACTTGAACCATGCAGTGTAAATGGGGCCTAATAGGCATTAACTGCTCTCTTGACGCAGATTTATGTGATTATTAGTGCTGTGAGACAGTACTCTCCCCTTAGTGGCAAATCACAATGGTGTGCTGTGGATGAAATGACACATATTAGCAGGTATGTATCAGGAAGGTGATATATGGGAATGCGATGAAAGAGGTGGTAAAAGAAGATTAAATTCTAACAGCTCGGAGAGCTGAAAGCTCAGACTACACCAATTAATTAATGACGTGCTTAGTTTCCATGTTTATCCAAGCATGTCTGGTGCATACTAACAGCAATAAAATGATTAAAAAAAATACTAATAGCCTTGCATAATAAATATACACACTCTGATTTTTATAAGATGATTGCTGATTAAAACCATCAGCATATTCTTGGCCATACTAATGTTACATGATTAAAGTGTTTGTAGATTACAAACATTACAAAGTGAAAATGCTGGATGACGCAACATTTTTCATGTTTAATGTACATGCAGCATGGGATTTTCATCTAGTGATCTTTCTTAGCCTTCTCACTTTTTAAATCAAGCTGTAAATACCATTGTTGCAAATGTGCTATGTTTTGTTAAGTTGAGTTTGAGCACTGGAATGGTCCCTGATAGCCTTTAACAAGCAACAATTTCTCAAATATTAAAGGCCCCAAATTCAGACACATTAACCTGCCTTTTATGGCCAAACTTTTGGAGAAAGTGGAGTTATTTCAATTACAGTACAAACCATATTTATAATACTTAAAACCATACTTTTCAATCTGGTTTCAGAAAATTACATAGTACTGAATCTGCTCTACTACAAGTCTCAAATGACATCCTTATTGGCTACAGATGACAGAAATGCTGTTGCTTTGCTCATACTAGATCTCAGCTCTGCCTTTGATATGGTAGCCCATGATGCACTCATCTCTCATTTAAAAAATTGCACTGGTCTCAGAGGTAACACTCTTGAATGGTTCCAGGATTTCTGTTTGTATTGGACTACATACATCCTCCGCTGTCCTTTGACTTGTGGTACCCCTCAGGGTTCCATTCTTGCTCTGATTTTGTTCATGATATATTTGCTGCCCCTGGGTTCAATCTTTTCATTTATATGCTGATGATGCTCAGTTTTATCTCTCTTTACAACTTAATGATAAACATGCAATAGGAGCTCTGATTGATTGTTTTCAGGAACTTAAATTATGGTTAACAAATAATTATGACTGATTTTACAATTCTGTCTGCAAAATCATGTGTCTCTATGTGCTCTTACATTATAAGCGACCCAAACCAGGTTTCAACAAGAAGTCGGCACTGCAGACAAAAAAAAATAATGCAATGGCTTGTGTGCCTGTACTTCTGGAGTCGTCTGAGAGCACTATAAATCAGCAAACCTGTCAAAAGCACCTGTAAATCAGCAGTTTTGTGCAGTAAATGTCTGACCCTAAAGCAGCCAATAAACCATTCTGATGCCAACATACTATAGTGCCTTTCAGTAAGTTAAGATATTAAAGGAAGTACAGCAGAAATATTCACAGGCTGCTACACCACAGAATATTTGTACCTGTTAAAACATTACTTCAGATCTATTGCTTTCTCCATCAGCTCAAGTCACAAGATCTTCAAAGTGAACTATTTATGAGCTAGGCTACGCAAACTTTTGAGCCCACAAAATTAGATTAAGCCTGTTCAAATATACAGACACTCAGCATTCACACACAAAGACTAACCCATACATCCTGTCACATCAACATACCTAAATAACACACAAGTAAAACATGAGATAAGATCATAACATTTGGGGACTCTGGGTTAACAGATAAAGCAAGCAGCAATAGTAAAAATAAAATTAAAAGCACTGCATTCTGCAGGGCTGTCATTTTCGAAAATTTCGAAAACAGGGAATCAATTTTAACAGTTAAAAACAAAATTTTTAACAGTGCTGCTCCCCAGTCCCAACCATTATGAATGCCCGTGCAAAGGCGTATTTTACGTTTGCCTTAGCGATTTAAAAGGGCCTGCCTCACCGTCACATCCCTAGTACCAACTGGTACTGGTACATTCCACAACCTGCCAACAATGTTAGACCATCATCTAGCATCATAAATCACTCCGCACAGACAATCTAGGTACATGAAATCAGTGACTTTACACTCAATTCAAGTTCACATGTCCGTTAGCTGGAAAAAATCTCTGCAAATGAAACCTGTTGTATAAAAAATGTGTTGCTTAGTGTAATAACTCCAACAACTTGCTTGGTAATAAGCCACAGATTACCTCTAACCAAACAACATGTTCAGGCTACAGGAGGGTAAAGTTCTCAGGACTTCTCACACATCCTTTTGCGGCTTATACAAGGTTTATTGGAGCGTTTTGGAATCTTTCCCAACATGCACTGTCTGCATTTGAATAAGCTGTGTTCAGAAACGAGGTCAATCGCTAATTCCAGGGACTTGGTTACGTTGAAGACATAAGCCAATTTCCTACTAATCATCACTGGATCTCTTCTATGAATGGATTAAGCAACAGAAACTTTTTGTGTCTAGAATCTGTTAAAGTTGTAAAGATTGCCATCTTGCTGAAGGGTGGGACTGGGAATCTTTAGGCACCTTGAGATTCAATTCTATTCTTCTTAAATGGCTGATATATAGGCCTAGACGTTGATACCAACAATAAGGTGGCGACAAAAGCAAATTATTATTTATCACTTACTGAAGCTCCAAAAACATTTACAATGCAACCAAATGTTCCTATAACCAAAACATATTAACATTGGTATTTTTATTAACTTAAGCCTATTACAATATAAATACAATAAATGCACCCTCTTTGTGCCATTTTCCCAATGCTGCACAGCGCATAGAACTTGACTGTATCTGTAATGATTTGTCTCACCTATGCTTTTAAATCAAACCAAATTGTTTTTGGTGGATCAGTTCATTATTGTTAAAAAAAAGAAATGTAATGTAGTAGTGATGTTGTGCAGAGTAGAGGCTTGAATTTAGGCTTCAAGTGCTGTTTTGACAACCATTTAATCTCTATGAAAATCTACCTTAAACTGTGTGTGCAGTGCACAGCTGTCCAGACAGGAGGGGATCAAAAAGGTCACTGACAGACATTTGAGCATGCAAATATTCAAACCTTGTACTATGAATTCCTGCTAACTGGTAGTATCAAGAATATATGGGCAATGTATACCCTTAGTTAAGACATCTTAATAGGACTATCTTTTCTTTAGCATATAACAAAACTGTTTCTTTACACTAAACAACTTTTCAATTTGACCTTTCCGTCAGTCTTGCTGACACTGCCATACCCGTACCCATTATTATTACAGACATGACGAAGTTAGCAGCATCATTTCAACAACCTCTACTTTGACAACTAAGACTTGGAATAAGCACAGGCTGTTCCTTGGAAGTACAAGATCATATTATTATTTGTTGTCAAATGTATTTAGAGCATTATGAATGTTTGACTCATCCTATTCTTCAGAATACATAGCTTTTACAATTACAATTTCTGCTTAAGAAAAAAACTAAATACACACACATAGATTGATACACAGATAGATAGACTAAATTAGTTTAATTCACACTCATCCATACTCTCAAAAAGAACCAAAAAGTGGCCTTGTTAAAATAAAATAAAAACAGGTGTGAATCAAACAGCCATAAAAATGCAGAAGCGAAACTTTCACTACAGAATATTAAACAAAAATGAATGTTCAGTGTGGTCATAGGAAAACCATGAACAAGTATTCTTATTGTGAAGCAAAAGTCCACGACTGCTTCCTTAATTCATGGTTTTACAGCAACTAATTAAAAGTTTCATACTGCCTCTACAGCTAAAAATCACAACAGGACAGTTATCATGCTGTTTATGCGAGGAACGGAGTTGGGTGGTTTTCACTAGTTTCGATGACTCACCGATAACTATCTGTCACACAGGCGAGGATAATAGTAAAACTTCTAATGTATTCGTTGGCATCGTCAGATCAAAAGCCTAAAGGTTGAATGAAGTTACTCTGTCATATAATTCCATTTAAAACTTTTTTACTTAACGTTACTGTACGCTACTTGTTTTGACACACTGACAGCTCAACCAGAAGACTAACAACTCTCACAGACTTTAGTATTATTTGACTGACTATATAATGAGCTATACATCAGAGAAACATATTCAAACAGCCACCAACGGTAATATTGTCAATTTAGTTTTACATTTCGTCGTTGACAAAGTTTTCCCACACGTTAGCATGCTACAAGCTAACAAGGCGCATGGATTGTCCCATCCCGCACGAATAGTTCCTTGACCTCGTCCAAAATGTTTCAAACTTACCTGACTGAAACACGTTTCACCAACACTGCTGCAGCCGAAATAATAAAAAGTAACCATGGTAAACAAGTTGTAGTTCAACAAGTACAACTTGATCTGACAGGCGCGAATTGAAGCTAGACTATTCGCGAGCGCTTCGTAAGTTTAGGCACGCACGCACTTACCTCAAAGCCACTGATCAACGGCTGTAAACGCAAAGCCACAATCTCTGGTACGTTTTCCAACGACCAATATATTTATATTCCAAATTCAAGAAGCGTTTAGTTTGAAGTTCTTCTGCCACCTTCCCGGGCAGCCAAAGTCGGAAAGACGGAAACTGCCGTTTCAATATGGCTGAGAGGGCAGGAGCAGGGAATGTAAACGTCACAAGCGTGACTCCGGGTCGGGGTGGTGTGGGAGAAGGGGCAGGGACTAATCTGGATAAATACTAATCCTTGCATTTAAATTTTAATGTAGTTGAATGTTCCTGTAGTTCCGTTCAATTTTCTTTCTCGCTATAAACATTCACTTAACCAATGTTTCTTAGGAATAAACCGCAGATGTATTGTGTCATATGTGGGTTAGTGTGTTTGGCAATCAATAACCAACCTGAGTAGTAAAAGTAGGCTAGTCCCAATTGATAAAAAATAATAAATTAATTATCTAGGCTAGTTTTACAACTGGGCTATTGAGTTATGATGACAATGACTAATTTTTATTTAGGTTTACACACATGGTCTTTCTCAGGTAAGTTGACATGTAGTCTATGATGACTAATGCAAAACTCAACAAAAAAAAAAAGTTTTCTTATATCCATCATTAAAAATGAAATCCCAAATTTTGCAGTGTTTTGCAACTATTCTATTGTCAGACCCACCTTTATTTAATTAGGCTACATGTAAAGACCTGTAAATTCTTTTTTTCTCATTGCATTTTTTTTTCTCTCAAAAAGACTGAAGAGTATAAATGTAGGCTATATTGTATTGTGGTGCTTAAGTACTTTAGTCTAGTAAACACAAAAAGTGACAGCAATTATTTCTCTGTTTTCATAGTACCAAAGAATCCCAGGAATGTTTTCCTGTGTTGTGTGAGGGAAGTGGCCGCTGGTGATTCAGCATATCTATATTAAGGCTATTCACTGTATTTCTTGTTTCTGCAGAGAACAGCATTGTCATCCACA
Source organism: Cyprinella venusta (assembly GCA_038021265.1). Lineage (NCBI taxonomy): Eukaryota > Metazoa > Chordata > Actinopteri > Cypriniformes > Leuciscidae > Cyprinella > Cyprinella venusta. The sequence continues at coordinate 27,959,631 of CM075874.1, forward strand.
CGTGATACCCGTACCTCACTGAAACTGTAACTGCTTTGCTGATTATAACGCTGACAGCGGTTTGGACGTCATGGAGCAGACTGCCTGTTGAGGGCATTGCACAGCTCTGTTTGTTAAAGATTTTAACTTTTTATTTTTATTGTTGTCAAGGTTGCAGGTTATATCTGGTGTGATCTGAAGAAATGGTAGCCTATGTTTAACTTTATATTATAAATTAATATAAATATCTTATTAATATCATTCATTATATTATATTAAGTAATATTGATGATATATAAAAAAATATATGTATATATTAATACATTAACATGTTTAATGCAGGCTATTTTATTGCTTCACTGTTTGGTCAGAAATTAATCTGTTGAATGTATATTTATATATATTAAAGATTAGATGGCATAGGCCTATTTAGTTCTTAAGATAATGTTAGGATTCTCATTTGATGCACCTTTAATATGGAAATGCAATTTGCATTGAAACTCTCTGCTGCCCCCAGGTGCCTCCCTGTTCCCTGTTGCAAACAAAGGTATACAGTACACCCCTGTCTTATAAGATACAAACAATTTTATCATGTATCTTAGGTTCACTTTTTTTTTTTTTTTTTTGCATTTACTTGCAATTAAATTATGTTCTTCCACACCCCGTCGGTGACAGTTTATTTTTGGGTATAGCGTGCTGCTCTAATAACTGAGTCATTGGCTGATTACTCATGATGATTTTATAGCTTCCCTAATGCTTATGCCGCATAGTAGCCCAAGTGTGGGAAAAGTAAACAATAGCCATTGGGGAATCCAGTGACTACAGCAGTGCGCGCAGACTGGCATTACATGCACGCGATTAACGTTGTGCGTGCACACGCGGAATGTAAAGAGCAGTCAGAGAAAGGGGATTGCAGAGGACATTTGCCCATTTATCAAAATGCAAAACTAGGGTTAAGCTTTTTTTTTGGGTTAGGCTATAGCCTAAATTGTGGGGTGGAAAGCCTTAAAAGAAAATTACAGATTATTCTCAAATGTGCTGAAAGACGACAAGAAGTTGGATTTTCGTTTTAAGGTATGTTTCATCAGCTGTTACAATTCTATATGCACTACTCTAATATCTAGCTTATTTTATTTATATATTTGTATATTAACTCTTTTACTCGTGTTTAGCCTATAGTGTTTTTTCCAAGTGTAAATTTGGTGAGCGTCTTTTGGCTCATTTCGGCAAATGGGTAGCTTTTCCATTTTAAAAAGCTGATTTTAACGTAATTTTGTTTTAAACATTATATCAGCCAAATATTAAAATGATTTGGGCTAGTTACAATAGGGTTGATGGATAACTTCTTCAACCAGTAAGATCCAAAAACAACATTGAGAGAATATTTGACTTTCATTATTATTACCACACCAAGAGGGCATTATAAATGCACAATTTTATGGAATAAATATCTCCTTCATGAAAGTGTGGCCATTTTTTCATAACGTTTTTCATCATTACATCATTGCTCTTGGCAGGAGTCAATTTCTCAGTTTGGACACAGCACCATGCGCAGGTTGCCTTGCCTTGCCTCCGAGCCAAGGGGAGAAATATCACTGTGCTACTGACAGGATTTTTACGCGCAGCTGAACAAGGATGCCAGAGCTCGCAAACTGCAGTGTGTGCACCAATAAGATACTCATGGTGGTCTTCATGATATCACTGATACTTGCCATCCTCTTCGGAAACCTCTTGACATTAGCAGTGATCGTTGGAACTAAGCACTTCCACACCCCACAGGGTTACTTAAAAGCCTCACTGGCCGTGGCAGACCTGGCTGTGGGAATTTTTGTGGTACCCGTGTCGGTTTACGCTGAAATGTCCCTCATGATCTACAATTCAATGCCGGAGTGGACAGGGCGCAATTCCCAAACCACACCTTTCCACCCGTGCAGTTTCATCGGACCTATGTTTGCGGGATGCACTTTAGTCTCCATTACAACCATTTTTCTCCTAACCATTGAAAGGAGCATTGCCGTTTTAAAGCCACTGCACAAGGAATCTGTCATAACTAGAAAAAGAACAAGCATACTAATAGTTTTTTCCTGGATGGGCAGCTTTTTCCTGGCAATATCTCCAATGGTTTTCAGCAATGCAATCGCGCTGGAATACAATCCTTGCAGCCGCATGTGCAATTACGCGCCGGGAAGCGCAGAATTCCCATCCCAGGCTTGGAAGATTCTCTTACTCTTCCCTGCTTTTGACTTTACGCTGCTCGGAGGTACTGTTGTCATCAATATCATATCGCTCACCACAATCCGCCAGCATTCAAAAAGAAGGAAACATCTCGCTGAGAGGGAGAGTCAAAGCGCAACCAAACCAACCTTCTCCGACATCAAGGCTGCCAAGACTATAGGCACTCTGACGTTGGCTTTCACCGCTTCTTTCACTCCCATCGCTGTGTTTGTAGTTGGAAATGTGTTGGGAAACGAATGGTGCACTTTTTCCTTTTTTGCCTTTTGGATTTTGACCACGAACAGTTGCTGGAATGTTATTATATATGGCGTGAGAGACCAGAAGTTTAGAAGTCGTGCGTATCAGCTGCTCATATCCGCTCATTTGAACACTGCGCCCAAAACAACTGTGAATGAAAACACTGGAAATGGGGGGAAACTCAATGAGGAAATAGTCAAACAAACCTAATTACTTATCTTACTGATCATAGCCCAATTTGCATGGAGCTACTATTTTTGATAACAGGCCCCTTAAGCTAGTATCTGACCATGAGCAAGCTGGTTATTTGCTGGCATAGCTTGTTCCATATACTAGCTTATAAAAATAGCTGATTTGTTGCTGGTCCAAGATCCACCTTAGACCAGCTCGTAACAGCTGCCACCAAAACTGCCAGCTTTTTCAATCTCCATGGATCAACTTGAGGTTAAGTGTCTTTCTTAAAGACACATTGTGGATATGAATCATTCCTTGTAATCAAAAACGTTCTTATCAGCCTAAATCTCCAACCATTAGGCCACAGGTGCCTATTAATGCCCTCATAACCACCCGTTGAGTGGCATCTGCTGCTATCCTCGTAAATCACCTCTTTTTTTTGAGAGATTTATTCTAAATGTTGCATGACTATTCACTGTCACAATAATTCACCATGCATTTGAATTTAATCATGAAAGTCCCAAATATCTGCATTACTTGTAACATCGAGGACATTGATTTGCTTTTGTTTATTTTTCATTGATACTGATAAGATGTTCAGTCAAGATATTGTGTGGTTTCAATAAAATGTGCATGTAAAATACTGTCAACAAGAACTGATGCTTATCACTGTAAAAAAATATTGTTGGTTTAACTTAAAAAAGTAAGTAGCCTGGTTGCCTTAAAATTTTAAGTTGATTGAACTGGAAAAAGTGAGATTGATTTAATCATCATGAACTCAAAATAATAAGTTATCTCAAATAAATAAATTATTTAAGTTGATTTGACACAAGAAAAAATGTGGTAACAAATCTTGAAAATATATATTTTTTACAGTGAAAGGATCAATGTAAACACTGGGGAGCTAAAGTACAAATTATTATAAGGTCAGCTGTTGATTGGCTTATGTAATAAATAAAATAGTGCTGGAAGGGTGTTTTACACAAGACAAATGCATTTCTCATCAGTGTATTCATATGCATATGGTAGATTGTTTCTCTTAACATAAATGGGCCAACACATGTATACCAAACTGGTTGATGTTCAGAGATTTATTGATTATTTATTCATATTATTGTTTTGCACAGTTTTGTACTATATAAAGCATTCTTCATTAAAGGTTTTCACTAATTAAATCCCAATCATGTTTTTGGTGATTTTTAATGCATTTCTTTGAAATGTTTCTTAAATTTGCAAAGCATTGAATCTTTTAATAGACCAATTAACTCTATTATATCACACATATTTGATCAAAATGACAGCAATATACTGAATAGCTCAATCTCAGTGCTTCACACATGCCTGAAAGGCTCAAAAGGACAACTTACCCATCAAAATATTTCATCCCTCTTCGTGCTAATACACTTACACAGATGTGATGTATCTGAAGATCCTGTAGAATAGGCAAATGTTAATCTTAAATCAGCATTACACTAAGCTGTCTTTACTCTTGTTTTGGAGATTACGGTCTCGTGAAGCTCCAATCTTTCGTCCCCTCAGATGTGACAAGCCTGGAGGGTCCAGTTTTGAACCCAAGGTTGTCCAATTCCCATAAGACCTTGGGAGGAGGGCAGATGGCCTGGCTTTAGCATTTTTTTTCAGTGTCATTTCAGGGGAGCAATAGCAAAATATTTATTTATCACAACATAATATGGCAGCTGCCTTACTCATAGAGCCTCTGGTATACAATGCGTTTCTTTTTTTTTTCACTACACTTTTGTAATAGAGGGGAAGGCTCAGGAGAACGTGCCAGTCACGTGTTTTTGTGTGTGTAGAGAAGCAGTACATGTGTGTGTGTGTATATTCACCTCACTTTGAGGTCATATACAAAACACACTCATGCTATACTCTTTATGCAATATAGGTTCAATGGAGATCTCAACTGGGGTTCTTGACTCAATGTCAAAACGGTTCAATAAAGAGACATTACTAATTCATATTTTATTGTTTAATGGATTATTTCAATTCATTTTTAGTGATAAAGTATGTTTATGAGCTGTTTAACTGATTAAATGTAACTAATTAAAACAAAAATGAACTCATTATAACTAAATCAATCTGTAAAATGATTATGAACACCTATGAAGCAGCTGACAGAACCCTTTAAGATTTTAAATAGAATATTTTATTCGACGAGTGTATGCTATAAATTGAATTTATTGTTGGTATTGCATAGAATATAGTTCATCTAATTTATCACGTCATTTAATCTAACAAAGTTGCAGCAACATTACATTTTAAGAAGTGTTTGCAAAGTGGTTTTTATAAATCCCGAGTTCCTGTTTGTCCATTTATACCGGAAAAACAAGTTTAAACTAACGTTTATGAGGTTGTAATGAAGGATGTGTGTCTGGCATCTATAATTTTGCTTGTTTTTTCGGAATCGCTTCCGTAAAACTAGCACATCAGGGAGGAAGGTCGCATTACTTTAATTTGCCTTTGCTGGTGGCTGTTTGCTGCCATGGAACGTGAAAGTCACATTTTAATTTGTGACACAGTTACATACATTCAAATATAAAACCTCAGAAAACTCTTTGGGAGAAAAAGCCGCGCATTTTAGCGGCATCTTTCATAACTGCTCTATTTGGACAATCAGAATGCAGTTTTTACAGATCTATTCCTGCTTGAAGAAAATTACCCTAAATACACCACTTCAGTGGAATCCATGCGAAAGTAAAAAATGACAGCCAAATGTCAGAACAGTTGAACAGAGACACAATACCCCTCATTACACATGGCAGAGATGCAAGGGATGAAATTCATTCGATGATTTCATATGCCAATGATCCAACAGGATAATAATGGCTGAAAGTTAAAAGATGATATTCAACACTGATTCATGCTGGTAATAATTGTCTCGGAGAGTTAATAATCTACTTTCACGAGTGAATTCCATAAGAAAGTTTGGGCTTTTGTGTGCCGCATAATTACTCTTTTTAGACACACGTCAAAATAATAATAGCCTACATTTTATTTGTAACACACTTTATATTTAAGCAAAATCCCAAAGTGCTACAATTTAAAAAAAAAGCCCTGAATTTAAAAGCAATCACAGTCTCGGAGCGGCAGCACAGAATAATAATGAAGTAAATTCACCCAAAAATTGAATATTCTGTCATTATTTTAATTTTCCTCACATACAGCTATCATATGATTTCAGAAGACTTATAATCCACGAACAATTAAACTTTTATGGTGCCTTTTTTGTCATTTCCCATTCACTCTCAATATGTGGAAAAGAAGAAGAGTGTCCAGAATATTAAAACACTCTCCTTTTACAGTATGTTGAAGAAAGATGATGAAAGAATGTCAGCATCTTTCATTTATTTGCACTATTATATAAGCTCAACTGTATCAACTGTTTTGGTTTATTTAATGAAAGTCAGTTGGGTGAACCCTGTGAATTAAAAAAAAAACGGACAGATGAAAATCAAGACTGCAAAAAATATGTGGGAAAATATATAGTTTTTTTCACTGCTCTTTTAAGATGATAAAGGTCTCAGAGGGTCATATGCGTCATATTCTTTGTAGAAAGATACAAGTATTGCTGAGAGGCTTTATATTACTACACAAATCCTTTTTCTGCTGTGATTGTATAGTATTTAGAGATTGCCAGTAAGAACTTAGATGCTAATTATAATTTGTTCTTTTCATGCTGGTGCTGTTTTTCAGCACATAGAGCCATATGTTCACACAATCAAAAATGCTTCTGACTCGGCTGAAGCTCAACAATAAAGTGAATCAGAGGACAAAGAAATGGGTTTCTGCTCATCCAAGGATTCTGGCATTTACTCTTGAGCAATATTTAGGGATATAGGGATGGAATTTTGGTGTCAATGGTAACTTAATTTGAACAGAGATCATACTGGCATTCAGCAGCATACCAGGTATTTAATGATTTTGACATGCTTTATACTGACAGGTGTTTCATTTGTAGTCAATTATCTCCTAAGTTGATGAATAGTTGTTGTCACTTTTTAAATAATAGGCATACCATTTACCATGCGTCATAAAATGAACAGCAATTCACCTCAATCACCTCAATCTCAAGATCTAAATGCGAATAAGAGGACCGTGATGGGCTAGCAGAAGCTGTCACTTCCATTTTAGAGGTGCAGCGCAGCAATTAGAAACTGTTTTCAAAATGCATCAGCATCTCCACTGGCCAGAAACAAAAAAAGTTATCTACATCATCTACCTTTCTTAAAAGCGCCTCTCCAAATTCTTCGTTACAGAGAATTAGATAGAAGAGAATATCATGGACAGTAATAAGGCAAGAAAATGTTGCGCGAAAGAGGGAAATGTGACGCTAGCCTAAACGCTGAAGACGGTGAAATATGCTATGGATGAGCTTTCTAAATTGGCAGGAAAAACAGAACTCCGGTCTTAAAAGCACATGTCAGGAATCGGGATCAGAACGTCTTGACTCGATTTATTAATAAAAAGATACAGTCTGACCCTGACTATCTCAGTGAAGGAGGAAATTATTTGCAAGTTTTGTAGTGCGCCTCCTTTCATTTCTGCACCTCTATTCAAAGAGGCAGAACTTAATCACTGACCCCCAGTTGACTACAGGGTTCGCACGATACTGTCAAATTACATTCCAGGACTTTTTAAGCCCTGTGTTTTTGGTTTTCAAGGACTGAGATATCATTTATCAAACATTAACAAAATGTAAATAGATAGAAATAAACGAATAAAACAAAATGGTACAAATAATAAAGTGCAACACATGCAATGACTGTGAGCTTTAAAAGGATACTCCACTTTTTTTGGGACTCATTTTACAACTCCCCCAGAGTTAAACATGAATCCATTCAGATGATTTTCAGTATCGTACTATGGAAGTCAATGGGAGAAACTGTCTGGTTACTGATATTAGAAAATCGGCTGAATGCATTCGAAAACCCAACGGTAAAACCCAACTGTTTAACTCTGGGGAGCTGTAAAATGAGCCAATTTAAAAAAAAAATAAATAAAAAATGGAGTATCCCTTTAACCATTGAAAGGATACTATGAAAAATATATCACTTTCCTTATTCAAAATGATTTATTTCCATGAATGTATGATTGGCCTGAAGAATCAAAGCTGTATCATATACTTGGATATTTATATGAGCAATATCACACTCATAGCCATCTCCGTATTAAATGGGCTGTAGAATTAATTTTGTTGTAAAAATAATATTTTATCAATAAAATTAAGCACTAATTTTACAATTTAAGCACTTTTCAAGCACCTTTTCTTAAATACGGCTGATTTCAAGAGTTTTCCAGGACTTCAATTTCAAGCACCCTTTACAAACCCTGAGACTAGACCAGATTTGAGAACAGAAATGAGCTTTAAATGTGCGTATTATATATGTAATGTGCAGAAGTAGACTAATGAGCTCCAGACAGTATTTTACAGTGTGTGGAGATTCATTGTTTTGAATGCATGTGCACACTAAATCAATTAAAATCTATGTATAAAATGAAGCTCATTAATAACTCACACTGCATGCTATTAGATAGCATATTTTGTACTTTCAAATTCTGTTTATAATCAAAAAGCTTTTCTAGTTTCCTTGATCCATTGAGAGAATTTCATTAGACTTTCACTAGACTGAAATTAAACTCCTCTTTAAAACACAAATTTGTTTTAAAAAACATAAATTACCTTTTTTGGAAAAACATCTTAAATCAGCCCAAACTGGCCTTAGCTAGTCTCCCAGCCTCGCCAAGCTGGTTTAGCTAGTCAGCAAGCTACTTTTCTTTATTTACAGTATGAGCATATATGTTTGGCTACATGTGTCACACATACTGCCGAACACAATGCTTTCACATATTTCATTTTCTTTCCTTCTGTGTGAGTTAAGCAAAGCAAAGAGGACTTCACTTCCAGCAAAATATTCTCTGCAGCTCAAGAGCAGGCACAAACAGCCAGGAGTGATTTTCTTGCTGATCAGATGATAGTTTTTGTGGCAGAGGGAGGACATAATTTTTCATGACTAAATAAACTCATGATTGTGCCACAAAAATTACACCACCTTGCATCACACTTGTCGCATGAAAACGTAATTGGTTGACCTTGCTTATCAGGAGGGGGCATATGACACACTCCTCAGCTATAAATTGTTTTGCAAATGCCTAAAATAATTGAATTCATTATGAATCCCATTCCATGAGTCAAGTTGTGAACATATTTGCTTCAATGTCACCAGCGCTATTCAGATACTTTAGCAAATTCAAAACAGTTTGATATAGTTTGTATTATCTCTAAAAATGCTTTTTGCTGTTGTTTGTTTCTGAGTTCAAACACATTTTTTAAATTAATGTAATTGACTTTTTTGGTTGTGGATATTTTGATGTGAAACTTGGTAATTGTTTAGTAATCAAACTATTTCCTTTCATCTAGAGTATACCAGCATGAAAACGGACATAAAAATTCTCAACATACAGTAGATGATTTATTGCAAGTGCTTGGCTCGTTTGACAGTGACGAGAATAGGATGTAAATCAGACTTATCAATAGATCTTCCTCCATGATCGTAAATACAGCTGAAGAGGCAGCATTGGATTCCTCTTCTGTAGGCTGGGGTGAAACACGTCGAAATCTACTTTCCTCACTCTCTGCAGGTAATCCTCCAAAACAACCTGTGGCACAGGACACAAAGACATAATCGTTTAAACCAAAAATTGAAAATATCATGATGTTGTTGCGTTGAGATACAGCTGCTGGATTTCTGCATAAATTTGTAAAACATTTGTTTTACTTATTAAAAGTCCCAACAATATACCAATCAATAACACAAAATAGATTTTCAGGTCTTAAATGAACATACACTGCCGTATTAGTCTCATATTTACCAAAGCTGCATTTATTGACTAAAAAATTCTGTAAAACAGTCACAATTTAAAAGAACTGTATTCTATTTTAATACATTTTAGTATTAATCAAGACTTCGGTACCACATGATCCTTCAGAAATCATTCTAATATGCTGATTCAATGCTAAAAACATATGTGCTGCCTAATATAATATATACATTTTTTAATTTCTAATTTTTCATTTCTAAAAAAAAAACAGCATTTATGTAAATGGATTCTTCTTTCTAAATGTCTTTAATCTCATTTTTTTATTAATTTAAAGCATCCTTGCTGAATAAAATCATATTTCTTTAAAAAGACAATCTTGTTTTGAACTATATAGTTCAACATGTAAAGATTCACAGTGGAAGTTGGGAAAACATAGTCCTATGTGAATCCCTAGGTTATTGCTAGCCTGTCCTAATAAAATTCTGGAATTTGCCATTCACAAGAAAAGAACACTTAACTTTTCACATACTTTTTCTTGCAACTCAAAAATACAAAATACATTCCTCAAATGTCAAACCTAACAGTACAGTCCTTTCGGGAGCATACAGTTAACACCAGCCAAAGCAAGTGGAGCGCGATGTGTCACTAGATGGCCTGTGGGGAAAGGATGGCTTTAAAGAATTCAAATGACACTTAAACACAGGGATGTGGAAATGGAAAACAAGAGCAGAATATTACAGTGACAGAAAGTGAAATAAAAATGCTTTACATGCCATTTAGTTCACACACACACAAAAAAAAAATCATTCAGCTTGCTAAAGCTTGTACTAAAAATAACTGTACTGTACTGTACTATACCAAAAAGAGTGTTTTTCCCTATGCATTGCCTTGTAATCCGCTAAGAGCTATTCCCTTAGCTCTTCTATGGCGGGTTTCCTTTAAGAGAAATTACTGTAAAAGAGTAAAAAAAAGGCTCAAGATGTGTAATCAGACCATGCGATGGTAGTGGCGCCTCCAGGGAGCAGGAATCATGTGGGACAACGGGATTCCAGCCTCTTTGGAGGCAAAACGAGGACAAGCCATGAGCTTCTCTGTGTCACAACACATTAGAGAGGCGTGGGGAGGGGAGAGAAGCTGAAAGAGATGAAATTACTCACCGTTTGTAGGAAGGCAGGCATGGCCGCACGCGGAACGTTCTCGTTGAATGATCTAGCCTGTGAGACAGACAGTGCAGTAATGAGATGACAAGAAATCAAAGTTCTCGCAACTGTGCTGTATAGTGTATCACACAAACCCTTCAATTACTGGGTCAGTCTCATGGTAAATCAAATTGGGTCAAACAAACATCTGAAGATCATATTTCAGCCCAATGTGAAAAAAAAAAAAACACATTTTGCTCAAAGAGAATTATAGCATTTCTTGCATTGTGAATTTCTAGTCTATAATATATTGGCTTGATTTAAAAAAAATCTGAATAAATGTATTATTTTGTAAGAATTATTGTATTTTATAAAATTGTATAAAAAGACAGTATTTTACAGTACTTTCTAATTATATTCTCATTATTTTAATACAGTGAATTTCTTTTACCGCTTTACAGTAACGAAAATGAACATTGAGAATAATACGAATAAAAAAAAAAACAACTAAAACGTCGGAATGCCTTTCCATAATGCAAATTAATGGGAGATTAATAATTTAATAAATGAACTCACTTTGCAAGAAAAAAAATCTTGATTCAATAACAGGCTACTATTTATACAAAATGTAATTAATTAGGGTAAAAGGCAATGTTTTCATTAAAATTAAAATCAAGGTTTGATTAAAAATGGATTAAAATGATCAAACTCTAGTCTAGCCCTTGTTTGTTTGTGATATTTTAAACATGGTCTTCAGCAGTGAGTTCATTCAGCGCTAACCTTGAGTCATACCACCCGACCAGATATGCAAAGTGGGGTGAGTAACATCTGATGAAATCTCTGATTAGCATTTTCTCAGATACAGCCTGAAATGCTCTTTGGTTACACTGGACTTTTAACAATTTCAGTAATGAAGAGAGGGCAACAATCAAGGGTCATAAGTGCTGCTTGTGGAGATGGCGTGCTCTCCCTCGTGGAATTTAATGAAGTTAGAATGCAAATGGGGAACAAACAACAGTCAACATCTCCTATCTGACAACAGTTATTAAATTGAAAGGCTTTGCATACGTGTTGGAGATGGACATGGGCTTGACTGGCAATGTCAAAAACGACGTCCCTGACGTTCTGGTCCCTGCTGCCACGAATGAAATCCTCTTGAGACGCTCCGTGCTGGGTGAGAAACAGTGAAAATGCATTATCAGTAAACCTCTCCTGATAAACAGAGGAGACGAGCTTGATGAGATCACAACCTTTTCTGTATCCCTCCACATTTCAGGCACCATCACAATAACATACAATCACATTTTACTCAGAAAACAAAACAAAAAAAAAAAAAAAACAAGAAAAAGCACATATTAAGCACATTTCCCCCTTAAATTCTAATTCCTGTAATAAAAACTCACTTGTTAGTAATAAAAATATTATTATTATTATAATATATTTTTACTATTTTATTAGAACAAAATCAATCTCAATACAACAAAACAATTACGTATGATGTCACTTGTATTATTTTACAATTAAAATAATAGTTTTTTGGCATACTGAGACTTTTTCCATATTAGAGTAGGCTACTAGATATTGGAAAGGGGGAGGATGTGCTAAATTCATGAAAGTAAGCATGAAAATCTTAAAATAATATCATGGTCTTATTTTGATTATTTTTCTCATTGTATTCCTCTCTTATGTTTTCCACTCATTTCTTTACTATACTGGTAATCAGTAATTTTGTAAGTTATGCTATATGCTATATTGCATATGCTCCTTCTACAATCCTTAGTCCACTTCAATGAATAATCATTCTAGGGATCTGGATTTAAAGGGACAAACTGGGATGGTTGGGTGGGTTGGGGTTCGGAGGTATTTTTCATATTGATTAATAATATGTGTGTATACATTGGTCCAATATGTGCTATAGAAAATACTACACATTGTTTAATAGAAATTCAATAAAAAAAATACTGTCATGGTCTTAAAAATAGGCTTAATTTCACAAATTCAGAAAAAAGTTCTCTTTTTGGACTTTGGGTTGAAATACAACTCAAACATTTCTTGACAGTTTTCATGAGATTTATCGTTATAGATTTTCCAGCATTCAACAAACATTCTCAAACAGCAGGAAAAAAAATTACTGCCGTGTTTTCATTGCCTGTGATTGCACTGTCTTTACCGTGATCTGAACAAAATCCAAGGGATCAATAGACACACACTGCAAAAGCTTTCATTTAGAATTTAATTTAAAAGTCAATTGTTCCTCAAACAAAAGCTCTATGGTTAAATACAGCATTGGGATGAATAACCAGGCAGTGTAATTATAAGGGGGGCAATCATTATTGATCTGATCTGATTATTGAACAGGGATTTTACATCATGCAGAGCCCTTAAAAAATAGCTTGCAGACACCCAGTGGCCTGTTTTTACAGTTTACCTAACAAAAAAAAATAACCACAAGTACACCTTGCACTGTTTTACAAACACATTTGGCTCAGGGGCACAAGAGGCAAGGAAGCAGTGCCTCTTCAAAAAATAAACCCATAATACAAAAAAAGAGCAAATATTACAAAATATGATGTTGATAGAAAAGTGTATAAATCACTTGCTTTTCTAAAGTAACACTGTTCAACAGTGACACCAGCAGGTAAAGCAGGTCTCTCTTGCCTCCTCTAACTCTCTGAGTTTTAACAGACACCCTAAAGCGTGCACTGGGTTTGGTGGGGAGTAATTGAAAAGGAATGGATGAAAGTCACATGACTGAATATGTTTTGTGAGATGAATCCCACCATAATGGCGTAGATGGGAAGATATGAGTGAACATCTCACCCACCTCAGATATCACTGCTTTCTGCCACGTCAAAATCAGAAAGCAGTGATATCTGAGGTGGGTGAGATGTTCACTTGTGATGCACACGTTTTCATGGGCCTGAAAACGCATTTGACAATCTCAGAAACCAAACATCTTCACATCATAAATGGTGAAACAACAGTGCCCTCTTCTGGTGAAAGTGCAATCATAGAGCAAAACAATTACAATTTAGGCCAAAATTGACATGTCCGAGGAAAATTGGCATCTTCATATTGCATAGTTGTGCTCGCTTTTAGTTTTTTCTATGCATGCCAAATAAAATGTAGCTGTAGTTAACCCTTTTTTTTACCAAATCATTTTCAGATAAAACCTTAACCAAGTTACATGTTTTGTTCTTCCCTCAAATTGAAAACACTCAAAAATATTTTCCTCATATTATGATGGTTTAATGGAACTTGTAGGTAATTAAAAACAAATCCCCAAACCAATTCTCTTCCAGACATAACTTTTCGCCACTACTGTGCATAACACAATTTGATACTTTACTCTAACTGAGATTAGTTGAGGATAAACGACAGATGATTTTCTTTTCTTTTGTTACACGAAGGGAAAGATCTTCTAAATCCCATTTCTAATTGTTTGTTCATGCTGCAATGGCGACAGATGGCTGACACAAAGCCCATAGGATTGGGCTTTGCAGGCGAGAGGGCGCTGGGAAGCTTCATCCACAAATATGTCCCTAGTCCTTCACAACATTAACTCTGATGTCAGAAAAGCTTGGACTTACAGCCAGTTACACACATCATAGGGTGACAGTAGATTTACCCACCAGCATGCAGATGTCCATGGGCAGGTAGACCTTGCGTCTGCTGCTGTTATATGGGGTTGCCCGCAGGCAGGTCAAGATGGCCTGGGCTTTGCCAATGTGGCTTGCGGCGTGGTCTGCATGGACATTTTTCACACCTACATAAACACATGCACAAAGCACACAACTTCACGAGACCAGGTTTGAGTCAAATTGAGAATATCTAATTGTTTTACTACATTAAGTTCTCAGATTATCTTTTTTAAAATGGGTCATATAATGACAAATCTAATATACTAACTTAAAAATAAAATAAAAGTTTTGATGTATTATAAAAGCATATTCTGACTAAATTTCCTCAGTCTGATATTTTCATTGGACTGATTTGCTATCTTGTAACGCAAGTCTGTTATTAAAGGATGGGGCAACACCACCCAGTAAAAGTTTGCAGTTAGTACGTTGTTGTTTTTTTCTTCTTCTGTTTTAATTAGAACAAGGATGCATTTAATTGATCAAATGCACTAATTTGTATGATTTCTGCTCTAACATTTTTTAATAGTTTTCAAGCACATACAAGTTTAACAATGATATATTCTGTAAACCCCCCACCTTCTATTTATTAATTTATTTATTAATTCTGCTTTCTATTTTCTTCTCCGGTGACGAATTAACTAATTTATAAAACAATAGTGAATATTGTCATTTAAAAAAAAGAAGCAAAATATAAGCCTTTAAGCATAATAATTACAGTTCCTTTCAAAATTAAAGCAAAGCGTTCAGTTATTCTGAATGGTTTGAGGTGGCGAAGGTAAATTGTAAAGAACAAAAGGCTGAATGCTAGGGACTGACAGCCTCAGTCACCATTTAGTTCATAGCGTATTTTTCCTATACAACAGTGAACATCAACTGAGGATGCCAGCTCCTAATATTCTACCTTTTAATTTTTTTTTATTTTACCTTTATTTAACCAGGTTAATCGGTTGAAAACAAGTTCTCATTTGCAACCGCGACCTGGCCAAGACCAGGCTAAAAGTGCAAGGCAACATAAAATTACATGTTGTGTACAACATTCAAATATATAATCACATTTAAAAATGTTCAGGTTCAATTAAGATGCTGAACACAAAGTACAAAAATTAACAACAATTAGGGTAAATTTAAAATGATAAATGAGAAAACACACAGTATAGCTGGAGGATAGATAACCTGAGACAGCATGACTAACATGGTGAAGTGTAAGATATTTAAACATAGCTAGTCGGTTGGATACGCACAAGATGTAATATTAACATGTACAGTGGTCCGTTAGTAGTTTTGAAAGTGTTGCTTTAAAAGTGGTGATAGGAACGAAGGTTTCAAGTTTGAGAGATTTTCATAAATTATTCCAATCGTTTGCAGCAGAAAATTTAAAAGAAAGGCGGCTGAATGAGGTGTGGGCTTTTTTAGCAACTAGAAAGAAACACCTAACATCTCCTCCAGTGTTCCGCAGAAAAGGTGCTCACCAAGTGTCTCCAGCAGCAAGTAAAGAAGCGAGGATTGTGTGTTTTCACCATAATCCTCCAGATCCTTAAGGTTCCTGTAGGCTCTGTCCTCCAGGTCTTTCTCCTTTTCAAAACAGAATGTTTTTAATACAATTGCCAAAGGATAGACAGACTGTATAATGTGTCGACTCTCAGAATGACAAAATTCTCTCAGACAGCTGTCAGAGCTAAAATTAGTTATTTTAAGAGAACTTTCCAGTATTTTCTTTAATTGTTTATTAGGACAGAAATGACAACTTACTCTTTCAGATATGATTCTCAACATCCACCTCTTTGTTAATGTGTGTTTTCTTACTGCCTGAGAACACAGAGTTATAGTAGTATATCAGTGACTATATATATATATATAAAAGATTTGGGGTCACAAAAAAGTTGTATGGACATTTTTTTCAAAAAGAAATCTTTTTGTTACACAGAAAAAATATGTCATAAAAGTGTGAAAGGACAAGAGGGTGAAATGTAATGTAATTTATACATACATAGAATATAATTTCTTCCTGTGTTAGCAAAGCTGAATTTTCAGTCAAATGATAATATAAACATCATAAATCATACTAATATGTTGATTTGGTGCTTAGGGAATATATTTTTTATCTATGTTGAAAACAGTTTTTACTGCTTTATATTTTTGTGGAAACTATGATACACTTTGTTTCAGGATTCTTTGATGAATAGAAAGTTTAAAAGAACAGCATACCTTTGAAATAGATATCTTATGTAACATTATAAATGCCTTTATGGTCTCTTTTGATTAGTTTAATGTAGCCTTTCTGAAAACAAGCATTTATTACATTTTAAAAAATTGCAATGTCCCCAAACTTTTAAGGTGTAGTAAGTTACTCCATCCCTAGTCATTTAACTTTTTCATTTACCCTCCACAGTTCTGCACCAATGGGCTGGGCTGGAGGGTCATCTCTGTAAATGTCTTCCACAGCACTCTTCCAGAACTGCATTCGCATTAAACCAATGGTTTTCTGAGAAACAGTGTCCTTAATCTAAAAAAGAAGTAGCAAATAGTATATGAGCATATGCAGGTGTATTTTACTACAAGCACTTGTATGTCTCAAGGCTTTGTTTCTGAATAAATAAGATTGTACATTGTTGCACTTATTAGCTGGAATACCTGCCTGTGCCAGTTCTACATTGAACGCCCTCAGTGCCAGTGTAGAGCGACGGACAGCCTCGGGAAGAAGCAATGAACATAAAAATCCATCATAGTCCCTTTTCCTATGGGTGACAGTTCAATGTTATACACGATACACTTGGATCTGTTGTGTCATTTACCTACCATAAAACTGGCTAAGCCTTAAAAGAGACTGAAAATTATTTTGGCGACAATTAGCATTATCATATAAGGATTTCCAAGACTAAGGATTTCTGAATTAAATGGCTTCTTTAATGAGAAAAATGTAGGGCGGGACATGATTTTATCCATGGGGAATTGATTGGATTGTTGTGGTTTGCTATTGCTATGATCTCATGTGAGTGACTCATTAATAATTTTAATTTATTTAATTTTAATAATTAAATTAAGATTTAATTACAAGTTTTCTTTTAATAACAAGTTTTCTATATATTTTCAATATCTGACGTTATACCACCAAGACATTTCTAACATTAATTTGAAAAGAAAATTCCATTTTGCACTGCATTTTTATTTTTGAGCAAAATACAAAAAAAAACACCTGTTCATATGATTCATATACATGCACAGGAATATTACTCTGACGTAACATGTATTAAAAAATTGCTTTTAGGTAACATATTAAAGGTAAGTTAAATCGAATTTTAAATTCACAACTTACCTTACAATATCAATACAATACTGTTCATTGTGCTGTCCTGTCGAATTTGTTAATGCTCTTTTGCATTTGATCTCTGTTGGCCTATGTCTAAATGTGGGATAGGGAATCTTTTTGTGCAGAGAGATTTTGGTGGTTAAAAGCCCATTCTTTATGTTTACACTGGATGCCATAACAAACCCCATGCGTCCAGTATCCTTGAGCTGTTGGGTGTGCGTCATAGTACAACTCCCCTGTTCGCAAGAACGTCTGACAGTAGGTTCCGCTCATAGGGTTCCCCTTCACTGTTAACAATCTTTTTTCATCCAAATCGAATTAAGCTATGTATGTGTGTGGACCATATTAACTGTATGGGGGAAATATATTTATTGTTCGTGTGAATGCAGTCAATAGGTTTTGAACATTTTCGCACAGTTGTTTGTCTGCGCTCAGGGAGAATAAATGATTGACAGATAAGAGCAGCAGTTGTCTTGATCATGTGATTGCAATGCGTCATATGACCAAAACAAATGAAAATACGTTCATCGAAGCAAGCATTTAGAAACGGGACAGTAACATATTTTATTTTTATGTGTTATACATATGTCTTATGGCAACACCGTCTGTGAATTTCGATCAGACTTCTTTGTTTCTAATATGTCTTGGAGTATGTTTGTGCCAGTGCAAAGACATCCGGTAAGGACGTGTATTATATAGTGCAGTTATGATCAAACTCTTGAAGTTGAATAATGTTTCCAAACGTCTGGTTGGGGGATTTAGATACATTTTTGTAAGCTGTTCTTCTCAAAGATAATGTATTTTGTTGTTTTAACTTATTATGCAAATCTCTTTAATAATAAGCCTTTTTGATTAAATACTTAAACCTCTGGGGACATCGTCAGTTATAAATGGCGCCAATGTTGCTTTCAGTTACATTTAAAATACAATAATAATGTTCAACCAAAGAAATAAAATAATACCTTTAGTAATAACATTATCATAATATTATCATTAATCATATTATCATTAATATTATTAACAAATATTACATCCCCTTCAGCCAGTAAAGATTTGCTTTACGTTTTTGGCAACAAGGAAGTGAAAGAGACATTAGCACGTGTTTGCTCACATGCTGTCAGTGTCAAGGTTTCTTAGTGAGTTCATTTTAGACTGATAGAAAATATTCATAAATTCCTTTTAAAAACATATCATTTTACAACCAAATGTGTCTTCTAAAGTTTTTGGTCATTTTTAATGCACATTTTGCAAAAACAATAATTCAAAGATAAAAAAGAAAGATGCCACTGCCTGTTGGCCTCACTACACTGACAAGCAGGGACAAGATCCTTTCACTCACAAAAATAATTTATGTCTGTTTTAAGTGACGGCATCCTAAAGTTTTTAAGTTTTTACCTAAAAAAAAAATCATCTCTTTAGAGGCAAACTATAACTGCACACTCGCTTCAGCATTTTATTTATTCTGGTGGAAACATCGGTATAAATAAAATGCTGAAGCGATTATATTTTGCCTCTATAAAGTTTTTTCTCTAGCTTACACATCAAAAAGGTGTACGTTTGCTCCAACACATTGTTAAAATAATTGTTTTTGAACTTTTACCACATTATAGATAGAAAAGTAAGATAATTTTGCAGATCAGTGATTAGTCAAGTTATTTTTAAAGCATTATTGGTTTAGTTTCATTAAGCTTTTTGTACAAATACTTGCAACACAGTACTCTAACAGAATCTAAAGATAATTTGCATCTTGCATTTGCATAGTGTAAGAGGATCTCAGCAACCACACACTGAACCCAGCCTTACAAAAGGACGGCACGACTAAACATCTGCTGCTCCTTAATTGATTTGACTTTTTCCTCAGATAACAATCTTCGGTTCAGACTGAGAAAAATGCAAAATTGCAGGTTACTTTAAAAAGAACATACGCATGAAAGTGATTGCGCTGCAAAACACTGAACAACATCCACATGCTACTTTGTGCAACTTGGATGGGGATCTGTTCTCTGTGAATCACTTATGGCATCTCTCTGAATCATATGCTCCATGTTAACCTAACTAGCTTAAAAACTCAACCTGATTTAATCATGTTAATTTGCCTCATTTTCTTGACAGACATTCTTTGGATGATGACCTCTTGTTACCCTACACCAAATCCCACGGGCCATCTCATTCTCACCGCCACGTGAGAGACTGTCAGCCCGTCGCCCATGGCAACGTAACCCATGAAACCTGGCCAGCAAGCAAACACTTGAACTCACTAGTGTTCAAGTCAAATATATTCATCTCAGACATCACCGATGACTCTGGTGCTCACAGATGGGCGAATGGCCATATCACAGAGGTGCTTGACCCACTGAGATCCGTGTCAATTCTGGAACCAGGAGGCCCTGGAGGGTGCGAGCGGAATCACAGAGATCTGGTGGAGCACACTGCCAAAACTAGAAAGTGCCTCGTCGCCCAGAATGGAGGCTACTTTAACACTCACACCGGGCAGTGTTTAGGGAATGTCATAAGTGATGGGAAGCTGGTGAGAAACAGTGGAGGAATTCAAAATGCTCAGTTTGGCATCAGAAAGGATGGGACACTAGTGTTTGGGTAAGGGCATAGCTTGAGGTTTCACTATTTGCAGTCTTTCCCCTAGCCCTCGTGATGTTTTGCATTACCATTGGGTTTGTTTTTGTGTGGAGACAGAAGAAACAATTGAAAATTGAGCTAGTCTCCTGGTTGGGTGCTGGTGTACTTTTGACCTGGCTATTTTTTTATATCTGTATTGCACTCTTAAAGGGATAGGTCACCCAAAAATTAAAATGCTGTCAACATCCTCTTACTCATAAAACATGTGATTTAGTTGTGTTTCATGGAACACAAAATAAGATATTTATTTAGTAGAGTGTACTTAAGTACACTTCCTCATTCAGTGAAATGTTAGTAGTCTGCATGTCTATAAGCACAAAGTGTTTCCCTCCACTCTAGGGTGCTTCAGAACAAACCTCAACCTAAATATGGGTGCAGAACTTGGGAGGAAGTTAGTCGTGGGAACACAGGGCCCTTAGAACATCTGTTTCCTAAAATAGAAACCTTACAAAAACATGGCAATATTGCATAACGCACCAGTGCTCTTAATAATAGCCAGTACTTTGGAACTCCATGTACTCGGGGTATATAGGTCATTCATTATGACGTTAGATAAGGTGTTTACATAGCATATTTGGACATTCACCTGGATGAGCTTTAAGGAACATAACTGCTGTCAGTAAAGTTTATGTCTGGCTTTCCTGGCACTGATACTCCTTAGAAAATCAAATGTTTTCCTTTGCTTTTTTCTGATTACTTATTTTTCATTTAGCTCTTGCTTGTATCCAAAGTAGGGCTGTCAAACGATTAATTGCGATTAATCGCATCCAAAATAAAAGTTTGTTTACATGTGGGTGCACTGTATATAATTATTTTATATATATACAGTATATAAATACACACACTTGCTTGTATATATTTAAGAAATATTTTCATGTATATAGATTTATATATAATTTATTATATAAATATAAATATTTTATATATTATTATAAATCATTTTTTTAAATATACATGAATGGGTGTGCATTTATATATATATATATATATATATATATATATATACATACAAAATAAGTATACACAGTGCACCCACATATATTATATAAACACAAACTTTTATTTTGGATGTGATTAATCACGATTAATCGTTCGACAGCCCTAATCCAAAGTGAATTAAAATTCAGTTATTTTAGAGAAAGACCTTCTGGACATTGTCGCTAAAATTGTGTGCCTTTAAGTCCATGTCTGTTAGCTGTATAAACAAAGTTAAGCATTAACAGGCACACAGTCTCTTCTGGCAAAACAGACCAAAAAATATGTTTATATACAGTGTTTTTTTTTTAATTTGTGAACAAAAATGCTCATTCTCTCCCTCTAAAATAAAGTTTAGCTAGCAGTAATATAGTAGCAAATCATTGTCCGTGTGCCTTGGGTTGTGCTAATATTTATACTTAAATTGCCTTTCCAAACCATCAACCTTTTTTGTAAAGGAAGTTGCTGGATTTATTAGTTTTTGAAAGTGCTTTCATTGCTTCCGTTCATAGTTCAATCTGTCAATTGTGGTTTTGTTCGGGTTGTGATGTACTCTACTGTAACATTTATAATGCTACAAACAATTTCCATTTTAAATAAACACTGTTATTTTGAACTTTCTGTTCATCAAAGAAACCTACAAACATATTCTTGGTGTTTTCTTGATCGTGAGCTGTCTTATTTAGTTATCAGCCCAAGTCTTTAACCATCAGGCTGCACCATCTCATTTTGATCTGTCTCATCTGTGCTTTCTCACTCGCCCTCTTTCTTGCGTTTTTTTGTTCCCTGTATATTTTTAGTTACCTGTCTGAGGATGATGTACGGGATCAGGTAAATCCCTTTGTGCAGTTGATCAGCGGGGTGGTGTGGCTGCTGAGAAACGGCGAGATCTACATCAATGAGAGCATTCAGGCTGAATGTGACAAAACACAGGAGACTGGTAAGATTTGACAATATCCTGTCTGAAGTGTGACCATATAATAAGCTTTCCCACTCTATAGAATAAGCGTTGTGAATTTGTTTCACGTACCTATACCCCAAATGATAAAATAAAACAAAATGCTTATATTTTAATGCATATAACTAGAGAATCAATTCTTAATGCGCATGTGAACACCATCAGCGTTTCTCACAGGTTCGCGTTTAAAGTCTGTTAAGAGACATTCATATAAATTTTTATCTTAAAGTTACTGTAAATCCGGCCTCTAGTTCATAAACGCCAGAGGAGAACTGACCCCTGACTGAGCCTGGGTTCTCCCAAAGTTTTTTTTTCTCCATTGGGTCACCTGATGGAGTTTTAGGACACCATTAGGTCACTTGGAGTTTTTCGGTTCTTTGCCACTGTTGCCTTTGGCTTGCTCAATTGGGGATATTCCAATTAATTAACCAATCATTAATACCATTGATCAGCTCTATCAAACGAGGATGTTTTTCCACTAAGAAACGAACAGTGTCATGTTTTGATTGATACTGTGAAGTTGCTTTGATGCAATCTATATTGTGAAAAGCGCTATATTAAAAGACTTGACTTGTTTATCTGGCTCCCTAACATATTTTGTCCCCAGAGTCTATATCAGAAAAAATTAACAGTAGTTCTCACTTCAGGGACTTCAATCATACTCAAATATTATAATATAAGATATAATAAATATTTTATGTTGCAGGAAAATTTCAAGAATTTGTGGATGTGATATCGGCCCGTACGGCGGTGGGTCACGATGCAGAGGGGAAACTCATCCTCTTCCACGTCGATGGTCAGACGCGTAGGAGAGGGTGAGAATGGACTTTGAACCTGAGCCGATGTCAGCTGTTTATCACTGTAAACATTGATCTCTGTCTGTGCATGCTACCACACAAACCAAACCAGAATGATTTATTGATCAAGAAGCAGAAAAAGCAGGAGATATGAATAATTTTTCCAATTTTAAAATTTCCCTTTAGTGCACTTGTAATGCCACTCAGGGTTACTTTCAGCAAAAACATGATAATATACTAAATTTTGGGGTCAATAAGATTTTTTTTAATACTTTAATTAATTTAGTAAGATTTTATTAAATTAATTACAGTATTAAAAAGAATTTAGAAAGAATTTAATACTATAATTAACGTCAATAAGTGATCCGATGTTTGTAATGTTACGGAGGTTTTCTGTTTCAAATAATGCTGTTCTATTCATCAAAGAATCCTAAAAAATGTATCTTGGTTTCCACAATAAAATAGTAAGCTGCACAATTCTTAATACAAAATGTTTAATAAGAAATGCGCACCAAAGCATATTAGAATGATTGGACAGGACCATGTGACACTGAAAACTGGAGTAATGGCTGCCGAAAAATCAATTTTGCCATCATAGGAATAAATTACATTTTATTAAATGTATTTTATATCGTAGTAATTTACAATTTTAAAAAAAGTTTATTCAAACCACAGTGAGCCATTTAAATCAGAATGGAGAGTGTGGATTTGTACTGTACACCAGGGGTTCACTGTCAGTTTGATTTATGTGTGTTTAATAAACTAATGTCTTTGCAGAATGAACCTCTGGCAAGTTGCAAACTTTCTAAAGGATCAGCATGTCATTAATGCTATTAATCTGGATGGAGGCGGCTCGGCCACTTACATCCTCAACGGATCCCTGGCCAATTACCCTTCAGACCACTGGTGTGTAAAAGCAACAGCATAAATACAGATAAACAACAGTGTGGTGCATTTGTCAATTTGATCTCAACATTTTCGCCTTCAGCGAACCTCCGGAGTGGCGCTGCCCAAGGGCGGTATCCACTGTGTTGTGTGTTCACGAGAGGCTGTGCCATCCGGAGGACTGCAGTGGCCACGGGCGCTGTGTGGAGGGCCAGTGTGTGTGCCAGCAGGGCTGGAGAGGGACAGGATGTGCCAATCTCACATGCCTGGCTGAATGCGGAGAGCATGGGATCTGCACTGAGAGTGAGTCACTCTCACAATTCTTTAGATCACAAGAGGAAAACACTTAAATTGAAGCCTATATATATTCAAGTAAAGTGTTATTATAAATACACGATTTTGTATCCGGTAGAATTAAAAAATGTAACCAGTAGAAATTTCTCAACCGGTAGAGATTTGGACTATCGTCTCTATCACGGTTAAAATCATGTGACGTTACTGTGCCGTCACAAAAGCGCATCATTTGCATGAGATTTTAGGTATTGTGGTTTAAAAAAAAGTTGAACTGAACTTTGAAATGCAGTAAGCAGTGAAAGACAACTAATTTTGTTTTATATGCATGTTTTTGCTCAGCTCTGTCTGAGAGGCGTGCGCACATGAAGGCACTATTAAAGTGCGTGAGAACTGAACTGAGTGCTTTTTGCCAACTTATTGGGCTTTAATGGTTAAATACACATACTCAAGTGTCAAAGTCACCATGTCTTTGCAGGTAAACACCTTCATTTATGTCTTAAATAAATGTAAACAGTTGAGAAAGAAAGCGCGCAAGTATATTGGATCCGTGCAGTCGCTCTTAAAGTGACAGCATCCAAATTTACCTGCGTTAGTTATTCATTTTAATCAAACAACAAAAAAGAGAAAATCTCTCACTGTTCTTGACTGCTCAGTGAAGATTATGGCTTGTTTTTTTTATACATTTGATTACTTTTATACAATTTGTGTTGTATTTCTTCAAGTTTTTAGGTAGGTCTGTTTCGTTTGTGTCTGTTCTGTTCTAGTTTATTTTCCTATATGCTTGTAATTAGTTTGTTTAAAATCTCTAGATTTTGAAAGAAAATTTTGAAAGAAAATGCTCTTGCTTTAAAGGTAGTATTTTTTGGATAACCCCATTCTCTTTTTATTTCTCTCTTCTCATCCCTGTCTCTGAACAGATGGATGTGTGTGTGATGCTGGATGGATGGGTTTTAACTGTAGCCAAGGTAAAGGCAAAGGCAGCTCGGCTGTCAAATTTTCAAACAATCAAATAAAGCTCTGACTGGGTGTTTACTGGGAGATACTTAACTGTTCTGTTGGTTGCAACATATTTGTTTCAGTCAGTAATTTTAATGATTCTCAACCAATCTGTTCATCTGAATGCACCTCATACTAATACAGAGATCAACATCTGTATCCTTGCAGTATGTGTGGCGGGTTTCTATGGTGACGGCTGCAATCAGACATGCACATGCACAAACGGTGGCTCATGTGATCCCGTTCACGGAGAGTGCATCTGTCCTGCTGGTTTCCATGGAGATTCCTGCGAGCAAGGTATGCAGTCTTATCTCAACCGGTTTTAGTATATAAACATATTTAACATGCAACTGAGTGTCCGGAGGGTCGGGTCAGTGTGACAAAAAAGTATTAAGAAATTGAAGGATATATTTCCAGGTAAATGTTTATGAGATGCCTAAACTTTTACAAGTACATGTACCCTGCATTGATTCGACTGATTTGAAATGTTGTTCAGTAACTTGTAACTGATTTTGCCAAACAAGACATCTTCCAGACATGTTCACAACATTCCTGTCTGAAAATTTAGCTAACCCTATCCCTTCCCATAAACACAACCCTACTCAAAAGTTATCCCTAATATCAGAGGGAAATGATAAGTGAATAAGGTCCTAACCTTGGCTGCAAGCCTAAACTTGAAAACTACTGTAAACTTGTTCCTTTAAATCTGATTGGTTGATTGGAATGTTGTTCCAGGATCAACAAAGATGTAAGGAATCTATTGATTCCAATAGTTTCACGTGACATTAGTATGTTGCTAATCAAACAATGCAATACTCCTATAGACCATTTGTAAGATGTAAACAACACTGGTCCAGAAACACTTCCTGTTTCAGATTGTAACTGTTTTCTTTATTTCACATGTAAAGAAAACATCTTAAAGATGTTGTTTAACTTTTTGATTCAGTTTTACATGTTCTGTTGGTTGTATTTCATCCCAGCTTTTATGTAGTGTTAAAAAACTGAAACAGGAAGTGTTTCTGGACCAGTGTTGTTTACATCTTGCAAAATGGTCTATAAGCATAAATAATATGTAGCTTACCCATGTATGTAGTGGCGAAGATTTTGGTCAAATATATCATATAAAACAGCTCAATATTGGTGAGTACGGTGAGAAACAGCTTACATTTCTAAGCGTGCACATATAGTGCCTAAATAGGCAACTCTTTTTTTTTTTTGGTGCATATCTACTCAGGAATAGTTTAAACTTTTTAACCATGCCCTATATGTCATCCCAGAGTGCCCTCTTGGATTCTACGGGCTGAACTGCAAGCAGCCTTGCCAATGTCACGACATGTGCCCATGCGACACTGTCACTGGAAGCTGCAATACCACATACCAGGGGGAAAGAAACTCCAGTCTGCACAGAGGTGCGGTACAGCCCCTATTAGCACTCACACGACATGTAAACAACACATTCCCCCGTGACGTCTCTATAGATCAGTTTAATGCTCACACTCTCAGCACATAACCCTCTCTACTGACAGTTTGGCCATCAGCATTCCTCATTGCACTTCTAAATGTGTGCAGATGCTAGTGTCTATTCTATAGTCTATAGAACTATGAGCCTTACATTTTTTCTTCTGATTCGCTGGAAATGTTTTCACTAGGGCTAGCCAACTCATCCATTTAATGCAATTAATTACAAAAAAATAACCTTATAGTAGGATAGTTCACCCAAAAATGAAAATGCTGTCATCATTTACTCACCCTCAAGCTGTTTCAAATATGTATTCATTTCTTTCTTCCACTGAACTGAAGAATAAGGCTAACCAAACAGTCAAAATATCTACTTTCCCTTTCTCTTTCTGCTCATTCGCCATAACATTATTGAAACCTCTCTACTCAAATTTGCACACATACTCAAACAGTCTCTGATAAACAAAGCTACTGGTTGTTTGTGGAGCTGGGGGTGGGGGAGAATCACAGTCTATCCAACAGCCCCTTGTGTCAGTGATGACCTCTGCGCCAGAGAATCTGTCAAGACCAGCTCGTTCTATCTTAACTCTCTGACCTCTGTCATTTAATGTGAGAAGATGCTTTCTCAAGATTCCCTGCCGAGAAATAAAAAGCGACAGTGCTCTGGAGTTAAGAAGCGGCTCTTCACTCACGGGCTCATTACGATTGGAATCTCCCGTCTGCTGTGCACGTGAACGGCTTTCTGCTTATCTTTACCTTTCTTCAGGGTGACAGCCATCTCCATTATTCGCTTCATGTGAAAGATTTCATATCATGAGAAAATCAGATGGACCTTTCCTGGAGGTTTATAAATAATGAAAACATACTAAATCAACTGCAAAAACAACTCGTTATTTTTAACAAGGTCCCTGATCTTGCACAATTTAATGCAAGCTTTCCAAAAGCAAAGCTGTTATTGAATAATGGGACAACACTAGCTGTATTAGACCTATAGACAGGAAGGATTGCACCAAAGATCTGTCACTCATTTTTCACATGCAAATTCGCTAAAATCCCTCTAATGTGAGCACACCTTTACTCTACAGGCACATTTAGATGTTCATCTAAAACAGTCATTTCATTGTAGTAATAGACACAGCACTGATTTATCAACAACAACAAAAACAGTTGCATTTGCACTTTATACTGTTTCCCACAGTTACAACTGAAGTTAGGAAAGGGGGAAAGGGCAAAATATGCCTTTAGAGGGGAGCTGTTGTCCCAACAAATGGATTTGATTCAAAAATGTGTTTTTCCCCCACATACTTTTAGCTGGTCACTGTCTGGCTACACAGATGTGGAGGGAATGGAGACAAGAGGAGGAATCTCATGCTCCCAGACACTATTTATCCGAGTAAGTGCTCCAAACACACAGCAAACACCACATAACAACAGTCGGGATGTGTCCTCTCATTGCTTATTGAGTCAAAGTCAAACTATTTGATCAAATTTTAATGACTAAGTATGTCAATACAGTCAGATACAAAAATGATATGTATAGTCATTTAAAATATGTGTCATAAATATGTAAGAATAGCATTCCATTACAATAAACAAATCTAATTAATATAACATAAAAATGCAGCAGACATTTAGTTTTTCTGGTGTTTCTAGGTGATAATCATATTAAAAATGCAGAAACATTTATTTATATTTTCTGTGATATATAATAGAAAATATAATATATTTGAAGACCACGTCTCAATATTTTATATAGACTAAAATATAAATTTAATATATTATTCAAACATTTAAAATGTAAATCATACATTTTTAAATGCATTTTAATTGTTTTATTATATACATTTTAATTGAATATGAAGTACTGAGTTGTTGTTTTAGAACAGGTGGTTTTGAACGAATAAATCAATTGCATGGTGCATTTGTTAAACAATTTAGTGATCATCTGATTCATTTTAGAGTGGACATGTTTCTATTTTAAAAACTAAGGTCGGGTACAATTATATGACAAGCTTTTTTCCTATGCCTTAAAGCCACAGTTTCCACTACATGGGGGAAAAAAATCTGTTATGTCAAATAACTTGTCATTATACCATTCCCTATCTGCGTGTTTGAGTAACTTGATTATTACCAAGGAAATTCACTCTAACAAATTCCAGGCCCGTGTTTCAGCAGAACGGCCTTTCAGACAAGTCTGAACCAAGTGCCCAGACTGTGCTGATAAACAGCTCTGTGGCAGCGGACTGGCTCAGATGAATTTATTAGCCAGTTCAGCCTTTCACATGCAAGTAAGGGATTGTACAGTGTTTCCATGGTTGCAGTCAAGTGCTTTGTGAAGGCTGTGGGCAGGAGCGGTGGAGTCAGAGGTCAAAGTGCAACTCCTCACCCTGAGTGTGTTTTGTTTATGTGTGTGCAGACAAAGCTGGCTGGTTGTCTGTGCAATCCTGGCAATGTCGCTGCTGGCCAGCCTCGCCGGTAACCTTATCCAGGCGTGCGGAAAATGCAAAGCGCGCAAAAAGAAGGCGGACTACTCCTACTTGCCGTTGGGAGAGATCAACGGGGCCGTGGAGCGAGGAAGAGGGCAGGGGACAAATTCTGGGAAAGTTCTCTTTCAGCAAGAAGACTCTGACTCGGAAGGCTCCTCGTAATGTTTCAAAATGCATGTGTGCGGGTTCACGCAACTGTGCCAACAGCAGAGGGCTGAGAGAGACAATCTAGCTAGCCAGCACAAGCTCTCATTAGTAATGGGTTTGTTCATGCTGTGAATCGGTGAGCTTTTGGAAGGGCCTCTTCGCCCTTGGATTTGGATTGTCCAAATTGGCGATGATTGACAATGAGATGGGCGTTAGCATCTAAACGGCTGCTGCGCGCCTCGGTGCGTTCACATTCGCCCTAGATGCCAGCCAACTTTGTTCACACGTGCTAAGTGCCCTGATTGTGCAGTTTGACTGCGTTTTGCACATATTCTTGTTTGTTTGGATTTTTTACTACAGTTTAGATGTAAGAACCAGTTTGTCATGTTTAATCCATGTGTAACATTTCATTGAAATCAATGAAGTCTTTCATTTTGGTCTTTAGGCGACAAGAGAACCAAGAAAAAGAGCAATATCACAACAGCCTATTTTATTGACAGAATGGCCCTGTTGTTCCACCTGTTGCCATAGGAATAGACAGGTTTTGAACTATGAACTCTTTTTGCTGAATCCTTCCTGCTGGAACTTGCCAAACTACTATTTTGAAACCGTTTTATTGAATGATTTTTCACCAGGGGGCATTGTTTATTTTGATTCTACCGTCAGACCTTTTGTATCTGCGAACGCCTTTCCAACCCTTGTCAGCCTTATCATGGGTGCTGTTTTGTTTGTTGTCACATAAAACCAGCCATTGAAAACCATTAAAAGAAAAAAAAAAGTCAAGGCCTGGATCGTTTACACGCTCAAAAGCAAGAGAAGGACATCTGTGCTTAGCACAAAGTTGCTCTTTTTCTCTGTTGTGAAACAGTGAATCCAGGCTTTGGATTCAATGTGTTTTGTCAGGTTCTGTTTTAGCTCTGAAACATGACACAAATATAATACAAGAGGAACATTTACTCGGGTTTGTTCCTGTGCTGTTTCCTGTTTGCATCCAAATAGATTTAGGCTTGTCTTGTTTTAAGAATTTCACAAGCAAACAGAGGCAAGTGGAATCATGAATCTCATTAAACCTGTCAAAAGATTCAATATGCCAGGTCATACACCCCAAAAATCAAAAGAAATTAGTAATTATATTTTTACCTGTAGAAAATTAAGCTTATTTTGGACTATTACAATTTTTCAAATTGTGACATTATTTGGATCTCAACTAAGCACATTTTCTCTGCTCACTTTTCATCAATGTAATTGAACATTTCTAGATTCTGACAAGCACACAGATTATATATTTATAAATTGTGTTTAACTAACTAAAGCATTTATACATCTTGTAGTACTTGTAGTTTCTTTAATGTGTGCCAATTTAAATAGAAATACAGTAAAAGTAAAACACCCAGAAACTAATGAGACTTTCGTTGCAAAAAAAGTGCAAATAGACAAAATTCTTCATGCAGAATATATTTAACAGATTCAGAATATATTATATTATATTAATATATTAATGAATATTCTGCATATATTTAATATATTCTGATTATAATATATATTTGTTGTTATTGTTATTTTGAGGTGTTATATAGAGTTAAATATCTTTTAAATAGTGAAAGGTATTTGGTTACATTTGACTGTTTATTAACTTCCACCTGGTTCATTTCCTGCTTTGCATATGATCTTCCCTGCGAACGACCTCAATGATGACCTCTAAGTGTAGAGCAGATTGGAACAAAGACTTCAATACAGGTTTTGATGTAGTTTTTCATTTAAAGCTAATCAAGCGAGCAGATTCCACACAGGTTAGAGAAGGTACGCGTTTGTCTCCGCCGGTTCGTTCATGATGCTTATCCAGTGTTTTAAGCGGCTGGTTTTGTTGTGTTGTGTCCTTTTGTTAAACGACAGAAATTGCTATAAGAACATGGATTATAAATAATGTTTGTTTTATTTAGCATGGATTTGATTGTTATTCAACCTTATTTTGTTATGAATCTCTCTAATTCAGATCATCTGGTTGCTGTCAGATTGGCTTCACATTAGTGACATTAGATTAGTGACGGCCTATATGTGCCTGACATGTTTAGCAGGCAACATCCCTCTTGTCCTCATAAATAAAGGCCAGGATGAATACTTGTACCTCTGTTCATGCTACCGGATTCATTTTTTTAACCTTTCAAATGAATGTAACAAAAAATGATTACAAAATAATGTGAAATAATGAGATTTTTCTGTACAAAATGAAAAATTATTTTTATATTGTGTATGTGTTTGTGCATAAAAGGACTTGTGACAAAACAGTCGTCATTTGTATCTTCCTTGCACTGGATCGGTTAATTAAAATTTGGCTTTAATTGACTATTTACGCTTGTATAAAGATTATATGTTTTGAGATATAATAGATAATGCACTTGTATTGTCATTGAGTGACACATTGCTGTAAATGAAAGGTGTGTTCTTCCAGAGAAAAGTTAAAAGCCGGTTTATCCTTGGGGGTTTTCAACTGAAAAGTGTTTCAGATATGTGTTACACGGAGCAGAAGGCACTACCACTGATATGATGAGGCTTTTACTACGAAGTTATCTGTGCTAGTTTGTCAGTAGTATTTAACTGTCATTCCAATTAGCACTGTTTGCCACTTGATATTCCCCAAACCTCTTGGGCAATATGCAGGCAAAATGTGTTCTAACACAGAGAACAATTTGTAAGTAACACTTTGTCCATTGGTCCAAAATCACATCACCTGTCTCTAACAAAACGAATAATAAAAGCCATTTGTGTTGCATTACCATTAAATGATATACATTACCACAAACATGATTTGTATTGATTGTCATTGTTTTTCATGATTGTCTGAATTTATTTCTTTTTTGGCACTACATGACTCAAAACCCATATGCTTGTTATATTTGGCATCTGGCGAGGTTAAAGATGTGGTCAAATTAATAAAATAAACAGTTTTATATGGTATAAAAAATATATTTTTTATATAAATATATATATATATATACATAAATATATATTATAAAATATAGAAATATATTTTTTTCTCAAGCCCTAACAAAAACACAATCATAAGAGAAGTATAAGTATAATACTGTACACCTTAAGGCATAACAATGTAAAGGCGGTGTAATGATACATTATGTTCATGTTTAGTATTTATGTTTTGAAGCTGTTCAGGGCTTTTCAGGCCTCAACTTGACACATGCCGTCACATTTTTTACTACATACTTTAAGGTGTTTGGTATGCAGACGGATATTTCCAGAGGCAAAGCTCTGACAGCGACCTGAAAGAAAGCCCACTTTTCTAGATCCAATCAATTCCCAGGGAGAAAAACAAGCCACGCCCTCTATTTTTCTCATTCAGTTTCTCTCTGGAAAATAATGTCACTATCATAGGTCACAGTACTGAAGTAAAGTCGGTCACACTCGCAACTTAATGCAGTCTTGAAAATAACAGTTTTGCACAACCACAAAACCTACAGGTTCTGACTGACAGATGTCACGGCTGGCGGCTCACTGACTTACTCACGCTTGTGCTTCCAGTCTGTCCTCTTTACATGATGCAATCCTCTACCTAGATGTCACACTGTAAGCTTCTTTGCATCATCATCATCTGTTCTCACTATCTCCCTCCACACAAACAGTCAAATATGGACCTTAGGCACTTTAAATGCTAAGTTTTAGTCTGCATGTATAGCTTTTCATTAGATATTAATGAGAATTGTAATGTGTTGCTATGTGATCACAGTTGTACAGATGGTATCGGACAGGTTTCCTTGCAAGTGAACTCTAATGGGGTTTACTGGTTTACTGGTAGCTTGACATTTGGATGTTTACAATTACATAAGCATTACGAATGGTTTGTCATTTACTGTTGCATTTCTAGTAAATTATTTGTCACTTGGCATCAGAGTATCTTAGAAATTTAGGTACAGTTTCCCTGTATTTGGACACTTAAGTCACACTTAAATTGTGTAAATTTCATTGAGTTCAATTCAAGTTCACATGTAGCTCATTACTTTATTGACATAAGTGTCCAAATATTGCTCTGCATTGATTTATTATTTAAATCTAATCAAATTCTTTTAACGAAATGTTTTGATTGAAAAGTGTGTTACTTTTATTCCATTTTTAAGATAATTTGAGATTTAATGCATGACCGTCACATTTTTTTCAAAAAACAAAATTGGAGGCCACAGTAAGTTTATGCATTGTGTGTTTTTTCAGTCTGCGTTGTTTAACCTTAACTTAAAGTAAACCAGGTCATTTTTTCATGAGAGCATGTCTGTCTACCTATATTAGTGCTTTCTATGATGAAGCTCCCCGTCACACTCCCCATTTGCCTTTTATTTACATCAGAAAAAGAGGCTCTGGACATGTCACAAGGATTCTGACATACAGTAAATGAGTTCAGTCATCTATGAACACTTAACATCAAATTTAGACACCTCAAAGGTTACCACTGAGGATATACATATATGGACCACAACTTTGATCAGTAAAGCTCACAATTTTCTTTTTATTTACTTCAAACCAAATATGTCTAGTATGACAAAGGTTCATTGCACAACAAGTTTGGTACATGCCCTAAACATTAACAGAATTACATCAGAGTGTCAAATGGACTTCTGAACAGCATACGCGGCTAGATGATGTTGTTTATATCAAGAATCCTGAGGATTCCTCATGAACAAAATGTTCTGTTTTAGCAGGGTTTCATAAGAATCAGTTAAGACAACAAATCGGACATCTTAAGACTAGTTAGGGTGGGAGTTAGGTTTTTACTCAAATTTTATGATCTTGGTTTGTTTTTGTTTTTTTACCCTTATGCTGTGTTGAAACCCCTGTTTGTACTAACACCTTTGGTGTTCCTGGTCTGAAATTACCAGCCTTTTAAAAATTGCTCGTAAATTGCTTGTTATGCCATTATCACCAAATATTGGTTTTAACATTTTTGTTTTAATTCATGTTGATCTGAACTTGCACCTCAGTTTTTGAGTGAAAAAGCATTATTTGTGGATACATTTGTCTTCAGCAAAATAAATATATATATAAATGCACTGTGTATCACACTAGTGTGGTTTAATGTTTAACCAGGAAGTTTGTTTTAAATGCTTTTATTTTGTACAAAATGGAACAAAGTCTGTGATATTCCCAGTCAAAGATGACTGGCCTATACAAGGAAAAAAAATGCTTATAAATCTCGTTATGCTCAGATCAACGAGGCCTACGATCAATTAGATCCAAAAAGAAATAGAAAAACCTGTCTTAATTAAAAGAAAACTAGTTGTCAAAAAGATTGAATCCAATATTTGGTGATAATATAGCATAATAAGAGATTTATAAGCAATTTTAGGCTGTAGTCTGGTCATTTTTGACCAGGAACAAGGTAGAAAATTGGAAGTATAGATAGTTATAACTTATGTGATAACATTAACTAATATTTTTGATAAAAAGAAAAACCACCCTGGTCCAATCACAAGATAAGGGTTAAATTATTTATCGAATAATAATCTTTATATGATATTCTATACCTCATGTTAAAAAAAATAGCACACTTTGTTTTCCAAATTGTCAAGAAATGTTTTAATAAGTTAGTTACATGACAGAGTGTTCTGACAGCACTTTTAAAGACAAGGCCTGTCGAGGTCAGGGTGGGTTGTGGCTTATCTATCTGGTTTAACCCAAAGTGAGCAGGTGTGGCCTTGTTTTGGAGGGTAAATAAAGGAAATGGAGGGAAAAACATGATGACAGTACATGAGAACGTTTATTCACTCTTACGTCATCCTACAGTGGGAAAATGGGTGGATAGAAAATATTTATCTAGCAGAAAGATTGTCCCTCTTGTCTGAAAGAGTGGACTTGGACTGATTTGAGAGGAAAGGAGAAAAGGCTTTGTCTGAGACAATCTCCAAACCAAAAAAGAAAGTAGGCCTACATTTTTTCCATCCTGATGAAAACATCATCCATCACATTTTGATTTAAGACAGGACAAAGGGTACAAAGATTATTCTGAGCCTCACTGATAAATATACTCTCTATGATGATGTGGTATATATATTTTTGTGTTTAATGCATCTTAGCTATATAGATTAGTGTAGATCGGTTATTTGTAAATATAATGGATATATAAATGATGCAATAACATGTTTAGATTGCTTTATTAGATTCGATGACTCACCGCAGTGTACCGGTAAGTCTTTTTGTTCAAACTTGCTGAATCAGAATGGGCCTCTGTGACCACATCCATTCGAGTGGTGTTGAGGGGGGTGGTGTGCTTTGTTCCCTAAAAACTGGTGACCTACATCTTCAAAAGGAAGATTTCAAGGTTTTGTTTTGGACATTTTACTTAACTTAAGGGTTAAAAAGAACATATCCTTTATAATGTACGCCCAAAATGTCAGTTTTGCTTGAGATTTTTAATTATTGAACGCTCTCTGGAATACTTGATGCTGATTAGTCAATTGTGGCATTTCTATATAAAGCTGTGCTATTCTAATGAGAAACATGTCTATATTTTTACATCCATTTATTTATGTGGTAAGTAAATGAATACATTTTAATGGTTCATGACTAACTGAATGTGTATTATACTTTGCAGCTCTCTTTGCAGTTTGTTTAGTTGGATTTAAATTGAGAAAGGTACAAAATAATATAGTTGATTTTTTTTAGAGTAATCACACTGGTAAAACTTGAACATCAGTGAAAAAAATTCCAATCATTTCAATTATGCTATGTGACTAGATTCGTGTTTATAATTTACATTATCATGTCCAGTCAAAAATGCTCTAAAGGGTAACTCAAATTCTAATAATAAAAACGTAAATATATTTTTATGTATTTCGATTTAAAATTTAAAGCATATTTTCAAAAACTTTGTACAACCCAACAATTACTGGGTGACACTCCTTAACATGGAGTGCTCTGCCTGGTCTTGCCTTTCTCGGGATGGGTCACGTGCGTTGGTGACAGTCAGTCATAGTCAGGGGCGCAATTTCATTGGCTGAGAGGGTTCTCACAAGCCCCGCCTGTGGGTTGTTCTCATTGACGTAACGACCGATCAGCTGTTAATTTTCCACAACAATAACAAAGGGAGCAGTTGAGACCTCGGAGGAGAAAAGAAAAAGAACCGACTGCAAAACTCCGAACTAAAGGGTCCACAAACTTTTAATTTCTTCCAAGAAGAATTGTATTTATATATTTTTATATATCGCACGACAAAAATTCTACCTCATCTGTTTTTGTTCTTGAAGTCAACCCTCTTCCTGTTTACATTACTTTTGCCGCAGGTGAGTTAAAACCTCTTTGTTGTTGATCGAAAGACATTTTGGTTTAATTCGTTAAAGAAAAAAAATCAGACTTATTATATCACGAATGTTTCACCAATTTTGATCAACAGAGGTTGTAAAAAGAAATGTAAATGCAAAAAAAAAAAAAAGTAAAAAAATTGCATTTAAATAGATCGACGCTCTGCACCTGTCATAGCCTGAGTGCAGGCCATCTGAAATGTTCATTTTGTGCCTGTTTTTTCTGCAATGCGAGCATGTTTGGATTTTAACGGATTAAGCTTTGTTCAGAGCCAGTTGAAGCGTTTGAGTTCTCGTTCCGCCCCGTCGGTCGGTGTAGGGTTACATTCATCCCTCCCCCGGCCAGTCTGTGTTTGGGTCTATAAAACATCAAAATTTGACATGCAAATGCATCTTTCGTATATATCTGCATATTTGCAATTTCGATTTTCCCAATTGTTTCCAAATGCATGTTTGCGTTGTTAACAGATTAGTAGTCAATCAGTTTTATAAGGGGTTTAGTTGTTTATGAGTGTTACCTTTTGTTTTCCTCCACTCCATGTCAACTTTGACGCTGCTTTCCTTTACTTCGACATTAAATGTTGTTCTACGATTATATATATATATATATATATATATATATATATATATATATGGTTATATAGATATATATGGTTATATAGTTTTTGGCCTGCAAGCTGCTGTAAGAGAATGCTTAAACAAGTCTAAGATGGTTTGCTGGTTTTGACTAGTTTTAGAAGGGTTTGGGGCACTTGTCATCAGTTCTGTAGGGAAACCAGTTGAGGACCATCTTGGCCAGGGTGGGAAGCCAGTCTTATAGGCTGTTTTAAGGTTAGAAGCGGGTGCAGTTCCAGTAGCCTATATTCTGCTTTAATTGCATTATGTTCCGCCTAAATAGGGCCATTGTCATGGCATAGGCATAATAAGATTAATGTGCACTATTTTATTGCACTTTGCACCCCCCCTCCCCCAT
Source organism: Cyprinella venusta (assembly GCA_038021265.1). NCBI lineage: Eukaryota > Metazoa > Chordata > Actinopteri > Cypriniformes > Leuciscidae > Cyprinella > Cyprinella venusta. The sequence goes on from CM075874.1 coordinate 27,997,081, forward strand.
TTTTATTTTATTACTCGTTTGAATCAATTGAATCAATAGCCTTACAACTGACTTCCTTTTTCCTGTAGTGGGCTGTATAATCCATACACATTGGGGCAGATTTGATGTCTTTTATTATAGTCCAACCCGATGAGGTCGTACGAATTAGTACGAATTAAATTTTTTTTACTCATTCGTCGTATTCGTACGAATTGGGCGTGAGATAGTGTTGCATAGTCTGACTCTGTACATCACCTTTACATGAATGACTAGATTAAACAGGCATGAAATTGAAACTTTTGCTCGAGTCTCTTAGCTTTAAGGAATAGATATTAGAGATTTCATATGATCTCCTGAATATTTGGAAATAAAAACCCAGTTCCCAGTTATTTTTATACAATTAAATCTGAGCCATACAGTTTTCCTCAAGGCCGCTGAGACAAAGCCATCCCGGGACTGCTTATCGCTGCTTGTCAGTCTATAATCCTCTTTTTGGGGTTCTGAAGGGTGCTTATTATATGTATGTGACCCCATAATAGCCCCCACCCCCCTAATCACACAAACAAAGACTGTGCTGCCATGACTATATGAGCAGGTGGAGAGGAGTTTGAATTGGTTGTCTTGTTTCAATAATGCTTTGGGGTGAAGCAGCTTGTAGTCCTTCACTTCACAGATGTTTCTCTTTGTTGTCGCAAGCAAAACAACAGAAAAGGGTGCCCTCATGATGAGTCATAGTCCTAAATGAGGCTGGGTGTAACTGTGCAATGATCAGTTTTCATAGGCATCAGCTTGATGTGAAGTGGAGAGGCAGTATCTGTGACAGCAGAGACACTTTAGACTGCTTTGTTTTGTCTGGTCAGTTCTCAGGAATATCCGTCTGTCTTTTATAAGCGCGAACCTGTAATTTATTGCTAATCGCAGCAGAACATGACCTGCTTTTGTATTTGAAGGCTGGCCAGTTTTGTTTTGTTTGTCTTTAACAACAGTGTTGTCTTCTCGCTTCAAGCTTGTCCTCCAGGGCCTGTTTTAGCACAATCAACAAAAGCAATGGCTGAACTTCATCAGGTGGTCCTCAGCTGAGAAGGAGTAACTAATGCACTTCAGCACCTTTATCAAGATCTCAGTGAGCGGCTCCCGCAGCTGATGACCAAAGAGCTCAGCCCTCGCCCACTCCCAGCAGGACTGTCCAGCCTCACGCCTCTGCCCGGGACAAAAACATGTTTCAGAGGTTCACCAGCATCTTGTTTGGAGACGCCCTGGAGGAGGGCAGTGGATGCCCTGCGGATCCAGACTTCAACGAGAAGGAGGAGGACGATGAGTGGATCCTGGTCGATTATCTAGGTGAGAGATCTTTCTTGCATATCTTGTTTTTGATCAGCAAAGTGAAAAAAGGACCTTGTGTTCTTTTTAATTGCAGATAGGAACAGGCTTAGTTTGCACATGAGGATCTCAGTTTCGTTTTACACGTTCAAAATCAACTTAAAACCTTTTACTTTTTAATGCATTTTCATGACCGTTTAATTCATTCATCACACCTTAATTTATCATGGTATTTAAATTTTTAAAAAATGTCTCCGAATCTTTAATCAAAATGTACTTGCTGTTCTTCTACTTTTCCTTTTACGTTCACATCACAAGCCGAACAGTCCATGGGATAATGTTAAAATCGGCATGAAATGAAAACGCATGTTATAGATCTGTAGTGATTACTTTTTAGTGGAATCCCCACATCTCAAAATCGAATCAACAACCGATGCGATGAGTCAAGTCTCGCTCTACATTTTTTTTACTCCGATATAAAAGGGGATTGCAAACTGCAATTTGTATTGACTTTTAAATGCATTCAACAGACTCCTGCATATACCCCCACGAAATCAGTGCATGCAAACGTCCTTTTATGAATGATATGACCCGACTTCACCTCAGTTAATACTGATGACATGGTCAGCTGGAGCCGTGTTACAGATTCTGTAAAACCTGGAACAGACTCAATGCCCTCATTAACATGATGCCTCTCATAAGCTGCCCAAATACAGGCCTTCTCATATCGTGTGTGTGTGTGTGTGAATATTTTAGGTGCAAGGTAATCTGGTTGGCCCAGTTTGCCCCTGTTAGGACAGGAGGAACAGACATGTTTATGGGCAACAACGCTTTTAGCTCGTCAGACAAAAGTGTCTAGGTGGGGTCTGCGGTAAAAATAGGAGCGATTAAGTTACCATTTATGCTCATGAACATGGAATTATTACAAACATCAATCGTTGCCTAAAGGCCGAGTTAGACAGGAGGGGACGGGAGATTAAAAACATTTATCTCGTTTCATATCCGTATAGCTTGATGGAAATATCTTAATGTGAGAATTTTCCCATCATGGAGAGTGCATTAAAGGTTAACTGGCTTCTCGGGGACATTGAAGAAGGTTAAGAGCTCTCTAACCAGCTGAGTTGAGAAAATGTTCAATGTCATCTGGCAGGATGCTGCAAGTCAACAGATAAACAAGGTGTGGCTCTATGCAAGGGAAGTTCTCTGTATAACATCAGTGCTATGGGTGTGGGACTAGTGACTAATTAGTCTTGTTACATTTAGTGCAAATATATGAAGTGCTATCTGTTTTTCAAATGTGTCACATGAACTGCGTGTGATGGCTGTCAAGTCTCTGCTGTGTTTGGTCAGTCCAAGTACGGGAGTGAAGGATTGTTCAATCGCACTGCCCTCTAGAGGCCACTGAAAGTGTCGCGCTTCAAAGACTGCCCAAAAGACAGCTGTTTACACCAGTTTTGGTTACCTGACAGAAGCCACAAAGAGTACAAATAGAAATGAAGTGTGGGCAAAAATATTGACTCTCTTCGTTTCTGTCTATACACATGACTTGTTTTCCACAGAGCCAGTGACATTATGTTTTCGAGATAAACCATGGCTGAATTTTGGTTCCATTTAATGTACTTCACAAGTTTGATATATATAAAAATGTATTTTTCTGAAGAAAACACACTGACAGCTATTCTTAGTCATTGCTAAAATGGTCCGTGTGGTTGTTAAGATGGTGATAAGTGCTTGCTAGGTCATTTTAGGCAGACTTTTACTGTCCCAAGTCTTTTTGTGAGAGATTCTCCTCCCTACATATGACTTTAAACATATATAGTACTCCTTCGGTTGCTTCAAAAATGAATAGCGCATCTCTCCTCAACAAGCCAAGCCAATACTCAATTAATTCCCAATGGACAAAATCAATTCCTGCCTACATTTTTTCTAATTCGAGAAGCTCAGATATACTACACAATAGGAAAGAAAAGATGATCACAACTTCAGTTTCATGCCAACTTCAATGAATGAAGTTTAAGTCCAATAGTGATTTCACTGTAGTAACATCCTCTCTGTACGTCCCATCATGTAGAGAAAGCCTGCTCCGGTGTGTGTGGAGATGATCTGGTGGATGTGTGCCTTGACAATGTCGCTCCCCTGGACTCCCCTGTGCGCTGCTCCTCCTGCTCCTCTCTGGATTCGGCGACAGATGCAGAGGACGTCAACTTCTTGCGTCTAGAGGCGACATGTGGGCTGGAAGAGAGCTGGTTCATCACCCCTCCGCCATGTTTCATGGCTGGAGGCCGAGCTCCGGTCCTGCTGGAGACCAGTCCTTTGGAGAACCTGCTGATCGAGCACCCCAGCATGTCCGTGTACGCCGTTCACAGCCCTCGTCAACGGCCTGCCAAGGACGCCACCCGTGAGCCATCGATTTTAAGGTGAAGGGCAGATTCAGTAACCTGACTCCGCCAGATGGATTTGCTCCGCATATCCATCTGGAAACCTTCCGTTGAAGTAGTTTTGGTAAGGGGCGAAAATACTGGTTAGCTGATTGGCCTATGTTGGTGATAGACGGGCCAAATCCACCAATCAGATCAACGAAGCATATGACGTACCGTAACTCTTGACGAAACCAGTCGGGAGAAGAGCAAAAACATCTTTTCCTCTGAAAAAGCAGTGTTTTGCTCTTCTTTCAGTGAAGAAATACTCCGTCATTCCGATAAAACTTGCTCGATAGCCACGCTGATGCTAGTTTCATCCGCTGAAGCCGCCATGTTCTTTAGACTGAACTGTCGCGCTTCTCGTTGCGTCACACCTCAACCCGCCTCAAAACCAACGCTGATTGGACGTTCGTTTGGTGAACTGCTCCCAAATTTTCTTTAACGGAAAGTATCCAGACTGATCTGCGAGTGAAACCTTGAAAGCTCGCGAGATCAGGATGGTCTCACAAGGCTACAGATTCAGAGTTTTTGTATTGTTATATAACATTCATTATTGTGTTATATAAGAATCTGACAGATTCTGTTTGGCTTTGCAGATCTGAAGTTCAGCGTCGGCAGAGTCACCCTTCTGGATGCTACGCAGCCGCTCTGGTCGCTGCTCACGCAGGGTTTCTGGAGCAGACCAAGAACGTCCGTCTGGCTCAGCGCATCCGTGACAATGTGGAGCGCCAGCAGCTGTCCCGCAACGCCCTTCGCCGCCTCAACCTGTTGCGCGAAGGCGGAACCAGACAGGCCAAAGCCACCGGAGGCTATGTTCACCAGCCGGGACAGAGGCAGTACAACTACTGAAACGGTCCCCACTGCACTCCCCCGTCCTCCCCCGCACCTCGCTGGGAGAATTCGCCAGAAGGAACGGAGTCCTTTAGAATCAATGCCATAGGTCACTTTACTTCACGGCAGGTTCCGCTCGACCTGAATGTGTCTGCATCACATCACGCGTTTCCTATATAAGCTCCATCTGTTATGTTATACGTCATGAAGGTTGAACAACCAAGTGTTTTGTTATAGTGAGCATGTTGTTGTAGTGCTCTGTTTTGAGCATGTGTAGGCAGCTTGATGCTTTCATTGATTTATTTTTTTGAAGCCATACTAATTTCAATCACATCAGTGATGAAATCATCAGCAGCACTTTTATGGTTAGGAAGGAACCTGCCTGTGACTCTGTAGATCAGTGCTTTCTTCCTCTTTGTTTTTTTTTTCCTCTTTAAAAAAGTATACTGGGTTTATTATCACTAAAAGCCTTGTTTCCATTTCAAAATATATAAAATATATTTAAAAAAACTTCCAAAATATTTTCAAAAGAAAAAAATATCGAATATATTACATATCAGTATGAAGTTGGTGAGTGTGTGTATTGGCATAGATATGTACAGTATGTAAGCAGTTTTTTCCTATTTTTAGTGATTGATTTGATGTATGACTGTGTAGTGCTAATTTTCCAACCAACAACGACAAAAAAAAAAACACATCAGGTGTTGAAATGTTATTTTTCATGTTTGCTCTATATCTGCAGTACATGTCTCAGGGTCATCACTGTTCACCTTTGCTTTTTGCTAAGAATGCAGATTACTTGCAGGTGGTAAACTGTCTCTGTACATACTAGAAAACCTCGAACTTTGTAAATGTCTATGTTACCTTGTGGAAATATTTGTAATTGATGTAAATCTCTAACATGACGTGCATCTCACACTTTGAATGAAAGCAAAACGCTTGCTCCTCCGAGGACTGTGAAACAAACTCTCTCTCTCTTAATTGACTGTTAAAAACGTTGACGACGGAGTGAAACTGTTAGCATTTGAATTGTTATCAATGTAGTGAGTTTTTGTGTAATATGCCTTTTTCATGTTTTGTTTAGTTACACGTTGCATATTGCTGAGCGAAATATTTAAAGTAGCAAAGAACTTACTCCTTATTCCTTTATCGCTCGAAACCTGGTGTTGTAAATTTCCTGTTAATCTGCCAAGGTAAAATGTCTCCTCTAAATGAATTCAACTGAATTCATTAACTTTGACATTCAGCCGAATGCATTTCATATGCATGAGCAACTCAAGGAAAACAACTACAGCTTCTCTACTTTTCTTTAGCTTGCTGCGTCGAGCAGTATATTGCATTTTCTGACATTTCTTTCTGTGGACGAAGGGAATGGAAGGGACGGAAGGTTCTCTTCATATTCCTCGAGAAATACTGGAGAGGGCCTCTTTCCCTATGTCAGTAGACTTTTGGTATTCACAACAGGGATTTCATTTTGCCTTGAAATGCATTTGGGGATCATGTGCCTTCCAGTTGAACAGTATGATAATGCATCCGTGAAGAACTTGAAATTTGTCCAAAGGGACACAAACAAATGTAATTTTACTACGCACAGAGGATTACCTTATCTCTGTGAGCCACTTGCTCTGTCAACTTTTTACACGAAATGTAGCAAATGTTTTCTGTGTTTAATGTGTGAAGAATATTTTCTGTGGCATTGCTAAGTTTTAGACTATGCTTTGGTTGATTTTTAGTTTACTGGAATAATACAGCACTTTGCCAAAAGTGTAGGGTTTTAGCATTGTTTATTTATCTTTTTCTTGAACTTAAATGTTTTGGATACATGTCATACACAAACTGTTTTATATGGGTAGTATAATTTGCAAATAAATTGTTCATTTCATATGTCTTGAAACCTATTTGTCAGTATGTATACTCTCTCTTCTCAATAAATGTTTTAATACAAATTGACGTTTTCTTCCTTTTCTATTTGTAAAACGAAATGTTCAAATATAATGTTTAATGCCGGCCTTATAGACTAGGTAGGTGTTTGCATGTTCTGGCATCATATGCGCAAGTTATACTGTAACCACCTCACCAACTTTTAATGAAAGCTTTCCACACCAGAGCGTTTCAAGAACCCATTCCAAGCTGTAACTCAACCCAACTAATCTCTCAAGAATCCCAAGCCATGATTAGTGCAAGCTTATTCATTGTACCAGTGTGGTATTAGCCTTAATAATACAGATTTATAACTGCATCCATTTAATAGTGCCATTCTCGTTCTTCTGCTCTATGGTTTCATGCATCCCAAAATGGAAATGTATGAGTTTCCTCTAGTGCCAAGTGTCTTGTAGCTTGTACAGAAATCTTTTTTCATAATGTCGAAGCTTATGGAGGCTTTTGCAAACTGAAGATCTGAAAAGATTAACCTATTTTTTTTAATTAACAATGTATTTCAATTAATAATTGATTTTATTTGGTTAGGGGGGAAAATAATAATTTTCAGAAAATTAAAATGCCTATTAAAATAATTGTGACGGTGGTGGTAGTTAGGTAGGTTATAGTTTTGTGTACTGGTTGAATTGTCTGGAAAGTCCTCTCACGTGAATACACCAGAAATTCAGAATTTATAGTTTTCTAAATGTTGACTTAACATAGATTATTAGGTATCTTTGCAATTTGGAGACATTAACCTCCTCAGACCCGAGTTTTGGTTTTGCATGCATTTTAGATTTCTTCTAGCTTTTTGGGGTTAGGAGGGACCAATACATATAATAACCAGATATTTTTTTTGAACATGAAGCACTTTTTGAAAAAAATGATGTCCACATATGTGGACACCGGGTCTGAATTCACATAAAAAAAATCAAGACACCATTGTGTAACAGTGCAAAGCTCTTTTATTTACAGCCTGAGCCCGGCTGAACATTTTGGAAATCTCTGGAAATGAGATTATGAGGAAAATAAAATAAAAATCAATGTAAAATTATTTCACACACATGCAATGTCAATATATAGCCTACTGTTATAAACTATTGCAATTGATGTTTTCTAACAAATTCTTCCCTAACTAAGTTTTTGCCAAATTTTTCAATCTTATGCGTGACTGTGTGAGTAAGCATAGTGTGTGCCAGTGAGTGAGCATGTGTGTGTACGCAAGTGAGTGCGCTATTGCGAGTGAGCAAGAGAGTGTGTGTGTGGGCGCGATCGCGAGTGAACAAGAGTGTGTGTGTGTGTGTGTGTGTGTGTGTGTGTGTGTGTGTGTGTGGGCGCGATCGCGAGTGAGCAAGAGAGTGTGTGTGTGTGGGCGCGATCGCGAGTGAGCAAGAGAGTGTGTGTGTGTGGGCGCGATCGCGAGTGAGCAAGAGAGTGTGTGTGTTGGTATGTGTGTGTGTAACGGAGGCCAGCTAGTAGTTGCTGTGCGAGTAAACCTCACTCCCCGATCTCAATAGGCGCTCTAGCGACAGACGCTAGAGGCTGCAGTCTTTAGCCTCCTTGTTAGCGCGCCTGACTCTCATGCCGGAGACCCGGGTTCGAGGCCCGCTCGGAGCGGGGCGAGTAGGACCCGGGTGTGAGGGGTCTCATTGGTGCCGTGACCCGGATGAGAGTGAGGTTTAGGGGGGTGAGTGTAACGGAGGCCAGCTAGTAGTTGCTGTGCGAGTAAACCTCACTCCCCGATCTCAATAGGCGCTCTAGCGACAGACGCTAGAGGCTGCAGTCTTTAGCCTCCTTGTTAGACTCTCATGCCGGAGACCCGGGTTCGAGGCCCGCTCGGAGCGGGGCGAGTAGGACCCGGGTGTGAGGGGTTACATGTGCGCGATCGCGAGCAAGAGAGAGAGTGTGTGTGTGTGTGTGCGTGCAATCGCGAGTGAGCAAAAGTGTGTGTGTGTGTGTGTGTGTGTGTGTGTGTGTGTGTTTGCGATCGCGAGTGATCAAGTGAGTGAGCAATTGTGTGTGTGTGTGTGTGTGTGTGTGTGTGTGCGCGCGCGATCGCGAGCAACCGAGTGAGCAAGTGAGAGAGAGAGTGTGTAATGTGTATGTGTGTGTGCGCGCGATCGCGAGCATTCGAGTGAGCAAGTGTGTGTGTGTGTGTGTGTGTGCTCGCAATCTTGTGATCGTGAGTGCGCTTTTGCTAACATTTGTATACAGTTTCAACTAAAAGAAGTCCCGTTGTCCACGTATGTGGACATCAACTTTAGCAGCATAGGAAATCTTTAATATTTCAAAAGTTGGTCAAATGTGCATGCCATTTTAATCATACAACACTATTATGCATAACTTAACAAGAATCAACATTGAAATGTTATTAGATTTTTTACCTTGTGGACGTTTTGGTCTGGAGTGGCTGAGTGACATGTGGGCTGTTTTCTCCGCCATTTTGAAATTATTCATGTTAAAAAAAATTATCTCCTGATGCCACCAGATGGCAGTGTAAGTGTCCTCGTTTGTGAAAAATCTGTTCCAGTTACACAGAATGAAGTATTATGCTGCCCACAACCAAAAATGTGATGTCCACATATGTGGACACCAGGACTCAGGAGGTTAATGAAGTAACGTTATATGAAGAAGTTATTCATTTTATATAGCTGCACTTTCTTCACCCCGGATGTGACGTATTTTAACATACACAAAAGGTTGAGCGGGATGACTGTTAATGAATTCGCGCCGCTTTCGCCTCTAAAAAACTATTTTTGGGGGATTTTGATCTCTCGAAAGGTTGATGGAAAGCAGCATTGCTTATTCAAGTACGACAGCTAACGTGTTGATTTTATATGAACAGATTTGACTCTTTTCTGAGTGTTTTATTTTTTGTTTCTCAGGCCGGAACCCTGCAGTAACGTTATACTAGTACGTGTGTTCGTTTAATTTTATGGTTGGAACAAAACAAAGTAACCAGGGAGTAAAATACATAGAAATTCCTTGTCAGGAAAAAATGGTATATCGTGACAGAATTATAATTTCCTTGAAACCAACAGAAAAAACCCTAGTTGATACATTTACACCCATGATTGTGAAATGAAAGTTATATTAGAATAGGATTGATGCTAAAAAAATACATTTCTACACGCTTTGCATTGCCTGTCAGAAGGGCTGGAATCTCTTCTCATCGGTTTGTTTACAAGAGCACGTTGTTTCTCGTGGAATAACGATGATTGGTCAGACCGAATCAAATCCCCGCCCACGAGGAGCTGTCAAACTAGGAAGCGTCTCCTTCGACTAAAATAAGTATCATAATTTCACATTAATGCAATGTTTAACATACAGACCCACTCGCATATGATGCATAAGGTCCTCGGGCCCCGGATTCGCTTAACCGGGAAAGCGCGTTTTTTACATATTTAAACAAAAGGTCGGCGCGGACAAAAGCAAGTCTGCAAACCACATACATACATTCCCGTAGGTTTCTCAATAACGATCAACATAATCATTTCTAAATCAACGCGGGCGTTTTTTTAACAATACACATCAGGCCAACTGATCATTTTTAGCTCGAACAAACAAAGCTATATATAGTTTTTTGGGTTGTTTTTAAAAGCTGAAAAGAGCGCCACGCATGCGCAGTAGCCGCAAACCTCTTGACTATATATTGCTTGGCGCCATTCATTCATTCATTCGCACTGAACTCTGCGGTAAGGACACTTACTTTAGTCTTCTTTCACCTATTATATCTCTTACTTTAACCTTACTTCTTCAAAATCGCGTTAGAATCATGTTTTAGCAGGAACCGTGCTGTTGTTTTGTGTTACTGTTGCTTTAAAACGGACTTTTGAGCCTTTTAAACCAGACATCTATCTGCGAATAGATGAAGATTCCTGCGGGACCCTTTGAAAGCAGCTGTATTTAGCTTTATTATTTAGGAAAAAGGGACAATTCATATTTTCAGAACCATCTCATAGCCAAATGTTTCTTGTAATGTCGAGGTCGGAGGGGGATGTTGCTGAAAACTAGCCAGCTTTGCTAGGCGCCAGATTAGATAGTACGTGGACGTGTCCTTGTAAACTCCTTTCATAAATTAAGAAATTCAGTGATATTGTTAAGAGTCGTATGCATTTTCTAGACACTAAGGAGTTCCTTCAACAGTATTCTCGGTTAAACTGGTGTTTAATGCGCTTTAAATAGCTATTAGATGGGTTTTTGTGGGGGCAGCTGCAGACTCCCGCTTCATGTAAATTGGCGGGGACTGTCCTTTCATAAACTTACAGAACTGGATCAAGTATTTCTGGTTTCTGTAAAAACATTAAATGATAAAACTACTGCTTGTGCTGACTTAACATTTACTCTTAATGCCCTTTCGATTTTTAACTGTTTGGCTTTTAGTTCGTATGAATTATGGAAGTATGATAGACTTCTGGTCATGTTTGTAAGCTAGCTACTTCCCTCCAGTCAAATGGCTTAACGTTATTGTTAAGGCTTTTTTGTCTAAAGTATTTATTTTAAACCCTTTCCTAATTATATTTTAATCGTGTCGTGCTTTATAGACGACATGTAGTTACGTCGTTATAATTCGTTAACTGTTACTTGTGGTTAATTAACTTACATTGTGACTTAACATTGTATGTTTGTGGTTTACAGGAGGAAATCACACCATTTGTTTGGAAAATGTCAAGACGCAGGTAAGAACTATTTGTCGAATCAATATTTTATTTACGCTAACCCTAAATAAACGCCAATACTTATTTTGTATCACTTCTGTATTACAATAGCAGTCGCCACACATTACAAGAAAGAAATGAAAACGCACCAGAACAAAACAAACCGCAGAGGAAAAGAAAAGGCGAGGTGAGATATTGCCATTAATTTGACATAATATGTGACTAATAATTGTATAATCTTCTTGAAATGTACGCAAACATTTAAACATCCAAACCTTATTTTCAGCAGTGCAATAGAAGAATCCCGTCAGCAGCTAAGAAACAAAATTATGAAATTCAGGTGAGCTAATTTTGTATTATCATTTGTAAAATGTATATTTGTAACGTTACGTGATTTATATTATTCATCCAGAGTTAAAAGAGCCAAACTAATTGTTTGTTTTTTTGTTAGCAATGTTAGTTTGTTAGCATATAGCCTATGTTAGTGTTCAGTTTATTATGCACTAGTTCAGTCATGCGCAGTAATGGTCTCACTAGGATAATCAGCGCGCCAGACCCTCCCGCGTTTATTCCCTTTATTCACCAGATATGGGAGGGGCTGGGGGGTTAGTATAGTATTTGTTATCTTAAGTATTAGCTTTGTTTTCAAGCTGCTATATTAATACATGTTCAGAAACATTCAATGGTGGTATTTGATACCTGAAAGGATATTCCTGTGCAGCAATACAGACTATAATAAACTATACACTATGCACATTATAAGTGTTTTAATGTTCTAATACTCTGTTCTTATTCATGCCTCATGTAAGTGTATTTGGTTGAGCCTTTTATTATATAACCCAAGTAGTAACAGCATATTTTTCTTTGTCTAGAACCGTTGTTTTGAAGGCGATAATAATCCCAGTGTCTTAATCGAGACTCCTCAGAAGGAGACTCATCAGGAGAGCAGTAATCTCTCTGGTTTTAAGCGCTTCAGATTCAAGAACCTCTTTGTGAAGCCCTCTCCACTGCCATGCCTCAGGTAGGACCTGATCACAGCATCTCATGCTTTGAAAAGTGAAAGTAAATGCTTATAATAAATGTTTTTTTTTTATATAATAATGCATAATGAAACGAACTTGACAACATTACCCATTTTTTTCACTAACTAATCCAAAATCACTGACAACTATTTGGCTTGATTTGCTTATCAGCACTTGAAACATTTCCCGAGGCATTCATTGTTCGTTTATTACCAGCAGGATAAATTTGTGATATCCAGAACGCATTTAATTAAGTTAAATACTATTCAGTGCTTTCTCTCTGGTTTAATTTACTGTTGTCCTGACAGTTGGGCCAGTTCAGATGATGTGTGGATAAAGATGCTGAACAAGGAGCTGAAGTATGTACATGACAAGGGCTTCATCCAGCAACATCCAGCCCTGCAGCCCAAAATGAGGTCTATTCTACTGGACTGGCTCATAGAGGTAAGTTTGTTTTCATCCACATTTCTAAATTATAAGTTTTTGTTCTAGTAATCCAAATGTTTAATATGATCTTAAATTCTTTCTGTGAAGGTCAGCGAAGTTTATACTCTGCACCGAGAGACGTTTTACTTGGCTCAGGACATCTTTGATCGCTTCATGCTCACTCAGAAAGACACTGGCAAAGATCAACTGCAGCTCATCGGCATAACATCACTCTTCATAGCCTCAAAGATAGAGGTACTTAAACTTTGGAGACTTCGTTTTGACGGTGTTAATGCATTTTGTTTGACATTAAAGTCATCTGAAGAACATCACAGGTCTCACAAATATCTGTTTGACACAGGAGATTTACCCGCCAAAGCTGCAGGAGTTTGCTTACGTGACGGACGGGGCCTGTAATGAGGAGGAGATTCTTTCTAAAGAGCTTGTCATATTGAAGGCATTAAATTGGGACCTCTGTCCTGAGACGGTCATCTCATGGTTGAAACTCTACTCTCAAGTGGACTCTTTGAAGGATGACGCCACTTTCCTCATTCCTCAGTTCTCACAGGAAACCTACATCCAAATCACACAGGTGAGACTTCAGCTCCTTTGAAGTGAGTATGTATATCGTTGCTTCGATATATATCTTGTCGCCCCTGCTGACTCTTGAATCCTCTCTGCAGTTGTTGGATCTTTGCATTTTGGACATTAATTCTTTGGATTACCAGTATGGAGTCCTCGCTGCTGCTGCATTTAGTCACTTTACGTCTTTTGAAACGGTCCATAAAGTATCAGGTGAGCTTTCTGATCTTGGATGAGCTTTAACGATGGAAGTTGTTGTGTCTGAACGGGGCTTAGTATTTCCTTTTTCTTTCCCACCAGGGCTCACATGGGACAGCATATCAAGCTGTGTGCGGTGGATGAACCCATTTGTGCGGACGATACGTGAATGGCCCAGGCCGCAGCTGAAGGACTTCAAAAAGGTGGCGGCAGAAGATCGACACAACACACAGACCCACGTGGACTATCTGGCCATGCTGGTCAGTTCTCATTTGCTTTGTCTCAATCAGGCTTATTTAAGATTTGACATGTTTTAACACAACCTCGCGTGTCTTTTCAGAGTGAAGCACATGATCGGCAGCAGGACAGCTTGGACCGGATGTCTCCTTTGGCTGTAGCGGGGATATTGACCCCTCCAAAAAGCACTGAGAAACCTGCTGTCTGAGGGGTTTGAGGAGAACATGGCGAAGGTAGTCTTCATTATTGCCATCACAACCCAGAGATGCGAGACCTTCTAGACCAACGCATCCAGAGACATACAGTGGTGGTACTTTTTGGGTGGTCTATAGGAAACAAATCAACGGCTGAGATGCCGTAGCTCACAAAACCTCATATGTTATGTGTGAAATTGAGGGAGAACCTAAATTTGGTTTCCCTAAGCAGTATTTGAGCACTCAAAAGTGCCTTTTATCGAAGAATGGATTAAAATCCACTTTCTGAAGCTAAAAGAGAAACCTGAATGATCTCAATCTCAGACTTAACCTGCTTACAAACTTAGAGGTTTGCACAAATGCTGCTGCTTCATGGATCATATGTTACCTTTTATGTTGTGTAAATAGGCTACGATTTAAGTTTATTGTGTGTGTATGTGTGCGCCTGTTATGAAATGTTTCGAATTTTGCCGTTAATGTGGTCCAATGTCAACCCAGTGGTGCTAAGTCTGCTTGTTAAACCAGACGACCCTGTAAGACGAGCAGAATCGGTTAGTGGTTTATTTTCTTTTGTGAACATCATTCCCGTGCTGTTATTCTCCTGCGATTGGAAGATATTCCTGTAAGACTTGACTGTTTACCCCTCAGAAGTGAGTTTAACCAAACTGAATTTAAGCAAACTGCGTATTTATTTCATATAGCTAGATTTGTATTATTTGAATTGCAAATTTTCTTTCCTCAATGCCAAAGGCATATTTAATAATTTGAGGTGCTTGCTATTTATGAATTACATGCCTTGTTTGTAGCATAGCCTGATTTAAATTTGACCTGGACTTGAGCCGATGGTGTCAGCTACATTTGTTAGAAGAACAGTGTAAAAAGTACTATGAATTGTACATAAGATGTATATGTGTACAAATAACAATGTCAAGATTCTGTAATTTACAATGTGAAGTTATTAAAAAAACTGAAAGAAAAAGAGCCGTCTTCTTTGAGCTTAAACGAAGTGGTGGGTTAATTTTAAAAAAAGTGTCACGTGATCCTTCAGAGATCATTCTAATATGCTGATTTGCTGCTCATGAAATGTTTCTTGTTGAAAGCCTTTTAATGTAATAGGCTTAATATTTAGGTCAACATCATTATTCATTTTGTTTTTAGGATTATTTAATGAATAGGAAGTTCAAATGAACAGCATTTATTTGAAATTATGACTATTTTACTGGTCCCAGTCTATAAATATATAGCCTATATAAACAAAAAATCCAGAGCCAATCACATACCAGAAAGGTTTCAAGGCCCATCTATATATAAGCATTCATTTTACGCGTATGCCACATTTAACTAAACATTCAATTGTATTAGATTAAATATCAGAAAATAAATGCACAAATATTTAAATATAATTTGTAATGCTTTTTTAAGTAATTGCCATAAATTTGCAGTGAATTAATAGATTTTAAGTGGCCTTTAAGTGTCTAAATTGTAAGCAGATTTACATTGAGAATTTCATATAATATTTGTATTATTAATACAATAATATTAATATTTGTACCCATATTAGAAATGCACAAACATTGCTACCTGATCTAACATGAAGCCATTTTGTCACCTCTTCACTGTATGGGATGTGAGTATCATGACATGGGGGAGCTCATGTACCTTTTGGTGGAGTGACAAAGGACGCGCACTAAGACAAACAAATTTGAATTGCAAAGTGTCCTAATAGGGCGTTGAGGTGCTGTTGTGACGTCTGAGTCCCCTAAAAAGCCATTGGAGTTGTTGCTGTTTTCACCTCCAGATCAACTTTAGAGGAAAGACGATAAAGACAAACTCCTTTTGATATACAATGTGTGGAGGCTCTTTGTCAGGAAACTGTAACAGCAGCTCAAGTTTGAGTATTTGCAGGAGGCGTTTAGTTCTATGACAAAGAGTTTTTCTTAATGTTAAAGTTAGATAAGGCATTGGTCTCTTGCCATGTTGTTATAAATTACACTCATTTGATAAATGTTATTGCAGTGGTCAGCTGGTCTCTATATTGAGGTGTTTGCCTGACATGTGGCGGGAGATGAAGACATGGTGTTGCTACTTTCCTTACAATGCCTCTGTTGTGCGAGTTATTGTGTAGTTCTGGGGAACGACTGTCCCCTCCTTGTTAAGCTTGCTACCCCTGAACTACCAACCCCCTGCAAGACCCACTGAGACAAAGAACCCACTCCAAACACATGCTTTTACTTTTAATGATGCGTGTCCCACATACCGCTGCATTATGGTGAACTACAGACAGATGGAGCCAGCAAATAATAAAAAATTATATATTTATATATCTATTATATATACAAATTTATATGTAAAAAATAATTGTATATATATATATATAATAACAATATATATATATATATATATATATATATATATAAAACAATAAATACAAATAATACATTTTTTAATATATATTAAAAAATGCATTGTAAGCAAAGTGTATTTCCTTACAATATATTTTTAATATTAAAAATTAACATTTATAAAAAATAATTGTATATATATATATAATTGTATATATATTATAACAATATATATATATATATATATCCTTTTTTCCCAAAATAAGTTTAACAGATACTGAAAAGGGTTTAAACAATGTTTTTCATACAGGTTCACTGAACCCTAAAGAATTATTGCAATGCTGCTATAATGGAAGAGTCCTTAAGAAGACACTAACAGTTTACAAGCAATAGACACAGAAGGTCACAGATCCAATAACTCAGGACATTAAACAGACCTTTCCAACGACTAGGGAAAAACACGAGATGAAAGATGCCCAGGATCACCTGTGTGAACATGCCATAGTCCTGTAGGACTGCAGATGTGACCAGAGCAATAAACTGCAATGTCCGTAATATGAGACACCTGACCTGAGACAGAGCTACAGGAAGAACAGCTGATCATCCTTGCAGTGCCAAACCATGTGAAGGCTATATGTCCATACAGACGTGTCCAAGAACTTGTTAGATGCACTAGTACTGGCCACAACAGATACTAACTTCTACTTTTAAATTTCAATGAATCTTTTTGTGTTCATACAAATATTTACACTTGTTACGAAGTTAGCAAAAAGCAGTTTAAAGTGAGAGGACGCTTTTTTCGCCGCACGACACCCAGTATAGTGACCAAATAAAAAAAATGATGTTTTATATACAAGGTTCAAGAGGAAAACGGTCTAATGATCAAACAATCAAATCACTCCAACCAGCTGTCAGCAAACAATAATCAACAGGTCAACTCAATCAGCACGAAATCCATAAATATATGCAGTCGACTCACCCATCAGTTTTCAGCATCCGTCCACGACTCCATCTCCGCACACTTGACTGTTATCTTCCTAACCAGAGTTTCGGTGGGAGTACTCGTGGTTCGGCCCAACTTCAGAGCTCGGAGCAAAACATTGACTATCTGCCAAAAAATATGGTTGCATTCAGATCGAAGCTTCGAGAAGCAATGAAACAGTTGAATCAAATGAATCAATTCGAAACCCAAATCAACGGCGACACCTAGTGGTCACTTTCAGGTATTGATCTAAAACAACCTTGACAATGAGCCATTATTAAACCACTAAAAATAAATAAATTATATATATATATATAAAGAGAGAGAGAGAGAACATAAGAAAATTAAATATATATATATATATATATATATATATATATATATATATATATATATATATATATATATATATATATATAACTAAAAAATAACTACAATAATAAAATATATATATATATATATATAATTTTTTTATTATTATTTTTAGTGTTGTAGTTATTTTTCTAATATGTGAAGCTTGTAACCGTAGGCTCCTCACTGTGCAGAATGTTATTTTTCCGCAATGTCTCACTTTTTTAGAGATTCTTATAAAAAATATTTATTTATCTTCTTTTGAAGGACTCAGCCTACTTTTTTTAACAGATAATTTATTCAAGTCTTTGAAAAAATTATCTCACAAAAAACGCCGAAATCGAGGGAACACTGACGCCACCTGTCGAAACACTCAGAAGCTTCATTTAGCCGTAGTCACGTGACATGGTTGTTTTGAATCACGCTTCGTTCGGATCAGTGTTTCGAAACATCTGCGCTTCGGGATCTTGCAAAGCTTCGGAACCACAGTTTCGCTTCAGCCATCCCTAGCATTTTACAAGACCCCTGACCGTGTCCTGTGGGATCACCAAAACATTAGCAGCAGGTCCTTCATGTTCACGTTTTAGCAATGGATTAGATTTGTTCATCAAGTAGCCAACATCCCACATGTTCAATCAGATCCACACCTCTTCATGTTCCTCATATCATTCCCGAACAATGTGTGCAGTGTGGCAAGGAGTTATCCCTTTTCTTTTACTGTTAACGTTAAGTTTTTTTTTTTTACTGTAAAGTTATTCTTTTACTGTCTATGAGTTATCCTGCTAAAAGAGTCCACCGCCATCAGGCAATACCCATTATCACAAAGGTCTGCAATCCTGGTTTGGATCACTGTTGGTATTCTCAGCAGTCAGCACAGCTAATCGGAAATAACAGTAAGCCTTGCCGTTTCAGAGATACTCCCAGCGCCTTGCCATAACAATTATTTACGCCTTTGTCTGAATTGCTCAGGTGTTTACTTCTGCCCATTTCTCATGCAACATGTTTTCTACAAAATAATAAAAAGATTATTTGCTTACCGTCTAATCGACGCAGACCTTGACATGTGTGAACTTGAGATAATCAGGGAAATTTTCTTCACCTGTTGAGTGGCCATATTGTTTAAGCCCTTTTTAGCAGTCTATGGTTTAGGCTCGTGTATCGACAAATATTCGTGACAAATTGGGGAAAACTATCAAGGAACATAGGTGAGAACAGGCAGAAATTAATAGATATTACAAGGCAACAGCAAATAATGAAGTAAAACCAATCATCCTGTTATTACTGTAAGTCACCACAGGGTGGCAGTACAACATAGAGAATTTCACTGACATTGAAGCGTGAAATGTTGGATGGGGAAGAGAAAATAAAGAACCACTCTCTCACAGTTGCTCAAGGAAAACATTTGATTTATTAAAATTCATATACAAAAGGAAAAAAAAATTACGTCCCTAGAAAAAGTATTTCTGTATATACATTATTTACATGGTACAATGAGCAGCACTGGTCTGTGATGGGCTGAAAGGAACATTTCAAGTCAACTTCAAGCCATTGTGGCAATGACCTCGCTCTGTTGAGACGGTTTACAGGAGGCATGAAGTGGCATTGCCTTGGCCTCTGACCTTTCATTGTAAAGATTAAAACTCAATTTATGTCTCTGTATAGGTTTTGCTGAGCATTTTATAGAGGGCTAACCTAACTGATAAATCAATCTTATGGCTCATTGTTCTTACAAAATGCAGCCTGCACATTTTAGCAGACTAATATTTGTGTTTTCCCAACAATAAAAATAGAACTATACAGATCATTTGTAAGTATATTGCAATTGAAAATATTTCTAAGCTTTTAGTGATTGTATTTGCGCTGCGTCTGGCCACATTTGAACTATTAAAACAGACGTCGACACAGTGGAGCCTCGACTCGGCTACTCAGTACACGATACATTCATCTGGTGTGTTATGACACAGACGATAGTGTCGCCACGTTTCAGCACACCAGCAAATGAAATGATTGGCATCACACACTACGTCTCTCATGTGAAAAAGACAAAGACAGATCAAACCTACACAATGAATATTCATGGCAGAAGCAGATTTATACCGCCACTGACCGAAAGTAATGTAACTTATGCACTCTTCGCGTGAGCGGATTTGTGATGGCACATCAGTCACCTATGAAGTCTTTCGGTGTCTTCATGACCCTCTTTTGGCAAATTTATGTTTCCGAGTTTAAAATTCAGAAGTGGGCGTCCATCAAAAGTGCAGCTGGGTCCATTAAAACGAGTGTTTTGGTCAAGTGCAGATTTTTAAAACGATCAGTAAACCTGCTGGGAATAATGCTGCGCTCCATTCAGATGCGGATGTGGGATATATTTGCTTTCTATGACTTCTGTTGTCTCTTTCTATTACTTTTCTAGTAATTTACTAGTTTTTTAACATTTGTTCTAACTTTTTATTTTATTTTCCAGGCAAAAAAATGTTTGAAATTTTTATATTTCTAGGTTTTCCAGTACCATAAACTCTGTTCAAGTGAAGGTTTTGAGCTAGCAAGATTTTATTTAATCTTGCTAGCTCAAAACTAAACTTTATTTTTTTTATTTATTGAAAGAAATTAATACTTTTATTTAGGGAGAGTGGATTAAATTGATAAATACAGCACAGACGTTTCTAAAAAAAAATATATATAAAAGATTAACTTTCTTTTCATTAAAAAATCCTGAAAACGAATCTTTCCCATTACAGGAATAAATCACATATTAAAATAAACAGTTATTTTAAATTGTAATCAAATTTCACAATATTACTGAAGAAATGCAACCTTGGCGAGACCATTTAAAACCATTAAAAAATCGTACAGACCCTAAACTTTGAGAGCTGGTGTGTATTCACATTTTTGACGAAATCAAAGTTCTCAAAGATGGAAATCTGGCAGAAATAAAGCTAGAAATGGAACGCAGCATTAGTCACGTGTGTTCGCTACACTTCCCCTTAGTCTTGGTGAAGTCCTGATGATTCACTGGCTTTGTTCCCTATCAGAGCAAAAAAATAAATACGGTACATTTAATATTTCACTCAATAAATAAAACAAATCAGTCCTCCAACCTCAGATGCTCCTCACCCTTAAAGCTGTGTGACTACATCACAAATGAACACAAACCATTTCTTAGGACAAGTTTTTTTGTAGCGTTCAAACTGGAACCATATAAAGGCTATAAAACACTGACACAGAAACAAACGCTGGGCTTGAAGTGTCCGGGTCGTCCGATTACCGTCACTGTTCCTGGCTTTGGCTTTGCACCGTGTCCATGTATGGGACGGCCAGCTCGGGTCTGCGATAAAGCTCGCTCAGGCCTTGGAACTTGGAGCCCCAGTGCTGCAGGGAGTCGTAGCTGAAGCCCTCCTCGGAGATGGCGGACCCCAGAGAGCTGAGGCTGCCCGCGCAGGAGCCCGTTCCCTCGATGGAGTACACGTGGTAGGTGTCCATGGGGAACGCCAGGCTGTCGTTGTCGGCCTCCCAGATGATGCGCGACACGTAGCTCTTGAAGTCCATGGCGCAGTGACCGCCGCAGCTGGCGTTGTGGTGGTAGGGAAGGGTGGCTCCGTTGGTGATGTTTCCACAGGGGTGGACCTCCTCCTGAGAGCCCTGGGACGACTTGATGAGGGGGGCGGTGGTGCAGGAAGAGGACTGGGACAAGCTGGAACACAGCGGCCTCTTCAGCTCGGTGATGTCATAGGCATTCTGTTGGGCACATAGGCGACAGTTTAAATTCTGGAATAGCGCACAATTTTATTTGGCCAAAATCTAAATATAAACACACTAACATTCAACGGTTTGGGGGTGGTAAGACGTCATGAAAAAAAAGTTCAATCAAAAAATATAGTAAAACCAGTATTATTGTGAAATATTATTATTGATTATTATCTATTTTAATTTATAACAACATTTAACAACTCATTATTTAAATGGCCTGTCAGTTAAGACATAAAAAATATTTGTATTTTATTTCGCAGATGGAGCTGGATGCCACTCTCTAATTAAACCGTTTTAAAGGATGCCATTGCTGTGTTGATGCTGATGGAGGTCATTCCCCTGACCCGAGTTTAACTGAAAGTAAATCAATACTTCCCCCCGGCTGGCCTGTGTTAATGGAATACCTGGTCCTGCTCTCCTCCTCCCTCCTCGTTGTAGTTGAGGATGTTCTCCCGGATGTCCTCCCAGCTCTCGTGCTCCGCTGGGATGTGGTACACACCTCGCTTGCGGAACTTATTCCGACTGCCCTTCTGATTCCATACGGTCACTGCCACGAGCACGGCTGCGGAGGGAAGAGAGAGAGAGTTTAAAACAAGAATGATGTATCCAGTTATTAAAAATATGATTTATTATGATTATATATTAAATATATATTATATGGTTTTACTTCAAATATATTAAACAGATATAACAGAAAACAAGTCTACTTTATATTGTAATATCACATTATTTAACTGTTTTTCTGTACTTTTGATCACGGTGAGCATAAGAGACGTCTTTCAAAAGCATAACTTTGGAATGATACTGTAATTTAATATGAAACATTTCAAGTCAATAAATTATATTTAAATGATGTCATTCACAGGTTTAAATTGGATTTTGCTTGATTCAGAGGCAGAGCACGTTATCACAAACTGACGAAAGATTGTTTCCTTTGAAAACTGTGCATCTAATTAAAATCAATCTCAATAAGACTAAAAATGTGTATTGAACTAAACAGGGTCGGTTTTGATTTCACGTTGACGTCTAAGTGCAAAAGTGTGACTGCAGGCTTCAGCTCACAACAGCTCATGCCATCAACCCAGTTCACGGAAGGCAAGACTCCGCTTTTCAATTAAAGGCAGATCAATCTGAAAATAACCCATCATTTTCTGCCAAATTTAAGCCCAACCAATCCCATAACATTTTTTGTCTCAGTTGATTAGTGATTTCTTCCTGCCTGCATGCGGTAATGCTTTGAAAAAAAAAGGATTTGTGTGTGTGTGTGTGTGCTTGCGATGTGTCTGATGGGGTGTCAGAGCTGGCAGAGAGGCCTGGAGGGCAATGCCAGCCTGTCACGTCATTGTTGTACCTGTCTGAGGCGCACACACACACACACACACCTGGCCTGCCGACAGCATTCTTAATACGCTGACACAAACTGAGAGGGCTGCATCATAGTTCCACAATGATAAGGGACACTCCAACGCAACACGTTATGACAATATATGGGTGTGTGTGAGGATATCCTGATAGTTACCGAAAAAGACGAGCAGACACATGCTGATGGCTAGGATGGAGCTCGGACCGAGCGGGGCGAGACGAAGGGCTTTGATTTGGCCGATCTCACACCATTGGCCCCTGAAGCCCTCTGGACAGCGGCACTGGTAGCTCTTGGTGGAGTCAGCCAGGCAGGTGCCACCGTTTCGACATGTGGTGGGGCCGCAGGGGGAGGGGGCGCAATGCAAAAGACCTGTGACCTCATCCACCACTGCAACCTGATTGGCTGGACACCTGGAGACAGAGAGTGGACGTTGAAATAACGAAGGAGGAGTTTGACAGTTTAAAGCACGTGAGAGAGTGTTCACCTGCACTCGTGTTTCCTCCACAGGTCTGTGCAGAACAGTGGACTCAGGCAGGGTTTGGCTCTGCAGGCGTCAGAGTGGCAGCCGGGCACGACTCCATGCCGCTCCAGTACAGTACTGAACTCAGTGCCCTGACCATCCAGGGGCAAAGAGTGACCGTTCAGCCTTACATCACGCATACAGCCTGCAGAGAAGAAACAGGGTCAATGTAACGTCTTTTAACGACACTACGGTTTATATTTGTTACTATTCTTTTGAACTATTTATATATAGGTGCACTTTTTTGTTTTTACTAGGAAATATAATGATTCTCTTCTTGGACTATATAATGACTGTAATTTTGAAATGGGATCATGATTGCCTTTAGATTGCAATTATAACTGCATGACTGAATTATCTCACTCATTACACAGTAACTGACCAAATCAATTGTAAATGTTTATTAAAATATACATTGAAATTAGGGCTGTCAAACGATTAATCGTGATTAATCGCATTCAGAATAAAAGTTTGTGTTTACATAATATATGTGGGTGCACTGTGTATAATTATTTTGTATATAAATATGCATATATGCATGTAAATTTAAGAAAAAAAATATTTATATATAAAATATTTAAATTTATATATAATATAAATTATATTTAAATACAGTATATACATGAAAAATTTTCTTAAATATATACAAGCATGTGTGTATATATATATATATATACATATATATATATACAGTGCACCCACATATATTATGTAAACACAATGTTTTATTTTGGATGCAATTAATCGCGATTAATCATTTGACAGCCCTATTAAAGTACTATATTAGATTTCTTTTATGAGTTTTAAGAGTAAACTAAGAGTAAAAAGTATTTTATGCTCACCAAGGCTGCATTTATTTCAGCAAAATACAATAAAAAAGCAATATGAGATATTTTTACCATTTAAAATAACAGTTTTCTATATTAATATATTTTAAAATGTAATTTATTCCTGTAATAATAAATAAATCCAGTTTCTTATTATCAATGTTGAAAAATTTGTCCATTTTTGTGGAATCTGTGATACATTTTTTCCAGGATTTTGGATGACAAAAAAAAAGAATCAAATTTCTATTAAAAATAAATATTGTTTAACATTATACATTTATTTACTGTCTAATTTCTTAAAATCAGCATCTTACTGATCCAAAACATTTATAATATATATTGCACAACGTCAGATACTGACATTTTTATGCAACAAAATATTTGACCACAAAATGCTTAGACTGACCAATTAGAATCCAGAATTCCAGAAAGTAGTCGAATTTAAAGCTTTAATTATAAAAAGCATGAATGATAAAAACATCTGAAGAAGAAAACAAATTAATTCTCATTGGAGATAAACAAAGCAAAATAGAGAAATGTATTGGTGTGAGTTACAGAAATGAGGAAGAAACGGAAGAGAAAACCCACCCTGAAAGTCTCCCTGCGTGTTCGGAGTGGCGCTGTTTCCCAGAAACACACTGGAGGGGTGAACTATTATTTCCTTCTTCTGACCCAGGACCTCCGTGACCTCTCGTGAACCCCCGCCCTGCTCAAGTCGCAGGGTAAAGATGCTGTCATGGCGATGAAGGCTGACCAAGACCCACTGGCCGTGATTCACACGCTGGCCTGTTAGTTTGAGATGGTGAGTGCCGTCCCCTAGGTTAGCACGAACATTGAGGTACCCATCTACTATCTGAGAGACACAAAGATGAAACAGTGTTACAGTTTTAATGCATATTCACTATATTCAGACACTTAAGGGATGCTTTAAAAGAATGTTAATGCATTAGTTATCATTGCATTGGTGTGTATCATTATCACTCACCTCCAGGATAATGAACTCATTGGTGTCCCGTGAAGCCATGCTGAGCAGACTGCCCGTGGAAGAGCGTGTTCTCAGCAGGAGGTGAGCTTGGGTCCTGCGTGGACTTCCTAACCCTCTCAGCTGGTACCTCAACACACTGTCCTTCTCAAATGACCACTCAGGAAGTGCTATAACACACACAAACCATAGTAGAAATCAGAAAGATATTTGATGTTTAATATGGAGCTAATTTTGGGATCAATTACTACTTTTATTCAACAAGGATTATTTAAAGTGACAGTAAAGACATTTATAATGTTAAAACATATATTTCTTTTTCAAAGAAATTCTGTTATTTTGAGCATTCTAAGTATCTTTCTACTGTTTTCAACATTGATGATAATCATAAATGTTTCTTGAGAAGCAAATCAGAATATTAAAATTATTTCTGAAGAATCATGTGACACTGAAGACTAGTGTAATGATGCTGAAAATTCAGCTTTGACTTAATAAATTACATATTAACAGAAGAGTTATTTTAAATTATAATAATGTTTTACAATATTACTGTTTTTACTGATTTTTTTGATCAATAAATGCAGCCTTGGTGACAAATGGTGAGCACAAGGGAAGATAATGTATGGACCAGTATTTTGGGCCAATGAAATGTCTTGCTGCACATTACTTTATATGAGTGTGGAATTCTTGTATAACAGTCACTGTCATCAAATATAGCCCATCAAGTGATACATGTTGTATTGGCTTGCCTTTGTCACACTTGTGCCCGCTGTATCCAGGATGGCAATCACAGCTGAAGGAGCCCCATTCCCCTAAGCATTTCCCATGAATCCCACAGGAGGGTCCTCCAGCAGTCAGACACACACCATCCGTTAGGGCACATCCTGGGGCACTGTTCTCGCTCTCTGCTGGACTGTTGAGGTCGTACACCTGACAGAAAACAGACACGCGCAAACACAGAAAGGCCTGAGTCAGCACAATGCTGAACCTCATTGATCCGTATCGACTCGCTGTCAGAAAGTGGCTCAGGTGAACGACATAGCAAATGATTGAGGATTGGAACCCGAAACACATTCGGTCTGAAATGTGTAACACTTACATAATCCAAATATACTCATAAAGCTTCATTCACAAAACGTGAGTATAATGAATTTCTGTGCTAATTTACATACAGTAATGGATATGTGACAAAAAGTGCTTTTTACTCATTATTTGCGAAAGAATTCATATTGTTTGTTTTATGAATGAAGGCCAACTGTCAATAATAGAGAGCATTCCGTAATCATTTTTTAAATAGAGGTATCTACACTGTTCTATTTTACTAATTATCCATTCAAATAGTATCAGTGCATACCAGATATACCTAAAATAGTATGCTGAAAATAGAAAGCCAATTTTTTTTTTCAATTTTTTTTTTTGAAATATGTATTTCCGTGTGAGTTTTTGGGTAGTATTTCCCTCAGTCACGTGATTAATGAAAGAAAAGGAGTTTGTAATAATTCATTTTTAACTTTTTCACTTGAGGAAAAATGCAGATGAATCTGAGGATGAACCTTCCACAGTTAAGCAGGCAACTTATTTTAAATATGAATGTATTCTTAGGTAATGATTTTAGCTAAAGTGCAAGTATGCAAACTAGGATGCAATATTTTTTTTTTTTTTAAGTTATATTTTGATTCAGGCAAGACTCCCCCCAGAAAGCTAAGCTATATGTACTATACTATACTATACTATACTATACTATACTATACTATACTATAAGCAAAGCGGCATCTAGAAAAATAATCAAATTAATCACACTAGTTTTACCTGACTGTCCACCACAAGATTCCTCATACATCCCACAAATCCTTTGTAATTGGGGTGTAATTTACGGGGTGAGTGTGTCTCTTTAACCCCACCCAACTGAAGAGGCTGGTAGATGTCCAAAAACCTGAAGAGAAAAGAACATATGTGCATTTAGTTCACATCATAACCAGGAACAATGATTTTCAACTTGCTATCGCTAGTCAGAGGCATCTGGTTTTCTAGAGAGCATTTTATTTGACAAATATTGGTATATTCCTGAGTGAAAGATAAGTTAACCAAAATTATTAGTCTGTTGTCCTGGAAACACCCAAGCATAGACAGGTTTCAAATATGAGGCCATGACACTCTGATCAAAAATCCACAAAACTTTAGTTCCCTTTCGAATGGAATTTGGCACTGTGTCAAGATGTTGACGCCATGGGATTGGTTCTGTGTGACCGGTGTCTGAAACACATGTGAAAACATGCCAATCTTGATTAGCTGACATGAGATCAGGTGATTTAGCGTAGCAATTCCATAAAAGGGCACTTGCATCCCGGAATCCCTTAGATTGTAATTGTAGTATCCCGGCTCATATCACTGGGTAAACTGGGTTACATACGTAATCTGAGACGTTTTAATTTCATGGGTTCTTTAATAAACTTGGCTTTTAACAAATTTAGCAATTATGAACCTGCATGCGAATGGTCAAAGCTGATCTTTTCCCAGGGTTTTTCCTCAAACTATTTGATATATTAAGATCAAATGTATTTATAGCAGCATGTTTTTACCTTTCACTGCCTGGCGTCTCTCCGGAGGCCTTGCACACCGACTGATCAGTCTCAGACATCTCTACTCCCAAGCCTTCCACCTCATTCACCATGGCACCAGAGCAGTAGTCCAGAATCATCTGTACAGTCTACACGAAAACATCCAAACTTGAATGATTGTACTACAAGGCAAAGTGTTACACCACATCAGAGTGCAAGAGAGGTCACGTTTTATAATGGAGTCTGCTTAACCCAATGAGAACCTCAGATCTACGTCATGATATGGACACTCTGACAGCTTCACATCTCAATGAAATTGAGGTGGGATTGAGAACATTATGAAGTTAAACAAAAATTCCTCGGGGAATGACAACAGCCCAGTGTCTCATTCTGGTCGTGTGCATTTTCAATCTATGCTTATACCTTGCCATCGTTGATGATGTCGAGGTGATGCCAGCGCCGGTCCATGACAGTTGCTGTCGTGGGCAGCTGCAGTGTCAGAGTCCCAGAGCCGTGATTCACACTCAGCACAGGAACTCCATTTTTCAGCTCTATTGAATGTAACAGAAATATGGAATTTCATTAGAAGACACACAGAATATTGACATGAGCACCATCCCTGTTTAAAAGTTTGGGGACGGTATGATTTTTTTTGTCTTGTGCTCACCAAGGCTGAATTTATCTAATAAAAAGGCAGTAAAACCAGTAATATTGTGAAACATTATTACAATTTGAAATAACTATTTGGAAAAGTCCTATATCTCTGTGACGGCAAAGCTACATTTTCAGCAGCCATTGCTTCAGTTTCCCGTGATCCTTAAGAAATCATTCTAATGATGTCAAATAAGTAATATTTTTGTGGAAACCTTGACATATTTATTTCAGAATTCATTGATGAAAAGAAAGGTCAAAATAGCATTTATTTGAAATAGATATATATATTTTTTTTACAATATAGAAATCTTTACTCTGACTTTTGATACTTTTAAGGCATCCTTGCTATTAATAAGACTATATAAAAGACAAAAAAGTTACATGAGCAGTGTAACTCGACCTAGGACGGTGACACAAAATAAAACAGACTTTTTTTAAGCGTGTAAAATGGATAACTATATTGTATGGCGGAATACAACAGCAAGCGCTTGGGAGCGCTTCGACTGGGCTTAGTAATATCATCATCACTATCCACTTTACACGCTTAGAAAAGGGCAACTTTTTATTTTGTGTCACCATTCTTGGTCGAGTTACACTACTCGTGTAACTAAATAGGGAAAACGTGGAGGTGTTTGGTCGCTTCTCTGCTTGGCCCATATTGAATGAACTGGGCTAAGCTAAGTGCTATCAACATATCGAGTGCGGGTGAACGCACTGAGATGACAGAGGTATGTATCAACTCGTCTTAGTTAAGGGAATAACATAGTTTAATATGAAAAAATGGTGCAGTATCCCTTTAACAACAAGTTTTCAAATTTATCACAGGGAAGCATAAGACACCGGTACAGCAAATGCATGTGACATGAAAATCTAATGCAGTTTTATGCCCCCTCAGATTAGTTTTGACCCCCAGCAGTAAAAAATGCTTATTCGTAATCAATTTGTAGTTAGTTTGAAATTGCTGTCACTGCACTGGAGGGTTTTGGCCCCAGTTCAATAAAAACATGTACCAAACTGATGATGCAAGCTTATGCAAGGCCACGGGAGGGTCGTTTTCTGAAATCATACGACCAGTTGCATAATACAGTATTGGACAGGTGGCACAGAATCTGAATATGTGACCTTCACCGGTGACCTCGTGTCAAGATCAATTCTGACCCAAACCCCACTCTCACCACAGCTGACCACACACATTTACAAACATCTATCATTAATGTCTCACTTCGGATTGTGCTTGTTGCCATTAATCGATTTTAGTCACACAGTTAATTGGTAGACAAAATTAATCTCAAGCAGTGGTAACAAGAGAATCTTAAATCTTAATGGTACTATGAAGGTTTTTCCATGAAAACAAAAGAATTGAAAATCTCTAGGAATTGAAATAAAGCTGAAATAAAATTCTATATATATATATATATATATAGAGAGAGAGAGAGAGAATAGAATATAGAATATATATATTTAGAATTGTTGCTCTGGCAACTAAATGATATAAGTACCAAAATTACTTAAAACTTAAATAAAAATAAATTAAAGCAATCCAGAAATATATATATATAAAACTCTAAAAAATCCTAAAAAAAAATAATAATAAATACTATAATCGTACATAAATAATACTTAAATTACACTTTATATTCTAAAGTAACACCTGACAATGTAACACCAACAACGTGACAATTTGCCTTACATACCCAGAGCAATAAAGTCCTCTTTTTCTCTGGGCTGCGGTGTTCCTATTGGGCCGTTGTAGAACAGCAGGCCATTGGCTGCCTCTGTAATGAACTCTAGAGAGATGTGGCTCTGGAAGCAAGGCCTTATGGGAGGGAACCAAGCATAGCCATTGCCGAGGAAACTGTGTTTGGTTTGCTGACATTCTGGCCCATCAAACATAGGGGGACATTTACACCTGCAACAGAGCAGTAGACCAAATGTGAAATGGGATTATATGATTAAACAATGTTTATCCTATCATATAGCGAAAAAGCAGTGATTAACAAGACTTGAGTGCTAGAATGCTAGTTTTACCTGTAGCCTAGTTCACTATCCACACAGGAGCCTCCGTTCAGGCAAGGGTTTTGTGAGTACGAGGAGCAGTGCAGGTGAACGGCCTCTCGAGCGATGCAGCCACACTGAGCGCTCGCTTTGGGTGAGACAGACACCAAAGAGACGTTCCCATTGTTCAGTGTTTTAGGGGTGTCACTGAATGTCACCTTGCTAGAGCAGCCACCTGTCTGACCGCAGGCCGCATAGGCGCACTCGTCCACCCCCACCTGTAGAATGGACACACCCAGGGCGGACTCCAACTGAAAGAGAAGGACAAGTCTTACTAGAATTCAATATTTATTACTTTTAACAATATTTGGTAATTGAGCTGTTTGTAAAATTATTATTTATGAGCTTTTATGGGTCACCAACAAAAGAAAAAGTACACAACAATATGAAACGTGTGTTACTCACATTGTAAAAACGGCAGAGCAAAGAGCAAAAATATTTAAGTTGAACCAATATTCATGCTTGGGATTAGTTAAGAAGACTTATTATATTAAGTCTGCAAAAATATATTTGAAAAAAAAAGGGATATTTTCAAATCCAGTCAACTTTGGGATGGCTAATGTTCACAAATCTAGCCAATATTTGCTAAAAGTTTAAGGCCAGCTATGCTATACAATATTTTAATGTGCAGAACATATTTGTTGTTTTGTTGTTAAAATGAACATTTATAAATATTTAATAAACATTAGAAATAACATTTATCAAACTGCTGAGGTTTCGTTTCTGCAGCGGATGGATCCTATTAGTATAACTAAAGAAAGAAATGAACTTTCTTGATGAACTATCACTATATCACTATCTATCACTATAGAAATGAACTATCTTTTAATTCACTTTAATTATTTTTTAATTATTTTTAATTTTTGAATTTACTTTTGTTTCTCTTTATTCATTTTAGTTGTTTGGAGAAAAAAATAACTTTTTTTCATCTTTGGTGAAAAGATTTACAGTAGGAATAATACAAGACATTATTAATAATTTTTGTGTCTTCACCACAATTACTTTTCTTTTGCGGTTCTGTGCTTGTTAGTAAGTATGAGTGTGTTTGTCCTGGAATGACGGGGGTCGGTCTCAAGGGCAGTCCATCACATCCCTCAGCAGCGGCTTTAAAAATGTCAGAGCAGCTTCCTGTGTAGTGCATCAACATCATCTCGGTGAGAGCATTAGCACCATGCTGGGGTGTGAAGAGCGGCCACTCTCCACCTGATTTATAGACTGGTGGATGCTGCACAGAGAGCAACATGATCTTTCTATCCCTCCCTCCCAGCATCCTTGCTCGCCTCCCAGTCCCAAAGCGACAGCCCACCATCTCATACCTTACATGGAAATGAAATATTCATTGCCCCATTGCAGTGCGTCTCTGAGTGCAGGTGTTACACATGTGTTAATGTGAACGGCTTCATAGACTCCATGTCTATGCCTATGTGAAAAACACAGGAGACGTGGATTGGTGTGAAAGTGTGAGTTTTTGTGCGCTCGTCTTTGTCACCTTAGCTTTGTGCATGGACACGTAGCCGTGGAGCTTCTCCGGCTTGTAGTATGGGGAGCCATGGGCAGCAAACCACACGCTGAGGTGATGCTGAGCTGGCTGGCTGCCACTAGCCAGGCTGAAGACATCAACATTCTCCATATCAGTCTGGAAGAGCTCGGACAGGAGGCGGCGGAAGCGCGTGTATCGGCTCTCCTCATTGGTTGATGCTCGGAAAAACTCATTTGCAGTCAAGTCTGTGCATAACAAACACACACATACAAAGAACTTACCAACAATGTAAAACCCAAATACATTTATTAACGTGGGTTTAATTTTGCATGAACGTTTTCCACAATTTCTCTCACCCTGACCCTTTAAAGGGATACTCCACTTTTTTTTGGAAATAGGCTCATTTTATCACTCCCCCAGAGTTAAACAGTTGAGTTTTACCGTTTTCGAATCCATTCAGCCGATTTTCTGATATTCAGAAGAATATCAGTAACCAGACAGTTTCTGGTCTCATTGACTTCCATTGTATATTTTTGTCTTACTATGGAAGTCAATGAGACCAGAAACTGTCTGGTTACTGATATTCTTCTAAATATCAGAAAATCGGCTGAATGCATTTGAAAACAATGAAACTTAGCTGTTTAACTCTGGGGGAGTTGTAAAATGAGCCTATTTCCAAAAAAAGTGGAGTATCCCTTTAAGATTTTGAAGCAAAGGGCCTCTTTGCATGTGAAATGAGTAAGATCACCTACTCACGGGCTGCAGATTGCATTATTCTCATTCATCAATATCAGCCTGAATCACATTGTGACTGCATTGAAATGTGATCTGCATTGAAATGTCATGCACAAACTTCTAAGGTCAAATGCAAAGGTCTTAAAAAACAGCCACTTTTTCTAATGGGATACAAGGATTCAAATGCATTTTATTGATGTATATTGATGTAACAATTGAAGAACATGCACTTTTTTCTGATTAGTTTATTTTACAAGTTACTGTAGAACTTACAGTATGTTTACATAGCTTTAGTTTTAAGGCAATCAAGGAAAATGCCATTTTTTTCATGTTAAGTTTTACAATTATGCATGCATTTGTTTTAATAATTAATTAATTGATGAATAAATCAAAACAAAAGTGAGCTGGTCTATATTAAGATTTCAGTTTCCTTGGATGGAAGTGTCACTCACTGGCCAGTCTGATGGACCCAGCATTCCTCAGCGCCTCCTCCTCCAGCTCCATCACCGTGACCTCGGCCGATGAGGTGACGTCGGGCCAGCTCTTATCGGCCACCCTCACCTGCAGGCTGTAGGATCCAGCTGCTGTGCCCTCCCGGATGCTCAGCTGACCGCTGTTCTGGTTCAGGCTGAACTGCCTGTGTGGGGAAAAGGACAAGAATTAATGCATGGCTGAAGATTCAACTAGTGTGTTGATCATTTTGATTTACTACCTTTAAATATTTATGACAATTTACATTTACTCATTTCGTAAAATTAAGATCTTTAGAAGAATTTATGGTCTTGAAATAAAGGGCGCAGGACATATTAACCACTACTTTGTATTTTCAGAGCTAGACAGCATTTGTCCTCCTTCATTTTATCTTAAGGAAAATAGCAGCATTTGGGTTTGGAACAACATGCGGGTGAGAAAATGATTTCAGAATTTCCATTTTTGGGTGAACTATCCCTTTAAGCCCTGACAAACCAGAGTAAAAGTAACTGTACAGTAACTGGAGATTCATTCCAAGGTTCATTCCTGGATCATCACACATGAGAGAGCAGCACCAATGCGGTAAGGTGACTCAAGCTGTATTATTAATGGCAGTGTGTATATCAGTGAAAGCACTTATGTCAACTCCTGTCTCCGTCTCCAGATGTGATGACCATGACAGGGACACTTCTGCTGCTCTGGATAAGAGATTTCAGGAACAGCTGGGCAGCACCAATGTCTCTTACTCTTTCTCTCTCTCTCTCTCTTAGTATGGATACACCCTTTCTCTGTCTAGGTCACAGTTGTGTTCTGAAGTGTCATCCTTTTTCAGTATTTTGATACATGACAAGCACAACCCCAAATGGTATTATATAAGAAACAACTTAAAATTCAAGATATATGTTCTGAAATCTTCTAAAAGCTTCTCAAATAAATTTATCTTGTTTTGTTTCTTTGAAAAACAAGACAAAAATACAGATTAAGAAAATAATGTTTTGCATTGCTGTCTTATTTCATGTTGCTGACATTATGAACAATTCAGTGTCAATTATAAAACCAAATGCCTTTGTGACCGTATCTACTAACCCAAATTAGCATTTTCTTACAAAAACTTAACGCACAGTACAATTTGTTTCTGGGAAACATTAAGGAAGGATTTGTGGTGATTTTTTGTGCTGGTTTTATGAAATAAATGGGAAATATATATTAGCCTATGATGATTGCAGACCTGCAATTTCATTGTCTGCTGCTCACTGCTATCTCGTGGAACCAGATTTCAAACAAATTTATTGTTGCATTTGCATCTACAGGCTTGGGTGAGTGATGAGCTTGTCTTGTAGTGTGCACTGGGAGGACAAGGACACAAAATGAAAGTGACACATCTATTAAACAACACTGGTTTATGGCTCTTAATATGCTGTTTGCAGTGAAGCACTGTTTGGTCTTGTAACTTCAGACATTGCGAAGCAAGGTCGCTAAACTCACATTAGTCACTGCTCAAATTAAATTCAATTATGTTCATATAACAGGAACAGAGTTCCACCTCGATGGTAACCTTCAGCTCCGGTGCCAAATTAGGTACTTAACTGTCAAGTAAGCACATGAAAAACTGCTTGGATTGAAGCTACGCTCTCAGTGCCAAGAGATGTGTCACACTAGTAAGCATCAAACTGCTAATGTATTAATGTGTTAATTATCCAAATTAATGAGAGCAGATCTGCCACAACACACCGTCAGGCACAGCTCTGGATGGAACTTGAAGTAGACTGTGATTGAACTCAAGACTAAACTGATTGAGTTGGCATTGGTTGCTGGAGTGTTAGCATAATCGCTTTGCTTGAAGGTGCCATTGTTGGCATGAGCCACAGAGTCTGGTTTGGACAAGGACCATCACATAGATGCAGCTCATTAAAGAGAACCTCTAGCCAACGTAATCTTTCTTATCAGTTACCAGGAGAGAGTCTGTGTATCACTTCAGAGTGAATTTTGAAATTAAAAAGGCGAGTGACAGGCAAGATGTCAGCAAGCTAATATGTCGTGCTCTGCACGCTCTCATCCTTTATCTTCCCTCACTATTGTTCTTTTTTTCTTCTCCTGTAAGTGTCACTTGACACAGTAGAGTTTGAATCAAACTTCAATAGAAGATCAAAGCACCTGGGGGGTTTGCCTTCGAACTTGTAAACCTTCTCGCTCCAATCATCAAGGTCAGGGGATTGAACCTGTCCAAGTATCGTCGTGTGGAGTGCACCTGGGGAAAATACATAATGAGGTTAGAGACAAGCTACCTCCATCTAGGCTGCGCGATACCTGGGGCGATGTGCGCGTGTGTGGGTGGGTGGAGAAGACATATCTTTAAAGAGATAAGCAAAAAGCAGAGCATCTCATTGGCACATATGGACCCACTTAAACAGCACAGTGGGGGGGATGCAATGCTATTAGCATGCAACATTGCCATTTCTCCAAAAGGCAAAACGAAATGCTGTAATCCTGTTAGTCATGAAATCAACATCCTTTTAAATGGCTTGTGTGTGTGCCTCTTAAACCTGGGATTTAAGTAAATTGTTAGCATCATGCCATGTTTGAGCTACATGACAAATTCTTATTAGAAATGGATTTCCATCAGAGAAAAGAGAAAAATGCTAAAAATACATCAAGTAATACTACTTTTACCATGGAATATTTTGAAGTACCCTGGAGTACCATGTAAATATCATGCTAAATTGTAACACTTACAAAAACTACCATGGTATTACCATTGTATTTTGGACTTGACCATGGTTCTACCATGCAATGGTACAACCATGGTACTTTGGGCATGTAGCATGGCAATAAAACACATTTACAATGCAATACCATGGTATTTTCTGAAGTACCATGAAGTAAATATAATGCTGAATGAGGATGGTAACAGGGTGACACTACCATGGTATTTTTGGACCATTTAGCATGCAGTATTAGCATACTTTGGAACATACCCTGTAAGTTGTACACTATGAACTCGCTGTGTCCAGGTGCATGGGGATGGTCATTTTTATCTCCGATTATGACGGTAAGTGTACTGGTGGAGCTCATTGGTGGAGAGCCACTGTCAATCATCAGGATGGGAAGAAGATACCGCTTCTGCTGTTCCCGGTCAAAGCTGCGGAGAGCGGTTATCATGGCACTGCCATTCCGTAGATCAGTCAAGTTGAAATTAGTGACATCAGAGGTCAACATCAAAAGACGAATGGAAAAAGGCCCTCCGTTGGATGAAGAGTCTCTGTCAATAGCATGCAACAGAACAGATGAGTCATTCATGTGAACGACTTGTGGAGCAGCAGTGTTCTCCCAAACAATGGGCTGATATGGAGCCTCAAACTCTG
Organism: Cyprinella venusta; assembly: GCA_038021265.1. Lineage (NCBI taxonomy): Eukaryota > Metazoa > Chordata > Actinopteri > Cypriniformes > Leuciscidae > Cyprinella > Cyprinella venusta. The sequence continues at coordinate 28,033,294 of CM075874.1, forward strand.
GTCCGTTGTCATTGACATCCTGTACGGTCACCAACACAATGGCAGAGCCGGTCAGAGCAGGGCTGCCCATGTCTGTGGCCAGGATTATAAGCCTATGTTGGGACACCTTTTCCCTGTCTAGAGAGTCAGCAACTACAACCCAACCGCTCTTATCCACCAGGAATTGTTGAAAGGGATCGGATTCTGGGGCGATGCTGTATGTAAACCTCCCATTTTGACCAGAGTCCAGATCCATGGCTGTCACCTGTGCCACGATGGTGCCCACTGGGACGTCTTCAAACATGGATCCTGCCTCGTAGAACTGTGGGAAGAAGACTGGAGCGTGGTCATTGGAGTCTTCCACCTGAATGATGCAGTAAGCCAGGCTAAAGAAGTCAGCATCCTCCACTTTGACCGTCAGGTTGAATGTGCGCTCATGTGGCTTCTCAAAGTCGATCTTCTTCTTCAGTCTCACAATGCCACGGCGGTTTACCTTGTCTGTCTCGATGAAGAATTTGCGATCTTCATCCCCACCAATGATGCTGAACGTCATGACTGAATTTTCACCTTCATCCCCATCAGTGGCAGCGACTACCACCACCTCGCTGTTGATGTCCAAGTTTTCTGGCATTGAGGCCATGTAGACCCTCTGGGTGAACACCGGAGGATGGTCATTGACGTCGGAAACTACGATGGTGGCTGTTCCTGTCCCTGAAAGTCCTCCTCCATCACGAGCTTCCACCACAACGAGATATCGATCCACCACTTCCCTGTCCAAAGAGCGCAGAACAGTGTAGATGGTGCCCGTGGCCGGGTTGATGGAGAAGAGGTTGAGATTGATTTCATTGCGCACATTCTGCACAATTCTATAGGTCAGGATAGCGTTCTTGCCAGCTTTTGGATCATCTAGGTCAGTGGCCCGCATCTCCATGATGGAGGTGTCTGCTGGGGAGTTCTCAGGCACGTGCCCCAAAAAGCAGTTGTCCGTTGCACATAGGAAAACAGGTGCATTGTCATTGATATCCTGCACGTCGACTAGAACATCGGCAAACCCGGTAAGACCTGCCCCATTCTCATCGGTGGCAAGTACAAGGAATTGCCAGGCCGAGCGAACCTCACGATCTAAACGGCGTTGCACGAAGATCCTACCATTCATCTCATCTATGGTGAATTCGCTACCAGCTCCTTGACCGTGTAGAGAATAGCGGACCGCACTCTGGTCTGCCTCTTGATCTGGATCTGTAGCTGAGACCTGCGAGAAGAGCAGATGGGAAAAAAACAGGCATGCATTTAAGAATTCAACACACTAGTCACACAACATATGAGGCAATTAAAAGTTAATAGTCACAGCAAAGGAATGCTGATAGTTCTCTCCGCCTCTTTTCCGGTATGTTTATGCATAGTCTTTGAAGTCTATTTTTTACACTGACAGCACAGTAGACAGCAATATTGAGACACGCTAGCAGAGAACGACAACCTTGGCATGGTGAGTCAAAATATTAATTTCAAATAGGCCTTACCTTTGTCTTCCAAAGATTTAAACTACATGAGGACATTAATACCCATTACATATCATTTCAAATAAACCCATAATGAAACTGAAACCAATTTGTTTCATATCTCTGCAAAAGGCTGATTTCTCTCTCTACAACATTGGCATTTTCTTGCAACTACATGTGTCTGAGTTTTTTAACCCATTACCTCTAGCACAAGGACAGGAAGCTCTGTAAGTTCCTCCATGACACTGCCGTGGTACTCGGTCTGAGAGAAAAGGGGTGCCTCATCATTCTGGTTGATGACATTAATGACGACCATTGTCTGGTTTTCCCATTTTCCGTCCGACGCGACCAGCCGTAACTCGTAGCGCTGCACCTGCTCATAGTCTAGCCGCTGGGCAATGAAGATTGTGCCAACCTCTGGCTCCACATCGAACGTGCCCATGGTGTTCCCGAAGGTAATCTGGTACCGTAGTTTGGCATTGGCACCTGTTTGGGGGCGTTTGGGAAAGCGTTAGCATTCTAGGAAGTGTTAAGCTTGGCAGAGCTGGATAAAAAGAGAATGTCAGCATTAATCTGTGCTCATTTGACGAGGATTACATAAAGGACAAGAAAGCTCTAATGCACACAGGCATGATATGATTGTGCTTAAATACTGAAATCATGCATACGCATACAAAATGTCACAGACAAACTGTTTAGTACACATTTTTTACATAACATACAGACAATCATTTTTACTCAATATGTCATTAAACAAATCTCATTAGAGGATAAGATAATATTTGTTTTGAAACTCACCAAATGCACACAAATTACACACTTCATCTTTAAATGGCTTGTAAATTAACAGCTATTTTTTTTACTTACTTAAACTGGACAATGACTTTCTTATAGAGCTGCTGTACAGCCAAAACAATCTTTGCGGCATTAATTTCCTGTTATCACTGTAAAACTTATGATTTAATGATGTAGATCAGTGGTTAAAATGTATCTCAAATTGATTGATTTAAAACGATCACCACAGTCTAGGTATAAGACTGAATAACGGTAGTCGTGCTCTATGAAAAAAAAAAAACACTTATTATAAGAGATACTCCACTTTTTTTGGAAATAGGTTCATTTTGCCACTCCCCCAGAGTTAAACAGTTGAGTTTTACCGTTTTCAAATCTATCCAGTCGATTTTCTGATTTTTAGAAGAATATCAGTAACCAGACAGTTTCTGGTCTCATTGACTTCCATAGAAGGAAAAAAATATACTATGGAAGTCAACGGGAACAGAAACTGTCTGGTTACTGATATTCTTCTAAATAACAAAAAATTAGTCAGAATACATTCGAAAATGGTAAAACCCAACTGTTTAACTCTGGGGGAGTGGTAAAATGAGCCTGATGAAAATGATTTCTGACAAAAAAGAAGTGGAGTATCCCTTTAAAAATAACACAAACATACCCTTCCCTTCCTTTTATATGTATTTGAAAATGAATCTTATTTTAAAACAATCACCACAGTTTATCTTTCCTACTTTAGGCTGCTCCCCAGCTTGACCCCAACTGGCTTTATCCACCCATGGTACACTGGGGGAAAAAGCTCTAGTTTCACGCCAGCTCTGTTTACCAGTCCGGATCAGATTCTATGAGACAAACACCATCTGGGCGTGATGTGTAAGGATTTGATTAGAACATGTCCAGCTCATCCTGGCTACGGCCATCACGGACGTGAAGTGTGATGTGCTGTGACGCTTGCTGAGGGGAGCTCAAGTGATTTCGCCAAAAGCTAGCTTCCTTAATGAGGGGGCCAACCAGGTTAAACCTAACCACTATGATCTATAGGATGGTCACTGGCGATGAAAGACAGCTGAAAGTCTAGGAGACCTTGTGCTCATTCAGCTGTTGAAGAAAGTTGTGCGTGTTTTACATATTCCATCATCGAAATCAGTCTGGAGTTTAATGAACGGCTCAAAGAGGGCACAGCTAATCAGCTTTAGGAAACACTTAACAGGACCATAAAATTCCTCCTCTCCTGCAAATCAGCTCCTAATTATTCCTATTCCCCATTTTCATCCCCAGCGTAATAAGAAATATTGCATTTTAATGGCGATCTCATTCATTGTGCCTTCCAAAGCAGGAAGGGGACAGAGGGACATCAAGCTTCGATTTGCATTTCCCTTCATGACAGTCGTGAGATATTAGCTTACGCTCTGCTCAGGACTGTCCATCCAGCCATGGCAGCTCATGTCACCCTTCTCACCTCCACAGCAGAGTAGGAGTCTGATCATTAATGAGCTATCAGACACCTGCACGTCTCCATCCCGCTGCCTGTCTCCTTCACTCCAGCCTGCCTGTTGACACGGCTCCACGCCACGCGTAATTTGTCATGCATATGTAACGGGTGAAGCCGCGTCGCCCGTGAGAGACATCGCGCTCCCGCCTGTTTGTTTATTTGACAGATGAGCCGAAGTCGCCGTGCCCTGATGGAAATCAGAGCGAGATCAGGTGGAAGAATCGTGCCACCGAGATGTGTGAAGGTGACAGCCTGGAATATTCCACAGGCGGAGGATGAGAAATGAGGGGGTGGGCAGACAGGCAGGCTGCCACGCTACATTGGATGGATAGGTGATTTGTCCAAGCCTGTCGCGCTCAGATTAACAGGAGCAACTCTATGACTGTCGGTGGAAACAAGCGATGGACCGAATGTTCCAACAGGAGTAACAAAGTAACGCTCACTAAACCGGAATATGCAAATTTGACTGACCACTGAGAGTTTGCTAGACTAATTCATAGCTGCTCATGCATTTAGGTGATGTTTTCATGCAGTGCTGAGATTGTCTGAAGGATATGCAGCTCTCTAAAGACATAAATAAAACATTTATTAAACAGCCAAGTTTCATTTCAGAGGTCAAACAATGCATAGCATTAAGGTAAAGTACGCTGTCAGCAATGCTCGTACACATGCTAATTTGGGCATCTTACATTACAGGAACAAAAAAACAACAACAAAAAAATACAGACCATTATCTGTAAAATGGTTTAATGGTAGTTACATCATTGCAAAGTCTGTGTGCTACTGAAATAAACATGAACTCCCTGCAGTTTCAGATTGCCCTTGGGGGGTTCAGCATACTTTGGTAACAATACTAAAGGATGCTGCTGTGCGGGAGGGTTAGGACAACAAAACTGCGTGTTGTTCCTTCCTCTGCCTCTCTGTGTTGTCTCAAAGAGATAGTTTGTCAAAATATTGGAAAATCTTGCAGTATTTACTCATCTTCATGTTGTTGTGAAGTGGGTTATTATAGATAACTAAAACTAAAAGCATTAAAAAAAATTGTGGCCTGAAAAAAAGTTAAATTATTCAAAAAATAAAAATTCTAGCTAGTTGCCATGGAAACATTTTTTTCATTTTCATTTAGTTTAACTTGATTTATTAAAATAACTAAAACTGAAATAAAAAAAAATAAAAACTATGTAGAGCTTAAAAAATGATAAAAAATATGCAACAAAAAATCCAACTAAAAATAAAAAGAAAAATACTAAAATTAAAAATTAAAAACTATTATAGAATCTAAAATAACAGTGTTGTGAACCTGTATCAAACAGTGCATCAATTTAAATTGAGAAAATACCTTTTTTTCACTTTTCGTCACACAAATATGTCAACTGGCACTATCTTCTTCTGTGTAGTCATAGAAATGAGGGTGATAAAATATTAAATAATGGAAAAATGTGTTTGTGTGAATTATATATATATATATATATATATATATATATATTACAATTTTTGTGTGCGTTATATTTTTTATGTTTTTTTCTTGAAGTTTGACTAACAGATAATCGATGAATGAATCTGTGCAGCTTGTTTAACACACATTTAACCTCTGGTTAAGCCACCTAGTCAAGCCTCTCGAGGATTCTATCAAAAAATGTACCATTACACACTCCTTTTTCATTGTAGTATATTTTATACATTAGGCAGAGCAGCCTATTTTGTTCCATTTAAAATCTCAATGGTTATTTGCCTGGGCCCTTAGATGTCACACAGCTCATGTAAATTTCTACGCAAAAATCTTGCACACAAGAGTTTGCTTCTATCATTAAAGAAGGCCTGCTACTTATTTAATTCTTTTTCTTGAAGACAACAAAGAAAAACAAATCAAAGAGACAAACATCAAATGGGGTGCTGAAATTGTTACTCCCACATTCACCACAGAGATTTGCTAACAAGCTCAGCACAAAAAGAAGCGAATTTTCCACCTAGATTTATTTTGCTCAATTTCTTTTTGCAACCCCTCCTCCTCCATCTCTGTCAAAAATATCAGTGGGCTGTCAGAAAGAAGTCAATGCACAAACAAACAAAACTAAAACAACAAAAACCACAAACTAAAGACAAGTGACATGACCACCTGAATGAGATATTTGACACGCCTACATACAACAGAAAAATTACCTTCATCTTCATCGTTAGCTGTAACGGTAATGACCACGAAACCCACTTCCTTGTCTTCCTCCACGCTGATCTCATATACAGGCTGAGAGAAAGCTGGAGCGTTGTCATTTACATCCGTGACAAAAACCCTCACGTAGGCAGTGTCTACAGGGTAAAAGAGGTGTGTATTACTTTCAGATCACATCAATACATTAAATACAGTATATCTCAAGACAACATTTCTTCTTTAATTAATAAACAATACATTTATAAATCAAACAAGATGGGACAATTGGCACAAAGTGTATGATGAAATTGAATTATAATTAAAATTCAAGTGAATGTGAACTTTCACATGACCGTTCATAAGTTGGGGTTAGTATGCTTTTTTATGTTCACCAAGGCTGCATTTCATTTGATCAAAACAGCAATATTGTAAAACTGTTTTTAGAATTTAAAATATCAGTTTTAAAATGTAATTTATTCCTGTTACGGCAAAGCTGAATTTTCAGCATCCTTACACCAGTCTTCAGTGTCACATGATCCTTCAGAAGTCCTTCAGATGTAATGTGCTACTTCTTATTATTATCAATGTTGAAAATATTTTTGTGGAAACAGGAAGCAATTTTTCAGGATTCTTTGACGAGTAGAAATTTCATTTGATCCCACACATTTGATTATATATATATATATATATATATATATTGTAACAATGTAAACGTCTTTCCTGTCCCTTTTGATCAGTTTAATTCTCTCAATTTCTTAAATAAAATAATTATTTGTATTTATAATAATATCTACAAGAACATACTCATGTTAATGAAAAATATTACTTGTAAAATCTTGTAGTAATGATTTATTCTATAAAGTGTATTAAACATCCTAATCCCTGTTTAATATTAAAACTGAGGTCTAATTATATTATACGTGGCCTAAATTACACACAAATCCCTGGGTTGGCATTAGTTCTTCATTAGGCGTGACTCATTGAAGTCTTAATGAATGGAGTTCATTCAAGCTGGTGAAGGGGGAAACAGAGTGACCGAGGGGTTAAGAAGACATGGTTGATGGATAACACCTGTGTTGGGTTGGCCCTGCTGACCGGGTCGGGCCGACTCGGAGCTGTCCTGAGACTGGACCTCGATCAAGTAGGAGCCTTTCTGCTCGCGGTCAAAGGTGGCCCGGGTGTGGATGATGCCCGTGTAGGAATTAATGCTGAAGAATTGCGAGTCGCCACTTTGATCCTTCAGAATGACGTAGTTGATCTAGGTAGGAAAGAGTGCCAAATGAGATTAAAAGAGAACTATTTAAGAATCAAAAACAGAGTTTTAGAAAGAACCAAGAAGGATCCTACTCAGAAGATTCTCACCATGCCATGGAGACCAGAGTCCAAGTCAGAGGCTGAGACCTGAGCCACTGATGTGCCAATCTCTGCACCCTCTGGAACCGTTGCCTCATACGTGGATGACATGAAGAAGGGAACGTTGTCGTTCACATCTGGAAGAAAAAAGAATGAGAGCAATCAGTTACAAATGAAGCACTACTGAAACAAATCTTCCAATGGATTCATATGGACATGTTAGATTAGAGGTAAACATTATTTTTCAGTAAATACAGTGACCCCAAAAAGTATTTAGTGTGAGGTCTTCAAATAATGCAGGATTATTGTCTGGATTCTTTGCTCTTAGTGGATTACAGCTCCTCTAAACTAGTTGTTCCTTGGGCTTTTTGTCTCCTTTTTCCTCTATTTCAATCTCCATTTTCCTCTTAATTAATGCTGATGTGGTCTCAAGTGGTGTGCTTTGATGCCAAAGCTCTTCACTGTTCCTATTACACACACACACACACACACACACACACCCCGTCACTCTGCTCCCCCCCACCTGCCGCCTGTCATGCACTCATCAGCACACTAGATTTCCACATACACTCAATGACAGAAGAGAACACATTTTGTGTACAAATGCACAGCACAGGCTAAATGAGCTATGAAGAAAGGGAAGAAAAAAAAACTTTAGCGTCAGCGCCTCAAACACAATCAGTGGATCAGATCAGACACTGCTGTGCTTCTGAGAAACCGCGCTGGCATGAAATGCTGATTGCTAAACTACCGCAAATGTGTTTACCTCTCCGAGGGCACACAGACAGCGTGGAACCAGTTGTCGAGGAGTATTTGTAGTGTGCTAGTGAGAGGTGTCAACATGGACTATTATCATTGTGTCAGATTTTTACGTTTTTGTTCTCCTTTCTTTCAGTCTTACACTAAGGAAAGTACAATGGAGTTACCATGATTTTTAGACATGGAACCATGGTGATACATTTATAATGTTACAAAAGATTTATAATTCAGATAAATGCGGTGCTTTTGAACTTTCTATTCATCAAAGAATCCAACAAAATGCATTGCAGTTTCCACCAAAATATTAGGCAACTTTTTTTTACATTAATAATAATAGCAAGAAATGTTTTTGAGCACCAAATCAAGATATTAGAATGATTGGTAACACTTTACTTGAAGGGGTGTGCGTAAGACTAACATGACACCTTCATAATCATGACATGAAGGAAGAATATTAAGGAAATTTTATGCATGTTTATGACAACTGTCATTAAGTGTCATTCACTCAATTATGACATTTTTAATGGAAATATGACATTGTTGGAGATAAACCAATACATCATAACCTGTCAGTGTCTTTGTCATGACAACTTGACACTACTAAGACAACACAACCTGTCATAAACATAACTAGGCAGATTAATTATCAAACTTAAGAAACCACTTAGATTGATTTGTTAACATTACATTAAACTGTCAGGTGGTTGGTTTTGACATTGGCTGTCATGAAGCCATTATAACTTTTTAATGACAAATTCAATGTCACGAAAAATATTCATGGCACAGTTATAATGGCCTCATGACAGCCAATGTCAAAACCAACCACGTGACAGTTCAACTTAATTTAATGTCAAGCTGTCATGACAAAGACACTGACAGGTTATGATGTTATGGTTTTTGTCAAGATGTCATAACAAAGACATCTTAAACACTGTCACATTTGCATTCAAAATGTCATTATTGAGCGAAAGACACTTAATGACAGTTGTCATAAACATGCATAAAACTTCCTTCATATTCATAACATATGTCATGGCATGGCTATGAAGGTGTCATGCCAGTCTCATGCACACCCCTTCAAGTAAAGTGTTACCGAATGATTTCTGAAGGATCATGTGACACTGCAGTAAAAATACTAAAAATTCAGCTTTGCCATCACAGGAATAAATTACATTTTAAAATATATCAAAATAGAAAACAGTATGGCAGTGTATATGCATGATGAAAAGTATCCATAAAACAGTTTAAAATAATCTAATATAACAATAAAAAAAACAAATAAATACATAATTAAAATGTAAAAAAAAAAACTGACCCTAAATTTGCAGCAATTTTATTCATGCCTATATATAATGCAGTTGTAATCTCCAGGAGATCAGGGTATCTCTCACCTGTGACGTTGACATAGACAGTGGTGAAGGAAGCTAGCGGTACAGCCGCCACGTTCTGCACACGCACTCGGAGCGTAAAGAAACGCGTGGTCTCATAGTCCAGATTCTCTGCCACCAAGATAGAAGCAGAACCGTCCCTCCGGTTAGGCTTGATGTAGAAGCGCACAGGCATGTTGGTCTCGGGAACCTGACCTTCCTCCAGGTTATAAGTCACCCTGGGGTCACCAAGCGGGGACGTTGCCTTGATGGTCTGTTGGGAGGGGAAAATAAGCTTGAGGTTGGTGATATAAAATTAAACATAGCCTGCATGGTGAAATATTATGTTATGAAAAGGGCGTTGGAAAACTTACATCTGAAACCTTCTGATGTACATTACCGATCATTTAGGTTTGTGTGTGCTTGGACGAGCTATAATACTTTAAACACATATTCATGTAAGATGTAAGCACCTATTCCTAAAGCTCAAACAATATAATTAGCATAATTTATGAGAAGGTATTTGAAATCAGCAAATAGCACCCACTGACTTGTGTGTGAATACATTAGACACGCTTCATCTATAATCCATTCAATTGCTTATTGAACTAATATTGACAGTTTTGGAGTAACTTTCTGCAGTAGTAGTTTCCTAAATTCCTCCTGACAGAGCTGTTTATATCATATTTAATTACAAAACCAATGATTACACATATCCTCTTAAGAAAGAATACACTTTAGTGAGTGGAAATAAACTGAGAAGCCATCACATAAACACCAATCAATGACAGCATAAACAGAAATGCTAAACTGTAGCATTCTTAGCTACTCGTGATTTATAGCAAGGAGGATTTATAGTTAGTACATAGTATTTCTCTGGCTCAAAAACAATGAGGGATTTAAATCTTGATGAAGGTGACAGCAATAAACATGACAAAGAGATTCATTTTCTTTCAGATACTAATGTACTAAATAAACTGGAAAATAACAGTCATGAAAAACGAGATTAACATCACAGTTTATGTTTTACTATAAAAAGTACTGTTGAAAAAAGATTGTAGATTGTAGTTATTGTCACTGTTAAAATATGGGGTTGAATAAGGAGCATCGCTATTTTTACTTAGCAGTTAGCCTGTAGACATGGATACTTTTTATTGTTCTCAAGGCATGTGCTGTGCAACAATCCTAGAAATGCAATGCCATGAAAATCAAAGTCATTGTTTAATTAGCGTTCAGACAAAAACATGTGCATAGTGCTTGGATACAAGAGCCAATTTTGGCTTGGAAAATCCAATATTACAGCTGGAACTTGTCTGCGAGGAGAACTCAAAGTCTTTTAGCTGACTAAAACACATTTTACCCAAAACACCATCAACCAAATGACACCGTAAAGCAAACAAAACATTCCGATGACAATACGGCCAATGGCACGGCAAAGCCAACAGTCAAAACTCAAAAAGAAAGACCGAAACCATTTATGGTCATCCAGTGTAGGAACACTTGGCGTCTAGCGCAGGTTATAAAACTTAGTCGACAGAGAAAAAGGGCGAAAAGGTAGAGCAAAATAAAAGTGGATGGAGAGAGTGATGTTATAGAGGGAGAACTCTGTGTCAGAGAACATGGGTCCAGTCAGCCATTAAATCAACCCTGGCCACGATTTTGAGAGCATCCGCCCACTGCAACACAGAAAACAAGTACCTTAAAAGCTCTGTGGCTTTTGCTTCCTGCTTTTAAGCGTTGGCTTTGCCGTTCGGTACGCGTCTCCCAGCAGAAATGACCTATTCAGTGAACTTATTTGCAGTCACTTTGACAGAGCTCCACTAACTTCCCTGACCAGTGATTCTCTCACAGTTTCAGTGCACCTCAGAATGTGTTTTAAGAACTGTTTTTGAGAAAATTTCATTAAGATTCGTCATGGTCCATTCTCTCTGGCCAACAATATAATACAACTGTAAAGGCAAAAACATATTTATTGTGGTAACACTTTTAAGGTAACGTAGTTACATGTTAATACATTTACTTACTATAGTAAAAATAGTAAATTATGCCCTTAAATAACCCTTAACCAAACCCTAAAACCTAGCTAATTCATTTTACTTGGTACTTATTTGAGCAAGTACAATGTAACTACGTCAACATAAAATTAAGAGTAACCTTTATTGTTATTAAAATGAATTACATTTATAAGAATTTGGATGGAACCATTTCAAAATTACCATGAACATATATTTTTTAGGGCTGTCAAACGATTAATCGCGATTAATCGCATCCAAAATAAAAGTTTGTGTTTACATAATATATGTGGGTGCACTGTGTATAATTATATATATATATATATATATACGCAGACATGCATGTATATTTAAGAAAAAATATTATTTATATATAAAATATTTTTTACATAATATATGTGGGAGCACTGTGTATAATTATATATATATATATATATATATATATATATATATACGCACACATGCATGTATATTTAAGAAAATATATTATTTATATATAAAATATTTATATACAATATAAATTATATATAAATGTATATACAGTATATACATGAAAATATTTCTTAAATATATACAAGCATGTGTGTGTGTATTTATATATATATATATATATATATATATATATATATATATATATATATAAAATAATTATACACAGTGCACCCTGATATATCATGTAAACACAAACTTTTATTTTGGATGCGATTAATCGTTTGACAGCCCTAATGCCAATACTTTCAAGACTATTTTCCACCCAGATAATACATTTATATTTTTTTGTATGAACAGTTTGCTAATGGAAATTAAGAGAAGGGTTCATGCATGAAAATATCATAATATAAAACAGAACCCCCCAAAACAATGGCCTCAAAATAAGGCAAACTTTCTTCATGCAAAATATTATTTCTTTTAATCTTATTTCATAAAAAGAGTGTAAAATGGCTTTTGTACATAAAGAACTTGTGGGGCCTGAAACATTAAAGTGGTCACTCACACACCTCGAAAAAGCATATTTTACAGCTAGTTGACATCAAAAAGCTCTCAGAAGTTACCTAGACTGGTGCTCCTGTCCAATGGGACATTTTTCATACACTTCAAAGCTTTAGGTTGAACTAATTCATCATGTAGTTGACGATCTTATCCAAAGTGACTTACAGTGCCATTTCTACAGGGACAATACACCAGGAATAGCTAATCAAAGGTTAAGTGTTTTGATCAAGAGTACAATGGTGATATTTCACAGATCAGCCGTTGTGGGATTTAAACCTCCAGCCTTTCATTTACCAGCCCACCAGCCCATTCTTTTGGTTAACCACTCGTGGGGTTAAACTATTCATGCTACCGAAAGTTCCCCTATTGAACTAAACAGAAATTTGGTCAACTTTCAAATCCCAACCTGTCTAATCTTCCCTCCAAGAGTTTATTAGCAGACGTCTCTCAGGCTTGATGAGAACAGCATTCTCATTATCCATACACACGAACAAGGCCCTTTAAATTACATCCTCAAGGTTGCAATTACTGCTTTTGAAAATGTGTTAATTAGCATTCCTTGAGATAATACCACAATGAGCTGACTGATATTTAAATTTTTAATTAGTTAGACAGAGAGACAGATAGATAGATGAAGGAGAAAGGCAAGGGGGGAGGAAGCGAGAGCGAGAAATGAATAGGAGCACTCGACGCACAACAAGGCTACTCAGTGTTGCTAATGAATGCATTATACTGTTTAACAAGCATAATTTGTATTTAGAGTTCTGAGGATGAATTAGCATGAAGGCTCCCAATGCACAGAACAGATTTGAACAGCCAGTTGCTACAGTTATTCTACATCAGGGAGTTCATGCTGTATTCAGAGGGTTGAAGAGAAAGGGAGCTCGACTGTAATTGTGGTAAAGCGCTTTGTTTTTCAAGTCATATTACGGGTAACACCTCGGTGTTAGAGTGCGGGTGCGGTGTGGGCGTTAAAGGGAGGGAAATAGAGACGCGAAAGAAAGGATAAAGAAAATAAGGTTATTTGTCCAATTGCCAAGGTGCGTTCCATTAACAAATTCAGTGATTGGATCTGAATACTTGTGCAACCTGTGTTTTGAAACCCCTCTTGACGAAGCAGTTTAAAAATAGAGTGGTTGAATATGATATTGAAACTCAACTGAGAGAAGGAAGGTAAGAGATAAAAAGCTCTAAGTAACAACACTTATCTGGTTTTCTGACTGAAGAGACACTGAAGGTGACCTCCAGGTACATCCTCCATTAGCTGAGCTATGTGAGTGGGCAGGGATGCACAGATCTGCTCTGACACACACTGCCCGAAGGACCATCACCTTCATGTGCTCACGGTGACGAGCTTAGGTGCTAACACACACACATATCCAGACATGAAGAAATTTTACTTTAAACCCAAAAGCTGAGACTACAGATAAAAGAAATACAGATTATATGATTTATGCCCTTCTGAATTTCCACACTAGTCAAGGCTGATTAGGCTAGATAGTGCTGGTTTGGGACTGCTTTAGCTTGTTGACCAGCCATGCAAAATATTTATACATTTAGCAGATGCTTTTATCCAAAAACACAGTTGATGGGACCCATTGACTTCCATTGGATTTTAAATTATATTTTAATCGCTTCTGTCATGCTCAATTTGCGATCTAGCTAGTTTTAAGTCGGCTGATGAAATGGTGAGGTTGTGTGTCATCGTTCTATCAAAGAAAACAGCATCCAAAACATATTCTAGTGACCATGCTGCTTTCTTTAAAATCAGGGTAGCCCTTTACACCAACACTAAATGCTTATATAAAAGACCAAAACGAACATAATGAGAAACCCTTGGCCCTGAATTTCCAACAGGTACAAACAAAGCCATACATGGAAAGATGGCATAACAAAAGATAATCTGAGAGCTGTGGTCTTGTGTCCTGTATTAAACAAAGCAAAACTATTCACCAAATCAGAAATAACAGCAAAAAAAAAAAGGACTGCAAAAGAAAACGAGTAGCTGGTGAGATCCAGTGCAAAGGGCTGTTCAAAAAAACATGTCTGGATGATAAGATGGGTAATGACACTGCCAGCAAAATGAGTACAGCCTGAGGTGCCATGAAATTAGCAATAATTAGAAATCATCTCATTATACAGCACTGGCATCAGACAGAAAAAGCTGATCAGAGATGCCTTACGGTGGCTCTTATTCAGTGCCCATCATAAAGTACAATTAAATGCGGTCACATTGGATATTTTGTCCTAGAAAGTGACAGTTTTACTTACAACAAGCCCTCCTACATATAATCTAATCATGTATACTACAGTATATAGAAGTCAGAGTTGCAAATATTTAGAGCCAAGCCATGCAAGTAGTACTGGTTAGAATATCATTAGTATAGACCTTATGTCTATCTACTTATCTATCTATCTATCTATCTATCTATCTATCTATCTATCTATCTATCTATCTATCTATCTATCTATCTATCTATCTATCTATCTATCTATCTATCTATCTATCTATCTATCTATCTATCTATCTATCTATCTATCATCTATCTATCTATCTATCTATCTATCTATCTATCTATCTATCTATCTATCTATCTATCCATCCATCCATTCATCCATCCATCCATCTACAATTTCTCTTGACTTGGCCAACCATCTTGGAGTACATTCTGGGATTGCCTTATCCACAAAATGATACATGAATTATTTCTCTAGAATTTGGAGAATTTAGAATTAGATTTTTAACATATTTTGCAGCCTAACTTTTGCAAAAGGCTAGATGTGGAAGTGCTGTAGCCAACTCAGGAGGTTTTGGAACCTAACTTCTATGAGTGTGTCTACATATTCCCCCTTCAGTGCAAACCCTGTAGCCCTTTAAAAACAGGTTAACAAAAATGACTAGCGAAGCAGTCCGCTCACTAAAACCCATGCCGATGCAAAGGTATTTTAGGATCAAACATTTTACATCCTGTGGCAACGTGAAGAGGAGAACATCCCCGTCACAGTTTGAGCCACGGAGGACTGCTAAAACAGATGCGGAGGTTCATACAGATTGCAGAATAGCTGGCAGCAGCCAGAGGAAGCCGCTGATGTCAGGGAAACGGTGACTCCAGCAGAACTCCTCCTGGCACTCTTCACTGATAAATCTGCTGTATGTGAGGAAAACAGACTCCATGGACTGGCCTTTTTGCCCCTTTTGAATGAATTAGAATGGAATGTTAAGACAAGCAGTCTGCTTGAGTTTGCTGGACAGATGAGGTTGTTTGCGGATGCTGATCTCTCTGTGGGTTCAAGCTCCCAGATGAATGTAAAATGTGACAGCGAATGAAACGGGCTGAAATAGCAAACAAGATGAAGGCTGGATAAGATGTGACAAGCCTCAGCGGTAAGAAAGTCACAACACTCTACCTCTGCTTATCAACAGCACAACCAAAGCAGAAAGCAGTGTGAGTGAAAACCACTCTTCTGTTGAAAAAAACAACAACAGTGAAAGTGAAAACCTATTGAACGGCATCATGGAAGTGGACATGACAGAAAGGCTGTTACAAAAAGTAGGTATCTTAATTATGATGGCTTGGCTTCTTAAATATCTGATTGTTTTTTGAGGAGATGACAATCCCAGAATGCACTATGACAAGCTCAGTGAAAATGAACGCAACATGGCAGATGAAGTGAGAGATTTTGACAACAATGATTCATTCAATACTCAAAATTGTGTGTACTATGTACATTTATGCTTGTGTCAATTCTCTATACAGTAGCTCCGCCTGTAATAAAATCAACTGAGTTGTGCAAAAGTCATGCATTTATGTTAAGTGGGTTTTAATTATGCAATTTAGTAGTTGTACTTTGTGTTTGCCATATTTTTTTTTAACAACGTTTAGGATGAGCATGTTCAAATAATCAACCCAATGAGCACGAGAGGATATATGCTGTATGTATATAGCCGACTAACCTTTGTCCCACAACAGTTTTCCAGCATCCCTCCACCACCCTCACTCTCAATTATTTCCATCTCAGCCAGGGATGGGGGGAGTACTCTGAATTCGGGCACAATTTCGAGCTCAGAGCCCTCCCCCCAGACAGTATGCCAAATATGAATACTCTATACTATATCTTGTTATATGTAAGAGCGAACTCATGAAACACTCTTTTAAAAAGCTTGTGGTTGAGTATATGAAAGTCTCACCACTATTTTGCTGTCGCGTGGAGTGTTCTCCGGGATCGTGACCCAATATTCCGCCTGTTCCCACTGCGGGGGCTGGTTGTGTACATTGGTGATGATAACAGTGAGGTCGACCGAGC
This sequence comes from Cyprinella venusta, assembly GCA_038021265.1. Lineage (NCBI taxonomy): Eukaryota > Metazoa > Chordata > Actinopteri > Cypriniformes > Leuciscidae > Cyprinella > Cyprinella venusta. Next base: position 28,049,985 of record CM075874.1, read on the forward strand.
TGCTCCGACTCCCTCCATCAGTAGCGATGATCTGCTGGCTGATCCGTGATGTCTGTCAGGATGAGAGACAGGTGATATAATCCAGCCTAGGGGCTTATCAACATACACTGAAATAAAACAGGCTGTCACTGATACCGGAAAAGACAGGTGAGAACGGAAATTCAGAGGTGAGAAATCCCTGATACTTCCACCTGAAGAATTGGTCACCATTATCCATTGGATGTTTCACATCCAGAACATCAACCTAAGCAGCAAAGCTCTAGATATTTGTTTTATTTGACTTTTAAAGACAGAGGACTAATGTCAAATGACTCCTAATGGAAAAGCACTTTAAAGATTGAGTCAGTAGTAAACTTTGCTTAACTGGCTCCAAAATTTGTATTTTTCTAAGGTCAGAAAAAAGGAAAGGAAGATGCAGACAGGAAGAGACAGACGGAGAATGAGAGGAGGCAAGAATAACAACAGGGGGGCAGTTTAAGTTGTCAATTTGAAGACAGGTGAGTTTAGTGTGGGTGACATTGTCTGCCTTTCTAAAACGGATCCACTTGGACATAAGTGATGCAAGGCAGTCAGCCTGGCTAATGAAAAACACGGACCAGACTTACAATATACAGTCTTAATGACCTGCTCTGAGGAAATTGCATCCACATTCAATTCTATTAACAGCAACGACGTGTTAAAAGTAGTGTAGGATGCAAGATGTCACCGAAGTACGACCTGTCTTTCTGGCCGCACTTCTCTGTGTGCATAAAGCATTTTTAATGTCAAATCAACCTCCAACGTCTCATAGCTTCTATATCCAGCATAGAAATGACACACAGCCATTCGTAGGCAGAAAAGTGAAGACGATGACATTTCTGACCAGACCAAAGAACACATACACAAGTTGCTTCAACTGTGAAAAATTTGGCTTGTAAACTTACAAAATAACTCTCTTAAAACACACTTATTTATACTCTCACTAGTTTAATCTAATAATATCTATAAGGGGTAAAATTGTTGGTTAAAAATCATTCTCTTTGTTTAGATCACCATACGCTTTATATGTACATTTTTAGATTGCTTATTTATGATTATGACTGGGTCTCAGAAAAGAGTTACACAGGCATGGTAAGTTTCCATATAATGAAAACAAAAAAGTTGACAAAATTTGTTAGTTTAATACAAATACATTTCTGGGTCATAAAAGTGCCCAAAGACATTTGAAGAAACACCCAAATAGCACAAAGTATAAATGCCATTATGCAAGATGAAAAGAAAAAGTATGAATAAACAAAAAACATGTTTAATGATGATAAAAAAGCGGGCAAGGTATGTTTTTTTTTTTAATTAACTACACTCTGAATAAAGGAAACCATACATGTGTTTATGCTTATGATAACAGAATGCTATCCCTCCAGACAAGGTTTGTACGGATATATATAGGATCTTTCTTGATCCCAACCAAGTTTAATATGCAAAACTCTGAGGATCTGAAAAAAAAACATAAAATAAAATCTGGAGGATGATGAGTGAGAATTATGTGAATTTAAAACACATACATGCAAGTACCTGTCGTATACTAAGGAAGGAGTTTTCTCAGTGTGTGTTTATGTGCACATGTACTTGTATCTTTAAACACAAGTTTGTTCATTAATTATTTATATTGTTTTTTTGTAACAATAGAGGTCAATGGCATGTCCCCATTTTGAAAGCTAGGTATGTGTTTGTATGAGAGAAGGTGTGTGAAATGTGCACCTGTGAGATAGGCTGGTTGACGTAGATCCATCCTGTGCTGGGGTTGATGTGAAAGTAAGCTGGGTTTTCCTGGGACAGAGAGTAGGTGATGGCCGCATTGGTGCCCTGATCGTCGTCATGAGCCGCCGCCCTCAAGAAGCTAGTCCCAACCGGTGTGTCCTCTCGCAGGAAGTCTGGCATGGGAAGGGTAAACATAGGCATCAACAAATACAAATAACATTTACATGACATTTATTCATTTAGCAGACACTTCATCAAAGCGACTTACAAATGAGAACAATAGAAGCAGTTAAACTAACAATAGGACAACAATATGCTATAGTGCTATGACCCTTCCCAGTTTAACTGTATTTTTTATATATATTTTCTTTTTTATATATAAGATGATAGATATAGAATTAAATATAAAGTGTATAAAACAGCATAACAACAGTCGTTAAACAAGAAATGCATGCTGCTATTAAAATCCACGTGCAAGAAGGAATGCGCGTCCCAGAAACATTTGAATCTTTCCCTTTAATTGTTAATGAGCTTTCTCACTAACGCTTTTAATGTGATGAAAAGGAATTCTGACATCAAACTTGCTGAACTTATATTTGCAATTATAAGCAAAAATCCTTCAGAAGAGCCAAAACAGATTTCTCACACTTTGAGCAAGCTTTCCAGGATTGCATTCGATTGCATCTAAAATGATTAGTGATGTGTTTATACTGTGTTCAGCGCATTAAAACTCACCTTGCTCAGACTCTTATGCATTTTTAATATTGAGGTTTAATGTCTATTGACTACACTCTGGAATCCTGGACATGAGAATTTGTTAAGCTTGCAAAATCCTTACTGCCCTTAAGTGCAATGTTAAAGGTCCGTTTATAAATGTTTAAAGAGTCTACAGCTAAAACTTGAGTTGTGACTGCCACGAATGCCTTATTGCCCTCCTATCACTCCTTTATATATGCAAATGAGCAGAAGAACAGATCTTAACTACTGGCAAAATATCCTATCGCTAAAGAAAATTTGGAAGATTTCATACCATAGCATGATTATACGTAACAAATGACTATAAAAAACAACTTTTACTTATTGCATACTCTCTTGTACACTGATTGTAGTAACATCAGGATCAATTTGACTTAGTCTTCAATAAGAGTGATGAACATTTTTCAGTGGTTCTTACATTGGTAGCGGCTGTTCTCGAACTTGGGGTCGTTGTCGTTCTGGTCAGCAATGAGGACAGTGATCTGACAGATGCCGATGAGGGGTTCCTGTGCTTGGTCCGTAGCCGTGACTGACAGCGTATACTCTCGCTGCCTCTCTCGGTCAAAACTCACCTCTGTGCTGATCACACCTGTGCAATAGTGGCATCTCATTGGTAAATTGCCATTTTATTGATTTGACAACAATTTTAATGCTAATAAACAGCATGAATTTGTAAACCAACCAACATTCAGCTCTTTGGTTCAACTGCGTGTAATCACTGATCTGGTAAAGGGGGGAAGTATGCACCTGTGTCAGGGTTTATAGTGAAGCCTGGTGTGGCTCCGTCCCTCTGCATTATCCCGTACTTGACCTCCCCGTTGACCCCTGTGTCGGCATCGTGGGCGCGTACGCGCAGAACGGAAGTGCCCGGGGGCTGATTCTCCAGGACCAGTGCATTCACGCTATAGTTGTGGCACTTTGAAGAAACAAAACCAGTTTCAGACATGGAAACAGTACAGGTTCTTAACAAATCCCTTGGCAAAGACCAATAACAAGGTCTCAAACAAAAACTAAATGGTACTAGATTGATGCTCCACATACGGTTCCTCATAACAACAGAAAAAGCAAGAATGGGAGAGCAAGACATGACAGAGAGAACACAAGTTGTATTTAGGATAAAGAGTTTATAAATTCCTCTTGTGAAGTCCTGTCACTCCATAATAGGAGTACACACTTATAATGAGCCCTCAGCCTCCCTCTTCCTCATCCTCCTCTTGCTTTCTCATCATGCTCTCATTACAGAACGGGCATCTGGCAGGGCCTCCTGGTGAGCGGTGCCCACAGGGAGCGACATGTCAACTTAAGGTGATTAATCAAGTGACTAGATCGATACTGGGGCTAAAAGCTGGAATTAGCTTCCCTCCCCGCCTCTGAAGAGTATTCTCAATGCGCTTTGCACTTCACACCTCTCATTGTTTTTCGACACACACTCACCCTTCTGAGAGGGCTTAGGGAGGATTTCTCAGTTTAGCAAGGGAAAAGACTCAAACAGATAGTCTATTGCCGTAATCTGCTGTGCTATAAGGAGCGCCGGAAACCGGCGACTACAAAGCAGGGTGAAGGTTTGAGTTCCTCTGAATGTCGAAAAGCGTGTGGGGCCAAGATGAGGGAGTGTTACTGGGTGAACCTCAAAAAGCTTTTCAAGAACATGATTGGGTCATATTGCACTTTAAAATCAAAAGAAATGATTTGTCGCATAATGAGACCATTAATGTTTTAATGTATTTTGACAAGTTTCATAACATTTCTATCCCTGAATTGTAATTACTCCAATTCGAAATAAATCTTATTCTCATGCTGTATTGCAAAAAACATCATAGTAATATTTGTTGTATCGCTTTTAACTAATGGTAATTTTAATAAAACATTAGATTAGCAAACAGATGTAAGAGAGCAGACCAATCCAATTCAATGTAAATATAATGTTGATGACATCGCTACAAATTACATTTTGAATGCTGAACTTTATATTCACTTAATCATTGAGTCAATGAAAATGTAAATTTTGATTAAAAACGGCTTCATGAAAATGAAAATGTGGTGCTCAGTCATGAAAATAATCAATGATAATACAAAAAAGTACAAAATTGGAAAACTTAATTTTTCTTTGTGCATAATATTCTATTTTATTTTATGTTGGGATGTCGCAAATGTGTTTTGTGCAAGTAATTATTAGCTATGCAGATGGTTATGGTACATATAACCCTCTAAATTCAAGAGACATTTTTAAAACCAAACACTACAGAAAATGAAGACTGCTAAGGTGCTGCTGCTAATACCGTACTTTACGCACTATAAGGCGCACTTAAAAGCCTTTAATTTTCACAAAAAACGACAGTGCGTCTTATAATCCGGAGCACCTTATATACAGTATAAATCAATTGGTTAATAACGCTCCGCGTTATTAAATTCGCCCACGAATTCGCGCTCATGTTCATCTTATGCCCGGCCAATTCAACCTTGTATAATGTATCAGGTTATGTGTAAGTAACGTGTGTGTGTAAGTCACTCTTGTGTATAAGTAACATGTGTAAGTCACTCTTAAAGGGATACTCCACTTTTTTTTTGAAATACACTCTTAGAAGAAATGGTTCTATTTAGAACCAGAAATGGTTCCATTCCCGCTTCATATATGGAACTCCAAAATGGTTCTATATAGAACCATTTTTTTTGGTAAAAGGTTCTATTGGCCAAGTATGGAACCCCAGGGTTCTATATAGAACCCAGAGGAACCCTTTTTTAAGAGTGTATAGAACCTTTTAGGGGTTCCAAATACGTAGCGCTGATAGAACCTTTTAAGGAATGTATTCAGCCGATTTTCTGATATTTAGAAGAATATCAGTAGCCAGACAGTTTCTGGTCTCATTGACTTCCATAGTTTTTTTTTCCTACTGTGGAAGTCAATGAGATCAGAAACTGTCTGGTCACTTATATTCTTCTAAATATCAGAAAATCGGCTGAATGGATTCAAAAACGGTAAAACCCAACTGTTTAACTCTGGGGGAGTGGTAAAATGAGCCTATTTCCAAAAAAAGTGGTGTATCCCTTACACAACAGACACACGAACAGACACACTGTATCGATGTTTGAATTTAAGCATGTCTTTGAACAATAAAGAAGTTTGGTATTGTGTTGAGCCACTGCTTGCTCTAAAATCAGAGTCTCTTGAAGCCAGTTGCGAACCAGTGAAAGAGAAGGAAAAGGCTCTGGTCAGCAGGGCAGGCACAGAGAGAAAAAGAGAGACAGTGAGAAGAAGGAACAGGGCCAGATGTTGCCCCTGGGGCTCACTTAGTGCTTCTATTTCATATGCATCCCCTGTGCCGGTGAGTAATTCCCCTTTGAAATATTCATGGGCAGCAGCAGAGGTGGTGGTGGCGGCGGCGGCAGCAGAAGTAGGGCCTGTGGGGCTCACGGAGAGTGTACAGGGACACAGCTCTGCCTCCTACGCACTCACACACAGCCCTCCTGCACCACCGGCCTGCGCTGAGAAGCTCTCCCACCGGAGACCTCCAAGAGCCTTTAGATCTCCTACTGCCAGCTGTCTGCTCTTCCCACAGCTCTGCTTTCACCTGTCTCTTTCTCGCTGTGTTCCCTTTTCCACATGCTCTTTAATATTTGCCCTCTTTTACTTGCTCATTTTGGGGCGAATTCACAAAATAGCTTTTTTTTTTAGCCAGATGAGCAACCTATTCAGGCAGAGAATTTTGAAAAGCCAAGTCAAGTATCTGGTTTGTAGTCTGAGTAAAGTATGTCAGATCATATCAGTCTGCTACATCCTTCGAGTCAATTCAAGTCAATTCAATTCCACAATAATTATATAGTGCTTTATTTAATACAGATCGATTCAAAGCAGGACTATGACACAAAAGCAGCTCTAAAAAAATCAATAGTGTCATCATTCAGCTAAAGTCCGTTCAGAGTTTGGTTCAGTTCAATAAAGTTGATCAATTATGAAATAAGTTCAATTCAGCTGACGATTTATTTCAGTTGCCTCACACAAGTCAGTGCCTTTACAGTCTAGAATTCATAAACAACTGAAAAATGGGAAATAGCAGTATGAAAATTGCGTTCAGATATGATTTTGTGGGTGTGCTTGTGCAGTTTTTCATAGAGTCTTTAGTGATAAAACGAGTCTGAGCATGTCATCAGTAGGCGCATTTCATTGTTTATCCTTTATCTTACAGCCTTGTCTTCATCATCTCTGTATATCAACACCTATCCATCATTCTTAACTTCTTGTCCCCATTGACTTAATATCTGTCTCTAAACACTGCTATTAGTGAGGTGTTCGGTGTCACATGGTATTACAAGCCTAAGGCACTTGATTCTAGGCAGATTTAATGAGAGAATATATTTGAATTCTTTACTCATTTCAACACCGGTTGAGTCAGACTCTTCTCCTGTAGACACTTTTGTTGTGTGTTTCTTATTTTAGTCCTGCGATTCAGTCTTTCAGCTTATATATCTCCTCTCTTGTTAAAAACAGATTTTGATAAAGTTTTAAAATCATTTTTTAACCTCACCTCATCAAATACTGGCTTGTTGTTGTTGATGTCATTGATGCCAACGATGACTTGGGCGGAGCTGCTGAGGAGCAGCGGCCCGCCTGCTGCGTTGTCATCGGTCGCCGTGACGCTGAGGACATACTGAGGCCCGCGCAGTTTAGGAGGAGGACTACGGCGGAGTTTGATGATGCCTGAAAACAATTCAATAAAACACTTCAGCTCATCTCAATGCCCTTGTGATGAAAAATAAGTGCGCTTAACCGATTGTGTTAAATGTGCACTTGTAGTGAACTTCAAATTTGAAAAGTATTTATCAAAAAAAAAACTGTGCTTGCACATATTAATGAAATGAAAGGACACTTAAGTGTACTTAAAAAGAGAAAGTATGTTCCTTAACTTTTAAAAACTGCACTTTGTAATGACAAATTAACGGTTTTACTTTAAAGAACATTTTAAATTATTAAACTTTTATATAGTACACTCTATAAAAATGCTGGGGTTGTTTTAACCCAATTTTGGGTCAAATATGGACAAACCAAGCTGTTGGGTTAAATTTATTAATTGCATTTTTTAATCCAACATTTGGGTCTGTCCATATTTGACCCAATATTGGGTCAAAACAACCCATAATTTTTTAGAGTGTATACCTATTTATTTTGTGTTGACTAACATATTAAAGCACATGTAAAAAACTTGATTATAATTTTAACCGTAGTGTCTTCAATATTAAATTTATTTTAAATGTACTAATTAGCAACTTCATTACAAATGAGTAATTACAAATATCAATAGAAATGACATTTATTTTAGTTTATAATAAAGGTTTGTTAGTGCAGTTACACTAACTATATTTCTTTAGACAATAAATGTAATTATGAAATTACAAGATGTAATTCAGTCCTATTTTAGTGGCTCAAAAAGCACTTTAAAATTTAGCTAATTGCATTTAATATGAATTTAAACAAAAATACATTTGAATCAAAAACACAATATACTAATTAGATGTCAAAAAGTGCCAAAAAAGATTACATTCAGTTCAGTTTATGAACAGAGACACGTATCACACAAGGTGACAACCTCTCGAATCGAAAACATCAATATCTGAAGAGAATGAAAGATAACTGCTTTTGTGAATCATGCTTTGCAATATTGCAAAATGGACCCGTAATGGCTGCACATTCACAAAACTGAAAAGCAGGGGGTTGTGTGCAAAAAAAAGTGCTGCTGCATCTTTGAAGTGACAACTCCACGCAGCTTTCTGAGTGCTGAAGCCACAGGCCATCTCTTTGCTCTGGCCTGTAATGGGTTGGGTGGTGGAACAGCCGTGCCGAGAGGCTGATAAGACAGGAGAGAGCTTTAGCATACTGCTGTTTTTCAGCTCTCAGGCATAAAATGTGCTGATAAACAAACGAAAAGCAAACACTGCAGACAAATGTAACCTTGAAACTGAAAGCACACAGTCAGGCAGGCAGGCTTGAATACAGACAAACATTACATTCACACACAAGTGCACACACACACAAAACAAGAGCTGTAGATCAAAAACAACACAAGGGGTGTTTGTTTTTCCCCAAAATACCACAAACGTGAGCTGAATGATGGATGAAAAGAGAGAGTGTTGAGCAGACAGGAAGAGGAAATTCATTTTTTTGATAGCTTCGGATGTCCTTGTTGGCCACAGCAACTAGTTTTGAGTTTGCATCCCACTTGACTGTATACTCACCCTTCTGGTTGTCCAGCTCAAAATTGCTGTCTTCGTTACCCCCAGTGATGGCATACGTTACGCCATCCCCGTCTGGGTCTTTGGCATGCACAATGGCTACTAACGTCTCAGGGCCGGCATCTTCAGAAAGGAAGGTTTTATATCTGCAGAAAGAGGGAGACAGAGAGAGAAAGACAGGCAGATCAGGCTAAGAACATCACAAACCCACCATCTGCTTCCCCAACACGCCCTCTGAAGTGTATCCCAGGGCGCACACAAACAACCATGCGGTCCCTGCACTGAGAAGAACCAGAGCAAATCCTAACATAATACACACACACTCACTCACAGCAGCTCTAATGATTATACACCACCACCAGCTCCTTTATGTGTTTCCCAAACTCTTACCAAGGGAGACGATGTACTGAAATAGAGCCTGTGTGTGTGTGTATGTGTAGACAGCTCGCTTGCTATACTGTGATTGTTGTTTTTCTGCTGAATCGGACCAAATGTCCATCTCTCCTTCTGGCTAGATTCAATAAATGCCAGAGCCGTATAGCATGACGACCAGCTTTCATGAGATCCTCTGCAAGCTTCTGCTCTGATGAAATCCCATTGTGGAGCAGAGACATTGTAAAACTCATATCTGTGTATTCTTAGACACTCCAAGACAGTTGGAAGAGATACAGGTGGGAAAACGAGGGAGAGAAATAAATAGAAAAGTAAAACTAAGATAGAACAGAGAGATGTAGTGAAATATGTCAATATTTGATGTCCATTTATTTATTTATTCTAATATATATATATATATATATATATAAAATTATTTGTAAAGTAGATGTGAAAAAATGGGATAATGTAGAAGAGATACAGAGGGAAAAGGAGGGAGAGAATTAAATAGAAAAGTAAAACTAAGATAGAACAGAGAGAAGTAGTGAAATATGTCAATATTTAATGTCTATTTATTTATTCATATATATATATATATATATATATGAAGAGTTCAGATGCAAAAGCCTCTAAATGCCATTTGAAATTTTCTTCTAAAATGCCCATTTGTATCAAACTTGTATATTTAAGTTCAGAAATTTCACTTAAATGACAATTAATAGGTAATCTTCATTGCCATTTAATTGAAATTACTGAACTTAAATATACAAGCTTGATAAAAATGATCATTTTAGAAGAAAATTTCAAATGGCATTTAGAGGCTTTTGCATCTGAACTCTTCATATATATATATATATATATATATATATATATATATAATTATTTTATAGTAGATGTGAAAAATTGGGATAATGTAGTCAATACTATTCTTATATTCTTACTATCTGAAAAGAAAGAGGCTGTTGAGTGAATCGAGAGATCAACGGTCAATTAAACAGAGTAAAGTATTCCAGAGCGCTTTGCAATAATGAGGTAGCAAGCAAAAGAAACTGAACACTGAAAGAGGAAAAGAATCATACATAGTTTGTGAAAAGACAGGGGCTTCATCGTTGACATTGGCCATGCGGATCCGGATGGAGGCTGTGCCTGTGCGAGGGGGCGTTCCCTTGTCCACGGCCACCACCGTGCACTCGTACATGTGATTGGGTCTCTCATAGTCCAGCCTCTGACTGGGGCTCACCACTCCTTGAGATGAGATGTCAAAGTCCACGCTCTGTATGAAGTAGGAGAGTTCTGCATTCAGCCCAGTATCACAGTCCCTTGCCAGAACTAGAGAGAGAGGGATGAAAGAGCCATGTTATACATCAGGTCACGTTGACTAAAAGCAACAGCTAGCAATAACACAGCAGTAAATTGTGGTGAAGGCAACCTTGGGGGGGGATCTGTTCTGGGTCAGGCACTGAAAACAAATGTCAGTTCTCAATGATCTCTATACTTTTCTCAGACAGTTGTGTTCTCATTAGGCCTGGAATGTTCCGGTATGGGGCTATTCACTATCAATTACAAGCTTTAATGTCACTATGACCAATGCTTGTGTGTTTTTTTTTTTGGAAGGTTTTGTGTGTGTATTGGCCTGTCCTAACTAACTATAACTAACTAACTAAATAACCATCCATCCATCCATCCATCCATCCATCCATCCATCCATCCATCCATCCATCCATCCATCCATCCATCCATCCATCCATCCATCCATCCATCTTGGAGGGTTTTGTGAGATTTACCTTGTAAAAACAGTCTTGTTTGTTGAACAAGAATAAGTTGAACAAGTTGTTGGACTTCTTGTGCTAAGTGCTTTTATAAATTACGTACTGTGTCACATTTACGGTGGCAGAGAGATCCACAAGCTGCAACTGAAGAAAACACATGCAAATAGCAAAAAAAAAAACGCATGCAAATAGAAAAAACCCACATGCAAATAGAAAAACACCCACAAATTAAGTTGTGTTTCAGTTTTACAACACATGTGTGCTCCAAATGCTCACAACACCAACAAATACGAAATGCTCGACAAATAACACAGACCACAATGGATATTTTTCCAGGGGAACCAAATAAGTGACGAACCCGGCTGGAACACATGCTGGTGCTTACAGCTTGAAATTCTACTTTTTATATTTATTTGTGCAAAACATACAGAGATAAAAAATCTTCATGACATAAAACTTGTTTACAATGGACAAAATGTATTAATAATATGTTCATCACATATGTTCATATTAATAATATGTGTAATATGTCATCAGAATACAAGTGAGAAAAGAACAATGAGCTGAAAACTAAACTAAATAAATAAAAAGAAGAACATGAAGGAAAGATATTTATCCATACATCAGTTACACTGTTCAAATTGTTTCATGTTATGCTTAAATTTAATCTTAAATCATAAAAAAGGGATGTTGTAAGGGATGTTAGGTAATGTAGGGTCGAGAATTTTAAAGTTGAGACACACAGATATATAACGTACATTTTAAAAGCTTTTCGGTAAAGTAAAAATAAAAAATGTATTTGCAACCGTTATGTTAAAAGCATAGTGTTTCTGTCTTAAGAACAGCCGATGGACACCGTGCCATGTTGTCATGGGAACATCCCAGGTGAAAATTACGAGGAATTACGTCGTCTTTCGTTGCTCCCTTCATCAAGTGCGTTCCATGCGGCTATAATGGCACATTAGAGCCCTGCTAACTCCAAAGTCCCACTTTAAGGGCTCTGCTGTCTGCCCTTCGAAGGGACTAGGGCATCGGGAAGTTCACGAGCAATAAGCACATCCCAGCCGGGTTCGTCACTTATTCGGTTCCCCTGGAAACAATCCCGCCGTGGTCTGTGTTATTTACAGTGCGTATCTGTATTTGGAGCACACGTGTGCTGTGAAACTGAAGAAGACGTTGTTTTAATTTGCAGGTGTTTGCTTCAGTTGCAGCACGTTGAGCTCTCTCGGCCACCGTACATATTAATAGAGCCAATATTAATTAAAAGTATGTAGTGGGGGCCAATTCTATATTTGATCAATTTAAGTGCCCATCTGTCAGTGGCACGGTGAAAAGCTGCTGTTGACTGAAGCAGATCAAAAGTAAAAGTGGAGGAAGGCTTTGCTGTCATTAGGCCCACAGCCAAAGTCAGACGTCCTGTATCATTATACTGCAGGCAAGCTGTCATCACACCCAGCCAGCTAACACACTCATTTACTACAGCCACATGACGGACTTCTAATCTCCAAGGCAAATAGCTAGCACCCACGGATGTAGCGACGCACGGCAGAAAAAAGCCGAGGACTTGTTGCGGCGGTAAGAAGCAGGTGGGTGTCAGTGCCTCGCACGCGTAAAAACAAGAGTCGGAGCAGTCGAGCAAGCATATAAAGTCAAAGTCATACAGCCAGGATTCAAACAGAAGCTTCATTAAAAATACAAGCCCTAATACAGTCTCTAAGGGCTACCTATTACCATATTTAATGCATGCGAACGAGAGACCAGGGCTAAATTAAACATACCAGTTAGGCGGCTTGGGAGAGTGAGAGAGAGAGAGAAAGAAAAAGAAAGAGAGAGGAAGGCTGGAAGGAAGGTGGGCTAAGGTTGGGCGAGTTTTAAATGCGTTGCTTCGCCTTGCGCTAAATCCTCTCCGAGAAGTTTTCCATGCGATAATTGGAGCGCGTTCGGCACTTCTCTTCCTGCTAGGCCCTATTAAAAGCCGGCACCCAATTTACAGTCTAATCCCATTTTAAGGTAAACAACAATAATAATCTTCTCTCCCTTCTGCCAGGCTTTGCGCAGTCGACGATTGCTCCGTGTTTTCCTTTTTTTTCTCTCGTTCACAACAGAACACATTTGATAAGCAAATAACAGCCCCAGCTGGTGCTTGTGTGAACCTGCTGCTTTTACATGTTGAGAGCGAGAGAAAGAGAGCGAGGGAGACGAAACAAGAAGAGAAAGAAGACAGAGACAGAAAAAGAAAGTTGTTTTGCGTTACCACACTGAAACAGAAGAGCCAACTGGAATCAGAGGCAGGAATCCTTCTGTTTGCATACGGCAGAAAGCGAACAGTGCATGTTTTCACTCGGCGCAGCGATATGTAAACATAATTGAATTGCATGAATGCGGTTGGCATTCTAGATTTGTGCATCTGCCTCACAACAAAGCATGCTGTCGGTCAGATCTGACTCACTTCTGTTCCCTGTTGCTTTGCTTTTCTCTCTTTTCTGCTTCTTTTCATCAGAGTCGCAGGCTCGTGAACAACAAAGTCTAAATTTAGGGTGGTTAATCACTGAAGATTCTGCGGAGAAGGTGAGGAGCATTTGAAATGGTGGGCATCTCAGGGCTTCTGATCTCAGATGAGCACTGGGTGAGAAGAATCTCCCAGCCTCTGAGCACAAAGCTCATTAGCTTCTGTTCGATACGAACCGGTAGATTGGAGACTGTTAATACAACCGGATCTGAGATGAAAAGGACACATGCATGTATTCACACATATAGTCCAACGTGTACAGATCATGTTAACTTTTACTTTTTGTACTGTGTGTTAATTTTGCTTGTTTACAAGTGGGGTTTTTTTTTTGTTGTTTTTTTTTCAAATATTTTAATGTTGTTATGTGTTTTGCCTGTAAGTGGTTTTTAACTTGTTGCTATGTGGTTGCTAAGGTGCCCATGTCAAATAAGCTCACCCAGTCATCTCTCGGATTTCTGGTCTCTAGATATGGCTCGGGTCCATCCTTCAATGTAATTATAATAATGCCCATATTGTTGGTTCCATAATGGATCCAATAGCCAAAGATTTTTTTTTATTAGCATCAGTCAATACTGGATATGTATATAGTATTGGATATTTAACAAATGTTAAGACTATATAGTCTTAAATATAATCTTAAGCAGATCTCAAAATTAATATTAATTTATCATACTGAATATTAAAATATTTCCTGCCTAAATTCACTTATAGCATTTTAAATAAATTATTTTAGTTTTATTTTAAAATTATTTATACAAAAACCATACAGAATTTTGGCTAACATGAAAATAATTGTGGCATAATTGGACAGATTTATAATCAAATCCATAAATACCTAATTTTTCTGCCCGTATTATATAACCTAGTTGCTCAGAAAAGTAGCGCACCTCTCTTTAAGAAAATTTGAGGTATAATTTAAGTGTGTACCAAAAATAGAGTTTAAAATCCCAAACATTAAATATAAGCAATAGTAATATTAATGTCTGTCTTAACATGGGCAATACTGAACATTTATTCAAAGAACTAATGCTCTCAAGCTTCTTTCTGAAACACAACACTACGACTCATTCATGTTCTTTAAGCCACTAAAACACCTTCAATTACAGCGATATGATCGTAGATAGGGCTGGCATGATTGTGTTTTAGAGGAGGAGGTCATGAATGCCTCTTCTTCAGAGATGCCTGTCTCTATCAGAAGTGATTATCTGGAGAATATGGAGGGGTCGTACCCCCCACCTCACCACATCCAAGTGCCACTGCGGAGATCCCACCTCTATTGCTGGGTCACAGTCTCTGACCCATGGTTATAGAGCCAACAACGTCAGCAAAGCAAAAAATGGAGGATTGATGGCCTGACTAGCTTGACAGATGTAGTCAGGATGAAGAGAGATTGAAGAGAAAAGGGAATACGGGGGCAGAAAAACTCCTCTGCCTGGGAGCCACCAAGCTGGCTTTGATTACAATCCATTTACCACCCAGAAAGTGCTGCCATAATGAATTATTTCATAATTACAGGACTGAGTTGAAGAGACAGTTGCCCCCGCAGAGCAAACGGCAACAGCACCTGCCTCAAGAGCAGGACCGCCGGGGGAAAAACATGGACGGAGAGACAGAAAGTGAGACGGTCACAGAGATGGGAAGAGAGAAAAATCGAGAAACAGACACTCACCCTGCAGTAATGATGTACCAGTTGCCGTGGTCTCAGGGACGTTGTCACGACTGTAAATGGAGTGCATAAACTCTGGGGTGCAGTCATTCTCATCTGTGATGTGAACCACCACCTGCATAAGTAAGAAAATGAGACAGAGAGAGAGAGACGTTATTATGTGGACAAGTAAGGAAACATGAATTGTTAGCCCCCAGCCAAAAACAAGTCTCCTTCCAGACATTTAAATAGCTTCCTCAAGTTATATTAAAATAAACTCAGGGTTTTAAAGCATCAAAATAACTCGAATAGAGTTATTGATGGGTGAGTGTAGAGGCATTAACCATCAATTGTAAGTCTTTTCCCAAATTCCAAGAACACTAATGGATGATTTAAAATGTTTTATATTAACTTGACAAGGATTCTATTGTGTTATATGCCTCAGGACTCAAATAGCTCTTGCCACACATTCCTATGATGTCGTTTTTTAAATACCAAACATTATAATGCTTTACTGACAGATTAAAACAGAACATTTGCAAACCAGCTCATCACAATGGTAGATAATGATTATTTATCACACAACATCTGCAAACATACTCATAGTCCTTACTGACCTTCTATGCAAAATTCATTTGGCTAAACAAAATGATTAAAAACATGCCAATATTTGCATTTGTGAGCAACAAATTATCCCTTGATGGATTGGGTTGTACATTTTCTTACTATTTTACTCCATCAGTAAAATTTTATTTGTCATTGTAACCAAATTCATTTCTTTTAAATCCAATTTTTCATTACAGTTCAGTATATGAAAGACAATTTAAAGGACAAGTTCGGTATTTTACAATTAAAGCCCTGTTTTAAGATCGTCCCTGATGAAATAGAATAGTTAAGATTGTTTTTGAGACAAATGCTCCTGTCACGAGAATTTTTGGATTCTGTGTTAGCACCCCCCAACCTTTATAATGAAAGCATAGGTGCACTCGAACAATCGTTCATAAAAAAGCATAAAACTTTAGTTTACAAAGATGTGAAACTCACCGAGTGGTCTGGGGTGTTCACTGATATGCTCACACAAAAATCGCTGCAAAATATGCTTTCCAACAGGTTTTATCGTAGTTTTTGTCCAAGCCCATTTTCTTCCTGTTTTCGGATGAAGTCCACAGTAGTCAATTGTCGAGTTTGCGTGCGCGATCCTTAGTTATCTTGCTACCAATGATCGCGCACGCAAACTCGACAATTGACTACTGTGGACTTCAACCGAAAACCGGAAGAAAATGGACTTGGACAAAAACTACGATAAAACCTGTTGGAAAGCATATTTTGCAGCAATTTTTGTGTGAGCATATCAGTGAACACCCCAGACCACTCGGTGAGTTTCACGTCTTTGTAAACTAAAGTTTAATGCGTTTTTATGAACGATTGTTCGAGTGCACCTATGCTTTCATTATAAAGGTGGGGGGGGGTGCTAACACAGAATCCAAAAATTCTCATGACAGGAGCATTTGTCTCAAAAACAATCTTAACTATTCTATTTCATCAGGGACGATCTTAAAACAGGGCTTTAATTGTAAAATACCGAACTTGTCCTTTAACTTCCAGAAAGATGGTTGACTTGACCTAAATATCTGTGTAGGAGGCTATCTTTCCTACAGGGACTAAAACCCTGCATGAGATTAGACACATTTAATGTCCTGAGTCACTTGACTCTCTGAAGGCTTTCGGTTCAGAACAGCATTAAACTGGAATAACATTAGAAGAAGAGACAGAAGCAGAACAGCTGAATGCAAATGGCTCAACCACCCCACAAACACACGCAGAAACCGCAGTCAAACACAGTGTGTAGACTTTAATGTAGCCGATCTCAACTGAAGCTCAGATGATAGCTTATGGAGGCCCTGTATCTACATTCAGGCTTCTCTCTGTGCAGTGACTTTGTGAGCAGTCAAACTGAATACATGGCACAGGATTTGACTTTGACCGAACAGAGGCAGAGGGAAAGCGAGGTACGTGTTCTCAGTGGGAGCGTTAGTCATGGTGAGGGAGAGTCCCGCAAAACTGCTTATCTCAGAGGAGCAGAACTGCAGAGAGGGAAAAGTTCCTTGCACAGAACACACACACAGCACCATAGCTGACCATATACAGCTCTGAAGGCGCCAGGACAGCATCTTAAAGCCCATGTAGCGCTGCATTACGGGTTTCTTTGTCCCTGCTGTCGCCTCTCGGGAATCTGCCCAACAGAGGGGAACATTCTGTTTGTTTCATGGCTGCTAGAGGTGGAATATGGCAGTAATGAATCGGATATCTCCTGCTGGAGGAGCATTACTGCTAATAACAACAGCAACAGGGGTCTAAAAGGGATGAAGAGTCTTAGAGCAGAGCTTCATCATTATTTATGAAATTATTTTTCACATGCTAAGAGGACTCTTCTCTTAATTTCTTCTTTTCTTGTAACTTCTAATCTCCTACCCTCTCGTCTCATTATTTTCTCTTCTCATCTTGCGTCTTCTCACCTTTGTACTTAGCCTCTTCTGTTGTTGTCAACTCATTTGGTCTTTCATTGATTCATTCTCCTCTAGTCTCATTTTAGAGTTTCTTCTTTTCTAACTTTGTCTCGTCTCTTTTTCTTCTCACCTAGTCTTGTTTTACCTCTTCTCTTCTCTGTTGTTTCGGTAACGCTTCCTTTTACAGTACAGTACTTACAGTGTACTTACCTAGAAAGTACTGGCTTATATACGGTAAGTACATGGAACAGGGGTAGGTTTTGGGGTAGGTTCAGGGTTAGTACTAGTTATTATCCAGTATTTGTAGTTACTAAAATAAGTACATAGTATTTACATGGGTAACTGGACTGTAATAGGAAGCGTTACCGTTGTTTCTTCTCACCTTAGTCATCTCTGTTTTTTTTTCTGATATTGTTTTGTCTATTATCTTTTCTGGTCTCTTTTCTTTCCATTTTGTTTCATCTCATTTCTGTTATAGCTTGTCCTACTCATGGTGTCGTCTTCACAGATGGTGTAATGATTTGGCAGGGGGCAGTGACTCTGACAATTATCTAAAATGAGTGTGTGTGTGACTGGCGCTGGCACAGACGCAGTTACACATCACTGTGTCTCAGCCAAGTCCATCAAGAGGACTCAATTAATCTGGAGTAACTTCAGCCAAACAAAGAAGATCAACATGGAACAACACGCACACACGGATGGATACATTTGCGCCTCTAATGACGGCGACAACAACATGATGGGTAAAAGAGATCAAACATCTGTTATATTTCTTTGCCTTTGTCACATCACTTTATCGTACACATGCACCACCAAGTCTCATAAGTGGGAACAGCCACAGCTGTGGCGTGTTTGAAGGCCTCTGTGGCACACAATCTCTCATTATTGCTTTTCTGCTGATATGTGTATTGTGCTTGTGTGTACCTTTATGTGTTATTGTGTGCATCAAAGCATATGTAACTTTCTCTTTTGAAAGAACCAGATGTGTCATGAAATTGTACAAGGCCTGGATGTGAATGACTGACAGCCATACAGAATCATAATGTCAGGCCTAAAGGACTGTTCACACCAAGAACAATAACTATAAAGATAACTATATTTGCATACACATCAGCGGATGATATTCAGTTTATTCTAAGTGAGTGCTCGTCTGCCACTTTAAAAGTTTGAGCTCACTTCGGCAGGATTCTTATTGACTGTCAATGTCATTTCTAAATCTAATTAGGTGTGTTGGTAAATACAATGTATAAGTTGAAAAAAATCTTATAAAAATTATAATTAGTTGAAGAACAATACATTTAAGAGCAATACATATCTAAGGAAAGACCATGTTTAGATTGCTAGGTAAAGATGTGCTAACCTCTGCCATGTTGCTCAGTCCTGTATCTGGTTCAGAAGCTCTGACTTGCAGGTGATGGAGATGTTGTCCACTCTCATAGTCCACAGTACGTGTCAGGCTGAGCGCGCCACTCTCCTGGTTTATGCTGAACAGGTTGCCTGGGTTTACTAGAAGCATATAAGACAGACTCTTCCTTTGGAACGAGATAGCCTGGACCACTGCCACCCTATACAGACACATACAGGAAACAGATTCAGTTCACAGGCAAGCTTTTAATTCATGTACATGGACTATGATTTGTGAGGAATTTCTCCTCTGGGAAGATAAAATTTCATCGGAAACCTACAAATCTGTCCCAAACACATTGTGAGCTACCAAGCAAGACAGTATTATTTATCGTTTTTTTTATATATTTATTATTATATATTCATGTATTTTATCACAATACACAAAAGTACGACATATTACTATATTACAATTTATAATAATGTTATATAAATATAGAACAGTTTACAATGTTATATTTTAATATATTTTAAAATGTCATTTATTTCTGTAAATGTAAAGCTGAATTTTTAGCATCATTACTCCAGTCTTCAGTGTCACATGGTCCTTCAGAAATAATATGCTGATTTGGTGCTCAAGAAACATTTCTTATTATTTCATTTCTTGTTATTTTGTTGCAAACCATTGCTAAATATTTTTAAATAGACCATGATATTTCTTGGAAAATATATTTATTTATTAAATATATTTCATGATATTTCTTCATTTCTTTGAGACAGAAATCTTTTGTAGCATTATAAATGTCATTACCATCCCTTTTGATCAATGCATACTTACTTAACAAAAGTACAAATTAGCCATTTAATAATTATTTTTAAGAAATAGACATTTCAGTTAAAATGCCCAATTCACATTTTAGCCAGCAGAATGTTAATTTTAAGCAGCAAGAAAACGTAAAAATTATTTCAAATTAAAAAGCTATGGCCATTTGCCAGTATGGCACCAAAAAAAAAGGCCCATTAGCGGCCAAAACATATATAATAAAGTATATAATAAAAGCGCTATCAGACGGCAAGATTTTGGAAAATGAGAAATGATGCATGTATGAGAAATGGTGATTCTTTGTGGCTCTCTTCCCATGTCATCTCCTCTCCACACTCTTTAATATGTCTCTCTTTTCCTCTCTTTTTAATATGTCTCTCTTTCCATGATTAGTTGTCCTCTCCTCCTCCACACAGATCATTATGCTCTGGTCTGTGCCAGTGCCCGAAGGGGGAAGTTCAGACACTGCTCTTCATGTTTATCCAGAAGTTTCTTTTAATAAATATTTGAATTTGAACACGCTTTCAAATTCAGAGCCTGGGGACAAAATGATGCATCTGTGTTCCTCCTCTCTGCCACAACCCCCTCCATTCACTCTGTCCCCCCTCTCTCAACCTCCGCTATCCCTCCAGGCGAATTGTTTCATGCAACAGATGACACATAAAGCTTTAGAGTTGGCCACGTTCACACAATCCTTCTCTTACCCTCTAATGAGCAGCAAATTTCGAATCTTTTTACACGCAGATGCACACAAACACACCCACTAACACATAGTTTCCTGTACTCACGCTTGGCCCACCCCAGTGCTCTCTGGGATGTAAATGGTGTAGGTGGTGTTGGTGAACTGAGGGGGCCGGAAGCCAGCCAGTATGAACACAGAGGCGAGCGGGCCCCTCCTGCCCTGCGAGTCCACGGCCTGGACGGTCAGTGTGTACTCCTTACTGGGGGTCAGAGGTCGCCCAGTGGTCTTCACTTCTCCTGTTGTTCGGTCCACTTCAAATGAATCTTCCCCACCTGTCACAACAAAACATACCCATTTAATGTTAAAATAAAATAAAACACAATTGTAAGTTAAGCCTAAGGGCAAAATATTTTAATAATATGCTATACAAAATAAATCAAATAAAAATATTAGATGAAACAAAACAGTTGAAGTACCAAAATTACTAAAACTAAAGTAATAGTATATTAAGTATATTACGACATATAGGCCTACAGGAACATGAAAATGTATTGCATAGTAGGAACAACCTGCCTAGTTTTGAAATGATGACTTGTGGCATATAGAAATAAATCTGCATAAATCACCATAAAAATGTGATACGACACTTGCTTATAATCACATATTAAAAAGAGCAACTCTTGTAAAGTTCAGCTCAAAGTGCAAGAGGATCACAAAGTCATAAAAGCCTTGAAGTCTTTTTACACACATTAGGAGTAAGGGACCCTTCTGCCAGCTGTGGTTCAGTGCATCCGTGTGTGTATGTGTGTGAGGAGCATTACGCTCCCCTCTGTTCCTCCTTCAGGACAATAGCAAGACAAGAGCTCATTTTAACCGCTGTCCCCTTGAGCGTGTCATTATTTGGGATTGGAGGAAGAGGAAGTGGATGAAGAACACAGCTGCTGAGGCGGAGCAGATCTCCCAGCTGTACCCGCTCTGCCTTGCCCTTCTTGCAGCTGCTTGAAGACTCATCTGCAAAGGTTCTGATTCATAATTATGCTTGATTCTGCCTTTACAAGCTCTCTTCGAATAATGAAAAATGCAATCATAAATATAGCTGCGAGCAGCGATTGCGGGCCCAAGCCGGTGGCACTGCAAAGTAACTAAAGGTACCGGGGTGGCGGTACCACCGCCTTTGACCTCCATATATAGATATATATATTTAGCCGGGGACACCGCCACCCACGTGCCTTTAGGATTATTGTGCACGAAATGCAAAAAAACATAACCCTGCTTTGACTGTCGAAAAGAAGTGTGCTGTAGAGCTTGCATCAGTGTGGGCTCTGCAAAAGTGCACATCCAGGTCTACATCTGCCGCGTGTTTACATTATAGTAGTGAAGTTTGAAGCAAATCAGGTAAAAATAAGAGGGTGATTTCAAAGCATTTTGAAAGTGACACACTTCCTGCTGCCAGTTGGTGGCGCTATAGCCAGGGTTGAGGTGCCACCGTCTTGGGCCAGTAATCACTGCTCGTAAATATAAATATATATATAAATGTATATACACTCTAAAAAATGCTGGGTTGTTTTAACCCAATTTTGGGTAAAATATGGACAAACCAGCCATTGGGTTACATTTTTAAATTACATTTTTTAACCCAATGGCTGGGTTTTCCATATTTTACCCAAAATTGGGTTAAAACAACCCAGCATTTTTTAGAGTGTAATAATAACAACTTATAGCACGAAAGTTGTTCGGTCCGATGGGATCTATATGTGTACCGAGTTTCATATTATTACACGCAAGCGGGTTTGATTTATGGACCAAGTTTACAGACCCTGTTCCAGGGGGCGCTGTCGAGCCCCCCTGCCACGCCCGGGTACCAGCTTTAGCCTGGCCCTGATGGCCGCAGGTTCTGACCCATGTGCGAAGTTTCAAGAGTTTTTGAGCATGTTGAGGGCCCCAAAAGTGGCAGAATAGTCGTAATAAAAATAATAATAGAGAAAAAAATAATAATAATAATCTTAAGGAAAACAATAGGGCTCTGCGCACTTTCAGGGCTTGGGCCTTAATGATGAGAAATGTATGGTCTATACTCATTATCTCCACTTTGCATCTTATTCAGGCTAAGAACTTAGACACTTATACAGGAAAAGGTTAGTTTTTTTGTAAAATTGATGTAACAATTGACTATTCAGGTATACAAAATTACTAAACAAAAGTAAAAATTTGATTATATACCTGACATCAATGATTTTATAGTTATATTTGCATAAAACCGTTCAAAAGTTTCGGCATGGTAAGTTTTTAAAATGTTTCTGAAAGTCTTTTATGTTGCATTTATTTGATTAAAAAAATATATAAATAAAATGGATTTATTCTTTTAATAGCAAAGCTGAATTTTCAGCAGCCATTAATGCAGTCTTCAATGTCACACGAAATCTAAAGAAACTTTTGAACAATAGAGCCTGAATGAATGAAGTCATAATGAATTATGATTAGTATGCTGTGACTATTTTATCTGTCTTTACACTACTATATGAATATAGTCAAGGCTAAAGGATGTTGTAAGGGACAACGTACAGTAAAATGCCTGCAACCCTTTAGCTGTGAAAATACTCATAAAATAACAGCCTTGATTTTGTTAAGGACACAATTTTTCTTTAAAATGTTATAAAGCAAACTTATTGTGAAACATAAAATGGCTGAAATGCTGTAATGACCCATTCAGCACCCAAGACCCGGACCGTCCGTTTTATATTTTCCATCTATTTTCTGCAAAGTCAAAGTCTATAATCTATGTTTGCCTGAAACTTTAAGACCATTTTTCTTGCAAGCACAAGTAAATCTTTCTGTACACTAAGTCCAAATTGTAAATTGCCTACTTGACAATGAATGACATTTAACTAAAGGACTGATCAAAAACTTGGAGAAAGAGCGCTATAGGCAACGGCACCTAAAGCCAAATTTGATAAACATTTGAGTGTAATATCACCAGAGACAGAATATTTATAGCAGAGTATAAATCCTTATGGACCAGAGAAGTAATTTTGTAATGTCACAACATATCAGATGATGAATGACAAGCCATTATGAGAGGTTATGATTTTCTGAAGATGTCCTAGAGGTACAATAAAACCAGTACAACCCACCTGTCCTAACACACACACACATAGATCAGCATGCACACATATGTTGTAAGTTTAAAGAACATTTGGTCTATTTGCTTTAGGCTAATTACAGTAGATTGAATTCCACAGTGTGTCAAATTTATTTAACCATTGTTGGTCTCTGTGCACTAAATGAAATCACGTACATTAAACAGGAACAAATAACTATGGAAACGGCATGGATTACATAAGTGACTTAGTGCTTTATGCAATTTCGATTAACCAACTGGCTAATGAAAAAGGCATGCAATTGCCATTGTTTCAAAATAAAAGCGTGTCTATGGTGTCCATCATGATTTTATATACATTCCTAGGTCTGTCAATTTCTCTTGCAAACCTAAGCTGAGCGTGTTAGCTAAACCATTTGAGTTGAAAGCATAAACAATGCATGGGGTTAAAATTATTGATCATGTAATGCATGTCTGCATGTGCGACATCAGTCTAATTCGCTTTCTATCTAAAGTGGGGCAGCGTTGTTACTGGCAGACTGATTGTATTGACAGTTTTCCGATGATTAAAATGTCTGCCCATCAAACCCACCATCAACCAATAGGAAGTGAGCTGTCCCCACAGAGCCATCACCAGTTCGGGCCACAAGCTTGTAGACCACAGAGCCGGCACCAGTGTCAGGGCCCACAGCTGCCAGGTAGGGATAGGGGAACATGGCCCACTGCAGATCGGACAGGTTGGAGAGGGTCAGAGTCAGCCGGCACAGGTACCATTCATCCCCTAGAGAGAGAGAGAGAGAGAAAACACACATGTTTTGAATTGCATATACCTTGATATAGATATATTCACTATATATGTTGCACGTTATCAATATGCACGTTATCAATAAAATAAATGAAAAAAGAAAAAGTGTCTTTTTATCCAATTATTTGAGAAAAATAATCAGCCAACTAATCAAGAGACACAATGGCTTCATGATAAACAGATTTACAATGACACACATACTGTACTATACATGAATGAAACAAATGCTTGCATGATGTGCGAAAACAACATGAAAGTGAGTAAATACAGAATTAAAATTTTTGGATAACCAAAACCATTTACAGTTTGGGAATAGTCATTATGACATGTGTTCGGTAACACTTAAGGTTCATTAGTTAACATTAGTAAGTGCATTAACTAACATGAACTAACGATGAGCAATGCATTAGATAGAGTGTTTATTAATCTTTGATAATGTAAGTTAATACAAATACAGCTGTATTGTGCATTCATGTTAGTTCACAGTGCATTAACTAATGTTAACTAATCCAACCTTTGATTTTAATGACATATTAGTAAATGTTGGAATTAAGATTAACTAAGATTAATAAATGCTGAAGAAGCATTCTTCATTCTTAGTACACGTTAACTAATATAGCTAACTAATGTTAACTAATGAACCTTATTGGAAAGTGTTACCATGTGTTCCACTTCTTGCTATTAGAACAGTGATTTATTGCATTGATCGTCTGAAGCACATATGCGCTGCCGGAATGGCACTTATAATTATTGTGGTTGTAGATCTTTGATGAAAACAGGTACAAATCAAAAACAGGCCTAAAGAACAGCTTTTATTTAACTGAGATGAGCAAGAACATGAGCAACCGATCCATCCAACAATGGGCTCTAATGAGAGAAATTCAAGGCCTGTCATCTTCCCTTTCATGATAGTCTTCTTGTTTTATCGCTTTCATTGTTTTATTTTTGGAGGATGCTCATAAAGCTGTTCATAATCTCTGTAATCTCAGCAAAAAACACATCTACCAAAGCAGAGTGTTGTGTTTATAGCCCCTTAAAGCACATCTTCTAATCGAAATAGTAGCGAAAAGAGCAGGAGGGATAGAGAAAGCCTTCAGCCACCCTGAGTTCAGTGACGCCTCTCGGCTTCACACTGTCATTCAGCCCGAGGACGCTCGGCTACAAGAGAGAAATGACATTTCTGTAGAACCCGTCATCTCTGACTTCCCCTGTATGTCCCGAGGAAGATTGCTGTCAGAGACACGATCCGCTACCTCAGACGGCCTCGGAAGATCAGACGGAGAAAGCAAGGACGTAACAGAATAGAAATATCTTTTTTGGGGTGTTTTTGTGTTCTCTGTTGTTTGCTTGTTTCCAGACTTGCGCGTTTTGTTTTTGGCATTTCACGCAAAAGGGAGACGACAGTGAGAAAAAGAAGAAACTTCACTTCTAAGCATCTTGTCAAGAGGGAACATACAACCGTTACCCTCACTTCCTGTCTTTTCATAGCCACCCTTTGGAGAATGTCAAAAGAGAGTGATCGAGGGAGATGCAAGAAAAAGACGAAAGACACAACGAGTGAGAAACAAGGGTCGGGGTTTTGGTGTCTTGCCACTATGTTTCCCCGTCTCGTGTGTTGTCAGGATGTGAGGCGATTGTGGAGACCTTGTGCAAACTGGAGGTCACGTTGAACAGACAGTCAAATAGATAAAACCACATCAATGCCAGCAGAGCAACAACACAAACCAACAAAACCCCACAGATCACTGCACATGTAAAAGTCAACACAAAGTGACATTCTCTATGCAAATACATGTAAATCCTGTTAATGTTGCTGTTGGTGTAATCAAATTCTCTGTCTGTCCACTTGCCGCTCTGATTCACGAACGTTTGAGGATAATACATTATCAGTGGTCTACATGACTGAACCTAGCAAGATGTATGCTAAATACGTGCATAAAGCTCCAAATAAGCAGAAACAGAATCAACTGAATAATATTTTATAATATTTTTATATTGCGGAAACATTCGAAAGCTGACATAAACTCATGGGCATCAATCACTTGAATTGAATATATACGTATATATTCAATTGAATATTCTGAATACTTGCTGGCTAACACAGCGTCTAAACCGGACACGGCAGCTGTTGTATCACTAGTTGTCTACACTAGATGAGACAAAGCGACCATTGCAAATCCATTTGTCCTTTGTATCAGAAGAAGTACGTCAGAAACAGAATGGGGCATCAGTTTACAGTTGGGAATTAGTCATGTCGCGCCACATCCGGTGTAGACAGCATTTCTAATTATAATGGTTGAATTTGCGCTTGTCATATATATATATATATATATATATATATATATATATATATATATAGATATATATATATATAGATATATGTATATAAAGGCTAGATGTGTCGTCAGCGCTGCTGGCCAATGGAGGTCATCGTCTGCACCTGGCGGCCATCTTGTCACAGGCAGCTCGCTCACTCGTAACATTGTGGTAATGGTACATGTACTATTTAAATAACCATAACTTGCTCAATTTTCTACCGATTTTCAAATGGTTTGGTTTGTTATAAACGTCAGAGATGTAGCTATGACACTGCATACTTATGAATAATAAGTGTATAAATAAATAATCATCCAGATAATTATAGCCACATTAATAACATTTGTAAGAAACCAAACCAAGTAAATCTGTCAAGATTTCAACGAGATAAGAGTATTTGTGTTCATGCTGACCACTCATCTTATATAAGCTTGTCTGTGACAAGATGGCCGCCGGTGATGACGATAGAAACTCCGCCGTAACACATCTAGCCTTTATATACATATCTATGGTGCTTGTCACATCAAGTTGCACTGCACATTGTGTAAGAATAAAATAATAAGCGTAATTGATTCCCAAGAAGAGGGTGAAACCAGCAGCCTGAGTGGCTTCAACATGCTGGCTGTCAGAAATGATAACGTACATACAATGCACGCAAATATAAATTTGTTCTTCACTCACTTAAATTGAATCAGAATGATCAGGGAACTGAATGAAATACTTTCATGTTAAAGAGAATAAACGGCAATCCAATTGAAAAACTTCACCGGGTTAGTAAACATCGTTCGACATATGTTGGATTTGACGGACATTTCTTATACACGAACTACGCGTTCTGATTTTGACATTCTTGATTTGAAAAATATTCTACTCTTGACAGATTTTTTCTTTATAATTTTAGCAAAAGATGAACTGTTAAATGAGTGAGCCGTCCACTTTGACTCCCATATGCTGATGTAATATATGTTATAAACTTGAAAGGTGATTTTTACAAAATGTACTATGATCACTATCATCTAAGTGGTTTAAAAGGTTAAGGCAATTATCAAAGTTTGACAAAACATTTAATTTTCAAATAAAAGATGCTAATTTTTTAGATGATTTGTTACATAATTACCCATTAGCAGTGTGTAAAATGTTGTATGTAATTTACAATTAGAAGAAACAGATACTGTTTGTGTACATTAGAGGCTCTACATCTTTAAGTCTTTAAAGATCCACATTCTCCACGTAGACACAGACCTTAGAAGCGACCCTTCCTACCTCACACTGTGCTCTGTGTGCAGCCTAAAACTGCAGTGGCCTAAAGGTCCAACAGATGTGGATCAAAACCCAGCGGCCAACACCCACACCTGAGAGGCTAATGGGCCGCAGGCTTAATCAACAAACCTCCAGCAGGGAGAGGGCAGTTCAAGGGACACCCGACGGATTCAACCGAGGGATCTCTACCCTCTAACTCCTCCAAAACAGCTGTCACAGTATCACCACATCCTGAAGAAAGATAAACACCCCTGGACAGGGAGAATGGGAGAGGGAAGAAAGTGAAGGGTAGAAAAAAAAGAAAGCCTTTTAGCTAGGATGACAATAACAAGGCCAAATGGTAACGAAAGGAGGAGTTTTTTTTATTTTTTTTATTCGTTTCATGACTGGGCATTTTGCGCTTTGTTTCAAAACAACACTATGGAATCCCAAATGGGGTCTCTTTCCCGCTCTGTGCATAAAACACAATGAAACAATTGCTTGATCGTTTCGGCATCACAGTTTGCTAGTTTAGATAACGTGAGAAAAAAAAAATCTGAGGAGAAAGGCCTTTGTGCATTTGTTTTCGGCTCACTAATCCAAGCTAAGCCTGGATGGCGGTGAAGCAAAGCATTGGATATAATATGCTCCATGTATAAATAGCTGGTGAATTTCATCTAAGTCCACCCAAAGCTCTGTACTAATTTGAATATCAATACAGAAGATGTCACGGATTGTTGTGTTAAAAAAAAAACAGGACGAAGAACGGATAAAAAAGGGTGACAGAAATGATGCGTGCAGTGTTTGTGTTGTGTTTTCGGCCTAATTTGCTGTACGGTAATTTGACGACTGTATGTAACATGAGCCAACGTTGACTGGGGAAAATTAGATACCATTCAAACAGACTTAAATGGTCATCAGCCGCATCGAACATGTACCGATTTTCGTTTGTTAGCATGTTTGTCTGCATCCAAAAAAGCAATTCAAAAGCACTAGATTATCAGAAGAATGGAATATATTGGCTTTGAGTGGATACAGACTGCTGAATCAATGCTGATTCACCATGAGCGCAAGACACAAACGAAAATGGCATTCCTTTGAGTTTGCTCTTCGATAATTTAACAGATTAAATGTATGCTTCATTTATGTATCTGCTTTGTATAATAAAGCACGGATAATTAGATTTTTTAAGAATTTGGAAGAATGACAAATGTTTGAATTTTTATTGTCATATTTTTATCTGGAGAGGCAGAAGCAAAAAAAAGAAAAAAGAAAAAACACCATCAAATTATTATATACTATTATCAAAATTATCTGAAGACTAGAAATTAAAGTAATATATTAAATATTAATTTGAATGAATGAAAAACGTATCGGTGCATGAGTGAATGAGTTGTTCTTTTGAATCAGTTGATTCAAAACCAGTTTGAATGATTCATTCACAAATTGGACTGATCCAGTTCTTGAGTTCAACTGACTGTTCAATGATCCAGTCAAAGATAAAGTTGGCATAAAACAGAAATGGCAATCTCTTTTTTGACTTGTACTATATGATTGAAATGTAGGGTGGGACATGATTTTGTCCATGGGGAATTGATTCGTTTGGTTTGATAATGTTTCTCATGTGAAAGATTGTTTGGCCCTCGCACTGAAAGACATGTAATGAGAGAAAAGAGGAGATGTTGGGTAAACAACAAGAATAGGCCATTTTGATTTTGTGGTGACTTTAAAATTTGTGCCATTGTTGGTCTGTTTGGGAACGACTAGATCAGGATCAAACCAAAGAATCTGAGAAGGCAGAAAAGACGTCTCAGAAACAACCTAAAACAGATCTGGAATTACACACATACACACACAGCATAGGGAAAGACTTGCAGGTGTCTTGGTGAATGACAGTGTAGGCCAAGTTGTCATGGTGACTGAGATGGTGCAGGTGTCCCCCTGAGTCAAGTCTCCGTTTTGCAGGGTTAAGTCTTTGTGACATCCAAACAGCACACCGGTGAGCTCGCATAATTGCCTTGCCCTTGCTGGCCTGACAGAAGCAGTTTTTGCGTTACGTTCGAAAAAGAGAGTTCTTTTCATGCTCAATTAAACACTCAACGATGTATATCTCATTGTTGTTCTGATGACATGCTTTTTCAGGGATGTAATTAAGTTTTCAAATCAGGGCCTTTGTCTTTCTCTCTCTCGTTCTGTCACCCTCACTCATGAACCCCACACTGAAATTCCTCCGGGTGAGAGAAATGCACAAATAAAACTGTTCACATTGAGATTTCTGACTTTGGTACCTTGGAAAACATGAAGTTCAAACTTAGGTTCACTCAAGTTCATTCACTCCTATCAGTTTGAGCATATATAAGCAGCAGTTATTGAGCCATTTCAGCGACAGCATCCCTCCACATCTCCTCCTCTATTCCATTCTTTCTCTTTCTATGCAATGTTAGGAGGATTGAGGACAGCAAGCCAAGTTCGTTTACTAAGTTGTCTGAAACTCTTGCGATATTAAAGAGACCTCATTAACGATGGGCAAGAGAGTGATATCTCACACTGAGCAGGGTGAAAGGACTCAATAGCTTGAACCAAACAGCAAAATGCGCGCACACACAAATGGAAACAGAGCATGATCGTTATTGTAGGCGTCTAAGTGTGCATACTAATCTGTAGGCAGTAATAGAGGGCAGTGTGTGACAGACAGGGCCTCATTATTGAAGTACTGTGAGTGTGTTTGTAGACTGTGGGGGCTGTTCTGACCCAGCCAAAGCACGAAAGCACAGCGCATCCTAATTAATGATCTTGCATTGTTGTGGCCCACTTTTATTCATATCATCACCCTGACACTCTTCATAAATGCACATCAATGTAAAATACACCTTCATTGATAGCAAACCATCCATTTGTGTTCAAAAGTTTGGGGTCAAAGCAGAATTGAAATCTTTCCAAGCACCCTATTGGCTACATATATGTTTGGGAGTCACTGATTAATAATGTCAGAAGCATCGTAATACAAGAAATATTTAATCCACATCTCTACCCACATGTTTTACATTGAGAAATCCACCACAAAGTCACTTTTAACATGCTGCTTCTCTCCTCCGCTCTCATAGACACAGATGTTGAAAACAAAACACAATTCTGATATGCACTTCCACACACCATACACATTCACAAAGTTTCCTGCAGGTTAATTAAGC
The DNA here is from genome assembly GCA_038021265.1 of Cyprinella venusta. NCBI lineage: Eukaryota > Metazoa > Chordata > Actinopteri > Cypriniformes > Leuciscidae > Cyprinella > Cyprinella venusta. The sequence continues at coordinate 28,081,002 of CM075874.1, forward strand.
CCATTTTTCACCGCTGATGAGAGCATGTAGAGAGAGAGATGAGGGGAGGAACTAAACACATATAATTATGTTTCCTCTGTTCTGTTGATTTCAAACCGACATCTGTGTGGGATGTTCTTACTCACACACACACACACACACACACGCACACGCACACGCACACGCACACGCACGCACGCACGCACGCACGCACGCACGCACGCACGCACGCACGCACGCACGCACACACACACACACACACACACACACACACACACACACACTTCTTGTCTCTCACTGACAAAATGCAACTGTTCTATTCTCTTCTATGTTATATCAAAGCTTGGGCATGTTATATATACATCATACACTGTCATCTGAAATACAAGCAATACTACACCAGGGGATGCAAAAGGAAAACTGACTTTCAAATAAAAAAGAGAGAGCACAGTGGAACTCTAACACAGAGGAGAGAACCATTCAGATAAATGCAACAACATGACTAAGAGATCCTCCATCTTTCTCTCTCACTTCCCTTTTTTACACTTGCTGTTTATTTCCTTTTCATTTCAGCGACTGAGCCCCGAGGCTGTTTGTGGACACACATTCTCACTCCACAGTGAAATACAGCAGGAGTCGCCATACAGGACAGCACAATGTTGATCTAAACCACAAATACATTCGCAAACACACATGCGATCTCCTAAACTGGTCACAAACCGTTCCTTCTTTCAGTGGCAACTGAAACCATACTCCTAAAAATCAAGTCAAGTCACCTTTATAGCGCTTTATGGTTATAGCATATGGTTTCAAAGCAGCTTTACATGGATAAACAGAAAAATAATGATGCCAAAGAGCTGTTGTAGAGAAAATAGTGTCATTGTTTAGCTGAAGTCAGTTCACCGTTGATTCAGTTCTGTTCAATAACTATGTAAATATGAAATGAGTTCAATTCAGCTGCGAAGCATTGCAGTAGAAAACAGTGATGTCATTGTCCAGCTCAGTTCTGTTCTCATTCAATAGTGTCTGTACTGTCAAATCAGTAATATTACTGAATAATATGAGCCTGTGGAACCCAAACTCATTCGGGAACAGAAATGGAGGGAAAAAAGACTTGAGAAACCATGGCTCGTCAGGGTGTCAGTTCTCCTCTGGCCAAACAAACCAGTGTGGTTTTGATTCCAGGCTGCATCACAAGTCAGATTTTGGATTAGTATCATTCAGAAAATGTCAGTTCGTTCAGCTTGAAGATTGAGAAATCATTCAGCAATGAACCCTTTTCATTCATTTACTCTGTATCAAGGTTCTTCAGTTGGTTAAATGACTCATTGAGACAAATGGTTGAATGACTAAACTACACACAGGTGGAGACCTAACTGAGCTGGTAGACAATCTCAGTCAAGGACCCTGACTGACAAACTAGATTATACATAATCACTGCCCATACGGAAATGTAATATATCTACATACCAGTAGTGTTGTATATCCGTATGGGTGTAGTTATAGTTGAGGTTTGACATGTTGGCAGGTTTATTGCTGGTGTAGCTGAGCCCATTACCATAACCAAGCAAATAAACCATGTTTCAAAACACAGCTTTCAAAAAAACAGACCCGGTTTTCCAACAGAGGGTCAAAGTGAAGTGATGTCTAATTTCATAATCTTGTTCTTGGATGAATAAGTGTGTCAGTAAGTCAACTGGGATTAAGACACTGACCACAGAGAAAGGGAAGTAAAGAGAGATATATAGTAAAAGGCTTAGAAACATTGAAGGCAAGCACCTTTCTCTGACCACTCGTGGGCGAATCAAAGCACAGTCAGCACAACACAGAAACTCAATTAGAGGCTCTGCATGTGTGTGCAAGGGTTACGGCTGCTGAGTCCTAAGGTGAGATAATGACCGCGATCAGCACCAGCCCACACCTCTGAAAGGAAGCTGTCTCACTCTCCTGGAGTCGTTATATCAAAGGACGTCTCATTACCTCTGATGTGCTCCAACTCAGACCTGGAGTCATTAAAGGTCGAGAGAACTCCTCTATGTCCCCTCGCACACGCTCCGTAGTAAGTCTGGGCAGTGTGAAGCCAAAAAGAGAAGGTGGCTCTCGTTGCGCCAACTGATCAGAACAGTCAAGTCTGCACTGTGCAATCTCGTCTGACATGTTCTTATGTGACACCTGCCATTCAATTTCCATTTGTTTCACTGTAGGTTAAAATAGTGGTCCTCAATTGTTTTTGGTGATGCCCACCTTCGAAAAAAGAAAACATAAGTGCTAACCACATCTTAAAAGCAATATTCATATATCAATATATAATTTTGGTAACACTTAAGTTTAGGGTACAATTCTCACTATTAACTAGTTTCTCATTAGCATGCATATTACTAGGATTTCCATTAAGCAGATATTAATGTCTTACTCTGCATGACCATATTTTACGTCCCTTAATCCCACTTCCTAAACTGAACAACTACCTTACAAACTATTAATAAACAGTAATTATGTTATTTAAAAGTAAAAAGGGGTTTTAACTGCGTTAAAAACATTACTTTGTTATTTCATGTTTATTCATGTTTAAATGACACAATATAATGTACAGTAAAAAACTTATTGCGATTTAAAATAACCATTTTCTATTTTAATGTATTTTATACTATAATTTAGTCCTGTGATGAGAAATCCAGTCTTCAGTGTCACAAGATCTTTCAAAAATAATTTTAATATTTTGATTTGGTGTTTAAGAAACAGCTCTTATTATTAAAAATTTTGCCAAAAGTCTGCTGCTTAAAATTTTTTCTGGAAACCGTGAAACTTTTTAGTCAGGTTTCTTCGATGAATAGAAAGCATTCATTTTAAATTTAAAGTATATAAATATGAACAAAAATACATATTTTTTAAAACTATAAAAATCACTGTTTTGTTAAACTTCAAATTTGTTAAAAGTGAATTTGCTGTGTTGCTAAAATAAAAACATTTAATGTTACAAAAACATTTAATTACAAAAAATAGTATACAATAGTATACAATACATTAACAACAAATAAATAAGAAGTGATACTGCTTTAGGGGGTTCACCCCACACTGGCTTACACCCCACAAAACCACTGGGTTAAAAAGCTACAGCAAGGGCATCTGTTTACCACAACGCACCATCAATACGTGATCAAAGGCCTGTGTCCTCCGTCGAGAGATTGTTTTCGTCTCAGGTTGATCGCAGACATCATCTCACACATCAAGGTGTTTTATTTCCCCCATGGCATAGATGTGCTCTGCAGAACTCTGCTGGATCTATGAGATACCTGATCCTGGATCCATCTTTCCACTCTGCCCTTTCTACGAGGAATAAAATCGATCGCTTGGGTTGTGAGGAATGGACAAAGCCCAAGCAGCGTCTTTCCCTTTGATGCTGCCGCTGAAACTTCGGTTTCATTTCGCCTCTGCAGAAACTCAATTACTTTGGTGGAGTCTGACGGGCTTTACTGAAAAGAGGACCATGGGAAACATTTTCAAATTGATGTCAGGAGAACTGCAGGCACCCTTCCACTGTTGAGATCTGCTTGGTGTCTCCTACTCAATTCATCTAAAGCGACTTTACAGATTACGGCCTGCAAGTCCTCTGCTCCATTTGAAGAGTTCAGATGCAAAAGCCTCTAAATGCCATTTGAAATTTTCTTCTAAAATGACCATTCTTATCAAACTTGTATATTTAAGTTCAGTAATTTCACTTAAATGACAATTAATAGGTAATCTTCATTGCCATTTAAGTGAAATTACTGAACTTAAATTTACAAGCTTGATAAAAAATGATCATTTTAGAAGAAAATTTCAAATGGCACTAAGAGGCTTTTGCATCTGAACTCTTCATTTGCTTTTTCTGCCCCTTCACCAGATTGGGCCGCACTGTGTTCACTGGTGACGATGTGGGAAAAGTCATATTAAACGAGTCAATCTGTTCATTACAAACCTGTCCCCTGTCCCCACTGGGGTTTAGCAAGACACATCTCTTTCCATATGTTCTCAAAGCAAGCAAGATTCCTCTGACAAAATATCCTATAGGAAAGAAAACTCTTAATAAGATATTGTTAAAGGGGTGATGAACTGAGAAATCAAATTTTCCTGGAGCTTCTGACATCTAAGAGGTCATCATATATTTGTTTAAAAGAACAAAAGACACTAGCAATCTGATATTTCTCATGTAGAGGTTCAAAAATACCTCAAACTATGCTCAGATTTGCTCAAAAGTCTGCAATCAAAAGTCTGAAATCTTAATTTGAACTCAAATATATATGTATTTACAGTGTATTTCATCAAAAAGCACCACACTAGCAACAAGAAATGTGCAATGGTGAAATAGCCTCATCGGATGTTTTTAAATGCTCCCGTGGGTACGACAGTTAGTACCTACAGCGTATTCAGACAAATAAATCAGTATGTTCTTCAGGGAGCTTATTTTCTTCGTAATGCAAGACAGGTGTGATGGAAGGAAAGGCTGAGTCCATGCGGAGCTCTTAAACACTGAATGGCAAAGATAAAATGAGCGGAAGAAAGAGAGAAAAAAAGATGTCCTTGTCGAGCTTAATATTCCAAACGGCATGTAATAATACAGCTGTTTTTAAGCCCTATAAACCACCTCAAAGAAAGACATAAGAAAAATGGAGACAGAGAGTGTGTGTAGACTCAAGAAGTTAGCATAGTACTTCCCATTTTTCACATTACACCCTCAGGACACACTCAATAATTCACCAGTCCTCACATTTACAATAACGGGTCCCTGAATAAGACTATTTTCAATGTGGTTTTCATCATCAAGCAAATGTCTCAGATCCACATTTCATAAGCTCTGTGGAAATCGACCAATCTAAAACATGGAAACTGTCAGTTAAATAATGAATGTATGAGAACTTTTGTTCAGCATTAAAAAATAAAGCCCTGAAAAATGTATGCGAGGGCTCATATCTTATTTATGATTTATGCCAGGAAATTTCTTTAAAACAGCCACAATCAGAGGTTCTGTGCTGCAGTGTGTGTGTGGTTTCATTACGTAAATATCATGAAGCTTGAAGAAATAAGGGGAGCTTTTGTTCAGGATGGGAACTGGATCTTCTCAGGTTTGGACTAAATGGACAATGAGGAACTCTCTTGAACATCCTGTGGATTATGGTCTTTATTGCTCAACTCCTGACCCATTTCTAAAAAAAAAATGGGTACGCATAAATATTAAAGGGTTAGTTCACCCAAAAATGAAAATTATGTCATTATTATGACTCAGCCTCATGTCCTTCCAAGCCCATAAGTTCATCTTCGGAACACAGTTTAAGATATTTTAGATTTAGTCCGAGAGCTTTCTGTCCCTCCATTGAAAATGTACATTCGGTATACTGTCCCTGTCCAGAAAGGAAAGGAAATAAAGACATCATCATCAAAGTAGTCCATGTGGCATCAGTGTGTTTTTTTATAGCATCGATTTTTTTTAATGTATTGAATTAAAAAGAACAATATTAATGGATTGGATGGATAAAAAAAACCCTCTAATATCGGCCGATAATCATTAATATTGTGCAACCACTTGGAAAGTATCTGTAGTTAGAAGGGGTTGCATTTACATTACTTGTATAGAGCATGCAAGTCTTCAAACTAACGTCTCTGTCTGTCTCTCCATCTGTCCGTTAACCTCTCACTATATTTGAGTGCAATCTTGAGCAAAGATTCATTAAACTTCCAGAAGGGCTGTCGACCATTAGGCTCGGTCTCGGGATAAAGCTTGTTAACGGCTCCACGTTCTGCCGTGTTAAACACAGGCCAAGCACAAAGCGTTCCTCGCAAGCACATGCAAATGCATGTTAAGTCATGCAAATGAGGAGCATAATTGCTGTTCTTTGTTTGAAATGTGCATTTCAGGGCTCAACGTTTCCACAGAGAACAACAGAAGAGAGAGAGGGCGACTGAATAAGAGAGCGAGAAAGAGATTTGATCTTCATTATTCATTAGCGAATCATATGTCTGGCTAGATTTATGATGCTGCAACATGAGAACAAACAAAGTGGATCCTTCCGTCACTCATGCATAGCGCACTACAAGAAAGGAAAAAAAATGATGGAAAACATGTAAAGAGCAGGATTTGTGCCAAAACATCATTCCAATTTAACGATAGCAATTATAGACCCAGATAATGACCCAAAGCCCTCAGAAACCCAAGGAGGGCTTGTGTGCTCTTTAGAAAGCTCATTTCCTCAAGGCTGAATGTACTTGTATTTGTCTTTAACCCCTGTTGAGGCTACACTCTCTCTTTTGAATGGAGAAGTGCCATGCTGGAACGAGTCAGCGTACGTTGGTCTGGTTGAGCTTAGTGGCAAATCCTAACAAAACTTCCAGCCATTCATTCAGCCCCCGGAGTCCCCGCAGGGAAACCGCGGAGCTCCACCGCCAACATTCCCATGTCCCATTCAGGTGAAATACTCCCCTCCGTGTCTAGATTTTCCACTCAAGTGATTCTGTGAAGAAGTGGCACACCGAGCTGGATGGGACCTTGGCACACCCACTGGGATAGTCTACAAAAAGCAGACGCACACATGGGCACATGAATGCCAATGTTTTCAAACACTGGAAGATGAAGAGAAAGCAGATCTGCTCGCATTTGGAAGAGATGAAAGGTACCTACAGCTGCGCCGCAAATTAGGTTCGGGGTTGCCCCTTCTCACTGTCTGATGGAGGATTTGCCCATGTACCAAAACAAACACAATAACACATATACCCAACCAGTGCTGATATTGTTAATTAAAACTATTACGATAAGTTTCGATAAACAGAAAGCTAAAATAAAATAAAATATGAATATTAGATGAAAAACTTATACTTCAAAATCTAGAAGTGTTGCCTTGGCAGCTGACTGAAATTTACATACTAAAATGACTAACCTAAAACTGAAATAATAATTTCGATATTGTAAATAAAATATGAATATAAGATGAAAAACTTAAAGGGATACTCAACTCAAAAATGAAAATTCAGTCATCATTCTTCAAAATTTTCTTCCTTTCTGTTCATCAGAAGAAAGTTGAGGGTGAGTAAATGATGACAGAATTTTGATTTTTGGGTGGAGTATCCCTTTAAACTTAAAAACCGTAAACATTACATTTCTAGTTTTTGGGAAATAGAGTTGAAGTACTAAATTTAAAAGTAGCTATACAGAAATAATAAACTTCCGAAAAGCGGATAACAAAAATATTTTAAAAAATCGAATTCAAAATCTTTTTATCTATCCCCGAAACCACCACCACCCCCAACTTAACTAAACATACACAACACGCCTCAATCTGCATCCCTGAAGAACAAAGACATGGCTCGGTGATCAAAGCAAAAGATTAGTCTTTTTGTTTGCATAAATGGCTACCAAAATCGCCTAAATAAAGAACGCTAAGCCGGCCGTGGATTTGGGAAGGTTGGCGACTTCAAAAAGCGGACGACTTGCGAAGAGAAGCCAAACAATGACTGTGAGAATCGATAAATCTGGCCTAATCTCACTGAGCAGCCACAATGGCTTCCTTTCCAACAGGAGAACAGAATCATGGGAAAGTCGTCCAAGTCTACCTCAAATTTCTGGGTTGGTTTCTATTCTCTCATCCCTTGTTTCATTCTTTTATAAGTGCATGAAGTGTGACTTCTAGACTTCAGGGCCTGTGGAGAACGAGGATTAGATTCTGGTGTCGAGTTCTCACACTGGGATCTGAGGTATGATTAAGGAAGCCTCCGTCTCTGCCCCCGTCACCTCTCTCTGTTCACTACGAATCCTTTTCTTCTCTCTCTCTCCCATGGTTCTTTCAGTACTCACTTCTTTTTTACATTCCTCACACTTTGGCTCCGAGATATCTGACAAAAACTGCAGAGGTTTATGAAATTTAAGTCGTTGTGAGGCTCTAATCGAAAGCCTGAGTCTACCTCCGCTTGTTTAAAGGATCTCACCGCTGGAAGGCAGCTAGATAAGAAGCAACCACTCAAACCAGCTCTCAATCGGATTTCCAGTGATAAAGTTGTTTACTTCACTCCTCTGCTCTTTTCCCTTTCACGCTCTAACTGAAGCTGTCTAGCTTCCGAGATGCTACGGGAAAACAGAGGCAGAGGAAGTTTCGCTTAAAAACAAAGACTTCAGAAAGTTGTCCACAGGCTAGACGTTTGTCTGAAATGATAGATGGTGCAGAGAAGTTTCTCTAGAGAGGACAGTTGGATACTGGAGGTCCTCGTGTGGACGTGGAGAAGAGAAGGGAAAGGAAAGATGTACCAGTGTTGGTCTCTCATACATCTTCACTTATTGCTTTGCCTTTTCATCAGCTCTCCCTCATTTTCAAACCTGTCAATTTCTACTCAGTGACAAGACCAAAAAGAAAACATGAAATCAAATTTGACTCTATTTACTGTACTATCCTTATAAACATCTTTGTTTGTCTTTGCTGATGTAACCAAGCCTGTGGGTAATACATATTTCAGGCTGATCAAATTGCACCCTTTTAATGTTATTTCTCACTTAGTATTCTGTTTTAACATGAGGTATGAAACATAATGGAAGTCTAATGGATTGAAAATCCAGTTTCTGATCAGTAAAATGATTTAGGTTTCTTTTTAAGCACCTAACTACATAAAATATGCCAATGCACACTCTGACTAATGTAAGTTGTAATTAAACCTTTGTATTCTGTGCAATGTTCCAACACCTAGAGACATTTGCAGTGTGTCGGTTACATAAACGTGGGTGATGAGCCAAATTACAGTGTGTAATCTAACTAGAACCTGCTGCCATGTCGTGAGATCTATCTCACCCAGCTCATAAGCTCATGACTGTGACTCAGCGTGCGCACATACACACACATCCATGCACATGCACACATAAAAACCTCACATAATAAAACATCAGGTCTTGAAATGAAACATGATCATCTTCAACACTGGGCACTTTTGGTCCTCGCTTTAATATCCCATATATAATCTAATATAATATTAAATATAACAGAATCTCTTAAAATGGGCTTTTCAAGCTAAAACATTTGTCCAACATTAAAGTTCAAAAGCGGACATTACAGGAGAATACAGTCATTTTTGTCGAAAGTCATGGACACAAAAAGATGGAAATTAGATTTCTAACATTTTTGTAGGGCTAATTTCAGTATTAATTGTGTGTATCCTAAATACACGCAGTTAAATAATGTTCACAGTTTTGTATAATATAATAAAAATTTGAAAAATATTATTTAACTCTGTATACCCAAGACATTAAATGCAATTAGCCTTAGCAAGACAAAAGTTGGCCATTTTATTCCCAAAAGTTTAAAATCTAAACAATGTCCATCTGAAAAGTATGGCCTGCTAAAAACTATCCAAGACAGTAGCAATGTGACCTTCAAATAAACTAAGAAGAAAAAATAATAATTCTAGGACATGAAAGTACACGGAATTGAAAAGACACCCATTTCAAAAATATTTATGAATCTTTCCAGAAGCAAGCATACAGCGTTTAGCTATGCACTATGTGAGCAGGACATCAATGGGAGGAAGTAGACGAAGAAAGAGAGAAAGACACTGAGGAAGAGTGTTTGTGTCAATAATGAGAAGCAGAGAGACAGCAATTATGCTAATGAAGCTTCCTCCTGGAACTGACCACTTGCTGCATTAACGACGACATTACTAATGGGCGGCATTAATAAGATTCTATCCTACTGGGATCCAGGGTAAATATCTCAATCCCTGTGTGAATGGACATAAGTAGGGACAAAGTCACACATTCGTGTGGAGCTCAATGAATCATGTGGAGGAGTGCTATCGCTCCACAGCATCTCCTTGAATAATGTGTCCACATATAGTAAACCTTATACCCATTTGTCTATATTTGAATCTCATTCCCTCTTTCTTTTCCACAATGCAGTCCATTCAATGGTCACAGTTAAAATACAAAAAACTTATGCTTTCCAGAATGTCTCATAAACATCTTTATTTTGTCAGCGACCTAATGGTCTGCATCCAAGTACACTATAATACCAGATGTTGAGTGAACATCGATCTCTCATGGCCTTGTCTTCATTCACATCAAATGAAATATGGTGTCTACTCTGACAAAAGGTCTGTTATCTCAAATATTGATGTCTAAATGTGCTTAATTAAATCAGTCTACTAACGTATTCAACAGAAGTTGACGGCTTTCAAAACTCGTTCTCGTAACAATGAGGAAATAAAAAAAGAAAAGGGTGGGAGAGAAAGAGAATGGGAGAGAGAAACAGAGACTAATGCTCTAGAAGAGGTCTCCAGGTCCCTGCAATGAGACCATTAAAAGCTCTCTAAAGTTTTATAATTTGTCCTATTAATATTAAACACCTCCATCAAGGACGTAAGGAACTTAACAAAAAGCAACGTGATGATTAAATGAACCTTCTCTAACAACCTCTAAATCACCCCCGCAAAACTTCACCATAAAATCCCTTTAATTTTAGGGCAGTCAATCGATTAAAAATGTAAATCAAATAATAGCATGATGTTTTTATTCAAACTAAATCACAATTAATTAAAAATAATACCAATGACAAGACCTGGCTCAATGTTAAAACACCTGCACTACATCCTCATGCAAAAAGAATATATTTGCAGAAAGAATACATACATAGACATCCTTGCAAAATCCTCAATAAAAGCATGTGAATATTAACATATGTCTGGCTCTCCTTGAAGGCTAAATTGTTTGCTCACAAAAAAAAAAATAAAAAAAATAAAAAGCTAATAGGAAATTGAACAGCTCCGTATGGCAAACCTGCTCTATTCCTCCAGAATGGAGAATAAATTTGCCTATCGTTTTAAGAATAAATGTATTAGGCCTTTAACTTTTGCCAGAAAAAACTCGCAGACGGCACACTTCATTTAACATGTATTAGAGGGGGGAGAGAGAGCAGCGTGTTATTTATCTTCATTCTACAGAGAGCGGGATTAGTCAGGATTGATGTGCGTTTGCCTTCGGGAGCACTGGCAGCACAACAAGCTTTGAATAATAGCAAAAACCAGCAGGAAGAGCGAGTGATTCACCAGCGAGTGGAGACCATGTGCTGGGGAGGGAGGGAGGTGGGGTGGGATGTTTCTTTACGGAGCGAGATGCATCAAACTAAGGGGGAAGCTTTCACTTCAGCCCATGGTCTGGGCCTGCATGGGCCTGAGGAGGATTTCAGAAGCAGCCACTGGGCTTGCATCAGCCGCTTCGCCCCACGGACCAGCTCCGAAGAGCTAATTCTCCCCGACTCTGTCTTTTCCTTGCTCTCCTTATTTATCACACAGTATGGTGATTGGCAAGTGTGCTCTGCACCCCATCTGCTTTTGTTTCCTTTCATTAAACACACTCATCCTGCGTTTGCCGAGGCTGGTGGATTCAATAATGAATACACCAAGTGTTTCTCTAGCATGATTGCAGGAGGGATCAATAGCGCTTCAGACACATAAAGTGGAGGGAAATTACAGCCTTCTTTCCAGTCCCAAGTAACATCACCAATCAAGCTCCACAAACCTCACCATTTCCATGAAAGATATTTAGCTGATTATGCTATGCTAACACTTATCATCATACTTTGAATCTGCCACCGTCAAACTCAAGTGCTAACTTGGCTTCTCCAAAGCCATACTCACTCACTTCTTACACAATACACACAACCACTTAAAAATATATATACCATTCAAAAGTCTAGCAGGTCTACCATGCTAAAATTATTTTGCTGGCTCCCCACAATCCTGTTATAGGCCTCTCTGATGACTACAATTCCTTTTGTTTCCTCTAATGCAGCTATCCGTCTCATTCTATGTTCTACCAATTAAAGCAGAGGCCCTTTGAACCGGCCATTACCGTGTGAAACAATTAGTCAGCACCTAGAAACAATTCAGGTGAGGATTGATCTGCCAGGCGCAGCTACAACGTAGAAACAAGGTCTTTAATTCTTTTAATTAAACCGAGGGCAAAACCTTTTTTGTGTTCTCATTATCGATATTGTGAAGAGTGCCGGTACTGGAACAGGGTTACGTGAGGTTGACTCTAAACACCATCAGCATATTCCCTCACTGACACTGAAGTTATACAGGTAATGACCCAGAGGAGACACCAGAAATTAACCAAGGAGAGAAGGAGGGGTGATTGTTCTGGAGACAGGATACAGCTTACAACTCAATGATAGCAACATGCCCTGCTACACTGCATGAGTGCCTTCTGAAAAACAAACAAGCTTAGCTGATTTAGCTGATAATGAGCTTAAATAACCTGTTAAACCATCTTTTTATTAGTATAATGCAAGTTTTGGACACTTCCTTGCTTTTTTTTCTTGCTTCACCTCATAGCTGACCTACCTTCAAAATTAAAGGGTTAGTTCACCCAAAAATGAAAACTCTGTCAGTAATTACTCACCCTCATGTTGTCCCAACCCCGTAAGACCCTCGTTCATCTTCAGAACACAAATGAAGATATTTTTGATGAAATCTGAGAGCTGGATCACTCCTGCATACTAGTCCAAAGGCTTCTTGAGGAACTGAAACTTGCCGTCCTCAAAAAGTTATTAAATACATCGTTAAAAGTCCAAGTGACTTCAGTGGCTCAATCTTAACTTTATCAAGCAACGAGAATACTTTTTGTGCCGAAAACAAACAAAAATAATGACTTTATTTCAACTATTCACTTCCTTCTCTATAAGCCTCTAGTCAGTTAACGTAGATAGCGCATGCATGCATGCATGGATGGACGGACGGACGGACGGACGGACGGACGGACGGACGGACAGACAGACAGACAGACAGACAGACAGACAGACAGATAGATAGATAGATAGATAGATAGATAGATAGATAGATAGAATTCCGATTCAGTATTCAGTATCCAGTGAAATCAAATCATTTCAACAGAAATCCAGGTGACAGCAAAAGATTTCCACACAGATTTCATAAAGGGTTCAAGCCTACCACATGAATTTGCTGCACTGACCAACAGAAAGCTTTTTGGTTTGAGAAAGGTGACTTTTTCTTGATTTGAAGGTGTCTTCTGAATTGGCTGTGCTTCATACATACTGACAATGGACCTTTTTTGTTCATAAAATTTTGCTAAGGTGACCTTTACAGCAATACAGTGCAACTGCAAACACATTAGATCTCACAAATATTGACATGACAATATTTGGATCCAACTGTGGGATTCCCATAGTGCCTTCAAATGGGATTTGACACAATGATCCCCTCGTCTTGTCTTCAGCCTCACAGGGCATCACGGGGCAGCAATGGACACAGAGGACTGTCATGGCGCATTAGCATCCGTCTACTGGCCTTCTGGCCTGGATTCGCCCCACTTCAGAAAGGTGAGGTGCTTTATGCTGCTCCTGTCAATCTGAGGAGCCTCTCTGTCCTGTTCAGCCACAGCAGATCTCTCATCTCCTAGTCATGGATATTAACCTCCAGCTTCACGCCTGTTTCTCACCCTAAAGAGTGAGTGACGTCCTGGGGCCAGAGGCTTTCAGAGCCTGGGCTCAGACAGTCAGAACAATGATGCAGTGCAGAAAGAGGAAAAAAGAAAAAAGGAAGTGTCTGAGAAGTTATGAGCAGTTTGACAGATATGAGGTGGACAGAAAGAGCTTAAGTCTGTTGCAACTGAAAACAGGCATCATCTGCTTTATTTAATTAATCGAAAGCAGAACAGGAAAGCGTGTTTTCAAATGACCCTACATGTTATTGGCATATGTGTAATCCAGAAAGAAAATCACTTTGGGTCCATCTGCTGTGATTCCAGACCAGCTGTGTGGCACGCTGATGGGCAAGAGATTTTAAAGCAAATCCCAGAGGTGCCAGCCTCACCCTGGCAAACCGGATTACAGAGATTTGATTGGATTTGCCCTCATCCTGTTGATACACCATTAATGCAACTCCAGATTTAATTCACCCCCTCTCAAATTAGACAAGGTTTTCATCTAAAGCCTCCCTGTTTCCTAAAAAGCCAAAACTGGATATCCAAACAACAAACTGCAGCGTTTCTTGCGAGAATACATTAAAATGATTATCTCACGACGTGCTTTTCTCCTACTTTGACAGTTTGTTTACAGATATTCCACTGCTCGATATTATTTGGTTCCACACGCGTCAATGTCTGAAGCAGACAAGAATAGATTGGAATCGTACGTCCCGAATACATTTTGCTGCTTATTTCAATAACAGCTCTCACTGACGGCTTTTTTTTCCCTTCTCTCGGCTGAGTGTTAGCTAAAAAAATCAATTTAACAGTCACTTGAAAGAATATTTTATCTAATTTAAAGCAGATTGCAGGCCCAAGCTTGTCTGTGCTTATTGATCTGAGGAAAAAGATAGCAGCGAAAGAGGTGGGAAGGGCAACAAAGATGCTCGGCTACACAGAACGTGACGTCTGCTGCGCTTATGCATTCACACTGCTTTCCTTTAAAGTATACTAAACTTATAAGACACTGACAGGTTTTGATGTATTGGTTTATGTCATGGCGTCATAACAAAGACATATGACAATGTCATATTTGCATTAAAATTGAGCGAATGACACTTAATGACAGTTGTCATAAACATGCATAAACCCTACTTGGTTATGAAGGTGTCATGTTAGTCTTATGCACAACCCTTCAAGTAAAGTGTTACCCAATGCTGCTATGAATGGTGTTATTTTTAACATCCCAAAAGGAAATGGTCATTAGCATTCACTATTCACACAACATCAAGTGTTTAAGGAGAGAGAGAAGGATGGAAGTAAGAAGGGACAATATGAGAGCGAGTACCAGGACCAGAGCCCATAATGAGACATGGCCGTTAACCTGATTACTGTTATCTGCAATAAGACTAATTATTTCCTCTACCTCTTAAAACATACTGAGTTAATCCTGTTACAGGGCCTGGTATTTTGGGTCTCTGCTTAATTGGCACTGGAAGGGGGTTGTATGTGTCACCAAACAGCAGCTGTAATTATTTGGGACAGTATTTATTTATTTATTTTCCCCCCTGGAGCAGATAGCAGAAGAGCGTAAGCTGCTTTCCTCCCTAATTTTCTGTATTAAATCAATTAAACATGCAATCATAAATCCTTGTGTTTCAATGACACATGCTGCTGTGGATAACAGGGCCTGCTGACTCGTGCTGGACATGTTTTTTAGGGAAGAGAAAGACTGGATTCTGTTTGTTTGGGGTTAGTGGCTCTTTTTTTGGCAGGATGGTTGAATTCAAGCTTATAGATGGTTTACAAAATTGACTCTCTAAGTCGCAAGGTTTGCCACAAAGATGGTGTGAGGGGTGAACAAAAGAAATAAAAGACAAGAAGCTCCACTTAAAAACATTCAAACTGGAACAAAACCTCAATCTAATTTGAAAGTCTCATAAGCAGCAACCTCAGCATATTGCTAAAACAACGTTATCGTATCATAAGCTTAAAAATACACTGCACTGATCAATACTGAATACATTAGATTTAATTTTTTTTTTTTAAATTGAATTGAAATGTTAAGTATACTTTTATATATTTTTCATGTTATAAATATATTTATATAATGTGAATTTCTAACGACACAATGAATTCTGGGATGGTGTGAAGCATACATAGTTGATGACAAGGAACACCAGTGTGACATGATATACACAATCTAAAACTATTTCAGAAATATTTTTTAAAACACTTATTTGAGATGATATAGGCTACTGTGTCACACTGCAGGACCATTTCAAATAAATTAAGGCAGCAAAAAGAGAAGGTGATTCAAAATGGTGAAATACTGACTTAGCCATATACTTTGCCTAATACCATAAAAAGAAATTAACCAAAAACCTCAATGCTGATTTGAAAAAAAATGACACATATTGTCTCAATTACAGTGCGTTTGCAATAAAAGGTTTCTTAGGCACGATAACATGTGAAAGCGTACTTTATAATGCTTTAAAATGCTGTCTAGGTATGTAGCTTACCAGGTTTTGGAACAAAACCAAGTGATTTTGGAAGGCTTGTTTGTCACAGCAGTGGCAGTCGCATCTCATTTTAATGAACCCCTCTGTTCTTCTCAGAGGGTCAGTCGACTACACTACAGCACACCTGGTTTTAACTTCCGGGCACACACACACACACACACACACACACAAATGCATTTCACCCAACTGACTGCCCTTTAACCTAAGGGCATGGACACAGCTTGATTTTGTACCCTTTCTTCTCTGGCTGGGCTCAAATAACAAACACAGATTTAAATGGCTTTTGATGATTAAAGCGGGGCTCTCTAATAAAGTTCACATGGCAGTTAATGTCCCCTCAGCGGGATGCAGGCGACGACTGTCTGTCCGCTCTGTACGCACGTGTGTATGTGCACTGCAGAGGATTGTATCACACACTTTGTGGCCTTTGCTCGCATTAGTTTTACTCTCAGATGTTAAAACAGAAGCCCAGCTGCAAATCAGAGACATGAGCTAGAGAGGAAGGTCAGCGAAATCGGTCAGAGCTGTGCAACTTCAGTGGGATCAGTTTCAAGTTTTATTTCGGTTTTTCATTGTGCTTCTATGGTGTGTTTTGGGGATTTTTGATTGACTAGTGTCCTAAATCTGTCTGGTGAAGTTAGATGGCTGATCCTCCTGTATATCAGGATTCTAAACACATGTATGCATTGTCTTTTTCTCTTGGTCTCCTCTTGCTCTGGTTTAAGCAGAATACTGTAGGGTTTTGTGCGGTTCTCTGTTCAAACTGAGGTTTAAGCTTAAAGGGATATTCCACTTTTTTCTGGAAATAGGCTCATTTTACAACTCGCCCAGAGTTAAATAGTTGAGTTTTACCGTTTTCAAATCCATCCAGCCGATTTTCTGATATTTAGAAGAATAGAAGTAACCAGACAGTTTCTGGCCTCATTGACTTCCATAGTATATTTTTGTCCTACTATGGAAGTCAATGAGACCCGATACTGTCTGGTTACTGATATTCTTCTAAATATCAGAAAATCGGCTGAATGCATTTGAAAACGGTAAAACCCAACAGGTTTAACTCTGGGGGAATGTTAAAATGAGCCTATTTCCAAAAAAAGTGGAGGTAACTGAACTGTATCCCTTTAAGGTAACTGAAGGAACAGAGCTGAATGCTGAAGTGTGTAATCTTTTCATTCAAAAAATAAAATAAAATAAATAAATTAAAATATTTTCTCATATTCTAGTTTAATTTGCAAAGACGACTATAAAGTAAGTATCTGAAGGGTTACACTGTGGCTCTGTATCAAAAAATTGATCTGAGCAACCCAACCAGACTGACACAGCTACAGTGGCATGGTCCATATTGGCATGATTTTCTAAAAAAAGAAATTAAAATATTCATTCAGCAAAAATCATTACAGTTTTTTTCGATTGCTAAACAACAGTGAGCACAACTGGAGATAAATGTGCAAAACTCTAACTACAGTCTGCACTACCAACAGTCACCTGAACACAACTCTTAACACATGGCTCAAAACAGACTCAGTGTGCACAACACTATGCACAGCCCTCACTGAGATAACACACACTGTCACTCAGAACACACTGAGAGGAAAAACATTAGCATCAAACACCAATACAGAAAATACAAACTTTTCATTTTTACAGTTTCAACAATTTCAGTGTCTTCATACAAAGTAATATTTTCTTCAAAGAAAAGTGACATTCGTTCATTTGATATATTTTCATTTTTAGAACATAACAATTGAAAATTAGCAGTTTGCTTCAATAGTCTGTAGTAATTTACAGAATTACAGTAATGAGAAAAAAGGTAGAAACTAAAAGCACATACTGTAATACTGTAATCCTGCCTCTCTCAAGCGTTAGGCCACAAGATTTTAGCCTTTCAGCTGAAATTGTTTGAAAATCATCAGTGTGTGAAAGGCACAAGGCTGAAATTTATTCTATTTTGAATGTGTGGTTTACAGTTTTGACAGCAGTGTGTTAGCATTTGAACAAAGTGTTGTATATCCACAGTGTTGTGCAGGTTGTGGTTAAAGTCATGGGATAATTTTGTAGAGTTTTGAAAACTGTGTTCAAGCAATGAAAAACAATCTAGAGTTTGGTCCACATGAACTGCTGCTGTGCAGACTGTAGTTAGAGTTTTGCACATGTAGCTCCAGTTGTGCTCCACTGTGGTTTAGCAATCGAAAAAAACTGTAAGTTAAATTGATTTATATTTTAAAATATATAAATTGAAAAAAATTATTTTCTCAATATGACTATGTTTGATCAAATAAATGCAGTCTTGGTGAGCATAAAATACTTATTTCAAAAACATTAAAAAAAAGTTTCCAGACCCTTCATTTTTTTATAAAAATCCCATTCATTTTCTCCATTGAGCAAAATATTAGACTATGTCTACAACTTTGGAAGAGTGTAATCTATTTATAATTAATTCACAATTTGTTTATGTAGGGTAAATGTAGAAAAAAATAAAATAAAAAGTTTAGTACAACATAAAAATCTCACACAAAAATGAATGATAATTCAATGAATGGTGTGTGAGGTAATTCTCTCATTTTCTTTGTCAAAACAGCAAAAACATATATATCATTCTTAGAATCTGATTGGGTGAGACAGGAGCCACATCATAGCCAGAGGACATTTGACCTCTATCTTTCTCTGTCTCTTTCTTTCTTTTTCATTTCATGCTCCAGCGTGTGTCCAGGCCCTGCAGTGCATCATGGGAAGTGACAGAAACAGCACAAAATCTGAGAGAGCCTGTTAGGCCTTTACATGTGTGTGTGTGTATAGCTGAAAGTGTGTTTCTTCAAGGTCTGCATCAGTGTGTGCAAGTCTCTTTGGGCATCACGACAGCCACGCCAGTTGGCCTCAAGTTCAGAGCGATTGGAAGGCTCTAGACGCCTCTACACTGAGAGATAAGCCACAGCTCGAGGAAAAGAGAGCGCCATCACCACCTAAAGCCACAAACACATACTTCAAACATGCATTTTGCTTTCCAGCCTTCAGAAATCAACCAAACATACACACTATAAACTTGGGCAAGAGTTGGGCAGAAGAGCCATGTGATAGATCAATGGGATTTCAGAAATCTGCTACATACTTCCAACAACATGTTTGTCATATTTTCTTTAGTCAAGCCAAGCCTGAATTGTCTACGATGGAAAAAGGGGAGAACTTTCCTACCCTTGTGAATTGGACGTCACATGCTCAGAACATCCTGCTCACTTTGATCTTTCAGCATCCTGTCATGTGTCCCACTTCACACACATTTCAACTCCGACAAACACAATACCTCGCTCAAAACCACCTAAC
Source organism: Cyprinella venusta (assembly GCA_038021265.1). Classification (NCBI taxonomy): domain Eukaryota; kingdom Metazoa; phylum Chordata; class Actinopteri; order Cypriniformes; family Leuciscidae; genus Cyprinella; species Cyprinella venusta. Next base: position 28,100,250 of record CM075874.1, read on the forward strand.
CCAGATGCTGAGAGACACAAAGTAACCATACACACCTGTACAGAACACCTGTTGATAATACTGTTAAGACATGGACTGACCTTCACTGGCCCATTAAACCCTTTCTTTAAACAGAACTAAAAACCTGAAGTTAGCATTTTCGGTAGATAAAAAAGTAATATAATTTCTCTTCTCAACAAGTCATAGTACTTGTGGTATCAAGTGCTCGAATTTTACACTCACTAGATTTAAAATCTGATCCCATTCACACAAGCAGAGCAGAATTTAGATCACTATTCACAAACAACACATTTCAACTTCCAGCTGGAACTGTTTCAGACTGGAGATGAGACACATAACGATTTTATTCCTCTGGAAAAGCTGGCTTTGATTTTTCCACTGTTACTCCCCTGTGTTGCGAATTTGTTTTCCATCACCGCTTCTCTTGTTTACGTTCACTTCTTATGGACCCGTGATTGGTCCAGTAATCTGTCAATCATTATCAGCACTGATGTCATCCATCACATCTGTCGCCAATTGAGAAACACCACCTCGAATAAAAGAGAACGCAAGACGTTTCTCTTCCCTATGCGGATTTGTGTTTATATCTTGCACAAATTATCCTATAGTTATTGATGCAAGCCCCTTTGTTTGTGTGTTGCTTGATTCAAGTGTGTGTGTATATTCTTCTTGTATTCGTTTATTTTCTTTTATGTAACAAGAGATATTTTACAGTGTGCCGACTGTATGTTACTATGTTATAACTATGTTATGACATACACTGCTTTTCTTTCTTTATTTTCTTAGTTAGGGTTAGAGTGTTTTTATATAAAAATCAGACTTATATTGGCTTTGTTACTTTCTTTTCTTTGGCGCCATCCATGTCCCCACGTGCTTTTTGTGATATTGACTGTCTAACAGAAAAACTGTTTCCATTGTATATATTCTTTATATTCTTTACATGTTTGTCTTATTTAATTCTTGCTTTTAACCTTTTTTGTTGAATTGAGGTATTGGCTTTTTGCCCAGTTACTTGGATTGGTGGTTCTTTGTACAGCAGATAGATTATAAATGTTTCTCTTTAATCTAAATTTTAAATGTTAGACCCCTGAACCCCTACTATCTCAGGGGTCGTAACACCACACTGTTCCGATGACAGCATCGATCTCCGTTTGTTTAGCCCTTAGAACAAAGCCTGAGTGTCCTTCATCCTGGCTGCCAGCACCTGCGGTTTCTATGCTGCCTCTGTTTACTCATCCTGAGAAATGGACTTCTCTGAATTCCTCACAAATTCCTATGATGCGTGTTCCTGATGACTGCCTTCCCGTAGCCCAATGCCAAGGCTGGTTGGTTTGGTGCGATACAAAAAATCAAAAAGCAAGAACAAAAAAGATATAATTCATGTTAAATTCCAAAAGAAAGAAATGCATTTTTATGGTATTAACAAAAGATGTAATTTTACTGTGATCATAACAGAGAATTAAAGGGCTGTTAATACTTTTTTTGGCGATGTTAATACTTTTTTAGCATATTACAATGATTTTTGAAGGATCAATATAATGATGCTGAAAATTCAGCGTTGCCGTCACAGAAGTAAATAAACATATTAAACTATTATTATAAAAAACAGTTATTTGACTTATTAAAATTTTATGATTATCACTGACAAAAATGAATCAGCTTTAAAGCAAAAGTACTGATTAAGATTTTTTTTTCTTTTGCAGTGTAGTAAGTGACAGAATAAAACAATAGACCAATACACAGTCACGTCTGGCTGAGTTTGAAGAATTGCACAAACATGGGCAGAGAAAGGGCTATTACTATCAACTATCGGCAAGGACAGCACACACCGATTCTTTTTCTCCTTTGTTCACCCTTTTTTCCCTCATTTTAACAATGCATCCATATTTTAGGAGACAAGGTATGCAATGGCATTAATAAATAAGCAGCTTGCCACTTTTGATGCCTGTTCACAGCCAACGTTTCTGTGTCCTTGCACCCTTGGAACAAATACCCACTTGTTCACAGCTTCTTTCCATTTCTGTTTCGATCATGTCCCTGCTTTTCTTTACAAATTATATATTTTTTCAAATAGTTGACATGCTCAGTGGTTACAGCCAGGTTGGCGTAGCTGTCACACTGCCTCAGTGCAACCCAGGTGATAACGCTACCACTGCTAGAGTCAGCAGGGCTAAAGCGCATTAGCTCTGACGCTAGGTCACAGACTTGAAGAGATACCCCCCTGAGGGGTGGCAGGTCAGGTGGAAAGAGGGCGACGGTGGGTGCCGATCACCTGACAGCGGAGGCACAATGCATCTCGCCCGTCTCACCCTTCGGGGGGTTTTCTAGTCTACCTGTCAGCAAAGATTTGGGTTTGTCGCCTGCCATCTCACACCCAGTTTCATACATGACCACTGTTGCACCCCGGGGGACATCAACACTTGTGAGTGCGCCATGTAGTACCAAATAAAGGCCAAAACTTAATAAGAACGAGCAGTGATTTTGAGACATAAAGGGAAATCCACCAAAAAAAATCACCTATTTACATTATGGGGGGAAAACAGGAGGTGAATTTGCTTGTAAAGCACAGACCTGCAGGAAATAGCTGACAGAGGGTAAAACACACAATTTAAATCTTTGAGAGAAAATGAACGGATAGGACGAAAGGATGCAACCGAATGTCAGAGTGAAATATGACATCAATTAGCACAGCGTGGCGCGTAATAGGAGTTGAAATGGCAAGCTCTGAGAACAAGAGCGGCTTCGAAGAAGGAAGATTATGATAAATGCTGTGGTCTTTAAAGTGCTGACGACATCAACGGTCAGGACGAGAGGCTTGGGGAAGTTTGGTCCCAAAACCAGGGTTGCGCCCTAAATTGCAATGCTCTCTGAGATGGTACTAAGTATTATGAATGTTTATGAAGGTAATCTGGACGTTCTACACTCATCATTTCACTGCCATTCACAAATCCTCCCCTGTGGCCTCATGGGATAGCAGGGTATCCATTGGATATGCACCTCAGAATCTCATTGGAAATATTTTTGCCTACTATTTTACATACAATTTTTTTCGCCAACAATATAGTGATTACAGATGCACACCTAGCCTTTAAAACAACTTGTTTGGGATGGGATGTGCTGAAGGCGGATTCGTATCACTCAGCGGCAGAGAGAATAGAGCTCATTCACACATACTCAGCCTGCCTCTAAAGTGCTTTGCTTTACAAGCAGGCGGGTGACCCTGTTGACCCTTGGCTCGGGTGCTGATATGGGGCCCTCTTTGAAGAACAAGCGCACGTCCCATCCCTCCTTTTTTCATTATCCTCCCGGTTTCAGCTCAGTCAAGTGCGGTACAGCGTGTAAAAAAAACAACAAAAAAAACCAACAAGAGCGGGAGAAGCGGGGTGGAATGAGAGCGGCTGGCAACTCTGCGTAATTTAATGAAGCTGAGAGAGAATGTTTACTTCACTCGCTCTGAAAGTCCTTTCACTGTTCTTTATAATTACAGATGAAATAAGCTGCCTCAAATAAGGGATTTCTTTTACTTCGGGCTTATTTTGCTATGCATTAAAAAAGGCGTTCCGCTGTATTATCTTGCCAGACGAAGAACAGAGAGAGAATGATAATTGAGAGGGACTCGGGGTTAGAGGGACAAGAGGCAAAAGCAAATGAAAAATAGTGATTGAATGAATAAGTAAATAAATGAGATGCTATTTTATGTCAAGACATGCATGTGGATTTTTTTGTATGCACAGTATATATGTGTGTATTTGTGTGTATTTATGACACTGTTACATTGTTTTATCCAAAGCGACTTACACTGCATTTCAAGGTACATATTTTACATTCTTATAAGTTATTGATAAGGACCACTGGTGGCACATCATTGTGTTCAGCAGTGAAAGGGGCTCTGTATTTGGTCAGAGCGTGTCTTTCTCTCATCAAAGGAACGCAACCATCCAACACACATACTCAGACAAAGCAACGGGACCTTACTTCCTTTAAGACAGGGAGCGAAAGGAACGAAATGACTAGAAAAAAAGATTTGTTCATTTTGATGAATGAGATTCAATGATCCGAGTCAGTAAAATGATCCGAACTTCCAACTAGTTAAGACAGCTCAAACATGCATTTTAATCGGGTACTAGTCTTAAAGGGATACACCACTTTTTTGGAAATAGACTCATTTTACCACTCCCCCAGAGTTAAACAGTTGAGTTATACCGTTTTCAAATCAATTCAGCTGATTTTCTGATATTTAGACGAAAATCAGTCACCAGACAGTTTCTGGTCTCATTGACTTCCATTGTATATTTTTTCCTACTATGGAAGTCAATGAGACCAGAAACTGTCTGGTTACTGATATTCTTCTAAATATCTTAAAATCAGCTGAATGGATTCAAAACGGTAAAACTCAACTGTTTAACTCTGGGGGAGTTGTAAAATTAGCCTATTTCCAAAAAAAAAAGTGGAGTATCCCTTTAAGCCTTGTCTATGAAACCGGGCATAAAAGCCTACAAATGAAGGAAGCAATCCAAAACTCAACCTATGCTGGACTTTTCAGCCAGGTGCTTATTCATTTTGAAATACAACTTTAGAATAAAACTCTGCGTTTAAGTGCGTATCACAATGTTCAACACCAAACCCTAAGGAAATGAGACAGGAAGCTGGCATGAAGTCATCCGTGAGGCCTGACATACACTGAGTGGAAGCATTAGGAGACACTGTGAGATGAAGGAGCCTCCCTGGCCTGAACCTGTCAGAGTCGACTCACTCGCTGAAGAGCAGATGAGAGATGGGAGCTGTCACGGGCTGACATGGGCAGCGTGTTGTTCTGTGTGTTTTTGGGGAGGGGGGCACTCCAGGGTTTTCACTTTCTCTGCTATGATGGTAAATTTGGAGCGCTTTTTAGAAGTGTGCAGAAAGGTTTTGATCTGCCAGATCTTTGGGCCCTACACAAGTCCCATCTGCCGAGTCGTCCTCTGAAATGGAGATGTGCGAGCGAATGCCCCTCACTCTGTTATTGCTAGGGTTTGAAAGTGTGCTCTGTCAGAACAAAGCCTATACAAGTATTTATAGCATGGAATATTGAAATGAGTGAAAGCAACACATACCCAACTGCACTGTACGCTGCATGGGTACACAATCACACAAAACCTGAAAACTGCTCACTCAGGGACATTACAAACATGGCAAGCCCCACATTCACTAAAATAACCATCTCATGAGAGTTGGTAACCGCTCTGAGCAATTCATTCAGTTAAGGAGTATCTGATTATCTTCTGAATTTGTAAATCTTTTTGAATAATTCATTAAAGAACCTGTACATAATGCTCATGTGGAAGGACAATCAAATTCACATTCATGTCTGAATGTGAAAACAGCTAGCAATAATAACTAAAGTCATGGTGTTGTGAAAAGATGGCAGTCTGAAGGGTTTAAGAAGGTGAGCACAGTGGGAGTACTGGACTTCCTGGCCTGGAAGTCTCTGGACGAACTCCATATAGCCCAGATGAAGGCAGCTGGATGCCCGGGCTGAGGCCCAGGGAGAGCTCGCTCCAGCTTCATCCTCTACCCATCACAGGGCTAGAGAATCCAGATGGACTCCGGCAAGGGAAATCAGTGCTTCATCTGCTTTGGACGCAACTAGAAATACCTCTGTCGTAAACAGCGCCCCACGGGAAGTCAGACATTGCAGAATCCAACAGTCCGTCCAAACTCTGGTTGCATTTCACTAGGACATTGAGGACATGCATTCTCTATTAAGTTTGACATAAAATGCTCTAAATTTATTGAAAAAGCAAGGACATGTTCACTTTTTCAACTGGAGTGACATATTTATCAGAGTTATGAGCAAGACAAGGTGACTGTGACTCAAGTGATAACTTGAGTCAGACTCAGAGCCACTCAGGAATCCGTACTGAAAAGCTGTACAGAACAGACAGAGCGCTAGACAAAGAGAATGAGAACATGTAAGTGGAACATCATGAGATTGTAAGGACTCCTCAATATACAGAAGATATGTTTTACAAAAGAAAATTGAAGTTGTTTTTCTGACATTCTTTTATGCAGGTTGAGCGCCAGAAGACAAAACACATGCTGTGCTGAGGCTCCCTCACAACCCATGATGGCTCACACTTTTACACTTTCTGTGACAGCAGCTGCTAGATGATTTTATGACTTTTTTCTCCAGAAAGCTATTTTTAATGCGAAAATAACTGACTGGTAATGACTTATTAAGTGCCCCAGAGAAGTAGTCACATCCCAGAAACTTTGAATGCACAATATTAAAATTCTAGCCAATATGATGAGCCAATAATTATTTTAATGATAGGGACATTCTTATAAATCTAATCTGTAAAATTTGTCCCTAAGAGGTAGCCTACAAACAATGACATAACCACTTGGAGTAATAGGAAAAACAGAGAACGGAAAATTGTCTTTTTGTGTACGACAATTAAAACACAAAAAACATAAAGTTCTAGACTTGTAGTCAAGACCGCCTAAACCGAGACTAAGACACTTCCAAGACCAGAGGGTATCGAGACCAAGACCAAGCTGAGACCGGAAAAGAAATTAAATATAATCCGTTTTTTATTATAATAACAATTACGTAATAAGTTTTGTCCCAATCTCTTTCTTCATCTTTGAACTACCCACCGCACTCAATATGAGCATTATGAAAATCTTTGCGAGTCAGCCGAACACGACGTGCCTGCAGCTTAAAATTGCAGGGTAAAATTGAAAAAAAAAAAACACACGCAACAAACTTTGTCCGATTAATTTACCTAGAAAGTACTTTACGACAAAAAAAAGCGACAGATGGCAAGATATAACCAACGCTGTCACCAATTACATTGCCAGAGACATGGTGCCAATTCAAGTGGTTGAGAGAGATTGTTTTAAACACCTTTAAAAGACATTATATTTTTTTTACCTTTTAGTCTTTAAATCGTAGACCGTTTACAGTAGAATCATTTGTTTGTGTCGTCGTGGATATTGTATATTGTATTGCTAAAGGTCTGAGACAGCGAGACCTAGACAAGATCGAGAGGTCCGAGACCAAGACAAGACCAAGACCAAACACCGTCAAGGCCGTGACAAGACCGAGACAACGTAAAAAAGACTGGTCTCGAGGCATACATCACTACAAAGTGGTACAAAAGGGTGAAATCTTTGACATAATATATCCCTTCAAGTTTGTACTATAAGATCTAAATCTAAAAAGTTGGCCAATGTAATACTGTCTACAACGCTTTCCAGTTGTTTATTAAGGCATAATGGCTGAGCAAATCTCATGCTAAATGCTAACTGTAATACATCCACACCTTAGCACACCTCTGACCACGAGGAGATCGGGCTATTGTGAGAACAGTTTCAAAATAGAGACAGGGAGTATCTGAGAAGAGGATACACATCATTCCTGAGTTGTGGGGTGATCTTTAGAGCTTTCCCGCCCAACAAAGTGAAGAGTTGGCGTAGCATTCACCGGTTCAAGAGTTCAACTGTGTAAAATTCAGTCCTGGGAACCTCCATCTCATGCTACAGTGGGCACAGTTGCAAAGTTCCCTAGCAATTTAATCCTGTCTTGCTGAACAGGAGGGTTTCGAGGATCAGCAAAGCTTGGGGAAACACGTCAAACGTCATTCAAGTTAAATTTATGACTGAGAGGGACAAACCGTGACAATCACTTGGAGTCATGGGAAAATCAGAGAATGGAAAATTGTCTTTTTCCCACCCTCCTTGCTCACCCTGCTCCTAATTTCTATAGTCCTTAACTAAGTGAGGCATTTGCTAACTGTGTAAGATGACACAGTCTTTTATGTGAGCCCTCGGAGGCCAGGTAGTATCTGCGGATTCTTCGTCTCTCTCTCTCTCTTTCTCTGTCAGGACTCTCCCAGCAGAAACACACCAGGCAGGAAACTTCAAAGGAGTCCCTCACACTCGCTGGGAGCACAACTTCAAAGCTTGGACTTGTTACTCACTGCAAATATGTGTGTTCAGCTAAAGCTCACCCAAGATAACAGCCCCAAATACACTGTGGCAATTTCATACTGGATTCAGGCACCACTGCAACCTGAGAATTGACTTCTGCGGTATAATTAAAAGCTAGTGTTTGGGACGGGGGAGGAAATCGTTTCAAATATACAGTCTCCTCTGAGCTGTATCCTCATTGAAATGCACCTGGAGAAATTTGCGTTACTGCTGAACGCTCCTGGAGACCTGAAGATTCAAGGGAGTCTTAGGCTCTGTGTGCAAAAACACCCGGTATTAACATTCGTACAGGGATCGCACTGAATTGGACAGCTCTAAAGTATTCAAGTGAGACAGACCACCTGAAACACACTCATTCAAAGTTCAATGAATACAATTAACTTGATTATAATGACTATTCTTCTCAAAAAATCATGTTTGCATTGATATTCAAATTTGGTTGTATTATTTCACTGATTTTTATGTTGATATTTGATATTGATATTTAAATTTTAATTGGCTGATATAAAGGGCTATCATTTTTTTCAAGTGACGGATAGTATAGTATAATATAAATCTATTCTACTTTGTTTAAAAAAAATGTTTTGAAGGAAAATAAGAAAAGTAAAACACACTAGAAATAAATAAAATGTTTCAGCAGCCCAAAACGCTCTTAAAGGGTAAAATATTTGCTATTAATATATTATTATCCAATATCTAGTTCTTGATGATCGAAATCTTAACATTTGTGAAAACAATTAAATATTCATTATTGGATGCTAAATATTCAATTACTGATATAAAAAATAAAAAATGTGCTGATTTTAAGTAGTATAATATTATACATAAAAATAGCGAGCAGACTTATTTTATCAGCATTCAGCAACACACTGAAATAGTAAGCAATGTGTGAAGTGAAAAAATTTGACTCTCCCCTCTATTAAATTTCATCATAAGTGGTCACTAGACACATTTAAAAAGCATGTTAAAGTCAACATGGAAGGCCTTTCAGACTCAGAGCGTATTTTTCTATATAAAACAGAATATTCAATGAGAAAAAAATACAGGGTGGGTCTTGATTTCATCCAGCGGGAGTTAGTAAAATTGTAAAGTATGACAATGGAGCCCAAAAAGGAAGGTCACAGAATCATAAATCATTCACAAAATGACCAGGATTATATATCAAAATAAATACTGTTGGGTGAATTAGGATTTCACGTTGGCTTATACCAGATGTAAAACGTGCCAAACGGACACAAACAAAGGACGTGCCGACTTTTCTCCTTGTCGTGTCTTGGTAACAGAGCAGTGTGAAAAGGTGTTTTGGCATGAAAATAAGCATAGCGGATATTTCTGACTCCAGCACGCCAGCACTTCTTTGTTCCCTTTTCTCTCCCTGATCCCAGAAAAAAAAAAAAAAAACACAGACGTGCGACGCGCAGCACAATTTACACATCCACATCAGTGCACACAACAGGGGCAAACACAGGCGCACTGCTTAAACAGGCAGCGCTTTTAACCCCTCTGGGTGTGTGTGTGGGTTGGAAGGGTGTGGGGTAGAAAACATACACATATGATTACACAGATGTTCATCACAATCATCACACAAACATCACAAACGTCACATTTACACAGAGCGAGTGTGCGTGTGTGTGCTTAACAGAAGAAGGTTTCTCAAGAGAGCTTTAACACCTTGATGTGCTGGGTTTACAGTCTACCACCTCATTACAAAAAAACAATCTCAGCCTCGACACACCGCCCTCTGCGCCACGATCGACGCAATGTGTGAAATTTTTAGCTCTTTCATCGCCTTCTTAAAATACTTAAAACGTTTCATTTTCAAACCATCCACACCTTTTAATGGCAGCTGACGTACTGCACCGCAGAGAACTGAGGTTACACATCCAAATAAAACTCACATTCTCACCTTCTGAGGATCCATTTTCTGTATTGTTTCAGTAATCACAGATAATAAATATGGATTACAGAAGTATTGCATTTCTCAAATATATGTGAGGGGTTCTTGCCCAGCATTGCTATGAAGGTTGCTAAGGTTCATTGACTTTTTCATAGAGTCCACACTAGTGTCCTTTAGGTGGTTGCTAGTTCAAAAGTGATGAAAACCATGCAATTTTATTTGTTTTTACAATTTTACTTCTACAAATATAATGTAAAAAAATTACCAAGCATTTTTGAAATGACTAAGCAGTTAGAATCTTTCATTTTGCATAAAACTTTTAATGTAATATTGAAAACATTAACAAACAGCATGCAAGCCTGCTCATCATGCTCTTATAAATGATATATTAATCTACAGGATCTTGAATTATTCATCACTGTTTATGAGAGTAATGAAAGATTCTGGAAAAAGCACTTACGGAAGTAAAATAGTGTGAAATGAATGGCAATGGCAAAGATTATCTCTTTCTTGGCTTGCTCCTGTGACGATCTTTTTGCCAGTAAACTACATTGTAAACTACTGTACATCTTCTTGCAAAGTAAGTCAATGGAAGAGAGGACAGGTAATTGGCTCTATGCACAACTGCACTACTTCCTGAACTTCAGCCAGCTCCTTGTTTCCTGTATACCATTATTGGACAATTTGATTAATTCAGGTGTGCTTGACCTCAGTAGTCACGGCAACAATAATCAAACACACCTGAATTAATCAATGTGTCCAATAATGCCAGACAGGAAACAAGGAGCTGGCTGAAGTTCAGGAAGTAGTGGAGCTGTGCATAGAGCCTATAGACTTTATTAGATGTATCATCTGCACGTGTTAGGTCCTGTCTGTTCAAATATTCAAGCGAACCATACGAGCACAAGAACATGCGAAACAGAACTCAATTTGGATTTCGTGCGTTGTTTTCTGTGTGCATAAACAGAGCAGAACAGACAGCAAGCAAACACCGAATTCACTTCACTTCCGTGTCTATTTGTTCTAGAACTGACACACAAACTTATGTCAAAATGCCTGTAGTAAACACAGTCGCTAATTGAGAAAGGAAACGGATACATATCATTATACTGGATTCGTGCATTCTGTCTTAAAGTGACAGCAGCCTAATATCCCTGCTCCTGTCTGTCATTATATAATAAAATACAAAGAAAAAATCTCTTATTTGCACTTTCCTTCAAAATCACGGAATCATACTACAATGATTATTAATTCTTTCCAAACATAGCCTAGCTATTCAACTCATCTGGTTAAATTGTTTTGATATCACAATATATTCAGCAGTAACATAACAGTTTTTTTTTTCAAATATTGTGCAGCCCAACTGCAGACCTACTAAAAGACATAAAGATAAGGAAATGACCCCACAGCTTCTAAAAGAGACATGTGTTTCAGATTTCCCCTGCAGGAAGGGTGACCCATTGCATCTGACACCCACAGTCCCCTTCCCTCCAGAAGCTCGGAGCCAGAGGTCAGTGACGGGTGGCCTCCAAACAGACAGTGAACATGTGGAGAGCCTCCAGTAACTTTCCAGATCCTGCACTCTCTGCCCATCATGGAATACAAAGACCTAAGTCTTGCATTTAATGCACTCCTCTAACACAACACATGTAAAATAGAAAATTAATAATAAATGAATAAAGGCAATAAAAAGTGCAAAAAAAAGAGCCCACGTGACGGACGATTCAAAAGTGAATCCACTGTATTATTGACAAGAAACACTCAGACAATGATAAAAACGTTAATGCAAGGCTCAACGATAGAAACGTTTTACGAAGTTTTAAATCATTTCTAGCTTGTTTAAAGTTTGAAAAATATGAATATTTATAGCATGAAACTAAAAAATGTGATGGGGCAATGAAAATATTGCCAGACCAAGTCTTTAAGGGTGATCAGTTTTTGGACTAGTGCTAAAAAATCAGTATGACAAAGATTACAACAAAATGAATGCATCATTATTGGAAATGTTTAACACAGCCTCATCCCAAAAAGTCATATAACTGACGTCTTGGGACGTCTTTTGACCATACGTCAATATCCGCCTTTTTAGGGCCCCCTTAAACGTCGGTAGATGGCGATCCCGGGCCGTCATACAACTGACGCTTTACCTTTAACGTCAGTTAGGTGATGGGTTAGGTTTAGGGGTAGGTTTAGGTCTGGGGTAGAGTTAGGATCCCATAACCTCATCTACCGACGTTTAAGGGGGCCCTAAAAAGGCGAATATTGACGTACGGTCAAACGACGTCCCAAAACGTCAGTTATATGACATCTTGGGATGAGATTGAGCTGAAATGTTATATAAAAGTGAAAATTCACATGCCCAAATTCTCTGCTGACCGACCGTGAGCTCTATCTCCTGTGACTGCTTTCCTTCTCTCTCCCTCTCACTTTATCAGTGCTACGAAAGAAAACCTGCTGGTCCAGTCACAGAGTTAAAGGCTTTAGAGAAGCCGCACTACGCTATTTAGCCTCTAGCTTGGGCAACACAAAAGGTAGATAGGTCACGGGAAACTCCTGTGAAGCTGAAGTGAGGACAGAACCTTTTCTGATATCCAAAGCAAGGGAGGAAGACGGTTAAAACTTCACACACTCTATGCTCATTAACAGGACCTTCTGTTTAACTGAGTTTCCTCAGCCTGTTCATAAATCAACAAACACTCCACAAGCTGCAGCTGAAGCCTTAATACCCTGTGTGGTGAACAGGCATCTTAAATAGCCTATAAGACTCACACAAAACAGACCCCTGTAGACACATCCATTAATCTTTGAAATCGCATCTGCTCAGTGCAAAATATGTGCAGACATGTTTCCAGCGACAGGGTGGTGGTGCCCGACCTGGAACCAAGTTTTCAAAGCAACAAATCAGTCTAGCTAGACCGATGCAATTTTATTCCCTATAATTTCTGACCAGGATGTGGTATCAAAGATTGCAATTAATTACTTTGGATGTTAAATATGTTTTCAGAACTTAAAGGATCAGCTCCTTTTTATTGGAAAAAAGAGCCACAGAATCTGCTGACATAAAGCCACTTAAATTGAGACTCAATGCTGTTGGTCTTCAGTGCTTTGTTTCAACCAGTAAGCTGGAGCATGTTGTTTAAGGTAATAAAAAATACATGAGATCAAACATTTAATAATTAATTCGTTCTGCTAAGGTGCTGGATTGTAAAATGATGTAACAACAGCATCAAATCGAGAAATTAGGCAGCCAAAAGTAGCAAGACGGCACGATGTAGTTAGTTAGCCTTTGGTTACGTTTCTGTTGCACGATATTTGCCTGTGGATACGGAAATGACTTGTGGACGTGTTGCCCTCATTTCTGGAGGAGCTTCTGGTTCTGACTGTCGTTTGGACTCGGCGTTGAATCTGACATGGCTCTGGGCAACACAATGCAGCTTTCATGTTTCAAATCACATCCTGGTTATGCAATCTGGCTCCGCGGGACGTGCCAGAGAATGGGTGCACATAAAATGTTAGCATGCTGGCATAATGTTCTGGTTAGGGCACCTCTTCCTGTCTGTGCTGGGCAGATTTCATGAGCTGATGGTAGCGGGACGCTGTTGTTAGCACTCCATTATGGAGAGATGATGGGAGAAACATCTGTTCTGTGAAAGAAACAGAGACTTCTTCCAAAGTGGCTTTAAAGTTTTAAGCTGTGTGGTTTTGTAAAAGCACACAACCCCACTTAAAGGGATAGTTCACCCAAAAATGAATAGTCTTTTGGCGAAAGTCGACTTGCGTAAGGCTGTCTGCCGGTTTTAAAGTTTTAAATATGGATATTTTTCTTACACACGCCCATCACTTTACTTCAGAAGACCTTTATTAACCCCTCGGACCTGTTTCAAGCACTTTTAATATGGATAGATGCGCTTTGATATACTTTTACCCATTGACACGCATTACAACCCTATAGGAAGTGCCAGGACATTTTTTAATAAAACTCTGATTGTATTAGTCTGAAAGAAAAATGACATACACATAGGATGGCTTAAAGGTGAGTAAATCATGGGCTAATTGTCATTTTTGGGTGAACTATGCCTTTAAGAAGAGAAAATATGATCAACCAAATCAGATGAAGAATCAAGCTTCACGGACATATGGAGAGAGAACATAGATAGACACTAAAAATTAAATGAAAATTTAAAGTTTACAAGAAAAAGTATTATTAATTGACTATCAACATCCTAAACGGAAACTAAAATCAAATTGTAACTATAGGTTAAATTTAAATTCTGTTACAAGAAGCTCAATTATGAGTAAAGAACAGAAAAATAGCATCAAAAATCAATCATCACATGACCCCATTCGTGAGCAGGATCTGCAGTTGCAGACATCAAATCTAACTACTCAACATTTGGGATCTGAATCTCTCTTACTTTACAGATCAAGACCAGTTTCAAAGCAAAATGCCAGGATCTGTCCTACAAGGAAGCCAACAGACAAGATGTTCATTAAAGTTTTCACCTGACAGGAATGTTAAGTGGTAAATTACTCAAACATGTCTTCCCAGGCAGTGAAGATGGTTTCAGCTTCTGTAATCGGTCCTAATCGACCTGCTCCAAACGGGATTTGAAACAGGGTCTCCCGCGTGAAAGGCGAGCGCGCTAACAAAGACCATATAACTAAAGACAATAGCAACAATAGCGTCAGTTGGTAGCGAGCCTCTTGAGACCAGAGGAATTAGGTTTACATGCACAGCTCTTACTGGCCTTAAACTTCTAAAAGCACTGAACTACCAGGCCTCAGAGCTCGAAATGTGATAAAACAGAGTAAGATAGTCTCTGAAATCATTATCCTGAGAAAACATTCATTTTTCAAGCACATTTATTGTTTTAAATGAAGCTTGAAATAAAATGCTTTGCCTTCTAAAATTGCTCCTTTGGAAGCTATTTGAGTTTTAGTTTTAACTGTATCCAATCAATAGGTCGCCCCTTAAATCCTGCATGAGCCTTTATTATCCCCCTACAAAGTCTTTTTTTTACTAAGATTCATGTAGTCAACTTAATATCCATTTCACAAATTTGTCATATGAAATTGAATAAATTACTATATGCCTTTTGATTCACACCTCAACAAGTGAGCAATAATTCTTGAAAACTATACCCATGGGGCCGAGCATCAGTGCTGTAGGGTAAATCTATGTGTTTATTTCACGAGACTAGTCAATTTGCAGACATCTCCAGGACAGACTCCAATTGAATGCAAAATCTTAAACTGTGTTTGTTTGTTGATTTTCTGCCGCGTACAGACCTAATAAATCATTGCGTATTTGCTTAATTGATTTCTGCATCTTTTAAATCTTTAGACGATTCCCTCTTTCTGCAAGTTTAGTTTTGCTCTTTGAAGTTGGCATTTCAAAAGAGGGAGCTGCAAAGCAATATGCAAATGGTGATCTAGGACTGAGCCACAGCCCCGAATGAAATCGACAGTAACACGAGAGCTTTTCGACTGCGTGATTGCTTACATAATATTGATTTCCCATCATAGTTCATTGGCTCATGAGCGCTCCAACACATGTTGATGTGTTCGCCACATCAAAATGACCTGTCTCATCTGACAACCTGCTCGGCACATACAGCTACACGCTCCCACTAGCTTTGCTCCAAGAGCACAAGCCAGGAACAGCTGGTGTCGGACTCCTGGAGACTGGAGTGTGCACGCGTGTGGCGCAGGTGTTCCTCCAGTTGTGGGCTAAAAGCCTCGCAGGCCCAGGTGCTCATTCACAACATGCTGCATATTTGGGTCACAGTACTGGGACAGAAAGAAAGAGAGGAATACAGATCGGGATAATTCTTTGCCACCAGCTCTCAAGACCAAATGCAACCCAAGCTTGAACGTATTTAATGATCTAATTAAGTCTCCATGTACTTAAAGTGACAGCTCATCCAAAAATTTACATTCTGTCACTATTATATATCCATTTATTCTCCAAACCGCTTGTCGTCTGTATAGGTTGCGGTCTCATTAGTTACTCCCCCTTATTTCTGTCCAGTCCAAGAGGAACATTTTAAATGAACAACCAGCCCGTTCTCATCTTTTAGCGTCATATGTACCGCTATATGACAAAACGGCGAAACACTACGCACATGGCACCCTTTATCGTTAATATAACACGCGAACCCAAGGCGTCATAAATCCTTTAGCGTAATTAGGGTTGGGTATCGAGAATCGAGTATCGATTGGAACCGGGACTAACTTTTCGTTTTTCCCGGGATCGTTCAAAAGTTAAAATTCCATTCCTTGTTTCGATATTCACAGTCCGCCGACCAGAAGAAGAAATCGCTGAACAACACCCAAGAAGAAGCGTCTACCGGAAGTGTTGGCATAACCGCGCGAGTTGAACATGAGTAGCTTACGTCGGCGGTCCAAAGTGTGGCTTCACTTTTCTAAAAATAACAAAATCTCGGCAAAATGCTAAATTTGTGACAAAAGGAGTATTTCCCAATAGAAAGGAGTATTTCCTTCAGAAAGACCGTTGGTTAGCAAGGTTAGCTAAACTTTTTTGACCCTGCCTCTAAAAAGAATCGGAATCGAGAATCGTTGGGGACTGGAATCGAAACAAGGAATCGGAATCAGAATCGTTCAAATTCAAACGATACACAACCCTAAGCGTAATATGAGACTACCCTACCCTACCCATCACAGCGCGTGTTATATTAACGATAATGGGTGCCATGTGTGTAGTATTTGGCCGTTTTGTCATACAGCGTCCCATATAACACTAAAGGATGAAAATGCATTGGAATAACTGCTTAATTCAGAGAATAATGACAGAATTTTCATTTTTTAGTGAACTATGCCTTTAACAATGTATGTAATGGGTCCTTTTTCCTCTGGGTTGCATTCAGCTTGTGTTCTAGCGGTGACATCAGACAGTTGCCAAGATTCAGCAGACGCAGGCAAACTGTAGAAAGAAGAGAGAGAGGGAGAGAGAGACAGATGCTCACTGCAAACAGAGTTCACATAATTACTGTGTGTCAGGGCTTTGGAGAGCTCTCATTTTCCACCGTACAAAGGAAGAGAATACAGGAAGAAAACATGCTGATCCCACAAAGTGTTTCGAAATGCTTGGCACACAAACCGGTCGGATACAATTTTCATGTTAATGGCTCTAACTGTCAAATGACTTTAACAAAGTATCTGCACACATTTTAAATGAACTTTATGCCATGGAATAACAAAGATTGTTTCTAGACTGAGGGCAGACTCATTGAGTCACCAACAATTCTCTGGGTTGAACCCCTCTGACGTAAAATGTTATAAATACTCACTAAAGCTCTAAAAAAAACTATATATAGTTACCATTTCAGTGAACATAATAAATGTCACAAGTCCTTCACATTGTTATTGCAAAAAATTAAAGCTAATTTAATCATTTTTATAACATTTTTAATTTTATGCGCATTTTAATCATTTTATTAAAATTTCATTTCATTTATTAAGTTTTTATTGACTTTTTTATTTATATTATTTTATATTATGATCTCACAAACCACCAGTTCGTAAACGTCTCGGTTACTAATGTAACACTCGTTCCCTGAAAGAGGGAACGGGAGACGTTATGTAGACGTGACGTCGAACGTGACCGACTGATAGGGAACCATCGTCTAAATAAAAGTGGTAAAAATACAAAAAAAGCTGCACTATTCTCAGGTGGACAATCACAATGGCAAACATCGCACCTTATATTTTCAAGGGCTATTACACAATGATAAGCAATGTGCGATTCTTTCCAGTGGCTGCACTTTCCACACAAAAGGGAACAGTTCGTCCTCATTGATCTCTTAATGGAAGAGTGTTCAGCTAGATTGAAAGAAGAATCAAAACATCTCATTGGTAGAAGCCCCTAGTTTACTGATATCAGTTCAATCAGCTGAAGCTCCGATCGTCAGCTTTGATAAATAAATATGTGACTGAAATCCCACAGTGGGAGGTTTAAATTGAATGCACTTGAAAAGCAATTTCTTTTGCCGTGAAAGTGAGGGATTTCCGAAAGGGAGGGAGGGAGGGAAGGGGAGTGACAGCGTTCTTCTCCAGGAATTAAAATAAATCCAAGTCAGCGTGACCAATTTAACAATTAAGATCAAAAACTGAGGCTGAAACAGGAGCCCCGTGTGGCTGAGGCTTGGTGCAGTTTACCACAGGGCCAGAGGACGGGGCTTTCTGACGACCTTGCCCTAATTCATCATTAAAAAACACCATAGCTCTGGGCCACTGTACATATCCTGTCAATAAATTATAGCACAATAGACAGGCGGCCTGCCATGCTGGTGTGAAGCTAAATTAACTCTGAGGACAGGGTACAGAACGAGAGATCAAAACAGAAATAAACAACAAGCAGAGAAACTGAGCTATAGAGTACAATATGAGAACAGCTGTATTTGTATTAAACTAACATTAATAAAGATTAATACTATGGCATATGTATTGCTCACTGTTAGTGCATGTTAGTTCATACATAACTATGTTAACAAATTAATCTTTAGTGAGTGTTATCAAACTAACATACAAATAAAATGGAAGCGAAAGTTGAATTGAAAAAAAGTATTTGATAAACATACTATGTGCGGAGAGCATTCGCTCAATATCGTCTAATTTTTGACGTAAAGGGCATTTAGCAGCTTTTTTATGAAGTCTTCACGTAAAGTATATTTAAATATATAAATAAAAACAATGCTTGCTTGGTTTAACCCAATATCAAATATGGACAAACCCAAATGTTGGGTTACAGTTGATTTACAGTTGAAAGTGAAAGTTGAAGTTGGGTTAAAAAAAAATTAAACTTGGGTTTGTCCATGTTTGACCCAAATTTGGGTTGAAATAACCCAGCGTATATATATATATATATATATATATATATATACATTTAATATATATAGTATATATATATTAAATGTATATATATATAGTATATATACATTTATACTATATATATATATATATATATATATATATACTATATTACTATACTATATATACTATATTATATAGTATATATAATATAGTATATATATATTCAATTTAATATATATAGTATATATATATATACATTTAATAAAAGAATACAAATATAATATCATGTAGTCAACTCAATATCCATTTCACAAACTTCACTCTAAAAAATGCTGGGCTGTTTAACCCAATTTTTGGTCAAATATGGACAAACCCAAATGTTGGGTTAAAAATGTAATGTAAAAAATGTAACCCAATGGCTGGGTTTGTCCATGTTTGACCCAAAGTTGGGTTAAAACAACTTTTTTAGAGTGTTATGATGTGAAATTGAATGAATTATGCCTTTTGAGTCACACCTCAACAAATGTATACAAAAAAATTATATAATAAATGATTTTCAAACTTATGTAGAGTAAATATTATTATATCATATATCACAATGATGTAAAGCTACTTGTTGCATGCATACCACCCATCCTTAGCAAAAAAAAAATACTCTTTTGTCCTTCAGTAGCAGACTTAACAAAGCGGGTGATCTCACACACCAAAAACCACATAAACATATGGGTGCAACAGCACTCAAAATACACACAAATCCTCCTTTCTCACCAGCCCTGTTCAGCCCTCAGTAACACTGATTCAAACTGACCCAGACAGCTCTCCAGGGCTTCATTTACAACCAAAAAAGATCATTCTGTAAAGCTTTGGCTTCGTCACAATAGTGTATCCTGCAGCGGTCTCTGAACTTCTTACACACACACTCGCAACAGCATGAATTTAAAGGCACAATTAAAATCGCTTCGTCTCAAACAACCGCCCATCAGCCCGTGCACAATGTGTGATCTTCAGAATAACTCAGCGCAGGGTGAAATCTCCTGTGCACATTGCTATAATAGTCCCTCTCTCTAGAGCAGGGGATCATGCTCAGGTCCTTAGGCTAACCACAGCAGATGGGGAAAGGACTAATTGTACAAACCAAACGAACGGGTGAGAAACGGGTGGTCTGAGATGCCTCTGAGCATTTGAATTCCTTCTGCCGGTTGAATGTGTCACTGAAGGGCGCAGGGGACAAGAAGATTCCAAAAAGAAAACTTTATGATCTGATGACAGGTGATTAATGAAATATTTAAAGAGTTATATTTAGTTAAAAGGTGTCTGGCAGGGGAGGAGAGTGGGTCATTGTTCTCTCGTGGATTTATTGTCAGTGCATAAGTGATGTAGAAGTAATTAATGGACCACTACGGATAAACAAACCTCCTCAAACTGACAGCATGCCTAAGTGAGCATCTCGTCAGATGACTAATGAGTGACATCTCTAATCACCTGCCCAGGGCGGCCATCACAACCATCTGCAACGTTCACATTTCTCATTCTAAATATCACATGTAATAACAACACCCCGTTTCATATTGTTTATTGTTCCAATACTTGGTCATGGGCTTATTACAGGAACAATCCCACTGGAGTAACCTGGGGTTAAGTGCTTTTCAAGGGTGATGGTTCATGGCTCAATTCTTGAGCACCAAATTAACAACCTGCCATTTACCATTCCTGTCTGGTTCACACTACTCTGCAAGATTCACATTTCAAATTTCATTGACATTTCATTTCTATTTCAATATAAATGATGCACTTCAACTTTTATATTCATTAATCCTGAAAAATAAATGTAACCGTTTCCATAAAAAAAAAATTAAGAAGAAATGTTTTTGGACACCAATTCAGCATATAATAATTTCAGGATTATGCGACACTGACTGAAGACTGGATGATGACAATTCTGCTTTGCTATCATTTTGCATTGTAAAATATATTGAATTAGTAGACATTTTATTTTAAATTATAATAATATTTCAAAATATTCTTTTTCCTGTAATTTTTTATCAGATAAATATACCCTTTGTTACCATAAGACACATTTAGCCTATATATATATATATATATATATATATATAATACATTTTATGTATTATATGTATTTGTATATATGTTGTTTATGTGACTTTGCACCTGATCTGGGTGTTCACAGAGCCTGAGCAAGGCTAGTGTGTATAAAAGGCGATACTCTGAACAAATCAAGTGCACGTAGGAGACAAAAGGACAAGCTTCCCCTAATTATATAAAATGGGTCTTGAGCCAAAGAGAAGCCACAAAACTCCACTGCCTCAGAGCAGTGAATATACAAGGTCACCGATCTATGCCCTTGCACTTTGCTGGCCCCTTTTTGATTTGCTTTTATTGACATGCATGAGGTGACCGAGGGTGAAAATGTCTAATGGAAGCCGGATGGAAACTCCATGTACTGATGGTTGAGGTTCATTATTAATGCACAGTCATTAGACACCAGCCAGCATTCACAATAACTTGCAGTGGCAAAGTGGCTGAACATCATTCATTTTCAATTGAGAGATGCTAATTTTTCTGGAAAGATTAGAGAAACAATGGTAGTAGCAGTAACCTGACAACAAGTTTTGCCATCCATATCATACATGTTATACCATGAAAATATGCCCTTCCAGAGTTTTTTTCCCAATGTCTATAAGTTTATCTACACACAAATCACAATCATCATATTTTTTGAAAAAGAAAAAATGAAGGAAACTTGAACCCTTCCCATAATAAATTGCCCCTATAAATGAAAGTTTTAGCATTAATTCTGCTGGGAAGACTCGATTGTTACGTCACTTATACCTTCTCGTCTATCCAATCGTGTTCTAATACTTGTGGTATAAAAGAGGTACTTACACATGTGTGAATTCACAGATGCTGACGCTTCCATTCACCTCCATCCTCCCCACCACCACCATGATGGTTTTTCCCCTCCATCCTCCCCCACCACCACCAGGATGGTCCCTTCCCATACCTCGCAGGGGGTCGACTGCGCCCCTAACTTTGTCTTCAGGCAGGAAATGCAGAGTCCGGACCCTCAGATTGCGGGCTTACGCCAAAGAGCTTTATCATAATATTGCTTGCTGGGCTGTTAATAAATGGTTAATTGTTACAGTATTATTTTCTGAGTCTTTCTGGTAGAAATGAAAATTAAATGGAACTTTAATTGGACTTAAGTTTAAATTACAAGAACAAGCAAAATGTTCATGCTGCATGTAGTATTTGTAGTGGGCCATGACACAAAAATGGCTACTGTGGTTAAACCAAGTGAAAAATAATTTTAAAAAACTTAATGCATAGAGGTAATTACTTATGGTCAACCAACCAATAATAGAATAGAATGACCCAAATGCTATGGTGTAAATTTGCAATAACTTACTTGAGAAAAGTTATCTAATTACATACACATACATGCATTAAAAAGTGTATCCGCTGCACTTCTGCAGTGCACTCAAAGTACACTCCAACTGTCACTAGTCATTTTTTTCAAACATGCACCCAATCATTCACCCTCGCTTCCTCATTTTGACCCACCACGGCTCCAGACAAGCTCCTCAAGCAGACTCTAGTGTTCAAAGACAGAAAAAAGTTGTTCTTCGTGAGGCTTTTTTAAACTTTCATGAGTGTACGGATTCTTTAAGGCTGGAAAAGAGAAGAAAGCGTACAGCACGCAAACCATTATCAGTGTTTACCAAGCCAATGAAGGCACCACAGGGATGGTCTTTATAAGGATTAGAAAGCTGCCCCGCGGTCCCGACAGTGTGCGCTGCATAGTAATGCTAATGCTAATTGTGCAGGACAAACTGTTAAGCCTCTCTGCTCTATGAGTGACTTCTTGATTAAATGGCAAGTGACATTGGGGTGACTCAACCATACTGGTGTCTCTCATCCAGGACTGCTGTTATACAAATGTGACAGGCCAATAATATTACAGATATTCTGAAGTCATATAATGCTCCTGGTAGAGTATGATGCTAGCAATGCCAAAGTCATGGTTCGATTCCAAGGAAACTGGATAGATAAAATGTTTATCGCAAACATACAAAGAAATTGCAAAAGAATCAAGACCCGGGAAAAAAAGAATCACAAATATATTGATACAGGACAGCCCTCATTTTTATGTGGGTGCTTATATCTTGCTTTTGCAAAGACGCTGGCAACAAGAACAAATAAACTACTATTTACAATTCAATCCAAATTACAACAAAAGGAAAATCTCCAATGGAAAATGTCTGGCATCAGGTCTGCAACTATCCAACTGTGCAGTTGTTACCTGGAGAAGCAACATTTTGAGTCAGATATCAAAGACCACAGGGACTATGAGTGAGTATGTCTTCACTCTGTTAACACAGATGGGACTTTCTCATCCAAACTTTGCACATAAACGGGACAAAACAAACAGTGCCGTCCCAAAAGAACTCAATCGGACTGTGTTAGCAAGCATGAGGCTTCACAATGGATTCAAAAATAATTGTCTCCCAGAAGACCCTGCATTGGCTTGACTTCACCATACAAGTGCTTGGAGAGAGAAAGTCCTTCAAACTGCCTCCGAAAATGAGACAAAAAGCTCTTCTACTGCCAACAGGACTGTGTTTCCATTGTGATGAATTCTCACAGAAGAGTACAGAGGACACTTCACTGTGTTGTAGTGTTTTAAAGAGAGGGGAGTGTTGAAATGACAGAGAGTCTAACACAAAACCTATTCTGGTCTTTGTAGACCAGACTAGGATATTAGAAAATGCAGCCTAGACAGTATTTTTGTCAGTGAAATGACAAAAAATGGTTAAAGCATGCCAAAAACACAACCATTGTAGTCCCACAAACACGAAACAAATGACTCTTATGAAACATTTTTTAGTGAATCAAAAATATGCAAATAGCTCTAAAAGACAAATTACCAGTTAAATCAGTCTGGAACACTGTGAAATGGACCATATAACTAAAAAATAGTAAATAAATAACATTTTAATCAAATTGAAATCTACTCAATAGCTTGTGAATCGGAATCAAATAAAATGTGCGAATTACAGGTCAGGACTGCTACAATGAAGAAATAAGTGAGAATGATCAAATGAGATCACTAAATTATCTAAAAAAAAAAATTTATATATACACAATTTACAAAAATAAAATTCTATATTATCGCTGTGAAACCCCCCTTTTGGAACCTTTATTTTTAAGAGTGTAGTTTTTCCAGAAAAAATATCTATATCCTCATGTAAACAAGAAATAAAATAACTCTTATAAATAAGACTTTAGTCATAGTGCCCACCCATATAGTATAGACATATGTTAGGCAGATGATCCATAGATTCTTAAGTGTATAGGAAAAACCTCTTGTTTAATTTAAAAAAAAAAAACACGTCTTCTGTTCACTATTGATGATAGAGCTAAGCTCTGATCCTTAAATTATAAATTATCCTGTAGCTAAATCTCCAATTAGTAGATGCGAGATCATTCCAACAGACAAGACATTCCTCCAAGGATTTGGAAAACTTTACAGAAATGTACATATTTTCTCTGTTCCCTACTCATGGCACCATTTTTTTCCAGAGGAGCACGTTCAGTAAACTTGTCAAGAGGCATATTCATCCGATCTCTGGATTCACTTTGTCAAACAATCACAGAGATGACCTCAATCAGAATAGCAAACAACCCCAATGGTGTACTCAGGTGATGGACTAGGACCTTTGCTTGCAAAAACAAACATTTATATCCCCCAACGTCAACTACACATCTGCCCCAGCAAAGGTATTTGAGACCACATGTGCAGTCTGGTGACTTCCAGGTGAATAAATATCACTAATTACCCCAAACAAACATTGAATAAAGGTTTGCTTTTAGAGCTCTGATTAGCGAAATCAGACCTGCATGACATCAACCCCTTAAGCTAAGCTCTTAGTCATAATTAGAAGACTTTCTCCATAACATTTGTTCACTTGAACCCACTTACTTCATACAAAGTGATCTCATTTGAGTTCAGCCAACATGTCCTAATGAATCTGTTTCACAATACTTCAAACTGAGTTCTGAGATGTAGGCCTACCATTCAATAAACATCACATATTCAGCATCCCATCAATTAAAACTTAAAACTCATAATGACGCATTCCTTTGAGTATTGTATGTACGTATGCCTGCCTATAGGATGTGGGATTTTTCCGTGAAGCTGTGAGGCGCAGTGAAAAAGCAAATAATCCCCTTAAAGATAGAAATTTTGATGGTCCAGGACGATGCACTCTACTTCATGGACATGGTCGTGCTCAATTTTCAAATCGAATGCAAACTTAAAGGAACAGTTCACCAAAAATGCAAATTCTGTCATTAAGCTACTAAAATGACACGTTAGGCAGAAAGACAATCTCAGTCACCATTCACTTTCATTGTATGAAAACGGTGCAATGAAAGTGAATGGTGACTGGAGTCTCACGTTTATTTTGTGTGAAGAGAAAGCAGGTTTTGAACAGCATTGTGCTGTAGTGAATGATGACATAATTTGCATTTTGGGGTGCGCTATCCGTTTAAATAACACACATTAACGCATAAACTGTGAATTTATAAACATACCTCTCATGTTGTGGATTTTAACCATGACCTCGGCTGTTGACATCAAACGATGCGCCAAGAACACGCGTCCCAAGTCTCTTTCTATCTGAACCGGTGAGTGTCCGTCCGAAACCACCTCGAACCACTTCTTCTCGAACTTCTGGTCCGGTACCGTAAAGATCAAGTCTCCGACTTTCACATCTTCGGACACTGTAACAGTGTAGGATACTGCTTCAGAAACGGCTCTTGGCTTCCTAACTCGGCTTTTAACATCGTTAAGAATCTCTATTCTGTCAGCTGTTACGTTAAATAGTCGTGTATTGTCGTTTGTATCAAGTATCTCTATTTTAAACGCCACTTCTTCAGCTATTTGATTGCAGCGCGGCAAGCGCGCGATCAACGTATAGCTGGATTTGGACTTCACGTCAAAAGTTTTGGTGGTTTTTAAAACGAATCCTGCGTTGTCCACATATTCAAGAGAGAAATCCGACGAGTTCTCCCCTGTTAGGACTGTTTTAAGTCCAAGCAAGTTTGATTTTTTGCATGTGTCTTCCAGAGGAAAAAGAAACCCAGCGACAACAGTTCCAGGCGGTGCGCTCTTCTCAGTTTGTCCATAAAAAACAGTCGAATGCACAAACGGAATGGCAGTCAAAGTAATTAAAAAACATGCAGTAGAAAATCTGAAGAAAGTCGGATTCCGTAAGTGCGCCCTCATTATTCCATCAATTTTGCAACTCTGTCCTTAAAATCTGACTTTTATCCCTTATGCATCAATAACATACTACAAATGTAGCCCAAGCCACCATTAAATAAGATAAAATAGCTTTTGCACGCTATCTACGGTTTAAGTTTGCAATACAATATGTCAGTGTTTTGTGAGTTGCTCCTCGACCGGCATCATTCAACCACGCTCTCACACATTCCCTCATCCACCGATACACAGCATCTCCATGTGGTACCCAGGGCCCCGCCTTCAAAATGTGGGCCAATCACAGTGATGGAGGGGTCGGCCTGGAGGTATAGACCCTCCCACTAAATTTAAATGGATATGCATCTTTCAAAAGTAAGGTTTTCAAGGATTCAGTTTAAATTGTTGAAAATTGATCTTCCTTAGGTTTCAGATGGTTTTTACAGCGACATTACTATTCAGAAGTTTTGGGTCTAGCCTATATTTTTAAAGAAATATGCTATTCAACAACACATTAAATAGATCAAAAGTGAAGACTTTTACATTGTTAGAATTTGTTTTTGTTTCAAATAGGACTAAATACAGTACTTTATATTCATCAAAGAATCATGGAAAAAGTGTCATGTTTTTTGACATTGATAATATTAAGAATATTAATGCATAAAATATTAAAAAATAATATTAATATTAAGTTTTTTGAGCACCAAATCAGAAAAAGGATCATGTGACACCCGAGGACTGGAGTAATGCTGAAGTGATGTGAAATAACATTTTACAATATATTCAAATCGAAAAGTTATTTTCAATTAAAAAAAAAAATTACAATATTTTTTATTAAATCACTGCAGTATTGTTTAGCAAAAGAGACATCCTTGAAAATTTACCATCTCATCTAGTCATTTATAAGATGTCACAGATAAAAAGCAATTTAACTAATGAAAAAAAAATTAAATGAAAAAATTCGTCTCACTGGATGGAGAATCCATATTTTTGTTAGTTTCACTGTTGGCATAGTCACTGCATTATGCCTTTGTTGGGTGCCATATTTCAAGTGCTGCTCTGAAACACTATTAAACAGAGGGTCAAGGTTTGGCTGGTTACAGCTTTAGCCGCCATGCTGGTAGATTCCATATCCACCCCTCACTGAATGTCATCTAGCTGATGGATTCGGTTTGAGGCACAATGGACATGCACAGACAGGTAAGATCGAAACAAATCACCCTGTGATGTCAAACATCCTGCTGTTGGTGCTAGAATGCCGAACTATAGAATATTTAATTTCCATAATCCGTATGGTTATAAATGAAGCCGCTTTGTATTGCAAACAAAACCTTTTTTTGCCAAGAGGTCAATTCACGATCATAGTTATTTTCTTATTAAACCACATTTCATTTTTCCCTTTCATTCCTTTTCAGTTTGGTAATTAGCGCTGGTCTGTAAGTGCTGGGTATTCTGTGATGTTCCATCATAGAAACGAATAATGGGCACATACTGCATGTATTGTCTATATCGTCAAGGCAAGGAGATGAATAGGATGGGCCCGATTCCAGTCTCCTTCTTTTGATGGGTAACATTGTTTTTCAAATCGAACTGCTTTTCAAATGGAAATTAAATTAACAGATATGAGTGCTATTATGGATTCTGTAGCGGGGGATTCATTACAGAGTTTTTTTCCCCCTCAGCTCTGTGTTTTTCTGTAACGATTATATTGGGCATCTGTAAGGGAACAAAATGATTCTCAAATTTTCAGGGCTTTCAAGTAATTCTCTGTCACTTTGCAGAAATACGAAACAGTCAAGGCTTTGAAAGGAACACATTCAAAATACCGTCATACTTTTAATCTGTTTTTCCAAACCCGTATGATTTTCCTTTTTCTGTGGAATACAAAAAGACAAGTTTTGGAGAATGCTAGTGTTCCTAAAGGTAAATGACTGTTATTGGCCAGATCTTCAGATGCTGTTTACACCTAGTATTAAGATTTGGAAAAAAAAAAGTGGTTTGATTGGATAACACATAGACGAGGGAGACAGATACATGGTGTTTTAATTTGTCTCTTTTGTCCACTTCTGTCCTATTGGCTTGTTAATGTATGTTGTTTTTTTCAGACTTCGAACTAATGGACAAAATAAGCTTGCTCAATCTACATATGAACACGTCCGGAGACGACGGAAAAACATATGAAGAGCAGCAGCTTTTGTTTTAGCTCTGACAGCCACAAGACCACGCCGAACGATGTGAGTGTGTGTTAGAAATCAGGAATGGCGAGAGAACAACGTGCTTGGTACATTTTTCGTCTTCAGTTGACAAATTTTAAATCTCTTCTGGCTTGCGCACACTGTAAAAAATAATCGTAATTTTAACGGTAAAAGACTGTAAAAATGCTACCGTGCAAAACTGTTAATTGGTTAACAGAAAGTTATATACGGTAAATAACTGTGATATAATTTTACTGTAAAATACTGTTAAATTTACAGTTTTTGAAAGTGAAAAAGGACAACTCCTTGTATAATTTACAGCGAAAACGGGGAAAAAGGTTGATTATCAACAGATTTCAGAAAATGAAACATGGTTTATTGCTGTAAATTTTAAGTTAAGTCTGTAAAACCATTTACGTTCCTACCGTATTTCTAACGGTAAAGTTCTGTCAACCACAGTTGTCGTTTTTTTACTGTAAAAATAATGGGTTTTTTTTTACAGTGTACTTCACACAATGTTCACGCAGAGAGTAGGTGGTCTTTTGCGACCAAGCGTTGACACTGCAAAAGCAATCCAGTCGAATGCGTTTTCAACAGCCTCTATAGAAGTGGTTGAAAGTGGACAAGCTCAAAATGTTTTAGACCCTGTTCACACCTGTATTTAGTGTTGTCCACTTGTGATCCAATCAACCAAAACTCATCTTAATACCAGGTGTAAACAGGGCCTTAGTGAATAAAACTCAGTGTAATCTGACTGATGAAGAAACAACTCTTTTAAGGAAGTGCTTTGAATGAATTATTAACAGTGCAGATTGGTTAAATAAATACTAAACTCCATACTGTTTGGAAAATGGTGAGCAAAATGGACAATATAACTGAAACTTATCCAACTGAATAAAAATGAAATCAAATGGAAACAATATCTGAATTGAATCAAGAGCCTGTGAATTAGAATCAAGTCAAATTGGGAAATGTGTATCAATTCCCAGTCCTACTCCTCTTCCAAACAATAAAAGTGCTGTCAAATGAGATGAGAAAGAGTGAACAATGACCAAAAGTTCACCTTTTGGTGGACTGTTCCTTCAACGTCTCTTGAGAGACGGACCTCGGATGATGGTACAGTGCTGTGCACGTGTCCATATTGTGTTCAGATGTGCGCTGAACCTTTGTCAATAGTGATGAATGAGTGCAATGCCAAGGATGAGGCAAGGTGGAAAAACAAAAGATCCACACATGGATGTATTTATTCCCGTTCCCCATCAGCTCAACATGTGCCTCACCTTGTCATACCACTATACTGTAATCATTCCCACCATACAGAATGTATACAAGATATGACGTGACATAACCTCTCAGGAATATGTTAATATCACCATTTACTTGATTTCAGGAGAAAGAACCGTCTGAATGGTGCGGTGTGCTAGCGGAAAGATGTGTGCATGCTTTAAATGGATTAAAGCAATCACCTGCACATTTCTCTAAAGTCAAATAGACTTGTTTAAGCATGAAAGCTCCCACTGCAGCCCGCCTCCTCCTCCTCACCTCTCTTTGAGAAGCATAACACAAATTACAGCAATTTACCCCAAGAGGCAGTGTGTGCGTGTGACAGCAGAATGGGTTTCGAGTTGACGGTGTCGAATGTCATGTCGCAGCCACTCACGCCAGTCTTTCATCATATTTTGGCATGCCTCTCTGAGGAAAAAGTGACAGGAATGGAGAGGGAAAGACGGCAATCTCGCAAACCTTGAGTTTCTCCGTCAAAGGTCAGCAGAACTGACAGGAATTCTCTCTCTTGCCATCACTGGCTCGTTTCCCCCTCATTTCCATCTGTAGTCTCTCTTTTCTCTTTCCAACCTTCCTGCACTCTCTCTTTAATCTGAGAACTTGACAGTCAAATGAATGCCAGGTGGATTTATTTTGCCTCCGCCCCTGTTGTATCACAGACAGAGAAAGAATTATTCAACAGCTAGAGTAGCCCTGCTCGTCCATCTCCTCTCTGTGTGCACAGAATCGGTCTCTGTTCTCCTGTCTGGTGTATCAGATTGCTGACTGGTTCCTCATATGCACACTGACAGAAAGGCAGGCGCGTGGGACGGTCCCCGGGCCCGTCCCCGCAACTCCAGTGATAACATCTTAAATCAGAGTCTACAGAGCTGCTTCTCTCTGTCACGTCGTCCTCCTACCAGCTCTTCTCTGTCATTTCCGAATCCATCTCCTGCATTCTTTTCTTCCTCTGGCTTCATCCCATCATTATTGCATCTGGATTGTTATCTCTTGTGCAAACGTGTGCTCATTACAACTTTCTAAAGTTTTAACCTATAGTTGGCTTATTTTAGAAGCATTCTTGATCATTATGTTCAAATTACACTCAATTCACTTATCAAAATGCACTGAAAAAAATGTTGAGTAGTATTATACTTGAAAAAAGCTAGGCAACTTTTTCCACTCAGAAAATGCTAGTAAATTTACAAAGATTTGCCGAGTAAAAACCTAAACATGTTTATCAGTAGCTTTAATTAGAAATCTTAAGTTAAAATTTACTTGGAATATGGAATTAAGTTCATTAACTTTACTTTAGTTAAGTGAAAGTAACAAAGAATGTAAGTAACTTGGCTAGTAAAAGGTTGATTAATATCGATTTAGTTGTAATTTTCTTTGCATTACATTTCACTCAGACATTTTTATTGAATTATACCAGTCATTTATAGTATGTGTTTTACTTAGCCCATCTAGTAATTTATACTTCATCATGTCAGATGTTAAGCGTGATGTGAATGCAAAGACCTCAATACTTGGTAGACAATACACAATGACGGTAACATTTGATGGATCGTTTGAATGTGTCATTTTGAGCAGAAAATTTCCTCAAAATGGCAAGTTACTAATCCTGACAACAAAAGAAATGATAAAACAGTGTAAATACAGCTGGAAACCAGTGAAAAATGAACCTCATTAATTATTCAAGGTCCAGTGCATGATGGGAACCCCAGTATCAGAAAAGTAGAGTAATTTTTTTTTGAGTTCGTATTTATGCTTTATTTCTACTCGCTTGAACTAAGTACTGATATGGAATTTACTTCGTTTTTTTTAATTCTTGCCTGAACTAACTTTTTCTTGTAAATTACATTGGGTTTTTTTCAGTAGTATTTACCTTACCAAAAAATCATTTTTTTCAGTGTGTCAGGGATCCAACGATATTAAAATTAAGGCCAGTGGGATAACCCAGTGATTAGCCGATATTTTATTTTAATATCATAATACAATTTTGTCTTAAATTTGTTTGAATAAAACACTAAAAACAATCAAAGCTTTAGTAAGAGAAATGGATATTCATTTAAGATTTGATAAGGAGTTAACTTTTGAAAATACATATATTGTGCATCCCTACACTCTAAAAAATGCTGGGTTGTTTTAACCCAGTTTTGGGTCAAATATGGACAAACTCAAATATTGGGTTAAAAATGTAATTTGAAAATGTAACCAAATGGCTGGGTTTGTCCATAGTTAACCCAAAATTGGGTTAAATCTAGCATTTTTTAGAGTGACAAAACAAAATAACCTACCTTAATGCTTTCCCATGAGGAAAACTGATAATCATTGCATTCCAGCTTAATATGAGATCGCAATAAGTAATCCATTTGTAGGTCATTTGCCCAAAATGTGTAAATGCTGATAAATCATGGCTCTGTTTGAAGGTCTATAATACCTGGAAAAGACTATTCATTGGGTGAGGGGATCCTAATCTGTTAAAAATATCTATATAATAAAATATTAGTTGCAAAACTGAATGGCAGTCAAAGGAGAAAGATTTTGCTGGTCCCGATTGTGTAGTTACAGCATATATGAACAGGTGCTAACCAGCCAAACCTTGACCCCTTGGTTTGAGTATCTGAACAAGCACAACTCAGGAACTCCAAAAATAGTACCAAGGAGTTTTGGGCCAAGACTATCTGTTTGTCAGATCAATGAAGGACAGAGAAATGTTCAGAATCCTATTTGAAAACAATCATTCAAGTCATCAAAAATCACACCAGAGAGATGTGCTCTTTGACACCTGGGACTCACAGGTAGATAGGTTTGTGTGAAAGATGATGCGTTGTTGAACATAAAGAAAGAAACACGATAAAGAAAGAGCGACAAAAACAGAGGGAGGGAGAGGGAGAGAGAATGACACCATTCTTCTCCTGTGACCTATGCAATTGCTAGAGTAGAGACAGCTCATCAATCTCCCATGGTTGAACATCACTCTCTGTCTCCAATGGAGGGACAGCCTGTCTTGTCCTAATGCATGTGTCCTTACCTCTCAGCTCCTCTCAACAGATTTACACTCCAGCCCTGTGACTGTGACAGCAGCTTTCCTTTCACTCCAATCACCATCACTTTGGACCAAACCAGGGGCGGTACAAGAATTCAACCTTAGGGGGTCAGAGTGCCTCATCTGAGCTGTTGGGGATATTTCTTGGTTTAATAGGCTTTATGTCGAGCGTCACGTGACCAAACCGGAAAACGGGTCTCATCGCATCCGCTTGTCAGAGAAAGTGTTAACGGCTGTAAGAACTGACTACGATATCTATGTATTTGTAAGGTAATCAGCTAATCTACCTATTTCACTTGTTATTGGCGTTTTATTCCATTTAAATATCTAAACGTTACTGTGAAGAATAAAAAATATAAAACGTTTAAATATCAATCTGCACATGTGAGGGATATTGGTTATGGTAATCTTTGATCGCTCCTTTAAGTTATCTTGATTAAAACCGCAAAAAAAACTCATGAAGCACATACAAAAGATCTGGACCGGAAGCGATGAGACCCGTTTTACAGAGAATGCGGAAGTAAGTTGTGCATAAAGCCTATAGACAGAGGTTATGCGTTTGAATCCTGCTGACTTTAAAAATATAAACTAATCACAAGCAGACCCGGCTCCAAAATCGGGAGCTTGACCATGCAAACAACGACCGATAGCAAAATAGGTATTCGATTCGGCTCCATATTTTGAGGGAGATCAGTGTTTTTGGCTGCTTGGTATCAAAAATCCTCTTGTTATTTCGAAACTAGAAAGCAGTAAATGAAAGTGACCAAATCTTCATAAACATTCAAATGCTTTAAACCATTCAAGCTTATAATACACACACAGCGCATTCAATGAACTAAATTGGCTTCTCTTCTCTTATCACACTTAAAGGGATAGTTCACTTTGAAATTAATTTTTGGTATGTTTTAGCTTACCTCAAGGGCATCCAAGATGTAGGTGTCTATGTTTCCGGTGCTTACACAGGCCGAAGCGCCCGCGCCCTCAGATCACTTGGACGTGGCTGTGGTTACAAAAGGTAAAAACGATATAAATACTGTTCGTTTTCTCACACAAACCGCTCATTTTGTGTTTTAGGCCATCAATTTATTAAATCATGTTTAATCTGGACTTCTCTGTGCATGCTCTTTGAGGTGGTGACCATAGACCTGCATTATATGACTGACAGACAAGAACGGTTTGACCTAAAAATAAAAAAAATTGAAACTACTTCGGAAACGAAGACAACTACATCTTGGATGCCCTTGAGGTAACCTAAAACATATCAAAAATTAATTTCAAAGTGAACTATCCCTTTAAACAGACGAATATACGTGAAATTACATAAAAATGCCTGCAAGTATTGTGTGTTTATATGTTTAAAACTGCCCCTTTTGTTATAAAATAAAGTTACTAAATCTGTTACAGGGAAAAAATAAAACTCCAGCACACCAGGAATGCCACTTGGCCCAACTTACATCTCAAAGCTGGAGTCCAAAACCAGTCAACAAACCAACTTGATCAGGCTGGCAGAGCCTATTGTTTTAAGCAGGGTGAATTCAATCGATGGCCAGCAGGTGTCGCTGTGCCGAGCCATGCACAGGCTAATCGTGCCACCTGTGCCCAGCATGTACCTCCATCTCTCTGGCCGCCAGCCACGTAAATCACTCAATCAGGCCTCCGGCAGCTCTGCCATCAGCGCCCTGCCTCACGTCGTATGGACAATCAGTGTTGTTTTTCTCTCCGAGCCACACGCACGCTGTTCTCAGTACAGCGCCCTCCAAACCATTTCTCCACAGTGTCTCCTCCACTTAGAGTGCCAGCAATCTCCCCCCAAGTCCCTCTGATTGCAATCAATGAAAGCCCCTTCTAATTCTTTCTGCTCCATTTAGAAGCCCCCTTGAAACCAGTTAATGCTTAACCATTTGTGACAGAGTGTATCATCTGAGACAAATGATCATCTGTTGTACCTGTGGCGAATCCCAGGCAATTCCCCTCATCAGCACAAGCTTTTTACACAGACTCTCAGATAAAAGCGTCACTTAAAAAATTTAGAGCTTTCTCTATTGTTGGAAGGCATGTGACAATTAGAACTGGGTGTATGAAAATGCATTCATGTCTTATTCAAGATCACAGAGATTTGAACAGGAATTGCATCAATGTTTGTTCTTTTGTTTACAATTCTATTAGTTACCACTTTTTTGCTTTAGTGTGCTAGCATGATAAAAAAAGTATACTTTTATTTAACAAGGATGATTAAAATTGACAGTAAAGACATTTATAATGTTACAAAAGCTTTCTATTTCAAATAATTGTTCTTTTGAATGTTTTATAAAGAAAAAAAATGGGGTGGTGATGGCGCAGCGCAGTGGATAAGGCACATGCCTTTGGTGTGAGAGACCCAGGTTCGAATCCACTGTTAAACACAAATGTGTCCCTGAGCGAGACACTTCACCCCTAGTTGCTCCAGAGGCGTGCGACCTCTGACATATATAGCAATTGTAAGTCGCTTTGGATAAAAAGCGTAAGCTAAAAATGAATAAATGTAAAAAAATAAATAAAAATGTATGACGGTTTCCATAAAAAAAAGTTTACAACACTGATAATAAGAAACGCTTACTTAATTTTATTAAACACTTACTTAAGTATATTTTTAAATATGTTGTCAATGATCTAGTAGGATACTTGTGTACTATTCTAATGTTACTTAATGTTACAAAATTGGCCCACTTAGTATATAAAATGTACTTTTAAGTATACTTTAAGTGTAACAGTAGTAAACTTTGTGTACACAACTAGTTTATAACTATGTTTTCGTTTGTACTGCAACTATACTACAAGTTATCTTATAGGTATACTGATAGTTTAGTTAAATAGCACATTTTTTTAGTTTATTAAAGTAAGTTAATAGTTTTATACTTGTAAGTTTTCTTTAAGTTAATTCATCCTCATACTTATAGCTTATATTTATATACAATTTTTGCATCAAGTGTTTTGGCCTACTATGTTCCTATTTAGGCATTCATTTTTATACATGAAATGTACCTTAAACTGTACTTTAAGAAGATTTGAAGTAAATTCCTTCACTAGTGGACTAAATGTTCACATACTCAGAATTAGAAATATAATCTGTTTTCTTTATAAATCAATGTTTTCAAACAATGTAAGTTTATAAGAGGTACTGTATATCTAAAAGATGATGTAAAAATTGGAGAAAAAAGTATTTATTAAGCCACACGAGCAAACAACAAGCTATACTTATATAGAATACTTAATCTCGATCAAATGATTGAGTACATGTATAGGCCAAATATAGACTTGCTGTCAATATAAGAGTACAGTATACTTGTGTAAATTTAAGTATATTTCTGGGAAGTCACTTAAAAGTAGACTGAAAGTAGCCGTTATTATTTTTAGTTCAAAAGAAGTAGGCTATACTAATAGCACACTTTTTTGAGAGAGAGAATTTGACACTGAAAAATTCAGTAGCAGAAAATTGAGCTTTGCCATCACAGGAATACATTACATTTTAAAATATATTAAAATATAAAACAGTTAGGATTCAGTCAAACATTTTAAAAAAATCTTATACTAACCCCAAGCTTTTGAATGGTAGAACATTTCTCTTAAATCCATTCACCATCTTTAATGATTCTTCTTCTTTTGCACTATATTTAAGAATTGCCAAAATGGAGTAACTTCATGTCTGGAGGATGTCCACGATGTCTTAAAGATGCACCAACTCATTAAAAAATCTGTTTAACATTCTTATCAGATAATTGATGGGCTAATGAATGAACAAGAAGGGGATGTTCTTGCATGTAACCTAGATGATAGAATAGGAAGAGCCACATTAGTCAGTATTTTTTGCACAATCTGATATCCTCCTTTTCTTTTATGTCAGCCTGAAATAAAACAGCAAAGAAAAAATGCTTGACAACAGCAACCTGAAAAAAACACCTCAAAGGTCAGAGGTCAAAAACAAGAACGGCTTGCTTCTTGTTCTGGAGGAATGGGCTAATTATAAAACCTCATCACTATGTGGGTTTAACAAAGCACCACAGAGAGCCTACAGAGTTGTGTACACGGTTTGGTGTTCACAGAATGTGGGAAGTCTCATTTTCCGTTCACAAACAAGCTGTCTCGGTGCATCTCTGTGTGCCTGAATACACTCAGCGCGGCCGCATTGTTGCTGCGACATCCACAAACAAGCTTTTGTGTGACTCACTCGCTACTCTCACTTCAAGCAGACACGTGCTCTCTGCCCCCTTTTCAGGGCACCACAATCTCCTCTTTGCATCTGTGACAAAAATGGAGCACCTGACTATTTTCAAACATGCTTAAAGTGTGCACTGTGGGTTTTGTACCTTGTATTTCTGTGTTGCGTACGAGTTCACATCTTCTCTTTTATAATATCGTCTGAAAAGACAACAAAAACGGAGTTCACGGTAGAGATGGCTGCAGAAAACACAGCAGCACAAATAAAGGAGGCCACCGCAATAAAAGCACATTTATGCAGGAACATCAATAACAAGGTGTAACCTTGTAAGTTATGAACAGCAAATACAAACATCTACACTCTTGAGTGTTAATATTGCTGTGAAGCACTATTAAAATACTGATGCCTATAGAGATACATGGACTATCCTGCAAAACACCGTGAATGACATCGGATTATATTGATCTCGCCACACAATGAGATGTCATGAATGACCATTCATTAAAAGCTATGGTAAAGGATATGGTACCTGGGTCAAGAATAGACGCCCAACATTCAACCCGAAAATAGTCATATAACCATTGCAATAACTCTGATGCTATTCAGTTAAGGTAAAAAAAAAAACTACATATAGTGCTGCTTTAAGGTGAAGAAGGGACAGGGTCAGAGATAAAGAAAAGACATTTGGACAAATCTGAACAAATGACTGTTGAACAGCCAATTTACTTCAGTAAGGAATCGTACTTTAATACAGAAATTAATACTGTCATTCAGAAAGGACAATTAAATTGATCAAAAATGACAGTAAAGATATTTTTAATTATGCAAATATTTCAAATAAATGCTGTTCTCTCAAAGTTTCTATTGATCAAACTATCCAGTTTCCATAAAAATATTGACCACTAGCAATTTTCAACATTGATAATGATAATAAATGTTTCTTGAGCACCGAATGAGCATATTATAATGATTTATGAAGGATCATATGACACTGGAGAAAATACAGAATAAATCTTATTTTAAATTGTATTAAATTGTAATCCTATAAACATATTACTTTTTTGTTTAATATATTTGATCAAATAAATACCGCCATGGTGGGTACACTCTTAAAAAATGCTGGGCTGTTTTACCCCAAATTTGGGTCAAATATGGTCAAACCCAAATGTTGGGTGAAAAATGTAATTTAAACATTTAACCCAATGGATGAGATTGTCCCTATTTGACCCAAAGATGGGTTAAAACAACCCAGCATTTTTTTTAGAGTGTATAAGAGACATCTGTCAAAAAAGTAAAAGATCTTACCAACCCAAACTTTTGAACTGTAGTGTGTAGGTATCTGTTGTTTTATGGAAAACAGCTGCATTAAGATTCTTCTTTTGACATAAAGGTGAGTAAATAATGACAGTATTATCATTTTTGAGTGAACTATCCCCCCCCCCCCCCCCCCCCCCTCTAGAGAGAGTTGTCAGAACCCATGACAACCACATGTGACATTGACCTTTCTGGAAAAAAAAGGCAGACATCTGTAAACCTGTGAACTCTGGACATACAAAGAACCCATGGACCCTCAGAGCGAGATTTCCAGAATGCAAGATTGAGTGTGTGTGTATATATATATATATATATATATATATATATATATATATAAGGGCAGGGGGAAAAAAATTTCCGATTCATAAGACAACCTGGCTTAACTAGTATTAAAGTTGACTTTGCTCCCTGTTTGTCAGTCACAATCCCGACGAGGGAGTCTGGGAATAATCCAAGTATAAATCACCTCTAGCCTGTGGTCAGCTCACTGAATAAATCCATCCAAATGCTTGCCACTGGAAAGTAAACAAACAATAACAATTCTCCCCTTTTTCTAACTCTGCAAAGCCATCTTCGACCGACTCCTGGCACCCGGCAACTCGCTTGAATGACGTTTCTGTGGAGTTCCATTAAGGCCAATGAGATTAAATGGCTGAGGACCTGCTAGAGTGTTAGTGGAAAGACACGGTAGTGAAGGACAGAGATATTAAAGCTCTGTGTTGGCGCCTGGCTCGTTGTGAGCAATTATTTCCAAGGCCAGCCATTATTTGGCCCTGAGGAAAAGAAAAACCAGGAGGAAGCAGGCTAATCAGGCAGCGTTTGTGGCTGTCAGCGAGTACCTGCAACAGGAAGACAAGCGCAGCACTGGTGCTCAAAGAGAACATGTGGCCTTCTCCGGGTCTGATTGCTCTCAGATTGCCATGTGACAGTTTGGAGAGAGGGCTGAGGGGGGGTTGCGTCTCTGTGCAGCCTTAATGTGAAACATCAGCTGACACTGAGAGCTAACCTCGACCTGACGACCCACACACACAAATGCTGCTGGGCTTACTACACTTCATTTCAGGTGGGGGTGTCTGTGACAAGCCTTCAGCTTGTTAGTCCAAACAAGTTGCATGACGTGCCTGTTGGTCTATTGGCCTTCTAGAGACGATGCGAGAAGAGACGAAACGAGACTGAGACGAGACAAGAACAGTCGAGGTGAGATGGGAATAGAACAACAGAACAGAACGGACAAAAAGAAAGTAAATGAGACAAATTCTCTTTACATTGAAAAGCAACTGGATGCTGGACCAACCCAGCAAACACAGAACTTTGCCCTTACGTTCCCGAATGGTCCCATGAGGTTATTTTAGAATGTTATAGGAAGGTTCCATGTAGGTTATTTTTAGGTTCCATTTTTATATACATAAGGAGAATGTTCTGGGAACGTTCCCTTAACCTAAAGAGAAAGTTCTAGGAATGTTCTGGGAACCAAAAACTAACGTTCCCAGAACTGAAATTTGTTTGCAGGGAATCCCTGTAAAATGATACATTCATGTGCTTTACTCAAAAGCACTTTTGTGCCCATTTAGGATTTATAAGAGAGAAAATAGTGCTAAAGTTAGAAAACGTAAAATTAGAGGGGCCGAGCTGCCTGGCGACGAAAGAAGACTTGGGTCAGACTTCTTGAGAAACACAGCTGGCAGTGTTTAAGGCCTATGACTAGTTCCATAAACTGCTTAGACTAGTCTTAAAAAGTTAGTCATCTATTTTTATTCTTCAAAACTGGTCCTAACTTTTTAAAGCCAGTCACATAAAAAGGTAGATTGGTCTAATTTGAATTGGAAAAGTAAGGCTGATTATCTCGTCTAACTGCT
The DNA here is from genome assembly GCA_038021265.1 of Cyprinella venusta. Lineage (NCBI taxonomy): Eukaryota > Metazoa > Chordata > Actinopteri > Cypriniformes > Leuciscidae > Cyprinella > Cyprinella venusta. The sequence continues at coordinate 28,140,110 of CM075874.1, forward strand.
TGTTGGTCAAACTATCTTAAGACACAATTTTAACATAGTGGCTAAGTTTATGCAACGGTTTCACAGACATTAGGGCTTAGATTAAACCAGGATCAGGCTTTAGTTCAATAAGGACATTTAAGTAGCCATGTTTAAATGTGCAAAAAAAAAAAACACACATTACTGAGACAAAACATCTTGAGACAAAACAATAGCACTGACATATTTTATGATATGTAAGTACAAGTTTCTTTCAGTTAAATCAACTCAAACATGCATTTTAGTCTGGGACTACTGTGAAACGGGGTAAATGTGATGAGTGAGAACGCTTGACTTGATTCACCCATCTTTCACCACTTTGCATGAAGATGGTATGATGATAGATGTTGAATATACCTATATGCCAGGTGTTCAAATCTCTCATGACTGACTTTATGTGCTCCAGGAATTTATGGAGAACATCAAAACACCTCTGAATCTTTCAAGCACAGTTAACCCTCCACATACAAACCCTAAAACCCCAAGACTCATCCATTCTCATAATGATTTTGCTATCTTCTCTCACTCACTCCTCCTGTCAACCTCAATAACCTCATCCCTGTATTCATCTTTATCTGCTATTACTTTAGACATCCTATCGAAATGGGATGAATCTAAAGGCAGGGGCGAGGAATAGCGTCGGGGCCCATACCAGTTGCTGGGAAATCAGAACGCAATTGTGCTTCATAAGTGAAAGGTACATGTGGTGAAGAGTGACAATAGTGGCTGTGTAATCCCTTTATGAAAAGCAAATTGAAGTTCATGCTTGAATACAGCTTGCAAAATGGCCCGAATTCAAGACATCAAGTGCTGCAGGCGAACGTGGGCAGGGGTAATTTATGACAAGCAATTTTAAGGCACAATGCCGCGATGACCGCTCATCTGCAGAGACGTACGCGGTAGGCATATCTTTTTTAAGCTAGTCATTAAGGCTGACACCTAGAGACACAGAGTGAGGGGGAAAAGATTTTGGAATTATTAATTTATAACAGAGAGCCATCCAAGCCTTTCATGTTTAATCGCTCGTTCTCTTAATAGGAATGTTTTATATTCGGTTTTACATGACAGCGTGTCATTGTGGCAACAAAAGAAAACAACCATCCCTGACGCTCTCAAGCGACACGTTAAACGGAAAACCCGGGAAAATTTATCACATCTGGTGCAATGCTGATCTCTTCCATCACTGCCAGGATGAAGTCTCTCGGAGGGTCTCTAAATCCCATGTTAAAAGACGGCCATTACACAGACATTAACTGCAATGTTTTAAAGTGTCAAAGTGTGTTTATGCAGGGCATATAACCGAAAGACACATAATATGTCATGAGAAGCTGGCTTATTTCCAAGCTAAACATGCAATTGTACACTCTTAGAAAAAAGGGTTCATTGGGGTTCTATATATGAAGCATAGTGTTCTTTACGCAAATCCAAAGGAACTTTTATGCTAAAAAATGTTCTATAATGACAAGAAAGAACCCTTTTGGCACAATGGTTCTTTATAGACTATTATTTATTCATATATCACATTATTCTGCAACATTTTGTAGTTGTAATTAAGTTATTGTTTATTAAACTGTTAACTTAATGTCACATTTTAATCATGTTGATTTTTGGAGGATAAAACCTGAAATGTCACTCTTCGTGTGATGTTGATTAATTACATTTTTTAACCCCCATATCTTGAATTTTGTGATCATTCACATGCATTGCATTTGAGGGGTTCCAAATACGTAGCACTTTAGAACCTTTTAAGGTTCTACATAGAACCTTTTCTTCTAAGAGTGTATGTTTGGCAACCTAGATCTCTTCATCGAAACACAAAAGAGCCTCCAATTCACAGAGAGTGGGGCTCCAAAAAAAAAACGGCCAGGAATTTTTAAATTGACTGCTTTGAGAAGAGTGGAATGGGGTGGGGCGTAGATGGTCACTATCTCTGTGAATATAATATTAGACTTTGACGGTTAAAAGACAAAAGGCTCCTATACCTCCTCCTATACCTCCTCCCTGACATAAACCCTGCAGAATGACATGAGACACCACTGTTAACCTTTACCGGTTGAGGCAGAAAGCATGTGTGATCTTTGTGCTGATGGGTAATTACTTACAGAACGGTCTCTGAGGGAATTCATGTGTCCTATGTGCGGAGCTCCAGACTTTCACCCAACGGTTCCTAATAATTGGACATATGGTGTCTTTTTATTCCATTGGTGAGATCAATGCAGTCACACCCTTGTCACATGAAAACAGCTCTGACCTCTTCACCCAACTCCTCAAATGCTCACCTTCATATTGTTCAAGCCTCCCTAGAACACAAAAGAAGATATTTTCCACAATGTCCAAGTTGCTCTCATTTGCACTAGGAATCTCTATAATCTCCAGATCAATACACAGGCAAAAATAGAGCAGAAACAAGTGATAAAAGCATGCTTATGCAAACTTCTCAGCTTATTGTTCAAAATGTTGCTTTTTTACTACATTTACCCACATTCAAGGGTTGATATTCATTTAACAATGCATTCTGGGAGCCATTAAAATATAGGAAAGAGTTAAGCTGCAAAAATTCTGAAAACAACCATAAAAATACAAGACTTTTTGCTTCTGTTCATCTCTCCGTCCTAAAAATATCCTCACTTCAAAATATCTACCCATCGTAGGAGACATGGATGCCAAAGCCGAGTGCACCTTCATCGCTATTAAACCCGTAAACTCATGGGAGAAATCATCAAGCACTTTGAGCAGAAGGTCTTCAGACTGGTTGCCATGAAGTTATTTCTGAGGAGCTGTTGAAGCAGCATTACATCGACCGTTCTACCCTGGACCCATCAAGTACATGAACTCTGGACCGGGGATGATTTGGGAGGGTCTGAATGTTATGAAGTCTGGAAGGGTGATGCTCAGAGAGACTAATCTTACAGACTAAAAAAACCCGGAACTAGTGGCGATTTCTGCATCGTAGTGGGGAGGAACATCATACACGGACAGCGCAAACGAAGAGATCAGCCAGTGATTCAAGCCTGAGGAGCTGTGGCCTAAAAGAGCAGCATGCAAGACTGGATCTATGAATAAACCATCAGAACCACCAATCTCTGCCTTTCTCGCTGGACTAGTTATCCGTTATGGACTGGGGTTGTTTATTTGGTCTTGTCTTTTCTGAAGCAGTTGTTTGAATAAATCATATAATCTAAAATATATATATATATATATACACATTATACATATATAAAAATTAAACATTGTAATTGTTATTGTAATTTTAAATAAAAATCTCATGCGTTCCTTCAAAGTAATGTACAAATTCTAGGAATCCCTGCTGTAGATATTTATGCATATACAGTATAGATATAAGTTTTTTGGAAAGGATGTAATGGATTTGTCTGAGGAACAGAAAAACAACTCATTATACAGTAGCTCTGAAAATTACCGTTGCATTCAATTCAGACATGGGTATATGAATGCACCATAGCTCTGAAAATGTATTTGTATTTGCCTTAAGATGCATCACACCAAATTTGACGTCAATGACAACATGCGAGAAACAATTATGTTTGGTGCCACTGACATCAAACTGGTCGCAATGCATCATGAGACAACATACTCTCATTTGTTGTGCGAAGCTTTTGTATGGCTTCAGAAGACATGATATCCCAATAAATGGCAAAAAGTTGTATGGATCACTTTTATTCCTCATTCATTTTCATTGTTTAGAAGTGTGTGATTCAGACCTTCTCATATATCCTCATTGCAAAACGATAAATCCGAATTCTAAAGATCGATTTTGCATGAAATTATCCTTTAAGAAAAATTTACGCAAACTTATCCTGTGGAGTTGCTTATCGCTGAAATTATCTCATTTCATAATTGAATCAACACTGGACTGACTTCAAATGACACTATTGCCTTAAGAGTTGCTTTACAGCAGAATTGAACTCTGTTTGCATCGATTATTATTTTGCTGTTTATCACATCCAGTTTATAAGGCTGCTTCGAAACAATCTATATTATATAAATGCACCATATACATAAAGATGACTTGACTAAGGTTTTGCACAAGACTATTTTCTTGTTGTTTGTCTTCATGACTCTGACCTATACTCCGACTTTTCTCTGGTGGTCTTTCTTTCTTGTCTATCATCCTCCTGCTGTCAACAGTCACCATACCAGCTCATGACCTCTGGCCCAAAGAAGACGGGGGTACAATAAAAAAATAAAAATGAAATCAATCGACAGAACTTTTGCTGGACTTGTGTTTGCAAGAGTGAGGCATTACCTCAGCTCTACACAGTCCTAAATGCTCCATGCAAAGTGGCAGGTCATTGATATCAAGGTGACACCAGCCTTCACGAACACTCTCGTGATGTGATGGGAGGGACAGACAGGAGAGAAGCTCAGGGCCACTTTCTTTAAGCTCCATTAAGCTCAGCGGCAAATCATACCCTAATACCTGTTGTCACGACGGATTCACTGGAGTGAAAATGCTTTTCTAGGCCACCGGGTGAGACACACACACACACACACACAGCACTCTCACTCACACGCTGTTATTCACTTACTTAAATTTATAAGCAGGCGATACTACGTGACAGGCGTGCAATCTTTCTGAGTAACCGCAACACCTCTGATGCTTAGAGACATGATACTGACAGCAGTGGCTTGTGCTGGACTCCTGAAATGAGGCGGTAAATTTGGAACACCATTTACCGAAAGTATAGATAATCAACAAGTAACCAGTATTATGCTAATTAAGCAATTTCGCAAAAGTGCTGGTGTTCTGAATGGATCCTTCTCACATTTCCAGGTTTGGAAAATTACAGAATAGCAATTGGGGTCCATCAACCAATCAGTTGAAAGTTTTATTTTTCATTTCGTTTGTTGAATGAAACAAATGACACGAAAAAAGATTTGTTCATTTTGATAAACGAGTTTGAACGGGAGAGTCACAAACGCGCATCACAGAACAGAGCAAGGCGACTATTTGAGCTTATAAAACTTAAACTTTGTTTGATTGTTTGTTTTTTTTAATGAGCGATCGTTTCGCTTGATAAGACCCTTATTCATCGTCTGGAATCGTTTAAAGCCCTTTGAACAGTTCGCACTAAAACTGTCTTTTGGACCTTGAACCGTTTGGTTCCCATCGAAGTCCATTATATGGAGAAAAATCCTGGAATGTTTTCGTCAAAAACCTTAATTTCTTTTCGACTGAAGAAAGAATGGCATGGACATCTTGGATGAGATGGGGGTGAGTAAATTATCAGCAAATTTTTTTTAAAAGTGAACTACTCCTTTAAGTACTTGTTCAAAAAAGCACCTATCAATAGAGTATGTAATAGAGCACGAATTATTGCTTTTGAACGAATCATTTGAGTAAATAATCCAATGAATCCTCGTGAAGACTTAAATTGCTGCTGAATGAATCATTGTTTTTGACTGAATCTTTTGAGTGAATCATTCAGTTAATAAGGAAATTAAATTAATCTGTAAATGAGTCACTATCACTCTGGTTGTCTACATGTACTGGTGTTATGATATAATGCAGCAAAGAGAGACTAAAAACACCCTTGAAAGGCATCGGTTTCTGATCAATAACCGTTAACATTAATCAGGTCTGGGTTTTTTGTTTTTTTTGCTTTCTTGCATGCAAACTTTAACATGTTATATGCCATCCAAGTGCAGTGCAGACTTAATTATATTTTATGAAATCATATTTGTGGAGAGCTCCCTCTCTTTCCTCTGTGTGTGTTCTATAGAGGCACAAAGCCACAGACTCTAAAGCAAAAAAGCAGAAAGGCAGCTAAATAATGTCAATCTCACAGTAGCAATCTCATTGAATGGCTCAATGCGTTCAGAGGTCTTGCCAATCTTTTCGGTCTCAACGTTACAATGGCAACTCATTCTCCCAGCCCACAGTTTCTAAGCAACCGGACACAAAACCACCTCCCTCGTGATTTGAGAGATGCCACGGGCACTGGGACATGATTATCACTGCCTCTTATCTCCCATCAAACCGATACCCAATTTCTGAGTGATTTTCACCGACCAGCCCAAGTTGGCTCAAATGAGAGTGCTTACCATGCCAAAAAGTCAAAATAGCATGTTTATCAAAATGTGCTGTGCTTGATATTTGATGTGGGGACTTGCTTGGCTGGTGTGCCCTGAGAGAGAGAAAGCAGAGGGAAAGCAAATGCATCTGCCATCTACCAGTTTAGCATGAAGACCAGTCCACCATACTGTCTCTTCGTCTGCCAATCGATCTTTCATCTCTCGATACTCCACGCCTACGCAGAACCCAATGTGTCCGGGCCCTTGAATATGTTCTAGCCTGAAGATGCGGTCCCTCCGTGGAAGTAAAAAATGACCAGGATACTTCCAAAGAGTGCAACACACAAGCCCCTTCATTATTCTAAAAGCAATTTAATTCTCGCCGAAGAATTATGAGGAATGAATTGGCAATTTAATCTGGTGCATTTCCATAAAACATGTATTCAATACAGTAGAACAAGATAAACAAAAAAATGAACGGTGGCTGATAATGGGGGAGCAGAGTAATAACCATTAGCCTGTTTTTAATGGGCCTTACTGAGACATACTCAATTCTAGAGAGAAAGAGAGGCAAAAAATAGCACTAATGAACATGCGCTTCACTATGCTTGAGACCCTTTGTCCTCTGCAGATGAAACGTTTTTGTGTGTTTTTCGCTCTCACTTCACACCCTCTCTCTCTGTGCGTGTGCCAGGTTACTGTAATATGGCCTCATAGGTGGTTCTTAATGGCTTACGATGTGTTAGAAACTAAGATCAGAGCAATTTAACCTACTCGATGTTGAACCTGGAGACTACAGCTCATCAAAGAATATCCAAACATCTCCCAAAGGAACATTTTATTCTTCAGTAGTTGATCTTTCTAAGCTCAGGAGAGTTAATGCTAAATATTAACTCAATATCATGTGTTTAATATTTCTTAAACGTACCCAATGATAAAATTGTAACTACTCTGTTAGTCTTAAAGGAGTAGTTGACTTTTGAAAAAATTTGTGCTGATTATTTACTCACCCCCCTGTCATCCAAGACGTTAATGTCATTTTTTCTTCAGTCGAAAAGAAATTAAGGTTTTTGATGAAAACATTCCAGCATTTTTCTCCATATAATGCACTTTAATGGGAACCAAACGGTTCAAGGTCCAAAAGACAGTTTCAGTGCAAACTGCAAACTGTTCAAAGGGCTTTAAACGATTCCAGACGATTAATAAGGGTCTTATCAAGCGAAATGATCGCTCATTTAATAAATAAATAACAAAGTTTAAGTTTTATAAGCTCAAATGGTCGCCTTGCTCTGTTCTGTGACCCACGTTTGTGACTTTCCTTCGAACTCGTTCATGAATGAACCAAGTCAATTGGTTCATTCAATGAACGAAACGAACGAATTGACTCGGAAAAAGATTCGTGTACACCTGATCCAAAACACAGATCCGATAACTCAAACCATCAGAGAGGTGTTGTTATTGTTTTCTAAAACTAAGACTAAAGCTGAAATAATTAAACATAAATCAATTTTAAATAAAAAACTTTAAGAAATGTTGCTTTGGCAACTGAAATCAAATAAGTGCAAATATACAGAAAGTAAAAATAAATTGAGGCAACAGAAATATATTACTAAAATTTTACTAAAATTTTAACTAAAATGAAAAATATAAAAATAAAAAGTAATAAAAAAAAATAGTAAAAATAGTAAAAAAAAAGTAAGTTCAAAATAATAAATACAATACTAAACTATATAGGCTGCTACTAAAGTAACACAAATTAGGTAATTAGTTTAAAATGTGTTTTAATATATCTTTTATAAATGTGAAGGAGAAGCAGATTTGCTCCATTTTCCATCTCATTTCTATGGGAAAAAAACACTTAAGATATTAAAGGGATTTGTGACGTCTCTTCCTATGGACAATGTTCGTTTCAAGATTGCGAGGAAAAAAGTCAAACAAAAAAAGAGAGAAGAATGGAGTACAAGGCTCAAATGAAAATTGTAAAGCTTACTTTATGCTTCTCATATTATATTTGAAACGAGGATTTTGATTTTCTGCTTTTAACTTTCATGGTCTCATTTTATGTTTTTATTTATTTTTGATGGGTCTGTGGGCCTGAGAGGAGAGCGCGTGTGTTATGTCTGCATCTGTTTGGGCCTTTAATGAGCGCCTTGTATAAATAATTATTTTTAATCAATACGTCCCCTTCATTTATATTGCATGATTGTTTAATTTTTGACTATTTAGAATTTCTAATGAAATTCATGAATAAGACAATCCCAGAATGCAATGCGACAAGCTCAGTAAAGAGAGATGTTCTCCTTGTTGCTCTCCTTTCGGACCACTAGTTGTTGTGTATGCCTTATGAAGTTTATAAAAAATAAAAATTAAAAATAGGCATTGTTTATTTACAATAAGTGTGAATAGCCAGCCTTGTTGGTACTTCCACTATTCAACAAACCAAAAAAAAAAAAAAAAACTTTCTTTTGGCTATATTGCCTAATAGTTATGTTTGCTATGTGTTAATAAAGTATCTTGCTGTTAACGTAGCAAAATGCTAATACTTATGGAAGCTTATTTCCGCTACGGAATAAAACAACAATTAAAAAAATAATTGTGACTTTCTCACAATTCGGACTTTTTTTCTCACAATTGCGAGTTTACATCTCACAATTCTGGCAGAATTGCATCATACAAAGTCATAATTGTGAGTTATAATGTCAGAATTGCAATTATGAGAAATAAAGTCCAATTTTGAGAAACAAAAATTGCAAGAATTGCATTTTTCTCAGAATTCGAGTTTATATCTCACAATTCTGACTTAACATGCAATTGCGCTTATATTATGCAATTCAGAAAAAAAAAAACACAATTGTGAGAGAATCGTGAGATTAAAAGTTGCAAACACTTTTCTTATGTTTTATTCCATGGTGGAAATATGCTTCCATAAATAATAAACTGTTGGAATTAAGAGGCTCAAAGTAGTTTTCCAAAATAGCTTATGACGTTCCATGCCGGTATCGATGATATCTTAGCAGACAATGGGGCAACTACTTCCTGTACGCCATAAAAAGTAAATAAAGGAATAATAGGGTAGGCCTAGTTGTTTTGTTTTGTTTGTTTTTCCACACACAACAAACACAGGACAGGAACGTCAGAGTCAATCACTGTCTGGCTTTATTGAAATCCAACACACACCACAACAACACACAGGGAACACATCTGCCAGGGAACGAGAAGAGGTGTGATATTGCTTCGATATCCTCCAGAAACGCAGAAAGGACAAATGTAATATAAGAAAAGACCCAGTCTGGGAATGGCCTCCGCAATGGGCTGTTATCATCAGAGGGACGCCTGGCCTCTCCACTAACCTTTAAACAATGCACATCTCACATGCTCTTTCCTCAGCACAAATCTCCACTGACAGCTCAGCATGAGAGCTTCCCGTGAACACCAGCCCTGCTCTTCACACACTCGCTAACCCTGCCTGTCTTTGCACAGAGAGGAAGAACTGAAAACATCTGTCAAGGAATGGCATCAAGGCCCACGTAGTGGAGATCCTCTTTCTGTGAGACAGATCCCCAAGTCACACACACACACACACACACTAATCTCATTATTACTGTAACCATCATCCTCTAGCTTTGGCAGTTTTTTAACTCTCCTCGTTCCCCTTCTAACTTCTTAACTCAAAGGAAATCCCAGACTGTTTTGCTGGGCCCGCACCATATGGCAGGACTGGACTGGAGGAGCTTAGAGAGGCACAGAGGATTTCAATACATGCACACACACTGTATTCCCTCCAGGCTTTAAAGTGGCATTTCCACACTCTGGGGATAATCTGCGGGAGAGATGCTAAATCAGCTTCCTTTACACTGCCTCAGGAGCGCATATCCTCATGGTGTCTGTGCCTTAAACTCTGTTCATAACGCACAATCTTACACACTCTCAAGGGCCAGCACTGGAAGTCGTGCGAGACACGGGCATTAGGATAGGCCATTTCTCCGAGTTCTCCGGTTCTTACAGTCATGTGACGCTAATACCACTCGGTAGTCATGCTTCTGAACTTGTGAATAACTTACGAGGAACTTCTAAGCAGTTCTATAGCAGCATCAATTCTGGAGCTCAATCCCACTCAGTTGTCACTCAACTATTTAATCACATTTGATCACTTTTGCTAAAATTGTGCAGTCAAGGATGCAAAGCCGCATAAAAGGTCAAAACATCCTGCTCTGTCATAACCTCATCACTTATCAGATAAACATCAAATTATTATACTATTAAAAGAATATAAATCATACACTATGTGCAAATAGTCAAAATTGTTACCAAAGGCCCTTTTTTAATAGCTCAACCCCACCATCGCTCAGATAGTTTAACAAAATGCCATGTTCATTTTATTTACACTTCATGTGGAAAGTAGGCCTATCTATCACTCTTTGTTTTATGTCAAAACAAGATATTGTTGTTTGGATGTCACTCAACCCTCAAATCGTATTCACTTTATAGCCCTTAATCCTGTAATTGTGGACAAATGAGGGCACAGAAGACTCAGGTGTGATCCTAATTTTTATTATTATATCACTTAAATTATATCATTTAAATATTATATTACTGTCTTCGATAAAGTTTTGTCTATCCATTTATGGTGTTTTTTTATTTTGAGGGTATTTTTGAATTTATTTACTTCAAAGTACCATATTTTCTATGTAAATTATGCTTATTTTATCTTTTTTTTATTTTTTAAACTACATTAAAATATCATTCCAATAAGTTCTTAGAGCTAAAACCTAAAGATGAAGTGACTTTGCTGTCACCTGGTGTCTTATTTTGGCTTATTTTAGAATGCTCTAAATTACAGTTTTTCCCATTCATTTTTATAGGTGCCCATTTTTGACCTAAATACAAGATTAAGGAGTTTTTTTTCACCCACTTAAAATTGTAGAATTGAGTCAAAAAAAATTGTGTGTGTTCAGGAGGCAAACTTAGGAAAAGTAGCCAAGTCTTGTAACAAGGGAAGTATTTTTAAAAAAATAAATCACAACTATTTTGCCCACATTTGTCCAGAATACAGTTTTAGGGTTAAAAACAAAATCTTTTACATAAACATTTAACAACGTAACACCAATGAAATATGTACATTTTAACTGAGGGAAACAGACTTTTTTTAAAAATGGAGGGAAACTCACTCACCATCCACCTTCTGATCCTGTGAAATTTTGCTGTGTTCATGTGCAATGGTAATTATGGTAAATACCAAAAGCCGACGTGGAAAATCCACATGAACACCCCCCTCATGTGGTATTTTCCGGTATTTTCCACTGGGCTGTCGCTCCTCGAAGAATATTTTGATGGACGAGTTGCCGAGATGAGATAACCTTTGAACTTTTCAAAATGGCGGAGAGCACCGCAAGAGTCGTGAATGGTAAAAATATATACTATTCATGATCTGGAAAATATATAGCATATTATTTACCTTTTGAGTTTTGATAAATCATTTTCTTGCTGTTGCAGATGACTTAAGCAATCTAAAATAGTTTTAGCTAAATAACAGGTCTGGATCTCCATCTTTTTACCACATTACGACAACAAAAGCCCTTGAACGCAACACGCTGGTTCATACCAGTTCACAAGTGGAAAATATTGGAAGAACTTGTCAAAAAACAAATGACTGAAATAAAGGGACAGATGTTATTTCACATTTATTTATTAAATTGTTTAAAACATTTGTTGAAATATATAAATAAACCTGGTATACCAAATAGTAATATAATATATTCAGTTCGGTTTTTTTAATAATATGAGTACTTTATATTAAATGTATATACACATTTGTCATCATATTTTAGGGTTCATCATTTATTTCTTTGTTAAGCATTTTTTACCAAATAAACCAATTGTGCACTTGTCCCATGTCCTCATATACAGTATGTGCGTGTGTTTGGTGCATATGAACAGATGATTTGTCCAACTCATGACTTTTAAAAATACTTGAGTGACTGAGAGCTGGCCAGTTTTCAGCTGTTCGCCCCATTTAGACACCACAGCTGTCCCACCTTAGCGAATAAATATAGCACATGTGCAGAGCCACTGAAAACTGCAGCCTCATTCAGTGATGGAGCAGATCTTCAGCACCAGTCATCTGGGGTGAGGAATGATATTCCGCTCTATAGAGACTAAGCACAGAGCCCCATTCTGATGTGGGCGATAATAGGTAAATCTAACTTTAGCCTGGGAGTGAAAGCTATGATGGTGTGTTTCACCTTGGTGCATGGACATAATGAGCGGAGTGGGGACAGAAGCAGAGGGAGGAGGGAACTCCAATTCTCTAATGGCATCTTCTGCTCAGGAGAAAGAGAGATAGAGACAGATGTGTTTCCAGCAATGCAATAAAAAAAAAAAAAAAAAAACATTTTATACGTTTCCAAAAGCAGCTGAGGTGCATAATAAGGAGCCGCGGTCTTAGATTGCTATGGCTGCAAGTATGAGCCCAGCTTTTAAAATGTGACCTTGCCTTCTAAGATGACAAAAGAAAACTGAGGGTCCACAGACACATTCATTATTCATGTGACCTCCTTCCTTTTGGGCATTCTCTTCACATTTTAAACACCACTGGATCTCATTTGGATGTTGGCAGCCGGTGAGGTTACATCTCTCTGAGCTGAATCTTTAATATTGTTTGCTGTTTTGTTTAGTTATCCATCTTTCTGTGCCCTCCTCTTCCTCATGCCTCCAGTCCATTTAGTTTAAGGGGCTGAAGGTTGACGAGGCCTCTGGCGATGCATGGCGGATCCTGCAATCTGTTAATCACCGCTTTTGTTCTCTGATCTCAGTTGATGTACTGATATTGCACATGCCACCTCCCGAAGTTATGAGCCTTGTAGTATTTTCTTTTCTAAAACACTTTTGCTCTATATAGATATAAATCACTACCGTTTAAAAGTTTGGAGCTGGTAAAGAAGTATCTCATGCTTACTAAGGCTGCATTTACTTGATCAAAAATACAATAAAAAAGGTAAGATTTTTAAATATTGAGAAATATTATTACAAAAATAACTTATTTTTTAATATATTTTGGGTCTTTAATTTTCTCTATATATATATATATATATATACATATATATCACCAAAGTATATAACATATAAAAAATACACATACAGAGACTTCATATTTAAAGCTACTTAATAGATTACACTTTCAAGAAAACATTTGCAGTTTGTTTGTAAAAGGCATTTTTTAATGCGTTTTTCATTGTATTTATACAGTTTTGATGAGTAGTGAGTCATTCTGCAAAGCAAAAATTGATTTTCAGTTTTGAAAAGCTGTATTTATCACTATTTCTTCATTTTACGGCAATAAATTAATAAAAAAAATTAAAACTTTTAGGACTATACTGCTCAACAACGGTAACCCACACAGCATTCAATATTGCAGTAAACGTAATATTGTAAATGTGCAATCAAATAGAAATGTCTAGGTAAATCAGTTTCATGCACTTTTGCATTCTGAGAAATCAGCTTGAAAAAGTAATTGATTCGACTCTAGACACAAAGCATGCTGGATAACATATTTATTGTCATATTTAGACTTTAATGATGTAAGATATGTAAAAAAGTCACTATTTAACAAGCTTAAAACATTCCAAGTACGCCTTTACTTCTTGTTTTAATAATCAAAACAACTTAAATATTAGAAAACGTTATAGTATTCACAACATCTGTGTGGTCATTTTCATGCATTATGAAGTAGCGTCCTTTCAAGTGTTGTACGCTATAGTATGTGTAACTAGTGGGATACAGACAGATAAACTGCAAGTGTTGCTCTCTAGTTTCTAATAACTTCAGTCTGGATATTTCAACCATTGGTCGACTGCTGGTTCTGTCTAGATGAACACAGAAAAGCAGGTTGAGCTGTGAAACTTGCGGTCTGAACTCCCAAAAATTTGATGGAATGATGAAACAGAGCAGTAATGATTCCACTATAATTCCTCTGCCCTTCGCATTTTGCCACCAGTCTGACAAATCTGAGTGCAGAAATGAGGTGGGAAGCATTGACTATGCAGAGCTGATCAAAGACAATGTGTTGTTTTGAAAAAGCGAGAACAGAAGGAGTCGCAGCACAAAGGAGGATGAGAGAGTGTGGCGGAGGAGATGGGGAAAAAGAGAGGGCACAGGCAAAGTTTTAATAATGCAGCCTCAATTCTGGTGTCCAATTAAGTATAAAATATTCAGTTGTATGAAAGCCTCGCTGTGGTGTGGCACACCACAGCTGATGTGGAAGAAAGCTTGGTGTGTTTGGGGATCGTGTGGAATGGCAGTCTCAATCAGGAGCAGTTAGACCATGCCAGGGATCACAGAACCCAGAGATGGGTAAATCCTCTGGTGACGTCAACTCAATTTAGGCCTGTGACATTCGAAATCGAAAAATGTATGACAGATGATTTTATTCCATGGCAGTTCCTGGTTATTTGGCCTAGGAAAGCCACAGCAGTAACTTGATTTTGGAAGAATAGTGAAGTTCGGACTGCTTTGAAACATTCCATGAAACCAGTCCAGGTGTGAAATAAAAAACAACCATCACTCTTCACTGCCCAAATATTCGATAATGGATCATCATGCTCTCTGATGACTTCACTTGGAAGGCTAAAAGGAATCTTACGGCTTATTCAATTTATTTCAAATTGATTAGCTGGTTTAAAATTCATGATTCAAATTTTGATTCAATTCAGTTCAATTTGACTCAGCTTTGTTCAATTCAATTCAAAGTTCCTTGTATAGCGCTTTTAATAACTAATATTGTTTCAAAGCAGCTTTACAGAAAGTGCATTTCAGAAATATTCATAGCAAAAAACAAAAACAAAAAAACAGTTAGTTAATCATGTATTAATTTAGGGCATGACATATTGCCGGCGTCGCGTCGTCTCGTCTCTTCACTGGCGTTTAGTCGTCTCATCGCAGGTGTTGTGGCATCTGAAGTCTCCGTGAGAGGCTGGATACAAACTGGAGCTGACAAACGCTATTTACCTCGAGATTAGCGTCCCGAGATAACAGCAGAAAAGCAGATGGGAAATAATTAGCATAGCTGCTGTTCATAATATTAATGCATTCGATCTGGTTAGTATAAAGGTAAGCATTATGAGAATGCTTGGCTAAATAGATGTGTCTTTAATCTAGTTTTAAACTGGGACAGCGAGTCTGAGCCTCGACAATATCAGGGAGGCTACTCCAGAGTTTAGGAGCTAAATGTGAGAACGTCCATGCCTTAGTGGACTTAGATATCCTAGGAATGACCACCAGAAGCCTCGAATTTAGTGATCTTAAAGAACACGATGGATTGTAAGTCGATAAAAGGTCCATTAAATACACAGGAGCTAAACCATTTAGGGCTTTATAGGTCAGTAGTGATTCTTTGTAAATGATACAGAACTTAACCAGTGTTCAGTTCAGTTTAATTTCAATTCAGTTGTGTTTAGATCATTCTGTGCTGCTTAGTGCAGCTCTTTTCAATACAATTCAAATATGTTAAAAGGATACTCCACCATTTTTTCATATTAAACTATGTTATTCCTTTAACTAAGACGGGTTGATGCATACTTCTCTCGTCTCAGTGCGTGCACTCAATCGCTCTGGCGTGCGAGACACTTTGATCGCACTTAACTAGCCCAGTTCATTCAACATGGGCCAAGCAGAGAAGCGAACAAACACCTCCACGTTCATTTCAATCCCTCAGTTCCATCTCCGAAAAGCCAAAGCCAGTGTTGATTCTTGTTTATTATGATCTCTGTCGCATTCTCTTTTAGCTGTTCAGGATTTTTTTTTGTGTGTGTATACATGTGTTTTTTAAACAGGTGATCAGACATCCCAACCAGCAAAACATAAATTCAGGGAGATATCCCGAATATGTCTACTGTGGAATGATCATTTGAAGGAAGACACACAAGGTGCATCCCAATTTGCGTAATTAAAATGCACTATTCTGTGTAGCAGCCTATAAATAGTGCGAGTAGCGTGTTCACACTGAAAATTCCAAAAAGAAAAAGTGCACTTTAAATAGCCGGATGATCCACTTAATTAACCGAAAAAGAGAAGTATGGAATGTTGGACGCTAATGCATTCATCTGTCGCAACTTCAATTACATAGGGAGGGGCTATTTGACTCCAATGTTCAAGGACAAAATAACCTTATAAAATGAATACGCCACACGGTTGAGTACAATAGTAGGCTACATAGTGTATAAGTGCATAATGTGTACAGCATCATTTGGGATGCAACTGCAGGCTTTATGCTTTAGTTCCTTGTTAGCATTAAAGTCAAATAAAGGTGAGTTCTCATTCTCTCTCTCTCAGCAGCTCCCATCAATGACATCATTCTTCACCGGGCACATTTAAGGGCCCCACCGCGGCACGGTGCCATTTTCTAAACATCATGAGCAGAGAGCAGAAGAGCGAGTTAGAGAGAAAGCATGCAGTTGGGGTGGATCAGCATTCTGCTCAAGCCGTCCGATTCCCCGCGCCGGCCCCGTCTGCTGGCAGTGACAGATATTCTGCTGCTCCAGAGGGTTCGGTTCATTTTGCCCCGCTTGTTTTCAGTGTGCTCCTGCCTCAATGTTTCTGAACCCAGACAGAGGTGAGCAGTACAGAATATACATTTTCACAGTCTATTGGCATGCTGCAAACACAGGTGGGACTCTCTCTCTGCTGAGGGCAGAAATGAAGATGGACAGAAGGAGAAAAACCATGTTCAGACACAGCAGCAGAATATGGTTGTCAGTCATGTGTTAATACAGTTCCGTTCACACACAGTTCATTTCTATAACTGAACAAACACCCATTCATTTTTAGGACTCACAACCACATTCTCTTAAAAACCTGCACTGAACGGATCCGGACTGGATAGTTGTCCGTCACGTCGTACAGTTCGAGAGAGATGCAAAAACGTCTGTCTACTGTGTGTTTTCATGTATGGTGTCGGTAACTTACAGAGATGGAGCTATGAGCTGTGTGTCGTCGTAAAGTTTTAGATCCAGTCACTGTTCTCCACCAAATCTGCTCCTTTAGGTTTTGTCCTCTACGTGAAACAAATGCCCCGCTTTCCAGTTTTATGGACGTCGCCTTCTTTGATATTGATATTACTTTGGTCACTGTCTCGCTATGGTTTCTTGTCAGAGAATACGGTTGACTCCCGTTGCACATTCATACAAACAGTATCCCAATGCAACTGCAAACTACTGTGTAAATAGGACATTTCGAGACTCACACCTCTAAATAAATAAGGTTGTCAATCCCAAAAACTGATAGTGAACGTAGACAAATAGGTTGAAAACAGACCAGGAAAGAATAGACAGAGACTCTGCCATTCTTTCTCCAAAATATACCCTCAACTGTTGTCAAAGCAACACTCCACATGAGTTGTGTCAAGGCACATGCATGCGAAATCACACATTTCCCTATATAGTAGACGAAAAACAGTATGTGACAAAAGAAGTATGTCCGAATTCACTGTAAAAGCTTAGGCAAAAAGTACCCAGATGATACTACTTCTGGCCAGATTCTGATTCCTCAATAACATTAGCTAAAGCTAAACCTCTGTTTGATCTCAATAAGAACTTTTAGGCATGACAGAAATAAAGCCAAACTGTTTGTAATAAGTTTGAAGTAAATTATAATGCTGTTTTTGGTGTGGTTTAGTCATCCTCTGCTGCCGATCTTCAGAGATTTAATGTTCTTTTATTTGCAGTTGGCTGTGGCTGGTTGAAGTTGTTGTGTTTCTGCTCATCTCTTTTTTCTGTTCTTATCTTTCCTTCAGTGATTCTGATTGTAGTTTGTTAAGGCTGATATTACTCAGTATATAATATATACAGATTTTTTGGCCCAGATAAGGTCCAGGTCTGATTTATTTGCCTTTTTTTTCTTGGCTTTTTTTTAGCTCTAAGACATGGCAGGTCGTAGAACACAGTTGATACTCTTCCACTTCAACATGAGAAGACAACCAGTGTCATCACTTCTTCCTAACTCAAATACAGTCCAGGACAGTCCAGAAACCCTCTTCAGCTCCAACCCACACAGTCCACCACATTCTTTCTTTCTTTCTCTCTCTCTTAGCAGCCTCTCTCTCTCTCTCTCCAAAGTCAAAAGAGCCAGTGAGTGTGTAAGTATTTAGAGAGTACCAGCATGTTTACATCAGTGTGATATGCAGGATTAATGTGCAGATTAAAGGAGTCAAGGAGGAATGCTAATACTGTTGTAAAGGGAAAACACAGTAAAGCAGTCAGGCATTGAGAGAGGGTTCAACGTTCATACTTACAATTAGACCATTTCTCACAATAACAGCCTGATTGTCATCACATGTAATCTGATGATATCCAGATAATGCAATATATAATAATCAATTTTATGGTTCAGGTACAGGTAATACTCTTATAGCCTATACATTAGCCTACTAATTAATACATAACTTATTTTTGATTGGCAGATTGTTATGCCAGTAAAAAATATAATAATAATATAAAGTCTTTTTTTAAAATATAATTATTTGGACATTATTTGTTTACTATCTCTTTAAAGGCGCGTTAAAAACGACTGAAAGATAAAAAAAGACAAGAGTCGTTTACTGGTGTGGTGACCGTAAATGATCATCAGACTGCATCTCTGTCTCCCCCCTGCGGCTAAAAACAGCACTGCTCTTACAAAAAAAAGCAGTACCATCGAACTGTAATGTGATCAGAAGATAATACCAATGCTACTTTAATAAGTACCATCTTGACCCTACAATCAGGTGTCTAAGAATTGAAACAGACCATGGTAGAAGTCTTTGAGACCAATCAAATGAGAAACACTGCCATGTTTTCATAGTGCCAATTATCTCTGCATTACACTGAAAAAATGAAATACACCTTGAACAGTTGCCATATTTATTCACCTCATTTATATTTGTCCCACAATGCATTAAAGTGATTTATACGCTGTATTTGAAGTTGCTAAAAATATAGAAGTGTGTTCTCTGAATGGTCTGTGTCATTGTCTCTGATGCTTGAGTTATTCATCGCATCCGCGTTTGACCGTATCCTCGCCTGACCTTCGCCTGCTGTAATCAGAAGCCAATGGCAGCAAGCAGTTAGTTCGCCTTGGCAAACACTTTGAATCCTGACCTCTGTTGGATGGATTGCCTCCCATTCTGTTATACAGGCATAACTCACAGGGTATGTTTGGTTACAAGCTTGTCAAGGGCCACTGGAAATCAGGGTCAGATGTTGCCACGCTGATATCTCTTCTAGAACGACTGAATAGTAATTTATTAATAAATGTACTGTAGAACAGTGTTTATCAACCGGTGGGTCTTAATTCAAAACTCTTGCAGGTTGGTTTATGGGATTGTGGACAGCAGGGGGGGAAAAAACAAAGCTAAATGCTAATGTTGATCATATATGCATGCATAATAGCCAAATAAATTCATAGTTTTACAGAGTTAAAAGTTTTATTGTTGACGTCAAAGATTGCACATCCGGTCAAACTCCTTCACTTGAAAAACTCATTCAAAGTTCATATTTATTTAGAATTACAAACGTTCTCAATTGCCATGACATGTGACGTGCGAAGTCTGATTCTTCCTAGATGTAAAGTATATACTACAAGTAAACAATATTACATATTGTTATACTCAACAATAGATATATACACTCACCTAAAGGATTATTAGGAACACCATAGGCTACTAATACTGTGTTTGACCCCCTTTCGCCTTCAGAACTGCCTTAATTCTTCTCTAACCTCTAGCATCAACAAGGCATTTTCACCCACAGGACTGTCGCATACTGGATGTTTTTTCCCTTTTCACTCCATTCTTTTTAAATCCTAGAAATGGTTGTGCATGAAAATCCCAGTAATTGAGCAGATTGTGTAATACTCAGCCAGCCCGTTTGGCAACAACAACCATGCCACGCTCAAAATTGCTTAAATCACCTTTCTTTCCCATTCTGACATTCAGTTTGGAGTTCAGGAGTTTGTCTTGACCAGGACCACCCCTAAATGCATTAAAGCAACTGCCATTGGTTGATTAGATAATTGCATTAATGAGGAATTGAACAGGTGTCCCTAATAATCCTTTAGGTGAGTGTATATATGGTATATACTGTATATGAAAGATTATCCTATTTTTAATCCTGCATTCTTGTGAAATATAAAGTGCAAAAAACATCACATTTATAATGCATGATCCTGCATCCACTTAGAATTTTCCATTGTTGTATTTCTCCTGCCAAGGATGATAATGTTGACGTCTTATTTTCTCATGCTGCCTGTTATCCATCCTCTGTTATAGACTTGGAAGGCAGACAAAAGAATCACATCAAGTAATTTTAGTGAATGAGGGAGGGGGGAAGTCTTTGTGGAGTATAATAAGTGTTCTGGCTCCCATTGTGTGAAGCATCTGCACCTCCTAAAAATAGCGTTCAGTTTCACGGTCGCATTTGTGCCAGCGCCGCAGCAACTCCAGGTCACGGCTATCTGTCTGAGACATACGGGACAACCGAGAAAACACTAATTACAGCTCCCTGTGATGTCTTCCAAGCGCTCGACTAAAGTAGGACAGATGCAAAGAAAAGTCATTGCACATGAATAAAGATGCTCTGATAACGACAGAATACAATTTAAATAAATCGGGTATGAAACTCTTCACCTCCAGGAAATGTTTCACTTTCTTTCACTTCTATGAGGCCCAAACATATGAAGACCTTGCAAAAGACACGCTGCTTTAGGTAATTTACAGGTATGATCTGTTCAGATTACTGATAGTGCTGATTGAAGCTGCTTGTTTTGCGCTGGTGGCAGAAGCAAGGCAGGTTATTTATGTTTATATGAGGCAGCTTCTCAGAATCCACTCGTCAGGGACAGCACTGTAAACAACACCAGTCAAATACAAGGCCCTGCAATATCACACACACTCAGGCAAGACTTCAAACAACACATAAATCACTGAAAAATTAGCGTACATGCTTCTAACTTCAACTTCCAAATGAGACAAATGTTCAGAGAAAGTGTGCACATTTCTGCAAAGTTAGCTGAGATCAGGTAAGGCCTTTTGCACACATAAGCAAAGGTGCGCATAACTGATGCGCAAGTGCGCATGCGTGTAAAAATAAACAGAAAACGTGGAAGGATGGGGCTTTAAGTAGACTACCAACTTTTTCGGTGACAGGGACACGTTGTTTACTTAGGATTTGTCTCCATCTCTGGTAAGATAGCAGTCATGATGACAAGTGTGTAAGACTATATCAAGACAAATTTTGTGTAAGATAACTTCAGTCTCACCCATTCATCGCTGTGGGTGATTTTGTGGAGTTTGGGGTGGCAGAAAGGGTGCTTCTCTATATAACCTACAGCCACTATCTGACACTGCATAAAAGAGGCTAGATGTGATTGTGCAGACTTCCTTTCTTTCTATTTTGCACAGAGACATATGCATCGCAATCATTTGAAAATAGAAATCACGTTTTTGTTAAGTCTATTGTTATTGCTGTGAAATGAACGTTGTTCAAACGTAATAATCAAAACAATTTAAAAAATGGTTTAGTGTGGAAGTATTGCCATCTAGCGGCCACACGCTACTTTTGAGAGGTTTATTATGTTGAATATTTTACAAGAGTATTTAGCGGCCCCTAGTGTCATCTATGGGACTCATTAAACATTTACTGGTTTAACAATATAATTTTATTTTGTAGAACATTAGCATGTGTCTATCTTTTTCTATTGGACAAGAAAACATTCCAAGAGTGCCGGTAGACACTATAAACTGCTCATTCTGACAGTTTGATATTCAATATCCCCCATGAAACAATACTGAATATTTGGCTTAAAATGTTTATCAATTTTAATGTCACGTGGTTTTCCATGCATAAATGTAAACCATAATGATTAGTACCTAAGAACAATGACAAATAAATACATATCATTTTGCACTTGACAAATTCCCATACCCCAATTTTCTAAAGATAAGGGTGTGTACTTTTACTGGTAATATAATAATTAAATAAATCATACATAAATAACTTGATAAAATAAATAATTTGTTGAATATTTGTTTTTTGCAATTTTTATATTAGTTTTTTAGCTATACATGCGCTCTAAAAAATGCTGGGTTGTTTCAACACAATTTTGGGTCAAATATGGACAATTTATATATGTAATTTATAAATGTAACCCAACAGCTGTGTTTGTCCATATTTGACACAATAACTGGGTTAAATAACCGAGCATTTTTTAGAGTGTATATGTTAGCTATACATATATTGTTTATTTTTACAAAATAGTTACAAAATGTATTTATTTATTTATTTACTTATTTATTTATTATATAACAAATGTATATTTGTATGTAGGCTAATGTATGTTTTAAATGGGTGTGTTTTGCCCCTTTGAGATCGATGAAGTTGTATTTTATAGCACAATCAACACAAGATGGCACTACAGAGAGCAGCTCATGCTCGATGCTAGTCCAAAGAGACGAAACAAAACACATCCAAACACCAAACATTCTTTGCTGGGAGTGGCTGATTCATACTTTAACCAGTATACTTCCAAACCACATGTTACTACATGACATGCATCCTTTCACAGAGCATAAACAAACTGGGTTAATAAGGGATCTGTGTGAACAATGTGCATGAGAGAGCATTTACCTTCAGAAATTGTATTACTAAATGAGCAATCCCTATTGTTCGCATTCGCATGCCATTGAATTTCCAATAAGAGCAATTTCTTTGAAATTGTATAACTTAACATACTATAATACTATGCCTTTTGAGAGTAGTCTGAGAAAAAAACTGTCAGTTTCAACTTACCAAACAACAAAACGAAAGTGTCAGAAGTTGCTCTTCTGCATTACAACCCACAACATGCGCACACACATACACACACACGACACGTTTACATAATACACATATGCTTGCACATGTCAAAACAGGAACAGGTGTGTTGTACGTGAGACATGTGCACGCCTAAAGGGAGGAAGAAGACCCCTCTCATTCATTAGTGTATGTTTAGCTTACTCTGTACTCATGTCAGTGAGAGTGTAACAGAAAACACCATCATCCGATGACCAAACATGTTACTGCCCTGCCCTGCCCTGTTCTGCCCTGTTAGGCCCTCTTTATGACAACATGAGGGATATACTGTCCTCTGTGGTTAAATTTAAACTCACCATGTTTAATTTACCTTTCATTTCAAATCAGGGTACTTAATTAAACTCTTGAACTGACCACTCAAACGTGTCACTCAAATTTCAGACTTTTCTTCAAAGGAACTTTGGCTTTGTCACAAAAACGTAATGAAATTGAGAGCAGTAAAAAAATGTAAAAGTTTTATACGGAAGACAATGTTGTCAAAACGATTCCCATTCACACAGATCTGCGAAAATGACTAAAAACACTGGCCATGTCCGAATCCACTTTTGCTAGTTTAACGTTGGGAAAAATGGTCAGCGTGCCCAGCACATGGTCTAAAAGGGTTGTCGCTATTCTCTTATTGAGTAATGGGTGTGTTTTTGACGTAACGTGCAAAAAAACAACAACAAAAAAAAAAACCAACAACAACTAGAGTGTAATTTCCAATTCCCTTTAAAAGCCAGTTGCGCTCTTTGGACAATGGCACAGTATTTCAGTTGCCTCAAAATAGCAACGCGCCCCCAACAATGTGCCTGAACACAACTCAATTTTAGACCAGCGAGCCCATGATCGCACAAATGGGCACGAATGCATTTGCTATTTAAACAACGTGACGCAGGACGTGAAAATGATAAATGCGTCAGGCTGCAACTAGCAAAAAAGATCTAAACATATACAGGAAATCGCAATGGAAGACGATTTCGATATTTAGATCTTCACAGTGAAAGGTGAAACTTCCGAAATCTCTTCCGAAACCGCTCGTTTCCTGTCTTAGGCCTCAATGTGTACTCACATTTACGAGTCATTAAATCATGTTTAATTTGGACTTTTCTGTGCATGCTCTTTAAGGTGGTGACAGACCTGCATTATATGACTGACAGACAAGAACGGTTTGACCTAAAAATATCAAAATTGAAAATACTGTGGAAACAAAGACACCTACATCTTGGATGCCCTTGAGGTAAGATAAAACTTATCAAAAATTAATTTCAAAGTGAACTATCCCTTTAATTTTAACGTGATTTCTATGTGACCAAGCTGAAGTGATATGCTACAAAATATAGCATAATATTAACGTTCCTCCAATAGTGTTGTATGATTTTATAATGGCGACTCAATCTCCTGACAGTTGTTTACTTGTTGTAGTCGAATAGCAGTTCTATATTTCCACACTGACCTCTGTCAATAATTGTGCCACTTCACAGTACACGGTTTGCTATTTACTTAATGTTGTTAATATTCTGGCATGAGCTCAGCTGTGTGAGCGGGTGAAAGTTCGTGCGTATGGCGCGAGCTGTAGCCAAGAACCGCACCAACAAGTTCGTAACGAACTGTCTGCCGATTGCAGCGCTTCCAAACAGCCGGCAGACCCACTGGGTATTCGGAATGGAAATCCAGTGAAAGTCAAAAAAAGAGTGGGGAGGGGGAGTACGCTGTTGTAAACATAGCCATTAGAGCTCGCGCGTGTTGGCTGATGCTCAAAAGCCGAGGGCAGTCAGTGCAGCTCAAACACGTGCTCTGCTGTTCACAACACAAACACGGGCTTATTTCACGGGGGAGGGGCACTGATTCTAGGAAATCATAACTGGCTGAGACAACTTACATGTGGCTCGGAGTAGACTATTCCAGCCTCCTTATTTTGAGCAATATGCAAGCTCATCATAGCTAGGCCACACGCACACCCTATCTAAACATCTATACCAGGTTGTCATATCTATTTCTAGACTGATGTCATGAAGGATGTAAACACTTGTTTGTTAAAGGAAATATTTATGCCATAACGTCATTACATTTAAGGGTTAGTTCACCTAAAAATGAAAATTTCTTCCTTCTGTGAAACATAAATAAGATTAATTCATGTGTGATGTTACAGGTTTTTTTTTTTAAAGTCAAGCTGTTGTAGAAAAAAACATTTTGTACCAAGAGAGCAGCATTAAAAGAAACATGATGCCCTATTTTGCAATTTGTCACTACTGTATTTGTATTGTACATGAATGAGAAGTATGAGCTGTTTCGTAAATCATAACAAATGCAACAGCAGGTATAGGCCTATCCAGTATTTTCAGTTGAGATTAGCTGGAAAAGAATGTAGACCAGATTATGCGCATTTCCTATGCATTAGGTGTGGAGCTGCAACATCTTAGGTTTCACCTTAATCTGAATAATGCATTCAAATGTTTGGGGTCTATAGTTGTATGTTTTTGAAAGAAGTCTCTTATGCTCAGCAAGGATGCATTTATACACAAAAACAGTATTATTGTTATATAAACTCTTTAATATATTTTAAAATGTAATTTATTCTTGTGATGGCAAAGCTAAATTTTCAGCATCATTACTTCAGGTCAGTTTCACATGATCCTCCAGAAAGCATTCTAATATGCTGATTTGGTGAAAGTCCAACAGAACAGCATTTATTATTATAAATGTCTTGACTGACACTTTTGATCAATTTTATGTGTCTTTGCCGAATAATAGTCTTATTAATTTCTTACTGAAATTAATAAGAAAATAGAAAATATCTTACTGACCACAACTCTTTTAACAGTACGTCACACTTTTGTGTTGCAAGTTCTAAATTAATATAATGATTGAATTGCAGGTTATACATTATTACAATTGCAAATAGTACAGTAAAAGCTTGCAACTGATGGCAGTCACCCTTCTCGTGCTGTTCCCACTGTAATCTCACGTTCTGATCAGGATGAGCCTCTCTAAAGTTAGACTGTATGAGATTTACTATTGTCCCATGAGCAAGAAAAGTCTGTGTGCTGAAGGCTAATCCAGTACAGCCCAACCCCCATCTGTAACTGAGATCTCAGTGCACTCGTCTGAGGAGCTCGACACCAGGCAGCTACAGTAACACTCCTTTAATACAGGAGGAGCTTTCTGGAACAAATCTAATTGAGTGTTTTGTCTGAAGTCAGAATTGCTTTGAGTGTTTATTCAACTGCCATTCATCCACCCCCACTATTCACACAGGTATACAATGAGTCAGGCAAATGCAACCTGACAAAGTTTGGAGGCCCTTAAAACTTTGTGAGAGCTTTGTGTTAGCATTCATATTCATCATAAAAGCAGCTGCTCAGTTGGCCCAGGACCCCACAGAAATATGCGATTTGAAAACTTTGTTTGTGATTGTCAATATAAAAAGGAACATTTTGGCCTCCAAATGATGTACACTCTTAGAACAAAAGGTAGAACAGTTTAAAAATGTTTTTTTAAACGTGTTTTTTTTCAAATGGTACACAGAAATATTATTTGTTGAGTAAAAAGAACAATATTTTTAAGCTCTGCATTAAACTTATCACAAAGTTTAGCATTTAGTCAATATTTCATAACAATGTTACCGCTTAAGCTTAAATATAACAAACTATTAATGTCCATACACTTATTTCTGGATATTAGATTATATCTAGAATTTGCAGGAAGAATTAAGCAATAAAGCTTCTCCCTTAGGACAGGGCAGTAAATTAGCAGGGAGAGGCTCTCTGCCTTTCACTGCCGTGTTTACGCATTCACTTGCTTATGGATTATCTCCTTGGTTACTTGGCCCTGATTTGTTGTATGCTTCCATTTAAAAACAAAGCACAGAACACTTAGAAATACCCAGAATCCCTCAACCCTTCATTTGAAACCAGACATTTCGAATCCTCAAACAGACAGAGGTCTTCCTTCCGCACATCATGGATCTGTGTTGCGTTTTTCTGTTAACTGGCTACTCCCACAACAAATAACCCATGATCCCCACCTGTATAAACTTCAAGGACTAACTTGTCCAAAAAAAAAGACAGGCCTGTTCTTCCTTTCTGAGAAACGAATCTAGGACAGTCCAAAAGAGAAAGGGCAAGTTTTACAACTTTCATGATAGCGTTGTATGGAGGAGGAGATTACATCGTATTACCTCTCCATTAATATCACATATTTTATTTAGATGTATACAGGTTTTCAAACCTTTGATACTATAAGATCCAGCAAACATAATGATCCACTAAAGGGACCCCTGCTTTTTTTTTTTTTTTGCAAAAAAGAGGTGCAAATATACTAAATTAAATCATTTACTTTTATATTGTTACTGTATTGAAGCCAAAGCAAATTATTCAATTTTATCTAATATTTAAATTTGATGACATTAGAGTAATATAAAATTCAAATCAGCACTTCTCCCAATAAATATAATTTGAAAGTAGATTTAATTAAGTGTAATTAAAAAATCTTTTGAAAATCTGTACAGATATTCTATTAAAGTAGATGAGATATTTCTTGGTTCATACACTATAAAAAAAGGTATGATCAATGTTATGACAACATGTTTTTACATTGCTTTTACTCATCAAATTAAGCAAATTTTAACTTTTTTATAAGTTATAAGGCAGCATGTTTTTTACAGTTGCTTGTAGGTTTTTGCAACATGAACTGCAACCATCTTTTTAATTTCAAAGTTTATGAATATAACAAAAGCACATAAGTTACAAAAAACATTGTCTGAAGACATGAAGTGTGCTTGTTCGTGCAAAAGTTGCTGCTGCAATGCTAATGTATTTGCCAGGGTGTTGTTTTTTTAAACGTCAAAGTCAAAGAGCAAGTCTGGTATATTTCAGTTACTCCCTCCAATGCAAGTCTATGGGATTTATTTGCTAAGTCTGATGCTTTGAAAAGTAAATCTGCACAATTGGATGTATTAATGTCTGTAGCACCAACAAAGATCTATAAGGTTAAGGTTTAACTGTAATATAAGCAGTAGTGAGTAAATAATCACTAATAATAGCATCAATCAATCTGTGACTGAACTCTATGCACATGACCAGACAACTATTTCAATATTTACTCTTACCACACAGTAAACTAAAATGTTTGAATAAAAAGAATGACCCTAGACCTCTTTTATCACAAAGGCCACATGGCACAGTGGGTTCTCGGTAAGGTGAATTCTGAGAAACCAGGTCCCTGTGGGCACACTGATGACTGAGACGGTGAGCAACGGCACACCAGTTTGATACTTTAACAAAGGCAGTGTGTGCTTAAGACTGTTCTCCTGCTGTGAGGTAAACAAGGAAAGCTGCTGTGGATGTTCGGCCACAATCTGTGCACATACAATATCAAATGGTGAAACCAGATGCATAATATTTTGCTGAAACATCTGAATAATAGTTAGAATAGACTATACGGCCTCTAGATTCACTTAAATAAATCAGATCAAACAGCTCTGGTCATAGAAATCATACTAACGTTGCATTGATCAGTGATCCTAAAGGGTGGGTAATGTGATATGCAAGTATGTTCTTCTTTTCTTGCAAACTGTCAGCAAAAATTATCAGATTTATACTTGATTTAAACATTGTTAGTTCATGAATGTATCTCGTCTCATTATTCAGTGCAATGACTAAAACAAAATGATGCAAAAGTTTGGGGTGAATTGCCAAAATTGGCAGATCTGTTCTGGTGTCTGGGCACACTAAGGATACATTATTAACCACTTGATTTGTTAGAAAATAATTGCATGGCCTGGTGCCAAGCAACCAAATGTAGTTGGTGTGTTAAAATAGTTCACAACAGTTTCTAAGAACTCTGAAAGAGGACGTGGTTAGACTGACTCAGAACAGAAAGTGCCAGAGCAGATTATAAAGAAACACCAATTCACATTTTGATCATGGTTAAGCATGTTGGAATAATTGCACATTATGTATGGGTTCAGATGCTTTCAAAGACACAAAAACATTGTGAAAGTATCATAAAAGTAGTCCATATGAGTATATTTTATATTGTCTAGATAGATTAACATCATCATTCAGATAATCTTCTAACCGCTCTGATAATGTTGACTCAGAGAACAATGAGATTTGTAAACAGATCGTTCAGACCGGTTGTGTGAACCAAATCATTGAAAAGATCTGCCTCAATAAAATGTATTTTTTCAAAGAGTCCTAGGGTGGATGTCAAGAATATTTAAAGGACTAGTTCACTTCAAAATTATACCACTATTTTCTTTTCCCAAGTCAATGGGGTAGGCCTATATCAACTGTCTGCTTACCGACATTCTTCTAAATATCTTCAGTATCCTAGTGTTCAGCAGAAGAAAGAAATTCACACAGGTCTGAAACAACTTTAGGGTGAGTTAAGGGGATAGTGAATTAAAGGGATTCACCCAAAAATGAAAATTAGCCTCAAGTCATCCTAGATGTATATGACATTCTTTCAGACAAATACAATCAGGGTTATATAAAATAAAATGTCTTTGCTCTTCCTAGTTTTATAATGGCAGTTAGAGGCCGTTTGTGTTTTGAAGTCCATAAAAAGTGCATCTATCCATCATTAAAAGCGCTCCACACTGCTCCAGGGGGTTAACAAAGGCCTTCCGAAGCAAAGCGATGAGTTTGTGTTAGAAAAATATTCATATTTAACATGTTCACAGTCTATTTACGCCTAGCACAACTTATGCAACTTGTGACGTTGGAAGTAGCGTTGTGCGTCATGGCATAGCGTACATTATGCGTAAACTAATAGCATAGCGTAAACTGATTGTATTCATCTGAAAGAAGAATGTCATACAGTATACACGTGGATGACTTGAAGGTGAGTAAATCATAGGCTTAGTTTCATTTTTGGGTGAACTATCCCTTTAATTATGACAAAATTCTCATTTTGAAGTGAATTATTCTTCTAATTATGTACATTTTGGCCTGTTTCTTGGGCAAGTAAATTATGAAGTATTTTGATTTTAGGAGGAGCCATTCATTTAACCTGGATGATTCAACAAATATACTGCAACAACTAACTGCTGTAATGAGTCAGTCGCATGTCTGTGTAAAAGCCCAGTTATTAAGATTTTTGACACAGTTCCATTTAGACCGCACACACCTTTAATGCTGGGATGACTGAAAATATTGAGTACACATGACACACCCAAAGATCATTATTAAGAACCTTCTTGCTATTTGCAGCCAGATGTTGTCTACCAACAGGTAACACAACCATGCCAACCAACAAAATCTTGACCCTTGCTAAGTATAGGCAAGGGCTGTTCAATCTTTAAAGGTGACAATACACTGGGAAACTTTTTGAGCAATGTTTCTGGGCAATGTTGCTGTCAACAGGAAACCAAGTGAAACACAGGGTCCTCAAGTGATCTAAATTATTCAGATAGAAATGTGGTGCCCATAAAGTGCTCAAGGAACAATGGCTTGGCAACATTGTTCAAAAAGTTGACCCATGGATCATTACCTTAAGATGCCAGTGACTTTATTTGAGGGACCCCCATTCTAAAATGCAAAATTCAACTATTGTGAGTGCATTCTAATAATTGTAAAGACCCTATGTATACTGTGAAAAACTAACATTATAAATATGTGAAAAATAATACTGAATATATTTAGTTCCCACAGAGCCCAGTATGAAAAATCCTGATGCAAATGTATTTTAAGGTTCCCTCGATTTCTAACCGTGTGAAACGTGCCACACGAGATGAACTGGTCTCCTACTCCTCCCCTCAGTTACAAATATGGAAATGAATTTATGAAGAAATATTGAGTCGATGGCATATTGTTGCTTTAATTCATAGCCTTCTTAGAAATCAAGTTCATCAAGTTAAATGTCACAATCAACTGCACCAGCACAAGAGTGCATAGAGTTCGCATGTGGCTGTCTAGTGATTCGGGTTTTTTATGTACTCGGTTATGTAATGCTATGATTTATGATACAGAGTTCCGCAGATACGTTTGGCGGTGCCAAAATAAATATAACCACCACGAATGCTAAACCGAGCGGAAATGATATTTATGTTGAATCTGAAACGTATAAAATCTCTCTAAAACTTCAAACAACAAAATAAAACGTGTTTAGATGTTAAAACTGAGCGTGCTCCCCCATCCTTCAAAATGGTACGTGCCGGATTCAGCGTCATCCATTGTTTACAAATCAACCCTTGAGCTGTTTCTGTTGAGCAGCGTGAGCGTGGCGGACGCCGGGTAAACGATCCCATCCGTTTGAATAAAAACAATTATCACGACTGGATATTATTGTACATAAAGATATATTCAAAATGCCTTGTCGAAAGGAGAATTATATCTTTTTGGAACAGTCGGTAACGGTGGACTCTAAGGAAGTAGACGCTCTCGTGTCGAAAATCGGCGAGGCGCTTCAGCTTCACAACAATAGCTCGAGTCAGAAGGCGATGTCACGTTTCCACGGTCATGGCAGCAGCAGCAACAACAACAGCAGCAGCAGCGCGGTGGGCGGTCAACGGTGCATCCGTCTTCGTAGCCGGAGTTTACGGTCCAGCCGAGCCAGTCCGTACAACCCGCCCGGATCCAGCGATCAGGAATGGGACCATTTCAAATCATCGTGGAACAGAAAGAAAATCGACGAGGACGATCCACACCAGCTCCTCCAGGAACTCATATTGTCGGGGAATCTGATCAAAGAAGCGGTCAGACGACTCCAGTTTCCCTCGGAACCACCGGAGAACGACATCCCCAAACCTGTAGACTGAGTTCACGAGCCCGCAGATGCATGGACGTCGTCACGTTTTCAGATTATGGGGCAGCCAGCTCGTTGTCATACGTTGGTTTTACAAACTTTGATATCACACCCTTATAATTTTTCTATTGTATATTACTGAGATGGAAATGTGGACTGTTTTGCAATGTGACCCTCCTTATTTAGTCATTTTCTATATTGTTTCTCTCAGTGTTTGAATCGAAATGCAAATGTGATGCAAAGAATCTAGTGGTTTATAGCATTTTATAATAGTATTAACTGGCCTCTGGTTGGTTTGTCCTAGAATGGTGCATCTTGTTTTGGTTTGCTGGAGTTCAGCACTTTGTGTCAGTAGCAACCGAGAACTGCTCAACTGCTTTGTTTACAAGTGTAACTTAGATGTGGTCAGG
The DNA here is from genome assembly GCA_038021265.1 of Cyprinella venusta. Lineage (NCBI taxonomy): Eukaryota > Metazoa > Chordata > Actinopteri > Cypriniformes > Leuciscidae > Cyprinella > Cyprinella venusta. Next base: position 28,172,178 of record CM075874.1, read on the forward strand.
CTGCTGATATGCAGTCCTCGTCTAGATCAGGCAACGGGTCACACTTTTTGTTTACTCATCAAACTATATTTGGATACATATCGCTATTTTGATTTCAAACTGGCCCTGTGTGCGTCTCGGAAGGGCCCATGTGTCCTCTGTCACTTTCTATGTGAGGAGCAAGGCCAACACTCCTTCTCAAGAGACACTGAGATCAAACCCACATGCACGTGGGGGATGTGATCACTGATCGCAACACACTGACACTGCGGTGTTTTTTGATTCCAATGTGGAGTTCTCGTGTTTTTTTTTGTTTTTTTTTCACTCTGTGTAAACTCAGCGTATGCTTCGCAACGAAGTGTTTTTAATAACTCTGATTGTTCAGAGAATTTGGTGTCTAATAAACATGGTGTGTCTTTTGCATAAGCTCATTTTAGTTGTCTATTCTTGTAATCATTTCTGGTTTGAAAATGGTGACATCAGGCGGTAATTATAGGCTACTTTGATATTTGCCATGGTACTGAATGAAACAAGATACTTTAAATAACGCATTACCAAAGTACATGTCCAAAAATACAATGTTAATAGCCATTAACCATAATAGCATACTTTTTGACTTGTGACTCAATGCATGCATTTTCTTTTGTGGCATTAGACTTTTGGATCCCATATTTATAGGTGTGTGTAACTCAAGGAGAGTATGTATTTTATACTGGCCTCAAGGAGATAGGCTACTGTACTCATAAGGGGGGTAAAAAAACAAAAGAAAAACGTGTCCAAGAATGAGACCACATGTGATAATGAACGAACACACAAGTTGACTCACCAGTCTCCACCACAGCTATGATATCTGAAGTGATATGGTCTTTGAACACGGTATGCGTTTAGAAGTTAATAAATGACAAACTAATTTATAAACGCAGGGTTATTATCGCTTCTAGCTAAACCCTATGACTTTCTTTTCTTTCTTTCTTTTTACCATGAGGTTAGAACTTCCGTTTTGAGGTATGTTGTCTAATCGCCCAGCAGATGGCAGCACAATGTAAATTAGGTTCTGTAGCTTGGGAAACGTCTGCTAATCTGAGGGAAATAAACATATTTTGCTGCATTAGGAGATCAATTGAATTATGAAAGAATCCGCATATGCTTCATGAATTAAATAGGCCAAAAATTTTATTTATTAAAAATGCCCCTCACGAATGCTTTTTTTTTAAATCAATTGCTTACAGAACACAAAAGTAAGTAAACAATAAACTAAGCCAAAAGGAAAGGCTAGGGGTTCAGGGATGTCCAAATATTACTAATATTATTTCTCGATCATTGTGTAGTATGAATACGTTACCAGACATAGCATCCTTCATGCTACCATTATTCTTTGACCTGACCACCAATTAGCCTACAAGAACGATGTACAATAATGTTAATGGTGCAATGTAAAAACAAAGAACAACTTTTTTGGTACCAAAACATTTTAACACTATGAAAGAGCACACAGATTGCCAGAAGTGTTTCATCGCTGTCCTGTGTCAGTCTCACTCTTTTCATACTAACACAGGTTAGACTAGATGATCATTGGCGCCATCTTGCAATTCAAAAAGGTATTGCAGAAAACTAAAAATGGGCTTGTGTGACTTCAATGTGAAATTTAGTGAATATAAACCTTTTGATATATGGCTAGAAGCTCAGGAGTCATATAAACATTACTCAGAGGAACAAGGTACCAGTAAGAAACAACAAACTAAGAGAGAATGAACACTCTTGAAAATAAACTCCAAAGGGGGATTTCACAGCAATGTCATAGAACCATGTTGGATTCTCCAAAGAATCTTCATGTGAATAGTTCTTAAAAGAACACATTTTTCTTGTATATAAATAAATGTACATATATCCGAAGATCCATTCTTCTTGCAATGTGAACTATCATCTTAATCATTTGATCAAATAAATCAAATCTCAATGCTTTTGATTTTGCTGCAGGATTTTTTGTAAAGCACAATGCATAATTTACTCCACCTCAGAGAATCTAGAGAAGCTGCTTTTTAACTTTGCATAACACACCAGCTGTCATTGTCTGCTGAATTAAACCGCTCATCCTCAAAGTCACACGGGAATGATTCAGTTCTCACCTGAAATCCCCAAACCACCAGAGGCTTCTGCTGTTCCTTCAAATGTCACAAACACCCAAGGCTCAAACAATTCTACATAAGCCTTACATAAGAACATTTTTTTCCATGTTCTGTCCTACATTTTGACCTACATCACAAAGTGACGGTGATGAAATCCAAGATCAAAACCAAAAGAGTGCTGATTTTCTTGCTTGAGAGAATGAGTCACACCGGCAGTTGTTTGGCTTTTGAGATCATGCGGTGTCTCCTCATTCCTTATGATGTGTTATGGAGCTGGACATTTTACTCAAATTGGCCAAATGCAGCAAGCAATATTTTTAATGTGTTCCTATACGGTTGCTATTGATGGTTGCTGGGATGTTCTCTGTGGTTGCTATAGGCTGGCACAAGTGAAAATACACGTGCCTGCGAAATGCGAAATGACCTGGGTTCCTCCTTCAATATTAATCTTTAGTTTGTTGTCATTGTTTTGTCTCTTATGGCTAATTGCTTAGAAAGTGATGGGACACCTTTTCTCTTAAAGCTTTCATGTCCGTTCCATAATGGGGCAGAATAATTTGACAAAATTGAAAAAACAATTAAACAACAGTTATGGGCCGAGAGGGGGTCGGGGTCAGGGTTAGGGTCTTGAATAGGTACTTGTTTTGAATTAGTGATCACAGCAACTAAAAAGAAGTGTGTTATCTGGACGTACTACATTCGTCATGTGACCTACCAGCATCAGTTATGTCACTTCTCTGCCACTCACAAATCCTCTCCTAAATTACGTCTTCTTCACCTAAAACTTATAACATCAGAAAATTATATTTTGAGTCCAAAGTGGAAGACACTGATTTCAAAGCAAACCACACACAGACCCAGATACACACAACAGTCTGCTGTTCTCTAATTAGTGCCCATTGTATGGCACCATTTTCTCTGATCAGATACCCGCTGGTTCACAGGGCCACTCCAGGGCACACCTGCGAGCAGTTGAAACATAATAAACAAACAACTCGAAAGACTAATGAGTAGCTAAAAGCTGGGATAATTAACCTCATCATCAGGGTACACCTGGGAAAATAACAAAAACGAGACCAAAAAAGCTGCTGTAAATAAATGCATAAAGGGCTACATTTCTATTTGATTGAAATAGACATCTATTGTCCCCGATCCAAACACACATGCGGCACTTACTGTAAGCTTTAATAACACTTTAACGAATTCTTTTTTTTTGTTGCATGTTCTTTCACTGAGTTTTCTTTTCACCCGAGCCCTCTAATGACTGTACCATGAGCAGAACAATAGCAAATGGCATATCCTGAATTAGTTTAAAAGTACACTGATACACCCCTACTTTGCATTTTTAAAGGAATACTCCACCAGTTTTCATATTAAACTATGTTATTCCCTTAACTAAGACGAGCTGATGCATACCTCTCTTGTCTCAGTGCGTGCACTCTATCGCTCTGTATTGCCGCAAAACTGTGTTAGCACTTAGCTTAGCCCAGTGCATATGGGCCCAAAAGAGAAGCGACCAAACACTTCCTCGTTTTCCCTATTTAAACACAGTTACTCGATTAGTCTAACTCGACCTGGGCTGGTGACACAAAATAAAGCGTTGTGTTTTTCTCAGCGTTTAAAATTGATAACTATATTGTATGGCGGAATACCATGAAAATTGCTTTAGAGCACTTCGACTTGGCGCAATAATACCTTCAGTCGTGAAAAGTCCTCCTACCGGCTCGCGCTTGTCGCATGTCACGTTGGTTGTATTGACCTATGGTATTGACGGAAATAAGAGGGAGGGGGAGAGGAAGCGCGAGCCGGTAGGAGGACTTTTCACGACTGAAGGTATTATTGCGCCAAGTCGAAGTGCTCTAAAGCAATTTTCATGGTATTCCGCCATACAATATAGTTATCAATTTTAAACGCTTAGAAAAACACAACGCTTTATTTTGTGTCACCAGCCCAGGTCGAGTTACACTAATCGAGTAACTGTGTTTAAATAGGGAAAACGAGGAAATGTTTGGTCGCTTCTCTTTTGGGCCCATATTTAATGCACTGGGCTAAGCTAAGTGCTAACACAGTTTTGCGGCAATACAGAGCGATAGAGAGCACGCACTGAGACGAGAGAGGTATGCATCAGCTCGTCTTAGTTAAGGGAATAACATAGTTTAATATGAAAACTGGTGGAGTATTCCTTTAAGACAACACTTAATAAAACAGTGTTACCAAGGTTTTTTTTTTTTAAAACATGGGTGTTTTGGACATGTACCATCTTTATTGACATCAATGATTCCATAATTAACCTTTATATCAATGGAAAAGTTCAAATGCACAAAAGCTTCTTCAATGTGGAAAAATATCCTTTAGATTATTAAAATGTTCTTAACACATTACTTATAACACATAAGTTATTTTAACGGTTAAGGTTCTTCAGTGGCACAAAATTTTAACTCGAGTGCTGTGTATTTGAATAATTGCCGTGTCGTGTGAAACGTTGCAAAAAACGTAAGAAATGTGAACGCAAAGGTTAAGCACATCCGTCTAGGGCTTATTTACATGGGAAAACAATAGTGGAATGGGAAAACTCTTGTGAACGGCCCCTAACAAAATGTATTTTTTTTTATAAAATGCTTTGCTTAAAGTGTTATATTAGTGTGTGCATTGATATTTCTTTAAAATAAATATCTATTGTCTGATATTTTTTATATATACAATGATATCCATGCATTTAGTAAATGTTAGTTTCCGTGTATTTTGAAGTATATTACCATCTCAAATACCATCCATACTGCCACATTTCTGTATGGAAATCTCTTGAGAAACAATTAATTTGGTTTTGAAAGAAGGTTTCTTACAGTCTTTGTGAATTACTGCTTTTGTCAACCTAAACAATTGCAGTCTTTGAGAAAAGTGCACAGCTCAATGGGCTTCCACTTCCCATCTCTTTTTGATTCTCGTTCCCATTCCATTCTCTTTTCTGGCTGGCACGATGATCTATGAATGGTCAGCCCGCTAAAATCCCATCTTCAAACATGTTCAAGCTTGTGACTCCCTTCTGCATTTTTGGCAGGTATATAAAATCTGTCTGAAATCCCTCACACCATGTGTTTTAGCTGATTAGCACATGACGTTTGTGCTAGAATTGAAACGTTTGTGTTCGACAAGATAATACAGTTTGAGATTACTCTTCACATTTATAAGCATGTAAAAGCGATAGTGTTTTAGAATGATTTGATGAATGCTGTTTGGGAGGGAAAAAAGCATTCAAACGCTCAAACATGCCGTTTTGTTTTGTTTTCTCGGAGAACAGCCTTTTCTAGCTTTTTAAAACCCTGAGCTTTAAGACATCAAAAACACACAGATGGGAAATCTGTTCCTAAAGCTCGAGAGAAACATGTTATGCACTGAATTCTCCATTAATATGTGTATGCTGTTTATGTTGCTACCATTACTATTTTGGGAACCGAGCTAATGTGACATTAAGTCTCAAAGAAAACATATCTACTCAACTTACTCTGTTTACTGTGTCGTTTCAAAATGTTGAATATTTTATGAACTCTATACATGCTTGCCTTTGCTCTCCGAATATGAGAGCAAACTGTCAGATTCACCATACAACCCCTCCATCATTCACATTTCACATGTGGAGAGAGTATCACGAAAAATCTTTGGTGTCGAAGCAAATGTTTCTGACACAGTTCTGCTTCAAATATGGCATAACATATTCCTCCCACTGACACAGAAAAGAGAAAAATATCAGCCGATCTTCTATTGAGCTACAAGTAGCACTAATGTTTGAACCGTTGCAAGAAGTGCTCTAGATAGCAGTTTAATCCACCCATCACAGGTCTGCAAAAGGACCAAAGAGTTGCTAAATTGAAACTGGTCCAGCTGAAGGGCTTTACTTATACACAGCATCTTTCTGCATTAATGCAGTGCTGGAGATATGACTGTGCGAATAGTAGATGATCGTCTCCCTGGCCTTGCAAAAATCATTTTGTGAAATTGGATGTGCTGAGGTTAAGGATGGGCCAAGGATAGTCCTTGGACAAGGAGTTGATACTAAACTCATTTTGTTGGTCCTGTCATAAGACAGGGACAATCATTAGCACTAACAGGTTGACTTCAGATGCATAACGCTTCCTCCCACTCACCCTACAGGCAGCAGTCCAATTTTAGCTGTCTGTGTAACACAGACTGTTTAAAATATGAAAAAATGGAGCAATATTTTAACAATTTCATGCACTGGAAATTGTCCTTGGGCATTGAGTGCTTCTGTGAAGGCTTAAACTAACTAGTATGTCCAAAGTCAGTTTTCATTTTAAAGACTGACAAATGTTTGAAGTCTGAGATCAAATACTTGTGCTCAGGCAATCACTATTTAATCAAAGGAATATTTTTTTTTTTTACTCTACAGCTGAAAAAGATAAGTTATAAAACTGAAATTATCCGAAAGGCCAAAAGACTTGCACTTTTGGTGAAAAGTCAGCGGTTCTCCTGCATGAATTTTTTGTTTGCATATTTTAAGGTCATTGCACAATGACGTGATCTCAAATGCTAAGATATTCAGGATTTTTCATAGCTATAATAAGCACACCCTTCTAGTAGCCTTGTCCTACTCATGTGTCCCAGCTGTAATTTGTTTACGTGTCTGCCTTGGGGCTTCTTGCACATTCCACTTGGATTTACTTTAAGGCCTTCACCTGGCCTCCATTTGGACTTTGCTGCTGTTATGCCGCAACACTGTTTCTAACATTTCACTCAGGTGTTGGTTTTGCTTTTAAGTTTTTAGTTGTATTTACATAAAAAAAACCCAATAATTATTTAGTCATTAGTTGGAATTTTAACTGAATTGGAACACATACGTGATTTTGAATTGAAATGGATGAATGGAGAAATAGAAATATGTATTTAGGCCTGTACATATTTCATTTATTTCATTTTATATAAAAATTATATAATCAATGAAATATTTTTAAATTAATATTTTTATTTTAAAAAAAATAGTTTGGTATTTCTCTCGGTGTGTTCAATATCAGCTTTTATGTCCCGACATGAGGCAACAACACGCTGAGATTTCATCGGCGTCTTTGGCGTTGGCTTGGTGTGTCCCTAAAGTTGTCCCCTTTTGTATAGATGGTAGATTGGTTTTACAGACCTTACATAAATCAGATAGATAGATAGATAGATAGATAGATAGATAGATAGATAGATAGATAGATAGATAGATAGATAGATAGATAGATAGATAGATAGATAGATAGATAGATAGATAGATAGATAGATAGATAGATAGATAGATAGAATACATTTTTAAGTTTCTTTGGATAAAATTGACTATTTCAAACATTTAAATGTAGACCTCTGAAGTATCCAGAGTGTTATCCTCACAAAATTCTGCCCGTCCGTGCTTGTGCTCCAAGAGACCGTGGGGGCGTCCGACTGCATCGCCCTGGGCTTGTTCATATCAGAGAGGGAGTTTGGTGTTAAAGAAGTCAAAGAGCACAATACTGTGGCGCACAAGAAGAACTAAACACTTGTTTCCTTCTGCATGGATGATGTGAAATCCACTTTAGTGCAACATATAGTATTAAGGATGATCATTGGGGCAATTAACAAACACGGCGGTTCGATGACAACAAGACCTTCAGCCATTAAGGAAAGTGAATCAAAAGGCAATAGTGAGGACAATATGCAAAGAGACAGGAGAGCTAGATTTTACATTCGATTAGATTGCCCAATGTCAAGAGTTGTTTCAGATAGGACTTTCAGATGAGAGGCTGCAGTCTTTCATGCTCAAATTACATGGTAATCCAGAGGGTCAGACTTCACCATACTATTTAGATTTGAATGAGGACCTTTAGATTATTTTGATTAAACCTTTTCACCATATCAACTGTGAAACGTTGAGTAATTGTACATCTTTACAAACTGTCTTTTATAGTCTCTGTTTCTAAGCTAATACTCGTCTGTCTCTCAGGAACGGCCCTTACCCCTCCCCAGGTGCCCTGACCTAGTTGTGGGAAACCTCCTGGAATCACGAGTATGCACTCATTTTTCATCACCACTCTCAGGTCTCACTGCGAAAGAGAACAGCTTGACCAGTGTCCTTGGCTTCAATGGAAAGATTTACCATTAACCAGGTGAATGGATGATTTTGTACCCATTTGATAAGTGTCTGTAGTATAGCCATATCTAGAGATCAGAATATTGTAGACACTGGGATTGGTTCTTTTAAAATTCACCCAACATATGAAGAGTTCAGATGCAAAAGCCTCTAAATGCCATTTGAAATTTTCTTCTAAAATGACAATTTTTATCAAACTTGTATATTTAAGTTCAGTAATTTCACTTAAATGACAATTAATATGTAATCTTCATTGCCATTTAAGTGAAATTACTGAACTTAATTATACAAGCTTGATAAAAATGATCATTTTAGAAGAAAATTTCAAATGGCACTTAGAGGCTTTTGCATCTGAACTCTTCATATTTTCTAAATGCATGTTATGTATCATGATGTTAGCAGTTCATCCATTCAAATGTAAAAAAATTGTTTTGACCTCATAATGTTATATATCAAAGACCTGGTTTCACAGACAGGGCTAATATTAAACCAGGATTAGGCCATAGTTCAATTAGGGCATTTAAGTAGCTTTTATAAATGTATTTTTCTGAAGAACATTACTGGTTCTAAAGAACATTACTGGTTTTGTTGAGACAAAACAATGGCACAGACATATTTTAAGATATATCAGTGCAAGTTAAAGCAAACTGCTCAAACATTAATTTTAGTCTGAGACTATGTTTAAGCCTTGTCTTAAACAAGGAAAAGTGTCGTAACTGTATCTTCTGACAGATTTTTCTCTGGTGACAAATGCAGGACTTGTCCATCATTTAGTCTGCTGAAACCATTCCCCTGCAATCTCATCAGCCTCTATTGTTTTTTGCAACGCCTTCATCTCAAAAATCCAATCCATAACTAGGCTATGTATAGAACCAAGTCCCTGTCCTACATTTTTTTCTTTCTCCATAATCCGTTACACTCAGATGTACCACGTCACAACACGGAAGAATGGATCCATCGCTACTTCTGTTTCATCACTACTTTAATGTGTCTATAAGAAAATAACAGCTATCCAGAAAACTCAACAACCAAATAGCAACATGCTAAAAACCACTGAGAATACCTTTTAAACCACATAGCAACGCCCTGGCAACCACCCACAACACCCCAACATTTTGGTGATGAGTTTTGTACAGATAATCATTTCATACACTTTAAGACATGAAAAATTCTAGTAGATTATATACTAGTTGTGTTTATCACTTAAATATTTGGGGTGATTGTTCAGATGCACTTTTCACAGGTTAGCTACTCTATAAAGATTTGGTTAGTGTTTCACGTTAACACACAGTGGGCGGATATATTAATAGTATTCAAAAACCGAAATAACCGAGATGGTAAAACCACGTAGCCCCGCCCCTTTTCAGCGTTGCGCATAGGTATGAATGCTCGTAAAAAAAACTCCCAGTCAACGTTTGTTAAGACATCTGCTTTACAATGCTTATGATAAACATTACAATGCTCATGATAACTTTTGTTAACTCTACAATAAGTAAATCCACTTCACCAGCTAATTACTCCTCGACAGCGATGCCATAGAAATATACAGAGCGACCGTAAAAAACGGAAGTTCAAAGACAATTTTTTTTCTAAAGATGGCGGCGCCCACGTTTCTCTGGTGCATAAGGTCTATATGTGATTTGAAAGCTGCTAGACTTTTCTGATGACAATTGTTACACCTTCAAAGTCAATATTCTGTGCTCAGGTAAAATAATTTCAGGAAGTGTTTCTCTTATTAAAAGTCTTTCCAGGGTGATATGTAGTGTTGACACATAGAGGGCTATAAAGAGCTTGACTGGAAAAGCAGCATTAGGAAAACAGTTAATGTTTCCTTTCTCGACACTAACTGCATGCTGTTTGATTAATTCATAGATGCAGGTCATGTGTAATCTGTATTTGGTAAAGTCTTATAGCAAATGTGTGAATGGTATCGTTGTTTGCACACAAAAAAAATGTTAAGCAGCAAAAACTGTTTTCAGCATTGATAATAATAAAAACAAATGTTTCTTGAGCATCAAATCAGCATGTTAGAATGATTTTTGAAGGATCATGTGACACTGAAGGCTAGAGTAATGATGCGAAAAATTCAGCTTTGCCATTACTTTAACCACGTTGACTTCCCCTGAGATCTAATTTATGTCTCTTTGTCCCTTTTCTTTCAGCTCATACATGCATCCATGCACAGAACTGTACACACACTCACAAATGCAGCAGGACAGACAGTGCACTCTATATACACACGGGCCCCTTGGACTCGCATCAACGTCTGGTGCCAGAAAGACAGGTTGGGGAGGTGTCAGTCACCAGGGAATAGACACAGCTCTCATCTCTAGATCAAACACATTCAAATGCACACTAGCTCAACCAGGGCACACAGAGTGCTGTGTTCCTTTTGAATCAAATCAATTTGAATTTTATGAATGTAGTTATATCACTAGAAGAATGAAATTCTATACTCACATAAAGCAAATAATACAGAAACAACAGGTCCAAATTAGGGTTTTATCTGACTCTCACTTCACTTAGGATGCAAAGTCATAGAAAATTTGTATATATTGTATATTTCATTGAAATCTAGGACAACTTTAAAAGATGAGATTGACGTTTCTTAATTTTTTTGAAGGCCTTTGTTTTCCAGCTGAAAACAATCCACTTAAGACTGGTATCTAAATATCTTCAGCGCTCAGGAGTTTGAGCCAGTGTCCCTTAAATGTCCTGAGAACAGGATGAGAAATCTGCTGTTATAGAGGAACCCAAAGCACCGTTTAAGGACATCACTTCCATAGTCTGATATTTGATAAGAGATTGAGAGAAGGTATTCTTGTTCACTTGGAAAGTATTCAGAAGGCACAAGAGATAGGAATAGCATAAATCCGACATATCTCCAGGCGGTGGATTTAGCATTCAGCTTGGATTCAGTGGATTTGCTAGGGAAGCGAGCCTGGTAAATTTTTTTTCCCCACAGACATGGTGGCTTTTCATTTATTTATTAAAAATACATTTTTACATTAAAATTCAACCTCTTTCACCCATTCCTCGCATAGAAAAGCAACAGGACGGCCCAAAAAAGAATGTATCTTACATTTTTCAAGCACAAACAAAGAAGGATTAGTATTAGAATGTTTTTCTTAGTTTATTCCTTGTTTTCTAACCATAAAAGGCTTGTTATCCATGTCTACATGTTGATGTATCTTGTCATATAATAACATCTTCCTGCAGTGCAAATCATTGTTACTGTCTAGCTGTGCCTAGTGGAGCGTCTGATTCTCTCTAAGCTCTTAAGCTCTGAATGTCGAGCTGCAACTGTCACAGAGCAATGTGTCAAATAAGCCATGCGTCTTTTAGCAGACCTGTTGGTCTTACAAGGGTATTGCAATCTTCAGGCCATTTGTGATATTTTAAAAGGTTCAACAAGTCACATGGAAAAGTGTTGCTCTTACAGTATGTAAATGTAACCCAAAAAAAGTACCCGAACGAGAAAATTGAGACAGATTTTATTAAATGTATTCAACAATAAATGAGTTGAACAAATATAAACAGAATAGACATGTAGCATTTTTGAAAAATCATTTTGACGAGTATTTAAAATACTTCTCAATGTATATTAATGTGCTTAAAGTCATTTGTAGGTTGATTCGGTCAAAACCTGGCTCTGTGTTGCTTTTAGAATTGCCATGGTTGTTTTGAACATATTAGCAACACTGATTCAACCAATGGTGTGAGTTTGGGGTGGGGCTAACTTTTGTACAAACCAATGGCACAGTTTGGGAAACCTGTTTGAATGAAGTCTTTATTCTTGCAATTCAGTTTTGTCCACATAGTGGTACAGAAATCACACACGTCCTTTAAAGAAGTCTTATTATGTTTGGTTTTTGGTTCATTTGAAAAAATATAATTTATAATAATTTTTTACAATTTATCTTAACAGTTATAATTTATTTTATCACCATTTTCTACCCATTTTTGCTGCCTTGAAAGTCCCATGTATATACTATTCCATTTTTAAATTTCGTTTATTTCTGACTTCATAATCTTGAATAAAAATGTCATAACTCGAAAACTGTCCGAAATCAGTATATACACAAACGCTGCCTAGACAAGTAGACAAGTCAGCTGCCTAAGTTATTAGAGGCAGCTAATATCTGTCACTACTTATGTTACATCGTGACTTTAAGAAACGCCCCATTTGTATGTAAAATGAGCAACAGCTGCATTAGATTGTTACAGGATTGCAATTAAATGCAGGTTTATGACATCAGAAACATGAGAAACGTTTAATTCCTTATACGTCAAACGTTTTGTGGTCCTTATAATACCACAAAATCTCTTTCTCTCTCTCTTCGGCAGCTTGCAGGCCTTCTATTACCACCAGAGATCTCCTGCACTGCTGCGTGTACTGGCTCGCTCTCGCCCCTGCAACCGCAGCATCTCCAGCACGCTTCTGGCGTAGGCGTCCCGCAGGTTCACCCCTACCGCCGATATATCCGAGGCCGAGTTGCGCGTCAGTCGCTTCAGTGCCTCCCCGTGCCTCAGCGCCGCTTCCTTCATTTTAAGCGTGAAGTAGCAGGCAGAGAAACGGTCGTTGATAATGGCAATAGGCAGCGAAAGGATGAGAATGCCAGATAGGATACAGATGAAGGCCATCACCTTTCCTAGTGTCGTATCTGGACGGATGTCGCCGTACCCCACTGTGGTCATGGACGTGGTGGCCCACCACCAGGCGCTGGGCACGTTGGTGAAAGTGGTCTCCGGCATGTCGTGTTCGATGGCGTATTCCACTGTGGCGAAGATGGAGATGCCCACGGAAAGGAACAGCATCAGGAGGCCTACTTCCTCGTAGCACTGGGCGATCGTCATACCCAAAGACTTCAGACCTGATGAGGAACACACAAAGAAGGTAAAGAGAAAGTTCATTAATCTAAAGGCCCGTTAACACAAACGCTTGTCACAGAAGCGTCACTTCCTCACTTCCATTGTATTTTTTGTCCGTACAATGGAAGTCGATGGGAACTGGATCTGTTTTGTTACCAATATTCACCAAAGTATCTTCTTTTTTTTTTTTTTTTTGGAACAAAGAACACAAAGTTATCATGGATGCTACAATATCAGACAATATCACAAAATAATTGATAAATCTTGATATACATTATCACACTTTCCTCAATGGTTTACATACATAGTCCATTTTTCCCAAAACTTTTTACATTTGTCAAAGTATCTTCTTTGTGTTCAAAGTCAGTCAAGTCAAAGTGCTGTCAGTGTGCACAGGCCTTTAGACTAAAATTAACTATGAATATAAATTGTATTTTAGGGCTCAATCAAATATATTCATTATATTCTGATTAAATATCAAATTAATTGCAAATAATTCAATGTAAATAGTAACTTCAGAAGTCAATAAATTGGTTGTGTTATTTCCATATCAGGTGGATGATTTTCAGGTGCATGATATTTTTTTAAAATACTTCCTACTATTTGTAATATTTGTCATAATTGAGTGCCCTAAATAAATGTGTTAAATTAACAGACCTAATTTTAACATTATCACCGCACGCCAAGAGGATAGGACCTAATTACTTAATTACTTTTAACCTTAGAACAAAAACATGAACAAGGAGAGGCCTCTCAATTAATTAGGGAAGGAAAATCATTATGGTATGTAATGATTTTGTCTCTGTGTAACAAAGAATTAAGCTTGTTATATTGTGTCACTCTTTTTTAACACAATGCTCAAACAATGTCATATTTGACCTCATTTGCCACTGACTAATTGAAGTGTAGCTAATGATTACTGAATGGTTTGCATACCAAAACATTACTTATGTTGTACCAACTAACATATAAGATGTTGCTGTTGATAGAATTTGAATCAGTGACCGCATGATTTTATTTCTGGTGTAACAAGTTCTACAGAGATCATCAATCTCTTCTCTGTGTGATAGATGCAAATGTGTCCAACAGATTTCCGTATGCAAACAAGTTAAAACTATAAAGGATGCCTAGATATCCTCTCTAGAAGTACTATTTCATTGTAGATTCAAAAGTCAGCCTACATTTTATGTAGTAATGCTGCTGTTGGTCTAGCTTTCAGAGATCTGTACATTGTGTCAGCTTATTTTGGTTCCCACAGATCCCACAGCATCAAAACTTCTTTTTAGTATATATATATATATATATATATATATATATATATATATATATATATATATATATATATTAAGGCTGTGCAAAGATTAATTGTGATTAATCGCATCCAAAATAAAAGTTTGTGTTTACATAATATATGTGTGTGTGATGTGAATAATTATTTTGTATATATAAATACATATGCATGCATGTATATATTTAAGAATTATTTGCACGTAAATACTATATATATTTATATATATATATATATATATATATATATATATATATATATATATATATATATATATATATATATATATATATATATATATACATAATCTATACATATAGATTATACATAATCTATATAAACATTTTAACATTTTCTTAAATATATACGTGCATGTGTGTGTATTTATATATACAAAATTATATATATATATGCCAATGTGTGAATCTTACCGCAAAGGATCAGTCAAGAAGTAATATAACAGTAATGAAATCATCCAAGCTATTCTAGCCTTTAAATATAGGCACTTAAGAACAGATGCTACACTTTCTCACTCCAAAATGGCACGGCTTCTTGAGAAATGCTTTTATTTATTCTTTTTTTAGCCGCCTTGCTGAATACATTTACGGAAAGAACATCAAGCATCTAAATCGACACCTAGTCTACTTTTTCTGTGTATATACTGTATTTTGTTATTAACACACTGGCTTTCATGGGTCCTTGACCCACGTCAACATGACTGCCAGCGAAGAACTAGGTTTCTATTTTGAGAAAATGAAAATACACTGGGGAACACTCGAAACCGTGAATTATTTTCTATTCATTTCCATACATATCTTGGCTAATGTGTCACAGTTTGGTCTTAACACTGTTAATTTTTTTATGTGTATGGCTATTTTGACCGTCCGCCTTCGTTTGGTTTGTGTCTTCTGATCAGATTAGCTACAGCTGAGAATAAACACCACCAGACGGGCTGAGAATGCCGCAGACAAGAGAGACCCCATTATTAAAACGTGACGGATATGAAAATAGGCTCTGCCATTCCCTAGGTGGATTAACTGTCAGTGTTACTTCAGATATTTATCTTGAGAACAGAGCCGATATTGTCTGCTTAGAAATGTGTTAAAAACAGAATTAAGGTGAGACCCTGTAAATACATTTCCATATTGAAGTTGATATGACATGAAAGCCCCAGTCCAATCCAATTCCCCAACTACCCTCATTTTTAGCTTTTGCGTCATGTTGTTTAATTTATTAATGATTTTGTGGCTGCATCTTAGAAAGAGATTCTTTCCTTCAAAAAAAGATTAAACCCAGAAGTCTGTGCTCGGCAACTGTTTGTCTCATGGATCTTCTTCTAAGTCTCCATGGGATGCTGTCAAAATATGAATGGATGAATAAATTTACTCACTCTCCCCAAAATAGACTGACATCTTCATAACTTATTTCATTCCTCAGCATGAGAGCCCATTACAAGTTGATTGACTGGGTTAAAATGTACAAATGTTCAGAGTTTGAGTGACAGAAAGACAAAAACAAAATGCTTCCCTTTCTACTCGGTTTTATGTTTTCAGAGCTTCAGCTCCGTTTTCTTCATCTTCATTAAATAAATTCAAAATGTTCAGTAGCCTACAGGTTTCGACTTTGACACCACTTAGATTTTTCCATGACCACTTCAATACTTCCAGTTAAGGCAGTTAAACAGTTAAACGTATGTTTTTAAATGTAAATGATGTTGAATTTTTTTTTTTTTGGCCACATTTTTTTAGTTGACAGTGTAATTTTTGCTTGCTTTAGCTAACATTCTATGTCATGTCATCGAATAACGTATGATGCTTCATGTAAGAAGCAGGCTAAAGTTTTAGCATTTATTGGATGAAAATCTTGCCTTAATACTGTACACTTATGGCTACATATTTTCAAACTGGTCAGTTAAATGATTTGCGTGTACCTATGCCAAACCTGGTGTAGTGCATGATGCACCACTTTTAAATACTTTCACTAAATGACATCAATATCAGTCTGTTCCTCAAAGTGTGTTTGTATTTTTTTCTAAAATTAATTACAACAACGTGCACTTCTTTTCAAAAGTTTGGGGTCCGTAAGATTTATTTTTTTTATATAAATCTTTAAATAAATGCTTTTTTTATTCTGCAAGTGTTAGGGCTGTGAAACGATTAATCGCGATTAATCGCATGCAAAATAAAAGCTTGTGTTTACATAATATATGTGTGTGTAGTGTGTATAATTATTTTGTATATATAAATACGCACATATGCATGTATATATTTAAGAAAAATGTGTTATTAATATATCAAATATTTATATTTAGGTATAATATTCATTTTGTATAAATATATATATAAAGTATATACATGCAAATATTTCTTAAATGTATACATGCATGTGTGTGTATTTATATATACAAAATAATTAAACACACTACACACACATATATTATGTAAACACAAACTTTTATTTTGGATGCGATTAATCGCGATTAATCGTTTCATAGCCCTAGCAAGTATGCATTATGCATTATAAAAAGGTGACAATAAAATTGCTGTTCTTTTGAAAATTCTATTAATCAAAGAATCTTGGTTGTCAATGATAATAAGAAGTAATAATTCTTGGCTACCAAATCAGCATATTAGAATGATTTCTGAAGGATAGATTTCACAATATAATAGTTTTTACTATATTTTTGATCAAATAAATGCATCCTTGGTGAGCATTAGAGACTTCTTTCAAAACTTTTGAACGGGTATTGTATGAATATTATATGATATGTTTCAATGGGTTTTTCACCTGTGGAGTGTCGGCCAAGTTTAAGCATCCTGAGTGACCTCAGTAGCCGCAGCACCTGAACAACCCGTCCAACGTTCTCCAGTTCGGTAGACTCTCCGTGAAGGTTTTCCACGGCCAGAGTCACATAGAAGGGCAGAATAGCCAGCAGGTCAATGATATTCACCACACTCCTGCTGAACTTACACTTATCTCTGACACACAAGAACCTGAGTACCAGCTCCCCGGTGAACCAAATAATACAAATGTACTCAAGAACGTCTAAGATGATGGGTGCACCAAGTATAGTGAACTCCAGCGAGATCAAAGCCATGTTCACGATGGACACCACCAAAAAGAACATGGACAGCGTCCCAAACGTCTTGGCCGCCTTGGAGGAGTCCGGCTTCTCCATGAGGTCCCAGATGCGTTGGCGGAAGTCCTGGCACAAAGCTCCGGTGAAGTCCTCCTCCTCGTTGTCCATTATCTCATCATCCTTAGTAATATCCATCATCTCTTTCATCTCCTTCCGGCGGTAGTACTTATCCCTGCAGCAACTGTCTATGCGGAGCTCATCGATGCCCCAGTACTCGATCTCCTGGAGGAATGAGATCACGCACAGCTCCTCTCGAACATGTAAGTGGCCTGTCTTGTAGAAGTTCATAATGTACTGGAAAGTCTGTGAGTTGCGGTCAAAGAAGAACTCGTTCTCCAAGAAATCTGCATCGTCGCACAGGTCTAAAGCAGAATCTCGACTGGAGAGGGCCAGCTTGCCCAGGCGAGTTTCTGGGTGAGAGGCCAAAAGTTCCTGAGAGAGGATATAGCGGCTACCTCCGACATTTATAATGAAGAAGTCCAGCTGTTTGTCGCTCTGCAGTGCGGCCTCGCTGAAGAATACGCTGGAGTCCAAGGACAGCAGTGAAGCGTTGTCCTCGTAGAACTCTGCCGCACTTGATGAATCCGTGATCATGTTGTTCTGGGTAATGTTGAGCCCTGAGAGAGTACATTTAAAGAGCATTAATATGACAGACTGAAAAGAGCAATATCAATAATAATGGGGATTTGGCTGCTGGTCTTATGTTAGAATAAAAATGACACATATTTGAGATTTTCACACGATTAAGCTTGGTTGAACAAAATCCTGGGTTATCATGTTCCATGTTTTACACTGTTCTTATTTTATAGAAGCGAGGTTTTGAGATTTCACACTGTAGTGAACCAGTGGATAATGTTCATTTTTTTTTTACATTTATGATATTAATACACACAACTAGAAATATATCTGGTTATCTCAAAGTATTCGTGCACCCAAAAATGAAAATTCTGTCATCATACTGCAAGTCACTCCATGCAAGTCAATGGGGTCCAATGATGTTTTGTACAAAATACATTGTAAAAATATCTACTTTTGAAGCCTGCAGTGCAGAGGAAAGACAGTTACAGGTTTGGAATGACATGAGGGTGAGTGATGGTGATAGACTTTTAATTTTGGGGTGAACTATCGCTTTAAATCTTTGTAAACAGTGTCTTCACATCACTCCAGTTAATGCTTTTGCAATCTCGAGTCAACATTTTTTACTGTTTCCTTCAGATGCTGGAAATTCAGTTTCTGCAATTGTACAAAGCACATGAATATTTAATGAGGAAAGCACTGAGTAAAACAAAACAACAACAACTCACCATTACACTCAAGCAGCATGTTGTTTCACTTTGATGCCTCGACAGGAAAGTTTCATAACCCACAGTTCAAATTGCCCTTTACTCTGGGTTAATTGTGGCGTGAAGCTCTATGTGTGTGTTTTATATAACACACTACAGTGCTTCATCTGCTTTACTAGTCCTACATATGAAGAGTTCAGATGCAAAAGCCTCTAAGCGCCATTTGAAATTTTCTTCTAAAATGACCATTTTTATCAAGCTTGTATATTTAAGTTCAGTAATTTCACTTAAATGGCAATGAAGATTACCTATTAATTGTCATTTAAGTGAAATTACTGAACTTAAATATACAAGCTTGATAAAAATGGTCATTTTAGAAGAAAATTTCAAATGGCATTTAGAGGCTTTTGCATCTGAACTCTTCATATGCACTTTAATATATATAAGAAGACAGTTTGGAAAGTCTGTGTATACAGTAGGATATGTGTAATACCAACTTGAAAGCTCTGCGTATTGAATGAGCAAATTCCCTTAATGATTTTTTCCCTCTTTTTTACGCCATCACTGGCAGACATCAGACACGGTGGGAGGGAGAAGAAGCCTTTGGCAGTGTCCTACTTCTTCAAAGCTGCATTGAGATTTAAATATTTTAGCTGGCCTGTCTAATTAATTGAACTAATGGTACTATTCTTGTAATCATTAATTCTCTTTGGTAAGCTCTTCTGTAATATTGTCATGATGGTCATTTTATACCTTTTTAACAAGATCCATGGGATAACCGTAAAGAGGTCTGAGCACATTGTGGGGAATGAGAATACTTTTCAAAGGGGAACGATGCACTTCATTTAAATTTCTTTTTGAATAGTTTAATTTTTCTTTACTAAATTTAAAGCAACCCACTGTAAATAAATAATTCTTGCTACACTGTAAAAAGAATTGAATGAATCATCAGATCCTTAAAAACACTTAGTTATTCCAGTCACATTAGATTTGAATAAAAGCAGTCAGTGCAGGTGTTACCATATGAATTACATTTTAAAATAACTATATTTTGAACTGTGTAAACTTAGAATTAAGTGTTTGCCCTGTTTACATCAGTAACAACATAATCATTTATGTTGAAAAGAAGGCATTGTCCTTTTTGAGAAAAAAATGTGCGATTTTAACATTTTCAGTGGGTAATAAATAAGAGTTTTGTGGATCTAAAGTAGCTAATAATAACAAATACATTTTATAAAATTCAACTAATATCAATCTCTCAATCTTTAAATTATTTTTATTTAGTGTCGGATAGACAGATAGACGCTACAATTAGGCTATACCTGAAGACGAAATAAAATTAGTTTGGAATAAATTAATAGGCTAACGTTACTCAAAAAGCTTTATTTAAATAAGTCTCAAACAAACTAATGCACTATGTATTATTAACGACTAAAAATACATAATAAAGAACATTATACTGGAATACCAGTAACTCTGGACACCCACCTTCAGTCTATAAGCCTACACTGAAAGCACGCGCGCCTGTGTGAGGTGAGCTGGATCCATCTGGCTCTTTACTCTGTTCCCACTTCAAAAGATGTTGATCCTCTGTCGATAAACTGAAGAACATCGTGCAAACGCCTTGTGATGTTCAAATCCGAAATGTTCACCGTGAAGAACAGATGCAACTCAAGGTTTGACAGGTTCACGAGAGTTCGGAACAGTTCTGACGCGCGCTCTCGTGCACCTTTCCTTTCCACAAGCGTTTTAACGGAGCGAGTGCGAGCTATCAACCAATCACGAGACACTTTCAGGCTGCTAGGCAACAAACTCCAGACACTTAATACAGCCAGTTAAAAAAATTGAAGCTTTGTAATCATCTGGAAAAATCAGAACCTTCGCGGTCACGAGATCTAGGCTACACCTGCGTGCGCGCAGCACCTAAAAAGCAAACTATTCTTTGTTCGTCGTGGGTGGGTCAACTTTGACCTTAAACCTACGCTTGATTCAAATAACTTTTCCCACACATTTCAAAACAAAGTCCATGGTTGGGTAGTATGAACAGAGTGGACATGCATCTGCAAGTTGATTTATCAAACTCATGTTTTATTGCCTAAAACTGATAATCAGTGTCCTGAAGGGATGGTGGGAATAAGTAACTCTCAGAAGAAAAAAAAAATGTACAAAGCTCTTACTAGGGCATTTCCCTAGTACAAAGACGAAAAAGGAAAGAAAAAAGGAATCAAATTAATCACAATTGACATTTTAAACGTTTAACATTTGCTGCATTAAGAATGGGTGTCTCAACTGTACCATTGTTTCTACTGTACACAACTGTGGGTTGTTGAGGTTTGTCAGCCGATGGGTTTAGCAAACATGCAATGTAAAAGCATAACATATCACAAAATTCTTCTTGAACACATCAGGTGTTGATTTTACTGGTTTTAGATGAATATACCCTTAAAATCAAGGTTCTTTGTCGACATTTATTGACCTTGAAACATCCATGGAACCTTTTTATTGCACAAAAGGTTCTTTATTTTGGGAAAAAGGTTCTTTAGATTATTAACACGTTCTTCACACATAAAAATGTTTTTTTTTTTTTAAGAACTGTTCACTGAAAAGTTATCTTAAACGTTATTTTATGTAATCGCTGTGAAAGCACCCATTTTGAACCTTTATTTTTTTCTGTGTGTGTAACAACTTGGGCATTGGAAAAAATGTGCAATCTACTCGATTAGACAATTGCTAATTTCACTGCAGGCCTTAATAATTGCATAACCATGTGTCAATGAATGAATAAATGAATGAATGAGTAATAACTGAATCAGCAGGTGAGATGGATCATCAATGGAGATATGTAGGAGATATGTGATCAGAACAGAATACTGTCTACTTTACTACTCTAACTTACTATTACTATTGCTGTGCGCATAAAGACTTAGTGTTGTATTTAGCTATGATCTTTAACATGTTTTTTTCTTGATTCCTTATTTGATCATTCCTTAATAATGTACCATTTATACAGACAATTTAAAATGCTAAATGACTACTTAATAAAAAATACTTGCTGAATGTAACATGCAATGTGAATATGTGCTAAATATTGCATGCACCAAATGTAGTGAATACTGACTGTTGAAATGCTATTTTTACTGGTTCACATTATACAATAGCTTTTACCATGTTGCCCCCTGCTGTTGGTAAAAAATATTGCTGCCACCAAATTAATCAGATGTAAAAACTAATGTAAAAATGCAATTCCCTTTCTTTACAGTGAGAGAACTTAATTACTTAAATATATTTTATGGAAAATAGGCTATTTAAATTCAAAAGTGCAGACATTGTATCTGAACTTTTATCTGTATCTGGTCCTAAATGAAATAGCCTATTATACATTATAAAGTGGTCCCAACATTTTTTTTAATGTCACACACATATAATTTACTTAGCCTCATGTAACAAACATGTTAGAGAACATGTTAAATATGTTACTGTCGGGCAGCTTCAGTCACCACTTTTCCATGCAACGAAAGTGAATATTGACTGAAGTTATCATTCAGCCTAAATACCCAAAGAAGAAATAAAGTCATACTAATTTGTAAAAACGTGTGTGTTAAAAATGTAAGAATTGTAGGCCTATTTTTTGGACACGTCCTTTTAATATGAATGTATGCCGTGGTCACGTGATAGCCCGCCCTTTCGTTTCAAACGCCATGTTTACTGCGCAGTGCGCACGCACAAATGGTTCATCACCACCAATAGGGAGCAACACACACAGTGAGTATGTATATGTTAAAGTGTAAACGCATGGGTTTTATAAACTGTATAACGTTACTTTTCTCTAAGTTGTGTTTTTCGTACACGAAGGCAGGTCTTGTCATGATTTGTTGTTGCAAAAGAGAATATATTTGTGTTTTGGTGAGCAAGTAGGCGGGACAAATAAGCTAACGTTAGGCTGTGCTATCAATCTCGCGCCGCCTAAAAGCTCTAACTTAAGTCATGTAAACGGAAAAGTTTGATTTTTCACTGACGTTTTCTTATATATATCTTACATTTTCACCTGTTTACCTTGCGTTTGATAGTAAATTTAAATCTTGCTAGCATGCTAAACGTGTGTCTGCTTTTTACAACTGGGATACAAACACGCGCCAAATTCGTTCTGTAGTAACAGTGCACTCACTGTAATTGATGTGATATGCGTCGTCGAATAGAGCTGTCGTTTGTGTATGTAAATTATATATTGGTCATACTACTACTACTATTGTGTTCTGTTGAATTTGACGATTACAACACCGCTCTTTTATCTAATCTAGGAATCAACTGACATAATTCCAGTCATGAGTGAAGAAGTCGTCGCTGTCAAGACAAAGGATCTACCTGATCCTTTCCTGGAAGAAAACAGAATAAAAGAAGAAGAGGAAAACAGCATAAACGAAGAAGAAGACGAGGAGGAGAAGAAAACGAAGAAAAGGAAGAAGAGTCCATCTGATGATGCAGGGCAGGATGAAAAACCTAAACCCAGATTGAAATTATGTAAGTTGAATAATACCTACAATAGATGCCAAACCTATTCTTTCAAGAAATCTTATTCATAATGTCAAGTAATGTTAAGCAATATAACTTTGTATTGAGCCTTTATTAATTGTCATCAGCTCATAAATTAAATGAAACTTGCCCACTCAAAAGTTACCATAATTGTCCTTTTGTAATTGTCTTTTCAGTCGAATCTGAAATTCTTGAAGGAAAACGGGAGAAGAAAATCATCCAGAGGCTTGATTTAATGTGTAAACCGAAAGAAAAGCTGAAGATTGAGAGTACAGGAAGAGGTGACAAACTGGGAGACATTGCACGGATTAATCACTCCATCGGAAAGCTTAAAGTCCCTCTCCTCAAACCTCTGCATAACATTGTATATGACCGACCAGGAACTGTAAGGTTTAGTTTGAGAACTCGCTTTACAAACAAATGGCTAAAGAAAAATGTAACAGATTGATATTAACTTAATATTTCTGATTAATGTTCTTACAGGCATCAGCTCTACGAAAAAATCTTCGGCTATTTAATGGATTTCCTTTTGGGCCTGACAGTGACCTTTACAACAAAAAGGTGGAGAAATTGAAAAAGTAAGTATATTGACTGCTGTATATCTATCCATCGTAAATCAAAGCATGGAAACAGTAATTATGAAATAATTTTTGCCATGTCTGATGTACTGATAAATAAAAATATTGTATATATATTTCAGGACAATAATGTTTTTGCTCATATTTCAGTTTTGTGAAGTGACGCCCATGTGCAAGCACATGATGAAACCATCAGTAGTTTATTCCATCTGACGTGAAGTCCGATAATTAAGTTGTGATTGGTTTAAAGTAGGCATGATAATGATTTTTGTCTTTCTGGCAGGCTTCAAAAGGGTGTGCTCAAAACCATGTGTCAGACTCTTGATCTGGAGAGGAGTGGAACGCAAATTGTTCTTTCTGAGAGGATAATGAGATTTCTTTTACAGCCAACCAACTCAGGAAAGGTGCGATCATTCTCTCTGAACAATAACAATACACATTTAATGCCAATGTACTGCTGGAAATTAAATGTCTGATGAGTTTTCTTTTGCTGTTTGCCAATGACTGCTTATATCCTCTGCAGCCTGTCCTTAAGAAGAAAAAGAAGACGACCAAAGACGCCAAAAGAGAAAAATCTTCATCCAAAAGTAAAAAGCCACAGAAAAAAGTAGAAAGTGGAAAGTCCAAACCCATTGTCTCTGATTCCAGCAGTGATGATGATGATGATGATGATGATGACGACGACGATGATGATGAAGAAGCGAGTAAAGAGAACAGTAAGAGCACTGAGAAGTCAGCCACAGCAAGTCAAAGAAATAAAGACAGTCAAGATAAATCTGATAAAGTGAAAGTTTATCTAGCTCCCGTAGAAGACAGCGATGAGGAAGAAGTGAGTGAAATGTTTCTTTTGCTTTTCTGGGCATTATATTTGACACTTGTGTGATCATAGATTTTAACAAATTCTCCACATTTATGTTGTTCAGGCAATCCAAAGATAATCATACTCCGTTTACATTTGCTTTTGTTTGTCTGCAAATCAACAGAAATCTCCTCAGAAGAAGAAACCTTCCACTATGAAGTCCACAAAGAAATCTGACCAAAAGTCAGATGAGACTACATCAGATGACAGTGACCGAGACGATCATGAAGACAAGGCTGTAAAAAAGGTTGGACACAAACCCGTATTACTAGTAAAATTTTTGCATTCTGAAATATATTATAAATTTTTATATAAAATGCAAGCTTATTTGTAGGGATGCACCAGTCATGGCTTTTCAAGGCTGATTCAAATTGTCAAATATTGTTGTGCTTATAAACACAATTTTAATAGGCATTAAATGAGGTAAGAGGAAAAGGTTTGACGGCATTTTCTTTTCTGAAGAAAATCAGTTCTCTTATACATTCATATAAATCCCCACCCTAAATTCAATATTTATATTTTTTTCCAAAATTTCAAGCATAGTGAGTTTGCGTTCTCTTATACAGCATTTCCTCTGTTGGCACCTCTGTGTTGTTATCTCTTCAGCATGCCTCGTCTCTGGCCTGTGATAATGTCCTGTTTACAGACTTTGCAATATTTCCCTACAAATGACATTTTGGACAATTATTACCGTTCAGTTCAGCAAAACAAAAAACAGTTGTAGTTTTTTTTTTGTAAAAAAAACTTGTAGTTTTGGTATGCTGTAAGTCAGCAAAAATGCTGAATAACAATTTGTTCATTTGAAGCTTAATTTGAAAACAATGAAAACTGCTATATCTTTCCAAAGAGTTTTGAACTGCCTCTGAAAGAAATAGCAAAATTACATTTGACACCTTCAGAACCTTTCTGAGTTTTAGTTGACACTGGAAATGTGACACACATGACAAAGAAAGAGCCCATCTATATGCAGTCATACATTTGCTTGTGTTTTGTCTGCAAATCAACAGAAATCTCCTCAGAAGAAGAAATCGTCCACCATGAAGTCCACAAAGAAATCTGACAAGAAGTCAGATCAGACTACATCAGATGACAGTGACGGAGACGATCATGAAGACAAGGCTGTAAAAACGGTTGGACATAAAAAATGAATACTAGATATTTTCACACTGTGATATATCTTTTAAATTGTTAAAATAAATTCAAGCTTATTTGTTGGGATGCCCCAGTCATGACTCTTTGCTTCCATCTTCAGCATGTCCCGTCTCTGGCCTATGATAATGTCCTGTTTACAGACTTTGCAAATGTTTCGCACAAATTACATTTGGGTAATGATTGCAGTGCAGTTTGTGTACAAGTCCGTTAGAGATCAGCCAAAATAGAAGGAAAGTTTTTCTTTAATTTTTTTATTTATGGGCGGTCGACTGGTGCATCTCTACTTATTTGAGCTTGTAGTTTTGGTATACTGTGAGTCAGGCATATGTCAGCGAAAAATGCTGAATAACAATTAGGTCATTTGAAGCTTAATCTGATTAAAATTAAAAACTATATCTTTCCAACGAGTTTTGAACCCCCTCTGAATAAAATAGGAAATTTACATTTTGACACCTTCATAACATTTCTGAGTTTTAGTTGACAATGGAAATGTGACATACATGACAGATTTTATATAAATTCTCCACATTTATGGTTTTATAGTTCAGCCCATCTATAGGCTATAGTTCTGTGGTTACATTTGCTTGTGTTTTGTCTGCAAATCAATAGAAATCTCCTCAGAAGAAGAAATCGTCCACAAAGAAATCTGACCAAGAGTCTGATCAGACAACATCAGATGACAGTGATCAAGATGTTCATGAAGACAAGACTGTAAAAAAGGTTTGACCACAAACACAATGCTAATGATTTTTTAATTCTGAAATTTTGTAACAATTAAAATAAATTCACGCTCTTTGTAGCTTGTAGCACTTTTTGTAGCACTTTAGATTTACAGATCTGCTGATGCTCCAGAAATGTGTTAAGTTATTACAACTGATTTTCTTTCTTGCACTTATATACCTATTTGATAATTGCATTAAATCTGACATCATAATTGACAACTTTTTTCTAGACAATCAGGAAGCCTCCGGCAAAGAGACAAGCTCCGGCAAAGAGAAAAGCTCCAGCAAAGCCTGTCCCTAAATCCAAGAAAGCTGACAGTAGCAGCAACCAAAGGAAAAAGATGGCAAGCAAGATCAAGGGTAATAATGCAGCAAACTCTTCCAGATGCAATAACAAAAGTTAAAATCGATTATTTTTTTTTTTTTTTGTCCAGAATTAAAATGACATGCATCATATTAAAACTGCAGCTAGACACGTTGGTTTTGCCAAGTGCAGAGTTTGACATGCTGAATTTTTTTCTTCCAGATGAAAGTGAAAGCTCTGATGATGATCAGCCATTGATCAAGATGCTTAAAAAACCACCAACTGATGACCAGTTGAAGGAGGCGATCCAGGATCTCCTGAAAGATGCAAACTTGGAGGAAGTTACGATGAAACAGATTACCCGACAAGTATGTTATTTCAAAGCATTTATCGGGGACAAAATGGCTTATTCTGAGACCTGGAAAAGTCATGGAGTTTTTAAATAACAATTGGCTGGCCTGTAAAAGATTTGGAAAGATTTGAATAGAGTGTAAATTTAATTTGTGGGCAGATTAAATAATGATAAGTGGATAATCGCCTGAATGGAGATCATTAACTTATTTTTATTTTTTACTGGCTCAAAACAAATACAGTTCGACTAAGGATTTCTTTGGTTGACTACAGCCCTAAAAGTTTGACAACCTGAAAAGTTTCCAAATAATTTATGAACTTTCTCTTTGTTTTAGGTTTATGACAAGTATCCCGACTTTGATCTGACCAGCAGAAAGGAATTTATCCGGACTACAGTTAAAAGTGTAAGTACCTCCAATGTGACAATCCAGTATTTTATAATCGATTGGTCAATAAGAAGCTGTTATAATGAGTAAATTTCTTGTTTTTCAGGTGATATCATGAAGTGAAGAGAAGAAAATGCCTTATTTAAAAGGACAGCAAGGGTGAAGATCGTATACAAGACTTGATTATCATCACACTGTTCACTGTTGTGTAGTTTTTATGTTTATTTTATACAAGGTTCCTCAACTTTCCAGCAAATTCTGCTTTTTTAAATTTTAAAAAAGTATTTTCTAAAGTTCACATTTGACAGCGACTGATGTGGATTTTTTTTTTTTTTTAAATATACCACATTTTAAAAAGTCCCCCCCCCCCCAAACACACACACTTTTTTAATGTTTCATAGTCACCGCATACATCAGGGATGGGCAACTTCGGTCCTGGAGGGCCACTGCCTGTAACTTTCTAGTGATCCTGAAGACATTGATTAGCTTGTTCAGGTGAGTTTGTTTAGGGAAGCTAAACTCTGTAGGACAGTGGGCGGCCCTCCAAGAACGAAGTTGCACCCTCCCTGGCAAACATAGTCCCTAAATTGCATTTTGACGGTCTTAGAAAAGACTCGCTGTGGCCTGCAGTTACATTACAGTTAATGTTGCCAAGATATAGTACAAAATATTTTAAAACGAATCGCTGGGTTTTATTTTTGAGATCCTGAATGCTAATTTGCAAAAATGAAACTTATTTAAAAATGAATGTTTTGGTCTATTTTTTTCCCCAGCATGCAATTTGACAGTGTCACCTTCCATTTCAGTGTTGTGCTTAGAATAATTTGGGGTTTTAATACTAATTTGTAAAGATTTTTTAATCTTTATTTCAGTTTTTGTTTGTAAATATGCTTTGCATGTTCAGTTTTCTTTCATATATATTTTATACTAGCCATAAGGATCAAACATAACTTAAATCCATATCTTAAATATAACTCCTACCTGTAGGTCTGTGTTGTAGATTAGGTTCTCTGATAGGACAAGAGTTAAGTTTGATCTGTTGTATACACTGACTTCAGTAACAGTTTTATCAGTTATCATCCATCATATTACTCTGTGGCAGTGCTTCACAAAACAGAAGATGTTTATTTTGTAATAAATTGATTTTTCATAGAATATAACTTGTCAGTTTCTTAAGACTAAGGTTCAGTTGCCACTTTTTGATGGTGTTCTTATATTTTCATATCACAGTTAAATTTGTTTTAATGTGTCACTCATACTTTTGGACTCAAACACAAGTTGGATGTATTTATGATAAAGCTGCTTATTTTTAATTATTCTGTGTTCTTTGATTTCCAAGGTTTATTGACATTGCATAAACAAATATTTCCGATGAACTTCCAAAAAGAGAAAAAAAAGTTCTTGTTCCCTGACCGGGAATCGAACCCGGGCCGCGGCGGTGAGAGCGCCGAATCCTAACCACTAGACCACCAGGGAAGCTGTAAATTAATACGAAAAAATACTGTTTTTAAAACATATAATATTTTTCCAATAATATTTTCAATATTAATACGTTCTAGCCTCTCCGTAAACTATGTTAAGCTACAGCCATTAAAAACTGTCCGAAGCCTAATACAGTATAAAGGACCACTGTTTAAATGCACCCGTCAGAAAACAATGACAACAACTGACAAGGTTTCTTAAATTTTGATAAGTTACAACGAAGTCATACATTCCTACAATTAACGTTACTTAACTTTTCACTTTTTACATAATTCGATTTAAGAAGATTTTTTTTGTCTTTACTGTACATTCCACTTCGTTCCTTGTTGTGACCAGTGGAGTCCTCAGTTTAATGCATTAGAGGTTTGACATTTCCCGTTGTGGCCACGAGAGGCCGTAGATTGACGCGTTTCTAGTTTTGTTCTGTTGGAGGTTGAAGTTGAGGGGTCATGTTGCATAGGATAGTGGCTTACTGTAGCTGACATGATGCAGGCAGAACAGTAGAGACTTGCAGACACCTGCCTGCAGGAACTGAACAGGAGCGACTCACCATTTAAACAAGCCCTCGGAGAGGAAGGGTAGAACCTGTCGTTAGGGTAAGCGATGATTTGAACGCTGTTTTTGTTTGTTTGTGTGCTTATGTTGCTAAATTAGAAGCATGGCAGGCCCTTAGTGTTGAAGTGTTCACTAATATTACTGTTAGCTCGTCAAGTAATATGCTGTCAAAGCGCTTCCTAGATAAATGTGTATAACTTGCCGCCACATTGAGGGGATAAAATAAAATGTGTTAGCTCATTTATTCTGACTAATGTATATGTACGTCAAACTTGACGTACTCAATACTATTTAAGCAGCCAGGTGCTTATTTACACATGAAATGTTGCTAATGCTAAAGCGTTAGCCGTTCGGCTAAGTTATGTCATGGAACCGTGTAACTTATCAGGTTTATCTCCTCGCAAAAGACAAAGATATTAAATACTATCTGAGTGATACTGTTAAATGGCATTAACGCAGTTCATGCAAAACAGTAGTTAACGTATGTTGTTCAGCGACTGATAGCTTTAGCTCTGTTAGACTGATCTCAGCTAAGTTAACGTTAATGTACAGTTTAATTGACTGACAATGAAGGCAGACGAAACTGGAATTACATCATCCTGACCCCCGCACATTTTACTGTTACAATGTTGTGCGTAGTTTATGCACTAACCTATTCTGTGAAGTTACATCTATGTAAGTAAATGTAAGTTAAACCATTCAGTAGCAGGTACCATGGTATTACCGTCTCGCACTAAAGTAATACCACAGTATTGCTTTGTTAAGCCTGTTAATTTGATAAACGGCGAACCTGCAAAAATCGCGTTTTTTGTGTTAATGCAAATGGATATGATGCTATCTCAATTTGACTGATATTGTGTTTATATTATTCTTTTTAATTTCGACCTATGTATCTGAGATGTTTTGGAAATAGGCCCTTATATCATTTTGAATTCTTTATAAATAATAAACAATCATATGTTTTTTCGGGATATGTTCTGACCAACAATTTTGCACAAATATGAGCTTGGCAGGAATCGCTGGTTAAGTTCAGTTTTCCTTAACTTCTCACCTTAAAATGAAAATTCTGTCATTAATTAGTCGCCCTTATATCGTCCCAAACCTGTTTGACTTTCGTTCATCTTCAGTTCACAAATGTGTAAATTAGACCCCATGTTTTGGAATGGGAAAGAGACTTTTTAAACTTGGATAAACGAGAATAATTCTATCATAATTTCCTCATTCTCATGTCTCTTAAAAATGTGTGTGTGTGTGTGTGTGTGTGTGTGTGTGTGTGTGCGTGTGTGTGTGTGTGTGTGTGTGTGTTTATGTACATATCAGGGTTCGACATCCTTTTCATGTGCTTGTCCTTTGGACAATTAAATTTGTCATTCAGTTGTCCGAGTAAAAATGTTGCTTGTCCGGATTTTTTTTAGATAGTTTTTATTAAATGTAAATATAATTTATGAAGCAATATTCTCATCACTGTTCAGTCAGCTTTGATGTATTTAAGTCTGTGTATTGTCATATTTGCACCTTTAAATGTTTTCAATACTCATTTCCGACACTTGACTCGGAGTGGTTTTGACGAAACTGCCAAGGGCGTGCTTACGTCAGCTCTCACCATTTAAAGGCACTCTATGCAAGATCTGTACCTTAATACTGTATAACAGCTTCAAAGTCGTTTCGGTGGTTAACAAAGTCATAGTAGTGCAAATCATCCTGGTAGTGAAGCTTGGGGGGGAGGCCGCCGGAAAAACCAGCCATGCAAGTTTGAGAGTGGCGCCCCCGACACAGCTCGTGAGAATCACCAAATGGTTTACGGCAACGACGTCACACACATCAACAACAACATACTGTATGAAGCTACTTTCGCGCATCACTCTGGGGTACTACCTAGAAACCGGACAAGAGTCCACTTGGTCGGGCTTTCACTCGTTGGCGTGAGCTTAAAAGCAGCACTGGATTGTAACTGTGATGCTGACCTGGCGATCTTGTTGATGGACTTGTAAGTAAATCTCTTATTTGTAAACTTGTTTGCGTTCTATGTTGTATGTTGCTGCGCTGACTTGTGGAATGTCATCTTTTACGGTGCTGTTCATTCATCTGTTGTTGATAATCTGACCACCAGTTCAATAATTCTCACATAAGTCTAGATAGCTTTCGATTACCAGAGCTGTAAGCAGACTTCCTAACAAACAGTCGTTTCTCTTAGTCTTGTTGTTTTTTTCGTTATGTTTTATTGCCGAGCTTGCCACAAGAGCTAACGTTAGTTTGCCAGCTGAACTCAGGTGTTGTGATGTGTATTTATCACGTAACTTTAGTCCTGTGTCTGGTTCGGCCTGCGTAAGTTACTGTTATATAAACTTTATCTGACTAACAGTGCACTTCCCGACTGTAACTTTACTTCAAATTGTGTTGATTATGAATCAGTTAAATCTTGGCGATGTTGATTCTTGCGATTATCATGAGGACATAGTCAATATCTCACATAATTATGAGGACATATATAAGTCTAGAGGTTGCAAATAATTGAACACAATTTGCTATTATGATAAATTGTTATAATCATGTCTAATGAAATCATAACGGCCAATGTTATGAAATAATGCAAGTCAGTTTAAGGTGACAGGATGATTGACAGGGCAGTTTACAGTGACAGGACGTAAAAAATGATGAAGTAGTATGTCCCAAAGCTTGCCTGTTCTTTTTGCTACACACTCAAAAGTATGTAATTTTCTTCAAAAAAAGAGTTCATACTTTTAGAAAGTAGTATATTCTTGAGTAGGATAGTATAGTATGAGTAGGTGCTCTGTGAGGTTGTATGTGGAAACATGTTTAATGTAATATTTATAGAAATGCATGAATGGTGGGCACTCTGGAGGTAAAGTCCTGAGGAATGTTTCTGCTCTGTGGTGTAGTCACAGGGGCACCATTGACAGAAAAGAGCTCTTTGTAAGCTATCGACCACTAGTATAACCCTTGAACCCTCTGGTGTCAGAGTTTAAAAGTCTAAAATCCACCTCTCTGGGCAAAGGGTTCATTTGAACAGATTTGAACAGAAGAATGACCTGCTAGCTTGTGCTGTTAGCAGAGATGTTTAAGGAGGTTAGTTTGGTTGGTAACGCATTACAATAAGATTCCATTAACATTGTATCATTAATGAACAATGAACAAGCATTTAGCATTTAATTTTTTTTATATAATATTAGTAATATTTTTGTTGAAAATAGTAAAAATCTTTTTCAAATTGTTTTTTGATGAATAGAAGTGAACATTCAAAACAACAACATTTGTTCGAAAACGTTTGTAACATTATAGGCTATATGAACATTATTTTTTTTTTAAATATCTAATTTATTATCTAATGTTAAATTAATCAGACCTTATTGTAAAGTCCTACTGCTTGGGTTTATGTATCATTTTTAGGCCTTGTGCCAAATCAGAGTCATGTTTTAATTGGGAATGTTGGCAGTGTATGTGAATTTTTGCGTATAAAGCTTTTATTTTAAATCGCATCTCTTAAAGCCAGTTTATGAAGTGACAGGCCTGTTGCAAATTTCCCATAATTCTCTGTGGCTGCATAAGAATGATAATATATTAAAAGATAAGGCTTTTAATATGCATCAACTACTCTAAAAAGCATTTTGTTTTTATCAGCAAGATGAAATCTCATCCATTTTGTCCTACTGAAATCCCTTTACTAACATTTAGTTACATGCTGTGTTTGCCCAGATCCCTGGATGCCCGCCGGTGCCCTCGCCCTGGCCGCACACGCAGACTCGATGGCCATCAGCTGACCCCTCCCGCCAGGATGACGGTGAGAGAGCGGCTTCGGCAGAACATCTCGGCCGCCTTCTACCGGCACGGCCTGCTATGCGCCTCCTACCCGGTTCCCATCATTCTCTTCACCTCTGCCAGCATCCTGACCTGCTGGTGAGTCTGATGAATCCTTCATGATTTTTGATAAGATCAGGAAGGAATGGTTTTGGGAAGTATTGTGATCGAGATTTGTGGACTAATCAGGGACGCAGTGACCACTAAGCCACAGCTCTGATGGCCTTTGTCAATGTTGAAGTTCTTCTGTGGGTCAGGAAAAAAAGCTTATCGGTGGGTGGGATGTTTTTGGGTGAGATTGGGTCACAAATGAATGAAGCTGTCTTGTGGTCGGTTGTTTTCGCACAGTTTGAATCGAAAGCAAGATCTTGCCAAGAGAACTGTGTGTAGCACAAACACAAAAGTGGAGCACTGAGCAGGAGAAAATGTTTTCTTCCCATGCCTTCTCTTTTTGCTTCTGTCAGCAAAATGTGAATTAAATCTCTGACGCTTTAGGTAAAGGACAAAATCCATGTGAATAAGAGTGAATGTGTGAACATTTCTCTCAGAGAACATTCCAGTGTCTCCAGCTGTCTGGAGGAACAGAAGTAAGCTTTGTGAAAATGGCAACTACTTGTCACTACAGACGCCCAAGTTCTCTCTGAGCTGGAGAAGCGAAGGTATCGGGCAGTTACACAGAATAGCTACGTAAGTAGCTAAGTAAACACAATTAAAGCACTGCTGATTATGGATTATAACAAAAAATTATATTGATTTTTTATTTAATTAATTTAATTCATTATATTCAGTTTGTTTGTAGAGTAATGCACAGTGCGCTTACTGATGGACATCTTTTAAGAGGCAAAACATTCCCGAGGGTTTAAAAGCAGAATGTGAAGATTGTATTTCCTAAAACTGAATAGTTTTAATGAATTTCTTAAATCTAAAGAGGTTTTAAGATGTTTCTGTCTGAGCAGAAATTGTATATTTATGTCTTCAACAGTTGGTGTAATTCTTAAATTACTGTAAAAAAGATAATTTCATAAAATTAATGTTTCACTCAGTTGCTGCATTTACTGGCTGTATATGGAGTTGTTGTAAAATTGTATGTAACTCTTTGTACAGTTCTTATACACTAGTTTTGTAAAGGCTTGTTCACACCTGGGTCTATTACTACAGTTTAAAGTTTTGAATGTAAAGTCGTAATAAAATGGATTTCGACAGCTTGTAGATTATTGAAACAGAAAAAATGTAGTTGACTTGGTTCTATCCATCCATCCATCCATGTTTATGATTTTGGGATGTGGGTGTTGCACTCAAAAATGAATGTGATTGTTCAGGCGTTGGGTTTAACTGGACTAAAGTCAAATGAAATGCAGTGCATTTTCATTTCATGCCGACTTGAATAATCGTTTCTAATTCTGTGAGAATATAGAAATTAACAATAATGACTTCTGCCTTAATCACTTACCATACGATAACTATTGTTTTCCAGCTGATGGATGATGAAAACATAGACAGCCAATCAACTTTAAATAACTTGAGTATTAGATGACATAACCACAGTGTGCTTGTATAATAAACAGAATGTTAATTGTGCATTGATGTGGATGTAAATATAATGAGCCCAGCTGCAGCTCACCTGAAAGAAATATTTAGTTTGATTTGAGAAAACCGTTCTTCAATGAATTGCCATGGAAGAAGGTTTAGGGCTGTTTAGGAAAGGACACTCGGGTATTGTAGTTTGCACAACAGCCTTCTGTTTTCCTGATGTCAATGGTGTCATGTGTTTTAAACCTTATTCCCATCACCCTTTGCTCCTCTCTTTAAAACTCTGCTGTTTTGGGTGGGGGACTTTCAGGGCATTTCAAGACCTATTTGAGGGGAGTGACAGATGTTTCTTTTATGAGAAATAGGGACTACTCAGATAGTCCAACTGGAGGGTTTACCAGTCCCTCAGTGTTAGTACTGCAGACAGTATTGTGCGCTGTCTAGTGAAATCACTTTTTCCTAGAAAGTATAGCGATAGTTATATACTACCATAGCTTGCTTGCCTGAGGATATTGCAAATGACAAATTGCATTGATTTGTGCTCACTCCGGGTGCATTTTTGCTACATTCCTCTCCTGCTCCACCTGTATGTGACTGAGTGAATGCTATAAGACTGTCTGTAAGAAATGCATTATTTTTGCCTTTTTCATTTAAACATGATTTATGGTACAGTCCTTGGTTCAGGGCTCTTTGTCATAAGAGAAAGCCAGCCTTCTGTTTGGAGATGCCTTGTCTGTGGGGAATGCAGCTTGACGTTTGATTCATTATACTGTAATCACTCTTTCTTTTACAGTTACCCTCTGCTGAAGCTGCCTCTGCCAGGAACAGGGCCTGTCGAGTTCACCACTGGAATACGAGATTACTTGGTCCCATCCCATGAGTCTCAGGGCGATCTGTCGGAGCACCCTGATTGGGTAAATTGAAATGCTTGTTTGATATACAACAATATAGACTAGTATTGTTTATTTATATCTATGTAGTGATGCACCGATGTGAAAATTGTGGCCGATGCCGATAACCGATATTAATATTGCTGTTATGGCCGATACCGATATTTGCCGATGTCGATATATGTTGCGATATAAAAACTATTTCACCAGATGACTTGAATAGCTCTATTTGGAAAGAATGAATCATTCTAGAATGACTCGGGTGGTTTTGTCATGGAGTAAATCCACATAGAAACTAATATTAACATCTCTACACACTTCAAATACACAGGTTTGATTATCGGCCTGTTCACATCAGCACTATTTTGGTTTTGGACTCACACCAAAAGCACACGCACCACTAATCTATATAAGTGGCGGGCACATAAAGCCAGCTTAGCAGTCCTTAAATTAGTTCTTTTTTGTAGCTTATTGCACTTAAAGGTTCAAAATGTCCATCTTTGCGAGTATTCAGATGTAAACAAACAGTCAGTTTTGGAATGTAAATGGTTGAGAAAGAAAATTCTGTTTACTGTTTACTGTAAAATCTGACTGTTTACTTGTCTTTTTTTGTAAATTTAGTTCAGAGTTCAAAATAAAACCACCTAGTGCTGTGTAAGCTATTGCAGCAAAATTACCGATAAAAATTATCGAATATCACTATATTTCAAAGTGTCATACCGAAGTTAGAAATTTTAGTATTGTGAAAACACTTACTGTATATACACTACCGTTAAAGTTTGGGTTCATTAAGATTTATTTTTAAAGGAATTAATATTTGTATTCAGCAAGGACACATTAAATTGATCAATTCTTCTTGCAGTATCGGGGTCCTCCGGTGGCTTACATACAGCAGGTGTTGGTCAAGGCAGCGGTCTCACCATGGGACAACAGTCTGGTTCCTGTGGACGTGTTCCGCTCTCCCCTTGGGCGTGTTTTCAGTCTTCTGGAGGAGATCAGAAACCATGTTTACACGGACAGGTCAAAGCTTTCCAGCCTGACTTTTTTTGACATCTTGACTAATTTTGACCACACATTTCTCAACCTCATTCTTTCCTGTCTTCCTCACATCTCTCATCTTAGAAGTTTGGAGGCGCTGTGCTTGCAGGTGACAGACCTGTTGCCAGGGTTGCGGCGCATGCAGGCGGTCCTTCCAGAGCACGGCTGCCTGCTGGTATCTCCTGGCAACTATTGGCAGAATCGGCGTGACCTGTTTGATGCAGATCCAGACCTCCTGAAGACAGTCCACCAACATGAACCCAAAGGCATTCATACTTCAGCCACTCTGAGAGGCAGGAAGCTGCTTAAATACAAATTAATTCTGGCCTGAATTCAAAGTTTATTTAGGGTATGTGCACTCACCACGATTTTACTGTGTGATTTTTAGACTTACTCTTTGGTGTCCCGGGGAAGCAGACGGGTGTAAGCCTGTACGGCAGGAAGAGAGTGGTGACATACACCATCACAATCGCACTAAGCTCCTATGATGCAAGGTCAGCCTTTGTAGTATTTCAAATTATTTTTTTATTTGCTTAGACAAACATTGCATTTTAGATTCTGTTAATGTTTGTGTTGTTTCCTTTTGGTTGTGTGTGTTTCTGAACAGGTTTGTAGCTAGTCTCCGAGCCCGTCTGAAACAGCTTCATCCTTCAGCGAACTCGACTCTGCGTGAAGACCACATGGTGCACGTTCATTTCAAAGAGGAGATTGGCATCGCTGAGCTCATCCCTCTTGTCACCACCTATATCATCCTCTTTGCTTATATCTACTTCTCCACCCGTAAGCATCATCTCTACCTATCTTCTGTCATTGTTTTTTTTATTTGTTTAACTGGAGAAAGAGTTTTATTTGTTTTACTTTATTCTGGAACATACACTACCTGTCAAAAGTTTGATGTCTACATGGTTGAACATAATTTGTTACAATTGTACATGCTGAGTTAGAACCAAGCGGCAACATTCTAATCTGAAAAATGAAGCCTACCTGTAAGTGCGAAAAACTGCAATACATCGAAAATCCGCTAGAGGCCGGTCCCAAAAGGGAGCAAATGTCCCCATGTTAAAATGTCCGTTTTCACTGCATAAATTCATGTTTTTACAGTTTGCTCCCATGCACTTTTATTTTAATCTTCAATATGTTCCGTGTGCCTGACAACTGTGAGGGGGGGGTGATTTTTTATTTTTTTTCTAACTCGTTAGTTTAGATCATATTTAGATATAAAATGTATGACAAATAAGGGCGCTTAACTTTGATTGACAGCTGATAACGGGCTGCGCCGAGTGGAATTTGACGTCTCAGCCATGATCTGACACATCATACCACCTCTGTATCCTTTCTGAACATTTGTAATTTGTATTTCCCAAGATTTCCAGTATGGCACCGCCCATACCCCCCTTAAACAGCCTCAAACCCGTTCTTCAGAAAGTCTATGGGTGATGTAACAGATGCTTTGTCCGTATTTTTTACAGTCTATGGTTAGAACAGAGAGTATCATTGTGTCTCAGTGATTTTAGGACAATTCATGATGTAGAAGATTCCAGAAATGTGTATCTATTGGGCCTCATATTCTCAGTATTTGTGAAAATACTTCAGTACTATATACACTCGTCTCTTTTTTTTTCCCCCCTGAAAACATTTGGCTTTTTTTGCGGCATGTTGAACATTATTGTTATAAATTCTACCGTGATGCTTAGTATGCTTTCTTATCATAGGAAGTAATAGGAAATGACTCTTTACATTCTCTTTACTCTTTACAACAGGTTAAAAAAATCACTTTTTTGTCTTTTTCATCAAACCGCAGTTTTTGCAAGTTCCCGCAATTTCATCGCATAAAATTGCATAAATATCCTGCATATTTCAAAGAGAAACGAGACGCATAATCAAGGATTTTTACCTGCAACAATCACAAAAAAACTTGTTTTTCTGGAAGGACTGACCAATCTAATCAGGTCTAGTCTCATTCATCTGATCAATTTAACTTACAATAGAGAGATCAGGACAGACAGGAACAGGCAGGTTTTGTCACATAATTTACCTTAGTTATAAAATTCACACTAATAAAATTTCTCAGTTTACATACTATAGTA
The DNA here is from genome assembly GCA_038021265.1 of Cyprinella venusta. NCBI lineage: Eukaryota > Metazoa > Chordata > Actinopteri > Cypriniformes > Leuciscidae > Cyprinella > Cyprinella venusta. Next base: position 28,211,260 of record CM075874.1, read on the forward strand.
TTGGAATCTAAATTAAACATTTTAATACCTTTATAACCCTACAGAAGTAATATGACAGAGTGTTAATTGGCCCTATTGCCAGGACTCAGCAGTGAGTTGGCAGCAGAATGCTTTCAGATTAGCATAGCTGTTTGGTTTCTTACTGAGCTTTTGACCAAAAGTTGTTTCAGTCTGGCCTGGCGATTATCCCCAGAACAGCACGTTGAGCGTCACGAATTCATGTTTGCGTACCCACATTCCAGCAGGATTTTACATGGATGTTCAAAAGGTCAATGAGTTCATTCTCATAACATGCTTTTGGTTAAAATAATTCGTACTGCACTCATTTGATCCGTCTTCCTTACTTTACAGGAAAGATCGACATGGTTAAGTCCAAATGGGGCTTGGCGCTGGCTGCTGTTGTGACGGTTCTCAGCTCTCTGCTCATGTCTGTGGGACTCTGCACCTTGTTTGGCCTGACGCCCACGCTAAACGGAGGGTAGGAGTTTAGCCAAAACACACCTTCATTCATAAACCACTAGAATGATTCATATCACTGGGCTGCTATTTACTTAATCACTCAGGAATTACATTTTTACTCTTGATCTTTAAGCAGGTTGATGTATAACCAATTGTCGATAATAACGGCAGTGATTAAGGGGAGTTTCATTGTCAGGAAGTGTTTGAGTGGGCAGGCATAGTTTTTCGCTAGCCAATAAGGTTACATGTATGGATATACAGTCACAGTGGTGTGAGCTCAAGCCTTCCAAACAAATTTGGCTTGGTTCACCTGGTTCACCAGGCTACAGTCCATCCATAGACACTATCTGGGCCACCTTGTTGATCCTAGATACAACATGGCTGCGAAAGGTCAAGTCTTTAGCTAACAGCAATTATTAAATTTATAAGAGTAAATTTATGTTCAAATTTTATCATCTGGTCAATAATGAGCTTGTGTATTTATTCCTGACGTTGCACACATTCAATTTCTTCTACATTGGTGTATTTTTTTCACATCAAACATTGTTTAAATAATTTTCTTACTTTCTGGTTAGTTTTAAAAGATTTTCAAAGGTTTATTCGTTTTATCTTTTGCTATTTTTCAGGGAAATCTTCCCTTACCTTGTGGTGGTAATTGGTTTGGAGAATGTCCTTGTCCTCACCAAATCTGTTGTGTCAACGCCTGTTGACCTTGAGGTCAAGCTGCGAATTGCTCAAGGTCAGAGATGATGTCATCACTGTTACAATATGTACACCGAATTTTTCTGTCCTAGTGGTTTGAATTTAAGTAAAGCCCATTCAGTGTAGTGATTTATCATCTTATGTTTTTTCCCCATTCAATATTTCATAGAAAGTATGGCTTTTAAAATTAGAACAAATTAAATGTAATCTACCCCATCAGAGGTCCATGTGTTTTTAAAAAAATGTTGGTTCTCCCTTAAGGTCTAAGCAATGAGAGCTGGTCTATCATGAAGAATATGGCCACTGAACTGTGCATTATCCTCATTGGATACTTCACATTTGTACCAGCAATTCAGGTGAAGCTCTTCTAAATAACAAGTATATGACTTGTTTTTGGTGGTAGTCGTACATTTGCCGATTGCAAACAACCTTTGCTTCTTTTTCTTATGTATGTAGGAGTTCTGTCTGTTCGCTGTGGTCGGTTTGGTGTCCGATTTCTTCCTCCAGATGTTTTTCTTCACCACTGTGCTGTCTATTGACATTCGCCGCATGGAGGTGAGAACCACCCACACATGGGTGGAAACATTCTGGAAAGTTGCTTTTGCAATTCCTTGAGAAATACATGAATCATTCATTGCTTCATCTGAGTGTCTTGACCTTTTTATTCAATGTTATCTTCTCATGTCTTCACACATATAGTTAGCTGACCTGAACAGGCGTCTCCCGGCCGAAGCGGGGATGCCTCCACCTAAACCGGGCCCTTTACGTCCACGAGAGACGCCTCCCCCGCCCCGCCCCTCTCCCCACACGATCACCCTGCAGGCTCCTGCATTTCGGAACCTGCGCTTGCCCAAGAGGCTCAGGGTGGTTTACTTCTTAGCCCGTACTCGCCTGGCACAACGGATTATCATGGTAAAAATTACTCACTTTAACGGTGCATTGTAACATTCTGCGTAGCTAGATAAATGCGCGCTATTATTAGGCACATACCCAAGTGTTTATGCGGAGTGTGGAAGATAAAGTATTAGCGCACTTACTGCATGACATGGAGGCCCCAGCGCGAACACTTGCATTTAACAGCAGAAACAGCTAAAAATACTCTGACATTTTTGGTCATACAGAAATACAAAATTCTAAATTTACCCTGTAAAAGTCTATTGTGTAAACTCACAATAATTACAAAATGTGCTTTTGTAATAAAGACAAACAGAAAGCATTTTCTTCAGTCTTGCTGAACTGAAATGCGTCACAAAAATTAACCGAAACTCCACGTATGCGACTTGCCTCACAGACATGAGAAATATATCTATAGAAAGTTTAAAACATCTGCTTTTAAACTATTGTTTTAAAACGATTCAAATCAAAAACAATGAAAAGGGCATTTGTCTCAAACTCTACTATACTACGGAGAAATAGAGTCAGCATCATTAACTTCATCTTTGCTGCCAACAAAATTATAAGACTATAAGTGCTGCCGTTTAATTATAAATTCCCCCCAGTATTTTTTTTTTTTTACTAAATGAATATAAACATGCGATTAATCGACTAATGTCTTATAATAGTCGACTAGAAAGATCTTGAGTTCGGTGCAGCCCTAAATGTTACACAAAATTACTGTTTTACTGTATTTTTTATCATTCTTGGTGAGCATAAGAGGCTTCTTTCAAAAACAGAACATTATTTTAAATTTTAATTAAATTTAATGAATAAAGAAAGTTATTTTAGCATTTTTATGTTATCTAAATGTTGTTTATTTCTTTAATAGGTTGGCACTGTTATCTGGATTGGGATCTTGGTCTACACGGACCCTGCTGGTCTGAGGACTTTCCTTGCTGCCCAGGTGTCAGAGCAGAGCACTCTTGGGGAGGCGGGGCTTCCTCCTCACCTGGGCGTGGCTCCAGTATTTCCTGGTGGAGACCCAACCAGCACACTGAGCGTGCTCCCTGCCCCTGAACCCACCCCTCTACCCGAGAACCAATCACAGGGCCACCGAGCAGCCCGCCCAGGAGTTGCCCCCGTCTTCAGTCCCCAGATTACTTGGGGCCCTGAGGATGAGGAGCTATGGAGGCGGCTTTCCTTCCGTCACTGGCCCTCACTCTTTAACTACTACAATATCACTCTTGCAAAGAGGTGTGCTACTTTCTCACCTCATGATAATTAATAGAGTTTAGGCCCTCTTTTATCATCTCAGTTTATCTGTGTGTAGCATACTTATTTTCCTCTCTGATTCCCTCAGGTATATCAGCATTCTTCCAGTCATCCCCGTCACGCTCCATCTCAGCCCACAAGAAGCCATAGACACACGTCACCCCCAGGATACACGCCATGCTCCTCCTCCCAGCATTAAGACCTCCGATCTGCAGACAGACTTCACGCTCTACAAGTCAGTGTCTCACTTCAGCTATTTGACCAAATACCGTAATACCTGCTTTTATTAGTGTAACTCGTTCACAAGTTTAGGAATTTAAAAAATACATTACTGAACAAAACTTTTCAGAATTCTGTATACAGTATCTGTTAAGTGCAACAGCAAAGAGCTTGTTTAGAGCTAGCTTACGTCAAGTTGCGATCACAGGATCACAACCAAAATCCTTAAACCAACCACCTTGACCTGACTGTGTTTGATGACGGATAAAAACTGTCCTGAATGTGTGTGGAAACAATGTGAATGTACTGAAATGTGTCTGTGCATAAATACTATTTCAAATTATGAAAATTAGTTTTCTCCAAAACATGTTGGAAACAAAAATTTTCCCCCTTTTATTAAATACTTTTTGCAACCTCCTTTTGCCAATATAACAGCTCTGAGTCTTCTTCTATAATCCCTGATGAGTTTGGAGAACACCTGACAAGATTTCAGAGACCATTCCTCCATACAGAATCTCTCCAGATTCTTCAGATTCCCAGATCCATGTTGCCGCTGCTTCTCTTCATTACAGCCCACTCATTTTCTATAGGGTTCAGGTCTGGGGACTTGGGATGGCCATCGCAGATGCTTGGTTTTGTGTTCAGTGACCCATTTCTGTTTTGATTTTGATGTTTGTTTTGGATCACTGTCCAAGATCGAAACATGGCCAATTATAAGATTTCTAGCACAGGCTGTCAGGTTTTTTTTTTATCTGTTGGTATTTGATCGAATCCATGATAACATGTATCTGAACAAGATGTCCAGTACCTCTGGCAGAAAGTTAGGCCCACAGCATTAAAGATACAGCAGAGTATTTCATTTTACACGTGGAATACTTTTTTTTATTCTTGTGTGCACCAAACCCATCGTAAGTATTTGCTGCCAAAAAAACTAATCTGACCATAGCCACCTAATCTGAACCCATCCAGTTTTTCCAGATGTACTGGTATCCAGAACACTGGCAAAAAAATGTGCCGTTGGTCTATGGACCAACGAAACAAACAAAAAAGAGCTTTTTGGCTCTTTCAAAGAACTTTAAAAAAACTCCTACGCTTTTTGGGTGTTCACCAGAGGGCTGTATGGATCAGAAAAGATTTGTTTGTTTTTTTCACCTTGTTATACAGGTAAAAGTTGAAAAATGGGAATATTTCAAAAGTTGTGCGTATGAAAACCCCAAATTCAAAATTAGAATATTGTGAAAAGGTTTTCATAGCTGTAAGCCATAATCATCACTTTCCATGTAATGAGCCTACATAATATATTAGCCTTACCTTTTAATTTTTCGGGTTCCAGCTGTATATATATAGATCAGACAGTAGTCATTCATTGTTAATCTGTAAGTTGCTCAATGTTTTTTCTCGGAAAGCATGTACTAACCCTCTCCTTTGTGTTTTTTTCTGTGAACAAACGTCATGGCCAAAATATTCTTCTAAACACACAAACACATTCTTCATATATATACAGGGAAAAAAACTGTTAACTGGTTAACTATGCGCTCTCAATCATATCTCATGCTAGCACACGCTGGAGGTCCAAATATGTATTTGCAGAGATAAACAATAGTCTTTTTCATTCACAAATAAACACACTCTGAGCGTGGTGTTCAAGGTCATTGTTCAAAGGCCTCGCTCTTATCTTTGTGGCTGTTATGGTTTGTTAGATACACATCAGATGGATGTAGGTCAGTTTGCTCTAAAATGTGGCCCTCCCACTAATGCTTCTCTTGGCCCCTGCTGGGGTCCCTTTGTTTTCTGTGCTGCATTTACCCGGTGAAGACTGATCAAGAATGTGAGGATATGCTTAGATGTAGTCCAACTTTCTGCATGTAATGGCTCACCTTTGATTTTCTTTGTGGAGGAGGGTGAACTGGAATTTCAAGAGAGACTTGTATCACAATGACCCATTCATTGATTGAAGAAGTGTGTAATTTCTGGGGGAGTATGGTACCAACAAAAATAAATGACAGGTTTCTCAAACACTCCTCCATCTTCCATTGTTGGGAACAATAGGTCGTTTTGTACTATCATTTTTATTACTGTGTGTTAATATCATATATTATAATGTGTGTTTGTATAGGGTGGCAGCTCTTGGACTTTTCGCCGGTGTGGTGTTAGTTCTCTTACTCTTCTGTTTGTATCGTGTCCTTTGCCCTCGTAACTACGGGCAGAACGGGGTGCCCCATGGTCGCCGTCGCCGTGGAGACCTGCCCTGTGATGAGTATGGTTACTCTCCACCCATCAGTGAAATTTCCCCTCTTCTGCTGAGAGGCCACAGCATGGTGAGAGCCACGTCAACATATCATACAATGACGTTTCTTCTATGAAGAAACTCTGAGATGTATAAAAGTACCTTTGGCACCTCTCCTCAGGACATTGAGTGTCTGGCTAGTGATGGCATGCTGCTGGCCAGCTGTTGCCTGGCGGGACAGATCCGTGTGTGGGACGCACAGACAGGAGACTGTCTTACTGTTATACCCAACAAGGGGTAAGGAAATGCATAAACTTTTCCCTAATATAGATAGCGTAGTCTATTTAAAAATGTCATTTATTCCTGTAATGCAAAGCATCATTACTAGTCTTCAGTGTCACACGATCCTTCTGACATCATACAGTTATGCTGATTTGGTGCTCAGGAAACATTTTTTTAGTATTGTCATTGTAGAAAATAGTACTGTTTAATATTTTTTTAGGGCTGTCAAATGATTAATCGCATCCAAAATAAAAGTTTGTGTTTACATAATATATGTGGGTGCACTGTGTATAATTATTTTATATATATAAATACACACACATATGCTTGTATATATTTAAAAAATATTTTCATGTATACACTGTATATAGATTTCTATATAATTTATGTTATATATAAATATAAATATTTTATATATAAATCATATTTTTTTCTTAAATATACATGCATGTGTGTGTATTTATATATATATATATATATATATATATATATATATATATATACACAAAATAATTATACACAGTGCACCCACATATATTATGTAAACACAAACTTTTATTTTGGATGCAATTAATCGCGATTAATCATTTGACAGCCCTAATTTTTTTGGTAACAGCGATAGATTATTTCTTAATTCTTTTGATAAATGGAAAGAAGAGCGTTATTTAAGAAATAAAATTCTTTTAAAAATATTGTACATGTTTTTACTGTCACTTTTGATCAGTTTTAAACGCATGCATAATGAATGCGTTTTCTTTATGAATCAATTTCTTCAAAATAATCTCACTGACAGACCTTTTGTATTATGATATGTATTGTTTATAATATTGCATGTAAAACAAAATGTATATGTTATGTGTGTGTGTCTACTGTAAGTCTGCGCAGGAGCAGCAGCAGCAGTGGTTGTTGGGAGCATCGTGACGGCTGGGATCACATGAGTGCTTGTGAGGCCGAGGGCTTCCTGGGAGCAGACTTTCGGGAACCGGGAGGAGCAATGGGAGGGCCAGATGTAGATATTTTTCCAATAAGGAGGAGGACCACTCCTGCACACCCTGCTCTGTTTGGGGACCAGCCAGACCTCACCCCTCTCATCGACACTAACTTTGGGACTCTGCCCCCATCTCATGCTGGGGTCACCAACTCTGGCTTTGACTTTGGGGGACTGGTGGAGAAAGCGTACCAGGAGCATGAGCCCTCGCCAACACCAGCCTTCCCCCCTTCTCCTCCAGCTTCACAGCAAAGGCGACGTAGCCTCGGGGACCAGCCTGTATTACCACCAGAGCTCCCCTCGCAGAGCAGTGGCGACTGGGACAGCTCAGTATGGGCCATGGAGCTAAGGGGCAACCTCATTGCCACGGGCCGCAGCAGCGGCAAACTGGAGGTGGGAGAAAGGGCTTTTATATCGGAGAACATCTTGAACCATCAATGTCATTGACCTGTCCTCCTCATTTCCTGTTTTCTTTTTTTCCTGTCAGCTGTGGGATGCGGTAGAAGGATCATTACGATGCTGTAATGAAGATGGATTATCTGGAATCACTGCCTTGGCTTTTCTTAACAACAGGTGCGTTCACAACAACCTGAAGCTCAGAGACAACCATTCGACTCATGTTTTCCTGCTAACGGGGATATTTTCAATTGCAGAATTGTGGCGGCCCGTTTAAATGGCTCACTGGATTTCTTCACTGTGGAGATCAACAAGCCTATCGGGTTGCTTCAATATCGTGGTAAGTTGTCAAAATATGGAAAAAAGCTTATAAAAACACTGTCTTGTAAAACATGGAAACATGAGAGAATTTAGTGTACTTTCTTGGCTTGGAATCGTCATGCCAATAAAGTGTCGGGGGTGTACTATTTTTCTCTTTGTACTATTTTTTTTACAGGTAAACTTGTGTTTGTTTCTCTTTGTGATTTGTATAAAATTACTTTTTTAAAGCTTCAAACCCTAAAAATAGGAAGATAAACTTAGTTACTCAAAGGGGAAAGGGAATGTCTAACGTGAAGAGGCAATTTACCTGTTTTTGTGTATCAGGACCCCCAGGCCGAGGCAGTCTGCCCCCCTCTCCCTGTTACAGCAGTGAGGATGTGATCAGCTGTCAGCTGACCCGCTCAGTGCAGTGTGCCCACCAAAAACCCATCACTGTGCTCAAAGCAGCCGCCGGCAGGGTCGTCACCGGCAGCCAGGACCATACAGTCAGAGTAAGGGACTCATAACACACACATTACATAAGGAACGGTTTGTGGAATGGTTTTAAAAACACGTTAGATATAGCAGAGAAAACAATGCTCTGGTTACTGAAAACTTTCTTAGAAACAGCTTATATGTAAGAATGATTTGTGCAGTCTTCAGCAGAGCTTCCTGTGGGCACAGATTTTGTGCAGGCCTACAGTTAACTTGTGCTTTAGTTTGGTGTTTATTTACTATTTTTCTATTATAGGTGTATCGTTTGGAGGATTCTTGTTGCCTCTTCACCCTGCAGGGCCACTCAGGTGGTATAACTGCCATCTACATAGACCAGGTCAGAATCACATCACTAGTTCACACACATAGACAAATACTGCCATTCATTCATATCTCTCATTTCAAATACTGTGAATTAACTGAACAGACAGATTCTTGCAAATAAAATGCACAGAAACTTAAATTGCACTATAAATTAAACGTGCAAATCGCATGTTGCATACCGAGATAGTTTTGTTCATCTGAAATAGAGCCTGACCGATATATCGGCGGGCCGATATTAGGTATCGGCATTTATAGCGACCGATAAATTAATATTTATTTTAAATATTTGTGATTCCTATGAGGGTGGCGCTGCCAATAAAGCACATAAAAGCTGTCACAAAGAACTGGCAAAAGTTATGACTGTGAATACATTAAATTTAGCAAGAAGACATTTTAATTGTGTATTAATAAACAAGTGCTTTCAGTCAAGTTGACAACGCTGACTCGTGATCTTCTGTGAACACACCAGAAAGAAATGCACATTTCATACAGATCACAGCAGAGAGCAGTCTGTCTTTCGTTTTGAATTGTTCTGTTTAAAAGTAGACATTTCAATATAGATATATTTCTCAGGTCTATTCGCTGAATTTAGGTTCATTAGGTTCATACACAAGTGTCTGATCACCACATTTGAGTGATCATTGCAAAACATTTATATATTTTTTCTGATTATACTGTGCATTCTATATACAACAGTTTCGAACTTTTTACTGGTACTGTACTATAATACACATACACATACATAATATGGCTACTGTATTATAATATACACATAAATAATATCGGCCGATATATATCGGTATCTGTCTTTTTTTATCGGTATTGGCCCCCAAAAATCCATATCGGTCGGGCTCTAATCTAAAATTTGCTGTGTTATAGACCATGGTTCTAGCCAGTGGGGGCCAAGACGGGGCCATCTGCGTGTGGGACGTCCTAACAGGCAGCCGAGTGAGCCACGTGTACGGTCACCGTGGTGATGTTACCTCATTGGTTTGCACAACTTCCTGTATCATTAGCAGTGGGTTGGATGACCTCATTTGCATTTGGGACCGTAGCACAGGCATAAAGCTGTACTCCATACAACAGGTGTGTGAGTTTGAGAGTGAGGACTGCTTGATTTGGTCAACAAAATCAGCATATTATGATTATTACAAAGATAAAAATAGCAACATCTGTAATGCATTTCTCTCTTCTCTCTCTGTTTCAGGAGGTGGGGTGTGGGGCCAGTCTGGGGGTGATCTCTGAAAGCCTGCTGGTGACAGGAGGACAAGGTTGCGTGTCATTTTGGGACCTCAACTACGGAGACCTGCTGCAGACGGTGTACTTGGGACAGAGTAGCGAAGGTCAGAGCGTCAGGCAGCTTCTGGTTCTGGACAATGCCGCCATAGTCTGTGACTTTGGTAATGAGCTCAGTCTAGTCTACGTGCCCTCTGTTCTGGAGAAGCTGGACTGAACATACACGCACGCAAACACCAGCCCACAGATTTAGAAAAATGTCAGATTGGCCGGCACAATAGCACTCGCCCTTTATCGACCTGTCACCGCAGGTTCATTGCAGACATGAATGGCGTTTCTTGTGTCCTCTTGTGTACCGCCCTACACTTAGTAGGGAGGGAGTGGACACTTTTTAACCACATCTGAACAGGATATCATTTAAAACCTGATCCTACGGTGTTCAGCAGGCCTCTGGTGCTCCATCAGAGCATTTTCACAGAAGATTCTGTGTATGAATTCAGACAGAATTACAAGAGGGTAGTGCGAAAGCTGCTTACAGCGAAAGGAGGCTCTCTTGGCCTGCCTTAAGGTGTGTGTGTGGTAACAAGCTAATGGTGAAAATGCCCGTCTGCCCAGCCCTAGAACTCTCAGCTGTGTGCCAGTTAGAGGTAGGAGAGTTCACAATAATATGTTTGCAGGGCGAGAGGAGGAGCGAAAGCTGGTTGTCGGGGTAGAAGTCTTAGATCTTTCCTGCTGAATGGAGTGTGTCTTTGTGTACAACGATGTTTGAGTGTTTGAATCTTATGAAAGATGTTAAGAAACCTTCAGGTTGTATTTCACCCCATAATCAAAAGAAAGAGCAAAACTTGAAGATCTTAGTCCCTGCATAGACGTTGCATAACCTTGCACGAAGACAAAAATAACTATTTTGGTTTTATTTTAGGACCATTTTGTAATTTAAAAAACCTGCCTAAAATATTGTCCCCCATTGTAATTTGTAAAGAAAATGTACTTTATTTTCAGTACAGCTGTAAGTATATTTACATTATGATAGTATTTGTTATACTGAATTTAATTTATGCAAAGTTTTACAAAAATTGTGTCCGTTTTTTCCCCCTTCACGTTAAATTAAGGAGGATTTAGGAGGGGGAGTGTGCTTATTTTTCTCAATGTCACTGCAAATAATGTTTATAAATAGACTTTCTTTTTGCAACGTATAATTTATTTTCTTTTGATTTTGGGGTGAAACATTGAACCGGATGCTATGTTTCTGTGAGTGGTTGTGTTTTCAAGATGAATGCTGTATACGTCTGGAATTAATCTCTGGGTTTGGGATCTCTTTTTAATATTGAAATCAATTATTTATTAGTGAAATTTCTAACAATTTGTATAAAACTTGGCTTCGAGATGAGTTAAAGTGGAGACGTGGTCATAAATTTTAATATACGAGAAAAGCTTCGACTAACTTATACTATAATAATATGATTACAGTATATTGATTATTACTGACAGACGTTTTGGTTTTGGTGTAGTCTGTGTTCCCTTCCTAGGGCAGCAAGCCAGAGAAAAGAGATGTTCTCATTCCAGCCCTGCCTTATTAAACATGAGAGAAATGCACATATCTGTTTCCTGGACTTAAATCCTGAAGGAATATTTAAAACGGTTCATTACCTGTACTCCAGGTGTGTTTTAACTAAGATGTCAGTAGTACGAATCACCCAAAGTCACACATTTAATGTTTGGTTCCCTTCTGTGCTGGCAAAGTGATGGATAGGGCTGCTTTTTAACACTAGATGTGTATATTTTTTTATTTTTCCTGTATTGAAAAGTGTTTGTGTTTTTAGAGCAGTTTACAGGTTTCACTGAGATTATGTTGACCAGTAGTTGTTACTGTACGTTGTGTGTGACGACACATTAGTGTATCCAGTCCTGCCCTGCAGATCCCACACAAAATGTGTGCATTGGTTTGGCCTATTTTTTAATACAGACATATCAATATATTTTTGATGTGCTAGTAGTACCTGGGACAGGACAATTGCATACATTTGGTGTCCTGGGAATTGAAATTGTATTATTAAAATGCACTGAGAGACTTCTTTAGTTTTATTAGACGGTAGCAGAGATTCATTTTCTATGCGTAATTTAAGTTTTTCTGCATGTGCATTCCGCTGACTTTTTTGTTGTTACATTCTCCATTTTTGGCTTATGATTTGGTAAGAAATTATACCAAAGGTGTCCCCATTTTCCATGCAAATGAGCGTTAAGTGGTTTTTACTGCACTTTTAAAGCATCATGATTCAAATTGAAGTTTTAAAGATGAATAAATAATATTTATAAACTTTCCCCCAAGATTTTCTTCAATTAAATCAAGGCAAAAGCATTGATTATTCTTTTGACAACTACAGTCCCTTAAACCAATGAAACCAGATTTCTGGTCGCTCGGGGCAACCAGGAAAATGATTTCCATCTGATTATGTGGGGAATTTCCATGCAAGTCAACAGAAATGCATGTGAGTCAATTATTAGCCATGTTTTACACATGTACATATTAATAAATTTGATGAGAACTGTTTTTAACTACACTCTTCAAACCATGAAGTAGCATTGGTCAAATAGATTGTGCTTTTTCCTGTTTGTTTTGTTGACGGTTTTTTCTTTAATGTTTGTGCATTTTTCAATGGATTTGTGGCATTGATATGACTGAACTTTCATAAGACACTCTAGTCTTACAGATTGTGCAGCTGTTGTGTGTGATGCATGGATGCTCAAATCTTGTTAAAACACGAGAGACATAGCAAAAAGCAATCATTTTTACCATGAGGAAATGTGTGGCCAGTTATCACTAAAGAACAATTGTATGGCTAGCAGCTCTTATCTATTCATAAGAGTGGTTAGAACTTATCTTTTTTACCTTCTTGTTTTTAGGTATCAGATAATGAGATTAAGCATTAACCAGATGAGAACAGAGTGATGAGAGAAGACAATGACCATACTGAAAAGCAGGGTGGCTGCTACATACAATGGCAGCCATTTTAGTTGTCTATATTGTGAAGAGTGAAATAGCACCAAGCTCCATTGTGTTCATTTTAACGCCCTTTCTCCCTTTTTAGAGGAGCACATTCCTAGACATGATTCGATATGTGCGGTATTCAAGTGAAGTACTGATCTTGGACTTGCTGTATCTTACTGCTGCTGAAGTAGAAATGGGGTGGAGAATGTTTAAAATGATGTGAAATGCCTGAATGTTGCACTGTTTCTTTAGATGGGGAGGGGGCAGAGAGAGACTGTGTGTAAATATTGCTCTGTCTTTTTTTGGGCCTGCTCTGCCCTCTTCTGTCTTTCCTGAATACACTACTACACAGTGTAACCAGACAGTAGAGGATGTAACTAATGCTCTGTTCTATTTTTAACACAGGAAAAAAAACTTTGTACTAATTTGCAAATAAAAAGGCTTTCATACATTGTACTTTTCCTTTCTCTTGGTTATCATTTGTTTAACTTATGGTATTAAATGATTATTATTATTAATATGGGTAAAATGCAACAATCTCTTATTAACAGCATTTGCTTGCTGTAATTACCACATAGAATTATAGTTATTTAATTTATTGTAATGCACTTGGTTTAAGCAACAATTTAGCTCTCATAGGTGTAAGATGATTTGGGTTAGTGGTTTGGTTTTTACAATTTGAAAACTTCTACTGAACCTGGAAGTGAACACCATCGTAGTAGGGGTGCAACTATACACTTTCGGTACGAGACTTTCGGTTCGGTTTTCGGTACGCAGTTTTAATGCGTATTTTTGAGTTCCTTCGATCGAAAAGCAATGCATTTTCCCCATTGACTTTTGGAAAATCGCAAAAAATAAGATCTGTGTTCAACAAAGAGTTGTCTTACACATTTTGTTTATCAAGATAATCTTTACAAATCAATCCAAAATTTATAAATTTTGAAGCCTAAAGTTAAAAAAAACACAAGCAGACACAAAGTTTTAAAAAATTACAAGCAGGTTATAACTCTGTGTTCTATGTCAGATCTATGTCGTGAAAATATTTAGAGGCTCTGTTAATCATAGACCTTATTTCAGGCGATTTAGCAAAAACCCTTTAGGGCGAGGGAACCGGAAGTGCTAATGCTAACTCACTCCCGCGTTTTGGCCTACAGAGTGTCGTCGTAACTTCGGCACTCTATTTAAGAGAAGCTGGCGTGACCACAACATTACCCATTACCAACATCTAATTTGCAATTATGATGTGAGCTGAACGCAACTGAAGTTAAACTACTCGTTTTTGTATGGCTGACGGACCGGTTTTTAAGACCAACACAGAGCGAGCCGATCAGAAGGATAGCGAAATCCAGTATGAACAAATTTGAATTCACCACTGAAGTAATAACATCGCTGCGAGATCTACTGAGGAACATTCACATTTCTCCCAAACACCGCTGACGTGGAAACCAGGTAAAAACATTGTCCTTTAAATGAACTGTCCAGTGTCCACCCTATGGTGTCCAGATCAGCTACATTCCTCATGTGTTTACTTTAACGTTAGTAACAAATGAATTGCAGCGGACAGAGAAAATATGTGAATCTAATAGTGATGGTGAGATGAAGCTTCATAAAGCATTGAAGCATTCCAGTCGAAGCTTCATGGTGCTTCATTTGCTCTATTGTGCCATCAAGTGGACAATAAATGTAAAACGTGCAGTGTGATTACAATGACACTATGGCCTTGGTGTCTGAAGCATTGAATAAATTAATCAATGATGTTTGTGATGCTTATACATAAAGTATAAACTTTTATATGGTGTCTGTCTTTATGATACAATGACAGGGTCAAAATGAAAAGTGGAAACAAGGGACGGCGATAGGGATAGATTCCAAAGTGGAATCTATGCACGGCGGTATTTCCGGTGAAGGTGTAAGGATGTTCGATAACTTCCGCCGATCATAGAGTTCAATGCAACACCGAGAATTTATATTGAATTTTATGCTCCATGGTTATACTAATGAAACGTTAGTCACAAAAACAGATAAAACAGACACCCCTCGTTGTGTTTATGCTTCTTTTTAAAATTATATTAAATAAACGTAACTATATATATAAAATTACATCTAAACGTATGTATTTCATTTCAAAGTCGGGAGGACAGTAAATATTGAAGACTCTGCCATAATCCCGTTTTCCTCGGTTTTCCTCCGATTTAATCTCCACAAACGGAAATGGACGAGCATCCTTGCGTCAAATGCGGAACTTATGCGTGCATATAGCCCATACTTATATTTCAAATAGATTGCCAAACTGCGAACCACTTCCCGAAGCAGTCACGTGGTACAGCCACGTCCCGGATCACTCGACACACGCTTCGAAGCCTCGATATGGGAGGACACATCACTAGAATGTAATGCTTGTAAATGCCTTGCTAAAGGATGTCTTGGTAAATTAATTTAAATAATTAAGAATTAAATTAATAATTTTTTAATAGCCTGCAATGGAGAAAGATGCTCTTTTGCAGCCAGATGTAGTTACGGTATCTACCACCAGAGGCAAATGAGACCATTTATCAAGCGACGAGACTACTTTTTGTGCGAAAAAAAACCCTTTATTCGACTATTCCATTACTTCCTTATGGGCGCATGCGCGAGAACTGAGAGGAGGACATTCTTCTTCGGCTACTTTTTGTTACCGGCTGCTTAGGAGTATACTGCCACCTACCGTATAAGATGATGTGCTAATATAGCTGGAAGCGCAAAACTTTCTGTTTACAAGCAGAGGAAGACGTGTGCTGTACACTTTTCAATTAGCGTATTTTCCGCACTACAAGGTGCCTTTGAAAGCCTTTAATCTTCTCGAAAAACGATATATATGGATCATCATCTCATACGGTAGGTGGCGCTAATACTCCTAAGCAGTGAGCAGCCGCCGGTAACAAAAAGTAGCCGAAGAAGAACGTTCTCGTCTCAGTTCTCGCGCATGCGCCCATAAGGAAGTAATGGAATAGTCGAATAAAGTCGTTATTTATGTTTTTTTTTTCGCACAAAAAGTAGTCTCGTCGCTTGATAAACTTATAATTGAGCTGCTGTAGGCACATGGAATATTTAAACCTTTTCTTTAATGACTTTATGGGCCATCAAGAGCTAGTCCCTTAGGCAGTCTATGGAGGACTGATCCAGCTCTCAGGTCAAATCATAAATATCTTTTTTTTGTGTTCTGAAGATGAACGAAGGTCTTACGGGGTTGGAACAGCATCGGGGTGAGTAATTAATGATTTAATTTTCATTTTCGGGAGAACTAACCAAGCGGCAACCTCCCCGGCTCTCTCTTGAAGCCAACACGGAAGTGAATTAAACTGCAATTCATCGAGGGGCCGCATGAGGCAGGCTGCAGAAGCGAGTCAAAACTGTATCTCCCCCATGTTAAAATGCCCAACTTTACAGCAGAAAAAAACATGTTTACAGCCTGGAGCAAAAAGTGGCTTTGGTCTATAGAGCTCGTTTTTCCCTTCATAACAATTGTGAGGGGGGTGAATTTTTTTAAAACTAATCTGTTTTAATTATATTTAAGCCTTAAAGTTCTGCATAATTAAGGGCGTGGCCACTTGAGTGACAGGCGCCGCTGCTTTCACTGCTAGTTTGTCTGCTGTCTGTTAGCGTCACCCTCAGCTGTGTTTGTGTTTTTTTCGGGATTATATCATACAATTTAATACATGTATTATACCTTCGCCCGTGCACGCCGTTGGATTCCGTCGTGTTGAGTATGGAGAGAACAACCAGCGCTGTGTTTCCAGCTGTTTCACTCGACTGTACTAATGGATGTCTGACGATTTCAGTGCTTTATCTCCGCCCATGCAATAGATGCACACCCTTAAATGAGCGCGGATTTTAGTTCATTTACTGTTTTTACCATCTGAGAAACTGAGAGGCGGCAAAAGTCAGATTGTAAAATGGACTGAATTAAAGCTCTTTATGAACTTGACGTGAGATGGCGACTGACATACAGTATGTGCTTGCCTTGAATCACTGTCACATGCACAAGCTTAGAGCAATGTAAGTAACTAATACATTTTTAACTAGCAGAATATAATAATGCTTCACGATGCACGACTAGTTGACTGCTTGTATGTTGTGAGAAATGTTTGTGATCACTGATCTGTGTTATTACTTACATGCTCTTAACTAATTGCCACTTGTAGGATTAATAAAGTTGATAAAGAAGTAAAGTAAATAGTCTCACTTTTAGTTACGTCTTAACTATTATATTATTTCGAAGGGCAAAAACATGAACTTTAACCATTGGCTTTACTTTTTCAATTCAGCGCGAGGGCAGTAGCATAAAGCATTAGTACCTCAGCTCCACCCGCGTCCCGCCTCTTTGCCCATTTTAATTTATCCGGTAGTGACGAGAGGTGACGCACTGCCAAGATGGCGACGGCTGGCCCCGCCCACTTTAAGCCTCAAAACCGCTCTTCAGAAACATATGGGTGACGTCACGGATACTACGTCCATATTTTTTACAGTCTATGGAACTAACCCTTTAATCCTTTTTCACTTTTTTAAAAAGCAATAATAATCAAAAGACACAAAAAGGTACTGACATTTGTTAAGATTTATTTACACAGTTCAAATAATCACAAGTTAGAATCAACTCATAAAAATGCTATGATTTCTGAGGCGATTCAGAAATGTAAGTGTTTTAATTATAACAAGTACATCAAGTCATATCAAGTAGTACTATCATCACCATCTTCGATTTGTCCCTACATTTAAGTTGCAGATCACTGTAGCTCAAAGACAGGTGCAGAAACTAATAATATACAACCCACAGCGCAAGCAGCATGTGTACAAAGGGCGAGCAGATAGTCGCTCAATGAGACTGTTAATATGTTTTTTGATAATGACAATCATAGCTTGGATGTCAGTTTCTATCACACGGTTTCCATTCTCAGTGTAGAGGCTTTTGCCCACTGCAGAAGAACCAAAACTCAGGCACCTTACAGGCAATCACAAACACCATGGCTTTAGGAGTGCATGCTAATGGATTTATGGAATGTAACCTGAAACAGCAGGATCAGTGCTGGAAAACTGCCAAGACTTAGGACACAAGCAAACAGACAGTGATAAGGTTCAAGAGGCATGAACAAGTACAAGGTGTTACATAGGGTCAGAAACAGTTCATAAGTGGACTGACTGTGGTGGAAAAGATAAAAGGGAGTTCTGTTGTTTGCTTCAGCTTTTGTTGAGTGTCCAGAGAGGATCCAAACTACTGAGTGGATCGTCGCCCTCTGGAGGTCCCTGCAGGCCTTTGCCTTCCTGTGGGTGAAGGAAACTTTGTTTGTTAATCCTCTGTTTTCCTCGATGGGCACTGTCCAGAGTGAAGGCTTCAGGTGTGAGAGAAGCCAGCAGGTCTAAAGATGAGGTGGGGGGTGGTGAGGGAGCATGAGGCACAGCTTCAGTGGAAGGGTGATGATTTGAGACCGGGGAGACAGGAGTGGACCCAGTGAACCCATTCCCGTGGCCGCTAGGAGGTGATGGTGACTGCGTCTTGCCTGGAGAAGAAGTGCAAGAAAGGGGGGGACTGATGGAATCAGGTATCGCTTCATAATAAAGAGGGTCCTGAGAAGGCTGAAGTGGCATATCTGTAGGATCTGGTTCCCCTATGCTTGCCGCTTCAGAGGCAAAGGGAATCTGGTCTTGGCTGGGCTCTTGTTCATGGTCAATACTGGGAGGTCGAATGCTTAGTTTGGCTACAGTGGCCTGTATGGAGCTAATAGGCATGTCTCCTCCCAGGACAATGTCTTGAGATTCCTGTCGTGGGTATGACTAGAAAGACACACATCATTAGATAAACAGTCACACAGATGTTCGTTTTTTTTTTTTAAACAGATAAGCAAGTAAATAAGAGGTTACCTTCAATGCAATGTTGTTTGGGGTCCTAGTGCAAGGGGACATTACAATGCCATGGCGTTGCAGAACCTGCTCTGTATGTTTAAGGACAGCCTCATAGCAAAATTTGAGGTGAAGCTGTGGAAATTAACAAAAGTACTATTATAGTCAATCGATTGAACGATGAATTGCAAAATGTCAAATCACGCGGAAAGTGAGCAATTACCTTTTCTTGAAGCATGTTCTTCCTCTGCTGCCTCATTTTCCTCACCAGTTGGATCAAGTCAGGTATACCATTGCCAGCTTCAATTTCTTGCAGTGCTGCATAAAGCAGACAGAAGGCGCCAGTACGGCCAACACCAGAGCTACAAGACATAAAATTCTTATACTTCCCTACTTATGCTTAGCTTTGTCTAGTTGTTCAATGTCATTAATAAAGGTGTGTTGAAATATAGTACCTGCAATGCACAACAACTGGAGTGTGTAGCGGGCGCTGAAGCAGGTAATGTCCATGGACTTCTTGAATGAAACCGATGAGGTTGCTTTTACTCTCTGGAAGGCCCCTTTCCAGAAAAAAAACCCAAAAAACATGAGTGACAAGTGTTTCAAGAGGCAGCAATGTTAATAGATTGACTTTGAATATGTATGGAGAATGAGTCCTCACAGTTCAGGCCATGAAGTAAACTGGAGGTGTGCAACAGTGCGTTTCAGACTTTGGTCCCGATACTGTAGTCCTATCATGCGCTCTATATGAGTTGGAGTGCTCTTCTGGGTGGTCATGGTAAGGGTGATTGGACCCTGAGCAAGTTGTTGGCCTCTCTCTGATGGAAAGTAACGCAACACCTTTTGCTGGGAATAAAACAGATTGCAAAACTTTAAAAATAACAGGAACTAATATTCTAGAAATCATCAGGAGGACCCTTGCTATTTACCTTCTCCAGTTCTTGCTCCGACACTAGCATGACAATGACAGAAACCTTCTGCTCATAAACCATGAGCCAGAAGTCCGCTGCTGTGCCAGTGAGGGGAGCCTGAGTTGCAATGAGCCGGGGGCAATATGCAGATAGGTCTTCAATGAAACTGGCATTGACGTAATCGTCTTTACCAGAGCTCAAGACAACACGATTACAGTCATAAGGCATCACATCTTGATGGCGGTTCTTCATGGTATAGCAACGAGCAATGGCAATAGAGAGCTGGCGAGTGTCCTTCTCCTGTTGCTCCTGCAGTTCTTTCCATTGAATATCAAGTTCTGACAGACCTCTCTTCCCTGTTGGGCGCTCTAAGGATTGAACTCTTGATCGAAACCGTTCTAGCTGTGCACTGAGTTTTGAGACCCTCTCTGGAGCTTGGTAAGGGTCTCCCTGAATGAGTCTCACACCCTCTGCTTTCTTTCTGTAATGTTCCTCCTGAGGGTCAGCTTTGGTGGGTAGTAAGACATTGGCGGTGTCCTTGGTGCCTCCATGCTGGCTCTCAGGGCTCGAGGAAAGCAAGTCATCAGTTCTAGAGTTCTGTCGCTGAAACAAAGTGGAGTCAGGTGGAGCTATGGGACCAGAGGGAGTTGGAGCCTGAACTGAGGACTGCGGCAATGCTGCTCCTCCAACTGGGGTAAGAGCAGGAGATGGTCGCTGGGTGACCATTCCATGAGATGGAGGACCAGGAGAGGGAGAAGGTGATGGGGCAGGAGAAGGTAGCACATGAGGCTGTGGTGCCCCTGGTGCTCCTGAGGATGAAGGTATCATGCTTTGAGGCCCTGGGGGAGCAGCAGCTACAGGATGCTGCATTGGTCCAGAAGGAACGTTTACACCTTGTGGAACAGAATAAGATATTGGGCCTCCTGGAGGTAGCTGTTGTGGGGCTAAAGGCTGTGAAGTAGGTGGCTGGGATTGAGGTTGCAGAGAGGCCACGGTCTGGTTGGGAACCATAGGGATACCTCCTGGAAAACTCAAAGGCGCAGAACTAGAAGGAATGGTTGGCTGAGGTTTGTAGATATTGTGAGGGAGTGCTGGAGGACAGGACTGGGGAAGGATTTGAGGATGAGGGTGGTTTTGATGTTGTAAAGGAGTGCTGGGGTGCATTTGTACATGTGATGAGTGTGGGCTATGGGGTACCTGAGGTTGAACAGGAACAGTAGCCCTCAAAGGGACTGCTGGGTATGCTGGCTGTTGGTTGGATTGATGAGTAGGGATTATCTGGGACTGGGGGCAGTGAGATAACGGTTGGGAGACTGCAGGCATTTGTGGGTGAGATGGAGGAGACATGTGAGTGGATGGCGCAAGCATTTGTGGTTGCTGGGAAGGAGGTATCTGCATATGGGGTGCAGGGCCTAAATGATGAGAGGATGGGTGTATCTGAGGGTGAGGAGCATGGGGCAACTGATTGATGATGGGAGGTGTCTGGGAAGCAGGGGGAATCTGTTGATTGACATGTGCCATGTGTGGCATTGGCATAGAGGGTATTGGTTGGGAGGACGGAGGCATTTGCTGATTAACATGAGCTAAGTGTGGCATTGACATAGGAGGCATTGGTTGGGGGGATTGCATCTGTGGAGGTATGCCTGGATGTGACATTTGGCCCTGGGTGACAGTGTTACCTTGAGGAGGTTGGGAATTCGGAACAAACGGGACAGGAGAGTAACCCTGTTGGGGCTGCACATGGGTAGCTGGAGCTCCAAACTGTCCTTGAATTTGAGGTTGCTGAAAGTTTGGTGGTCCTGGCTGTCTTATTTGGGCTATGTACTGTGGGAATTGAGGCTGAGTGTGCTGTGGCCTAGTCGAAGGTCTTGGAATTTGTTGAGTTGGTACAGATGGGTAAAATGGCTGTGGTTGATTTTGACCACCTTGTTGAGCAAATACCTGCTGGGGCCGAGTTTGAGGCTGTGGATGACAGGCTGGCATTGCTTGTGGAGTATGACCCATGGGAACACCAGGTTGTTGCATGTACTGGACATGGGGTGCCATCTGAGGTGGAGCTGCATACACTGATGACACCGGTTGGTGATGGCCAGGAGGAGGCATAACTGACTGGGCAGATGCGGGATTGTAACTAGGAATAGGTGTCTGCACACTATCCACTGTAGTGGTGGAAGGTCGGACTGGAGTAATTTGTGGGCTAGGTTGGTTCTGAGAAGATGGAGGGCAGTACCCAGACACAGATGATGGTGGAAGGACTGGAGGGTTGGGCATTTGTGGGAACTGTTGCTGTGAGAAACTCTGAGGTGGTGGAAAATGGGAGATTTGAGCAAGAACTTCAGGAGGCGGTAAATTTGGTGGAAATCGAGGTTGTGCAAAGAGTAATGCTGAGCTAGCTCCAGGCCAGCGCAGAATAGAGCTAGCAGCAGCCCCGGGAAGTGTTGCAGGATGACTAGATGGTGGAATCGTGAGTTCAGGAGGAAGGCTGCGTAACTCTTCTGGGAGATCTCCACCAAGAGCTAGGATAGCAGCACTCAGCTCTGCCAGTTCAGGGTCTTCGGAGTTGGCAGGATCTACATTTTGGCCTTTCTTCTGGGAAGGCTTGGGGGCAGTGGGTCTTTGGGGAGCCTTTTTCTTTAGCTCTCTGTCACACATTAAGCAGAATCAAATTAATCTGAAGGTAATACATCAAACTTCCTATTAAAAATGTTTGATAAAGTTTTTTTTCTGTGCAAATTATAAACGTTAATACATTCGGTGATCAAACTCCTGGTTACCTTTCCATAATGGTTTGTCTCTCCTCCTTTCGGGCCTTGCAGACGGTCTTGGCTCTCTCTAATAAGCGAGAAGACTTTGTTTCCAGATCCTCATAGAATTCTTTGCCCTCCTGAGATTTCTTCATTAGGTCTTCATAGGCCTCATAGGAGGCCACAAGCATCTGTACAGTGCTGTTCCATCTAAAAAGTAAATAGACACTGTTTATATACTTAAGTATTCTGATGATGCAATACTTGATAAAGTTTTTGCATGTTTGTCACATTTAAATGTTATCCCTTAAGTCATACTTGTGTTCGGTTTCTGTCAGGCCCTTGCGCACAGTGGCATACTGTACATTAGCCTCTGTCAGTGCTTTCAGGATATTCTCTTGAGCTGCCAGGTTCTGATCAATGTATACTTTCACCTGCTCATACTTCTTAAGCTGCTCTTCAAACAGTTTCTATGAGGGAAAAGTGAGGGAAAAAAAAAAAATATATATATATATAATAAACTCTTTAAAAAGAATTGCCACAGCCATGTAAAGCCCATACCTTCATGTCAGCACGTTCAGTTGTGACCAGAGCAGTAGTGATGTCGTCCTGCTGAATGAGGTCTCTAAGCTGCTTCTCCAATGAGCTTCGTTGGTCCCGCATTTCTTGCACTTTACTCAAAATTCTCTTCATAGTCTGGAGACCTGCCATCTCATCTAAAAATCTCAAAAAAATTAATCCTCATAAACATATATAACATGTTTTTTTAAATTATGTCTTAACAAAACACTCACCCTCACTAAGTTGAGGTCTCGGCAATGCCTCTCTGAGAGTGTCTAGTGGTCCACCGAGAAGTCTCAGATTGCTGATGTGCAGATTCATGGCCCGATGAAGTTCTGTGTTTGTGAAGCTGGCTTTCTCGTGAGCTTCCAAATACTTTTCCAAGTCTCTCCTCAGCTCAGCCAGGGTTGAGGGCCGATCTGGTATGGCCTGCTTCCCAGCAGATTCTTCTAGTCTTCTCTCCTCTGCCTCATCCTCATCCAACACATCTCGAATCTCGCGCAGAGAGGCTTCCACATCAGTGAACACACCTGAGAGGACTGAGAATGGAGGTAGAATTTAAACTTCTTAATTGTATATTTTTAAGAGCTGCTTAATAGCTTGAACTGAGAGGTACAACTTGTTTGAAATTAATTATCTTTAAATACTGGTGCAAAATAAAATAACATGGGATGACTTCATAAAGACATCACTAACCCTGCATTGATTGGATGAGGTTTTTAACAGTGTCTGGTCTCACACTCAACGCAGCACATTTTTCCATTAGCACAGAGGGAAGGGTATTATACATCTCCATATTGTCCACTGACTCAGGGTCCAGACCGAGAGAGTCCATGAATTGCCTATAGAAATATAACATTTAGATACATACTGTCTATGCGTTTCATATACAGTATAAAGGCTGTTTGTACTCACTCTAATGTCTCACTCTTGCTATCTATTTTTGCCATAACATCCCGTAGCAGCTTGGCCTTCTCTTCACTGTAAAGTTGACAGAAAAAAAGGAAGGTTTTTTTTTACCCATCAAATATAGCACAGGGGAATTAAAATTTATCAGAATGAAGAACTAGAATGAGGTTAGATATACTTCCCTAAATAAAACCCTTCAAAATGCAAAACAGTCTTTGTTTTCAAGTTGTGTATATATATATATATATATATATATATATGAAAGAATAGTTAGGACTTGAGCCAAACCTGTAAAGAGAGGAGGCCTCGTGAGCAGCCATTGGCACCAGCTTTGCAAAAATGTCTGGGCCAGTGACACTAGGATCTGTTGGGTTTACAGGCAAAGCTTTCACCAATGGGGCGCCTGTAATGAAAGCAGGAGAGTGTTAATCCTTAGGACAGCATTTTCCGGTCACATTAGTGAATTTGCAGCTAAATTCTG
Organism: Cyprinella venusta; assembly: GCA_038021265.1. Classification (NCBI taxonomy): domain Eukaryota; kingdom Metazoa; phylum Chordata; class Actinopteri; order Cypriniformes; family Leuciscidae; genus Cyprinella; species Cyprinella venusta. The sequence continues at coordinate 28,235,505 of CM075874.1, forward strand.
TGAGCATTGTCTATTTTCAATAGAGGGGAGATAGTTGAAGCACAGTTCACACAGAAGTCAAGCAGCTTTCTGTTGGTCAAGGCGGTGAGTTTATATGACCAACTTGAAATGAGCGACACGTGCATAGGGAACTCTTTTGCCCTCACATGAAACTCCTGATCACATGGATTTCTATTGGAATAACTGAAATTTGCTTGTGAAATTTCACCGAGCAACAGTACATGTGACCGCACCTGTATTGATATTTTTTTCATAGAAATAAGCACTTTTTATAGTAATGCCATATAACTAATGAATGACATCACCAAAGAGTACAGCAACATATATTATCCAAAATACCTTTCACTGAGGTCAATGTCTCCAGAGATGGCACAGATTCATGGTAAATGAAGTCATTGTCTTTTTTGGCAGAATTAAATCTAAAATGAAAAGTGACAAAAATGCGTTTTCTGTTACTTTTATAAAGAATTAATGATGTTTTTGGTTAGCTGATAATAATAATATATGCTTACTTTCCCCCAATGACGTCCATGGTAAATCTAAGGGCTTCCTGTACACTGTCTGGCTGACCCTTAGCCATCTTAATTGCTTCGCTGAGTTTGTCTAGTGAGCTTTGAAGGTAAGCAACCTGTTGAAAAATTACATAAAGTATTAGTGTAAAAGATTTACAAAACAGCTGGTTCTTTCTAGGTTCATTTCAACCATCAGGTATGGGCAACTTTGATCCTGCCCTGCAGAGTTCAGCTCCAACCCTAAACAAACACACCTGAATGAGCTAATCAATGTCTTCAGGTTTACTAGAAAGCTAAGTGAGTTTTATTAGGGTTGGAGCTAGATTCTGCAGGACAGTGGCCCTCCAGGACCGAGTTTGCCCATCCCTGGTCTATCGTTTCATCTAGAAATGGAAGTTACACTGTTCTTCTTAATTAAATAAATAAACATCTATATGACAATATTGCAATTGAAACTAGTTCTTAATGGCAAAATAGCAGATGGCCACTAACTAAAAACTGTTAACAGAAAAAAGGCAGGTTGTACCCTTTCTCCATACTTCTGCTGCTCTTCAGCCTGTTTCCCCATGTGCAACTGTTGAGACAGAGAATGTAGGGCGACTTGCTTAGAAACATGTAAAAAAATAAATAAAAAAAAATCAATAAACGTGAGACCATCCTGCTTTGAAGACTCACATGAGCAACTGCAGCAAAGTAGTAAATCTTCATTTGCACTAATTTCTTCCAGTCTTTCTGTATCTTTCCTAACATTGAAACCGTTTCTGAGTTCTCCAGAGCTCTGCAAGCCTCTTTGTAATAGTCCACCACCTGAAGACAAAAAGATTTCATGTCCAAACAGATGTTAGATTCATACTGCAGCTAGTAACAAAAAAAAATCTTTGCCATGGATGTAGCTTAATTTTAAGGAACTAAATGGTTAAAAAAAAAGTACCTGGGCACTTATCCGTGCAACAAGGAAACTCTTCCGGTTGTCCAACATAGATTTTTCCAACAGGCATTCTTGGGCCTGACCCTGAAAAGAGCAACTGGCACTTTAGTCCTAATCTACAAAATGGCAAATGTATATACATATATATGAGAGCAGTTGATTAAAACTAACACTTGAGCATACCAGCATGAGGTTGATGTTGAGATTAAGGATCTGGTGACTCATGTCCACACTGAAGTTGTGACTGAAGTGATCACGCAGGTAGGTGAACGCTCCAGCTGAGCACTGAAAGTGTGTGCAAGATACTTTCATTCCCTAAAAGTGAGGAGAAGAGTGAGAGTTAGGTTACTTTCACTGCAAATTTCCGTAATTAATTGGAAGTTCTAGACCAGTAAAAAATAAGTTTAGATGAAATCTCAAGCTTTTCCAACTTATGGCGCTTTTCCATTACTAGTACCAGCTCGACTCGGCTCGGCTCGCTTTTCGTTCCGTTTTCCATTGCAGACAGTACCGCCACAAATAGTACCCGGTCGTCATAGCGACGCCTTTCGTTCGTCGTTGCTCTATCAATCTCTCGCAGGATCCTCTCTTCGGCCATAGATATCCACAATAAAGGCTAGATGTCTTACGGCGGAGTTTCTATCGTCATTTTATCGTCAGTTTTATTTTAATATAACATTATGATAGCATGAAAAGAGCTTTTACTGTGATAAAAAACATGGATTTGGGAGCAAACACGTCATTGCTGTCATCAGTGAATCTGGCCAGTCGTGGAACAGCTGTGTCGTCATTAGAGCTTGTCCAGTAACTCTGAAGAATCAAGCGTCGACGCTGTCTGAAGTTGGACAAATTTTTTAACCGCCATCACTGCTTCAAGTCAGACGCTGGACGGTCTAAAGTCGAACAAACCCATTTAATCCACTTAAACCCGACCCCTTCCTAGCAATCAACTGCAAGCTCGCATTTCAATCTGCCAATTGTTGGTGATGGTGAATAGAAACAATCACCCAAACTACATTTTTTTCTTTCGGATGTACGTCACAATTCAGAAGTAAATATCCGTCGCTACTTCCATTACATCGCAATTTTAACAACACACAAGTTTAAATTTCCTCTAAAAAAAGAATAATAATACATCAATGTTTATTTATGAATAAGTGCTGAAATAGAAAAAAATAATCGCTCAGCCTGACAATATTTCAGAATTGAACCAACAATTCCTATATGACGCACACACTGCATTAAAATCACATGAAAATGATTCCTTCAGTAGTTCAGCTCACCTCTTCAGACACCCTGTTGTCCATGGCTCCCAACATTGAATGGAGTGCTCCTACGGCATGGGAAACATGACTTGAATCAGGAAACAGGCCTGATCTTGAACAATACCCTCTTCTCAATAACACACTCGTTATTTAATCGCAGACAATGCAGTCATTGACTAGAGGAATAATACGTATCAGTCTAGTACTACTCACCCAAATTATAAAGGATGCAGGCCTGCTCGTAGCAGATGTCCTCATGGGTCACTGTCTTTCCAGAAAATATCTCTGTCCTAAATATTAAACAAAAAAGTGTTAAGGGGAAGCCGACAGGCGAGCACACAAGTTAGACAACTGGTTTGGAGCCCTCACCAGGAGATAGGGACAGCAGCTTCCTGCCCAAATCCCAGTGGCACACGACTCTGAATGTAATGCAGCTGCCCGAAGTACTTCCTTAAGGTACTGCAGCCTTCAAAGTCACGTGTGACATTCACAGCACTCTAGAAAGACAAGACAATGCAGAGAACGTAGAAAAGGTATGACCATAGACTTCCCATCTAACTGTTGCTCAACTGGTTGAGCATGGTGGTAGCAAAGCCTAGAGAGATTTTCAGGGAAGACACATAATGATTAAAAGTGTACATTGAATGCACTGTAAGACTCACCTGTCTAAGTTGCTCCAGTTTCTTCAACTGCTCATTATAATTGTCAGGATTTTCCCCATAGTTCTTCAGTATGAACTGAGAAAAGGGAAAAATAAGTTTGTAGAGTTACAGCTCAGCAGATAAAGATTGGCAATGGTAAAAGATTGCACTTGTAAACGAAAGAAAGCAAAAAAAAAAAACCCCTAATATAAGGAGTTTACAATTGTTCGTTTGAATAGAGCAAAATATTTTTAGAAACAAGCAAGTAAGTAATCTGATCTTTTTGGCCACTAACAAGACCATTAAATACAATACACAAATAAATAAACAGTTTAAATTATTTTACAGTAAAGAGGCACTGACAAAAAATAATCAGGCTTTATGGAGCCTATAAAAAACTCTCTGCTTCACTAAAATATAATAGTTCTATAATTTTGTTTGCATGCAACACTATCAATAATTACCATGCATAAACAACCACCATTAACAACCCAGACTTGCTGTTCATCCTTTGGTCTAGTTTGTTAGGAATGGATATGATAACTAGCATAACACAAGCTAATACAAATTCCTGGAGGATAAGGAAGCATGTTTTTTTTTTTTTTTTTTTTTTTTTAGTTTAATGCATTAAGATAAACTTTAAAATATAGTATAACACAGAAAAAAATATTCTAATGTATCCTCAAGGATGGACTTTCTGCAGTAATAATGATAAATGATTAAACAGAAAACATGCAAAACCAACTCATTGCCATTCCATTGCCAAATATACCATTCCAACTCATAAGAAAAACATGGCAGTGTTTAGGTTAGCGAGTGGCCTAATAATCTTTCTTTTTTATAATATAAAAGTGAATGGTGACCACATTTGTCAAGAAATATTTTAATGCCTCAGTATGTTTCACACAGAAAGCTATAATATGGCTCCAGAAGATTCGGAATAAAGTTGCCCATTTCTATGACGCTCTAAAGTGATGGACAGCACCAGTCCCCATCCACTTTCACTGTTTATAAAATATAGAATTGAAGATTATATAAAAAGTTAACATCATTTTGTGTTCGCAAAAGACATAAAGACACACGATTTGGAATTACATGGAGTAAATAATAAAATAAATAAATAAATCTAAGCTTAATTTGGTCAATTAGATTTTTGGTTGAACTGTATCTTTAAGAAAACACAGAATAGCTCAAGTAATAGCTGAAAAACAGGGCACAGGATTAAAACTTTAATTTGTGGCAGATTACATGCCTAAAATATGCTGTTTTGTTTATTTTCGTTGTATAAGAGCAATGACAGGAGTGTGTGATTTGAACAGGCCTGTTTGGTCCCTCACCTGTTTGACAGTCGGGCTGAACTGAAACTCTCCAGCCTCCTTTAGATCCAGCCAGATCATCGGCATTCGCGGCACGGCTTCCATCGCAGCCGCTGATTTCGCTAAGCCGACTAAAGTAGAATAGTATAATAGCGTTCAAGTACTTAGAAAAAATTCTGCGAAAGTCTTATTTTGAATTTTACAGCTCTAAACGACTGTGTCATGTCCCCGTTTACATCCATACAGGAAGCGATCGCAGCCTCGGGAAGTGACGTCATGAGATCTGAATTCTGACTCTGGGAAATGTGGTTCTGTGTTTTCATGTCATGTAGGCCTACTGGGTCTACACATGGGTCTACACTGTCTATGGGTCTATGGATATAGTATCCTAAAAAAAAAAAGATTTACAGATTTTAAGCATACTGTGTCGAATTTTGAATTAAAAGTCAAATTATCTAGCCTTACATTAACAACAACAACAAAAAAAATACATTCTCATTTACTTGAGAAAATAATTAAAGTAAAATTATTTTTCCCAATAGCTTTGGAAGATCGGTATGGCAAATAATGTTAGACACTTTAGAGAATTAAGATCATTTTCATTCTTGCCTTTTTTGGTACTTATGTGTGAAGTTGTGAACAGTGTTTTTCTGAGCAACTTCTTCTTTCATTCAGTCTTTTGTCAGTGACATGAAAACATCTTTAAGCTAAATAACAGAAACTGAATTGAAATGCTGCAAATTGTTGTAGGCCTTCTTTTCCTACCTGGTAAGAAAACATTTTCTTGTGTCTTTAGTACATTTTGTCAGTTGTTTATTGCTAATTAACTGATTCAATTGATTTCAGACTGCAACAAACTGAATAGTTATTCATTTATATATTTATAATGTTTAATCCCTTAAGACAATCTATTATAGATATTTTTTCAATATGACATTTTCAAATAAATTATTTACTGCATCAATAAATGTTTCTGATATATTGCCATAACTTTTTTTTTAATTTTACTTTTTTTAATTCTAAAACTTCCTAAAAAATATATTTTAAAAAATCCTAAATATTCAGTGTGGTCTGAGACCTTTCCGACTGTAGGCCTATCTATATTATTGATTCATTTTGTAAATTATTTCTTAAAAAAACAACATATATAATAGTTTGTAGTATAAGATATATTTTAACTATCTATTTTAACATACAAATTTTCCAATTAAATGAAGTGTTTTGTGCTCCAGGTGTTCTCAGTGAGAGGAATAATGAGTGGAATGTGAAGTATCCTTCTCCGATCTGTGCTGTGAGGGGATCCAATGTCACTATCGCCTGTTCATTTAAATATCCACCTGATGCGCAAGTAAAGCGAGTGCTGTGGTGTTCAATGATTTCAAACCATGATGTCTGTACATATATGCCATATGTTTATGACAGTGACGCCAACAATAATCAAAGAAACTTTCAATACATTGGAGATAAAACTTCAAATTGTTCTCTTTTGATCAGTAATATTACTCAAACACTTTCTGGAGAGTATAAATTCAGATTTATAACCAGTTTGTCAGGCGGTAATTGGACAGGTAATCCTGGAGTGAAAATTGCAGCACATGGTAAATATAAAAGGTTTATTCTAGGGGAAAAAATACTTGATGCTTGTTGCTGTTTTGTTTTCTAAAAGAATCCCTGAATTTCATTATGGGCTGTTTCTCTTGTTTTCTGACAGATTTAAGGGTGTTAATGACCAGATCGAGAGACACTGGAAGCATAATAGTAGGAGACTCTTTGAATCTGACGTGCACACTCGACTGCTCTAATTTAGATGAAGTTCAGTGGTTTAAGGATGATGAACCGATGTCACATTCAGACCCTATCCTCACCTTGAGCAGTGTAACTACTAAAGACTCTGGGAATTACTCCTGTTCTTTGAGGAACTTTAAAACAACTGTTTCTGAACAATATAGAATTTACATTGAAGGTTGGTTGAACTGGTAAACATATTACACATTCATACAATCATATTCATAATTGGAAAATGACAGATTTGTGTATACTTTAAAGTAAATTATGTCTATCTCTTTAGATACATCCTCAATAGATGTTGCTGTGTCCCCAACAGTTCTGATTATTGTCGTGTCTTCAGTCGCACTTATTGGTTTCATCATTGCAGCTGTGATGCTTATAAGAAGGTTCTGTTGGACTTTTTGTTATGTTTGTTCTTGCACACACCAATGTTATAACTCTTTCAGTCAGTCTGAATGAAACATTAACTGACCTTGCACAATTCAGAAAACGCATAAGAATAAAAATGACTTTGAAAGTGCATTTTGTGTTTCTGCCCGAGAGTTTTATGTTGGCGAGGGCGAGTGAGTGAGGCGTACGACACAAAGACATTACTATTCAGTTCACGCATTTGTTAAAGTAAATAAGTATCGTAAAATATTTTCTCAGAATCAAACCCTTTTCTATCCTATTCTATTCTATCCATTTCTAAATCCAAGATCTTGTAGGCCTATCAGCTAAATTATATATTTATAATGCATATCTGCTACATTTACTTTTTATAGGAAAGTAGAAACATGCGGCAAACCAAAGGAGGAAGAAGAAAACCATCAGGTTTGTCAATACAGCCCTCACCAAACTGTAAAGATATTTGTAAACTCTAAACATAGTGTATATATAATGTATTTTATACATGCATCTCCTGTAGGGAGTAAATGCCATGCATAATAAGAACAAAAACAAGTGTCATCATGTTTATTGTGTTATACAGTATACAAGTTGCAAGTTTATACAGTTTACAAGTTATACAGTAAATCATAATTGTGCAAGATGTATACCCTGTTGAAATGACGCCAACATGTTGTGATTGCTTAAAGGGGTGGTCTAGTCCTCTTTTTCTTTGCATGATTGTGTTTATGGGGTGCAATATAACATGTATTCGTGGTTTTTCTTTTTTAAAAAGTCTTATTTTTCATAAACTTCACCTTTATTGTAAGCCGTAAAGGTATTGTAACAAGCCTCCTTTGGTCAACCAGTTTCATCAGAAAAAACATTCAGGCTAATCTGAACTAAGCTGGTCTCTTCAGCAGGTCATTAACAAAAGTTGTTATGTTCTGTGCCATCTTCTGTAAGGCTAAAACAGAAGCACCAACAGTCTCCACAAACCAAGAGGAAGCAGAAGATGAAGTGCAATATGCATCTGTCAACATTCACCCTAAAGAACAGCTTCAAATGTGAGCATTCAAGAGACACATCACTAAAATATTTATATGTGCTGTACTTTCATTTTTTAATCTGACCTTTAGTTATGAAGATAATGCAACATGTTTACGTTTTTTTTTCTGTCGCTAAAAAGCTTTTGTCCAACCAGTTGTCACATTTTCAAATCTCTACACAATTAGTGCAGCATCAGTCTTTTGTGCCCATATCATTCACACATTTCATGTGGTTTTCACACAATATTCTGTCAGTGAACACATTTCCACAATGCTTACATTTTCTTAACATGCTGTACGTCTCAACAAAATTATAGATTGTTTTTGTAGTATTTACAAATGTTAACACACACCATCCCAAAATAGCAAAAAATAATATTCCAAATCTTATACAGTATAAAAACCTCTGCTTCTGCAATGATACAGTTCAAAAACAAGAAATCTAGTGTAAAAATGATGGATTGCATGTTTTGGCGCAAATACCTGTAAAACTGAAACATACAAATCTACTCAATTTGACTGTGTTTCTTTAAGTAATATTGAGAGCGAATATGAGTTTGTGACAAGTTTACTGAAACGATTATCTTTATTTCTAGGTCTGCCAACACAGGGCAGGGGAATGATTCATCCATCTACAGCACTGTAGTGAATGGTTAACCTAGTGAATATACAGATATCTCTCTCTCTCTCTTCATGGATGTGTGTGCTATGACTTGTGAGGACCAAATGTCCCCACTAAGAAAGCAATACACTATTTTTTTTTTTTTTACTATCAGACTTTGCAGGGACCTTTATTGATCTCCATGAGTAAAACAGCTTATAAATCACACTGAATTATGTTTTCAAAAATGTAAAAAAAAAAAAAAAGCAGAATGTTTTCTGTGAGGGCTGTTTAGGATTATTTGAGAACCTGCTGAGAGTATTTGAGTGTTAAGAATTTTGAGACTGTGAGTACCGTTTGTTTGTATATAAATATCTTGTTGTCCCTGTTGGCATATCTGACCCCTTTGCCTGTTTACCGACACTGATTTGGACTGCCCTTTTCAGTTTGTTGGCCTGATTTTACATATTGTAAATACTGATTTATCTTTGGGAAAGTAGGGCGCTTGATGCCATTATTTTCTTTATTGTAAACTGTTTAATCTCTGTTTTTGGTTATTTTCATTATCTTTTCTTTTGGGTTAAGGAAAGAGGTAAATTTAAGGTTGTTATGTTTGTTATTTTGGCTTTGTCAGCTGTTGAATCATGTCTCAATTTAAGAAAATAAATAACTTTTTGTTCTAATTCCTCGCACCTCGTTGACTCTTTCATGTTGCCCCTTTTCCCCAAGACGAGGTCTAACAATACTAGTAATGAATTGAATTAATGTGTAACAATGCAATGTTGTAGACCAAATATGCATAATAAACATTTTTTGATATTTTAATTTGTCTTTAATTAAATTATGTTATCTTTATAAGCCTACATGATCCTGAAATTTGTTGTCATAATGGATCAATTTCTGATGCAACCTGACTAGCACGTCAACGTCATTTAGTTGACAGCACATTAGCGCCATCTAAAGGAGAAAAACTCCTCTGCACTGTTCCCATGACAGCGACTTCACACACAGGAAGTTCAGAGCAGTTGATCGAACGAATTTCCGACCGACAGGTGAGGTTATAAAAATCTGTTATCAAGTCTAATAATCATTTTGTTTAAAATAGAGAGAACAGTGTGTTGAATTAGATTAAAATGTTTTGATAATTAAATTTGTTGGGTGATGGAAAAACTAAATTGCATTTGTGCTGTATTTTTGTTTTATTTTGTGTTTGCTACGCATGTTGACGAGAAGAAAAAAAACAGGCGAAAGATATGATGGATTGTTGTTTTAAGTCATTCTTATGACTCCAATGTTGTTTATGTTGCTCAAACCCAGGAACATCATTTACTAAAAAAAAACAATAAAAAATAAATCCAGGAACACCACATACTAAAACACTAAAATAAGTAAACAAAAGAAAAAGAAATAACGTCACGAGAGCATTTGTTGACATTTTCTCGACCTTCATCTCTGCAGTTTGGCAGCACTGGATTCATGACTGAAAAATGCCCAGATTTCGTGAGCGTCCAGGACAAACACACTGTCATTCTGCTTCCACACACACATCTTCTTCTGACCTGAGCAGCCTGATAGCGAACAGATACACCATTCAGCAGAGGCTCGGGAAGGGAAGCTTCGGCACGGTGTATCTTGTTAAAGACACAAAGGCAGGAGCAGCAGAGAGACTGTAAGTTAATACTTGTTCAAAACAATCACTTTAGCGAAGTTTGTACTAACGTATTTTAAGTTTGTTTTGACTAAAAAAGATTCAGTTTTGTTCAATAAATATACTGTCATTAAATATGTTCATTTTAATGATACAGAAAAAATATTTAAAAAATAAACATTCTGAAAGCACTGAATCCCATAATAATTTAATAAAGGTTTAAAATTTAAAATTTAATAAAGTATTTGAAGTTTTAGCAGCAAGCTCATTGGCTGCTGATACAGCTCCAGTCAGCTGTGCCCTACAGAGAGTGTTTTGATTGCAATGGGACGTATCATGAAAATCTAGCTTTTTCCATGTTAAAGTGCTAATCTGGTCCCCGGTGCATCTACCAACCCAGAAAATGTGAAAAGTTACAACACAGTAACATTGTTTTGGTAAGCCTTTCTCTGCTAGCATGTCAAAAAAAAAAAAAAATCCGATCAGATTTTGCCTCCCTTCTGATATAGGAAGGGGATCTATTACAATATTACCAACCCCTTATCTGCACGTTTCCACCCATGGCTCCCCCATTTGGTTTTTGCAAGCGACGCAATGGCAACAATTAGAGCAAAGCATGCACTATTCTGTGGTTGCTGCACAGATGAGCACAGAACACTATTTGACCAAAAAATGTCACAACAAAGACCTCATGGAACTGTCAACTTGTGTAAAAGTTAAACTTAATGGTACATGCAAGTCGATGAGATGAAAAAATGTAACTTCACAACATGAAAACGACGCGTTTTTGCTCTCAACTAAAAAGGGGATGAATTTGACAAGCTATAATAAATGATCTGGATGGTATTTTGAGCTGAAATTTCACAGACACATTTTGGGGACACCATAGATTTATGACATCTTGTGAAAGGGGGCATAATGTTAACTTTAAAGGGATACTCCACTTTTTTTTGGAAATAGGCTCATTTTACCACTCCCCCAGAGTTACACTGTTGAGTTTAACAGTTTTCAAATACATTCAGCTGATTTTCTGATATTTAGAAGAATATCAGTAACCAGACAGTTTCTGGTCTCATAGTATATATTTTTTCCTACTATGGAAGTCAATGAGACCAGAAACATAAACAACCCAAAACAACTGTGTATTTACAATATGTATTTCAATACATTGTTAAAAATTATGTAATTTTAAAAAAATATGCCTTAGTTGGGAACATGCCTAGTTCATAGTAGGTTTTGAAGTTTTCTTAGTTTGGCAAAAGGGAAGTTCACTTCTCTTGTCCGGCCACCTGAGAGCAGCATTGGTCCTTGTTACTAACAACCAGTCATTATTTTTTTCCTTTGAGATAGAGGAATCCTTCATGTTACTACCAACACATCTTTTATTCTTTATGATCATAAATGGTATAAGATCAGAGTCTATTATGCTTTCATTAGAGGGCAAAATGTATCATTTTAATACTCTCATGCTTGATGCAGTTTTCATTGTTGGTGATGTAAATATTTATTTTTTCTGTATAGGTGCATATTTTAGATAGAATAAATGGCCTGTCACTGGAATATTAGCTAAAATGCATAAAGTCTTACGCGATTGACTAGATTCTCATAGCTTTTTACATTCAAATGTTAAGAGTCCTGAGGGAAGCTCCGTTGGTGTCATCTGAATTTGTTGTGAAGTATGTTGTGAAGTTGATTTATTGCTTTTGTAGATGCCTGCAGTTTTAAACAGGCAGATTTTCTTTTGAAACAGAGATAAGAAAAGAAAAAAGGAAATTGTGAGTCATTATTTCAGGAGGCATTAGGTGCTTTGGTGATCGTAGCAATATTACATCTTACCCAGATTCAGTACGAAGTGAAGCTCCCACAGTTAATTAAAACCAACGGGTCTTAGTTTATGAGGACATTGCTCTCAGAACAGAACAAATGTTTGGCTGTCTCACTATATTTATTACATGGCTCTTCATTCAGGTGCCAAAATATCTTACGAGCATAAACTATTGATTACTTTCATAGGCAACTGATTTACATAAGCAATTGCGACTTATCTCACAATTCTGACTTTTTTTCTTCCAATTGCGAGTTTACATCTCGCAATTCTGACGTTATTTCTCAGAATTGCAAGATGTAAAGTCCGAATTGCGAGATATAAAGTAACAATTGCAAGATATAAAGTCATTGCGAGAGAAATAAACTCAGAATTGCGTGATATAAAGTCACAATTGCTTGTTATAAAGTCAGAAATGCATGATATAAAGTCAGAATTTTGAGATTTAAACTATTCTGAGGGGGAAAAAAGTTGATAACTGATAACTTTTGCATTTGCAAGTTTGTATCTCACAATTCTGAGAAAAGATGTCAGAATCTCGACATCGCAATAAACTCGCAATTATGTGTTTTAAAGTCAGAATTGTGAGATGTAAACTCGCAATTGTGAGAAAAAAGTCAGAATTGTGAGATAAAAAGTCGCACTTCTGTCTTTTTTCTCAGAATTGCGACTTTATATCACGCAATTCTGACTTTATAACACGCAATTGCGACTTTTATATCTCACAGTTCTGACTTCATATCTCACAATTGTGAGATAAAAAGTCGCAATTATTTTTTTCCTTTTTTTTATTCAGTGGCAGAAACAAGATTCCATAGAAATCAATATAATATTTGAGACAATGTTTTCTTCTGTAGACCCCCCCCCCCCCCCAAAAAAAAAAAAAGAAATGTAAAAGAATTGTGATTGTCACTCTTTTCCATGCAATTACAGTTAATGGCGGTGCAAAAGCACCATCAAAATATCATAACTGTATTTCAAGTCATATGATAGTTTTGTGCGTGGAACAGACTGAATTTCTATTTGGAGCTGTATATGGGCCATTTTAGCAACTGCCATTAAGATGAATGGGATTGCCAAGGGATAGTTTCATCCGTGTATTATAGACCTTGAACTATAGAGCCCTGTCCTGTTCACCCCTTTTGCTCACCCCATTTATTTCTCCGTTTAGACCAACCGATCACATATTATCCTTCACATATTGATTTCTATCGTTTTTGGTCCATGACTGTAATTAGATTCACAAACGGAAAACAAACCAATTGGAGAAGAGTAAGTTGTCTGTTCATTTGATGCTTTTCATGAAAGTTTTTTTTATGGAATATTGTAATGTTTAATCAAAACAACTTCCTCTCATCCTACATTTTTTCTTATTAGAGAAGCTGTTTCTCTCAGATATGTCACAATAAGCATGAAAAGACTATTGCATCTTCTATTTCATGCTGACTTCTGCATGTTCTCTCTTGTTCTTGTTCATGTTCTCTTCAACTTCAGTCTGTCTATCACACTTGGGGACAGCCTCTCTGTGAAACCCATATCATACGAGGAGATGCAACTGGAAGCTAGAGAGATGCTGGGGGAAACGTTGGCCAATTAGGAAGAACTCCACACTTTCGCTTCCCACGGGTGCGTGGCGTCATGCTACGGGTTACTGTTCCTTTAACCCTGAGCTCTGCTTGTTAGTCCATCGCAGCTGTTCGCCAGTTTCTGACCTGTCACATGCAGAGAGCTGGCACCAAACCTGAATGCCCACCTTCAGGAGACCACCACACCTCCTGTCCATCTCTCCACTTATGCACCAGTTGTCCTTCCTTAGTCTTTTCTCAGCCTTAAAAAAAATCCTGCTGTGTGTGTGTTTTGTTGTTAGTGTCTCAGTGGCTCTTACAGTGCTATGAACTCCTTTGTTTCTTTGTGAGAGCCAAATGTCAGTGCTGTGAGCTGAGACTGCCGTACCCCTTTCCTCCAGCTGGCTTCTCACTGGGCTTTATTAGCCCAGACAAATTACTTCCTATTCTGGACTTGCCCCAAAAGTAGGGCTCACATCCTGTGGGTCCCTTGTCATGTCTGTGCAAAAAGCCTTCAGCAGTTGCTTAAGTGCTCTATTTGTAGTCTTCCTGGATTTTTTATAGGACAGGGCTGGGCTTTGAATTTCGATTTACAAGCTTGTGATTCTATTTGATTTTGAATAGATTCGATATCGATTAATTGGAGGTAGTATAGGCCTATTAAAAATGTCCTCAAGAAAAAAAACTCAATTAATGATGTAAACTGTACAGGGAACTCCAGTTGGTACATCATTATAATATTAAAAATTAAAATAACTGCAGGCTACTTGCATTTAAATGACACACAAGGAAGTTTTAATAATACTAACATTGTAATGACATACTTTCTACTCACTGTTTTTAAATAGAGGCTGTCATAAAAACATAATGTATTTATTCAAACTTACATTAAATATTGAAAAACTGATTAAAGGGATAGTTCACTTTGAAATTTATTTTTGATATGTTTTAGCTTACCTCAAGGGCATCCAAGATGTAGGTGTCTTTGTTTCCACAGTATTTGTTTTTTAGGTCAAACCGTTTGTGTCTATCAGTCATATAATGGAGGTATATGGGCCGGGTCGTCCTCAAAGAGCATGCACAGATAAGTCCAAATTAAACATGATTTAATGACTCCAAAATGTAAGTACCCACACGAAACGAGTGGTTTGTGTGAGAAAATGAACAGTATTTATATTGTTTTTACCTCATGGAACCACAGCCACGTCCAAGTGATCTGAGCTTTTATTGGACTAACAAGGACGTTTTCACTTCTGAAACTTACAGGATATTCTTGATTTCTCAGTTCATCACCCCTTTAAGTCACGGAGACTGCAATGTAATACACAAGCCAATGACTTATGAATGCTCATTTTGCTTTTTTGCATGATAAAAGAACAGCTCAGACATTCTGCTGGACGTTTCTTTTTGTGTCAGAAGAAAGACAATAATGAAATGGGGTTTCGATTATATGAACCATTTCTTTAAGATTTCAAATATTCAGTGTGACGCAATCTCAGATTGTGTCACACTCCAGATGGGGAGCCATTTTGAGAAGTGTGACCTTTTTACACATTCTACATCTGTATTAACAAAATGATTGTGAGCAGAGAAGAGCTGCCTGTCATCTGCTCTGCTTTTCATTAATTACTCTCACAAATGTGCCAAAAGTACCACTGTGGGTGCAAAGGGGTTTCCGAGTGGTGTTGTATTCTAATTAAATCCATATACTTATGGAACAAAGAAGATTATATAGGTGTCTTATTTACATATACCATTTTTTTTTTTTGAAGACATGTAAAATGCGCAAGGGAACTCCATATGATATATGAGGGAATCCTCAATGAATCAAACATCAAGTAAATAAAAATGACGTGGAAGAGAGTCTTTAGGCAACATCTCATAGATCTCGAATAGATTAATTAGCAGAAGGAAATGCACCACTGATTAGTGAACCATTCATTCAGAAGGCTTTGGGTTTGGATGAATCAGTTAATGGAAAAGATCTCACTCAAACGAGTCACTCATGAACTCTTTTGAATTTGAACAAGGAGTGTTTGTGATGACAGAAGTGGTTCAATTTGAAATTAGTCAGGTTTTGAATGGAGGAAACAAAATGTTCATTACACTCATTTGTGACTGCTGATTTTTTGGACCCATGTTGAGTAGTTCCATTTTAAATATGCAATAGGTGTCTCTTTATTACAATGTGGCAGTCATTAAAAACAAAGCACTAGTGACTAGCGGATCAGGATCATTCTGAATATCATTATAGTCTCCTCTCAGAGGCCAGAGGCAGCTAATCTCACTCAAGGAGGGGAGCGTTTCTCTCCATTTGGCCCTGCTAGCCCACTTTCAGCTTGTCCTCTGTGGATTTGCCTGTCAGACAAGATTCCCTGGAGACCCTTAGCAGCAGTGCTTATTTCTGCTCACCTCATGATCCTGGTCTGTTATGCAACCTTCCACTTGGGTCCAGGTCCACCAGAAATCTCCCAATTTGTTTTCAAGTGCCCAGATTCTCGTATAGACTGGTCTCTCTCTACCATTTTCCCCCTCTCTATCTGTCTATCCCTCCCTCCCTATCTCTCTCAGGCACTCTATCC
This sequence comes from Cyprinella venusta, assembly GCA_038021265.1. Lineage (NCBI taxonomy): Eukaryota > Metazoa > Chordata > Actinopteri > Cypriniformes > Leuciscidae > Cyprinella > Cyprinella venusta. The sequence goes on from CM075874.1 coordinate 28,251,591, forward strand.
TTTCCTTGCACACCACTGCATCATGACAGATTTGGGGCTTTGGTTAATTTACTTACCTGGTTTATGTATCATGAGAATTTTCTCTCCATTTATTTTTTACATTACGCATCATGGTAATTGCAACAGTACCTTTTAAGGTTATCCGGCCTTAACACCTGAAAAAGTAAAATATTTTCCCACATTTATAGAGAGAGTTGCTCAGTTACAATGGTTGATGATATACGTTATCCTTTGAAATTGTAGCTGGGCATTTTCTAAAATTGATAAAATGGTATATGGTGCACTTATTTTCTGCAAAACCTCATCACAGATAGGTTGAGAGTTCAATTTTGGCTTTTTAAAAAGGCTTTGGTTATATTAATTCAAACAATATGGGCCTAGATTGCGGAAATGAGATGCTGAAATAAAATATGGAACCATGCAGAGGTTAAAATTGCAAAGGATTGCTGTTGGTTATTTGCTCAGCTTTCCTATATCCTTAAAATAGATCTTAAATTGCCTCTACGCCTCCAGAGAGAGACTAAGAAATGGGACATGAACGCGTGTTCAATTATTCACCGCAGGAAATTTCAGTGATTGATGTTTTTTATCGATGGTACAGTATACCATTTTCCAACTGAGGTGGTTTAGCTAAGCTTTTCTTTACATTCTTCCAGGTGTATAATGCCTGGAATTTAAATAGACATGTATTGTAAAAAAATATGGTAAGGTTAAAATTGAAATCTCTCAATTAGGCTAATCTTAAATTGATTTCTTATTGGTGATCTATTGTATCACATTTTTCACACTTATGTCTTCATATTAGAGAGATCAGACACACTTTTCTTTATTGACTTTATTGATGAATGTATTATTAAGATTGGACAGCAGTATATTATATTATTATTTTTTCCATCTCAAAGGAATTCAAATGACCCATATCTGCCATTGACACATTTTTATTGAAACTGTAATAAATTATGGAATGGGTTCAATACCATATTACAGTCTTGGTAAGAAAAAATAATATAGGCACATATCTGCTTTGACATGAAGAAATGTCTATCTGTCATTATGTAACAGACTAGAAAATATTGATTTAGGTGTTTACAATTACAGAATGAGAGTCTGAGACTGAATTATTTGTTATATATTATTCATGTACGAAAGAGTTTTCATTGCCTCATGCTAAATGTTCATAAAAAGATTACTTTATTAAGTGCCATCTCACCACAAGAAGATCAAATCCCTGACATGTTGTCATCCTATAAACTCTAGGTTGATGTTGATCAGTTGTGAATGATCTATTGTATGCAGTAATTGACTGGATACTTCACTTGTGGGTAAACACAAACATATCTTAGGTGATGTGACAGATTTATGGATATTAATATAATGTTGTTGTTTTGATCTCTTGTCATTATTTAGGCTAGTGGCTTCTAATGTGAAACCATAATGCAGGGTGTACTGCTTTCCACAACATCAGCTTAATGGTTCATTAGATTGGTCATGTGACATAATGCATTATAAAGGTATGTTAGCTCTAATGACACATGAGAGGACGTGGCCAAAACAAAATTAGATTTTCGAAATTAGACTGACCCGTCATACGTCAGTGTAATGATTCTCCGTGTGTCTCTTTATTAAAGTGAGTCCTAATGTGAGCTTCAGAATTGTGTGACCTACAGTATAGTGTTTGTGCCATTAAAATCATTTTTTGTTATTTGAGTTGTTTAATTCATCAGGTTTATCATACTGGACGTTGTTTGTTAGTTTTGGTAAAGACTTTAGGTAGGTTTAAACTTAATTTACTATTACTTTCATAATTTAGTATCTTTCCTTCGTAGAACACAAAGCTTCTGCTATCTTGGCAAGTAGGTGATCAGGTGATCGCATTTTTCGGAGAGACAAAAAAGCATTGAAATATTATTAATATAATTTTTCATCACCATATCCTATTAGAGGCTCTATAGCAAGTTCACAAAATCTTCCTGACTGATTTTCAGACTGATCTTTTTTTTTTAACCACGGTCGAATTTCGAGAGGAATCCGTGCGATCGGTAGCGAAAAAGTTCCCCACTTAGAATTTGCTCATGTTCAAGTTGGTCACATGAATTTGCTTTGTTTACCAACAGAAAGCTGCTTGGTTTAAAAGTGACTTCTGTGTGAGCTCTGCTTCATGCATGTGAATTCGCACTGCAATTTTGGTCATGTGACCCCAACTAAATAGCACACTAGTCTCAGAGGACTATTGTTTTGGAGCTTTAAATCTCCAGTGCCCATTCCTTATTATTGTATTCAAAAACATGACTAGCACAAAATAACTGAAGACATATGGGTTAGGAACGACCCGAGTCGTTCCAGTAATGAAAGAATTTGAACGACTCCATTAAGGAGTTGCTTTCTGCATCTTTAAAAACACATTAGCTATTAGGCCCGTGTCTCAGCTTCCGGGAAAACGTGAAGAATGAGAGCAATCCAAGACTGGCATTGCGGTGAAGTGCACTTTACCTGTTCCCTTTGCTGTAATGATTTTCAAGTAGGAAGAGGAAAGAACAGAATGTTGAAGTAGAGAGAGGTAAATGAGAGTTCTCCTTCAACAAGCCGAGAACCAATTTACAACAAAACCAGGAGGCAGATGCAATGCGTTCATCTCTGTTGGTGGTATTTGATTAACTCCCTTAAGGTCTGGAAATAAGGTCTCTAAAATATGATTTTAAATCCTTGCTTTGTGTTAAATGCTCATTTGCATTTTTCTTCTTGCTAAAAGCCGATGGGATTAAATTAGCCGCTCTGAGCGTTCCTTATTTGTCCCTTTAATTTGAGTTATGAAGTGCATAAAGTTTGATCTGCAGATGTGGCGGTCATATTTTGCCAGGAGGAATTATTCTCCAATGGAGATATAGATCATTCTTAGCTTTAAAAATGGCTAATTATCACAAGTTCTGCATTATTCAAGACCATTAGTTTTTAGAATTTAATAATGGCATGATAATTTATGCTTTTCAGATGTCTTGCCTTTAGTGTCTTTCATCTGAAATGCATCAGAGGATGGCTGATTCTTTCTCCCTTCTCGTTGCCAAAGGTCACAGGCCAAGGCAAATTTCTATCAATGGATGAGTCTCTCCCTTCATTTGATCAGTAAAAGCAGAATAATTACAATGACCCTTCATAGTTTGTGAGCTAATGACAGGCTACATTTAACAGTGTGGCCCTGGCTTCCCGATCCCTTCAAGCTTGAAAAGATCAGGGAAAACAATCTGTTCTTTCCTAAATGACATTTTTGGGGCCAGGCTACAGCTGGTAATTGAGGAACGTGACGCTTATATAAACACAGTGCATCTCTGCATTGGTGGCAGGTTCCAGACAGTAGGAAATTAAAGAGAGGCTGTGCAAAATTAAAGGCTGAACAAGCAACGAGGTAACCACTTTGATTTGGAGGGCTCTTGAGAGCAAATTCTACAGCATCTTTTTAACAACTTCATGTTTTTATTTTCCTGGTTGGATTGGCTGTCAATCTAGAGCTTTCTTTGAAAATAGAACACTTTAATAGAGTAAATGCACATTCAAAATTAATAATGTGAGGGATGATGAATGTGGCTGACTTTGCTGTGGTGGAAATTCATTGTTTAATTTGTGACTCCAGTTGTATTGCTGTTTCTGTCATTTGATAAAGTACACTTCTGGTCAAAAGAGTTATGAAAGGAATCTCTTATGCTTGCCAGTTCTGCATTTATTTGATCAAAATACAGTCGAAACAGTAATATTGTGAAATTAAAATACTATTTTAATGTAGTTTTAAATATAATTTATTTCTGTGATGGCAAAGCTGAATTTTCAGCATCATTACTCCAGTCTTCAGTGTCACATGCATGATCCTTCAGAAATCATTCTAATATGCTGATTTGGTGCTCAAGAAATGTTTTGTATTTTTATTAATTTTGAAAACAATTGTATTGCTTAATATTTTTGTAGAAACCATTCAAAAGTTTAGAGTAAGTAAATATGTAAAAGTAATTAACTGATTGATTAAATTGATCAAAAGGGAAAGTAAAGTTATTTATAATGTTACTAAAGATTTCAACTTTTTTCTTTTAAATGCTTTAAACTTTCAGTTTATCAAATTATCCTGGACAGATCTGTAATTTCGGCAACAAAAATAATGTTTTCAATGATAATCATCATAATAAGACCCATTATTTGGACTACTTTTATCATGGATGGATCATGGATAGATGCACTTTATGGACTTGGACTTCAAAACAGATATCGTCCATTCACTGCCATTATAAAGCTTGGAAGAGCCAGGATATTTTTTTAATATAACTCAGATTGTATTAGTCTGAAGAATGTCATGTACACCTATGGCGTGAGGGTGAATAAATCATGGGCTAATTTTATTTTTTGGGTGAACTATCCCTTCAATAAACTAGCACCATTGATAATCGATAATATTTGAGCACCAAATCAGGATATTAGAATGATTTCTAAAAGATCATGTGTCACTGAAGACTGGAGAAATGATGCTGAAAATTTTGCTTTGCCATCACAGGAATAAATGACATTTTGAAATATATAGTAAAATAGAAAACAGTTCCTTTAAATTAAAATAATATTTCACAATACTACTGTTAACCTACTTGATGACTGCTTAACCTTTTACTGTCAACTAACCCTAACCCATTACTGTATCTATGATCAAGTAAGTGCAACCTTGGTCAACATTACAGACTTTAATTCTGTATTGCATAAAGAATGGAAGCATATTGAAACTACAAGCTTCTGTTAATGATGGCAATGCATTATAATTCAGCTCAAGATATGTTATTTACCCCCCTATTGTGGTTTAATTGTGCAGGAAGGTGCTAAAAGAGATTCATGTTGGCGATCTGAAACCCAATGAGACGGTCCATGCCATTCAAGAGGCTCAGCTTCTCTCTCAGCTCAACCATCCTGCCATCCTCAAGTTCTACACCAGCTTCCTGGAGAAAGACACGTTCTGCATCATCACTGAGTATTGTGAGGTAAACTTTCTTCAACTGGTTTGGTTTCCTGTGGTCTCTAGTAGTCATATTTGTGTCTGAAGCAAGTCACATGATATGGTCTTGGTAAACAATGTTGACCTGTTGTGATCACATTATTAGCAAATGTCTTATGTCGTTGAAACACACACTGGGATAAGAATACTATATTTGCAGAGACGTTCCTAATGAAAGTGAGAGATAGGTTCACTTCAGGAACATCCCTTTCCTTAGGGTCTAGGCCTTTATAAAATCTACATGTGATTTGATAGTTTTAAAGATAACATGAAATCAAAATGACATGCTCCTGGTGTGGATTGATCAGTCCAAAAAGTCATGGAGTAATTACTTCATTGTTTCTTTTTTCTTTCCATTTTCCTTTGTAAACGGATCATATTCTGGAGGTCAAGTGGGTTGCACATGCCTTTCGGTTGACTTCCTAGTCATAATTCTGGATTTATTTGCTCCAAACCAGCTTTCCATTACTCTCCTTTCACTGTCCAGCTCCTCCCCCATCTCTGCAGTGCCTTTTCTGTGTTCAGCGATGGATCAGGTATGCCGAGAGCATCCTGAAATCGCCCAGAGGTCATGCTCATCTCCTCTGTAGCTTCTGTGCCTTTGTATCTCACCATTTTTCATATTTTCCTTGCTTATTAAGACATATCTGCAGGTCAGACCGGGCTCATGTCATCTCTGGCCTATGCTTTGGAAGGTTTGATGTGATTATTACATTTTGCACATTTCTTTTATCTGTTTCTTTGGTGCTTAAGAGTTAAACTCTCAGTGAATTTAATGGACATTCCCATCCTTTAAAAAATAGGAATGAGATCTCTGCTTGTTTCTCCTAGACAGCATTGAGAATAAGTGGATAGCAAATGAAGATTTTTGGTTTATTTGCTTTTCTGATTATTGAACATGACTGTCAGTTCACTACTCAAATGTTTTATATTTTAAATGGTTACATTTATCTTGTTTGTTATATATAATTTTTTATTAGAGTAGAAACTTGGTCTGACATCAATTTAGAACAGCAATTTGGACAAGAAAAAAAATCAGTGTGGTGTCCTAAGTCAAGCTATTTCCAAAACATTCCAAGGGTAAGAAACACACTTCCAAGGTAACATTATAGAGTAGCATCTCAGTTCAAAACAAAAAACTTTGGCTTTTGACATGAGCGAAAAAAGGCATGGAAACGGAACCAAAAAAATGTTTTATTACTACTCGTTAGTCTGGGAGTTTTACCTTTGTCTCATGTTTTACCTAATAATAGCATATCAAGGAGAAATAAAAATGGGCATAACTTTTGCCCATTCAACAATTGTTGAACATTTGTCATTGTGTTTGTCATTTGAGATCTCTTCTAAAACTCTAGATAAGATTAGTGTATATTTTACTACCTCATATATCCAGTTTGAGATGAATTGAGTTTTGTGACATGCTACTGGAAGTTGACGTCAGAAAATGATACACTGTGGTCATAAAATGATGGACATGATCAGCAACAATACTAAGCTAGGCAGTAGTGTTTAAACAATGCTCAATTGGTACTAAGGGGTCCAAAGTGTGCCAAGAAAATATCACCATTATAACACCATGGCAGCCTGAACTGTTGATACAAGGCAGGATGGATCCATGCTTTCATGTTGTTTACTCCAAATTCTGAATGTTGCAGTGGAAATCGAGACTTGTCATTCTAGAAAAGGTTTCCAATCTTCCATTGTCCAATTTTGGTGAGCTTGAGCGAATTGTAGCCTCAGTTTCCCATTCTTAGCTGATTGGATTGGCTCCCGGTGTGTCTTCTGCTGCTGTAGCCCATCTGCTTTAAGACTGGACGTGTTGTGTGTGCAGAGACGCTCTACTGCAGACCTTGGTTGTAACGAGTGGTTATTTGAGTTATTTATGGCTGCTCTATCAGCTTGAACCAGTCTGACCATTCTCTTCTGACCTCTGGATTTAACAAGGCATTTGCACTGTATAGTTTATCTTTAAACCCTAGAGACTTTTGTGCCTGAAAATCACAGTACATCAGCAGTTTCTGTAATACTCGTTTGGCACCAACAACCACTAACAACCATGTTAAAAGTCATTTAAATGAACTCTCTTCCCCGTTCCAATGCTCAGTTTAAATTTAGCATGTATCATGTCAAATGTTTATGCATGCTACAGTACGATTTCAGCAATCCTATAAGAACCTTACAAATCACACTTTTTGATTTTTTTTTTACCATCCAAGTTGTACAATATAATATGATTTTGCCATTTCACACACATTATTATTTGTCATGAGAATGTTAACTATTTTCAGGGCTGTAGATGAAGTTTAAAAATGTATGAACTGTGCCACATTGGTAGCTTTTAGGCAGAATAGAATGAAACGCAGAAGAGAATGAAACACAACAGCATTTTTACCAGCTGTTGATTCCACATTGTTTCCAAGCTGTTGAAGAATAAAAGATGACAGATGCCATAAAAACAGTTCTAATGTTAATGCCGCTTTGATTGTGTTCTCTGTGCTCTGGATTACTGCATGCGGTCTTCACTTCTACATAGATTAAGGGAGATGCCTCCTGTGTTGAACGAGTGCATGGAGTTCCTTTCTCCTAGAGACATGGGCTGAAGAATAGGCCCTACAATTAATCTTGTGTCTTATCTATGACACATCCTTGAAGATATCAACTAGCTAGTCACGACTGTTTCTTGAAACTGTTGCCCAATGTCACAAATGTGTCGTTCAACCATGTTGGTTGGTGATGTCATGCAGGTGGTGGAGGAATAAATTTAATAAATCCATTTGAGATCAAAGATTTTTTTGCTATAAATTACGGACATTGAATCTGAGGTCTAATTTGCTTTATTTCTAGATCCAATCATTGGCTCATTCTTACATGCGCACTCTTCAAAAACAACAGAAAAAAAATCTCTTGACATACTAAAGACGTAAATGACACTCTAAAAAATGCTGGGTTGTTTTAATCCAATTTTGGGTAAAATATGGACAAACCCAGCCATTGGGTTAAAAATGTCATCTAAAAATGTAACCCAATGGCTGGGTTTGTCCATATTTTACCCAAAATTAGGTTACTATAAAACAACTCGGCATTTTTTAGCGATGCTGTTTGCAACTGTTCGTTGGAACTATGATTTCGGGAAACTCTGACTCGTTGAACTAAGCTGATAACGACGTAACTTGAGACTATAGTTGACTAAAGATGCTTTTGGGAGACTCCTGCTCTACAACAGTCGAATAAAGCAAGAAGAAAAAGCTTGTGAATAGAAATTAAGCATACCTCTGCTTCCAGCTTCTGGTTCTCCTTGTTCTTTTCTCTTTCATCTTGTGCACGTTTGACATTGTGTTCTATGTAGGTTGAGGTCTGCATCTGACAGACACTTGCTATAATCGAGATGAGACTCATTGATCTTTGATCTTCTGTCTGCAGTGCGAGTGTCTGCTTTCTGTTACATGCGCTTCCTGTGTAAAATGGTAAACAAACCTTATATTTCCTGAGTTTGCACCCAGCTGGTAGGACGAATAAATGGATGGATGAACCTTGCTGCCAAGAAATATCCAGGTTAAACACTATAGATATGCTTTTATTTATTGTATTTTATTAATATAACACATTATTATTATTAGAACATATTGTTTCTACTATTTATTTATTTTATTTACATTCTGTGATGCTAATTTTATAGAATTTAAATTTTATTGCATTTATTTTCCTGTTATCCTGTTTTATTGCATTTATTTTCCTGTAAGTCTGTATTGACTAGACTGAGTTTTTTTTTTTTTTTTTTTTTTTAGGCAGGATCATTTTCATTACTGTATCAATGATGAGAATGACATTTTTTTTCTATAACAAGAATGAGGATTTGAGAGGGAAATGTCCTTGATTGTCAAGAATATAATGTCATAATGTAAAAACCTTAATATCTGACTGGCAGATTTTTAAAAAAACAAATTCGCAAGGCTTATATGAATAGTCTGACTTTTCAACATGTGCTATAAAAGCATAATGGCTACAAAAACGGTGCTGGCTTTATATATTTACTAATGGTCTGGCATAGCACCATGCAATTATTTGTGGAAATGGTTCCTTTGATATAGTCGCAAGAAACCTATTCTGTTATAAATTAATAGCACATTTCCTCTACATGACTCACTGCAGATCTCATTACCTCCTACTCCATTGGATAAATGTCATATATTCATGTTAAGAGACTGAAGCCATAGATATACAGAGAGAGACAGAGAGATGATACTTGGCCTGTGCTGACGTCTTTTTAGAAACAGCTCTGGATGGGAATCATTAGGGCATGGGAAGACTCTGTTATGCTCCAACTCTTTGCCCTTTCAGGAACATGCACAGACACTTACATAAAGAAAGTGTTTTGATTGCCCCTGAGCACCTTACACCTAAACGGTTGAACTATGCCTGAGAGCTGCTGATAAAGGATGGATTTGCCTTGCTCTCTCTCTCTCTTTCTCTCTCTCTCTCTCTCTCCTGTGAGTGAATGTGGCTCAGATCTGTCCATGAGTCCGAAATTCGCATCCAAACATTTTCGAACAGTAAAAAATAAATACGACCTCATGTTATGTCAATCACTCTTGCACACTGCCTCAGAAACGTTCATCCGTAATAAAAATGGGATTTAAAAATTGATTTTCTGCGTTATTCGCATCCGTAGCAAGCAGTTTTGAATGGTGTTTTTCGGACTTGGTGTGGAAAAAGACTTTAAAACGTCTTCCAAGGATCATAGACTCAGGATCTCTTTTATTTTTTTTATTATTTTATTTTTAGCCACTGATCTTGACTGAACTTACTTAATATTGCTTGGTTAAAATGTTAATGCAAATAAATTATATACACTATTCAAAGATTTGGGTTCGGGAAGATTTCTTAATGGCTTTGAAAGATGTATACTCACCAAGGTTGCATTTATTTTATATATATATATATATATATATAATTTTATATTTATATATATATATGCTGATTTGGTGCTTAAGAAACTACTATTTTTGTTGAAACATTTATTCTGCTTAATATTTTTTTGGAAACTGATCATGTTTTTCAGGATTTCTGATGAAAAGAAACTTCAAAAGCACCATTATTTGAAATACAAATCATTTGTATCATTATAAATGTCTTTTTCACTTTTTATCAATTTAATGGGTCTTTGATGAATAAAAGTATGAATCTCTTACTAACCAATAACTCCTTTTTGTGTGTGTGTGTCTCTTGCTTTCATAGAGATTGCTCTCTGACTCTCTGGTTTTTATGTATTTGCTCTCTGGTTTAGATGTATTTGCTCAAAAAAATCAATAAGTTTCACGTGAGATCCATGAGATATTGATAAATGAGAATACTCTCTTCTGTAGTGACTGAGCGGGAGGTACTCCTGGCTTACAGGGAGGTTTTCATTACTTCTATTCATGCTACAATGCGTATTCATTGGCCAATTAAACCTTTGCACTCATTAAAACCATTGAAAGCGTTTTGAAAGTATTCGAGGTGGCTTTTTAAGTGATGATGGTCATAACCGTAGATAAATATCTTATGGTGACAAATTAGCCCAATTACACTCATAATGCGACTCATCCTTCGCTTATACGCGTGGCGAGCCCCACTTACATTGAGCAAACACTCCCCTCAGGCAGTGAACAAGAGCGCTTATCCAAAGATATGCCTTATGCCTGTCACTGCATTACCGATATAAGACTTTCCTAAGATTTTTCCCAACTCACTCTCTTGAGACATTGACAAATGTCTGTTGTTATTGAAATGAGGGGTGCTGAGTTGAGCGTTGTGTTCAAACTGAGCTCCGCTTGAGTTGTATCATTAGTGGGATTGATTATTCTCTTGACAGCACTTGGTGAAAACAGAGATCCTTAAATATGCTCCAGTTTTATATGCTCAATCTAATTTTATTGTTTTTATGCATATAAGAAAAATGCTCTTCTTTTGTTTCAAACTTTTTTCAAAAGCTTTTAAACTCTTATGGTTTACATTAATTTTGAATTGCAAAAAGTGTAACTCTTCACATATATATATATATATATATATATTAGGGCTGTCAAACGATTAATCGCGATTAATCACGCCTGTACATATATATATATATATATATATATATATATATACATATATATGGCGCCTGTACATATATATGTACAGGCGCCATACTACACAATAAAAGTAAATGGTGTCAAATATTGTCTTGGAACCAATTGTCTTTCAAGGTATGGACTATAACAGTTCAGATATCTTCTTTTGTGTTTGGCACAAAATAGAAAGTCACAGGTCTGGGATTTGTTTTTTTGATCAGTGAATCGTTTACATGGGGAGGGAGGGAGGGAGGGAGGGAGGGAGAAGACATTTTATGTACAGTTATTTTGGCAGTAAAGCTGAAGGCACGATACAGTTTGTTCTTTTATGTTCCATGGCAGGAAAACAATCCTATAGGTTTGAAATGACACTGAGTAGGCTTTAATTTGATTATAGACTTAATTTTAGGGGAAATTTCTTTTTATTTGACACTCAAAATGATTTTTAATCATCTTTGATCATTAGGAGTGGGGTCTCTGTCTCTCTCTCTCTTTTGCTCTCTCTCACACTCCCTGCAGCAGTCTCAGGAGATGGGCATCGTGACTGGTGCTGCCAGTATGCAGCAAAATGTGGGGTTTGTCTGAAGTGTAAATAGGTGCCCAAAGGCTCACATTCTTAAAGACGACTTCACTATCCTCTAATGCACACAAAGAAAGATCAGAGAGAATGAGAGAAACATAGTAAAGTAGACAAAACAGCACATTATTATTCTTTGAAGGATCTCTTTGGGAACAAAGACTGTTTATCAGCTTTGTCCCAGTGCTTCATACAATGAAAATAATGGATTTTCATTCACAACATGTTTGCCTTTTTTATTTTCTCTCTGTTCCGCAGGACAAAGATTTGGACTGTAAGTTAGATGAGCTAAAACGGACAGACAGGGCGTTATCAGAGCCTCAGGTCTGTGAATGGCTCTGTCAGCTTCTGTTGGGAGTACATTACATACATCAGAGGTGAGCAGAGAACACCGCTCCTCTTTTTCCCTGTGAATAATTCATTACTGACCTATTTTCTATTTTTACATTCAAAAGTATTTGTTTTATGTCTTTTATTGCTCGCCCTTAGACAAAAAAATGTGCATTGTATGTGACAAATATGGCCGCAACTGAACAACACATCTCTAAATCTTTGATTCTTGCTGCTTTGGTGTCTATTGATTCTTGTTTGTCTTGCTTAAACAGGAGAATACTTCACCGAGATCTAAAGGCCAAAAATATATTTCTAAGGAAGAACATTGTTAAGATAGGTAAGCTCTGCTTCTCAGCCCAAAGGATGCTTGATGTGTGTTTGATGTTCTTGCAACGCTTTCAAATGTGACTTTTAATGACGCCAAAAGCCCTAACACTGCCCATTTATCTACAAAGAAAAAGGATCATTACCCAGCCAAAAAGAAAACTACGTCGGTCAGCTACGGTAGATAGAAAGAAGCTGTTATTCTCGGAGGCAGATGATCATCACTTTTATATTTTCCATCATAAATAGGTGCATTAATGAACAGGTCATCACAGTATAAAGTCACTTTTAGCTAATTTCTGTGCAAAATAATGTATTTTTGTGTTCATGTAGGATGAAATTATTCTGTACAGCAGATTCACTTGAACACTATTCTGTGCATTTGTGTTGCTTTATGTCAGTTTCTCACCTTAGCCTACCAAGATAATAGTGTTACTGTAAAAAAATGAAATGTTGAGAAAACTCTATCAATTTTAGCAATATGCAAGATATTTTCAAGTTCTGACCAAAGTGATTAACACAACTAAAAATTTTATTTATGAAAAAACGGTCATGATGGGCAATGCATTGAGATTTTGGAGTTATTCCGGCAAGTGTACAACAACTGTCCTCAGTACCTTAGCCAACTTGTATTTGTACACTCACTATTTGTTAAATGTATCATTTACAGTCTCCAATTAATTTGTGTCAACGCAACCACCGGTCTCCTTTTCAGCAGATGTTCAGTAAACAAACCAAGGAAGCTTTCATTTTTCTATTACATTTGAAATGCCTGCTTGGCTCTGAAGGAGATGACATCTTGCACTGCTTTTTGTCTCTAAAAAAAGAGTACATCTTGCAAACTAATATTGTTTAGTTACATATCTACTCAGGAACAGACACATAGACACTCAACACTTACTGTAACACAAAACTCATTAGCTGTATAATCATCAAGAATATCATTAGGCAGATTAAGTTGAATGCTGAACACACACACAACAAACTCTGATGACAAAACAACTACAGAATCAAAATTACAGTGCATGTATTATTTATGCTGTAAAGCATGCTGGTAACCCATAAAGCTTTTACAAATCCACAACATCTGTCCAGTTGAATCTCTTTTGGGGGACAGTTTTTGGAGGAATATTTGTGGCCTAACATTCATAAATGATTCATGTTTCTTTCTACTTGTGACTCTATATAATGTTCAAGTGAGAATCTCAATGAGCATGTGCATGTTAACTCACAAATAGTCTCAACATTCAAAAGCTTATTTGGGGCCATTATAGTGTTTAAAATATTCCTTATTTGTGTAAACTATTTCCTTAAGTTTTGCCTGCAAAACTCTTTTTTAAAAGGTGTTATGCTGATGGAACTTTTTCAAACACTCTTTAAAGGTGACTTTGGTGTATCCTGTCTGCTGATGGGGTCATGTGACCTGGCGACTACCTTCACAGGTACCCCGTACTACATGAGCCCTGAAGCCCTCAGCCACAGAGGATACGACTCCAAATCAGACATCTGGTATGAATAACTTAACCATTGAGTCATTTCAGTTCTTAACCAACCAAGACTTTGGTTATTGCATTGAATAGGTTTTACATTTGCACTTAAAGTCACTTAAAGGACACACGTGATTGAATTTATGCCTCTCATGATATTAAAAACCTCTTGATCTTAAAGTCTTCCCATTATGTTATTTTAAAGGTTCCTCAATTGATTTTTGGGGTCTATTACAATAGGTTTACCTGCATCTAGGTTGAAAAAAATACTAATGTGAGACTTTTCACAGTGGTGTGAATATATATATATATATATATATATATATATATATCTTTGAAAAACAAATCTTTATGCATTAAGCAAAAATGCAGGTGATGGGGTATTATGTTTGAATACTTTTCAAATTGCGAGTTCTGGCAATACATAATAGCTCATCTCGTCAGTGTTTTTTTATTATTATTTTGCCGTTTTAAATGGAAAAATTTACGGAAAATTGCAATCAGGCATAGTTTAAGATGTCGCCGAAAATGTGAAGCATAATTAACATGAATTGTGATATCTGGTTGCTTGAGCTGTATCAATCTGCATCTAAGATGTGTGTGCATGTATGTGTGGTAGGGGTGTAATATCAATTAATGGCATTTCCAAAGGCACCAAGGCAAGGATCCCCCTTCAAGATCCTCTCTAGTCAGCCTGAGCTCTGTCCTCTCCTCCCCTCCACTTACACTATATGCTGAGATAGATATATGAAGGGAGGGAACATGGGGATCCACTTAAAAATAGTGAAATAACAACATATTAGTACAGTTAAAAAAATGAGGGGGGAAATGACCAGAAAACAATAAAATAGAATGAAACAGAGAGAAGAGACAATTTCATTTGCCAAACGGCTACAGGCACCTGCTGCTAATTTAAGAACCATGTGTTTTCTCACACACTCACCTCCATGTATGTGCCATCGAGAGCTGAGGTTTCTGTTCAGACTCGTAACGCATCCTATTGGGAATTGGACTCTTCACTCTGTGCTCTCGAGCCTGCAAGAACATAAGCGCGAGACACACTGGAGGAAGGGGGTCACTGTGCTGCTTAATAGAGATAAGCAAGAGAGAATGGGCTAAAATAGAGACATCCTTGCACAAATTTCTTCTTCTGTTTTTCAAATTTGTTTCTATTCAACTAAAGTGAAATTCAACCTTTTTTACTATAATGATAATTGCAAAGTGAACCAGAGTTCAGGTGTTTTATGTACGATTGTCGCCTATGCAAACAAGTTCTGGAAAAATAAAAAACGCTTTCAAACTAACCAAATGAACCAAACAATGATTTTAAAAGTAATCTGATCTTAAGTAAATTTATTTTATTAGGATAAACCTCCTGAGATGCACTAAAATGCACTTAATCTTCACTAAAATCTCTAGTGTATATATAACTGAAGCAAGCTTTTAAAGAAGAGTGGGTCAAAATTCCTCAAGAATGATGCAAGAGATTGATACTGTCATACAGAAAACGATTCCTTTTTGCTCTTAAAAGTGTCTCTACAAGCAATTGAATCATAGTGTGTACTTTCACCCAGTTTTTAACTCATGGCTTTTCCATTATGGATGCATTTCTTACCTCTGCAGAACATAAAATATGTTTTTAAGAATGTTGGTAACCAAACAGTTTTGGTTCCCATTAACTTCCATTGTATGGGGCAAAAAAATCAATGGGAGCGAATGGGAACCAGAAACTGTTTAATTACCACAAGAAGACAGAAAGTCATACAGGTTTGGAAGATCTTTGGGTTGACTGCCCCTACGTCTTTTTATTTTTCTCTTTGTGCAGGTCTTTAGGCTGTATTCTCTACGAGATGTGCTGTTTGGTGCATGCCTTTGAGGGGCAGAACTTCTTGGCTGTGGTGCTAAAGATTGTAGAGGGACCTACTCCATCCTTGCCAGAAACATACTCACGGCAGCTCAACTCCCTAATGCAAAGGTACCAGAAACAGATGCTTTCCTCGTCCAGGCACGAATCGGGCCCATGTCATCCCACACCGCCAAGCTATATCTGTCCGTCTGCCCGCTGTGGATGAGTAGATAGACACAAATCAATGGCTTGTTTGATTCAGCAGTTTTTCAAAGCAGATTATGCTAAATCCAAGAGGTTTAGAAGCAATTCAACTAGAAATATCAGCATTTCATGAGGTCTTAAACATAATTCCCTCTCTCTCTCTGTTTCTGTGTTGCCACTGCCAGTATGTTAGAAAAGGATTCTTCACTCAGGATCTCGGCAGCAGACGCTCTGAGGAGCAGGTTCATCGAGCAGAGCTTGCAGGTGAGGAGATGCCGTTGATCAGATCAAACAGACAGGAGAGCATCCGACCTGCTGTTCAGAGTCTCTGTTTCAAAGGTTAATGGGAAGGGCCAGAATGCACCAGGAAGATTTTGATTGCTGGCCAAGCTCAATAGGTTTCTAAAAGTCTGTTATGCATACTCATCACATCATCGATTCGCCTTCCCATTTGACTCACCCTGTGCATAACCTTTTCAGATTGTGCTGTTGAAATGTCAGTGATTGGCATTGTTGCTGCCTGGTGATTGTATCGATTGTGGCTTGTCATAGTTCACCTGGTTCCCCGGCATATATTAATTATTTTTGGCATCTTTCAGGCACACGATCAGTCTGTAAATGTATAAAAGCTCAGAAGATTTCCACGAAACTTTATTTGGACAGGACAACTTCGCTCTGTGAAGCTTAGATACATTTGTTTTTAACAGATTTCAATCCAGTATTAATTTCTAATAATCCTTCAAGTGAGTGTATATGCCAGTCATTTAGCTGTTAGGGATGGGCAATGATTAATCGTGATTAATCGTTAGCAAAATAAAAGTTTGTGTTTACATAATATATGTGTATGTAGTGTGTATAATTAATTTGTATATATAAATACACATATGCATGTATATATTTAAGAAATATTTGCATGTATATACTTTATATATATTTATACATAATTAATATTATATATAAATATTTGACATATTTATAACACATTTTTTTCTTAAATATATACATGCATGTGTGGGTATTTATATATACAAATTAATTATACACACTACACACACATATATTATGTAAACACAAACTTTTATTTTGCTAACGATTAATCGCGATTAATCGTTGCCCATCCCTATTAGCTGTGCAATGATTTGTCCAACAAAAGTGTGTCTATTAATGTATAGTTTTATAGCTGCATAATTTACAACTTGTTGTATATTTTCAGTTTGTAAAATAAGGTATTTATTGTTTTTAAAAATTAAAATATTTCTAGCAGTTATTAATTTTTTTTTCTGATGGTGCCAGTGAAAATGTTGGCCTGACCATGCAAATTGCAAACAGACAAATCCTTGTGCTGTACTTTGAACATTGAGCCCTGTAGACGGTTTGAGCTCACTCTTTTTCAAATCCGAATGTGATTATTATATCCTATTTTTCACAGCATTTCTCCTCATGCATTTTTGCCTTTGTCAATTACCATAACTAAAGCTAAACTCATTTTTGCGCTGCCTGTTACGACTTCTGTGTTAAATAACAGTTGGTGGTTGAAGTACTGCTGGGATCCCATCCAATGTAAAAACTAAAATGAAACGAGGCGAGTCAGATCACAGACCACTCAGAACAGCTGCATCAGATGTGATCCTTAATAAATTCCTCCCCTAATTATTTACATAATCCATCATTATTTCACATACAGCATAGGCTATATGTTTTGTTGGATGCAAGCATCCAGATCACAAGACCAACCATAACGCCCACATCCAGACAAAATGTCTTCTGTTAATAACTACAATCCCAACACCATGCAGAGATCGAATCTAATGGCTGCTTAACATCCAAGAGCTACTGTACATGTCATTAGTATTTTTCATCACATAAATCATCACACTGAAAATTTAATTGCTCTCTAGGCATCTAATCCCATTGATTTTTGTTTTATAGCCCTTGTTTAATGCATCTCGGTTGCAGTATTTGCAGTTATAGCACCCTTACATCACTCACATTCATACTGCATTGACTTGTTTACATCAGGGCGCTTAGTAATAGGTTTTTGCCTTTGGAAGCTAGTGATCCCCTAACCCCTATCTGAAAGCTCCTGGTTGGTATGTGTCTTCCACCAGCTATTACACCATCACCATCTCAGAAACATATAATCAGAGAAGGAGAGGGCATCTAAACCACAACTCTGAAACAATACTCTCTGATGGCTTTTCCCTCCTTGTCGTGTACAGTTTCCAAGGCTTTCTTCTGCCTGTGTAATTTGCGCCTTACAAATCTCATATTGTGCTATTGTGTTTGTTGCAGATTCCTCCCTGAGGATGATTATATCAGTCTTTCTACTTCCCATTCGCTCTGATTCAAGAGTTCTGAGAAATGCAACGGTTTGTTCTGATTGAACACTAGCTTTGCTGCTGCTGTTTTGCTTTTTCCTTTCCTAGGTCCTCAGGCAACTGTAACTTTTACAAGCCTCAGAGAACAGCATTAACAGATATTTCATCTCTTTTGCTATTTTTCTCACTACAGAGCATGAAAAACAAGTTCTTTAGCCTGACACTTCGAGACAAGTCGACGGAGGGAGAGAGAGATGCATCGCAGGTCCTAAGAGCACTGTAAGTGAATCCACAGTAACAAGTCCCAGAGAGAAAGAGACATTTATAGGCAGTCTCACTTCTCTGTTCCTGCAAAGATGCTGTCAGCTGAGAAATGCATCTACACCAGGGATCTCTGGGAACAGGGCTGTTTTTGTGTTGTTGCTTTTTTAAAATCCGTTTTTTTGCCCTCTTCACGCAATCTTGTTGGAGGGACCTAAAAATATGTACAGTAGCTGAGCTGTGTTGCTGCTGCGTACCCAGTGTTTGGAACATGTTAATCAGGTGGCAGTCTATGAGCTGCAGACTTTCATTCATTCGCTTTCCACACTAATGATGTCACCATTGCAGAAAAGGAGAAAAAGAAGAAAAGGTTCTATATGGAACCTTAAAAGGTTCTATCAGCGCTACGTATTTGGAACCCCTAAAAGGTTCTATACACTCTTAAAAAAAGGGTTCCTCTGGGTTCTACATAGAACCCTGGGGTTCCATACTTGGCCAATAGAACCTTTACCAAAAAAATGGTTCTATATAGAACCATTTTGGAGTTCCATATATGAAGCGGGGGATGGAACCATTTCTGGTTCTAAATAGAACCATTTCTTCTAGTGGAAATCCAAGCAATGTTAAAGCCAACAGAGCATAGCAAAATCAAACAAGTGCAGTTCATTGATTCTTGAGTAATGGGACCTAATAGGTTTCAAAATTGAGCACTACCGTTTAAAAGTTTGGGGTCAAGAAGTTTTCTTCTTCTTGGGGACAAGAAGTCGTCACCTGTTTTTACTGTATATCTCGCGTTTTACAATACAGGTTGTTTCAAAGCAGCTTTGAAATGACAACAAGAAATTCATGACTCTCATGATTCATGAAATTCATGATTCATGGCCACATTCGTGACTCTCCTGTTCGAACTCGTTCATCAAATTGAATTAATCTTTTCGTTGAATGAACCAAATGACACGAAAAAAAATTTGTTCATTTTGATAAAGAAAGAATGACATGGATATCTTGGATGACGTGGGAGTGAGTATATTATCAGCCAAAGTTTTTTAAAAGTGAACTACTCCTTTAACGTTACTACAGTAGTTTTAAAAACAAACGACAGGCACAGAGCTTAGCTATTTGCATAAGGCTATATGCAGCCTTAAACTGAACTGAGAATCTGACTGAACCTTTTGCTCATTAGCTTTTTAATGCTGTTCTAGTATGCCTGGTGTCCAAAGGTTGCACACAAAGCATCGGAAGCTGTCTAACACAAATTCTCATGAATAATCTAATGATATACGTTTTCTTGTTTGAATTCTACTCTTTTTTTGATTAAAGAAATACCCTATTTCTTTTGAAAATTGCATGCTCTGATCACACAGTCCAAAAAATATCTGTAAAGCAAAGGAGTAGTCGTTAGTCATTTAAGTAAATGCAGTCCTTGAAACCCCACAGGCAGAAGAAGGTACATCTGCAGACACTGCGGGAGAGATCAGAGGTGCAGAAAATGAGCCCGAGAGAACGCATGCGGCTCCGGAAACTCCAAGCAGCAGATGAGAAAGCACGAAACCTAAAGTGAGTGACGTTCAGTGCACTGACCGTGGTGTCACACTGAATGTTAATCGAATGCGACTCCTAGTTCATATTCCATAAGGTTAGCATGAGTGTCAAGGCTTTTCTGTTATCATGGTGGGAGGATATTTGGCAGCGTGAAACACGTCAGCACTGATTCTTTGTCTATGTGATGCACTGATAGAATCGGAACAGTCAATGTTGACTCATGTCACACTCAAAAACAAACTGATGTATAATGCACGTTAATACACTATATATGTATATTGTTCACTGTTTGTTCATGTTAGTTATTACTCTACAATATTATTTCATTTGTTAACATTAGTTAAAGTTTTGCCAAAAATTTAAACATTTTTGAGTGAGTTATGCCTGTTACGTATGCTATAAAAAAGTTATAAATGCACATACTCTTATTGTCTTACTATAGGAAAATTGTGGAGGAAAAATATCAAGAAAACCATCTTCGCATGCAAGAGTACAAGTCAAATTTTCAGAAAGTCAGTGTGGATGTTTTAAAGGTATGTTGATAGGATTCCTGTCTGGTATTATTCATAATTAACAGATTTCAAATCACAGCTGTAATTTGTTTCTATTATATTTGTCTTTCTTTCTTTTTTTAGCCTTTTATATTGAGAGAAATAAGAAACTAAAATAAACTTTTGGTAAAGCATTTGTGTTTTTACTTCTTTTTTTCAAGGTGAAAAATGAAGGAGTTAACAGGACTCAACCGATTCAGAGTGAGACACCAAAAAGAAACTCAGAACCGGCAGGAACCATTTCTCATCTCTCTGATAAGATGTGCAAGCCTGTGTCAACAGACCATGGTGAGTTGTATTTCACTGCATCTAAAGGTCAAATGGAAGAAATTGTTGCTCTGGGTTGACACCTGAGCTGACAATAACCAAAACCCAGGGTTAAAAGCATTGATTAACCCTCTTTCAGAATCATAAGAGTGAAACATTGGATTTCCTGGGGTTAAAAGTGGCCACAGCCTAATAAGACGCAAGAAAAGCTCTTTATTTGGAAACGATTTTTTACCCACACATTGTTCAATTAAACTCTCAGAAAGCATATTAATTAAAGCAATGTCCCCTGATACTTTTCTCATGCTTTTTGAAGTCTATTACAAAATGTGTGTCTGATGGAATGCCACCATCTCTTCCAAATCAGAAAGTTTAACTTTCCATCAGAAATTACTTTCTCTTTCTTCTACATCTTCATTAAAATTCATTGTGTGCTTGGCGCTCCAGTGCCTCTTTCTCCATGGTTTAACAAACAACAGATCCCAGAACAGAGCGAGGTACCATGAGTATTACACTGCACTGTCAGACACACGCATATTTAAAAGAGATAAAAAAATATTCCATTTCGATTTGAAAGTCAAATGATTCCTAGATGTTTTAATGATGTTCCACTGCTCGGATTTATCAGAGTAGAAGTTGCCTGCCTTTATGAACAAATAAGGAAAATTGGAGAAGAAATGAAATGGGCAGTTTAGTTTCATCCCTTAATGGAGTTAGGACCTCAGCTCAGAACTCAAGCCTGTGAACGGTTTCTGCTGGTATGCTGCTATTTTATAAATGTATCCTGATCTCACTCGACATCAGAGATGGCCTTCTGTATTAGAATAGATCTCATTAATCAAGACACATTCTAAGACATTCACAATCTTTTCTAAGTATAATATCACACAATCATGTGCATGTGGTTTAGCAGTTGAAAGTGGCGTCTTGTGGATTAATTAATTCATATGTTTGTCAGTTTGCTTCCAGTTCCTCTAAAAAATAACCATTGTAGTCATTAAACTACTTGGTTATGTCTAAAATGCTCTTGAATTATATACTGTAATGGTGCCATATACTGTTTTTTGTTTGAGGTTTCTTCGCCTGCTGAGTCATTAGCAGATGGGCAGTAAGGCAGATGCTTGAGGTTTCAGACACAGCCCTTGACACGTTGGTTAAAAGTCAATGCAAAAAAATGACCCAGGAAAGTGGAGTTGCTTTGAGAATAGTTCCACTGTAGCATCATTAGTTTGCAGATGCCACATGGTTGATGTATTATTATCTATTGCAATGACATTCAGACATTTTAAATGTATCCCAAAGTGTCCAAATACTGTTTGTGGGTCCTGTATATTATTTATCCATGAATATCAGAAAATAGTTCATATTTATGTTAGGCGTGTTTTAATAAGATAACTTGCCCCCTTCTGATGGGTACTCATTTGCTTCATTGATCAATCATACAATCAGCTTAACTTAATATTTGTGTGGAGGCCGATGTTTGTGATTTTGCATTGGCTGTGAAATACCGGTATGTGCGGAATCCGATCTGGGATATTGCTAGTTTTCAATGACTCATTCTCTTACCACCGTCATTATATGCATCAAGGGAAAGATAAGTTATGGCCAAAACGTCTCCTTAATCGGGTTTTGGTATCATTATGATAAATCTCAGAGACGTGTTTTCTGGAAGTCCTGAGAGGTTATCTATCAGTTCCTGGCTCTAATCACTTTAGATTCCTCTTTAAATGAGATGTTTTAAACGAGTACAGAGCCACAGCTGTGCTCTTAGACGACTCAGGGAGGGATCCACACGGCGTGATTTATCGATAGGACTCCCGGGCGCAATCACTGTGAATCTGTTGGAAATAGTTATGTTACTGGGAATATTTGGGAAAGAAAATCGTGCAAGTATGTGGATTTTTATTATTAAAAATTAAAGAAGTGATACACTGTGTCTGGGTTTGAGACTAATGGAGTCAGGTCTTTTATTTAGCTTCCCTACAACCTCATGCATCAAGTAATCTCGAAGGCAAGGAAAACTCATTAAATGAATAATGCATAATTAATGCTAAAAGTATAATTGTGTGAATGTTTTGTATAGTTTACTTAAAGTCGCCCAGCAGAAACACTGAGCGGGTTAACCCAGCTACATCATAAACAAAGTTAAATGCTCTTCTAGGATGGCATATTTACTCTGATATCATTATTTTACTTCTCTTGTCACTTTGAGAGTTCATAGTTTCATATTTGCATATGATTCAAGGACGTAGACGGCCCTTTCTGATGATCTTCTTGAGTTCTGGAGCAAATAAACATACGGTCTGATTCTGCTCATGTCTGTAGATAAACTATAATGACTACACCAGGGACTTCCGTGCCTTGGAAAGATGCCGTTCAAATGAATAAGCTCTGACAATAAGCACATTATGAGCAAACCTTGTCAGCTTAATTGTCTCCAGCCTGAAAATTGTCTCTGGCTATCTTTAAATTGTTTGCATACATCACTACTGTTAGTAATATTAATTATTATTCTGGTGTAAATAGAGTAGATATAATAGAGTACTACATCAAATTAATTTTCTTTTTAAATAGCAGTTAGCCATGAGATGAAGACCATCCATCCATCCATGCTCATTAATTAAGAATTCAGTTGATATTTGGTCACATATAGGAATAACTTTTTTACAGTATCTGGTTTATAATCACTTTTATAAACGTCTTTGTTTGTGAACCTTTATGGCCTTATTAAAATGTTAGATTAAAATTCATCTGGTAGAGGTTAGCATCAGGCACAAAATGTATAACACGGTGCCTACACCAAAAGCAAGCAGCGTGATGCGGCAATCATATACCAAACCCATTATAATCCGCGATTCTGTCTACACTGGATGCGGCGCGACACTACGCAACAAATCCCTGACAGTAAACTGACACCATAATCCAAGTGCAAGTACACTTCTCATGCTACATCTGACAGGAAGGGCAAATGGATTTACAATTGTCGTGTCCGGTGTTGACAGTGTAAGGGTCATTTGCTGGGGAAATATTGGGAAAACTTGACCCCAGTAAGTGCTCTCACTATCTGAGTGTAAAGTAAATGGCAAGCAAACAGCTAAGCAGTTTGTGTCATTAACATCGCTAATTTGAATCAAAAAAGTTAGGGATCGGAGGGTTCTCTTAAAAATGCTGACTGTGTTCCAAAGGGGTTTTCATTTATCTTGATCATTTATCATTTAAATGTGATTTTAATGGACTCTAAAGGTAAAGGATGACCCACAGTCCTCTACTTTAGAACAAACTTCTACAATCCTTGGCAAACTACAACCTAAAGTTCCCCACAAATGAGCATAAATCCTTCTAGAAGTGGATACACATTCTTTGTGTGTGGATATTTCCGTATGAAACAGACATAAACAGAGTCAATGAGGCAGGACTGAGGTCTGAACACATGCTCATTTGAAATGTCACAGAAGCTTCCTGCACAGTGATGCAGTAGAATGCTCTTTCTGCTTTTTGTCATGACTAATCCTCTTTGCTGGATAAAACAGATCTGCAGTGTTGTAAATATGCTAAATTGCAGGTTGCTCTTTCATTGGGGGGGCAGCAATTTACTAGTTTAGACAGGCTTGGAAAACAGAGGATGGTTTGATCGGCCACCGGTTTCTCGGCTTATTAAATCACACACAAAACATTCGTGAAAATACATGCTAATGAATGGCTGTTACTAAAGAATGCAAGATAATGCAGTTACATCCTCTACCAGCAGAGGCTAACTGGAACGTGCTAACCAGCCAAACCATGGTCTATTGGCTTTTGTTCTATTTGGAGGGTGTGCGTGTTATCCCTGGTTGTTGGTCTTGTAAGGTGGATGTTCAGGCGATGCAGGTGTAAATGCGCATGCTGATGCATTGCTGTTCTCTTTCAGGCCGAAGGATAGTGCCCAGTTGGAGAGCTCTACAGAAGAAAATGAAACTGTTGAGAATGTGAATAGGAAAGCCCATAGAGTAAAGTACAGTTTAACAGCCCTCTCTTTCTCCCTCCATCTCTCCTGCCATCTTTGTGTCTGATTGTGGAGGTCCAGTCGCTGGCAGCTGTCTGATAGGATCAGATTGGTCGCAGGCCCAGGAATTCATGTGTGTCTGAGAGGTTGTCTGTGTTCATTTGTTCACAGAAGGTATTCTGTAAGTTATTTTCTGTTTCAGAGCTAAAGCTGGCAGAGATTCATTCACATCTGGGTGGATGCCAACAGCTCGAGTAATCAAGCAGAAAATGTGTTTGTGTTAATGATAGAGGCTACCTGTCATTTCAACTCATTGCTCAACAATTTCGAGTATCGGTTAAATCTTTGCTACCTTTTAATCGTTTCAGCAATCCCAGAGGATCCTCAAGTGGCAGAGGCATTTTATTTCGTGGATGAATTTGAGTCATGCTCGGAGGCAGATTCAGACGGAGAGGAAGACTCGGAGGATTATCTCCCCACAGACCCTTCCTGTCAGACATGTGGACAGGTGAGGAGAGATCCGCCGCCGGAGAGGCACTCCTGTCAATCAGCTTGTGTGACTGTGTGATATTTACATTTAAAGATGTCTCCATAAATTGTACGCACTGTAATTAGAGTTTTCATATGAGATCTGTCAGCAAAACTATAGAGTTTGGCATAAAGAATTTATTTAGGAAATTTGGCATAACAGTGGAATGAACATTCAAGTTGTCACCCTTTTTGAACGAGTATTTGATACACTGCCGATTTTGCAGGTTTACCCACTTTCAAAGCATGTAGATGTCATTTTTTATCATAGGTACTCAACTGTGAGTGATGGAATCTAAAACAAAAATCCAGAAAATTGCATTGTATGATTTTTAAGTATTTTATTGCATGACAAGGATTTCATCACCTACCAACCAGTAAGAATTCTGGCTCTCACAGACCTCACATCAATGATCACGAGGAAGGTGAGGAATCAGCCCAGAACTACATGGCAGGACCTGGTCAATGACCTAAAGAGAGCTGGGACCACAGTCTCAAAGAAAACCATTAGTAACACTACGCCGTCAAGGATTCAAATCCTGCAAGCAAAGTTTGCCAATGACCATCTGGATGATCCAGAGGAGGAATGGGAGAAGGTCTGATGAGACAAAAATGGACCTTTTTGGTCTAAACTCCACTTACGCATTTGGAGAAAGAAGAAGGATGAGTACAACCTTAAGAGTAAAATAAGACACTAACATAAAAAACATGGCGGATCGAGTAAGCTCATTCAACCGCTCAGTCCCGTTTACCCCAGTGGAAAATATGTGTTTGGAGGAGTAACAGTTACAAGGACATTTTACTTGGGAAATTTAGCGGAGAATGTAATAACAAGAAGAAATGTTTAATTTGGAAAAAGATTGCTAGGACAGGTAACAGCGTTAATCTGACCATTGAGCAGATACATGGTACAAGATGCCAAAAAATAAATATTTAAGAGGAAATATCCAAAAACGGGAGGAGGACATCACTAAAATGGTGATGAATATATATGGTAAGGGCCATTTTCCTTTTTTTGGCTGTTGGTAATGTAACTGATTGTTAATGCTGGTTGCCATGGTAACAGAGGCTTTGACCTAAGTTAGCCTGTGGGATCCTGAAGGATCTGGTGAAGGTCTGTATGGAGGGGTGGGCCAAAATCCCTGCTGCAGTGTGTAGAAACCTGGTCAAGAACTACAGGAAACGTATGATCTCTGTAATTGCAAAGACAGGTTTCTGTACCAAATATTAAGGTCTGCTCTTCTGATGTATCAACTACTTATGTAATGCAATAAAATGCAAATGAATTACTTCAAAATCATACAATATGACTTCTACATGCTTTGTAAGTGGGAAAACCTGCAAAATCGGCAGTGTATCAAAAACTTGCTCTTCCCACTGTATGTTAGACATATTTCCTTCTATCCTCAAAGTATATCCTCAAGTATCCTCATTTTCCTTTCAGTATCTTTTTTAATTATTCACACGAAACTCAAAGACACCCTCAAGTCGTAATAAGCTCTCATTGACAGGATCATCTGTTTATGAAGCATGGAATAAGATGAATTCAGTCATATCTCCCAAGCACTCAAGTCCACAGGTAATAGTTAACGTAAAAGTAATATGATAGCACTTGTCTGCGGCATTAAAGTCCGGATTATGCAAATGCATTTTGCCCATAGAAGATTTCTCAACCAAGCTCAACCTCATTATTGTAGATACTTTGTAGTGCTGGAGTTCAGTTGCACAACAGCAAACACATACGTTCTGATCAGTTGTGATAGAGCCAGGGGCTCATCTGGACTCACAGGAGATCACAAACTACCTCAGTCAGCAGACTCTTAAAACGGCAATCCAATACCAGGCTTCAGCACGATTCGATCAGGCCAGCCGAGAATAGATTAAAACTATTTGTCACCATTGAGAGAGTGAAAAAAAAAAACTTTGAACCGAGATGGTATAAGTATGAAACCAAAGAGAGAGTGGAATAGACTTCTGCCCCAGTGGATATTTGATAATTAGCTGGCTCACCGTGAGAGCGGAGCTGGTGGTATGTGTGCCGACAGTCGTGGCTGGGTGAGATTCCCCGGAATGGAGGAAAGAGGAATTGCATTTTGTAAATAGCTGAATAATATAGCTGGTCCTTATGTGATGGAAATTTTTCTTTTTTTCTATTCTCATTTCAATGTTTTGCACAGATGGCATGACTTGATACCCTTGAACTGCCCAATTCCCTTTCCTTCACACACAATGAATTTGGCCCTTTCTTTAACAACATTTTTGCTATACTTTTCTTTTTTGGCTTTTTTTCTTTTTCTATACTTTTCAAATATATTTTTATTGCTTTAATCCTTGTCCCAGACCAGACTTTTAATGTTGAAATATGAAAAAATATTGCATTTTTAAAACAGATAGTTTTTGAGTGAAATAACCAATAATTTTCATAATAATAATTTTAAAATATTTTTTTTTCGTAATAATAATAATTTTTATATTTTATTTATAAACAATTATTTGTTAAAGGGGTCATGAACTGGCTTTTTAAATTTTATTATATTGTTGTCTGAGGTCAACTTATGACGTTCGCTTGGTTTTTACATTCAAAAACATCAAAATGAATAAGTAATAGGCTATTTTCTACCCAAGTTTGAGCCTAGCTTTTTATGGGCATCTCGCACTGAAGACTTGGAAGTAACTGCTGTGAGTGGATAACAGTTTTGCATTTTATAATGAGTTTCAACTCACCCGTCGGTGCACATGGGGGAAATTGTTTTGAAAACTTCCAATGTTGTAAAATGGCAACCGAAATGATTCGCCCATACGTATTCGACCCAGAGTCCGTGTGTTGCACCATTCCTGTCGGATCCCATGTAGACGGCACAGCACCCTTCTTTGCTCTTAATCGGTCTGCAAATCCAGTCTTGTTTACAAAATTATTAAATTATTAGATTTTTGTGTATTTGGGGTATATGAATCTGCCATTTATTCCAAAAATATCATAAAATTAGAATTTGATTAAAATGTTCCACTTTTTTTATTTAAATAGTGAGGGTTTGAATATAGGACTTTATTTTCTAAAAGTCTACAAAGGCAAAATTGCTTTATTGTTGAAGAAGCACCAAATTATGTTGCTGATGGACCTTTAGTCCTTCTTCAGACTCAGTCTGTATGTTCCTTGAGACTTTCATCAACAGGGGAAGGCCTCATGGGAGTAAAAACATTCAAGTTGTCTTTATTATGGTGCCACTTCCTCCCTCCAGGTCATGCTATCATTACAGACAGGAGGCCTGTTGATCCCAAATGGTGTTTATAGACCTGCATTTCAAGACCCTTGTGTGGCTAGACTGTCATTGGGGAGTCTAGTCACAATCATGGTTTGATCTAAACAGAAGAAACCATGTAATTTCCACTAATAATGTAATGTTTCTGTTAGTAGGCATTGTGTTTCAAGCATTCTCTATCCTACCTGAACATTTGACCTCTTCACGTGTGTCCTTGTGTATCACAGGACAGTGACCTGGAGGCCATGATCAGACACATGGAGAAAGTTCTGGATAGTGATTCAAATGGTGAGTATGGCTTATGTTCCCATTCATTCCACACAAGAAAATTTATTGGTTAGGCATGTGTACCAATACAATACAACCCCACTGGCAGATACACTCCATTACCAACATGAGATATATAGCAAATTTCTCCAATACTGACTGGCCAATTACATGAGAGGTCAGTGGACATACACAAAACTGCCTTCTGAAGGTCACGGGCCTGTAAAATGACACTTCTTCTAAAGACATCTGAGCATGCTCATTTAACTCCATACACGTTGAGTGAATGATCCATTTGCTAGATGCACCCCTTTCAGCACGTGATATTGAGTTTTTTTTTTCTTGTTCCTGATGACTCTGGAGTGAGAATGTCAGGAAGCCTGTTTGTCTGCCACTTAAAGCCTTGGCGACATTGATTAGGTAATTCAGTGAAGGCTATTTACAGGCTCTGACCACATCCGATCAGTTCTGTGCATTTCCTTATCGAAAGAACTGGAGTATTTCTGTTCAAGTCTCAGTTTCTTTCCTGGTTTATTTGATCTTCTTAGGTTTCAGATGCTTTATAAAAACTGACATCCTGAACCACATTGACATCCATTTTTTTTTTTTTACTTTTTTTATTTTAATATGGCACTATTTCATCTATTATTTATGTCATTTAAACTTGTTTGGTTTGAGAGGTGTGCATTTCTTTAATAGAAATGTCACTTTTATCAAAAGGGCCTTTCAAAGTGTGGCTTAAGTGAACAAATGCTTTTTTGGGCCACTGTGAGTGAGTATTTGTATTGCATTATAGCATTTGTTTGTGAGTGTGTTGATATGCATTCTGATATCTTCATTCCTCAATATGTCAAAGTATTTTAGATACATTTCTAAATCCTCATATCAGGCCATGTTTTTGAAAAATACTATTCAGCAATCCTCACTTCTGAACTTATCTGTAGAGTTACATAAATGATAGCGGTGTTAGGACAATGCATGATGGGTAATATCAGCCCAGCCCAAGGTTGATCTTTTAGACTCAGTAAGAGAAGAAACACTTTTCTAAGCTTATCTCCTTTCTTTCTTTCACCAGGCACCTTGTCAAGACAATGAGTTTCAGATTTACTCAGCCATACCAAAAGGAATAGATAAAAGGGAGAGAAAAATTGTTTTTGTGGCTCAAACTCAAAGTGGGAAGCAGTAGATTTGATTTCAGGTGGTGCATTCATGTCGAACCATCTGACTAAATGGCCCTTCATAAGATGGATTTATGTGTACTTTTAATGACAGGTCAGATATAGTAACAAAGTGGTGCACACAGTGCTATTCATTTTATGATTATGCTGCCAAAAGACCAACAGTGACATTTATGCACACAAACACACAGTTGACATACACAACACAATGCACAAGGTGCTCTGACACATGACTTCTGTGTCCCCTCATCACCTGCTGACTTCTCAAACACTCACACACAATCTGGTTTGGTTTACTGAACCGTAAAGCTCATGTCACTGTGGCTGACAACTCAGAAATGCAGCTTTCTGCTTGAGCTCCACTTTCACATCTCTGACTTCATACAGCTCTGGTCTACATAATAGTAAAACTTTACCAAACCTTTTGCTTTATGTACTTGTGTAAAATGTCTTCCCTTGGTACCCATTGTCCTCTTTTATTCTCTAATAGCTATAATATCATGTACGTCGTAAACTATAATATTCTGCCATGAAAATTGACTTTTTTATTTAGATTTCCTCATAAACACTCACAATAAACCTGAAAAATATGTTCAGATAAACACATTTATTGCTCTGTAGTAGATCTGCTTTTGATTTCCTCTTTTTTTTATTATATTAATATTCTACAGCTTTCCTGCATCATAGACAGTTTAGGACTGTTATGTATCTCTGTGATAAACTGAATCAATAAAGCAGCTTCCTTTAGTTTCAGACCTCTCACTTTTTAGAAACCCAATACTAAAGTGTATTCAGACACCTTCAACATTTCTCACATTATCACAGTTTATTCGTTATAGTTTAAAAAAAATGGGAATACAATATGACAAGAACTCAGAGTTATCAAATCAATAATATTTCACTGGTTTTGGCCATCCTTCTGTTAGACTGTCTCAAAAAATTAATTGGGTTGAAAATCAGTGTGTTTATAATTATAATGATAAATTGAAATAATATGATAACAAATATCAGTTTGCAATAGCAAGCAGCATAATAATCTGTTTTTGTACAGCTAAAATATCGGGAAGGGGATGAAACCAAGAGACATGCGCTCTTAAAATAAAACTGAAACGGGTGCCATGAAACAAAAGTTGCAATAGTCTTTTCTTCCCTATTACGATATACGAGTAAAACAGCTTCTGGAATGAGAAAATGTTGGGCATAACATATGAAGTTGGACATTGCTAACTAAATGGACGCTGATTTGAATGCCCGTTTGCAGTCTGTTGTGGAGGATATTTGATCTTATGCTGAAACATGTCATGAAGAGAACCAATGTCGTTTCAAGAGGGAGGGGAGGTTGAGAAGATTAGTGGAAGATTACAAGAGTATATGATTTTTTATTTTATTTTTTTAAATAATGATGTACTCAGATACAATATTTATACTAAACATTGCTACATTTTGTAAAAAAAAAATGTCCATTTTGATTTCATAATAACTTTAGGTCCAGAAACATAATTCAGACAACTGAAGTCAGTCCAAACGTTTGTGTGATCATGTATATTGTGTGTTTCAGGAGCTGAAGCAGAGGAAGAGAAGTCTCAGCTGGGTTTTCTGGGAATGAGTAGCATCAATACCTCCATGGCCGAGGGCAGAATAGAGCGGATGAGACAGTGAGTGTTTCATCCTTGACTTGTTCACAGCCATCACCTGTAAAAGTTTCTTTTATTCCCCAGGCACAATGAATTTTGTTCACTAAAATTAGCATTTACCTTCATGCTCAGAAATTTATTGACAACCTATCCCTGATGAAGCTGTTTCTCATCATTCCGATTGTGTCCATGTAAACTTAGCTGACTAAATCCGCGTTTTTGACGATTTGGGTGAAACAAGGATTCAACGCCCCATTCATGAAGAGAGCCGTTTCATTACTGAATGAAACAGCCATTTAAACGAATCTAATTAATGAATGACTCAATTACTTACTTATTTAGACATTTATCACCACCTGGCAGTTTTAGTTTCTTATTAAGAGTAGGCTATCATTTCATTTTAAAAAAAAAAATTGAAATTCCATATTAATAAAAAAACATTAAAATGTAAAAATTCTGCCATCATTTTCCCACCCTCATGTCATTTCAAACCTGTAAAACTTTTTTTGCATGATATAAAAATACATTTTGAAGAACCAAACTATTTTGGTTACCATTGACTTCCATTGTATAAGCAAATTTTTTTTGAAAAGTCACTTCGCTTTATGAGCCCCATTAAAGCACAACTTTACATATAAAATAATCCACCTGCTACTGCAGTCAGCATATTGTCTGACACCATTCTGTTTTTGAATCTGCTTTTCTTGCTCCAGAGGCTCCTAAAACCCCGTCCTGCCATTCTCCTGTCCCTAAAGCCTGAGTCTGATCTTCACAGGTCCAGGCAGATTTGTGGCTCAGAGCAAAAACCTGCATGAGCCAAGTGCTTAACTCCTCCAATGATTTATC
Organism: Cyprinella venusta; assembly: GCA_038021265.1. NCBI lineage: Eukaryota > Metazoa > Chordata > Actinopteri > Cypriniformes > Leuciscidae > Cyprinella > Cyprinella venusta. The sequence continues at coordinate 28,284,102 of CM075874.1, forward strand.
AGAAATGGTGGATTAGATCTATCAGAAAGTTTAAAAAAAAGCCATTAAAACTGTAGCGTTGGTTCTTGATTGTTTTAGCAACGTTAATTTAGCAGTTAATTTGGCTTTGTCATTTCCTTATTTCAATTTTCTTAAAATTGCATTACATTGCAAGGGTAGCTTCTGGTACCAATTTCCTTTTTTGTATATCACTGTTCCACGTGTGATTCGATTTGAGCATTATATGAGCATGGAATGAACATTATATGAATTCAAAAGGGGCATCTGAACAGCATTTCCCGATGTGAACAAATGTCTGAAAGCACACAAAAATGCATATTTATTGGTCTTTCTGTACGCTGTTGTATATATCAATATATGCGCCTGTTGTGTTAGAAAGCCAATAATCTTGGTATCTCCACCCTGTGGTGTATTTAGCTAATATGAGCTTCTGCTTGGAACGTCATTTGTGATGCATGCATACAGATAATTTACTGTCTTTCAGGTTATTGTGCACATATGCTTCTCCATTTTTTTTTCTCCTGAATTCATCTCTGTCATTTTCTTCAGCTTCTTTTCTCATTTCTTATGTTGTTTGTACACATCTTTTTCTCCACAGAGCTTATTCTCTTCTTCACTGTCTTGATTATCTCCACAAGAGCTGCAAATTCTTTCCTGCTAAAGTTTGGGATCAGTTAGATTATTTTTGTTATTTATATTTTAAAGGAATGATTACTTTGTCTTTGAAATAGATATACAACAACTATTTCTATTGATTTTTGAAGAATCACTGAAGACTGAAGTAACGTTTGCTGAAAATTCAGCTTTGCCATCACAAGAATAAAATACATTTTAAAATATATTAAAATATAAAAGAGTTATTTTTATTAGAATAATCTTTCACAATATTCCTGTTTTTAATTAATTAATTAATGAAACAAAATCTAATGAATATAACCTTGGAGACCCCAAAAGATGGAATTACACCAAACAATGAAAAATAAAAATATTTAACCATCTAAAACATAATCTGAAAATATTTTAAGAACAAAATTGAAAATTCTATAAATTCAAACTTATTAACTTATATGAAATTTATTATCTTTAAATCGACTTTTTTTTATTTACTTTTTTTCAATTTTAATATTTTTTTTAAATGTAATTTATTCTTGTGATGGCAAAGCTTAATTTTATGTAAAAAGTACTGCTATGGCTGTCAAAAGAACAAAAATGAAAATTCTATGAATTTAAACTTCTATTTTTTTTTTTTTTTTTTTTTTTTTTTACATTTTATGGTTCCGGACCCCAGTTTGAAAAACCCTGCCCTAATGTACCACAAACCATACTTTATCACAGTGTACCATATCCACCATATCACAGTGTACCATTGCACATTGTACTTCTGCATCCCAAAGCAAACCGGACTACTCTGTCCATTCCCTGCTGTGCCGTTCTGTTCCACATCTCACTATACTCCAGTATCTGTATCAGCTTGGTAGACTGTTCCTTTTAGCATGACTGCAGAACCTCTCCTGACAGTGCCTCCCCTACTGAGTGTGGGCTGTAGATATTAATAACAGAAGCGCTCTTCCTGTGAGCGCAGGAATTAGAGGCTGTCAGCTCGCTCTCCGCAAGCCTCATAAGAGCGTAAAGATGAGGACGAGGGAGAAGGAGAGCACAGGTACCAATTTACAGCAGCTGCACTTCCCCTACACAGCCTCTCTTCAGCTGTGCGGTGACGCTAGTCTTATTCTTCCAGATGCAGCATTTCTCTCACTCGGAGGGAATACATTCTCAGGGATATGCAGGTGTTACTGATATGCTAGTGCCGAAGTACAATTCTACAAGTTTCTTCAGTTCAGTCACTTTTCAAGTGAAGGTACTTTCAGAGAAATAATAGTATGGGTGATTCTTCAAATAAGGAAACTTTTCGATCCTCTAGGATGAATTTAAATTTATATATATATATATATATATATATATATATATATATTCTTTTGTTCTGTTTCTTGACTTATTTTAAAAGACATTCGTAGACTAATAAATTAAGGAATGCTGTCAAAAAGGTAAATTTGACAGAATATCATTCATGTTGGGCAAGCTTTTTTGTACATTTCCCTTTTCTATTTTAGTTTAAGTTCTAGGGATTTTGTTATGTGCTTTTGTCGTTTTTATTTGCTTGGGGGCTTTTTTCAATTCAACTTAAATTTAGAAATTTTTAGTACTAATTTTAGTTAGCTAAACATTTCTAATTTTCTTTAGAATTTATTTTTCATCTAATATTTATAATTCATTTAATCTTAAATCCCATTAAAGCACACACTTGAAATAGTTTTCGTTTCCCTCAAATGAATCACCAATATTTGTTGCTCTGTTAATGAACACATAATACTGGGTCCCCTGTATCACCAGTCTAACTATTAGGCTTTCACAGCATGTGTGATTAATTTCATTTCTGTAAATTTCCATGTCAGAATCTTGACCTTGGATGCTTTTAATCTTATTCTGGGCTCTTGTACTGTATGCCCTTACAGACGCATGTATTGACTGATTATATTTAAAGGAAACCCATTTCTGATAAAAGCCACTTTTGAACCTAAGCTCCAATGTGAAGTCCAGCATGCTCTTAGAAGGTTGAATAATCTTGAGTCAGCCCTTCTGACAGATAGAACTCTTGTTTTCAGTACATTATACACTCTGTGCTTTTGGGGAATAACTTGAGTACAGCACTCAAGGGTTTATCAGAAAACAAAGCATCTTCTCCAGTAGATCTTGTTTGATATGATCGTTTGATGACGATAACACTACTCATCCTTCACCTCGCTCATCTCTGCGTGACACGTTAGTTCTCTAAAACTTGTTAAAGTACTGTATTGCGTCTTCTGTTGATCCTTAGTGGGACTTTTTTTGTTGACTGCAGCTCATTACGTCTCTCCGAAATAGCTGATCAAAGCAGTCGCAGCAAGTAGCATACATTCACAGAGATGTAGGTTCTCTTTCATCAGAGTAAGGGAGAACCGGTGCCGGCTGAAAAACGTCTAAGCTGACGGAACAGCCCAGAGCCGTAGATGCATGTAAGACATTATGCTTTTGCCCAGGGTTTGGGAAGCTCTCTATGGAGGGATGGAGAGTGGTGATTGTGGAAGAAAGAGCATGTGGTTTGGCTGAGAGTGTATGGGCGGGTGGAGGGTTGTGTTTATCATGCTGGGAGTGGGGGCTGATTGCAGCTCAGCCTTGATTACCACCACTAATCAGCTGGAAATGGACTATGAGTGGGCATGTGTGTGCATGCGAGTTCACAGTGAGTTTGTCGACTTGGAAAGGAACGCCTCTCTTATATGAAAGCACTGTCTGAAATTGACTTATGAGACAACAGCGTTGAAGAGGGCCGGTCGGATCTCAAAGGCCTCTCAATTGTAATTGTCTTTATTCTTGGCTTAATTCTTGACAAAGTTGTGAGTCATAATAACAGAAGGGTCTGATTGATTCTTCTTTTACCATGTCTTGAACCTTAGCATATTTCGCTTTGTCCTTCACAAAAAAAGGACGGGCTTATTATGCCTCTTGATTTAGTTACATCACAGCACAATTGTTGGTATAGGTGTAACAGTTTTAAGTACAAACACACTTTATTGCTTTTTAGCTTTTTATAATTTTGGATCATCCACTACACCTGTTTTTTTTTTTTTTGGAAAATGTATGAATATACACTCTAAAAATGCTGGGTTGTTTTAACCCAAATTTGGGTAAAATATGGATAAACCCAGATTAACAACCCAGCATTTTTTTAGAATGTAAACATACATACTTTTTCCTCAAAGCTTAACTTAAAAAAAGAATATATATATATATATATATATATTAATATATATTAATATATATTAATTGATTATATTTATATTAATTATATTAATTTTAAATATAAATAATTGTATTAATTATATATATATATATATATATATATATATATATATATATATATATATATATATATACTATTTGACAGTTCATTTATGGATAAGTCAGCATGGATTGTTGTATAGCCTACTAAAATGTTTTATTTTTTGCTATAATTTGCTCTGTTTTTCCAAATCCTTATTTTTACATAAATATATTTTTATTTATAGATAGATAGACAGACAGGCAGACCAACGCTATCTCATGACCGGGGTCAGGGGTGGGTCATGAATTCATACGAATTGGGCAACTCCTAAAATCTGGTTGGGTTGGACTGACTGACAGACGGACTGACAGTGAGACAGACAAACCAAATCAGTACTTTAATGATTTCTGAAGGATCATGTGACACTGGAGACTGGATGCTTAAAATTCAGCTTTGCAATCACAGTAATAAATGACGTTTTAAAACACTTTTAATTAAGACAGTGTTTGACAATGATGTAACCTCCTCATGACTGGCCACTTTAAAATCACTTTAAATGAACTCATACTCATATTCCATGCGGTTCATAAAGTAAAATAATTTGCTCTCTCCATTTCACCATGCTGGAGTGCTCAAAATTTCCAGTGTCACAGTGAAACTCCAAGGGAGCGTGGAGAGAAGGAGACAGCAATTACCTCACGCTGAAGTGGGCAGTGGGGGGGCACAGTCGATTTAATCCCAGACCGCACATGCTCATATCCCGTCCCCATTACTGCAGAGGATTGAGCAGGCTGGAGGATTGCGTTCACTGAATCCCTGCCATTCCTCAGCATCAGCAGCTGTCTGCTGCTCATCAGGCTTGACACCTGTATGAAATGACTAAAGGTATGACTGGTGTCAGCCTCGAGGAATAACTTTTCCCATAGACAGTTGACATTCTCAGGTGACCTGTTCTATATCATGTTAAGATGGCAATAACTCAACTAATGAGAAGTAGGGACAACAGTTTTTCCTATACTGGAAAACAGCACGGTTGGTTGTAATAGTTTAGTTTGACATGGCCAAAGTGGAGGATTGTTTTATGACATGGTTTAAAATACATTTCTGTACTAGTTTAAACATATTAATATATTTTTATTGACGTTTAATAAATTTGTGTCTTCGCAAGATCATAAAAATTTGCTTCATAGAAGAGAATTGAATGCTGATATATCTAAAAATATTAATGTTTCATTTTTATCTAAACGGTTCAACGGTTGCTGGATTTTTGTAAATGTCACATTTTAACTTTAACAAGATGTCACATTGTCATATTAAGTAATCATTTTTCAGCGTTACTCTAGTATTGTTTATATAATATTGTAGTATTTATAAAAATAAAAAAATCAGCTATGTATATTTTCTTTTTTTAAAATTTTAATTTGATTTAGTTTAACTAATTGTGTGGGCTTTTGTCATTTTTTCTTTTTTGTATTACCATTTAACCAAAAAAATTCATTTAATTTTTCTAATTTTTATTTCTAATTTTAAGTTTTTCATCTAATATATAATGACCTTAGTAGAGTCACGCAACAAATGTGTAAGAGAGGCAGCACCTGTGTTAAAATATGGTAGAAAGTGGTCAGTAAAGAAATCTGTAGTAGAGGCAAAGGCTTTATATATATATATATATATATATATATATATATATATATATATATATATATATATATAATGAGTGACAGAAATTTAACCCATTTTGAGTAATGGTCCTGGAAATCCAATCAATATTCTAATTGGAGCAACGAAAAAATCCACACCCTATCAGTTCATCATTGTTAAATCTACTATTCATATGCTAATTTGTTCAGTATTTCTCTCACTTCATGTCACTTTTTCTCTGTAATTACTGAAATGATCCTTTTATAAGGCTCTTGGGCCAAGATTTTTGTCTTTTTACAAGTCTGACTCAGGAAATTAGTGCACAGATGTTTTATGCCATAACCAGCCCCTCACGGAATCTGCACCATTGACATTAATTGGAAGATGTTCCTCCCTAAAGGCTTCCAGTCATCTGGGAAGGCTGGATGGCCATACTTTGAGACCTTGTAGAGAGGAAGTGATGGAATGGGGAGGAAAAGGAGTATGGGGGTTAAAGGTAAGATAGATTTTTGTATCATTGGCGTAATGATGATGCTGGATTATCTGAACAAGAGGAAGAATATGAAATAGAAGTGGATCAAGAACGAAACCTGGAGGTACACCACGGGAAATAGTAACACACCGTGTCCTAACCAGACTTGATTCCAGCGATTTCAGCAACAAATAATTTGTCTGTCCACACTAGACGCGACCCGACTGCGAGATGCGTCAAAATCAATCAAAACCCACAGCCAACCAGAACAGCGTGTGGTTCCAGCCGCGATGTCGCAAAAAAATAGAAACCGTTTCTCAAATAGAATCGTCGCCTGTCACCGTCGCGGCTGGTTAGGACAAAAATTCTGATTTACATGGAAAAGATACCTTTTATTGCGTGTTGCGTGTAGTTAGGACACGGTGACAGAGTGAGATTTGTTTTTATTTTTATTTTTTCTCAGTTGCTTTGATACATTTCTCAGATCAGATCAATTAAAATTCTCAAAACTACCTTTTTTTCTCAGCAGTTTCTCATTTCTTTGAACAAAGTTGCAAATGCTTTGGTATATCCATGCAAATGATTATGTACAATTCTCTGCTGTTTCCTACATTATCAATTGCTTATGTCATGTAGATCAAAATGTATTACAATGGGTCTCTGTTGAATAGTCTCACACCCCACATTTAGGCATTGGTTCATAGCATAAGTCTTTACATGCAAAATGGTTGAACAAGTTGTCATAATCAAGCATATTTCTGTACAATTCCATTAGACTTTATTTTCTAAATCTGCCCTGTTCACATTTCTACTTTTGTGTTTTTACTTTGTGCTATGCAGTGCTGTCTTTTCCTTTCTGTATTGCAATGACATGTTCTGTCAACAAATTACAGTACAAACAGTAAAAGTGTAACTGTGAATCTTGTCTCTTGCAATCAAACTCCCACATACACTAATAATCAGAACACCAGAGTACACTGTTATATTGACAACATGATAAAGCAAAGTGACTCTCATCCGTACACAATGACACAAGGACTTGTCATTCTGATGGCACTGACTTGTTAATTAACACAGATACTGTATTTACTTTTGAGAGATGAACTTAGGATTTTGAGCAAGAGACTGGCTTTTGCAGGAAAAAAACATGGTGTTTTGCTATTTGTACGAATTGTTTTGAGAAATGCACTTACTGTTTTGCAAATGTCGAGAATCATTCGAGAAATTTACCAAAGCGTCTGAGAAAAACTGTAATACTAAAAAATTGTTGCGTATCCAAGAAATATAAAGTTAGCCCCTAAAAGACCGTTCCAGTGATACCGATAACAGTTAGACGAGATAGGTGTACTGAATACCAAACACTATCAAAAGCTGCACTCAGATCCAAGAGGACCAGGTGGCTGAGGGCATCAGAATCAGAGGCAAGAAGGAGGTCATTCACTACTCTCAGAGACGCAGCCTCTAGGATGAAAATCATTCTGAAATCGTTTGTGCAGATTGTTTTTATCCAAAGGAGACTGTAATTATGTGGTGCCCACCTTTTCTAATACTTTAGACAGAATGAGAAAGTTGGAAATTGGTCTAAAGTAACTCCATGGATTCATGTTTTTACTTGCGAATGTCTGACCTCGACAGACTGAACAGAAGGAATAAATCGGAGAAGATTTCCACGTCAAAGAAGGCGGAGCCTCAGCGCACACTTACCTATACGTAATCACAATGGACCAATGGTAGTTCGAAGGTGTTTAACAGCTGGTGCAAACTTTTCCAGAAAGTTCACTTTGGCAAACTGTTTTGAGTCCCAAAACGAATTTGAAAAGAACTCAGTTTTGGCCAGATTTAGCAACATGACATGACTTTTGCATAAACATACACGCCAATTTCAAGTCAAGTGGCGTGTTATCTATACGCATTTTGACCTATATGCGTGTACGCGTGTATGTCTATGCCGTTAAATGTCCACGCCGTTAAATGTCCGAGTGTGTCAGCGTGTATGTAGATCTACATCTGGGGAGCGATATTTTTTTTCCTAGGATGGTAGGGGAAGACTCATAAATGGTATTAACCCCAGTGACGGGTAGGTTTAGGGACGGAGTTGGGGTAGGTCATATATTTATATATACTGTAATTTAACGTTAAGTCAACGGCGTTCATTAACACGATTATCCGTGTTGATAGCACACCAAAAATGGAAATACAAATTGGCGTGTCATAAGGTTTCGATTTTGCTTGAATATCGGGACCATACCTGAATAACTGCATCTTGCATCACTGTAGCTTTTTGAGATATTAAATGCATTTATATGCAGAAATGAGCTAATAAATGTAAAAATGGATTCATTGCATAGAATGACTCACAAACGTCATTTTGGTCATTTTCCACTTATGCTTTCAATGCCTTTCAACACCCCCACCTTTCATTTAACCCCTACCTCCACCTACCTGCTCCATTCAGTTCTTCTCCTATAATCTCATCTGTCACCCCTGATCTCATATCAGACAGTATTCACCCTGCCTCTTTAATATTCAATCATCATTCCCCTTGACAGTCATTCATGAATAATCAATTAAAATGCTGCCTCACATTCAAAGTAGTTCATTTCTTTAATGATGCCCTTCTTTGTCCTGCTTTGCTTCTTGTATTTATAATATTACTCATGCGGAAGCCTGTACTTCCTGTTTGAAAACGCCCTTGGCATCAAATTTGAGACAAAAACAAAACTTTGGTGAAAAGAAATACACTCTCAAAATGTATTTCAATCTACAGGGGGTGTCTTTTCCGTGCAAAATATTTGTATCTCTAATAGGAAATGTGTGTATGTTGTGATATACAGATAAAAATATTTCATTGCGGGTGCATTTTTCTTCTCGTGGGTAGAAGTGTTTTCTTCTCAAATGAGTTTCTCATTTGAGAAGTATCATGAGCATTATGCAGTTGAGTCGACTTGTTTTCATAAAGAATGTATTTTGAGCCTGTCAGACCTGACCATCTGCAAATGTTTTATGTTCCCGTATTCCTTGACTGGTTAATCCCATGTTTCCGATTTGGTTTAAGACTGTTGAACCCCACTGTATTTATTATAGCCTATAATTTAATAGCCTATAAAGCCACTTAATATAAAGTGAGACCCTGTTTTTAGTACGTCATGTAAATGTACCTTTACAGATGGACTGCTACAACAAGAAAGACACTACTTCTTCTGGACCCCTTGTGTTTCTTTTAATTGGGAGTTTTAGGGGGATATCGTTTATCACTTCCAGCTGTCCCTTTCATTCCTTTTTTTTTTTTTAGATCCTCTACCTGATGACATTACTTTGGCTTTTGGGGACTGAGTGAAACTAACCCAAACCTTGTAAGGTTTAACCCTCTCAGATGATAAACCTCTAAGCTCCTGCAGCCAGCGATCAATCATTTACTCCAAGCTTTTCACACTTTGAGTCACAAATGTTACATTATCCTGAAGAATGAAGCATCCTGTCTTGGAAAGTGCAAATTAATTTAGTTCCTTAGACCAGATGAAAATCTGATTTCTTTGGCTCTATCCCTCATAAGAATGGCAATTCCTGATATTACCTAGATGGAGTTAATTACATTTTCTTTTGTTATCTGTCCTTCACTATTACACCCATTCTCTGAGACCATTACTACCCTCCTGTCTCTTAGATCTATATTTTTTTGAGAAATAAATGGACATTTCCATCCTTACCAAAACTGCTCAGCACTTACATCAACTCATAAATCATTCACACATCTCACCCCCATGCTAAATGGACATATTCATAAAGGCATTACTTATTTTTAACTCCGCTTAAAGGAAAAGGACAGACGTTCTATTTTTGGTCTGCCAGCTGTTGACATATTGCATATATTGTGATGTATGTGTGTGTGTGAGGGGCAGTTCTGCTCTAGCTGAGGGGTCCAGAGGTGCCGATAGAGATCACACTGACATTGAGACAAGGAAGCGATTCATGGTGCCAGCGCACTACCAACACCTGTCAAGGGTTGTTTTTACAAAAGGACCCGCTTGGATGCATCCATTGTTTTCCCAAAGACTTGGGAGACTAAATGCTGTAGAATATATGTAGAACAAGAAATCCAGAGAGCTGTTTTGAAACAGTGTATTTGCATTTGACTTTTGAGACTTCATAAATGTGACCTGGATTATTTTAATAATCATTCTAATTGTAATTTTAATTTGGTGTTTTAGGTCGGTGTGTCTGAGCCTTGGAGAGGAGGTGTTCCTGAAGGTTTATGATTACCTGAAGCAGGCCAGACAGAAGCAGGAGAGCGAGGAGAGCATCAGACAGGCTCTGGTCCAGCTGGTGGAGAAGCCCAGTGATTGCTTTGAAGTAGATCAACTTCTTTATTATGAGGAGCTGCTCTTGGCTGCACAGGAAAACTCTGTAAGATAATGAAGCAGACGCACACTCACAGATGTTACCTGTCAAGAACCATATAGATCAGTTTATGCTTTTAAGATCTGCCTGTGATGAAGCTTCATATTGTGAGAGCTCCGCAATCAACAACAAATACAGTGAAATACTTTGTTATAGTTGTGAAAAATTTAGAATTTAAGAATTAAGTTAGAAATCAAAATGGCAGAGGCAGGATTAGAATGGATGAGGAATTTTACTGAATTGTTACATCAATCCAGTTCTGATTGCACACGATTTGTGATATTTGTGAGGTAGGATGAGTTCATTTCTTTTTGTAAAGAGCTTATTAGGTCCTTAACATTATATACTTCATATTTGTATGAAGTTACTTAAACAACTTATTTAAAGTTTAATACTGGTTTGGAATGTATACTTTACTGTACTTTGTTTGAAGATTTGTCACAAAAGAATTCAAGTAATGGATGGTTGGATGGATAGTTGGTTGGTTGGTTGGTAAGTAGGTTGGATGGATGGATGGATGGATGGATGGTTGGTCGGTTGGATGGTTGGATGGTTGGTTGGTTGGTAAGTAGGTTGGTTGGATGGATGGATGGATGGATGGTTGGTTGGTTGGATGGATGGATGGTTGGATGGTTTGATGGTTGGTGGGTAGGTTGGATAAAAAGTAAAAAAAGAGTAAAAAATGTTTACATATTACTTAAAGTTAAATAATATTTTTAGAACGCATGCTGTACTATGGATATTCTGTACAAAAAAATAAAGCTATTTCTTTATTGTGTTCAAACTAAATATACGTGGATGTTTTTTTTTATTTGCTACTTCATGTGATTTAACTTATGATGGGTCTTAACTGTCACTATTTCATTCTTTTACTTCTTTTAAAGAACTGCATTGCACTGATATATTACATTTTCACTATCTTTTGTAAACCCCTGGTGTTTTATGATTACAGTTATTAATCGACCTGTTTTGTGGTGCCTGTTCACCAAAAATTGGCTGATTTCTCACAGCTCAGAACTTAGCGAGCTGACTAAAGCGCAATAGTATAAGATCAATAGCAGAAAACACTGAGACACAGGGATACTGAGATACCGCTCCAGTCAGCCTTCTCTGTTGTTCTGTTGTGATCGCTGAAGCAAACCAAGACATTCATTACAAACTATCGACTTTTCTATGAGATGAATGTAAGAATGTTGTTGTTTTTCCCCCTTTAAGGATAGTCCAAACTCGAAAGATGGCTTTAATAATCTTGCCAATTGAACTGCAGACATTGTATCACTCGGAAGGTGTTCTTTACAATCCCATCACTAATTTAATCAGATAACGTATGTGTTCCTAGAAACAGCTGTTTGTTATAGTGATGGATTACTAGTAATGTTCGTTATCACACTCTTGCAATGAAAGTTCAAGGTCTGTGTGTGAGGTGAAAGAGTAAAAGAAAGTGATTCCCTCATTTTATCAGCATTTTAGCACATGCTCATAGCTGCTTATGCTGTGTTCTTGCAGTCGTGCTGTGCTTGTTAACTCTCATTTTTACATTTTAAATGACGTTTCAGTTTTCTGTCAAGTATTAACCGCATACCCCACATCCTCCTACCGTGCACACTTTTTCACATGTCAAAAAATCCCAAAGCTTTCAAACACCCCACTGCTCAAAGGTTCAGAGATCTACGATAGCGAAAAATCTATTGTTTTGTAATATATTTTTTAATATTAATATTTACTTTACTTTGACTGGATTATCAGACACCTAATCACATTCCGTTCAGACATCTTATCACGTTCCCCTGAAAAGTCTTGACTGGAAAGTGGCAGAATATTGTCTCGGACAATGGCAAATTTCATGAGTTCACATCATATAATTATTATGGTTAAGGTTATGCATACTTGGCGTGCTGTCCGGGTTGAGGACTCCGATTTTGGAATTTCTGCCCGAACCCAGAGTACTCAGAGTAGTACTGAAGACCTTGATGAGCTTGTTCTTGTGTTTGATTAGGGTTGAAACTAAACCCTAACCAAATATATAAAAAGATATCGCCCTAGTGTAGCTTGACTGCAGTTGAACTACTGTAAATTATGATTAGCATGTAGCTTGGCGAGATATAAAGTTGCTTCCCCATCCCATACTGCCATATCCCTATGCAAGAATATTCATGAGAAACACCATTGGGTGTTGAGATCTATATTTGTTGCAACTCTGTCAACACCCCTATGTTTGCACAGAGTGCTGTATTGACCTCAGAATTACAGTGATCACTTAAGGAGGTCTCAAACGCAAACCAAACGGCATTTCGAATTCTGTGAGTGTTAAGTTCAGCAAAGAGCAAGACATAATTAGACACAGAGATAATAAGCACCTTTTTGCCTCATGTTGCCCTTGGTCCTTCTGGCCATGATCAGACCTCAGCAAGTTTACCAGTATGGCCTAGAATTCATTTGATAATTATTTTTTTAGAAAGTATATATTTTTTAAAATGTTTAAATTTTAATTAACAAGAAATTAAATCAATTTGTATAAACATTGTATATATTGATTAAACATGTAAAAACGGTTGTGAACATATTCTCTTCTAAAATAATGATAATAAATAGTTTTTAAATAGTTTTATAGTCATATTTTCATTTGATAAATTTTCAAGAATGTCTTTAAATATTAATAATTAAACAGTGATTTAAAAAAAAATATTAACATAATTTAATAAATACAAAAAATTGCCATCAGGCGTCTTCATTACTGTAGACGAAATCTTTACAATTGACTGTTCATGAACATTCATTGTTAATGAACATTTTTGGCACTAGTTTCATTGATGATATTGATAGTAGTGTCAAATAGCAAGAAAAAAAGTTTTGTTACAGTTTACACAATATCTCAACGGTACCCAGCTGTAAGTTTGCCAGTAAAGATTTATTTTATAATTAGTCCTATAAGTTGTGGTACTTTCCCGAGTTTTGTGCTTGAAGACTTACAAAAGAAGGCACGCTGGGCGCAGGTGCAGGGACCCGATTAAAGAGCAGGTTTTGAATAAGAGATGCTCTGCTTAAAATCTCGAAGGAGATTCCACCTTCAGATTCAGCAATCAAACACACACCTGCAAAGTGAATGCAGATCAGTATAAATCGTTGTTGGCCCCAGCAGTGCTTTCCAGCTACTGTGATCCTCATGCTCTGGGAGGTCTGTGCCTTTGTGTCCCTCCTCCTGTGGGCTACATTAGTACTGAGCTTAGCGGGTTTCTGGATGCCAATGGATAAATTAATTGATATTTTGGCGTGGTGGGGAGCTTGCAACAGTTCCAATCTTGTAGAAGCTCTTCAAATTGATCCACTTTCCCAATCACTGGAGTTCATGCTTTAATTGAGGTCTCCAAGATCTAAACATGTTCTCAAAAGCATTCAATGTTGTTGTTTTTGTTGATAATGATGATGAGTAATTCTTCGAATGTTTAAATGGATGAATGGATATAGACAGAGACATTTATTTATGTTTATAGGGTGATGTTTATTCAAATTAAAAGTTAGATCACGTTGCCTAAGTTATTACATCTGTTTTCAAATACAATATTAAATGGACGTATCACCAATTTAATTTTAAGAATAAGCTGCAATGAGGACTTTTTTTGTATATACTGAAATCTGACTGTACAAGACTAAAGTTCAAACTCTCAAAGCTTAACCAACTGCATTGCATCCAGGAGTCTGTAAGTGTCTAACACACTGTCTAAAGGAACGCATGTTATTGAGGCTAGCTAGACTATCAGGTCTTGATCCTGATCCTTAACTGGGCATATCCAGCTTATCTCATCTCTGTGTGCCTCTGCCTGCCGTTTGTGTCATCAGGTTCAGGTGGAGAGTGGGCGTTCAGTGCGCTGTAACAGCCATACCTTTAACCACTCGTTCCCATCAACCCGGACTCTGAGTCCCTGACCAAGTGTAATGATGATAATGCCAGGAACGCTGAAGAGAAGTAATGCCTCCTCTTACTGAGAGAGAGTGTGTGTGCACTGCGTACTGTACATTGTTTGCATTCATCTTTTTCTAATAACATGTCCGAGGGCCCTGGGGCTTTAACACCTTTCATGTAATTTTTTACCCTCCTCCTAGTACAGAATTGAGTGAATTGCAAATATTGACCAACATGATATTGTTTTATTTCTGTGTGAAGTACGGGAGATTTGGCAGATATTTCCTCTAGTCTTGGAGATGAGCTGTTTTGTTGTTACATTAGTACTGGATTATGTTTAAGTGAATATGTGTATGACATTTTAAAAGATTTTGGTCTTTTAGGGTCTGTTTACACAAATCGATCGTATTGCTATCTGATTAGATATGCACATTTCATTTACTCTGGGATATAAATCTGATATACCGTTATTTAAAATGTGTTTACTATACTTTCACTCAACACTTAAAAAAAGATTTTTGCTGCTTGATTACCAGCTAATGCAGCAGAGTTTTAAATTTGATTTTAAATATGTTGTCACAACTCCGTTTCATTGCTATTAATCTACTGAGTCACACTAAAGGCAGTGGATTTCTAGTTCCCTGCATGCTTTGCATTTAACTGGATTTGCAAGGTAGATTTTGAATTTTACACTGCTGTTCAAAAGTTTGGATTATTTTAAAATAGACTACATCTCTTTTGCTCACTTTAAGGTGGCATTTATTTGATTTAAAATCAATATAAATATTGTGAAATTTTATTACAATTTAAAATAACTAAATTTTCAGCATCATTACTCCAGTCTTCAGCGCACGTGATCCTTCAGAAATCATATTAGTATGCGGATCTCGTTTGGTAAAGAAAAAAATCTTATAAAAAATTGAAAAAAGTTGAGCAGTAATTTTTTTGTAAACTGTGATACACTTTTTTTCTGTCCAATGTTTAAGGATAAGTCCCTCTTAGTATCCAGCCCTCTTAGTATATCCAAGGGTGTGCCCCAGGGTTCAGTGCTGGGACCAATCCTATTTATATTATACATCAACATTCTTTCTTGATCGAAATGTCTCCAAATGCAAATTTTCATTCCTATGCCGATGACACTGTGCTATACTGCTCTACAGCAACACCAAACCAAGCTCTTTGTCAGCTACAACTTGCTTTTGATACTGTACAATGTACCTTGTTTGATTTAAAACTTGTTTTAGAGAAGGCTTGTTGCTGCCGTGTCAGTGCTATGATGATGTTATATACATGCATGCATCCATTCAATGCTTGAAATTGTTGGATACTGTTTACCACATAGCCCTTAGATTCATCACAAACTTTAGAGCACTTACCCATCACTGCTCTCTGTTGATCGGGTTGGTTGGCCTGCATTGTCCACCCGTAGGCTTTATCACTGGCACATTCTTAATTACAAAGCTATTCTTGGTCTGCTTCCCCCATACCTTCAATTTTATATTAAAAAGAAAGGCACAGGGCGATATTGTCTTCATTCTGAGGACTTACTGTTGTTATATGTCCCTCATGTCCGGACTGAACTGGGAAAAGGGTTGTTTATGTATGCGGCCCCCAGCACTTGGAGTCAACTGCAAAATGTCCTAAATCTTCAGGAACCGATTTCACTGGTTGCTTTTATATTACTTTTAAACGACATAGAGGCTACACATACTGGCTGTAGTTATGATAAATTATTTGGATGATCCTTGCTGCTGTTTATCATTTGTGACTTATAACTCAATATTTCTTATCAGCTTCAATTTTTATGTTTTATGCTTATGCTATATGTTTTTTTTTTTATGTCAGCAACTTTGTTAATTGTGCTGTCTTGGCCAGGACACTCTTGGAAAAGAGATTTTTAAAACTCAATGAGTTTTCTTCTGGTTAAAAAAAGGTATATATAAGTGTAGTGCTTAAGTGCATTCCACATCTACTGAGTATAAAAACACATTTTGGATGCGTCCACATAAGCTCTTTATCAGCGGTTTGTTAGAGTGAAAATTGTGAACTCACTTTCAGTGTGGGAATCCTCCTTCTGTGGCCTCCTTATCATTAGACTTTGTCAGCATGTGATGGATTTAGTGAGGATGCCCACATGTTGTGTGAGATTGAAGAGGAAAGCTTTCCTCCAGCTCATGCCTACAGGATAAGACTGTCACGAGTGATTTCATGGCTGTGGCATTGCCATAATTGGTTGCTATTGCATCTTTTTTCCTCAGGTGTTCTGTCGGTCTTATGGTTTTATGTCACTAGACAACAGAGAATGTCAGGGCTAGTAATATCAATGGGCCTCTCTCTTTCCCTTTGCTCCATTCTTTCTCGCTCTCTGCATCTCTACCTACATTTGTATAATGGGAAAGGTCTAGACCCTTTACTATCATATGCAGCTAAAACTGAGATGACAAGCTTAATGGCTGAATGGGGCCTTAACTTATCAAATCATTTATTCGTACTGGGCAGCAGCAGCACCTGTGAATGAGGGTTAAAGGGTCTAGAGGGCATTCAAGTGTTTAATAGATTAGATTGGGGTCCTTCAATGATATATAAAGCATCACATTTCAGTTGGAAAGAAGGAAAGAAGGTTTGGTTTTTTCTGTCCAAAGAGGTTTTTTTTTATTAATTGTTCGTTATCTTTGATTCTCTAAATGTTTTTTTTTTTTTTTATTATTAATCTTGTACACAGGGTGAGAATGTTTCCTAATGCTTATCCTCTCAACCTAAGATGTTTCTTACCGGCAGAACAAAAGCAGAAAAGGGACGTGTAGAGTTAAAAGTGAAAGATACCACGAAGACTGCTGATGAATAGAAATAACAGTTATCTTGTGATCTGCCAGCAGTGGGGATCAAACTGTGATAGTTCATCTAAGAGTGAAAAGTCTCTCGTCATCCTCATCCACATGTCGTTCCAAACCTGCGTGATCTTCTTTCCTCTGTCAAACACGAGATCTTTGGCAGGGTGTTCACGCTGATCATTTCCTTATAATGAAAGTGAATAATGTCCTGTCAAGCTCCAAAATGACAGTAAACGGGCTTGTGCTTTTGAAGCCAAATGATTATCTGTTGCTTATTGAAAATATTCTCCTCCTTCATAGCTCTCAAATCTCACATGTGTGATTTGAATATGCAGATATTCTAATTTACTGCATTGCAATCGTTTACGAGACACGGGAAGCATTCATTGACATCAGACCGTTTATTATCAATTAATATTCATTTGAATTATTAATTATGTGACACTAAATAACAAGGCAAGGGAACCTAAGAGGGAAAATGTAAGGTTAATTTATGTAAATGATAATTTAATACTAAATGTATGATTCTGGAATTTTGCTTTAATAAGGGGATCTATAAAATCATAATTATTAATGGTACACTAACTTTTTTCAATAAAAAAAAAAATAATATATTATGAATTAATACATCATCAATACTTCTTTCAAAATGTGTTTTTGTCTTCCCCTGATGGTAAGCCTGTTATAAGTGTTTTTATTTTATTCCCGGCGGGATGGTTTTCATGGGAAATTGCGTACATACGTCACTCGCCTGTGTCGTCATATCCATAAATTATAAGAAAGGGGAAAAGCTGAAGCACATCCAAAACAACGTTCTTCCGCAAAATGCATGCACTTTTATTTTTTAACCTGCAGGGCCAAAAGTTACATACTGTACCTTCAAGTAATAAATATTAGATGAAAATGTTTTATGTGAAAAAGTATACTTTATGTCCACGCATCACAATGTTTTCTCAAAAGGTAAAACACTAAAATGATCGGGCATCTCTTTTAAAAATACCTGGGATGCTATGGAAAGGGGCCAATTACAGGATTACGTCTTAGGTAGGCTCAAACTTTTACTTTAAAGTTATTAACTACTAGTAAGAAGGATATTTGGAGTGAAATACTCACAGATATCTTTATGCATCTGCTGCTTTCATCAAACAAGAAGAGAATTCACAATATAAGAGATTTTTAGGGGGAGCTCAAGTTCTCTTAATCTATAGCAACATCTGGAAGACGTGTTGAAGTGTCTTTTGTGACATTAGTGTCATGAACTTACACATTCAGTCTGAACCTGTGAGTAACACTGTGATTTCTCTGAGTGCTTGTTAGCAAGAGGATCTGCAGGGTTACAGCAAGGGCATCTGAGTGATACTTGACAACCTCTGTTCCATCCTCTAGATATCTCCGTCCATGTTTCACTGACACTGATACACAATTTCCTCTTGACCAGACAGCGTATCCAGTTCTGCACAGCTCAGCATTACGTATTATTTAAGCATTTCGACAATATGAAGTAAGTGAAAAGACATCTGGCTAATGGGACAGATAAATGCAGGCACTTAATTGGAGAGGTATCGTATTTCATTTTGTTGATCTTAGAAAAATGTGTGACCTTGAGGTGCTTTGCTTTTCTAAGTACGTCAATACTGGATGTTTTTCTTCCCCGGTGAGATAAATCATGCTCATTAAACACCGACAGTATGGGAGGCATCACGCGTACGTTTATACTAAGCACAAGAACTTTCATTCATTATCCCTAGTTATCTTTTTGCTTGGCTGTTGCACTTTTCTTTAATCCCTGAATAAAAAAGCCTGGCTTATAGGAATCAATAGGACCACCTTTCTTTCCTATTTAATTCATGCTTATCCTTGGAAGGCTCTGTGTCGTCCTGTTTTGAGAGGAGAAGGTATTTTAAGTTGTGAGATCTAATTAATACGCCAATGTTCCTCCATAACAATACGTCTACATGCAGATGAATATTTCTTAAATTCGTGTCTCAAACTTTAAATGCAGTCAGATTGGTTGAATTTCGCCCTGGTTATGAGAGATTTATTGGTAATATCTGTGCAAAAAAATGTTCAATGCTATCCTCAGATGGGCTCTCTGGAGCAATTTGAGATCTCATTTTGAATGAGCAAACACAATTTGAGTTTGTTTAACTCTGGCCCTGCCCTCTCTTATTAAAAAGCTTGGAGCGACACATATTATTGCGACTGACAGTTTCGATTGGCTCACAGTCACAACCATGGGGAAAAGTGATTTGGAAAATGTTTAGTTCAGTTGGATGAACAATGTTTCTAACCACCTGTTGTATTGCATCCCTTCACTTGTCTTTGTGTTGCATTGTTCCAGAAAGGCTATCAGTCTGTTGTTTGCCTGGACACATGCAGAACTTGTGGAAAATGTCAATTGTGGCAGGGAAAGTAAAAACAATGGTTCTTTATTTGCATTGATGGTTTATTGAAGAACCTTGGACATCAATGGCAACTTTCCATTGCACAAATGGTCCTTTATAGTGGAAAAATGTTCTTCAGAATATTAAAAATGTTCTTTACACTGAGAACGTAACTGTTATAGAACAGTTCACTGTTAGTTTCTTTGGTTCTTATATTGAATTGCTACAAAAACCCTATTATGGACCCTTTATATTTAAGTGTGAACTAACTGGCCCCATTTTGTCTGAAATCCAATTTACAGAATACTATAAGTTCTTGTTTATCGAACTTTATCTTCATGCTTACTGGAAAATGACTGATACTTAGAACAACAGCACTCTAGTTTGAATGGTATTGCTTAAGTGTGTAATAAATCTGTCATGTTAGACTTGCTGAAATGAGTGTTCCAGGTTTTTTGGGTTAGAAAAGGCTAACAGCTTTGTCTCCGCATCTGCTGTTCCTTAGTGGAAAACGTTCAAATTTAGCCACAACATCGATTAGATATAAAGGAAAAGTTCACTCAGAAATTAAAATTCAGTCATCATTTACTTGCCCTCATGTTCAAAATCTGCATGATATTCTTTCTTCTGAGGAGCACAAAAGGATATGTTTATTCTGGTTTTTATTTTGCATTCAATTACACATAATGACAACTGATAAACAGCTTAGACAGAGCTTTATGACTGGACCAAAGCAGACTTCTTATGTCCACATGTTCATACCTCGTAAATGCTTTTACTGATCATCCTAATTCTTTGGTCACACAGCATCATAATTTACTGGTAATATTGTTACAACTTCTCGTACCAGTAATTGCCTGAAGTGATTTACCTGTAATCCCTTAAGGACAAGTTCGGTATTTTACAATTAAAATACGGTATTTTTTTTACCTATTTTACCTCGGTATTTTACCCGAGAATGTCTAAAAAACAATCTTAACCATTCTATTTAATCAGAAACGATCTTAAAACAGGGCTTTAATTGTAAAATGCCCAACTTGTCCTTTAACGGTAATTTGCCACTAAAGACTGTAGGCCATGTGTAAAAAGGGCTAATAATGTGAGACATCCTAAATGTCCCCAAAGCAATCAATAAATACCTATAGCCCCTGAAAACAATAAATGCCTTTTCACAACAAAAAACAGCTCAACTTTTTAAATGCCGCCTTTTGTGGATAATTGCACATAAAGAAACTGTCTGCCAGAGTCAAGCCTTAAAAAGATGAATTGCAGGTGTTTTCCTTGGTAATGATTCTCTAAAACAAATTGAGCTTCTCGTAGTATTTCTCAGTCAGAAGGCTGAGCCACAGTGCTCAATCACAATGAGTGGACAGGTCTGTGCAGTTAAAGCGCTGTGGGTCCTGTTGGGATATATGGCCCCTTGAACATACACAGTCTTATTCAGCAGGAAAACCATTGGCTTTGTTCTGACTGACTGATGGTCCCATTATATACAAGATTTAGCATCATATTGAAACGAGCCTCAATGTGCAATTATTGTCTATTTCTCTTGGAAGTAGAACTTTATTTTCATTGGTAATTTGTTTCAGGGACTTTTAAAGCACCTGGAAGTGCTTTGTATAATGAAAGCATGGCATTTATATCTCCTGTGGTTTTATATGTCAGTTATCACGTGAAATGTTAGACGTGAAGAATCTAATTGGTGCAGGATTCTCACTCATGTCCTAATAACAGCAAGGATGTAGATCCTTCCAATTATTTGGACAAAACGGTCACACCTAGTTTCAATAAACACACAGAAAATAAGACTTAAAATCGCC
This sequence comes from Cyprinella venusta, assembly GCA_038021265.1. NCBI lineage: Eukaryota > Metazoa > Chordata > Actinopteri > Cypriniformes > Leuciscidae > Cyprinella > Cyprinella venusta. Next base: position 28,305,411 of record CM075874.1, read on the forward strand.
CTCTAGAGCTCATCACTGACCCGCTGATGCCTTGAGACCCCACTTTCACTTATCCCACTGCTGTTTCCTCTAAAAATCAGAAGTGATGAGAGGTAGCAGGGGGTAATGACGTTCTCTTATCTCCATAAATTGGGCTTTGAGATGAATGTGGATCGTGGGACGAGGCTGACAGACCATTACTTATCTTTAATGGAGTGCCTCTTGTGCGAATAGGAATAGACTTTCATGGACGTCTGGACTCAGATGTCCGCCATTGGCCTCCAAACGACAACAGCAGCAATAGGTTTATGCAAGACGAATGCATGATTGAATACTAAGTATCACAACTTCTCATGTCTCAGTATATTGGAAACTTTCATTTGTGTTCGCAAAAGCAAGCATCCTTGTTACTTTTGTTGATATTTAGGATTATTTGAACAACCCCCCTAACCCTAAGGATTAAACTTTATTTAAAAATTAGAAACAATATTTAATATTTTGTAATTTATTGTATTTTTTTAAATTAAATTTGAATTACATAACATTTCTATTTTATTAACTTTGTATTTAAATGTTATGCTTTTTTAAGCTATTTGTTTTTTTTTATTACTTTATCTGTTATGTTTTGCATTCTCTCGCACCCATTAGGGTCAACATAACACGCTTCGGTTATGGGTGGGTTTAGGTCTGGGGTAGTGTTAGGGTTAGACCACTAGGAGGCACCTTCTGCCCCATATATAACTGCAACTCAAATTGACGCTAAAGGGTGCCGTGTGCGTCAGATATAGACACATTGTCAAAAGCGTCACCTATATGACGCCTAATATTTTTATGTATGCATTATTTGATTATATTTTAATCATATGCAGACTGAACATTAATGAAAATCGTCTCAAAACCTCTCCAGTTACCTTGAACTTTCTTACTGTTCCACCTGTTTGTTAATTTGCATCTGTTTTCTTGTGAATATGGGTTTTGAGATCTTGGGAACCAAGGACATATATCTATCACATATCATCTTCCCCACGCATCTGACTTAAGCCTTTCTTTCCAAAAGTACTAGAGAGTTTTAACAATGATGTGGCGTGTTCCTATATCTGCATATGCCACTTACACAGAAGGGGGCCGAGTCTGGCCAAGCTGGTTTGGAGATCTCCCGCTGATACAATGAGAGGATTTATATGCAACAACACCTCCGTGCTATTTTATTGCCTGAGATTATATTTCAAGTTCCCGATGTTGAAAGTGTTTTTTTTAATCTGTTTTATCAAGAAGCACAGAAGTAAGAAGTCATTAATATTCATTCAGTCACATATAGACAGTGCAAAGAATCGACAATTATTTCTGTTCCCAAAAATTTACCCTCTCCATCGAATGTTCAAGCTGCCTTAGAATGTGACTAAAATGAAGTATCTGATAATGAAGTCAATACCTTCTCATAGAGTTTGTGCTGTAGGATGACGACCGTTGTGGCAAATATAGGACATCAAGGCATGAGCACAACCTGCTGTAGTAAGAAGCCTCCTGACACTTCTTCAGATCAAGTCAAATGACCTCTGGTCTAAGACCATTATCAATACCTTTAATATCCTGACAGCATTTACACACTTACCCTAGTGGGAGATGGCAAATCTGCTTTCTTTTTGCTCCATGCTGTACATGAGTAGCACTGTTTGTTTTTTTTCTGTTTCACAGAACCAAGATATGTTGTTGAAATGTTAGCACCAGGACATCACTGATCAAACATTAAAGGTAAACCATAAAACTTCCGGCCCTCTAGCAGTTCAAAAACAAAACTGCATGCTTTTTTCGGAAGAAGATTGTTGAGGTTGTGCTTCGGCTCTGCGTGACTGTGCGGATGAATATTCTAGCACATTGAATTGAATGAATATTCTAGCACAGAATATTCTACTGCTCATAAAACATTCAATGCTATACATGTATAACCAGTTTAGATATAAAAGGATCTCAAGCTAGTTATTATAAATTTGCATGACTGCAATGTCTACAAATGTTACTTTGGTAGGCCGCTCACTTTGGCTAATGCATACAAAACAGAAGGAGGTGGGCTGCTTTATCAAAGAGTCTTATCCCTGATGTTTAATGAAGAAGAAAAAAACACTAAGTCTGGAAAATTAAAAATGGCAGCATATATAAGCTGACACACAGCAGCTGGTAATTAACAGAGCCAATTTCAAAGTGTCCGCCAGAGAAATGATCTCAAATGGACAGGAGAAATGGTCTCTGTCTCTGTCCTGTCTTCCACTGTCAGGCCCTGAACTTTTTTAGGCCAATTTCAACCTTCAGTAAGGCAGAGGTCTGACTGATTATTAAATTAAATAGTTTGAAATTGCCCCCAAAACTTTGCAGATAAGTATTTTTGCCAGAAAGAGGACAGTGTATTTGGACTTGGATTTTGTTTTAGTCACTTCTTTGCTTTCTGATTGTTGATGTAAGAAATGATATACTGTATTGAAAAAATAAACACTCTTCTCAATTTCAGAATAAGCATTATGTTTTAGAACAATCCCCTTGAGATGTGAGGTTTCATTTCAGATCTATATTAGGACATAGATCAGGATATGTGGCTGTTTATAGAGGTCTGGTTTTGATATCACGACCGGATAAAGAACGCTTTCACTGTGTTTCCTCAGATCTGCTCTTCGCAGGCTTGATCTATTGTGCTATCAGAATAGAAACTCTGTGTGTCAATAGCCCAAACTTCCTCTGTATTTATCCCCCAGCACTACACAGGTGATATAACCTTGAGCAGTGTCCCGACACATTAGTCCAGTGAATATCTGGACTTGCTCTGCGACCCATTTGTTTAGTTTACACATTTTTTTGCAACCTAGCACCCCAACTCATCAACAAAATATTGTCTATTGTGTTTAACAGGAGAAAGAATGTCATACAGATTTGGAAAGAAATGAAGGTGGGTAAATTTCCAGAATTTTCATTTTTGGGTGAACTATCTCTTTAAGTTATACAGTTTGCAGTGCACAAAGAGCTTGCAAATGGTCAACAGTTTTAGGATGCCAAGTTTATATCTTTGGCCTAAGGTTGTGACCCCAAAGTTGAGCCTCTGCTGTAGTCAGAGCTACTGAAACAATGGTTCCCTAAAAAACATGTTGTTCCCTTTCGTTGTCACTCCGTGTTTTGTCGGATGACGACGAATGGGGTTTCGCTTAGAAAGTATAGGCTACGACTTCAAGTATACAAAACGAGCCAATGGCAAAGAAAATGATTGATCGCGCTAGAGCAGCGTTTGTGGATGACTCACGTTTTCCCCGCGGCAACGTGACCATCGCGTCATTAAGGTCGAGACTTCTCGCGAGCATCGGACTAGAGTGGAGCCTTCCACCCTTTCCTAAGTGCTCGCTGCTGGACGATTGGTTTTTGGTGTGACCGAGGACTTCATTGACCAGATTCTATAATCTCAGAGTGGATCCTGTGTACTCTCATGTACTCACTTCAACCAACTACTACCGGACCCGCTCAGGTGTCTTCGGTTGCTTGCCATTCCACTCTACGGACTGGATACGTGCAATATTTCCTCAGGTGAGCTTCTCCGAAAGCCCAGAGTTCCTCCAGCACTTCTGATGACGTCTATTGCCTGCACGTCGGGTAGGTGCCTCCCGTGTGCATGGTCCCTCCCCTGAGCGACCCCCATATGTGTATTTCCACTGTAAGCCTCTCTGAGCATGTGTCTTCTTTCCCTTGGCAAGCTACCTTGCCACCCCTGGGGTTGAAAAATTCCACCTGCGGCTGGACACCCCGGTGTTTCCCCATATGCATCACTCTGGGTCATACTGCATGTGTATTCTCTAAGTGTTGAAAATAACAGCAAATGTCCTCTAAAGCTATGGGATATGCTCCCCAGTGTACTTTGGTATTCCTGTGCTAAATAGGAGTTTGTCGCCCATGCCAGTCTCACGACAGGGATCTCAAATTTACGCAGGGCACTGGAAGACAGCTTAGAAAGTGGCGTGATTAGATTGGTATTTCCATTCGTCATCATCCGACGGAACTCAGAGTGACAACGAAAGGTGGATCTGCATGTTCTGCATACACTCTTAGAAAAAAAGGTTTTATATATGTAGCTTAGGGTTTTTTACTCAATTGCAAAGGACCTTTTATGCAAAAAAAATGATAATGACAAGAAAGAACCCCTTTTGGCACAAAGGTTCTTTATAGGCCATCATTCATTCATATATTACATTATTCTGCAACATTTTGTAGTTATAATTAAATTATTGTTTATTAAACTGTTGTAATAACTTAATATCACATTTTAATCATGCTGATTTTTGGAGGATAAAAACTGAAATGGCACTCTTCGTGTGATATTGATTAATTACATTTTTTAACCCCCATATCTTGAATTTTGTGATCATTTCCATGCATTGCATTTTAGGGGTTCCAAATACGTAGCGCTTTAGAACCTTTTAAAGGGTACCTATTATGGCCTTTAAAATGTTCATAATATTGTTCTGGGAGTCCCCAACAACAGTTTTACAAGCATGCAATGACAAAAAACACTTTTGTTGTCTAATAATATGCATTTATTTTTACCTGATTTGCTCACCGACTCCCATATGAATCGTTCAGCGAGTCCTTTTTTCAAAATCCGCCTTTGCGTGACTCTAATCTGCGGTGATTGGTCAGATGACCTAGTCAGTTGTGATTGGTATTCTCTGTGGAGAGTTTTCGAAAACGGAACACCTTAAATGGGTTCTCAAGTCCAGTCCTCGCGACCCACTGCTCTGCATATTGTGTATGTCTCCCTTATTTAACACACCTGATTCAGATCCTCAGCTCGTTAGGATAGAGCCGGCTCGCGAATCCATACTTTGTAGCGTTTAGGTTTGTGAAGCAATCATCTTCAAAATGACGCAAACACAGAACAAGGTGTGGGCTATACTTGTGTGGTATACTTGTATATATGAACTGCAGCCACTTAGTCTTCAAATGCTCCTCACTTGGCAGGTGAAAAAAGTTGCGTCGCACTTCAAAACACAGCGTCTTGTCGACATGATTGTTTTCCGTTTTTCCCTGGTGTCTCCGAGCGCAATAAGTGGGCGTTTCTTATTCAAATAACTTGTCAAGTTGACGTCAACCAGACAAAGGAAAAGCATCTTTCTTCGAACGATTCATATCAGCGACTCAGAGTCGACTCTTACTTTTGAGAGACAATAGCTTTGTATACGATGAACTTTCATGTTTAAAACTTTGCAGGATGTTTTCGTTCACTTAGATCTATGTTAAACACTACATGAAGGGCAATTTTCAAAAATCCATAATAGGTACCCTTTAAGGTTTTATATAGAACCTTTTCTTCTAAGAGTAAAGGGTAGTCTCAGCACTTTAAAAAAGCACTCTAAAGTTCAGGTTTCCATTTTATATCAATTTAAACTAAAATTTATTTTTATCACTTGCAATTAACATGCATTAGATGTCTGAAAACATTACAGTATGAAATACAAGTATAAAAAGTACGTACTACTTTCTCATAGGGGATAATCTAAACGAGTTAGTTCCATGCAAGTTTGGTGTTATTGTAAGGTGGAAATTAAACCAGACTATATACCACACTATTTAAAAATATTTTTGACAGCATCCTACATATTTCATGACATATTTGCTGGTGTGGTAAAATAGCCCTCCCCTCCTCAGACAACAGGCTGCGGCTAATTTGAGTATGATACACGCTCAGAGAAAGTGAGAAATACAAAGAGAGAGAAAGGTTGCGGGAACACGCAGAGAGGAGAAGAATTCCTCCACTGATCCAAACACTCAGTCGGCTAGATCTCATTTGCATTCATTATTCAAAAAGATGTTCATTTTAGTGGAATGTGTAAATATCAGCTCTAGCAGAGCCAGAAACATGCCCAAGCTCTGTTTACTCTATAAGTAGAGCACTTCTCTGGCTGCATTAATTAAACCACAGCTATAGGTCACTTCTCTACTGGTATGTTGTGAAATGGGTCACAGACATTGAGAAAAAAAAAACAGTGCTAAATTAAAACTTACCTTAAAATGCAGAGCTATCAGAAAAATAGGCCTAAAAATATATAAAAAGGAGGTCAAAATTCTCTTTACCGTATTTTTCTTCTTTCTCAAAAGTATGTCCCTTGACAGAAGCAGAGGTAGATGCTAACATGTACAGGTCGTTTAATATACTGTATCCTCTATATTTCTCAAAGAAAAAAAATGTGAATATTCCTTTTCAGCCCATATTGTATAATTCTCAGGGCATTTTGTTTACTTTTGCACAATAACAAATGTTAAATCTGGGTCTTGATCAAACCCTGTTGAGAAACCCTGCGATCTCTCTCAATGAAAGACGTGTCAGTTTATATCATGGTTTTCCGTGTTATGATACACTGTATCGGTATCAGCGTGACACCAGATCAAAGGAAGGTAGGACATGGATCCACAGAGGATTTAAAAAAAGTTAAATTTTTTCAATGTTTTAACTTGAAATGTTGCCATGGGAACTGGTCAAAGACAGTGAAATCACCCATCCAGAACAAGCTTTGCCTACAGAGGGGTTCTGGGTAGAGGATCTGTCATCAGCAAACCGCAACAGTGAGCTGGAATATCACATAGAAAAATATCAACGTTCCATTATATTCAACATTATTATGCATATATCAGTGCTCAAAAAGATAAAAAAAACCAATGCAAAAAAAAATCCAAAAGCATTTTTTTTAAATACATGCAAATGCTAAGGTGTTCTGATTGCCTTTTCACCCTTTTTTATTTTAAAGAATTGATAAGAAATGTAATTATCCGCCTCTTTTTATGGCGCCACATGATTTGAGGTATCAATTATATCCATACAGCACAAACAATGTGCGAGCAAACTCTAATCAAAAACTACTACAATTGCACTATTACAATCAAATTACCCAATTACAAAATTAAGAACGACAGCAGGAGCCTAAAGAGTGTGATTACAGGACAGTTAGAGAGGATTCATTCCCGTGTCACTGAGGCGGAACTGGTGAACCGTCCCACTTTACACACTCGTCAAGGCCAGCTCTGCGCTCCAAATGGAGCCGACAGCAGTGCCAATCACCTTCTTCCAACTGACACCCCCCTCGAGCCCAAAAAGTCCTCCTGCTGAGCATGTTTACAGGCAAGTGGGTAAATGTCACGAGGAAATGTCAGCGGACATGAGGGTTGCAAAAAAGCCTAAAATGTGTTTGAAAATCTCCTGAAAAGCAGCATCTGGTTAGCCTGCCAGGTACAGAATAATAATATTGCCGGTTTCCGAGGAATAGTGGTAATTTATACAAAACGGTAATCTCTCCCGAGGACCAGCTCGCTTTCACAACTCAATTAGTTTAATTCCACAGGACTCACAGTATGCTAATGGATGCCTCACTTTTACTCTTTCACTGTAACCTAGACCGCAGAGCATCGGCACTCGTTCACCTTGAACCATATTCCTCCCCAATAACGTTAACCCATTCAGACCCTGTGTCCATTACAATGCACATCACATGTTAGCCCCCTTTTTTAACTTCTGGAACATTTCACAATGGACAAAACGGTCAGTATCTCGGAAATGACGAGTCCCAGCGGATCATCCTTTGGGGTGGTGAGAGGCCCCTAGAGTCCCTCTGAGACCCCAGAGTCCCAAGGTTCTGGGACCCTTCCTTCTGAAGTGACCCCGTTCCTGTTGGGCCCCATATCTCGACCCGTGGGGGCGCTAGAGCCTCGGGCTAGGGCCCGTTGGAGAGGCCCCCTAGGGACCCTACTTTGACCCGAGTTTGGTGCATCTGGGCAGCTCGATATATATATATATATAAATATAGCTGCGAGCAGCGATTGCGGGCCAAAGCCGGCGGTACCGCCATCCCGGTGCCTTTAGGTAACTAAAGGGACCGGGGTTGCGGTGCCACCGGCTTGGGCCCGCAATCGCTGCTCGCAGCTATATTTATTAAACCTTTATTTAACCAGGGAAATAATCACATTGAGATAAATATCTCATTTACAAGTGAGCCCTGGCCAAAATAGCAGCACACAATATACATAACTACATAAAACAGATTACACAACACACACATTTACAAAAAATAAGACAAGCTTAAATGTTAAGAGCAGGTGCAGACAGATTTGAATAATTTGTTTAAATGTAGCTTGAACTCACTTATTGAAATAAGTTCATCAAGTTTCAATGAACTTTGGATCTCATTCCAAGCAGCTGATGTACTATAAATAAAAGCAGTTTTTTTCCAAACTCTGTCTTCATTAAAGGAACATTTAAAAGAATATATGAAGAGTTCAGATGCAAAAGCCTCTAAATGCCATTTGAATTTTTCTTCTAAAATGATCATTTTTATCAAGCTTGTATATTTAAGTTCAGTAATTTCACTTGAATGACAGTTAATAGGTAATCTTCATTACAATTTAAGTGAAATTACTGAACTTAAATATACAAGCTTGATAAAAATGATCATTTTAGAAGAAAAATTCAAATGGCATTTAGAGGCTTTTGCATCTGAACTCTTCATATCTACTTGAACGTAGATTATACCATCATCATCACGAGGCTTCGACCAGCGCGCAAAAATGGAGGCTCTAGACCCTTCCAGAGCCGAGATATCGAAAGTCAAAATTTCGACCCGAAAAAAAAAACGTAAGGGGTAACACTGTCGTTTTTTTTTTTGCAGAAATTTTGACCCTCTCCGATCTTCTTGAAACTCTGGATTCTGACAGAGGGCCACGAGACTTCGACCAGCGCGCAAAAATGGAGGCTCTAGACCCTTCCAGAGCCGAGATATCGAAAGTCAAAATTTCGACCCGAAAAAATAACGTAAGGGGTAACACTGTCGCTTTTTTTTTTTTGCCGAAATTTTGACCCTCTCCGATCTTCTTGAAACTCTGGATTCTGACAGAGGGCCACGAGACTTCGACCAGCACGCAAAAATGGAGGTTCTAGACCCTCCCAGAGCTGAGATATCGAAAGTCAAAATTTTGACCCGAAAAAAAAAACATAAGGGGTAACACTGTCGTTTTTTTTTTTTTTTTGGCCGAAATTTTGACCCCCTCCGATCTTCTTGAAACTCTGGATTCTGACAGAGGGCCACGAGACTTCGACCAGCGCGCAAAAATGGAGGCTCTAGACCCTCCCAGAGCCGAAATATCGAAAGTCAAAATTTTGACCCGAAAAAAAACATAAGGGGTAACACTGTCGTTTTTGTTTTTTTTTGGCCGAAATTTTGACCCCCTCCGATCTTCTTGAAACTCTGGATTCTGACAGAGGGCCACGAGACTTCGACCAGCGCGCAAAAATGGAACCTCTAGACCCTTCCAGAGCCGAGATATCGAAGGTCAAAATTTGGACCCGAAAAAAAACATAAGGGGTAACACTGTCGTTTTTTTTTTTTTGGCCGAAATTTTGACCCCCTCCGATCTTCTTGAAATTCTGGATTCTGACAGAGGGCCACGAGACTTCGACCAGCACGCAAAAATGGAGGCTCTAGACCCTTCCAGAGCCGAGATATCGAAGGTCAAAATTTGGACCCGAAAAAAAAAACATAAGGGGTAACACTGTCCTTTTTTTTTTGGCCGAAATTTTGACCCCCTCCGATATTCTTGAAACTCTAGATTCTGACAGAGGGCCACGAGACTTCGACCAGCACGCAAAAATGGAGGCTCTAGACCCTTCCAGAGCCGAGATATCGAAGGTCAAAATTTGGACCCGAAAAAAAACATAAGGGGTAACACTGTCATTTTTTTTGGCCGATATTTTGACCCCCTCCGATCTTCTTGAAACTCTGGATTCTGACAGAGGGCCATGAGACTTCGACCAGCACGCAAAAATGGAGGCTCTAGACCCTTCCAGAGCCAAGATATCGAAGGTCAAAATTTGGACCCGAAAAAAAAAAACATAAGGGGTAACACTGTCGTTTTTTTTTTTTTGGCCGAAATTTTGACCCCCTCCGATCTTCTTAAAACTCTGGATTCTGACAGAGGGCCACGAGACTTCGACCAGCGCACAAAAATGGAGGCTCTAGACCCTTCCAGAGCCGAGATATCGAAGGTCAAAATTTCGACCAGAAAAAAAAACATAAGGGATAACACTGTCGTTTTTTTTTTTTTTTTGCCGAAATTTTGACCCCCTCCGATCTTCTTGAAACTCTGGATTCTGACAGAGGGCCACGAGACTTTCGATCAGGGCGCAAAAATGGAGGCTCTAGACCCTTCCAGAGCCGAGATATCGAAAGTCAAAATTTCGACCCGAAAAAAAAAACATAAGGGGTAACAATGTCGGTTTTTTTTGGCCGAAATTTTGACCCCCTCCAATCTTCTTGAAACTCTGGATTCTGACAGAGGGCCACGAGACTTCGAAAAGTTAAATAAATGCAGTTCACAAGTTACACCAGCAGGTGTCAGACTTGGATTATCAAACAATGGATAGTCTGGTCCAGTTTCCAGAGTCTAACCTCATACATTTCATTTTACTTTTTATAATACATTTACATGTCAAACCTCTTTCAAGTCATATGCACAATCTGTCCAATCCTAGACCTGGATCCATATTTAACTCTTTCAGTCCCTTCAACAATCTCGGCCTTCTTTAGCTTGATCTTCCTTCTCCTCACACGGTTTCTCAGCATCCTTCGCCTTTTAGTCTGGAACACAACATTAAGGTAATACATTTTTTCTTTTACTACTTACATGCATAATACTGGTTACATTCCATTAATAAAGCATTCTTGTTACAATATGATTCTGTGTCTTTCTTATAAAACCAATAAACATTTGTTGCAATATGTTTCTGTGTATTTATTATAAACAGTTTACATATAAAAACTGTATAACAGAAGACTATCTAAAAAGTATTTTAGATATGGTTTCATATAAAAGCTGTTTTACATAAAAGACTGTTCTATAAAGTCTTTAGAAGCAGTTTACATATCGTTTCATATAGAAAGCTGTTTTACATAAAAGACTGTTCTATAAAGTCTTTACAAGCAGTTTACATATACTTATTATAAAATGAATTGCATCATTCCAAACAACATCACAAAAAAAGACTTAGACCTGAGTGCAAAAATGGAGGCTCTAGACCCTTCCAGAGCTGAAATATGGAAACTCAAAATTTCAACCAGAAAAAAAAAATGACAGTGTTACCCCTTATGTTTTTTTTTTTTTTTTTTGGGCGAAAAATTAAGTTTCCCCAATCTTCTCAAAACTCTGGATTCTGATAGAGGGCCACGAGACTTCGACCAGCGCGCAAAAATGGAGGCTCTAGACCCTTCCAGAGCCAAGATATCGAAGGTCAAAATTTGGACCCGAAAAAAAAACATAAGGGGTAACACTGTCATTTTTTTTTGGCCGAAATTTTGACCCTCTCCGATCTTCTCGAAACTCTAGATTCTGACAGGACTAGATTCTGACTGCTTCTCACAAGACTTCGACCAGCGCGCAAAATGGAGGCTCTAGACCCTTCCAGAGCCGAGATATCGAAAGTCAAAATTTCGACCCGAAAAAAAAACATAAGGGGTAACAATGTCGGTTTTTTTTTTTTGGCCGAAATTTTGACCCCCTCCAATCTTCTTGAAACTCTGGATTCTGACAGAGGGCCACGAGACTTCGACAAGTTAAATAAATGCAGTTCACAAGTTAAACCAGCAGGTGTCAGACTTGGATTATCAAACAATGGATAGTCTGGTTCCAGTTTCCAGAGTCTAACCTCATACATTTCATTTTACTTTTTATAATACATTTATATGTCACACCTCTTTCAAGTCATATGCACAATCTGTCCAATCCTAGACCTGGATCCATATTTAACTCTTTCAGTCCCTTCAACTATCTCGGCCTTCTTTAGCTTGATCTTCCTTCTCCTCACACGGTTTCTCAGCATCCTTCGCCTTTTAGTCTGGAACACAACATTAAGGTAATACATTTTTTCTTTTACTACTTACATGCATAATACTGGTTACATTCCATTAATAAAGCATTCTTGTTACAATATGATTCTGTGTCTTTCTTATAAAACCAATAAACATTTGTTGCAATATGTTTCTGTGTATTTATTATAAACAGTTTACATATAAAAACTGTATAACAGAAGACTATCTAAAAAGTCTTTTAGATATGGTTTCATATAAAAGCTGTTTTACATAAAAGACTGTTCTATAAAGTCTTTAGAAGCAGTTTACATATCGTTTCATATAGAAAGCTGTTTTACATAAAAGACTGTTCTATAAAGTCTTTACAAGCAGTTTACATATACTTATTATAAAATGAATTGCATCATTCCAAACAACATCACAAAAAAAGACTTAGACCTGAGTGCAAAAATGGAGGCTTTAGACCCTTCCAGAGCTGAAATATGGAAACTCAAAATTTCAACCAGAAAAAAAAATGACAGTGTTACCCCTTACATTTTTTTTTTGTTTTTGGGCGAAAAATTACGTTTCCCCAATCTTCTCAAAATTCTGGATTCTGATAGAAGGCCACGAGACTTCGACCAGCGCGCAAATGGAGGCTCTAGACCCTTCCAGAGCCGAGATATCGAAGGTCAAAATTTGGACCTGAAAAAAAACCATAAGGGGTAACACTGTCATTTTTTTTTTTGGCCGAAATTTTGACCCCCTCCGATCTTCTTGAAACTCTGGATTCTGACAGAGGGCCACGAGACTTCGACCAGTGCGCAAAAATGGAGGCTCTAGACCCTTCCAGAGCCAAGATATCGAAGGTCAAAATTTGGACCCGAAAAAAAACATAAGGGGTAACACTGTCATTTTTTTCTTGGCCGAAATTTTGACCCTCTCCGATCTTCTCGAAACTCTAGATTCTGACAGAGGGCCACGAGACTTCGACCAGCGCGCAAAAATGGAGGCTCTAGACCCTTCCAGAACCAGGATATCGAAGGTCAAAATTTGGACCCGAAAAAAAAACATAAGGGGTAACACTGTCATGTTTTTTTGGCCGAAATTTTGACCCCCTCCGATCTTCTTGAAACTCTGGATTCTGACAGAGGGCCACGAGACTTCGACCAGCGCGCAAAAATATAGGCTCTAGATCCTTCCAGAGCCGAGATATCGAAGGTCAAAATTTGGACCCGAAAATAAAACATAAGGGGTAACACTGTCATGAATCCAGAGTTTTAAGAAGATCGGAGGGGGTCAAAATTTCAGCCAAAAAAACAATTGACAGTGTTACCCCTTATGTTTTTTTTTCGGGTCGAAATTTTGACCTTCGATATCTCGGCTCTGGAAGGGTCTAGAGTCTCCATTTTTGCACGCTGGTCGAAGTCTCATGGCCCTCTGTCAGAATCTAGAGTTTCGAGAAGATCGGAGAGGGTCAAAATTTCGGCCAAAAAAAAAAAAATGACAGTGTTACCCCTTATGTTTTTTTTTTCGGGTCCAAATTTTGACCTTCGATATCTCGGCTCTGGAAGGGTCTAGAGCCTCCATTTTTGCGCGTTGGTCGAAGTCTCGTGGCCATATGTCAGAATCCAGAGTTTCAAGAATATCGGAGGGGGTCAAAATTTCGGCCAAAAAAATGACAGTGTTACCCCTTATGTTTTTTTTTCGGGTCCAAATTTTGACCTTCGATATCTCGGCTCTGGAAGGGTCTAGAGCCTCCATTTTTGCGCGCTGGTCGAAGTCTCGTGGCCATCTGTTAGAATCCAGAGTTTCAAGAAGATCGGAGGGGGTCAAATATTCAGCCAAAAAAAAAAAATGACAGTGTTACCCCTTATGTTTTTTTTTCGGGTCAAAATTTTGACCTTCGATATCTCGGCTCTGGAAGGGTCTAGAGCCTCCATTTTTGCGCGCTGGTCGAAGTCTCGTGGCCCTCTGTCAGAATCCAGAGTTTCAAGAAGATCGGAGGGGGTCAAAAATTTCGTCCAAAAAAAAAAATGTCAGTGTTACCCCTTATGTTTTTTTTTTGGGTCCAAATTTTGACCTTCGATATCTCGGCTCTGGAAGGGTCTAGAGCCTCCATTTTTGCGCGCTGGTCGAAGTCTCGTGGCCATCTGTTAGAATCCAGAGTTTCAAGAAGATCGGAGGGGGTCAAATATTCAGCCAAAAAAAAAATGACAGTGTTACCCCTTATGTTTTTTTTTCGGGTCAAAATTTTGACCTTCGATATCTCGGCTCTGGAAGGGTCTAGAGCCTCCATTTTTTTTGCGCTGGTCGAAGTCTCGTGGCCCTCTGTCAGAATCCAGAGTTTCAAGAAGATCGGAGGGGGTCAAAATTTCGGCCAAAAAAAAAAATGACAGTGTTACCCCTTATGTTTTTTTTTTCAGGTCCAAATTTTGACCTTCGATATCTCGGCTCTGGAAGGGTCTAGAGCCTCCATTTTTTTGCGCTGGTCGAAGTCTCGTGGCCCTCTGTCAGAATCCAGAGTTTCAAGAAGATCGGAGGGGGTCAAAATTTCAGCCAAAAAAAAAAAAATGACAGTGTTACCCCTTATGTTTTTTTTTCAGGTCCAAATTTTGACCTTCGATATCTCGGCTCTGGAAGGGTCTAGAGTCTACATTTTTGCGCGCTGGTCGAAGTCTCGTGGCCCTCTGTCAGAATCCAGAGTTTCAAGAAGATCGGAGGGGGTCAAAATTTCGGCCAAAAACGACAGTGTTACCCCTTATGGGTTTTTTTTCAGGTCAAAACTTTGACATCCGATATCTCGGCTCTGGAAGGGTCTAGAGCCTCCATTTTTGCGCGCCGGTCGAAGTCTCGTGGCCCTCTGTCAGAATCCAGAGTTTCAAGAAGATCGGAGGGGGTCAAAATTTCGGCCAAAAACGACAGTGTTACCCCTTATGTTTTTTTTTTCAGGTCAAAACTTTGACATCCGATATCTCGGCTCTGGAAGGGTCTAGAGCCTCCATTTTTGCGCGCTGGTCGAAGTCTCGTGGCCCTCTGTCAGAATCCAGAGTTTCAAGAAGATCGGAGGGGGTCAAAATTTCGGCCAAAAACGACAGTGTTACCCCTTATGTTTTTTTTTTCAGGTCAAAACTTTGACATCCGATATCTCGGCTCTGGAGGGGTCTAGAGCCTCCATTTTTGCGCGCTGTTCGAAGTCTCGTGGCCCTCTGTCAGAATCCAGAGTTTCAAGAAGATCGGAGGGGGTCAAAATTTCGGCCAAAAACGACAGTGTTACCCCTTATGTTTTTTTTTCGGGTCAAAATTTTGACATCCGATATCTCGGCTCTGGAAGGGTCTAGAGCCTCCATTTTTGCGCGCTGGTCGAAGTCTCGTGGCCCTCTGTCAGAATCCAGAGTTTCAAGAAGATCGGAGGGGGTCAAAATTTCGGCCAAAAACGACAGTGTTACCCCTTATGTTTTTTTTTCGGGTCAAAACTTTGACATCCGATATCTCGGCTCTGGAAGGGTCTAGAGCCTCCATTTTTGCGCGCTGGTCGAAGTCTCGTGGCCCTCTGTCAGAATCCAGAGTTTCAAGAAGATCGGAGGGGGTCAAAATTTCGGCCAAAAACGACAGTGTTACCCCTTATGTTTTCTTTTCAGGTAAAAACTTTGACATCCGATATCTCGGCTCTGGAAGGGTCTAGAGCCTCCATTTTTGCGCGCTGTTCGAAGTCTCGTGGCCCTCTGTCAGAATCCAGAGTTTCAAGAAGATCGGAGGGGGTCAAAATTTCGGCCAAAAACGACAGTGTTACCCCTTATGTTTTTTTTTTCGGGTCAAAACTTTGACATCCGATATCTCGGCTCTGGAAGGGTCTAGAGCCTCCATTTTTGCGCGCTGGTCGAAGTCTCGTGGCCCTCTGTCAGAATCCAGAGTTTCAAGAAGATCGGAGGGGGTCAAAATTTCGGCCAAAAACGACAGTGTTACCCCTTATGTTTTTTTTTCGGGTCAAAACTTTGACATCCGATATCTCGGCTCTGGAAGGGTCTAGAGCCTCCATTTTTGCGCGCTGGTCGAAGTCTCGTGGCCCTCTGTCAGAATCCAGAGTTTCAAGAAGATCGGAGGGGGTCAAAATTTTGGCCAAAAACGACAGTGTTACCCCTTATGTTTTTTTTTCAGGTCAAAACTTTGACATCCGATATCTCGGCTCTGGAAGGGTCTAGAGCCTCCATTTTTGCGCGCTGGTCGAAGTCTCGTGGCCCTCTGTCAGAATCCAGAGTTTCTAGAAGATCGGAGGGGGTCAAAATTTGGGCCAAAAACGACAGTGTTACCCCTTATGTTTTTTTTTCAGGTCAAAACTTTGACATCTGATATCTCGGCTCTGGAAGGGTCTAGAGCCTCCATTTTTGCGCGCTGGTCGAAGTCTCGTGGCCCTCTGTCAGAATCCAGAGTTTCAAGAAGATCGGAGGGGGTCAAAATTTCGGCCAAAAACGACAGTGTTACCCCTTATGTTTTTTTTTCAGGTCAAAACTTTGACATCCGATATCTCGGCTCTGGAAGGGTCTAGAGCCTCCATTTTTGCGCGCTGGTCGAAGTCTCATGGCCCTCTGTCAGAATCCAGAGTTTCAAGAAGATCGGAGGGGGTCAAAATTTCGGCCAAAAATGACAGTGTTACCCCTTATGTTTTTTTTTCAGGTCAAAACTTTGACATCCGATATCTCGGCTCTGGAAGGGTCTAGAGCCTCCATTTTTGCGCGCTGGTCGAAGTCTCGTGGCCCTCTGTCAGAATCCAGAGTTTCAAGAAGATCGGAGGGGGTCAAAATTTCGGCCAAAAACGACAGTGTTACCCCTTATGTTTTTTTTTCAGGTCAAAACTTTGACATCCGATATCTCGGCTCTGGAAGGGGTCTAGAGCCTCCATTTTTGCGCGCTGGTCGAAGTCTCGTGGCCTTCTGTCAGAATCCAGAGTTTCAAGAAGATCGGAGGGGGTCAAAATTTCGGCCAAAAACGACAGTGTTACCCCTTATGTTTTTTTTTTTCAGGTCAAAACTTTGACATCCGATATCTCGGCTCTGGAAGGGTCTAGAGCCTCCATTTTTGCGCGCTGGTCGAAGTCTCATGGCCCTCTGTCAGAATCCAGAGTTTCAAGAAGATCGGAGGGGGTCAAAATTTCGGCCAAAAACGACAGTGTTACCCCTTATGTTTTTTTTTCAGGTCAAAAGTTTGACATCCGATATCTCGGCTCTGGAAGGGTCTAGAGCCTCCATTTTTGCGCGCTGGTCGAAGTCTCGTGGCCCTCTGTCAGAATCCAGAGTTTCAAGAAGATCGGAGGGGGTCAAAATTTCGGCCAAAAAAAAAAATGACAGTGTTACCCCTTATGTTTTTTTTTTTCAGGTCCAAATTTTGACCTTCGATATCTCGGCTCTGGAAGGGTCTAGAGCCTCCATTTTTTTGCGCTGGTCGAAGTCTCGTGGCCCTCTGTCAGAATCCAGAGTTTCAAGAAGATCGGAGGGGGTCAAAATTTCAGCCAAAAAAAAAAAAATGACAGTGTTACCCCTTATGTTTTTTTTTCAGGTCCAAATTTTGACCTTCGATATCTCGGCTCTGGAAGGGTCTAGAGTCTACATTTTTGCGCGCTGGTCGAAGTCTCGTGGCCCTCTGTCAGAATCCAGAGTTTCTAGAAGATCGGAGGGGGTCAAAATTTGGGCCAAAAACGACAGTGTTACCCCTTATGTTTTTTTTTCAGGTCAAAACTTTGACATCTGATATCTCGGCTCTGGAAGGGTCTAGAGCCTCCATTTTTGCGCGCTGGTCGAAGTCTCGTGGCCCTCTGTCAGAATCCAGAGTTTCAAGAAGATCGGAGGGGGTCAAAATTTCGGCCAAAAACGACAGTGTTACCCCTTATGTTTTTTTTTCAGGTCAAAACTTTGACATCCGATATCTCGGCTCTGGAAGGGTCTAGAGCCTCCATTTTTGCGCGCTGGTCGAAGTCTCGTGGCCCTCTGTCAGAATCCAGAGTTTCAAGAAGATCGGAGGGGGTCAAAATTTCGGCCAAAAACGACAGTGTTACCCCTTATGTTTTTTTTTCAGGTCAAAACTTTGACATCCGATATCTCGGCTCTGGAAGGGTCTAGAGCCTCCATTTTTGCGCGCTGGTCGAAGTCTCGTGGCCCTCTGTCAGAATCCAGAGTTTCAAGAAGATCGGAGGGGGTCAAAATTTCGGCCAAAAACGACAGTGTTACCCCTTATGTTTTTTTTTCAGGTCAAAACTTTGACATCCGATATCTCGGCTCTGGAAGGGGTCTAGAGCCTCCATTTTTGCGCGCTGGTCGAAGTCTCGTGGCCTTCTGTCAGAATCCAGAGTTTCAAGAAGATCGGAGGGGGTCAAAATTTCGGCCAAAAACGACAGTGTTACCCCTTATGTTTTTTTTTTCAGGTCAAAACTTTGACATCCGATATCTCGGCTCTGGAAGGGTCTAGAGCCTCCATTTTTGCGCGCTGGTCGAAGTCTCATGGCCCTCTGTCAGAATCCAGAGTTTCAAGAAGATCGGAGGGGGTCAAAATTTCGGCCAAAAACGACAGTGTTACCCCTTATGTTTTTTTTTCAGGTCAAAAGTTTGACATCCGATATCTCGGCTCTGGAAGGGTCTAGAGCCTCCATTTTTGCGCGCTGGTCGAAGTCTCGTGGCCCTCTGTCAGAATCCAGAGTTTCAAGAAGATCGGAGGGGGTCAAAATTTCGGCCAAAAACGACAGTGTTACCCCTTATGTTTTTTTTTCGGGTCAAAACTTTGACATCCGATATCTCGGCTCTGGAAGGGTCTAGAGCCTCCATTTTTGCGCGCTGGTCGAAGTCTCGTGGCCCTCTGTCAGAATCCAGAGTTTCAAGAAGATCGGAGGGGGTCAAAATTTCGGCGAAAAACGACAGTGTTACCCCTTATGTTTTCTTTTCAGGTAAAAACTTTGACATCCGATATCTCGGCTCTGGAAGGGTCTAGAGCCTCCATTTTTGCGCGCTGTTCGAAGTCTCGTGGCCCTCTGTCAGAATCCAGAGTTTCAAGAAGATCGGAGGGGGTCAAAATTTCGGCCAAAAACGACAGTGTTACCCCTTATGTTTTTTTTTTCGGGTCAAAACTTTGACATCCGATATCTCGGCTCTGGAAGGGTCTAGAGCCTCCATTTTTGCGCGCTGGTCGAAGTCTCGTGGCCCTCTGTCAGAATCCAGAGTTTCAAGAAGATCGGAGGGGGTCAAAATTTCGGCCAAAAACGACAGTGTTACCCCTTATGTTTTTTTTTCGGGTCAAAACTTTGACATCCGATATCTCGGCTCTGGAAGGGTCTAGAGCCTCCATTTTTGCGCGCTGGTCGAAGTCTCGTGGCCCTCTGTCAGAATCCAGAGTTTCAAGAAGATCGGAGGGGGTCAAAATTTTGGCCAAAAACGACAGTGTTACCCCTTATGTTTTTTTTTCAGGTCAAAACTTTGACATCCGATATCTCGGCTCTGGAAGGGTCTAGAGCCTCCATTTTTGCGCGCTGGTCGAAGTCTCGTGGCCCTCTGTCAGAATCCAGAGTTTCTAGAAGATCGGAGGGGGGCAAAATTTGGGCCAAAAACGACAGTGTTACCCCTTATGTTTTTTTTTCAGGTCAAAACTTTGACATCTGATATCTCGGCTCTGGAAGGGTCTAGAGCCTCCATTTTTGCGCGCTGGTCGAAGTCTCGTGGCCCTCTGTCAGAATCCAGAGTTTCAAGAAGATCGGAGGGGGTCAAAATTTCGGCCAAAAACGACAGTGTTACCCCTTATGTTTTTTTTCAGGTCAAAACTTTGACATCCGATATCTCGGCTCTGGAAGGGTCTAGAGCCTCCATTTTTGCGCGCTGGTCGAAGTCTCATGGCCCTCTGTCAGAATCCAGAGTTTCAAGAAGATCGGAGGGGGTCAAAATTTCGGCCAAAAACGACAGTGTTACCCCTTATGTTTTTTTTTCAGGTCAAAACTTTGACATCCGATATCTCGGCTCTGGAAGGGTCTAGAGCCTCCATTTTTGCGCGCTGGTCGAAGTCTCGTGGCCCTCTGTCAGAATCCAGAGTTTCAAGAAGATCGGAGGGGGTCAAAATTTCGGCCAAAAACGACAGTGTTACCCCTTATGTTTTTTTTTTCAGGTCAAAACTTTGACATCCGATATCTCGGCTCTGGAAGGGGTCTAGAGCCTCCATTTTTGCGCGCTGGTCGAAGTCTCGTGGCCTTCTGTCAGAATCCAGAGTTTCAAGAAGATCGGAGGGGGTCAAAATTTCGGCCAAAAACGACAGTGTTACCCCTTATGTTTTTTTTTTCAGGTCAAAACTTTGACATCCGATATCTCGGCTCTGGAAGGGTCTAGAGCCTCCATTTTTGCGCGCTGGTCGAAGTCTCATGGCCCTCTGTCAGAATCCAGAGTTTCAAGAAGATCGGAGGGGGTCAAAATTTCGGCCAAAAACGACAGTGTTACCCCTTATGTTTTTTTTTTCAGGTCAAAAGTTTGACATCCGATATCTCGGCTCTGGAAGGGTCTAGAGCCTCCATTTTTGCGCGCTGGTCGAAGTCTCGTGGCCCTCTGTCAGAATCCAGAGTTTCAAGAAGATCGGAGGGGGTCAAAATTTCGGCCAAAAACGACAGTGTTACCCCTTATGTTTTTTTTTTCAGGTCAAAACTTTGACATCCGATATCTCGGCTCTGGAAGGGGTCTAGAGCCTCCATTTTTGCGCGCTGGTCGAAGTCTCGTGGCCTTCCGTCAGAATCCAGAGTTTCAAGAAGATCGGAGGGGGTCAAAATTTCGGCCAAAAAAAAAATGACAGTGTTACCCCTTATGGTTTTTTTCGGGTCCAAATTTTGACCTTCGATATCTCGGCTCTGGAAGGGTCTAGAGCCTCCATTTTTGCGCGCTGGTCGAAGTCTCGTGGCCCTCTGTCAGAATCCAGAGTTTCAAGAAGATCGGAGGGGGTCAAAATTTCGGCCAAAAAAAAAATGACAGTGTTACCCCTTATGTTTTTTTTTTTCAGGTCCAAATTTTGACCTTCGATATCTCGGCTCTGGAAGGGTCTAGAGCCTCCATTTTTTTGCGCTGGTCGAAGTCTCGTGGCCCTCTGTCAGAATCCAGAGTTTCAAGAAGATCGGAGGGGGTCAAAATTTCGGCCAAAAACGACAGTGTTACCCCTTATGGTTTTTTTTTCAGGTCAAAACTTTGACATCCGATATCTCGGCTCTGGAAGGGTCTAGAGCCTCCATTTTTGCGCGCTGGTCGAAGTCTCGTGGCCCTCTGTCAGAATCCAGAGTTTCAAGAAGATCGGAGGGGGTCAAAATTTCGGCCAAAAACGACAGTGTTACCCCTTATGTTTTTTTTTTCGGGTCAAAACTTTGACATCCGATATCTCGGCTCTGGAAGGGTCTAGAGCCTCCATTTTTGCGCGCTGGTCGAAGTCTCGTGGCCCTCTGTCAGAATCCAGAGTTTCAAGAAGATCGGAGGGGGTCAAAATTTCGGCCAAAAACGACAGTGTTACCCCTTATGTTTTTTTTTCGGGTCAAAACTTTGACATCCGATATCTCGGCTCTGGAAGGGTCTAGAGCCTCCATTTTTGCGCGCTGGTCGAAGTCTCGTGGCCCTCTGTCAGAATCCAGAGTTTCAAGAAGATCAGAGGGGGTCAAAATTTTGGCCAAAAACGACAGTGTTACCCCTTATGTTTTTTTTTCAGGTCAAAACTTTGACATCCGATATCTCGGCTCTGGAAGGGTCTAGAGCCTCCATTTTTGCGCGCTGGTCGAAGTCTCGTGGCCCTCTGTCAGAATCCAGAGTTTCTAGAAGATCGGAGGGGGTCAAAATTTTGGGCCAAAAACGACAGTGTTACCCCTTATGTTTTTTTTTCAGGTCAAAACTTTGACATCTGATATCTCGGCTCTGGAAGGGTCTAGAGCCTCCATTTTTGCGCGCTGGTCGAAGTCTCGTGGCCCTCTGTCAGAATCCAGAGTTTCAAGAAGATCGGAGGGGGTCAAAATTTCGGCCAAAAACGACAGTGTTACCCCTTATGTTTTTTTTTCAGGTCAAAACTTTGACATCCGATATCTCGGCTCTGGAAGGGTCTAGAGCCTCCATTTTTGCGCGCTGGTCGAAGTCTCATGGCCCTCTGTCAGAATCCAGAGTTTCAAGAAGATCGGAGGGGGTCAAAATTTCGGCCAAAAACGACAGTGTTACCCCTTATGTTTTTTTTTCAGGTCAAAACTTTGACATCCGATATCTCGGCTCTGGAAGGGTCTAGAGCCTCCATTTTTGCGCGCTGGTCGAAGTCTCGTGGCCCTCTGTCAGAATCCAGAGTTTCAAGAAGATCGGAGGGGGTCAAAATTTCGGCCAAAAACGACAGTGTTACCCCTTATGGTTTTTTTTTCAGGTCAAAACTTTGACATCCGATATCTCGGCTCTGGAAGGGGTCTAGAGCCTCCATTTTTGCGCGCTGGTCGAAGTCTCGTGGCCTTCTGTCAGAATCCAGAGTTTCAAGAAGATCGGAGGGGGTCAAAATTTCGGCCAAAAACGACAGTGTTACCCCTTATGTTTTTTTTTTCAGGTCAAAACTTTGACATCCGATATCTCGGCTCTGGAAGGGTCTAGAGCCTCCATTTTTGCGCGCTGGTCGAAGTCTCATGGCCCTCTGTCAGAATCCAGAGTTTCAAGAAGATCGGAGGGGGTCAAAATTTCGGCCAAAAACGACAGTGTTACCCCTTATGTTTTTTTTTCAGGTCAAAAGTTTGACATCCGATATCTCGGCTCTGGAAGGGTCTAGAGCCTCCATTTTTGCGCGCTGGTCGAAGTCTCGTGGCCCTCTGTCAGAATCCAGAGTTTCAAGAAGATCGGAGGGGGTCAAAATTTCGGCCAAAAAAAAAAATGACAGTGTTACCCCTTATGTTTTTTTTTTTCAGGTCCAAATTTTGACCTTCGATATCTCGGCTCTGGAAGGGTCTAGAGCCTCCATTTTTTTGCGCTGGTCGAAGTCTCGTGGCCCTCTGTCAGAATCCAGAGTTTCAAGAAGATCGGAGGGGGTCAAAATTTCAGCCAAAAAAAAAAAATGACAGTGTTACCCCTTATGTTTTTTTTTCAGGTCCAAATTTTGACCTTCGATATCTCGGCTCTGGAAGGGTCTAGAGTCTACATTTTTGCGCGCTGGTCGAAGTCTCGTGGCCCTCTGTCTGAATCCAGAGTTTCAAGAAGATCGGAGGGGGTCAAATTTCGGCCAAAAACGACAGTGTTACCCCTTATGGTTTTTTTTTCAGGTCAAAACTTTGACATCCGATATCTCGGCTCTGGAAGGGTCTAGAGCCTCCATTTTTGCGCGCCGGTCGAAGTCTCGTGGCCCTCTGTCAGAATCCAGAGTTTCAAGAAGATCGGAGGGGGTCAAAATTTCGGCCAAAAACGACAGTGTTATCCCTTATGTTTTTTTTTTCAGGTCAAAACTTTGACATCCGATATCTCGGCTCTGGAAGGGTCTAGAGCCTCCATTTTTGCGCGCTGGTCGAAGTCTCGTGGCCTCTGTCAGAATCCAGAGTTTCAAGAAGATCGGAGGGGGTCAAAAATTCGGCCAAAAACGACAGTGTTACCCCTTATTTTTTTTTTTCAGGTCAAAACTTTGACATCCGATATCTCGGCTCTGGAGGGGTCTAGAGCCTCCATTTTTGCGCGCTGTTCGAAGTCTCGTGGCCCTCTGTCAGAATCCAGAGTTTCAAGAAGATCGGAGGGGGTCAAAATTTCGGCCAAAAACGACAGTGTTACCCCTTATGTTTTTTTTTCGGGTCAAAATTTTGACATCCGATATCTCGGCTCTGGAAGGGTCTAGAGCCTCCATTTTTGCGCGCTGGTCGAAGTCTCGTGGCCCTCTGTCAGAATCCAGAGTTTCAAGAAGATCGGAGGGGTCAAAATTTCGGCCAAAAACGACAGTGTTACCCCTTATGTTTTTTTTTTCGGGTCAAAACTTTGACATCCGATATCTCGGCTCTGGAAGGGTCTAGAGCCTCCATTTTTGCGCGCTGGTCGAAGTCTCGTGGCCCTCTGTCAGAATCCAGAGTTTCAAGAAGATCGGAGGGGGTCAAAATTTCGGCCAAAAACGACAGTGTTACCCCTTATGTTTTCTTTTCAGGTAAAAACTTTGACATCCGATATCTCGGCTCTGGAAGGGTCTAGAGCCTCCATTTTTGCGCGCTGTTCGAAGTCTCGTGGCCCTCTGTCAGAATCCAGAGTTTCAAGAAGATCGGAGGGGGTCACAATTTCGGCCAAAAACGACAGTGTTACCCCTTATGTTTTTTTTTTCGGGTCAAAACTTTGACATCCGATATCTCGGCTCTGGAAGGGTCTAGAGCCTCCATTTTTGCGCGCTGGTCGAAGTCTCGTGGCCCTCTGTCAGAATCCAGAGTTTCAAGAAGATCGGAGGGGGTCAAAATTTTGGCCAAAAACGACAGTGTTACCCCTTATGTTTTTTTTTCAGGTCAAAACTTTGACATCCGATATCTCGGCTCTGGAAGGGTCTAGAGCCTCCATTTTTGCGCGCTGGTCGAAGTCTCGTGGCCCTCTGTCAGAATCCAGAGTTTCTAGAAGATCGGAGGGGGTCAAAATTTGGGCCAAAAACGACAGTGTTACCCCTTATGTTTTTTTTTCAGGTCAAAACTTTGACATCTGATATCTCGGCTCTGGAAGGGTCTAGAGCCTCCATTTTTGCGCGCTGGTCGAAGTCTCGTGGCCCTCTGTCAGAATCCAGAGTTTCAAGAAGATCGGAGGGGGTCAAATTTCGGCCAAAAACGACAGTGTTACCCCTTATGTTTTTTTTCAGGTCAAAACTTTGACATCCGATATCTCGGCTCTGGAAGGGTCTAGAGCCTCCATTTTTGCGCGCTGGTCGAAGTCTCATGGCCCTCTGTCAGAATCCAGAGTTTCAAGAAGATCGGAGGGGGTCAAAATTTCGGCCAAAAACGACAGTGTTACCCCTTATGTTTTTTTTTTCAGGTCAAAACTTTGACATCCGATATCTCGGCTCTGGAAGGGTCTAGAGCCTCCATTTTTTGCGCGCTGGTCGAAGTCTCGTGGCCCTCTGTCAGAATCCAGAGTTTCAAGAAGATCGGAGGGGGTCAAAATTTCGGCCAAAAACGACAGTGTTACCCCTTATGTTTTTTTTTCGGGTCAAAACTTTGACGTCCGACATCTCGGCTCTGGAAGGGTCTAGACCCTCCATTTTTGCGCGCTTGTCCAAGTCTCGTGGCCCTCTGTCAGAATCCAGAGTTTCAAGAAGATCGGAGGGGGTCAAAATTTCGGCCAAAAAAAAAATGACAGTGTTACCCCTTATGTTTTTTTTTTCAGGTCCAAATTTTGACCTTCGATATCTCGGCTCTGGAAGGGTCTAGAGCCTCCATTTTTTTGCGCTGGTCGAAGTCTCGTGGCCCTCTGTCAGAATCCAGAGTTTCAAGAAGATCGGAGGGGGTCAAAATTTCAGCCAAAAAAAAAAAAATGACAGTGTTACCCCTTATGTTTTTTTTTCAGGTCCAAATTTTGACCTTCGATATCTCGGCTCTGGAAGGGTCTAGAGTCTACATTTTTGCGCGCTGGTCGAAGTCTCGTGGCCCTCTGTCAGAATCCAGAGTTTCTAGAAGATCGGAGGGGGTCAAAATTTGGGCCAAAAACGACAGTGTTACCCCTTATGTTTTTTTTTCAGGTCAAAACTTTGACATCTGATATCTCGGCTCTGGAAGGGTCTAGAGCCTCCATTTTTGCGCGCTGGTCGAAGTCTCGTGGCCCTCTGTCAGAATCCAGAGTTTCAAGAAGATCGGAGGGGGTCAAAATTTCGGCCAAAAACGACAGTGTTACCCCTTATGTTTTTTTTTCAGGTCAAAACTTTGACATCCGATATCTCGGCTCTGGAAGGGTCTAGAGCCTCCATTTTTGCGCGCTGGTCGAAGTCTCGTGGCCCTCTGTCAGAATCCAGAGTTTCAAGAAGATCGGAGGGGGTCAAAATTTCGGCCAAAAACGACAGTGTTACCCCTTATGTTTTTTTTTCAGGTCAAAACTTTGACATCCGATATCTCGGCTCTGGAAGGGTCTAGAGCCTCCATTTTTGCGCGCTGGTCGAAGTCTCGTGGCCCTCTGTCAGAATCCAGAGTTTCAAGAAGATCGGAGGGGGTCAAAATTTCGGCCAAAAACGACAGTGTTACCCCTTATGTTTTTTTTTCAGGTCAAAACTTTGACATCCGATATCTCGGCTCTGGAAGGGGTCTAGAGCCTCCATTTTTGCGCGCTGGTCGAAGTCTCGTGGCCCTCTGTCAGAATCCAGAGTTTCAAGAAGATCGGAGGGGGTCAAAATTTCGGCCAAAAACGACAGTGTTACCCCTTATGTTTTTTTTTCAGGTCAAAACTTTGACATCCGATATCTCGGCTCTGGAAGGGTCTAGAGCCTCCATTTTTGCGCGCTGGTCGAAGTCTCATGGCCCTCTGTCAGAATCCAGAGTTTCAAGAAGATCGGAGGGGGGTCAAAATTTCGGCCAAAAACGACAGTGTTACCCCTTATGTTTTTTTTTCAGGTCAAAAGTTTGACATCCGATATCTCGGCTCTGGAAGGGTCTAGAGCCTCCATTTTTTGCGCGCTGGTCGAAGTCTCGTGGCCCTCTGTCAGAATCCAGAGTTTCAAGAAGATCGGAGGGGGTCAAAATTTCGGCCAAAAACGACAGTGTTACCCCTTATGTTTTTTTTTCGGGTCAAAACTTTGACATCCGATATCTCGGCTCTGGAAGGGTCTAGAGCCTCCATTTTTGCGCGCTGGTCGAAGTCTCGTGGCCCTCTGTCAGAATCCAGAGTTTCAAGAAGATCGGAGGGGGTCAAAATTTCGGCGAAAAACGACAGTGTTACCCCTTATGTTTTCTTTTCAGGTAAAAACTTTGACATCCGATATCTCGGCTCTGGAAGGGTCTAGAGCCTCCATTTTTGCGCGCTGTTCGAAGTCTCGTGGCCCTCTGTCAGAATCCAGAGTTTCAAGAAGATCGGAGGGGGTCAAAATTTCGGCCAAAAACGACAGTGTTACCCCTTATGTTTTTTTTTTCGGGTCAAAACTTTGACATCCGATATCTCGGCTCTGGAAGGGTCTAGAGCCTCCATTTTTGCGCGCTGGTCGAAGTCTCGTGGCCCTCTGTCAGAATCCAGAGTTTCAAGAAGATCGGAGGGGGTCAAAATTTCGGCCAAAAACGACAGTGTTACCCCTTATGTTTTTTTTCGGGTCAAAACTTTGACATCCGATATCTCGGCTCTGGAAGGGTCTAGAGCCTCCATTTTTGCGCGCTGGTCGAAGTCTCGTGGA